>JAGKPW010002481.1:0-1462731 GCA_019926035.1 Melaleuca alternifolia | reverse complement strand
AAAACCACAAGCACGCCACAGGCTCGAAAGTATTAGAGGATCCTACCAATATTCTGGTCTAGTTCTAGATTCTGCACTATAGGATTTTTAAATTAGAAACAAGTAAGATTGCATTTCTTAAGGGTAGCATGCTTGAAAAAATATCAACAAAACACAAGTTATGAGGCACGGGAAGCAAAAATAAAATTAAGTCATGCAATTTCTGTTTGCCCCTTCAAAAGCATGGCAATCAACAACACAACAATGTGCTATTTTCAGTATTTCATAATGACCTTAACAGGTACTAAATGGATCTTTGTTGAACAGGTTCAAGTCATGTGTAAAGGCCCCCTGTCTAACAATATCTCCTTTACAATATTGAAAACAAGCTCACTTTTCAAATACTCGAATGCTATTTGACTTACATTTATATGTCATCCTGAGCACACAATATTGTCTCTTATCCACAAAAGTTCAATTTCATGTCTACAATTCAGGAATTTAGTGTCACTAAAGACATGATTTCATACCTGATGAAAGACAGGCAAGATTTTAGACACTAGTGCCAAACAGAAGATATCAAGAAAGGTAGAGAAATCATAAGAAAGATTGTAACAGGCATACCTGCTGCACAACAGATGAGAGCACCCTTATGAATCGCTCAACCTGTACAAGCAGCATTCCAGCCTTTTCTACTGCATTATCTACCAGTGTCTCATCCAAACCAATTCCTAGATAACGAGAACGCCATCTTGAAAGACCCCTCAGCTCACCCATTCTAAAGCCAATAATTTCTACAGCAGGCTGCTAAGTAAATAACAATACTTCAATAACTTAAAGCCACTTGTTAAGGCAACTGATGCACAGTCATAAGGGAAAAAAGTAGCATTGACCACATAAGATACATGCTAACCAGCAATAGGAACCATCAAAGTTAAAAGTTCACAAAAGAAAATGTTTTACACAGCAAATGGTCATTACAAGCCATCTTGATCTTTCAACTGCAAACTGTGTTTGAACTAAATAACATACTCTAGATTCTCCAAAAAATAAAAGTCATCCTGGAAAATTCACTAAAAAATGGAGCCTAGTCTGCTATCCAATTCATGCAAGCAGGGTGGAAGCTTGGAATGTTCATGTGAAATTACCCAATCCTGTCCCCAAGTCGCTCTGAGAGAGAGAGAGAGAGAGAGAGAGAGAGAGAGAGAGAGAGAGAGAGGCTATTTATGTGACAGGTGTCGGCTAGAAGCACAATATTGACAGGAATTACCAGTTTTTTCAAGGAGACAAAGCCCTAGCCCTTTTGCTGTTAGCTTGGGGAAGGGAAGCTTTTTCACAACATTCAAATCTCAAACCGCATCTCTATCCAAATAGCTTATGCTTTTTGATTGCTTAGCACTAGTCCCATAAAATTCTACGTGGAACTAGAGTAGGAAGTAGTCGATTCAAAGCTCTACATGCTACTTATTTACCTCCCCATTTATCACATGTTCACCCTTCAATCTAAATCAAAGTCCTAGCCTATGAGAGAGGCAGAGTATTATAACATTTATATAGCAAACAACATCTTTATTTCATAACTAAATCTTTTAGATCACTTGACAATTGTTACACAAAATTCTACACCATCATAAATGCACAATTTCAGTAGATGAAAGGAAAATGGAGCCCAAAAGCATTGATAGGCAGTATCACGGACTTAAAAGAGAGTTCTTAAGGGTAAGAAAGAAATAGGCAGGCCTTTAAAGGTAAGGAAAGTTCTATTGGTGCTGGCTTAAAGTCAATACACTTTTAGCATATTGCATACTTGCATATGAATGATAATGCCTTGGTTGGGGTAGTCGATAATTTATCTGGTATTTGACCTCCCTTTTGTTTTGTTCTTTTTTTTTTACTATGGCTCTAGTTTTTTGGGCTCCTTTTGGATATGGGTTGCACCCCTCAGTGCCCTACAGTTGAACTATGTAATCTGTAAAAGAAACTACACACTTTTTTGAGGACTTTCAGCTATTCCAATAACCCTTTGTTCCAACACTTGTTATCTCATCGTATAGCTTCAAATACCAGCTTTAAGACCTCACAAATGATCTTGTGCTAATCAACATAACCATCATTTCCATATGATGCATTTACTGAAGACAAAAACACTATTAACTCACAGTCAAAATTCCTACTATGAGTAAAATTATCATGACAAAAGGGTGCCTCTACTACCTAAAGTCAAGTTCTAAAAGGTTCAAGAGAAACATTGGATCCAAAGAGCTACCAACACACTACCAAAAAAGGGCAATACCAGGAACTAAGACTAGTATACACCTAAACACAAATCTACCAGGCATGCGACTTAGTAAACTGATTTCAATACTAGGACTTAACATCCTAAGTATAATTCTGTGGAAAAAAGAGGTCGTATGTAAAAAATCGTGTTAATAACAATAATATAAATTAATTAATTCTCACATCTAAGTACTTTCAAATGATTGTGAACTGAGGCTCTCACAACCATGGTTAAGCATCACAAATTAGATCCATGTAGGCTCGATTCACTGTCACTGTCATCTGAAGACCCGCCAATTAGTTATCTGTGCATTTTCTTCAGATAACTGAGTCTTCATTCTCATCCTTAGCTTGTTGACAGTAAACAAAACACAGGAAAGAAGAGTTTCACTTACTATGTCAAGTTCAATGGGTGGAATTAGGTAGTATAAATAAGTCTAACTTCTCCTAGGCTCTACAAGTAATATCGGTAGGTAAAAAAGTTGAATTATTTGATACAAAAATCGACTATTGCAATTCTGAGGGGATATATGCAAAGATTGAAGCGGGCAATAAACTTTTTCCCTTTAAATTGAGAACATATGTCTATTCCTGCTAATTATAATGTGAATACATAAACATTCTGTATCCACATCTCCACCACATACTGCACTCTTGAAGATTCAACTTAGATCAAATTCAAGTTCAGACCAATGATTAATGACCTACAATTTCCTTTATACACTTATAGCAGAGATTGCACACACATTGAATCAGACTCAAATCAGATTTTACTTCACCCTTCCAGCCACTTAATGTTAGTAATCCAGAACATTGCATGTGATATATTCGCATGAAAAATCAAATGAGAATGCGCTGAAGGATATGGTGTATCTCAAGATGTGTGAAGCAGAACTTACTATAACAAATTCCTATCTCTAACTAATCAACTCAAAGACTGCTTTCCGAGATGCTTCAAACATAATAATTTCTCAGGGAGAGATAATAACTTGCACCTGCAGATGATTGAGGACAACAAGCTGAAGTTCTTTTCCAGCACCACAAACAACTTTTGAGACACGCTTCATACCCTATCATTGAACAAACTAGCAGACTAAGATTATAAAAATCGAGAAATAAAAATCCAAAGTCCTATAGCAACACTGGAGCTTAAAAAACCAGCTGTACCACTTCACCCAGAGAATTAACAAGAAACTGATGGACTGCAGGACTGGTCCTAGCACCACCAAGAAGACTCAAGAGTTCTTCCTGAGGAGAAGAGTCAAGACCTAGATAAGCAAGCAGAAACAGTTAAATGAAGAAAAATTAGAAGCCATCTAACGCTCGGTATTAACAGTAACACTTACCATGGTCACTAATAAGGTTCGACAACAAATCAAACTTTTCATGAAATATTTTCATGGCATCAGCCCACTGCTTATGCATGACTGATAAAGATGTCCGGATCACATGAAGTAAATCTTCGATGTTCGAAGCCTGTTGAGCAACTTGATGAAGTTCATTTTTTCTGCAGACATGAAGAGATTGATAATTTAAGGAGGTATTTGGCTGATAAAGATTCTCAAAGTCTGTTCTGATTTCAATTCGAGAATCTAAATAGTCCAGAAAAAATGTGTTTGGTAACAATCTGAAAGCAGTTGATGAATTAAAGGAAAACTATTCTCAAAACAAAATGACAAACTAAAGATGGCCTTTTAGTATTCGCATTCCACATGCAAACATGGAGATTTGGACTAACTACTCTATTTTTATTAATGTGATGTACCCCAAGCATATTCTCACAATGTTCATCCCTAAAGATATATATGATTTTCGCTTAACAAAAATTTTTTGTTAAAAAACCATTGAAACCAGTTTCTATGAAAATGGAAACTGAAAGTTTTTTCTAAAAACTAAGCAGGCATCAAATGGTTAGGACAAAAGTGACATGTGAATCATGTGATGATGTTTAAAATTTTGCAATAGTTACTCCTGCAAATTTGTCTCACCACTTTCAACATCTGACTTTATAGATTTCTAGAGGTTTCTACTAAAAGATAATATGATACTTAAAGGTCGGATAGAAACCTTAAGCATGAAATGAATTATTCAGGCCTCGAAGTATGAGGCGTCATGTCGTTCAGCTTATGGTGACTCTCAAGAGTTACAATTATCGGAAGGAGAGTACTTTTATCATCTAAAGTGTAGAGTTATTTCCAAGAAAATTGCCTCAAAATTGCTCTATGTTAACTATCTATATCGTTTTAAGGAAGACGATAGTATCCTGAGTTATATGAGTTTTATTTTCCTCATGACCAAACAAAGTTAGATACCACTGACAGAACTATCAATGCACATAGACAACCTAATATAATCATAATCTCAAGTAAAATCACTACTAATGAACTAAAACAGAAGTTTCACCAAAAACTTGGATAACATAAATCCTAGTGCAAGTTTACCTGTTTTGGAATATTGAAGTATCAAGCACTAAGCAATGGAAACCATGCATGCTCTCTCCAACCATTTGACCGCCTCTTGATTCAACAATGCGTTCAACAAGTTCTCCTGAGCATGCAACTGTCAAACGACAAAGATCCTTCGATAAAGCCACCTAATAATAACAACAAAATGCCTGTTAGCTTGCTTCAATGAAACATTAAACATGATATCTCGAATAATCCAATGACTACAATAAATTTACAGAAGGTATACATTTAAATTCCAGCAAACAGTCAGCATTTGAATCTGTCAAAACATTATAGAAGCTGTTTGACCTTTACTGCATCTGGCTATTTGACATTTTCATAGAAACATGTTAGTTACCACTGAGCTTTTATTCGTTATTTTCTCTATGAAATTATGATAATGTGTTCATGAAAAGACAATGTATCTGACAACTATAACTTAAATGTCACAAAGTGAATAAAATTTTTTGCTGGTCACCAAATCATTTCCAGCAAGAATTTTTGGACGACCACAGACTCATTTGTAATACTGGCAAACATATACAAATAAACAAGTATTTATCCACACTCAGTTATTTTAGACAACTTTCATCACATTATTGTCCGAGATCCATGCGACATATGAGTTATGGAACCACCATTAATGTGAGTCTTGCAAGTGTAAACTGAATGTTGTTTACTGATGCTCTAGCTTTAAAGAGATGTTATACAGCTACGTTTGGGAACATTCTTAGTAAATACATATACTATCTTGTTTCTAACTAAAATCGTCTAAGTAAAATAAACAATGCAGTTATAGAAGCCTTCATCCTTCTACCCCTAAGACTATACTGATAACTAGCCCTAATATCCATTGAATCTTCCTCTTTATAAGCATTCCAACAGAGCGTTACGCCTCCCTTCCACTTAATTGACAAGTACAAAATGTTATTTTGCTCCAACCTCCTTAAGATGACTCGGCTGTCTCATCCTCGAATAACAATGCACACACCTTTTGCCCCACATACTTATTTTTATTTCCGTAAAAATGTCAGATGGATGCATGAAGTCCACAAGAGCATGCAATTTAAATATACTATGGCACGAGAATTAAATGCTGATATGGGCTCAAAACATCAAGGTGGGTCCAGTAAATTTGTGCTTCATTTAATCTATGTTCTTTTTATAAATTTAAGCTTATCTTCTTCTTTTTTGGTAAAGTAAATTTAAGTTTATCTTGATCACCAATCCTTCAAAAAAGCTTCTCTTAAGGTTTATTCGTACTTTTCTTTTCCTTAACGCAAGGGAAAAAAACTCAACAAAAAGAGATATACCATACAATGAAGTTGAAATATATTGGAAGACTAAGTAGGAAGGAAATATAATTAACTACAGCAGAGCAAAATGGGCAACTGCCATTAACCCATTAGTTGAAGAAACATGGAGGCTCTTGAGAAAAAACTATGGAGGTGAGTGTACCTTGCTGATGGAAGCATTTAGAAGTCGACAAACGGTGTTTCTGTCGTTGGTTGTCGTGGGAATATTACATTCATGTATATTCTGGCGTATAGTCCCCAGCATTACAGCAACAGAAAGAAGCAACAAGTAACCATTATATAACGTCAAAAGTAGCTAAGTCATTATAACAAAGAGCAACAGCACAAACAAAGTGAGAACAGAAAGTTAGAAACGCTTCAGACCTGAAATAACTAGTAGATGTGGAAGCTGTGCTATCTTTAAAGGTCAAGTTGCAATCAACCAAGCACCATAGTAAGGTAAGATTAATTTTTAGATCAGGTCAATGACAATGCGAGCAAAACAAGAGAAGCAACAACTTAAACAAAAAACATAATCTTCATGGCCAACAACATCATTGCCGAATCGGTACTGATTCAATGTTTCTTAAGGCCTTTAAATGACCTTAACTCAATGCCAGATTACAGATATCTAGATTTCATTGGAATTTGTTGACATTGTGGTTCCAAAGAAAGTTAATATTCCTGCCAGTGGCATTTTTTTGGAAAGGAAAAAGAAGAAAAAGCAACCCAGGGTCTCAATATTGAACTAAATAAGCTACATCAGTTTTTAAGACAAGAGATATTCCCATCAATAATGTTTGATATTCCATCTAGAATTATCTTATCTTAAAGTGCAAATGACCTGCTGTACAGAAAGCACATAGAATTTTAGGATTGACTTTAGGTAGTTCACCAAGTCAGACATTTTGATCAAATCATTATTGACAATACACAAAACCTGTATATAGATGTTGAAAACCTTCATTAGGAAATTGCAGTCCCCACTTGTACATGCGGTAAGAGAGCAGTGGGCCCTAGGAAGTCCTTTTGGAAGAGTTCCTACAAGGAATTATTACTACAAGGACTTGCTCCATTTAACTAAAGAGACAACTGAGAGAAGCTAAATGGTACTTATTAGAACAATTCTCCTGCACACATTTTCTAGACTAATCAAACTTTGGTTGAGAAGTTCATCATGGTTGTTCTACTTTTGCGTTGAGATAGTTCAGACCCCGAACGCGCAGGAAAGATCTCAGTTCCTAAAATTCTAATTTTCTGATGGTTGCACAACCCAGAGAGAACTATCTACACAGATGCATTCTCTCAGAACTCTTTTCCCAACCGATGGTTGCATGGTCTCTCTCAATCTCCCTAGAACACAGCGTAAACAACAAAAGCATAAAGTATTGTAAGTCAGGCTGACCCAGGCCAAACAGCAAAAAATTTTGGGCAAGTGTGTTGTATCTAAGTTGGAGGTGTCACCAGAAGTGAAATCTAGCCTGGAAATATGGCATAAACATAAACTTTTACAAGCATAACTTCACCTAGTATACATGTTTACTTATCCAGCACATTACTCCTTACGCAATACTGACTTATTGCACAGTATGCTATCAAATCCATTTATTAAGAAAGACTGCTGTATGAGAAGCAAGGAAAGAAGTACTCATTCACTGAATTTGATAGACCATAATGATAAATATTTTATCTAAACAGACAGGAGGCTTACAACATTTCCAATTGGAAAGACACCAAATATACTGAAGCACAAAACCCCATCTTTATCTCCGCTGCAGAGGATATTGAAACATTGCTTTGAAGAATTTGAGAGCTCTACAAATGAATCTTGACCATCGTCAGTTAAACCAGTGTCTCCGGGTACCAGTCCAGGCATGCGAGGAATGCTTGGAGCTGGAGGGAAGAAACGAGTAGTGCGATCTTCAAACGCCAAAGAGTTACCAGAAGTGTCCTATGATAAAAAAAGAATAATTATATTTTCAATTGAAAAAATAAAAGTAACAGGTAACTAATGCTAAGGAGCCAACAATCAGCAAATCAACAAGTCATATATGACACCAAACATAAGGTTTTCAGAAAATCTTCCATAACTTCCTATTAGGCTGTTGGACTGTAAAATAAGATTCTAATGTTGAAAAAGAAATATTTAAGTAAACCAAAACAGAGTAACTGCTACAGAAAACAAAGCATTGGAAATAACATGCAACATATGAACAATAAAATTTCCTCTATTATGGACCAAAACCAAGAAGTTGTATCAACTTTTGAGTTGAAAGATGCATACTCTGTTCACTTGGGCATCTTCCTCCCAGTTGAGGCACACCACAGCTGCTGCATGGGACTTCAAGCTTCTTAGAAGTTTCCCATTCTGCTTAATATTTAAATTGTGTTAGAAATAATTATACCACAGCATGTATAACTGCTGCAAGTACTAGCATATAAAAAGCAGCAGACTGCATATCTGTTGTTAAGTAAACAAACTCTCTTCTGAACAAAACATAGTCCATGACATGAGTGATGGTTAATAAATTGGTCAAAGTCTCAAAGAAACAGAAATGCAGCAGCATCAATTAAATTCACAGCCATTATACTCATGACCAAACAGCTATAGCTCAATGACATAACCAGTTATCTACAAACCTTTCCACCCACAAGCATAATTAAGGCACCTACAATCCTATCATTTAGGAGCCACCTTAACTATTACCTTCTTAATTTGACTGAACTGAACATATTTGATTTATTATAATCAAAAGAAACAATTGATTTGATGAAGAAGAGCATGTCATAGATAACTGCCACTATCGATGCCATCCGCCTAGACAATTGATCCTCACAATGAGCTCGACCTCAGTCTAATTTGTCATTGACATTTGAAGCATTTTCAATCATTGATGACAACATCAACAGCAAGGTGACAATTTTCTATCCTACATAAGAATGCCATTGAGTCAATTAGATTCAAGTCCTAAAATATAGAAATCTATTGAACCCATCAATACTGTATGACATGTGAATCAAACAATTCAACCTTATTTCACCATTTAGATATGAGTCAACTTATTTCCTTGATTCACAATCAACCATAATACATGCATCATACAATGCAGTGTCAAAACATCTCATGGCTTTGACTTAGGAGGACAAGTCCCATAAGAATGAATAAATTTTTGGGTCATGTTCGGATAGGGTATCCTAATAAAAATTGATAAGCTTATACTTAAAGTAAGGACCTTTAGAGAAAACCGAAGAGCAGAAGAACAAAAGAGAAATTAGAAACTAGGAACAGTGAGAGAAAAAATGCATAGAACAAAAGCAGAGGTTTTTTAAAAATGTTGCTGTATTGATTTCTCTCCTTAATGATTTACAAAGAGATAATAAGTTTATGTACACTTGCAAAGAATCTGTATAACAAAAATCAGTTTTGAGTTTGAATGAGTTATAGATGTCGGTTGCTTGGTTATCCGTGTAAAGAGGAGCTGGAAGTTTCTTGCTTAACTGAGTCTTGCACTGGAGAATAGGAAGATGCAAACTGCTTGGGTGACGTGGCAACTTGATTTGGGCTATAAGCTAATGTGGACATGGACGAGGACAACTTTGACTTGTTCAATACTTATCCTGCTCAGATTGACCTATCTAGCAGTCCGCTATTAACTTTACATTGGCGGACATGACCAGTAAACATGGATTGCCATTTCTATTAGCAGCTAAATGTTCGTTGAGCAAGCTTGCTATCTGCATTGCATCATGCAGCTTTCATGCAATTCAGAATCTTTCCCAAGAAAGATTAGAGAAGAACACACTCTAATGATAAGGATTGTAGCAGAAAGAATTTGTAGTTGAAAAGTTGCGAGGGTAATGTTAAAGTAATAACATAGAAAACTTACTTCAACATCATGCAGTGAAACTGTACCATCTTCTAGTCCCAAGACAACAACTTTGCCATCAGGACGCCAGCTTAATGATGTTATACATTTACCTGGAGTACATTAGAATAGTTAAGAGAATCCAGTATTGACGACATACAATGAATTGTGCAAAGAAAAGTGAGTTCATAAAAACAATAAGGAAAGAGAGAGAGAGAAAGACATCGAATAATTTGTTCACAATAAAATAAATAGATGGAGAGGAAAGGTAGAGAACATACATAAACTGAGAAAATGATAACCAAAATTTTGTGGAGTGAGGTAAAGCGTCATAACAGTACAAAACAACTAAGAGGGATATTGGTCGCTTGATATGGGATTTCCATAGGGTAGTTGGTCATCCGAAGCCATGGAATCTATATCTTTTTGGCAGCCTCCAATCCATTATCTCAATCTCCAAAAAAATCTTGTTGTTCAGCTTTGAAACCTCAAGGTGGAGTGGATCCATCAAAGCATACATCAGGCAAGGATCACAAGGGCACGTGTATCTACAACTTAGGATCTCAACACAAACGATTCAGGATTGGTTAGGGTACTACAGTGCACTCAACAACATGTTTTTCATATCCAGAAAACAATATGACATTAGAAGCATTCAGATGTTTCTGGAGAAAAAATACCTCCTTTTATATTTTTCCAGTGAGAATCGACAATAAAACCTACCAAAGCTACGCATCTACTCCTAAGCTATTACGATACGAATTTGAATTACCAAAACAAAATGTCATGTAAAAACTTAACATACTTGGATGCCGCTCCCCCTACCCTCCTAGTCTTTTTGCTTTCTCCAACTCCTCCCTCCATCCATGACCAGATTGTATACAAGTATGCAGCATATCTTGAGATATTCCTATTCACAAGTAAGTTAAATTCCCAACAATAAACTTGATTGATCAAAATTCTGAGACCAAATGCCCCTCTGTAATGATAACAAGATAAATTAACCTCAAAGTAATAAACAATGTGAGAAACTTTCCAGACTACACTCTACATTTAGCAATACAAAATGTGAGAAACTTTCTAGCCTATACTAAATTTCTCCTTGTAGGGAACGCATGACCAGTCCCAGAAGAGGATCCAGAAGTAATATTACACTGTGAGAGTCACCAACAGAAATTGAAGGAAAACTATATAGATGCCTGACAACAGTGAGATGGTATTCCGCAGGGATTAAACCTGCCAACTCCATGTGGGCATTAAGCATTTCTGCATCTGACATAGCTATTCTATATAGCACAAATGACATCCCCCCTCCAATTGAAGTTCTTAATCTTCATGGACACTTTAACTGGGTTACCGAAAAGGGCAACAAGCTGGAAAATCAGTAGTATGGTACACTTCCAGTTGATCTAGATGACTGTCGGTTGAGTCATGGAAAAAAAATCCCCTAAGGCACCAACCTTGTCTAGAAGTTGATAGTAAAGTATTGCTGCTATAAATAAAAGTTCCTCTATTCAACTGATAGCAGCTTGGAATTCTTTACTTGCATCTAAGTCATCTCTAAATTTCCACTTTGATCACCATCATCCATTCTTCATTTTTGTGTAAAACACCAATTCCTCCGTTCAACGTGGTCTTCTCATTTAGACTTTCAAGCACTTTACCTCTATATTCGTCCAATTCTCCATCGAATACAATTTGAACTGGAAGGAACCATAGCACATTCAAGAAAAAGCGAAAGAAATAGAACGAGATAAGGCCAATGACACGAAAGGGCACAATAAGCCATAGTTTAAGACGCGAACACACTGAATGGCAAAGAAGAGAACTTTCTCGATTCGAAGCAATTACCAGGAGAGATTGTCCACAGCCTCTGCCAATTGAAGCGATGAAGCACCACCTTCGAGTCCTCTGTGACCATCGCCAGCAAATCCTTTTCCGGATTCCACTCCGCCATCTTCACCTGCCAACGGGAAATCGAGCAAACCTCACCAAACCGAGTCGTTGTCGCGAAAGAACGCCGAACAGGGGCCGAACCTGAGAAGCCAGCGGTTTATCGAACTGAAGCTGAAACGGAAGCACGTGCCGGGATCCTCCGTCGGTCTCCATAGCTCAGAAAGCTCCGGAAGCAGCCGAAAACGCAGCCACCAGCTGCTGGAGCAAACCGCGAGGAGGAGTGTACCAAAACGTCGAAGGCAAATGCAAACTGAGAGGGGAGAGCTAGTGAAGGGTAGAGCACGAAAAACCCTACAAGAAAGCTCAATGCTACTTAGGGAACGGAGGGCAGTTGAAGAGCTAGACCAAGAAGGATGGAAGAGAAGAGCGCGAGAGGAAGGAAGTCCAGCGGAGTCTCTGAGAATTTGCGGGGAGAGGAACAGGCGGGAGAGAAAATGAGGGAGACGGGGATCTCATCACGGGAGTGGAGGCGTACTTATTTGATTGGCGGGCGGGCCGAGCCGGGCCGGATCGGGCTATATCCCTTTCCTGATCTTGTTGTCCGGGCTCGGTCATCATGTGGAATCGTACGTGATTTCGGAACGGGCTGGCCCGGTTGCCAAAGCGTCGGGTTCACTTGCAACCACAATGGCCCACATTTTCTACGCATCGGTTATCAAATGGAGCTCCGGATTATCAAATTGATCAAAATTTGATTTTCCAAATTAGGCAATCCCCCTTACACATGGTGTGATAAATAACATGACACGAAAAAGGCATCGAAAGAGTACATGAACTTCCCTACAATTTAATTGGTTGTCTGATGTGAACATATACGTTATTGACTAATTTGAATATTTATTAAAAATTTATTAATCGCATTATATAAATTAAAAGTTTAAGAATAATATTGCACATTGAGTTAAAATTCACAAATTGATTGTGTCATTTTCCCTTTTATGAGAGCTAATTCTTTATGACATAGCTAAAGCAAAATCAACCAAGCTTTAATATCCTCAATAGGAGGTCTCAAATGAATATCAATTGGGCTCTTGCAACCTTGTTCTTCACACCATAAAAATTTTGACTTTGGTTCCAACAGTTACCTTCTTAGAGAGAATCAAGCACCAATTCTCCAAGAACTAACCCATTTCGGGATCAAACTTTTTTTCCCTAAAACTAAATCGAGCAAAATCAACTTAAAGGGACAAAGCAACAACAATACCACGATTTTTATAAGAAGAACTGAATGCGGGAAAAAACCACAACATGCTGTAAAACCTTTCACTAATCACTAAGAATAATAGAATACATAAAATTCATCTCTAGTTACATAATAGATGCCCAACAACATTCATACAATAGTATTTGATCACCATGAAGGTGAAATAATGCAAAAGGAGCAAGAAACTGGAAAGGTTATTTGAAGAAGGTATTCGATGAACGGAACTGATGAACTCATAGGTCTCAAATTCGCAAACGACATTCTGAAAATTGGGCCTTGTTCTTCCTCCCGTGCGTTCTTCTTAGCAAAAGCTCTCTCTCTCTCTCTCTCTCTCTCTCTCTCTCTCCTCTCCACGAAAAGCACCTCTTTTTCTTTTTCTTTTTGACTTCTTGACCTTTGTATGAAATCTCAGCCTCGCAAAACTTTGATCGAGACCTTCGCCCGCAGGGGATTCGCCTGTTCCAAGCCAACTCTGACAGCAGCTTCCCAGAGTAAGAAAATCAAAGTTCTTTATCAACCCCGCAGACTTTAGTAGGCAAGCATCGAATTGCTTTCACTTTAGCGTGAAAATCCACATCTGAATCACAAAAAACTCTCTTTGAATAAAGACTCTAATACATCTCCATAAAAAGGTTTCAAACTATGAAACCGACTTCAAATACAACCGTTCGATTCATCGGCGATCATACCAAATTAGTTGGCTAAACTTTCAATACTTCAGAAACCTCTCAAGTCAATAGACAGTTTCGGCTTTGCAAAGCTTCTGTTGAATATAATCAGGGTAACGTGGGATGACAAATCCGCAAACATCCTCTAACATTCCAAGGATGCATCATCAGAGTTTGGAGAAGTTCAAGATAAACCCATGGTAAAGTTAACTGCCAACAGAGCATTAGAAAAAACATGTAAGATATCAAGAATGAAATGTCATCTGTTAAGAATCAAGATCAAGAAGTTGTATCAACTTTTAAGTACTACACTACAGCATGCATGACTGCTGCAAGCACAAGCATATAAAAAGAAGCACACCACGTATCCGTAGTTAAGTAAAGAAAGCTAGATTGACAAGATAACAACTGCTACGTATTACGTGAAGACAAACTCTCTTCCAAGCAGAACGTAGTCCATGAAGTGGATGATGGTCAATAAATTTGTAGAGCCTTGTTTGATCTTGGCCATTTCTCATATCGACGACGGAGAGGAATCCTTCCCACTGCAGAACTTCACATGCTAAGCTCCACATCTGAAGAGCCTGATGATTGCCAGGTGCCCAGCTCGTTCTTGCAACGGGACGGATGTAAGCTTGCCTTGCCAATACTACCTGCCGTCACCAAGAGATGCACTCTGCTAAAGAAAATGCTCATTAATGTCAAGAACAGTGGAAGACACCAATCAAAATCCCTCGTGCATTTGCCATGGCTGGTTCTACCCTGCTGAATAGCTTTTGAAAAATCTAGATTGTCTTTAACTACTGTTGAAAATTAGGCCGTGCTAACAGCTGCAAAGAATTAAACTACGTAAAAAGAACCACGGTGAGACTATCCTCAGTAAGACTCTGCTGGGTAATGAATGTACTGAATCCTAGTTCTTATTGCTCAGATTTAGGTGTGTTTTATCACAAAGATAAGCCTGTCAAAATAATCACCATTCTGACAAAGGAGGAGGATGAGGTTGGTTATCGCTTCTTTGCCATGTGGAATTTGGAATTTTGAAGAAAGTGTTGGGAAACTGGGAGAAGTGACATATAATGACCACTCCAACTGGACTAGAAATAGAGGATTCAGAATAGGGCTTAAGGTGGCATCAGGATCTTGTGAGAATACACGAATTTGAGAAGCAAAAAAGAGATGCCTGCCTTGTGAATGAATGTAGGGGAGAAGAAGGTAGCTCCTTCATAGTCCAATATAAACCTTGTCTCCTTCATAGTCCAATATAAACCTTGTCCTCTAGAAGCCATGACTCGTCATCTTTCGGTCAATTCTATCTAACTCGATGGATAGATAGTTACCTTTTACCCCATCTTTCTCTTCGACAAATGCCCGCCTAGCAGAAAAGGCACCTGTTGGGTACAAATTAAGTCTCCAAGAAGGGTGCAGTCGAAGAGCAACACATGCATTGCATCTCACACTGACATCTGCAGCTCCAAGGATTACAAGTCCACCCACAGCTGCAACACGAGCATAAACACCACAAATTCTGGAACAGACGGTCATTCTGAATCAGAGATTTTATCTTCACCCTCATCCAGTATGTAGAAAAGAGACCGCTTTTTTGCAGCTAAAACACAAGCCACACCTCTACTTGCTGTTGCCAAAAAAACATCAACTTGATTTCAGTCCGAGTTCCTTGAATATATGGTCATAACTAAAGTGATGTTTATATACATTTGTTGGGTAAAAGTAAAAAGTACAACACATGCATCCTGCTAAAACACAGGCAGGAAGCAAACTTTGTGCGTCTAAAAAGGCTATGGCCTGCATGTAAACTATGGATGCTCTACAGTACCTTGCAATACTATATATCATGATGGTATCTATCATTATTAACTTGTACATAGCGATTCTTTCTCAGTAACTCATACTATTATGCACCTACCACAAGAGGATGATTATTCTTTTTGTATATGTCTGGTGACTATAGATTCATCTATTTCCCACTTTGTCCTCTCAATTGATTTAAAATATAGGGGAAAACCTAATGCTTCAGTATTTTACTTTTTCAACTAAAAACAAATCTTCTTCTTTGGAGCATACTTTTTCATTTCTTCAATCTGTAGGGACAAATATGAAGTGGTCCATTAAAGAGGCACAATGTACCTACGCCAGTCACATTTACACTTAGAAGTAGGTTCTAAGTAGAAATTTAGTAAGGAGAATGGACAAGGTTAATTCAGTTCCACCAACCAGCCAACAAAATAAATTTGTTACTGACACTAGCAAGCCTATCAAACAATTATTCACAGAGGAAAGAGTATGGGTAACAATGAGTTTCCAGACATCCAAAACTGCAAATGGACATGGTAAGAAGCTCAAAGAAAAAATCTTCAGAACTATACAATTGATGACATTGCAATGAATTGAACCTTAGCTCAATAGTATGACACTGTCAAAATGTTTTTACCACTTACTGACAATGGAATAACTACAATATGGGGAATGCTGCAAAGCTTCTCATTTTCCATCTCCTGGTGTAGGATAGCGTCTTAGACGTGTAGTTTCACTGGTTAGCGTTTCAAAAGTGAGAATAATATAACCAAGCAAAACTGTCCTCACAAAATAGAAGCAAAAAGAGCATTACTAACCCATTAAGACCATCAAATGCACATTTCTCAACCTACATACAAGGTTCCAGCTGTCAAGGTATGTTAAACTTTTGCAGTTGTGTCAAGGAAAAAAAGTGAAACATCCTTCGAAATCCCAAGCATGTGATGGCATGCATACGCATCGAGCACATCGGAGGAAAAACTAAGCTGCTGCTACTCGTGCTGATGAAGAGAGCAGATAAATAATAAATAGGAATAATAAAACTTACTTCTACATCATTCAGCGAAACTGTGCCATCTTCAAGTCCCAAGACAACAATCTTCTTATCAGGACCCCATCATAATGATGTCATACATTTACCTAAAGTAAATTAGAATAATTAAGAGAAGCCAATATCGACGACACGCATGCAAAGAAAAGTGGGTTCATAAAAGAAGACCAAGAAAAACAAGAGAGAGAGAGAGAGAGCATGAATAATTTATGCACAATAAAATTAACAGAAGAAGAGGGATGGAAGATAGAAAATACACAGTAACCAGAAGATGCTAATCAAAATTCGTGAAAGTACAAGATAACTCAAAGGGACATCGGTTGCTTCATATGGGATTTCTTTGGGTAGCTAGTCATCTAAAGCGACAGGAATCTATATCTTTATGGTAGCCTCCAATCCATTATATCAATCCACAAACAAATATTGTTGTTCTGCTTTGGTGAGGAGCAGATCCATGAAAGCTTACTTCAGGGAAGGATCACAAGTGTACTGAAATCTACTACTTAGGATCTCAACAGAAACCATTCAAGGGTTGGCACAAGTACTATGGTGCACTTAACATGTTTTCCAAATCCAAAAGACAACATAATGTGTGAAGCATTTTGATGTTTCTGGAGAAAAAATCCCTACACTCTAAATTTTTTCTAGTGAGAATAATACATAGTAAGAACTACCAAGGTTAGGCATCTAATCCTAAGCTCTTACGAATTTGAATTACCAAGAGATGAAGTCATATAAGAACTTGACATACTTGGATGTAGCTCCCTTTATACTCCTAGTGTTTGCGCTTTCTCCAATTCCTGACTTCATCCCTCTCAACCAGATTGTCATACAAGTATGCGGCACACCTTGAGATGTCCTATTAACAAGTAAGTTAAACGCCCACCAGCAAACTTGATTAATTAAAATGATGCAATGTCCCTCTGTAATTAGAAGAAGATAAATTAACTTCAAGTAGTAGAAAATGGGAGAAAATTTCCAGCCTGTACTCTACAATAATATACATTAAATATCTCCTTTTAGCGAACGGTCAATTAGTAAAAAAAGAGGAAGGAGAGGAGCAAGAAGTAGCATTAAATTGTGGGTATCAGCATTAGAAATCCAAGGAAAACCATATAGATGCCTGTCAACATTGAGATGGTATTCTATAGGGCATAAACCTACCAACTCCATGTGAGCATCAAGCATGTCTGCATCTAACAGAGCTAATCTATCTAGCATAAATGTCATCCCCTCCAAATCAAGTTCTTTATTTTCATGGACATTTAAACTGGTGTATCTAGAAGGTTGACAGCATGCAAACACTGTTTACTATTCCAAGGATGCATTGTCAGAGTTTGGAGAAGTTCAAGCAACATCGAGCTCCTCATCCTTTGATGATTTTGTTTCATTTTAGAAGCACCTTGAAAAAGCTCTCTTGGATAGTTCAGCACTTACATCAACCAGTGGAATGACAACGTAATCCTACCAATGAGTCAGATGGAATTAATCTAGCAACTAACATCAACAAACTACTAATGATACTCCCAAGTTTATCAATCTCTGTTTGTCAAACTCGATATTCTTTTTTTTAACTCTTTGGATCCAACTAATGAGGTAACTAATATCATTGATGACAGAACTTTGATCAAATTAGCATGGTGTATTCAACTCAAGATGCTTGCTTTTGGGGGGACATAGTATGATTCTTTTCCTTATCATTATGTGCTATTCGTGCATTAAACTTAATGCAAGACAGTTTTCAAATGGCATATAAGATACCAAAAATTTTCATCAGGAAATTGATGCAAATGCTTCCTGTGTCTTTTCAGCAAATAAATGAACTAACAAGAGCTTATGCACGATATAAGGAATTATTTTACAGTACAACTAATTATGTCAAAAGACATTCTAGTAAAGTCATGCTTGGCTCAAAAGTTTAGGTATAAGACAGATGGCTTTACCAACTCTACAAACATCAAGATGCATTCTTTGAGATAATATATTATTACACTTGGACTAAACAAATGAACATGCATCCATAGTCAGAAAAATTCAAATTGCAACTTTCTCGATCAATCCAAATAATTCACGATGCTTTTGCTTATGCCCTGTTTGCCAGTTCACTCACCACCACACCGCTAGGAGAAGAGCTGGTTCTTACATTTAGCATTTCTAGACCACCGCGATCGCCTTAATCAGCTAATACAAACAATTCTGTGAGATAAAGTGTGTGGAAGACAATGATTGGACAAAATTTAACACAAAGTCACTAGCATATACATACAAAGGGATGCCCCATCGACATGCTCCTTTTGCATTGAAAATTCACTCTTAAGTGTACCTTAGAAACATGCATTCATGAACTACATGGTAAGCACAGAGCAAACTAACCTCACATTAGAAGGAGCGCCACATAAGGTCCTTCATTTAGCATTTCTTCACCTATATAATGACCTTTGGCGTGCTATCAAATACCTGTATAGATCAATTTTTATTTAGTGCTTCCAACATTCCAGAATCAATCAAACATCAACAATCTTTATCTTTCTATAAAGGATGAGGGATCTTAACCAAAGACTGATGACAAATGATGTGCTTGGAAAGCCTTTTCGTCTATTTATGTTATTGGCATGATAAGCAGATCATTTCACCAAAGCAAAAATTGACTTCCATGAACATCTCCACTGGATTCCTCAAACTCAAGTAAGAAAACAATGATGACACTATCAACCAGGAAATAATAATGACAAGATAATAAATCCTGACAGATATTGCAAGCAGGAAATACAAATGAAAATTGGGCAGTAGATCTCAAAAGAAAAAAAAAGGTAACTTACCTGCTTCATGTACCTTCCTTAGAAAAATGTGGATCATTTCAGTATATTACTCATTCGAGTCGTATAAATAGTCTGATCCAGATTCTGCCATTCCAAATAGTTTTTCCTGATAAATGCACGATCTATATAATTCTAGATCTGTTGTGATTTGCATCCAATGATCCTCAGTTTTTCCAGAAACTCCAACCTAACACCTTGAAGTTCGACCAAGTTTTCGCAGTGTCCAGCATCTAATTCCTTCACCCTCCCGGACTTTGGAATGTCTAGCTTTTTAATTGAAGTGCACCCTTCGATATTTAGCTCTTCTAAAAACTCTTATCTATTGAGTCCTTGAATTTTAGCTAATGCCTTGCACGATTCAGCATATAATGTCTTCAGACTCCTGGATTTTGAAAGGTCTAACCTTTCAATTAAAGTACACTTAGAGATATTCAGTTTTCCAAAAACTCAAACCTATCAAGATTTTGAATTTCAATCAATTTTTTGCAACCTCCAACATTAATGCCTTCATATTCCCTGAAGTTGGAAGGAGCACGCTTTCAATTGAAATGCACCCTTTGATATTTAGCTTTTCCAAAAACTCCAACCGATTGAGACCTTGAATTTCAGCCAAGTGTTCGCAACCTCCAGCTTTCAATTTCTTCAACCTCCCAGATTTTGAAAGGTCTAGCCTTTCAATTGAAGAACAATCTTGGATATATAGCACTTCCAAAAACTCCAACTTGTCAAGGCCTTTAATTTCAGTTAATTTCTCGCACGATCTTGCAACTAATATCTTCAGACTCCTTGATTTTGGAAGGAGCAGCATTTCAATTGAAGTGCACCCAGAAATATGCAAGCTTTCCAAGAACTCCAACCTATCAAGGCCTTGAATTTCAGCCAAGTTTTTACAGCCTATACCGTATAATTCATTCATACTGCCCGATATTGGAAGGAGCACCTCTTTATCTTAAGTATACTCATCGCCATATAGCTTATTCAATTAACCCAACCCGTCGAAATCTTCAAATTCAGCCAAATCTTCCTCGCCTCCAGCTTTCAATTTCGTCGATCTCTTGGATTTTGAAAGGTCTGGGCTTTCAATTAAAGTGCGCCCGTTGATATGTAGCATTTGCAAAGACTTCAATGTATCAAGGCCTTCAATCTTGGGCAATTTTTCGCAGCCTTCAACATATAATCTCTTCATACTCCCTGATTTTGGAAGGTCTAGCCTTTCAATTGAACAACCTGTGATATATAGCGCTTCCAAGGACTCCAATCTATCAAGGCCGTGAATCTCGGCCAAGTTTTTGCACAATGAAGCATTTAATTCCTTCATACTCCTTGATTTTGGTAGGAGTAGCCTTTCAATTGAAGTGGACTCAGAGATATCCAAGCTTTCCAAGGACTCCAACCTATCAAGGCCACAAATTTCGACTAATTTATTGCATTCTTCAACCTTCAATCTCTTCAAACCCACAAACTTTGTACAATCCAACTGTTCAATTGGATTGCGGCATAGAATCAAGTCTTCCAAATGTATCAAATTTTCAAGAGCTCGAACTTCAAGTAGATTAAAGCAAGCATAGACAGATAACGTCCTCAGATGGATAAACTGTGAAACGTCCAGTGTTTTAATAGATTTACAGATATCAACTGCCAACGATTCCAACTTGAAGGGAGTGGTTAGGGATTGTGGTAATTCTAATTCTGATTCTGATTCTTCAATGTCTGTCAGTTGGGAGCTTTCTGAATTCTTCGATAGTATTGACGGAAGCACCTGGATGCACTCGAGAGAATCACAGCTAGAAACTTGTAGTCGCTTGAGATGGGCTAGGTGGGAAAGTAAAGACAAGTTACGACTTTGACAGGTGACGCCCAAATACGTTAAGCTAGGAGGAAGGTCCGGCAGCGATTGGAGCTTGGAGCAGCCCTGAAAATTAAGGTAGTGCAGGGAAGAAAGATTACATAAGCTTTGTGGCATTTCCACTTTCAGTTTTTGGCAACACAAGGCATCTAACTTTCGGAGCTTTCCCAGCTTCCCAATTCCGTAGGGTAATCTTTGTATACCACTCAAAGCAATATCTAGGATTTCTAGATTCTCCAAAAGCTCTATGTTGTCTGGTAATGCAGAAAGGGCTGAAGTATATCGTAGAAGGAGTTGCTCCAATGCTTTTAATTCTCCTAGTTCTTTTGGAAGCTCCCTCAGTGTTGTACACAACCTCAAATCCAAGCGAAGGAGGCCCTTCATGTCTCCAATTGAAGAGTCGATTCGCTGCAGTCCGCTACACTCAGCAAGGATCAAAACCTCTAAACTCCTGAAAGCGGAGAGGAAGTTGGTATTTTCCAAGGATTGACAATGTGAAAGGTTGAGAAATTTGAGATTCTCTGCCATCTGGTAAAATAGTAACAATAATAATGATGATGATGGTCAAGGGGTTTGTCTAGAGTTATTATGATTTAAAAGAAAGCATAAAAGGAAGGGGTTGAAAGACTTGTTCTTACCTTAAAAGAACTCCATCCTTTCCATTTCTCGTTTATTTCACTATTGTACAATTCCAGTAAAGCCAATTCATTTGCATGAAAATTCTTTACTTCAAAGTTCATGCAACAATTTGGCCATCGAAGCCATTTTAACTCCTCCATTGAGTCCTCAAAATCTCCTTTGAGATGTGCCCCCTCTAAGTTAAGAAATCTTAGACGCGTCAAATTCTTGAATTGTTTGTCTGTGTAAATGATGATGTCTTGATGGGCTGTTTTGCCAAAGCCTTTTGAGCTGCCTTTACTCAAATTAATTGCCTCAATCTTGTCCGTTCCCTATAAGCAAGAATCAATATTCATTAATATAATATCCAACAAAAGGAATCTATTACTATTTGTTTATACTATTATTGCCGTGCATTAATGCGTTCAAGAGACTAGCAACGTGAAGATATGATTTTCCTTTTAAGTTAATACACAATATTTATAAAGGCTTACAAAGTGAAGGACGTCAGCTTTTGAAATTTGGCCATACACATTCAGATCTTAAAAATATTATGATGAGATGATTGATATAGAGTAAAAACTTTACTACTTGCAACCTTCTTCTTTCCAATAACTTTAGCTTCGTTACCATGCTAGTTCAGACATGTGTGGCCAATGCACGGAATTTAATGAAATTACAATGTGCAAAATCCGATCAATTTTGATAGAAATATATTTTTTCCTACTATAAATTTCATATTACTTTTGTGTATAATAGTTGACCGTGCTACTTACATGATTAATATGAAAATAACATATACTCTTATTTTCCATTGGAGTAATAACCAGTTACAGGAAATTGAATATTGTGATGGTAGTTATATTGATATATTATGTACTTATTATTTTGCTAATAGTAAATTGAAATATTGTTGGTTAATTATTATCCAATCTTAAATAATTAAGACAATAACATTAGTTACATTAATATTCTCTATAGCTTACTATTCTATCTTAAATTTTAGTTAAAATTGATATATTCATAGTCATCAATAACTTTTATTAGTTATATTAATATTCTCTACAATTTATCACATAATTTAATAACCATAGATTATTATTTGATATAATCATAATCATAAACATCTGAGTCACCTAAGTATAATAAATATAATAGATAGCCCCTAATAACGTTAATGTATATTAAAAAAATTAATTATTGAAAGTGCAAAGCATCTTTGAAAAGTTAAAACTGAAGCTATTCTTGGCTGCAAGCCTACATGGAATAGCTTTTCCTTGACCCCCGAAGGAATCAAGGAAGAGCTTATTCCTGGAGAAGAGTAATTTCTAATCTATTTTTGAACAAAATGAATGAATGATTGCTTCATTAAAACAAATAGGAAATAGAATAGTTATTCTTCAAAACAAAATGTGTAGCAAGCTTTTCACCAAAAAAAAGGCACGTTTTTATAAAAAAAATCAACAAGTAATACACAAAAATTTCATGGATTTACATGTCAGTTTCTCCAAACCAAAATTTTAGTCATTTTATTTCACAATGCTGTACAAGATTTCATGAATACTCATAATTGAACGACGTAATAAATTGTGAAAGAATTAGATCTCAACATCTAAAAGGAATCCAAGAGAAGAGTAACTATAATGAAAGGAAGAAATGTTCAACAGTAGTAACTACTCACATTAGTGAACTTCCCTCTCAAAAAAAAAAAAAAACATACCCTGTCTATCTTAAAGATTTCTTTGTGTGGTGTATGACTTTTTTCAACTTCAAAAATCCAATACCAAAGTTTGGTCAAATCCCAAAAATAAGGCCAGCCTTTTGTACTTGGGCCAATAGTAGCAAAACCTTTCATACGCCTATAAAGCCCAAACCTTCGGCATCTACACCGAAAGAACAAGAAATAATAAAAATAACCCAACTATTTAAATCTAAAACAAAGCTGACACCCATCAAAAAATTTCATCCATTATCGTCCTTACATTGCCATGGGTAACCTGCATTGCTCACTGTGCTACTGTCTATAGTGGGCCATGTCAACCCACAAAAAAAGGGATGTCGTGTTTTATATTATTGTCTTGTTAACAAACTTTGTTTATAATGTTTGTTACAAAATTCATAGCTTTTTGTAAATAAATAAAAAAATCGTGGTCATGATTAAGTGGTTGATTGTGGGTGTTTGTTCAGTGAGCTATGTAGGATGACATAAGGTGATTTAAAGTGAGAATAGGATAAATTGATAGTGGATATCAGTTTTGTCCCATGAGTGAAAGGATGAGTTTTGAATGTAATTATATTTTCATCCCATGTTCAATAGGCAGGGCTTCCTTTTAGGATTTTTCCAACTTCTGTTATCTAATTATCAAGAACGGATAGCCGTACTTTTTTTATTTGGCTGTGCACTTATTAATATCCAGGGAACGGATTATGAATGTTTCAATTATATCTTAATTGTCTCTTTTCTTTTTTTTAGCAAGTCGTGCTTGTGCTTCGTCCATGCTTCACACTTCGCATGATTTTTTTCTTTTTCATTAACACTTCCACAAAGGAAAGCATTACGTGACTTCTCACATCACTTTGTCATGTTATAGGATGTTTTATACAAATGGTTTTGAGGTGCAAAACTCAAGAAGAAGGATGTGGAGGACATTCTTCAATTTCCTGGTCGATCTTAACTGGCATTTCAGTCGAGCTTATGCTGGAGGTTCCTTCCAGAGGTCCTACAACAGGAATAGGATGGGAGCTGCGAGTGGCTAAGCTCACCTCCTCTGTCTCTTGGGACCAACAAGAGGTAGCAATATATCTTTAAAATAAAGAAGGATATTTGGCATTTGTTTTTCGATTGACAATGATGCATATTGTGGTTGTTTCATATATTTAAAAAATAACTACATATGTTTTCATTTCGTGTTGGAATAAACTGAAAAGAAGAACTTAAATAATTTTTATCAAAATCACTCCAAATTTCAACTATAGTACCATGGACGAAGAGCAAAATGAAGTCAGGCAAAAATAGATTGTCTAAAAATGTACCTTTTTAGTTGTATAATTTAGCTCTACCATTATATTTGTATAACTATATTCTCAAAATAATAGATCAATGTTGCTACTTTAGTATATTGCCATCGATCATGAAAATAATATAGCTTTATGGGACGTGTCTAGAAAGTAGTTATTCTGAAATAAAGAGAGACATGAGTGTGAAGAAAAACTACAGCATTTTCATTTTTTCTTTGGTTAGTCCAGTTTATTATATCATGGAGTTCGAAAGACATGATAAATATTGGCTTTGAATTTGTTAATACATGAATTGGCTACATAGGTGGCACATTGAGATTGCAAATAAGTGCCAGTCTTTGGGCAACAACTTGCGTCAAACCAAATGATAGATAAAAAGTAGTAGTCATAATTATGATTAATTTCACAAATGCTAATACAATCACTACTTAATTATACAAAATAGAATTTTAGAGTAATTATCTCTTTGACCTTTTTCGTAGAAAAAGTAAAACGTTTCTCTTTGTAATGGTTATTGCATAATGTACGCTTAATGCCATAAATATGAACATACAAATGTTATATATGAGCAATTTGTATTCCTATGTAATCCCATAAGTTTTAAGTCAGACCATTTCCTAAGAATATTGGTAAATGGAATACCTAACGTAATACTGCATAAAATAAGTATACCTTCCATTCTCCATTGCGGAATAACTAAAATTTCATGAGAAATGCGAGCATTGTTAATCCTATTATATTAATTCTAACATTTGTCCTAAGTAGTTATGGTTTACTATAGCATCGTCAAGTTATTTATTGTACATGTCAAGGACACAAATGAATCAATATAGAAATTTATGATTTTTGTCAATATAGAAAACCTTTATTGAGTATCTAATAAATTTGAAAGTACCTATTCTTGTAGATAACTTACATTGTTCAAGGAACATCTCAAATAAGCTGCAATACTTACTAAGAGAGAGCAAACTTTTACTTTCTAATCACTTAACGAGAGCATACGATGATACTAACATTAGAAGGTTCTTTGTTTACTAAAGCAAGCACGAAGAAGAGGACCTACATTACTTGAGCTGTAAAACATGGACTAAAGGGAACAAAAGAAAGGATACAGTTACCTTATTCTGCCTTAGCACTTTCAAGGCTTCCTTAGGGTTCCATAACCTGCTACGGTGCCAAGGCTGTTGGTTTTCCTTGCGAACAATCATCCTACCAAGATCTCTCAATTGATCATGCATTCTGAGCTCATGATCATCTTCAATTTTTATTAATGACATGAATCTCAATACTTCAATTCCCTCCGCAGGGAAAAAGTCACAGGCCTCCCACATGTAGGATGCTATTTTACTGTCGGTGCCAATAAAAAAGCAAGCGATATCCAAAAATATTTGTTTTTGGGTATCGTCTAATGCTTCATAACTTATCTTTAACGTTTTCTGCACACTCTCATCAGGCACTTCTTTCCACTTGTCTATTTTTCCCCTCCAGAATTCTAGTGTTTCTCCACATAGTAATGAACCTAAAATCTCAAGGGACAAAGGAAGCCCTCCGGTCATGGATACAACTTCATGACTGAGGTCCTTAAATTCCCTTGGGGGAGAGTCCTTTCGGAATGCATGTTTACTAAACAAAATCAAAGAGTGAACATCATCCATTTCCTTATGCTCATAGGCATTGACCACCCCAAACTGTTTCAAAATTTTCTGGTTCCTGGTGGTAATAATGATTATACTTCCCAAAGAAAACCAGTCACATTTACCGGCCAAAGCTTTCAACTGAGCAACGTCATCCACGTCATCAAGAAGAATGATGACCTTTTTATCTTTACACCGGGAGGAGATTGAGTTAGCCCCATCATCCTTATTAAAAACTTCGAGTTTTTCCTGTAATATATCATGGAGTAATTGCTTCTGGAGGTAATGTACACCATTACGATTTGACGATTCCCTTACATCAGCAATGAAGCTATGATGCTTGAATTGATTGAAGAGCTTGTTGTAAATGGCTTTAGCAAGAGTAGTCTTACCGATGCCCCCCATTCCGTAGATGCCGACATATTGGGTGACATGAGATTTATTGTTTACAAATTCCATAACCTCCTTCATAGGACCATCAATTCCAACCAAATTCTCAGAAATGCCCAACTCAAACTTTTTCTTTAGTTCGCGCAACGCTTTTTGGACAATCAATTCCACCAACTCAGCTTCATCCCTGTGAAATGTGGCAAAAGTTCAAATACGTGACAACAATATTTTTATATTGTTTACCTATAGAGAACACAGAAATAAATCAGTCCAGATACAAATTGAAAAAACTTTTAAGAATTGTTTGTCACGTTTCCGTAGATTATCTTATATGCTAGGACTAAAGTGGGAAATGCTCGTGGTTGCTTCACATGGCATGCTCTACTACACTATTACTTCGACATAACTTATTCAGCAAAAAGAAACTTGAGGGTATCACTTATGAATCTTCGGTATTTTATATCTTATGGATTTGAACCAAATTTTAAACTCGGACGTGACCGCGAAAATTTTCTAGAGCGTTTTAGTAAGCAAAAATTCAATAAGCCAGCAAAGGATAAGAGTCGGCCATCATAAAATAAATGGATTTTGACTATTGATGCAAGAGGATTTCAGGTCCTGTAGTACCAATCTGAAAAGTCATTTAAAGTGTTATATTGTGAACTACCTGAATGCATTTGAGGGGATTTCGCCTTGTTTATGCAATTCTACATGCTTGCAAGTTTCCACTCGTGCAATGAAATTAGTATCATTCTAGATGGCATTTTTATCGGTTTTCATTGCCTCTAGGGATGATAACAGGTTGTACTTTATTTTCCTTTTGAATATCTATGTCATGTGGTTTTGATTGATCTAATATCGATTTTATTAGGAAGTAGAAGAAAGATTTTACCCCAAATATGAACATTGCTTTAATATATGCAGGTGTATGAGGTAGAAATCGCTTGTTGAAGATAGGAAAATGCATTGAAATTGATTTAAACAAACATAATAAAAATAATTCCTTTTTCCCTTCTTTATATTTACATCATTACACATAACCAATGAAACATTTCTTTTGTAAAAATAATTTTAATAGCAACTAATGAATGACATTAATGGTTTAATAAATGTGACATGGGAAGATAAATAATTATGGCTTTGACAATCACCAAGCACGGTGTATGATGTTACGAGCTTTAAATAAAAATCACCAATAAGTTGTACCATTAATCCGAAATAGATATGTAATTTAAAAAGTCTGTGACAAAAATTAATGTAGTGTACACTATAAACTTGAAAAAAAAAATGGCCCAATGTTGCGAAGTCGTTGGATATAAGAGCAAGAATTCAATCAAAAAAATCTTATTATTCAAGGGAATAGGATCATAACAATGAAATCTATAATTAGATTGGACAACGTCGTCAAAGCAAAAAACTAAAAAATGAATAACTTATAGATCTCATGCATTATTACCAACAAGATCTTATCCTCTCTTTTTTTTGTTTATAAAAAAAGAACGAAAGTTAAGCAGGTGAGAATGAAAACAACCAATAAACACCCACAGATAATAGAAGAAAGCAGAGCATGCTTTGGTGAAAAGTTTTACCCATTTGCTTCGTATCCTTTCAACTTGCTGACTTGGGCGAGTGCTTTCTTCCAATTCTCCAAAATCGTCGGGTTGAAAGGAGACTCGTCACGCAAACGCTTCGCGTGCTCGCCGAAAGCAACTCTAAAACTCCCGGTTTGATGTCCTACGTCGGTGGGTTTCACTTTGTAGAATATAGGCAACACCATCTGCTCGTTATTCTTCTCGCACTCCATTATTTGAACCAGCTCGTTCAGGCACCAACTACTTGTACCGTAAGTCACGGAGAGAACGGGGATCAGGATCTTACTGTTCGTGATGGCTGCCATAAGCTCTGGTCTGATCCTCTTCCCATGGGGAAGCTCATCATCGTCTCTGAAAGCGTGAATTCCGGCGTTGAGGAGGCCCTTGTAAAGGTGACTGGTGAAGCCATCTCGAGTATCCCGGCCTCTGAAGCTCAAGAACACCTCGTAGCGGTTTCCGGTCGATGAGGTCGACGAACTAGACGCACCGTTGTCGGTTTCCGTTGGAGATGAACAAGATGCACTGTCGTTAGTTTCTACCGGAGACGAACCAGATCCGCCAGAATTAGCAGATGCAACAGCCTTGGCATCTTCTGCATTTCTACGCGCTCTGGCTTTCCTCTTATTGAGAAAATAGAACGCGAGCAGGAAGAGAAGGATCAGTGCCACGAGCTCACTGAAAGAACGTTCAAAAATGAGAAGATGCATTTCGTCCTCGCTCTGACTCTGCCCTTGATTTTTCGCTTTCAAAGTCGGCTGGATTAAGAAGACAGAGTGCCTCTCGGGAAACACTCACGTATTAAATCAAATCTTAGAAATAAATCAAAATTCCTTTGTTGCTTTTGCTTTTACATTTACTTTCATTTTATTATATATTTCTTTATAGATTTGATTTATCTGATCTAACAAGTTAGCACGTATTAATGATTCAAACTTAACAAGCTAGATAAAAATTAGTAATTCATTGACTTAAGATCACTCACCGTACGATTTACAGTCGTCGCTTTCGTGTGGTGGAAGTCTCAATGCTCATGAGAATCCAAGGCGATCTTGCCCAAGAAGAAGCGAACATGTGAGCAAGTTTTGATGCAAAAGCAATGAAAACACAATAAAACTAAAATTTAAAATAAAAACTGCTGTTATGGGACCCATGGACAAGTTGTCAAAGACTCGTAATTGATAAACACGTACGAACGTCAGGACGGTGGCTACAACATTGAACTTTCCTTTTCAAATTTTTTTAATTTATCTATCATCCGAAAATATGTTTTTGTTGAATATATTTAAGCTTTGGATCCCATTCAGGAATTTACCTATCTCACTTTAAGTCTCTTAAGTAACGTCATATTAAACCTGTAAACTTCATTTCACCTCTAAAATATTGCATTTTGAACAATTGCTTATCTTGAAACCTACTATATACGTATTAAAGCCTTCAGACAATTGAAAATGAAAAGTAACTTGAGAGAAAAATCCCAACAGATTGATATCGTGATTCATGACTCCTTAGGAAAATAAGCGAGGGCCTACAAGCCCTTTGTTTCCTAAATTAAACTTTTAAGACTTCCGATATACTTTTTTTTTAAATTATTTCTTGGACAAACCAAAAAATAACCAACGACATTGAATTAAACCCACAATAAATATAGTCTATAATGGAGAACTGACCAAAACAATTTTTCATGACATACATGTCTACTTATGTTGATAATTAAAATTATCCATATAACATATTATAAGTGTTGTCTATATTCTTCTCTTTTAGAATGTAACTTTTCACATGTGTTTGTCTTTATTTCGCTAGTAAGTGAATACAATGGGCAGATCGCCAAATATATATAATAGGAGGTAGATAGTGACTTACAACGTATGTGGACAACAAATGTTACATTATAATTTTACGGCCACTTAGAGAAAGGTGTTAGTGTCACGTAAAGAATTTGTAAGCACAGCACACGTTGATGCATCCTATCACTGTGTTATTTCTGTACGGGGTTGCAAAGAGTCAAGCAAAAGTACATGATGTTGCATTGACTATTGTAATTTTTTTACTACATGTCTTTTACTACACTGTTGTTTAATGTCTTTTCGAGTTAGACTTTCTTACTCCATGACAAGTCTTGCCAGTTCTTTCCTTGACTACTGCACATTTCTTTCTCGCTTGCTCCAAATCATTGATCTTCCCTTGTTGTCATTGTTTCACTCACGTGTCCGCAGGACCTAACCCCACACCCATTGTCATTTTTGGCGGCCAGCGTGCCATCCTCCTTGAAATCACCTACGAGTTTTTGAGAAATGGATGTATCAATAACAGCGATAGTCATAACACCTCATCTTTGCTCTCCGGACTGGAGCATGTTCTATCGAGAGAGCAGCTACGTGATTAGACAGAAGTTTTACAAGTTGCGAACTCTAAATTGTCTTTAAAATAAAGTTTTCACTGATTAATTTAAGAATATTAAGCCTATTTAGAATTAGGTGCATGTGAGGAATATTGGTCATTTGTAAATAATCTTTTAATTATGTGTAGAAAGGGTTCAGCAACTTCAAGGAAGCCCCTTTGACATCGCATTTTACGATTAAGTCATTTGGATGCTTATCAATTAATATCCAAAGGTAACTGATGCAATTTTGATGTTATTCCAATAGACTTAGTAACTTTCGAGTCTCAACGCTAGTCACGTTTGTACGTCCGTTTCTTTAAAGATAAAAGTGATTTTCTTTTTCACTTCGATTCTCTCTCTGAACAAGAGTCGTTCCAACTTCAGAGCAGTGCTGAAATGATAGAGAAGTATGACCGTCAGGAGTAAACTTCTAGGAAATTGAAGTGCAAAAGCGAATCTCTCTCCTGTTTTCTTCGACTCTCTGTCTCTCTCTCTGTCTCTATGTGTCGGGTGCGAATTATTAAACACCGCACGGATCTCCTCGTGATCCACATGTAAAGGACACTCTACACTACTGTGATCTGACCTATCAAGGCTAATTATCGTGCCAATTCACTAGTGAAATTTGATTGACTTTGCCCATTTGGTTTATGTCTATACACCTCCTCTGTTGGCCGAATGCATTCTTCCTCGTGTGCTCATCTGAAAGAAGCATGACATAATAAGTACGTTCTGACGAAATGTTACAAATTTGTAACATTTCGTCATACGTATAGCGTAGCTTCAAGTCAACAAATTAGAGAGAGAGAGCGAAACAGAACGTACTTATTATGTCATGCTTCTTTCAGATGAGCACACGAGGAAGAATGCATTCGGCCAACAGAGGAGGTGTATAGACATAAACCAAATGGGCAAAGTCAATCAAATTTCACTAGTGAATTGGCACGATAATTAGCCTTGATAGGTCAGATCACAGTAGTGTAGAGTGTCCTTTACATGTGGATCACGAGGAGATACGTGCGGTGTTTAATAATTCGCACCCGAACTCATATGGCTGGTGATGGATTTAGGACAAGAAATGAGAACCAAAATTTTTTTAGTTTTGTATTTCTGGAACGAGAATGAACAATACCAATTAATAAGCTAAATTTTTTTATTTTTTATTTTTATTTCTTACCGCCGTTGCCGTTCGCTGTATACCGCCGTTGTCGGTCATTGGCCACTGTCGCTGTCGGTTGTCTCCATCGGCCACCAGTCATAGGCCACGGTCGCCGGTTAATCAGCCGCCACCGGTCACCGTCGCACCTGTCGCTGGTTGTCGCCGTCAGCTGCCAGTCATCGGCCCCCGCTGTCGCCGGTCGTCGCAACCACCGCCAGTCGTCGCCGTCAGCCGCCAATCATTAGCCCCGGTTGTTGATCGCCGATCGCCACCGGTCACCATCGCTGTCCGCCACCGGGTGTCGCCGTCGGACGCTAGTCATTGGCCCCCGCCGCCGATTGCCACCATCGTCGGTCGTCGTTGTCGCCGATCGCCGGCCACCACGTTTCTTTTATTTTTCTATTCTTGGGACGATAAATTTTGTTCAATTGCCAAACACGTTTCTCTTCCCAAAAATTCATCCGAGAACCATTTCTCAAAAAAAACTATTTTTGGGACGAGAATGGTTACCAAACGCGCCATAAGGTTCTTGCCATTGTTCAGAGGAACTTTAGGACTGGACATAAAATTTATAATTTTTTTAGACCAAAATATAATGGACAGATTTGGGACAAACCGTCGTGACTGTGCTACACGGTTAAACTTTCATCTTCCTTTTTTCAGTTTATTTTCCATCAGAAAAGGGTATTTTAGTTTATATATATTTCGAAAACAATAAATTTATAAAAATTTTACGTGCATGAAACTCATGCCTATGCCTGTTTTAAGATGAATTTGTTATCGCGTTTGGACAAAATAATAATCTAGAAAAGTACAAGCTGACGTCTACAATTTTATATGGTGCCCGCACTCACAAACCTTCCAAGAAAGTAAACTATTGATCATCATACTCTTATAAATGTTCGACTTAATCCTTATAAATCTTTTAATGTTCAGTTTTAATCCTTATAAATTCTGTTAGTGATAAAACTAGTCAAAAGACATATTCATTAGATAGATTAAATTTTTTTACCCGTTAACAAATCAATTCATTTCCTCATATTATCCGAATCAATCACTTACACGTGTGCCCACTTTTTCTTGTTAGTTAAATAAGAGATCTAATCTAGGTGGATTGATTCCTAATTTTCTAATCAAACACGATTTCCCTTTAAATATAATTATTTACGTCAATTTGCTAGTGTGGATTTTTTTAGCTATATACAAATGTCATATGTACTAGCAATGTTTTCCTATGTAGGATTAATGAGAGGGTAGATTTGAGATTTGTTAGTATTTTTTAAAATAAAAGATATTCGGAGTAGATTTTTTGTTAGACGACAAAAAAAATTAAGGTTAGATTTAGTATTAAATTTAAAGTTGATGTTTTGATTTACAAAAAGAAGTTCGATAGAAAATTGAAATTGAAAATAAAAATTGAGGGTTTTTAATATCTAGGTCTATGTCAAAAGTGGGAAGAGAAAGTTGGGAAGCTTGCCAATTTTAATCATCCAAGAGTAAATTTGTAATTAGATAGCATGTAATCTTCTTTCTGCCCAAAAAAACAAAAATCTGCTTTCTGCCCCTTTTGACCTGTGGCTGGGTCCCACCGGTCCTTGCTTAACTTCAGGCTACCGCTATTCTCTTGCCATGTATTTGTCGAATTTCTTATTCCGTACGAGTAGCTGGGCCCCATCCACGTAGTTGTAAACTTGTAAGAGACATAAAGGGAAAAGGAAGAGAGCACGCAGTACGGGAGAAAGAAAAGGAAAGGGAAAAGAAGAGGAAGAAAAGGAAAGAAACCGGGATTTTCTCGCACCACGCTATGCGGATTTTATCGAGTCAGATTTACTTCTGTTGACAAATGCCTGATAAGAATTTAAGCCTATTTGTTCACTTGATAGGATAAATTTCGAAAAATTTACGAGAAAAACTTGAACTGTTTGAAGTCGATTTAGAGTCGTTAAGCTATAGAACTACGTGGAAACCATAAATTAGGGAATTGTTTAGTCATGAGGTTTAATGGGAGTTGATTTAAAGCAACGTCTTGGCGAAATTTCAAGTTTTGCATACAAGCTCATCGTTGCAGATGATATTGAGTAATCGCATTGGGGAGCAATTCATTGGCGCAAGTCTTTTTCTTAGAAAACTAGTTTTCTCTAAAAGGGATGGGCCGTGAGAATAATCCGTCGCTATCTATAATGAATTCTGCAAAGTCTTCGATGTAGGCCACTTATGTACAACCTTTCCTTTAAAGATAAAATGGTCTTATTCCCACTCGGTCCTAATTTAACTTGCTTTAACTTCGAAATAGTGCCAGACTTCATTTCATTTTTTCGCTTTGAAATTGAAATGATGGAAAAATTTAAACGTGAAGAGTAAAAACCTTTGAAATTAAAGTGCAGAAAGAAAAGGAAACTTGGAGGAAATGCAGATGTTGTGAGGGAAGATCAGACAAACTTACGGGGAAAATGCATCTCTCTACATCAATCTTTTCATCTTCTCTTTCACCTCCTTCACGACACTCTGCCTCCTCAGTCGTACCTTTTCTTTCTTTTCTTTTGCCGACCACTATTCTTTCTTTTCTTTTTTAGTTAAAGTCACCTGTCCTTTGTCGACCATAACCCGTTCCCCCTGCATCTCTCTTCGTTGGCCGTGAGGGAAGAGGCGCTGTTTTGGGGCAATGATTATGTGCTGAAAAATCTCTGCCCCCGCCTGGCGGAGAATCCTCTACTTTCTCTATGCCCAGATTTTCAAGCCAGATATACTTCTCCTGTTAACAATGGCTGATAAGAATTTAAGCTTATTTGTTCATTTGATCGAGTAATTTTCGAAATTACGTGACAAATTTAAAATTAAAAGATAAAGTTTGAATGGTGAAATTGGATTTGGAGTAGTTAAGCGGAAATCATAATTTAGGGAATCGTCAAGTTGTGAGGTTTAATAGGAGTTGATCTAAAGTTAATGTCTTAGAGAAATTTCAAGTTTTGCGTGCAAGCTCTTCATTGTAGATGATATTGAGCAATTGCTTTGGTGAGCAATTTATTGATGCGTAAGTCTTTTTTTTTTTTTTAAACGAGCTTCCTTTGAAAGGGATGGGTCGTAAGAAATTGGCCACCAAAAGTTTATGTCACATAAGATAATAAAAGTTGTTAGGTAACAGCTTTTCTAATAGCTAATATAGCGATTGAGTGCCAAAAGTTTATGATAGCAAATCTATTATTGAAGGGTAAAAGTGTACTTACTACATGTTATGTTTTGGTATAATTTAAATTTAAAAAAATTTCTATATACCTCTCATATATTATTTTGAGAAATGAACGAGACAAAAAAAAATTAGCTAATATAGCCATACTTTAAAAATTGCTAGTGGTCGAAATATTTACTAAAAACTTAAAAGAGACATACATAATGATATAATTCCTTATCGACTATGATATAAATAATAATTATGAAAATGATATTGACAATTATTCATTTATATAATTATCATTAACTATTATCCTAGAAAAGTATCTAGATATCTATAAATAGTAGTCATCATAATTACATTTCATGAATCTAGTTTAATATCTTGTAATATAAGTATATGCTATGTATCAGTTTTAGTATAGTTCATAATATAGTAATTTAGCATAGTTATCGTGACCAATTAAAGGATTAGATATAATACTATACATACCACGTTTTCTCAATTGTATGTCGCATATACTTTAATAAGGTTACATTTATATACTTTAGTAATTTCACATACAATAAGGAAACTATGCTAGAAAATAATAGAACTATTGAGTTATCATTATAAAATTTATCCATATGGAACATTATCATACAACAATCAATTACATATTATGTACCTATATGTTATTCATTATATGTTAAGTAACTTATTTATAAAGTGATTAATCTTGTAGAGTGTAAGGTTACTTTGACATTTTCTATCACTTTCTCATGCAATCGACGCGAGTAAATTTTGCTATTAAAAAATGCTAATGTTGGTTTCTAGAACGGCCTAAAGGTGTCATACAGACGAGGTAGTGGTTGTTGCGTAGCTCAAAGTTAAGAGCAGATTTACTAACTTTCAAATTCGTTTTCACCGACGTACTTACTAATCAAATTAATTGCAGTCCAACACTAATATAAAGATGGTGGTGTACCATGCACATAGTCTATGCAAACAAATCATCGGCTCAAAGTATGCTTAGGACATGAGCGGTAAATTTGTTGTAAAAATCATAATGACTACTATTGTTGCCTTACTCTTGGTCAATACTATGTCCAAGAGATTCATGATATCACAACCTCCTGACCATGCATCACCTCAATTAAACTTAACTTGGGCTCTCCAGAGCCATACCAATTTGATTTAAATTCTTAGTATGCAAATAGTTTTCAATTAGGAATTTCCCACTAATCTATTTATGGTAGGTCGATTAGAAATTTATATAAAATATTGAGAAAATAATCTACCTCTACAAACTAGAGAGTTTTGGATGGGTACTTGTTTACATTAGATTAATTTAACGCATTTTCAGTACATTTTATTTCATGAAAATCTTTGGAGGCAGTTTGGATCAATGTTAATTTTAACTACCTAACATGCGAGGCAGTTTAGACGAGGCATTTGTTTCCAATAATTAATATGGCTAAGTTTCATATTCTAATGCATGGAAACTTTATTTGAAGACACGAATAACATGCTTAACATATATTTTCGAAAGTGACCGTAAAGTGATTACGGAAAAAGTCTTATTTTTCTTTTATTATAGAGATATAGAAGAGAGATGGTTAAGATAATATATAATAGAAAGAAATGTTGATAACATAGGTTCATCTTAAAGATCATCGGCGGCAACTCAGCAATAAACTTGCACCCATTACTCTAGGGTCTACTCTCCTATCATATCAAACAATTCAAGAGATTGAAAACTAGTTTTCACGTAACTAAATAATAGGCAGAAAACTAGTAAGCCTAGTTTCAATATATCATAACCAACTTTTAGACGGTACAACTACGGATACTGAGGCATAGAAAATGTAGTCAATTTCATTATCAACAGTATGGTCAGTGGGCTGTGCATCCCCGAATACAGCTCCAATACTAAGAATATTACCTATAGAAAAAGATCCTTGTCACTGATATATGCGAGCAGCTTTACTACCTGCAAAAGGGACATTAACCATACATGATGCTAAAAAATGAAGCTCTACTACATTAAAGAAATTAATGTCCAAACAACAGACCTTCTCAAGCATTTCTTCAGTGACTTCATCGCTCAATTCTTCACTACCTCCCTTCTTAAGTCTATTATCACAAAAAGTAGCCAATAGCTCTGCACAAGAGCTTCCGCCAACACCCTCGTTGCAAAAGACCTCAAAAGCCTCCTTAACTGCCTGTCAAAAGGATTGCATGAGAGCATATTTGATGTAGCTCTTTTAAATCACTTCAATCACAAGATGCGAACCTTATGGAAAAGGGTGTGGTTCTGGAAACAGTCATTCACATATGCCCCATACTTATCATGTACTTCAATCACTTTCCTCACGAAAACCTGCCAACAATGAGCTGAATCAATGCTACTAAACAGATCAGCAAAATTTGATTAACAAGTGGAGGAGAAGTAGAAGATCGATTGAGTTAGCTGTTTCTTCATAAAATGTTCCAAGTCAAAGCAAAGGGTATGCATAAGTATCATAGATGTGCAACTACACGCTGTAACTACAGAGTGATAAAAATGACGAGTCCCAATCACCGGGTCAGATTTAGATAGGAATTTAAAATAACACAAAAGCTAACTTGGTGAAGCGTAAATTCCTTTATGAACGCCTAAAGCTTGGAAGCATCGCAGGACAATTTCCTCAGCATTATACAAAATAATAAAAATCGCACCATACAATTCAAACTAATTGGAACTCTCCCTGTGTAATCAACTGATTCTGAACAATGCAGAATCATCTCAAGAGAGAGCAGAAACAGACAAGTAAAGTATGCAAATTTGGTGTCTGACGATGATCCAACAATACAGAAGAATGGAAGGAGAATTCGGTCATTTGACTGAACTGGAGCAGAAATTCTGCATATTCATGAGAAAAAGCCAAAGCCATGGACTGATGAATTGAGAGACTAATATACCAACCTTCCTGCTGCTAGCTGCAGCTTCTGCTTGTTTGACCAAGGCAGTGCCCTCAGCAGTAACATGCTGAAATATGAGATATGAAATACAAGGTAAGGATCGCAAAGGCAGGTGCAGTCTCATGAGGATGAAATATGGATGACGGATCAAGGACCTGCTTAAATATGTTAGCGACAGGATCCAAGCCTTTTGGTATTTTTGAGAAAAGCCTGAACATCTTTGACAAATCGTCAACCTAAACAACATCAGAAAACATGGTAGATAAACACAACTCAGATACGTCTAAGACCAGATGCTCATAAAGGGACAAAAGTGGAGCCAGAATACCTTATCATCTCTGTGTAATGCAGGACATCCTGAGTGGTCCTTTTCAAGTAGTTGGCTTGCGTATACAGACAACAACTCATTTTGAACTTTCTGAAGAAAGTGCAAACAGAAAATAATATCAAAACTAAGAAATTGTACAGGTCCAATTCAATTTGGATCTTGGAATATTCAAATTCTAAACAAGAATCAAAGATATGAACTATATACACCAGTTAGTTGCACAAGCTGTTCTACCAGACTGACCATAAAAGCCAAATTTAACACAAGGGACAAACCTCTAGTAGTTTGGGCTCACTGCTAGAATGCAAGTAATGAGAAACCCTGTCTTTCTCTCGTTTTAGGCACTCCTCAGCCTAAAAATCCAATATCAAACATCAAACCTTATGAAATGTCATCATCAAGATAAATGATTAGATAGGTAATAAATTATTATTCACCTTCAACATATAATCAGGACAGGAGTCCTCTAAAATCCAACTTGAAGCTTTCTGGGAATAATAAGCAGCACTATCTTTCAGCATAGCTGCTTCGAAATCATAATCGTAATTATCCATTTGTCCCATGCCAATTTCCACGAATATATCCAATATACTCTTCAATAAAGTTCAGTCAATTTGCTCGCCTTCACGTTCTTGATCAATCTAATGTAAACAATTTCTGTTAGTTAATTCAACATTAACATTTAAGACGGACAGCGACAGTAGTTAAATGGACACAAACATACCATTGAGATCACGGCATCCCTTACTTTCACCTTTACCTCTTGATATACCTTTAAAAACAGCAAACAATGTACAATAGTCAAATTTTAGTTTGGCATCTATGGAGGAAACTGAAAATGACTGTATCAGAGTCAACCAAAAATCAACTATGAAATGTCTAAAGGCCACAACTATCCTAGGATGCAATCTAAGCTAAATCCCTCAAAAAGATATAAAGAAGACAGCAAATCGAAAGATTGTACAGAATACATACTATTTCACCGAAGCAGGTCAGGCCAACTTCATTAAGGGCTGGCAGTGGTCGCTTTGCAACGAAGTTGTCATCTAGATAACTGAAGTAACGAGAAAACCATTGGACCCCAACCTTATGATTTGCCCACCTTTTGACAAGCTCTCTCAACATAAACTCGTCATGCTTCTCTCTTAATGATGGCAATACCTAAATTGTAAGCAGAAGTAAATTTTTCAATGGATGAGGAGAATCGAACTAAAATAACAACAGCTAGAACAGCTAGATAAATGAAAGAACTAGATAGAAACGATAAGCTCAATACAGGTAATAACCAACTCTGCATTGCAATAATTATAAGATAATTCATTAATAGAACATTCTTCCCCATGCAAAAAAGCAATATATACCCCCTCTCCTTTCTCTCTTCCTTCCCCCAGATTTTTTTTAAAAATGACATTTTTGAAAGCAATTTATGCGAGTTGATCTCATGTCTAGAGAAGATGAGGAGGAGGAGAAGGCGAGAACAAGGAGAACGGGGAAAGGATGTACAATTCCTCAATTTAATATACCCAATTATGAAATAGGAAATGGCAAATCCCTAGAATCATGGGCTACAAATTAGAAGCAATAAATCTCTGGAGGATTTGACTGACTTAAGGAAAAAAAGGAATAACCATGCAGAGTCATAACTAAGGCATATTAATTTCTAAAGATTGGACAAAGCTCCATAAAACAGCAAACCTCAACCATTCTTATCTCTTCTTTTCTTTTTGTTTAACCATCAACTTGACCGGCCATAAGTTTGGGCATAGTACATTAGCTTGGAAGTAGAGCAGAATGATGAGTTATGTCCCTCCAGATTACATCTACGTTGCAGCAATAAATGACTCTTCGCACTGATAACGAAATTGACTTTCTACAGACTAGACTTCTTTGCAAAAATATTTTGTATCTATTAACCATTCTTGGTTTTTCTGCTGTTATTTCGGAGCTCTTCCTTCTTCCAAAGCCTTGTCACCGGACTTCTTATGACAGCCAACTCCTTATTAATCCATTTTGTGTAATCTCAGTTGGTCATACCATCTATTCTCCAAAAATAACTCAAGCTTTCACCACATGGCATAGTTCTTTATCTTTTCTAAAATTCAAAAAACAATTATGTATATATATATATATTTTTTTTTTTTGTTTCTAATGAAGAAAGAGAAAGTAATGGGCTATAACGAGGAAAAACAACCATAAAAATTTCCAAAGAATTGAAGAAGGCTGTCATGAAATTCTTTGATGAAGACACGTCTATACAAATTTGATAATTAGGCAATGGAAGCAAAAGAAAAAAGAAAGCAGCCAACTATCACATCAGCCGTTGAGAAGGTTAATTGCATATACAAGAACGTAACTCCAACAGCAGCGCTAGATAATACTTCTATAATTCCATATCACAACTTCTAGTTTTCCAGAAATCCAAAGCTAATGAAGTAAACTCAAGGGAAACAATCAACCAATATAACAAGAAAGGAAGTTGTGGACGGTAGATCTTCCTCACCGTTGACAAGATATGCTCTTCAAAAACTTCTCTATAGTTGTCATAGAGCTGCAGGGAGTAATTATGCGGAGGCTTTTGAGTACACATATTGTATATAGTACTGCCAGGAGGATTGAGAAGAAAGGAAAAAAAAAAACAACTATTAGCAAACCAATCAAGACACCAGGATAACAATTCTAAGTGTCACAACTCTGGAAATCACAAAGCAGAAGTGAGGCTTACGTGTAGAGCATCATGTAGTCTACCGACTGAGTCTTAGGAAGCCCCTCAAGGATATTCTTGAGCTCCATTATGGCCTTTTGCATGCGCTCCCATCCTTGTTCCAAATCAATCGTTTTCCTCTCATTCACCGTCATATCTCCACAATCTGGTTCTCGACCCCAATTCTGAACATAGAAGCCGGCTAAGTCATTGATAACAGAAAGTTGTGAATCTGAACCAAATCCAACAATGCAAAAAACCCTTCCGCAAGGACAGAGGATGTTCTATCGTCCGCTTCCACCAGGACAATGACCAATCTGGTGGAGAAGTATTTTGAATAATTATAACAAAGTATTGCATTAGAGCTCTGGTTTAGGTCTTGGATGATTACACGATCCGTCAACCGCTAACATCTTGAGCAGCATCAGCTTACTAATCTAACACGGCTGTATCTACCTGCACCTGGAATTCTAACCTTAGACAATTCGACTCCTAACCCTACAACTTAGCCCTATCTTCAGCCCACCGGTGACATAAAAACGGGTCGACAAGCTTCCGGAGCAGAACTTCCCTATTTCCCCACGGTTTTCACAAGCATTGTAAAGAAACAGATGCTGCGAAAGAAGATCAGACGAACTTACGGGGAAATTGCATTGCTCTCTCTCTCCATCGGTCCTTTCATTCTCTCTTTTCACCTCCTCCACGACAATCTGCCTCCTCTGTCCTTTCTCAGTCTTTTCTTTTGCTGTCCACGTCTCGCTCTTCTTAATTATTTTTTAATCAAAGTTTTCTGTCTTCTGCCAACCATAAACCTTTCTCTCTGCATTTTCTCTTCCGTGGCCGTGAAGGAAAAGCTCCATCCTTTTCTTCGTCGAGCTCTCTTGGGGGGGCAATGATTGCATGCTGAAAAATCTCAGCCCCACTTGACCCAAAATCCTCTGCTTTCTTATGCCCATATTTTCTTTGTCTTCTTTAGCCGTGAATTCCGGTCCGTGCATGCCGAGATTGCTCCATTGTCAAGATGGGAAGCTGCTCTCCTTTGGCCTCGCCTTCAGAGCTTTTGCCATTTTTCAGAATAAATTTGAAATTAGACCAAAAAAAAATGTAACATTAAAAAAAATTGAGAGCAGATTTAGCACCGAGTCTAAAGTTGAAGATCTTTTTAAGAAAAATATTCGAAATAAATTAAGATTAATTCTAAAATTTGAAAATTTTAAAGAAATCGGGACTATATTAAATTAAGACCGTACAATCATCTAGGATCATATAAAAGTTTTGATGGAAATTACTCTCTCTTGACCTTATAATTAAGGTTCTTGTCATTGTTGGAGCAAATTCAGGTCTTGACATAAAATTTATAAATTTCTTAAACCAAAATATTATGGACCGATTTAGGACTGAAATTAAAGTCGAGATTTTTTTTTTGAAACAAAAACAAAGGTTCAAGTTTAAAATTAAGACTGAACCTAAAATTTGAAGGATTTTAGGGAAATTACAACGATATAAGAAGGGGAAATAGAAAGTCAAGGAGCTTCACCTATATATTGATCATCTAGGGGTCGATTTGCAATTAGATAGCATATAATAATTGTGTGTACAATCGAAGAAGCTTATTTTGATATGCACTTTGTAACAATGCAAGCTAAGAGAATTATTAATGCTATTTACATGCCAATTGTCCAAACTAAAATGACAATAATTGAAACATTGTGTAAAGAAATAAAAAAAGAGTGCTCGCTGAATTCACGTGCGCTCTTTTTGTTGGTATTAATATAAAATACTTTCACAAGTTCTAAATCATCACCTTAAATTCAAGAGCTTAACTGCAGTGTTCTCTCAAGCTAACCAACTCAAGGTCGTAAGTAGAGTAGCTTGCCTAAAGTGGATATAACCTAAATGGCGTCCAACATCATTCTTGAGCTCTCCACTAATACATAGCACTCAATCACGGAAAAGTTATAACAATTATTCGCGAATCTTGACTCATTTTTCAATGTCGAGAATCGGGCTAAAAAAAAAAAGAATCGGTTTTGGAAGCGAGTTCTTCCATAATTGTCATCGTAGAAAGGGATACCTCCATTTTGACGTGTCAAGAGAATTTTATCGGGTTGGCAGCCTATGCATATTTACCACGTTAACTATTGCGATACTAACATATTCAACCTATCAATATATAAAATCGTTGCTCATGAGTTTGATGCTATAAAGTTGACATCAGATAAGATAAAATACCAATTTATTTGAATTCGACATAATAATTTGGTAACCAAAAAGCAATGCCATGACTTTGTGTTTTAAGTTTATTGTATCGACAATTCATTATATGCATGCTAATCAGTTATGTATATGTTGCTTTCAATTTGCATTTTACGTGGTACATTTTCTCACACTTGTTTTTACATCATATAGCACGTTAGCTTGACAAAACATCTCGGTCCTCCCAGTACGTTTTATTATCAAGTCTAGACCAAGGCTTCTGCAACATCCTTTGCCTGGATTAAGTTGCTGGAAAGGGGAGGATCTTCAAGGGTTCTCTCAATCTTCCTAGAACAGTGCAGAAACCCAATAGTCTAGAGTAGAGCTGAAAATATGTAAGGCAGGCCAGCCTCGGGCCGAACAACAAAAAGCTTCAGATAATTGCTTAGTTTCCGAAGTTGGAGGTGTCACCTCTGAATTGACAAAGAGAAGTAAAATATAGCCTGGGTAAATGACCCAAACTTCTCTAGAATTTTTACAAGCATAACTTCATCTATTATAGCTGTTTACCTAACCAGCCTATTTTACTTTCCAAGAAAGGCTGGGTTACTGCTAGTCTGCCATCAAATCATTTATTAGTAAAAGCTGTCGTATGAGGAGCAAGAACAAGGAAAGGACTCATCAACAAATAATGATAGACGATGCTGCTAAATATTTGGTTTGAAGAGACATGACACTTAATATTTCCGATTCACTACAAAAAAACTGGACTTTGGCTACGGAAATTCGGCCACGACAAAAGAACCGTCGCTAAAGGCGACGAATACAGCGACGATTTTACAAAATAAGTAGCTAATCTGCGACGGTCAATTTTTTATATCGCTAATTACCAACTACATTTTCGATATCGCTCTTTTCCACGGATATTGCGACGGAACAATGTACATCGTCGCTAGTTAGCCACGCAATACTTCAAACCGTCGCCAACCAGCGACGGTTACGTAGTGCGTCGCTAAGTTGCGACGCACCATTGCGACGAATAGTTAGCCGAAGCTAATTTCGCGACATTACTTACTAGTTTGTCGCTAATTTGCCATAAGATATTATGACCGTTGCGGATAACGTAGCAAATTTGCAACAGGTTTATTTTCGTCGCTAAATTCGGTCGCAGTTTGGCTACGGTCTAGCTAGTCGTCGCTTATTCCGTCGCTGTTTCCCGTATATAAAGCTGCCAAAGCAGATCGCTCGCACATGTTCGGCTCTCTCCTCACCCTTCCTTCCTCCGCCGCGAACCCCAAACCCTAATTAAGGTATGCTTCATTTCTCTTTCAATGCTTGTTGTTTTTCAATCCACACGTACAAAATTACTTTCTCCTTTTAATAGTATTGTGGGGTTGGTATTCCATTGTGCGGGTTGAAGCTACCTAGGTTAATTTTGAGGTTAATGTGTTTCTCCTTTGTATATTGTGTGTGAGCAAGGCTGAATTAGTTTAACAATGTCGATTCACTCAACTCCTCCGTTGAGAACCTCTTATGCGGGGCGCGATTTGGTCTTGCCAAGTCGTGGCCGCGAGTTCTCCCACCCTAGAGGTAGCCCTTGATGGCCATATTGTTGTAATGGTTTTTTCTACATGATTGATTCTTCTTTAAACTTATGCATGCGAACAAACTTATACAGGTACGATGCAAAATGAGAGATCTTGGATGTATAATAAAAACTTGCCTAATAGAGCTGGATTAACCGAGGAGTTTCGGGCCGGTTTGGGACTATTTTTGGACTTTGCTTGTAGCAAAGTTGAGTTCATGGACGGAAATAAGATAAGATGTCCGTGCAGAAAGTGCAGCAATGGGAAGTTTTAGAACGTTGATACAGTTGGGATGCATCTTTGTAGATTTGGTTTTACCCCTAACTACTATAATTGGACTTGTCATGGGGAACCATTTATACATGATGAGGATGACAGAATAAGCACCCACGGCCTAATTAGGGATCAATCTACATATGAGCAACAATTGAACCCATACCAAAGGATGGTCATCAATGCTGGTCAGAATATAGGACGGCAGTCGAACCATGCGAGTTCTAGTTTTAATCCAACATTTGCAGAAGGAGAAGATAGTCATGCATCACAATTGAATGACTATGGATATAGTGGGTCTGATAGGTTACCAAGCAATCAATTTCAAGAAGTTTTGACAGCAGCTGGTGAACCTTTATGGGCTGGGTGTGAGACCCATACTAAGTTATCTTTGACAGCAAGAATGTTAAGCATCAAAGCTGAGCATAATGTGTTCGAAAATTGCTTCAACTCTTTTGTTGATGTTATGCGGGAAACGTTGCCACGTGATAATATCATGCCTACTGATTTTTACGATATGAAGAAGCTAGTGCATAACTTAGGTCTTCCATTAGTGAGGATTGACGTTTGTGGTAACGGTTGTATGTTATATTGGAGAAATGATGCAAATGCAGAGTATTGCAAATTTTGCAACACACCGAGGTACAAGGTAAATAGGAGGGATGGCCGTAATCAGAAGCGTCGCCCATGTAAGCAATTGTTTCATCTGCCCATAATCCCAAGGCTGCAACGCCTTTATGCCTCTGAAGCCACCGCTAAACACATGACTTGGCATGCAAATCATCAAATAGATGAGGATATAATGTGTCATCCTTCCGATGCAGCCGCATGGAAACATTTTGACAGAACATATCCTGAGTTTGCGTCTGAGAGTCGAAATGTTAGGCTAGGGCTCTGTACCGATGGATTTGCCCCTTTTGGGAAAACAGGAAAAAGTTATTCATGTTGGCCAGTGATATTAACACCTTATAATCTTCACCAGGTATGTGCATGAAGACCCCTTACATGTTCTTGACCTTGGTCGTGCCTGGACCACAAAACCCGAAAAAGTTGCTAGATGTTTATATGCAACCATTAATTGAAGAGTTACAACTGCTATGGAATGAAGGAATTCCAACGTTTGATGTATCGACTGATCAAAGATTTATTTTGAAGGCTGCCCTTCTTTGGACGATAAATGACTTCTCAGCTTATGGAATGTTATCTGTGTGGAGTACAGCTGGTCTCTTAGGATGTCCAATATGTATGGAGAGATCAAATTCATTCAGGTTAAAACATGGTAAGAAGGCGTGCTATTTTGATTGTCACCGACAGTTTTTGCCACAACATCATGCATTTCGAAGGAATAAGAAAGAGTTCGTCAAGAATAGGATCGAACGAACACCTCCACCATTGAGGTGGACCGATGAACAAATTTGGGAGCGAGTTCAGTACTTCCCAACTGTTGTTGAAAACCCTAATGGCACTACTTATGCGTATGGCAGTCTGCATAAATGGACTAAGCGCAGTATCCTTTGGGATCTACCATATTGGAAGGACCATCTTATTCATCATAATCTTGACGTCATGCACATAGAGAAGAATGTTTTCGATAATGTCTTCAATACGGTGATGGATGTCAACGGAAAAACAAAGGACAACTTGAATGCAAGGAAAGACATGCGCGATATTTGTGATCGGCCAACACTAGACGTCGATCCGTGTAGTAGAGGACCAAAACCGAAAGCTGTTTACACATTAACCAAGGAGCAGAGACGTGTTATTTGTCAATGGTTGAAATCTGTGCGCCTTCCTGATGGCTACGCTTCAAATCTTGGCAGATGTGTCGATTTGAATGAGTGTAAGTTGACTGGTCTGAAGAGTCATGATTGTCACATATTGATGGAGCGACTTCTCCCCATAATGGTAAAAGAATTTCTGCCAAGCTTCGTGTGGGGTGCAATTACAGATTTAAGCAATTTCTTCCGTGATATTTCATCGATTATCTTAAAAGCATCACACATGGAAAAGCTAGAACGAGATATTCCAATAATCATGTGCAACTTAGAAAGGATATTTCCTCCATCGTTTTTCGACTCAATGGAGCATCTCGTAGTTCACTTGCCGTATGAAGCAATAGTGGCGGGTCCGGTACAATATCGATGGATGTATCCATTTGAGAGGTGAAAGTGCACTTCCATATATTACGTATATCACGTCCTTACTTTAATATTACCCTATATGTTTTGACCGTATTCTTTTTTTTAATACTAGGTTCTTATTCCATTTGAAGAAGAAAGTTAAAAACAAGGCATGCGTTGAAGCATCAATTTGTAATGCCTACATTGTCGAAGAAGTGACTACATTTGCAAGTTATTATTTTGAGCCACACGTGCAGTGCAAGAGGCGTCGGGCAGGACGAAACGATGAGGGTCCCATTGATGAAAATAGCATGCCATTCTCTATTTTCAATTATCTTGGTCGACCATCGGGCGTTAGTCGGCATCGTTACTTAATAGGCGAAGAATGGCAGGTAGCACATACATACATTTTATTGAATTGTCCAGATGTGGACCCATTCTTCGAGTAAGTTAAAATTTCCCACAATTTGAAACAATTGACAGTTTTAATTTCGTTTTGTCGCGCGATATTTTGATTGACGTGTTCATGGTCTTGCACCACAGGATTTTCCAAAGTACAATTTCTGGATTACCACCAAATGAGATTGATGCGTCGATAAATGCCAATTTCGCAGCATGGTTGAAATCATACATGGTAAGTTGCCCTTTTATTATCAATTATGGCCAATTTAGTGTAATTACAAAATTGCCAACCGCGTATGTACGAAAAATAAATAACCGTCGCTCTTACCATCTGTAGGCCCAAAGTAGGGATGCACATGGCCATCCCGACTTCCTATATTATTTGTCAATGGGTCCAAAATCCAGAGTACGAAGTTGGCCAGCATATTTCATAAATGGGTACAATTTTCATACTCAAGAATACGGAAAAGGAAAAGCAACAATGAATAGTGGCGTTTGTGTGCAGTCATCCAATGATTCTTGTTCGAGTGATGATTTTTATGGATTGTTGGACGAAATCCTAGAGATAGAGTACCCTGGTCCATCATTAAGCATAGTCTTATTTAAGTGCACCTGGTTCGACCCTGTTAAAGGAACGAGGGTGCATCAGAAGTATAATTTAGTTGAAATAAATCATAAGAAAAAGTATATGACGTATGAACCATTTGTCTTAGCACAGCAAGCAATTCAAGTATACTATGCATCATATCCTAGTTTGAAACGTGACAAAGTTGATTGGTGGGCTGTGTGTAAAATAAAAGCACGAAGAAAAATCGAAGAACACTGGAAGGACGCAGCATATCAACAAGATGAGGTTGGTAACACCATTGACTCTACTGAGGAATATAACATTTCAAGTCTACGAGATCCAAGTGGAGCAATGGTAGATGTTGACGCGACAGAGAGTCGAGCATCGCCACTAGCTGATGACGATTGGGAAGACAGCGATAATGAGGCTTATGATGACAGCGATGAGCGGGCTTATGAAGACAGCGAAGACGATGGTGATGAAGACGACGCTGATCCGATAGATGAGGATGATGAAGCCGTCGATGGTGATCAATATTTTTGACTCTCGTCAGGTGTAGCAATGCTATTTATTTCCATATTTGACACATGAAACATTTCTTTAACAAATGTCTAAGATTATATACTTTTCCTACCAATTTTCCAAAAAAGTCGAGCTATTTTTTAACCAAACAAATATGTCTCAAGTGCGACAGACTATTAAAGACCGTCGCGGCGACGGTCCAGAATGAACCGTCGCCACATGGCGATGGCCAACATACAAACGTCGCTGATGGGCGACACAAAACTTTAGCCCGTCGCAGAAGGGCGACAGTCTAGAATGAACCGTCGCAGAAGGGCGACGGCCAACATACAAACGTCGCTGATGGGCGACGCAAAACGTTAGCCCGTCGCAGAAGGGCGACGGCCAACATACAAATGTCGCTGATGGGCGACGCAAAACTTAGACCGTAGCCCGTGAGCGACGGTGAAGAAAGCACCGTCGTTGAATGGCGATAGCATTGTTGTGGCTGTCCCTCAGGGGCGACAGCCCATCAACTGTCGTCGCCAAGTGGCGACAGCAAATAAGAGGCCGTCGCTGATTGGCGACAGCATTGTTTGTGTCTGTCGCGGTTTGGCGACGGCTAGATTGTGGCCGTCGCCCTTTGAGCGACGGCTTGGTTGTGGCCGTCGCGGTTTGGCGACGGCTTCATTATGACCGTCGCGGAATGAGCGACGGCTTTGCTTTGGCCGTCGCTCATTGGCGACCGTAGTGTAATTGCCGTGGCCATTTGGCGACGGCTTAATTGTGGCCGTCGCGGAATGAGCAACGGCTTTGTTTTGGCCGTCGCTCATTGGCGACCGTAGTGTAATTGCCGTGGCCATTTGGCGACGGCTTAATTGTGGCCGTCGCGGAATGAGCGACGGTCATGTTTTGGCCGTCGCTCATTGGCGACGGCCTTCTTTGGCCGTCGCTCATTGGCGACCGTAGTGTCATTACCGTGGCCATTTCGCGACGGATTTGTTTAGACCGTCGCGAAATGTCGATTATATGTTATATTTTCTTCTCTTCTTCCTTCCGTCTGGCCACCGTGTTCTCAAAATTGCCTGTTAGGGTTTAACAAGGCGTCCGATCGTCTCTTCCACCGCCCTTCCTCTCATCCTCCGATTGTTTCTCCCCCCCCCGGTAATCATCTCCTCCTCCGGTCGTCTATTCCCCCGCCCTTCCTCTCCTCCTCCGGTCGTCTCTTCCCCCGCCCTTCCTCTCCTCCTCCGATTGTTTCTCCCCCCCTGCAAATCATCTCCTCCTCCGGTCGTCTCTTCCCCCGCCCATCCTCTCCTCCTCCGACTGTAGAGGTAAATGGAGTTTTCATTGTAGCCTGCTGCTGGTATTTGCTGTCATGCATATGCATTCTCGTTGCCAAATCATATTTGTCACTGCTTCTTGGATGGTTTTCCTTGTTTGTAAACATAGGCTCTTCCACATTTTCTGTCTTAGCCTTTCTCTGGCTCGTACCATATCGTTTAGCCATGAGAAAATTTTACTTGACGAGTCTTGACAGAAAGCTACATCACTTAATGAATATGTATATTATCTCTAATAGGCATGGGCCGTATGTGGTGCTTATCCTTTTTTATGGCCAACCTGTATATGTCGTTATCATATCTCACTTACAATTTACTATTTCCCCTTCTGAGGAATCTCTTTGATTTTGTGGTAAAGTGTGGAGCAAATTGGAAGCAGAGCTGACTGTCTTTACAATCTTGTCCTCATTTTTCATGTGTAGATCAGATTGGATCCTTGAGCTGCCATTAGTAACCTGATAGACCCAAAATATAATGGAGATGACAATTCCTTGGAAAACAAATGAAACTTGTGGCTTTTAAAGGAACCTTTTTATGGGTTGTCTACATTTAAAAACTTCTCTCTGTTTTGGATATAGAAAGTCCAGATCTGTCGCAAATTTATAGGTTCTGATATATGCATTTGCTCAGTGTGAGGCCTGACATGTGTTTTGTTCTGCAGGACATCCTAGAAAAGATTCAAGTTCTTTCACCTCGAGCTTTGATTGTCGATTCAATTCAGACAGTTTATCTAAAAGGAGTGGCTGGAAGTGCTGGAGGTCTCTCACAGGTAACATCTTTGCAATCTCCCCCCTTGCAAGAGGCAAAAAAATTGGATCCAAATTCAGGAGAATAGTGATTGGGTTTAGGGCACTCTAATCTGTTAAGTCATCTAGTGTTGCCAAAAGTTATTTGGCCTAAAGTTTTTTCACTTCTTTCGTGAGACGGACTGGTATGATTAGCATGTGGTCATCGTAACATATTCAAGTGAGCTTTTCTGGACAATTCTATTGGTTAACCAAGCAACTTTACCCGATGTTTAAGAGTACTAATATTGATTGTTTCATCTTGACCATCTTTATAAATGAACCAAGGGCAAATGTATGATTGATCTTGACATTGATGTGTGGCAGGTGAAAGAATGCACATCAGCATTGCTTCGTTTTGCAAAGAAGACTAATGTTCCCGTTCTATTGGTATTCAAAATTTCTTAGTCTCATCATTTGTTTTGTACGTGGTAATGCACCTATAAATTTGGACTATTCATATGTAATGTTATAAAATCTATGTCAGCCAATACATCTTTAGTGTCTTGGTTGTATTCAAGTTGCTGTAACAACCAATCCTTCTAAAAGATTTTGCTTATGTGAGTCCACTCTTGTTGATTACTTTATGCCTGTTAGCTTTATGCCTGTTAGCTTTTTGATGATTCAGTCCAATATATAATGTTGTTTTTACCCTGAGGTGCTTTCATGTTCAGCATTAAGCATGTCTTTATGGCTGTCACTCTGCGTCGAATGTACAGATTTTTTATCGTCGTGTTATTACCCATTCTGTGGATCTTGGTTTTGTGTCAATTACTGCCGATTGTACGATGCTATTTTAGGGAATGGTAAAATTGAACCATTTGTTATTGGTGTACAATTGACAGTTCAGTTGAAAGTTAAGTTGACGCCGGAATCGCTTCAGATTTTTTCCATACCCGACAAAGCTGAAAATGGTAAGCCTATACATTAGGGAGATTCATACATTTGAACGGACAAAGTTATTGAAATATGCATCCCTCTTTTCGTATGCCGATTGCAGAGACGTGGAGGTCGTCGTGTAGTTGGGGGACGTCGTATACAAGGTGGAGTCAGAATAGCCGGGACCCCTTCCCCTTCATCGGGGTCGACACCGACCCTTTGGACATCCCCTGCAATTGCATGTACCCCTCAAACTGGTGGAAGACATGATGCTGGACAGGATACACACATTGACACACCCGCACATGACCGTCAACCTGAACGATTTGATGCTGGACAGCAAGCAACACATAGTGGTACATCCTCCCGTATTGGTCTGCCTGAAATACAAGATGGAGACATTGTCCCACCCTTAGATACAGCTCCACCAGAAAATAGGTCCACGCAAGTTTACCAAAGGAGAATTGAAATGGCTGCACAACCGCCTTCTTCAGCGGAGGAAACGACATTACCACCTGACTCAACGGAACAAAGGAATGAGGCGGATTCAATGGTTGAAGATTCGGAGGGACGAAAGTTCATAGAACCAGTTGGCGATTCGTAAGTCAGCTAATTACCAATTGCTGTTATGTGCTTTGACTATTTTAGGTTTAATATCCACAAGGTCAACTAAAAACAAAGTTTATACATTGCAGCTTTACAAATCCAACCTATGTTGTTAGGGAACTTAATAAAATCATCAATGATCAATGGAGAGGCCCTTATCTTACGTATAGTAGCGCTCCAGAAGTCGACAAGAATTTGTGGTGGGATGAATTCAAGGTAAATATATATGTATTTTATTTCATAACAAGATAATACATTCAGCCAAAGCATTGTTATTCAGTTTTTGTTTAACTATTGAAGCGGCATTTTTGGTGGGATGAATCGGTCGACAATGAAGTTAGACGGATTTTTAATAAGAAATCCGCTGATCACATGAGGGATGCGATGAATAAAGCGAAGAAAAAACAAGCCAAGCCACACTTCATATCAACTGAAAATTGGACAGAAATGATGAGTTCTTGGGGAACTGACAAGCATAGGATGTCCAGTGAACGGAATAAACTAAGTCGAGCCTCAAGTTCTACTGCTTGCTCAGCCACATATGCTGGTGGATCAATAAACATCGCGGAGCATCAAAAAAGATTGGTAAGAACCATTTGTTTGTATTATTAGGTAAGATACTTCGATTATATTTCATTCATATTTACATTTTGTAGACCAAGGAATTGGGGAGAGAACCATCAGCTGTTCAAACATTTGAACGGGTGTTCCAAAAAAAAGACAAGACATGGACTAGCGAGCGATGTAGAGAAGTTAAGGTAGGCATTATCTATTTTTAACATATTGGGGTACATTTCACTCTGATGATCAATAATTTATGCATAATGATTGATTACTATGGATAATGTAGGAAAGATTTGAGGAACTATGCTCCATCCGAAGATCTGGTGATGGTGGCAGTGCGTCTGGGTCACAAGAAGTTGATCAGATCGCATTATGGGTTGAGGCATCTGGTGGGGTAAAAAGAGGGAGGGTATTTGGGTTGGGATCATTGTCAAGGGAAGCTGTAAGAAAGGTCGGCGGCGGAAGGTCTTCCTCAGGTGCATCTAGGAAAGAAATGGGTAAAAATGTTGCGCAAATGGCAATGGAAATTGATAAGTTGAAAGGTATAATTGTTAAAAAGGATGCAAAAGTCGATAAGCTAGAAAGAAAATTGGAACGAATCTGCAGACGGCTGGAGATCGAGGACGATGACGATGATGAGGAACCTCCCTCTAACCCCAATGGTGAAGAGGACAATGGCGGTGAGAGGTTTGATGATGATGCAGATGCAGAAGATGATGCTGGGAATGGCAGGACCTTATAGTTGCGACGATGAGGTAATATACAACATATCCATTCAATATTATGAACAGCTGATAGTATTATGGAAATTTGAATTGGTTTGTCACTACTTATTCGCGTGGAAATAGGGATATATATGACTGATTATGGCTTTCTGATGTGACGATGGTGCTTAATTGGTGTTTAAACTTTTCAGCCAGCTTCGACAAAATCAACTGGATGAGACCTTAGTTTTGTAGAGTAAGATGATGTTTTCCAAATTATTCATGATGTATATTAAACCGAATAGGTGTGATATTATATGGTGATTTCCTTTTAATATTTCAGAGTGCGATGATGCCAAGCTTGTTGTTTGGAACGTTTAATCAGGTATGGATCACATGTGAAGAAAGGAATTTACTGATGATGTGATGCAATGGATAACAGTTCTATGTTTATGAATGTCATAATTATGTAGTTACCATATTTAGCTAATCTGATCAGTTTTTTTTTTTGTAATGACATGTTGCATGCACAAGATGATAGGTGCTTCAACTGAAGGTAGCAACGACGTTGAGAAGATGATGATGCATAGGCTCTGGGACAAAGCTGGGCACTTTTTGGGTTTTGGCGGCTCCAATTTACTTTCTGTTAAATTGGAGTTGTTGATGTTGTGCTGCAATATGTATATGCAGTTGTTGATAGAATTTCCTGCAATAGAACTTTAGTTTAATATTGTATGGTAATCGAAGAACATGTTATAAGTCGTTGTTTAGTGTATAGAGAAAAGGCACAATGTACGTACATATATTTTTATTAAGTTTAATGTTATTTAGTTATTGCAATGCCTACATATCCAACTCATTACAGATCCTATTGAGTAGGTGTAAAACGAATGAACATCGTAAAATTAATGCTGAGTACCATACATTCCTTCCGGGAAATTGGCGACGGTATAAGCACGGTCGTGGCAGATTGGCTACGAAATACTCAATAACCGTCGCCACTTGCAGCAGCGAGGAAAATGACAAGCATCCCAATTAGCGACGGAGCAACATATGTATACGTCGTCGCAAGAAGTAGGGAACGTGGAATTAATGATGAAACAAATTTGCTACAAATTCTGCCACGACTCCATATTACCGAACCGTAGCTAAACATTTCAACAGTAGCGACGAAATACGAGACCGTCGCCAATTTTATATGCACATAACAATACAAGGTCGAGTGGAATTCAGCGACGAAACCTTGGAATAGACCGTCGCTACACAGCTACAATCCACGGAAATTCGTAGCTAGGGAGCGACGAATTTTGCGACGAACATCTAGCTACACCACTATGCGACGGCAACTAGCGGTCGCACAGTGGCGACGGTTGACGCTAATATCCGTCGCTGATTTCAGCGACGACGTGTTGGCGACGGTTATTTTGTGGTCGCCAATTTTGTCGCAAAATTGATTTGGCGACGAATTTACCCAAATTTGCCGTCGCCAAATTTGTAGCGAAAAAACAGTTTTTTTGTAGTGATTGGAAAGACACCAAATATACTGAAGCACAAAACCCCAGCTTTATCTTCACTGCGAAGGATATTGAAATATTGCTTTGAAGAATTTGAGAGCTCTACAATTGAATCTTGACTATCGTCAGTTAAACCAGCACGTCTAGGTACTAGTCCAGGCATACGAGGAACTCTTGGAGCTGGAGGGAAGAATCGAGTAGTACGATCTTCAAACACCAAATGGTTTCAAAACAAATGAATAATCACTTTCCAGTTGCAAAATAAAAAGAGTAGATAATCACTTTAAACATGCAAAATAACAGCCTACGGGATAAAGATATTTCTTATAATTATGCAGAGGAATAGCAACAGTAAAAATCACAATTTTAATATTTTCAAAGGGTTTCAAAGGTATTATGACAGCCTACATATTCATGAGAATTTTAATTTTATACTGGCTGAATAATGACTTGCTTATTTAAGTAACTCTAGTATAATAAAGTCTAATACTAAAATGACAATAGTTTTATTTAGGGGGTTTTCATCAACTTTCTTCAATCCAGTCACTCTTAGGATTGGAGAAATCTTCCAAGTTTGAACCTCACCAAAAAAAAAAAAGATTAAGTAAGTAACTTCAATTTAGGAGCATATAATTTAAATAGAGTTCAGATGAACCTTAAAGGGCTTTAACGGATTGCCAAGCAAGAATAAATATTTGTTTTACAAGGCAGCGTTCTTTTCGCTTGGCGTGCATCTCCAAAGCCCGGCATACTAACAAGTAGAAAAGCATCAACCATTAAAACAAGCACGGGAGAATTGTTCAAAAAGTCCTAAACATATTGCACTTTTGTCAATTTAGTCATAAACCTTTAAGTTTTTCCAATCAGCCCTAAACCTTCTAAAACTTTGCCAATTCAATCTTTTCGGCAAGTTTTTCTCTAACACATAAGTATTTTCCTGACATCCACGTAAGCATTTTTCAAGATAAATTTGTCGGAATGACTAAATTGGCAAAATTTAAAAAGGTTTAGGACTGAATTTGCAAAGTTTATGACTATTTGTATAATTTTCTCAGTCCATAATTTCGTTAGTTCTGTGCTTTTTCGTCATTTGCTCTGTAGCCCTACAAAGAAGAACACAAATTTTAAAAATTACTTGAATTGAGTCTGGGAACAGAATAAATATTTCTTGTTAGACTCTAATTATTGCAATAACGCCTATATCTTTTGAGATTATTGTTACTTAATGCAATCTGTTACTTGAAGACTGTATAAGTGTATTAGCAATATTTGATTCACAAAAGATTGCTAAGTTTTGTGAATTAAACTTTTCTCCTACATTTTGTTTCTCTGTTATTCTATTTTTCTATATTCAAAAACAGGTTTGGAACAGAAGTTCATTTGAAAATGCAATTTCATTTTTTTTAATTTTGCGATAAAGTTTTAGCCCAAAAATAGATTTGAAATCGAAATATATATATATATAAAATTTTCCACAATACCCCAAAAACTTTCAAACTTGTGGCCCACCATGCGGTAATTTCTAGTTGAGAAAGAATGAGGGTAACGTTCAAGTAACAACGTAGAAAACTTACATCGACACCATGCAGTAAAACTAAACCATCTTCAAGACCCAATACATCAACCTTGCCATGCATGAGGACGCCAGCGTAATGATGTTATACATTGTCATAGAGTATATTAGAATGATTATAAAGGAGTCAGTATTGATGACACACATTGAAATGGGCATAGAAGGCGAGATCATCATAAACGGAAATGAACACACACAACACAAAAACACGCACGATAATTTGTTCCCAATAAAATTAACAGAGAAGAGGAAAGATAGTGCAACACATAAACCTACAGAATGTTAATCAAAATTTGTGAGTTGAGGCAAAATGTTATAACTGTACAAAATAACTTAGAGGGATATTGGTCACTCGATATGGGATTTCTTTGGGTTAGTAGGTACGTAATCTAAGCCAGGGTATCCATATCTTGTTGGGTGCCTCCAATCAATATTTAAATAAAAAAAATCTTGTTGTTCAACTATGGAACCTCAAGGTGGAGTGGATGCACGAGAGCTTACTTTAGATGGGGACTACGATTGTAATAGTATTTACTACTTAGGATCTTAAGAGTAACAATTCAAGGATTGGCTCGAGTAACATGATGCACTCCAAACGTTCCCCATATCCAGAAGACAATATGATTAACGAAGCATTCAGACATTTCTGGAGAATATATATCATCTCTAAATTTTCCAGTGAGAATAGACAGCAAGAACAACCATGATTAGGCATCCAATCCTAAGCTCTTTTGAATTTGAATTACCAGAAGATTAAGTCAGATAGGAATTTTACACACTTGGATGCGACTCCGTTTACCATCCTAGTCTCTTTGCTTTCTCTATTCCTCCCTTCTTTTGCTTACCTGGGTCGTCTCGTCTCTCTCTGCTGAACATCCCGTGGGTGAGACTTTTATCCATTTTTATTAAACTCCTCCCCTGTTCTTTCTTCCGTTCCACTGCGTTCTTGATGCGGGTAGCCAAGTGTGAAGCAGACTTAATCATCTCATCGATTGCTTTCGTAGTATGGTTTTTGTTCGCTGTCCACTGGTAAAATAATCATATATAAATGCCTCTCGACCAGATTGTCATACAAATACGCAGCATAGCTTGAGATATATTCCATTCAATAGTCGAGCACGAGAGTGGATTGATGGGCGGGCCAAGACATATCGGATTGGGCTCAATTTAGAGCTTAACTTTTTCTCCAGGCCCATTAATCATGGCAAAAACACACGCAAGTCATATCTTAAAGGGCTGCCACTGGATCATATGGGCCGGGCCGCACTTTGCAACTATATGATAGCCTTGTCAAACAACTGCTAAAAGCGCCCTTTCGGGCCGATAGAGGCTGATGGCTCCCGGCCCGCTAGTCTCATGGAACGTCACAATGATGCGAACGTGGTGGTGGATTTATAATTGGAACGCAATTTGGAAGAAGCAATGTGATCATCGTTGTTTGCTTTTAAAATTAAAGAAAATATGCTAACGAATTATTCAAATCGGCATCTTACAAGAGCAAAAATTGGACCTACTTAAAAGTTGAGACGACGGGCCAAAGCTCGAACTCGGCCTAATACTCAGCAGAATGAAAAGAATACTCGACCAAGCCCCGGGGTGCACTTTTATGTGCAACTCCCTTTATAACGCACGCGGCGATACAGTAGGAAGTAGCAATGAGATCAGATGCCCTCCTTTTCTCTCTTTTAATTGGAATTAGAAAATGCACCCCATTTCCATGCGCCATTTGTTTTTAATTTTGTGATGGTTTGATATTGAACTCAAACGTACATAATTGTTCCCTAGTCAAGCGACCAACACTATCCCAGTCCATGCTTATCCAAATCACATATTGGACGGATCACTTGGTCTTGTTACTAGTATATGTGCCAGGCATGTTTACTCCATTGCATTTAGGATGGATAATCTGAGAATCACGACTCTCGATAAGACATCGCTCCTCGAAGAGTATTTAAAAATTATTAAATACAGTTTCGTGTCGGTAGGTAACTACAACACGGTACGATTGTGAATTCATTGAACGGACCGCCAATCAATCGGACGTGTGGATTATGATTTGGGACACGTCAAGGTTGTCATAGGGTGCATCAAGTTTCTTACTCATTGGAACTGTTACAATAATCGCTAGTTGAGTCGAAAACTCGAGCACAACCGTAAAGTTGAGTAGAAATTTGCATATCGAAATTCGCGGAATGATCTTAAAAAACTTGAGCTGCCCTAGAGGTGTATGCAGCTTGATCCATATTATCAAGCTAACGGCACAAGGCGCTTGCGAATGGCATCAAGCAGCAGATTATCCACCAAACTCATGAGAATCGGAGACATTACATTGATGTAAATGTGGTGGGAGTAGTTATTGAAAATATAACGTGTAAAAGCAATGGATAAATTTCATTTACATTTTAATGAAAGACATATTCCAATGAATTATTCAACGGTATAGTATAAGAGCAAACATTCTAGCCTGCTTAAATATCATCTTTTTGCAACTTGGGACAATTGGATATCAAACTTGAATGTACAGGATCATTCTCTAGGCGATTGGCGAACGTCATCCATGTCTATACTTATCCTCATCCACACTTTGGACGGATCACTAAGTCTTGTTACCGATAAACGTGCAAGGCCTTGTTTGATCTTAGCCATTTCTCATTTTGACGACGGAGAGGAATTCTTCCCGCTGCAGAACTTCACATGCTAAGCTCCACATTTGAAGAGCGTGAAGATTGCCAGGTTCCGAGCTCGTTCCTGCAATGGTACGGATGTCAGCTTGCCTTGCCAATATTGCCATCACCGAGAGATGCACTCCTGCTAAAGAAAATGGTCATTAATGTCGGGAACAGTGGAAGACACCAATCGAAGTCCCTCGAGCATTTGCCACGGCTGGTTCTACCCTGCTGAATAGCTTTTGAAAAATCTAATTTTTTTTTAACTACTGTTAAAAGTTAGGTCATGCTAGCAACAGCAAAGAGTAAAACTACGTAAAAAGAACCGCGGTGAGACTATCCTCAGTAAGATAATGAATGTGCTGAATCCTAGTTCTTGCTCAGATTTAGGTGTGTTCTATCACAAAGATAAGCCTATCAAAGAATCACCATTCTGACAGAGGATGATGATGATGAGGTCCATGATCGCTTCTTTGCCATGTGGAATTTGGAATTTTGAAGGTGGTGTTGGGAAGCTGGGAGAAGTGACATATAATGACCACTCCAATTGGACTAGAAATACAGGATTCAGAATAGGGCTTCAGGTGGCATCAGGATCTTGTGAGAATGCACGAATTCGAGAAGCAAAAACAGATGTCTGCCTTGTGAATGAATGTAGAGGAGAAGAAGGTAGCTCCTCCATAGTCTAACATAAACCTTGTACTTTAGAAGCCATAACTCGTCATCTTTCGGTCAATTCTATCTAACTCAATGGATAAATAGTTACCTTTTACCCCATTTTTCTCTTCTACAAATGTCTGCCTAGCAGAAAAGGCACCTGCTGGGTACAAATTAAGACTCTCCGAGAAGGGTGGAGTTGAATAGCAGCACATGCATTGCATCTCACACTGACGGTCTGCAGCTCTAAGTATTACATGTCCACCCACAGCTGCAACACGAGTATAAACACACATTCTTGAACAAACGGTCATTCTGAATCAGAGATTTCTGTGTAAAATGAAGAGCACGAAGAAAGCAAGGAACATAATGTAGAAGAACTACACTGAGATAGCAATGGAGAAGAAGAATGAAGGTAATTCTGTTCTCATTGATATTTTCTGTTTTTCTCTTCTTTAGCTTACAATTGTATGCATTGTACACCTCTATTTATAGTTCAATCAACAATACTAATACAGCTGTTCAATCAGTTATTAGAGATAGAACTGAGTAACAATTCTTTAGTTGAATAGCTGGCCTTTCCTGTAACAACTTCATGTTGACTTTCTGTTTTGATTGACTCTGATTAGCTTGAATAGAATTCGTAGTCAAGCTATTTGTTGAACTGCACGAGTGACATTTGCATCCTTTACTGCTCTCTATCGAAGTGGTGGAAGTGGCGATAGAATAAGCTGCTTGTTGATCTTTGTCTTCAAGCCTCTGTTTATACTTAATAATTTCATCTTCATCCTCATCCAGTATGTAGACCAGGGTCCGCTTTCTTGCAGCTAAAACACAAGCCACACCTCTACTTGCTGTTGCTAAGAAAACATCAACTTGATTTCAGTCTGAGTTCCGTGAATATATGGCCATAACTACAGAGATGTTTATATACCTTTATCGGGTAAAAGGAAAAGTACAACACATGCATCATGCTAAAACACAGGCAGGAAGTTGTTAAGTTTTTTGTGTGTGCCTAGATTGACCTATCTAACAGTCCATATTAACTTGACATTAGCAAACATTACCGGTAATGCCATCTCTATCAGCAGCCAAATGTTCATTCAAACAAGCTTGCTGTTTGCATTGCATCATGCGGCTTTTAAGCAATTCAGAATATTTCCCAACAGAGATCAGAGAAGAACGCATTCTGATGATAAAGGATTCTTGCAGGAGGAATTTCTTGTTGAGAACCAATGAGCTTAACGTTATAGCAATGGCACGGAAAATTTCCTTCTACATCATCGAGTAGAACTGTACCATCTTTAAGTCCCAAGACAACAACCTTGCCATCAAGACCCCAGCATAATGATGTATAAATTTACCTGCAGTAGATTAGCATAATTAAGAGAAGCTAGTATTGACGACAGACAATGAATGTGCGAAGAAAAAGTGGGTTCTTAATAGGCAACCAAGAAAAATAACCGAGAGAGAGAGAGAGAGAGAGAGAGAGAGAGAGAGAGAGAGAGAGAGCATGAACAAATTCTGCACAATGAAATTAATAGAAGAAGAGGGAAGTAGAGAATGCACAATACCCAGAAAATGTTAATCGAAATTTGTGAAGTGAGGAAAAGCTTCGTAGCAGTACAAGATAACTGAGGGATATCAGTTGCTTCATATGGGATTTCTTTAGGCTAGTAGGTCATCTAAAGTGACAGGAATCTATATCTTTCTGGTGGCCTCCAATCCATTATATCAACCAAAAACAAAGCTCGTTGTTCCGCTTTGGAACTACGAGGTGGAGTAGATTCATGAAAGCTCACGTCAGGCAAGGATCAGAAGTGTACTAGTATCTACAATTTAGGATCTCAACAGAAACCATTCAAGGGTTGGCTCAAGTACTATGGTCCACTCAACAACATGTTCTCCAAAGCATTCGGATGTTTATGGAGAAAAATTGCCCCCTCTCTCAATTTTCCGGTGAGAATATATAGAAAGAACTACCAAGGTTAGGCATTTGATCGTAAGCTCTAATAAATTTGAATTACCCAGAGATAAAGTCATGTAAGAACTTAATGTACTTGGATGCAGCTCCCTCGACACTCCTAGTGTCTGTGTTCTGTCCGATTCCTAACTCCATCCCTCTCAACCAGATTGTCATTCAAGTATGCACCATAGCTTGAGATGTCCTATTAACAAGTTAGATGCCCCCGACAAACTTGATTAATCTCAAAGAATTGAACTCAATGCTTCTCTGTAATTAGAAGAAGATAAATTAACTTCAAGTAGTACAAAATGGGAGAAACTTTCCAGCATATACTCTACAATCTAGTACACCTTCCATATCTCCTTGTAGGGAACGGTCAATCAGTAAAAAAAAAAAGGAAGAAGAGGAGCCGGAAGTAGCATTACATTGTGGGAATCAGCATTAGAAATCCTAGGAAGACTATGTAGATGCCTGACAGCATTGAGATGGTATTCTGCAGGGCCTAAAAGCCTACCATCTCCATGTGGGCATGATGCATTTATGCATCTGGCATAGCTATCTATCTAGCATAAATTACTTCCCAATTCGAGTTTTTTTTATTTTTATTTTCAACAACACTTTAACTGGTGAATCCAGAAGGTTGACAACATGCAAACATCCTTTGCCATTCCAAGGATGTAATATTAGAGTTTGGAAAAGTTTAAGAAACATTGAGCTCCTCATCCTTTGATGATTTCATTTCCTTTTAGAAGCACCTTGGGAAAGCTCACTTGGAGCACTTATGTCCGCCAGTTGAATGATATCCGAATCCTACCAGTAAGTCAGATGAAACCAACCCAGCAACTAACATCAATGATTTACTAAGGATACTCTGAAGTTTACAGATCTCTGTTTCTCAAACTCGATATTTTTTTTGAACTCTCCAGATCCAACTAATTGGGCAGCTAACATGATCAACCACAAAAGATTTGATCAAATTAGGATAGTGTATTCAACTCCAGATGCTTGCTTTTGGGGGACATAGTATGATTCTTTTGCTTATTAGTATGTGCTATTCATGCATTAGACTTAATGCGGACAATTTTCAAACGGCATATAGGATTTATGCAAAGGCTTCCTGTGTCTTTTCAGCAAATAAATGAACTAACAAGAGCTTATGCAAAATATAAGGAATTATTTTACAGTACAGCTGATTATATAAAAAGACATTCTAGCAATCTCTTGCTTGGCTCAAAAGTTCAGGTATATGATAGATGGTTTTAACAACTCTACAAACAACACGATGCACTCTTTGGGATATTTTTTATTACCCTTAAAGTAGGTATATCCTAGATTCAAACCAAACAAACATCGATCCATGGTCAGAAAAAAAGTTCAAGTTGCAATTTTCTCAATCGATCCAAATAATTCACCATGCTTTTGCTTCTGCCCTGTTTGCCACTTCACTTACCACCACACCATTAGTAGAAGAACTTGTTCTTGCATTTAGCATTTCTAGACAAATATGATTACCTGAATCAGCTACTGTATATAGTTTTGTGAGATAAAATGTGTGGAACACAATAGTTGGAAAAATTTTATCCCTAATCAGTAGTGTATGAAAACTAATGGATGCCCTATTAACATGCTCCTTTTGCACCGTAAATTCACTCTTACGTGTACCTTAGAAACATGTAGTCATGAGCTGCATGGTGAGTGCAGAGCATACTAAAACCTCACATTAGAAGGACTGCCATATAAGGTCCTTCATTTAGCATTTCTCGATCTATACAATGAACTTTGACATGCTATCAGATACCTGTATACATCAATTTTTATTTAGTACTTGTAGCGTTCCAAAATCAATCCATCATTGGAAATCTTTATTTTTTTTGCATAGGATGAAGGATCTTACCCGAAGACTAATGGCAAATGATGTGCTTAGGAAGCCTTTCTGTCTATTTTCATTACTGGCATGATAAGCAGAATCATTTTGCCAAAGCACACATTAACTTCCATAAACATCTCCCCCAGAATCCTTGAATTCAAGAAAACAATGATCACACTTCAACCAGGAAATAATAATGACAAGATCATAATCTTCAAAGATACTGCAAGTAGGAAATAAATGAAAATCGAGCGGGATATCTCAAAAGAACAAAGGAAACTTACCTGCTTTATGTATCTTTGTTAGAAAATGTGGATAATTTTCAGCATATTGCTCATCCAAGTCGTCCACATAGTGTGATCCAAATTCTATCATTTCGCTATATGCAAATGGTTTTTCCCCAATAAATCAGCATTCCAAATAATTTTGGAAATATTTTGAGTGACTTGCATCCAATGATACTCAGTTCTTCCAAAAACTCCAACCTATCAAGGCTTGGAATTTTGGCTAAGTTTTTGCTGTCTTCACCTTCCATATACATGCAGTCCCCGGGATTTTGGAAGGTCTACCCTTTCAATTGAAGTGCACCCTTCGATATTTAGTAATTCCAAAAACTCCAACTTATCGAGTCCTTGAATTTCAGCTAAATTCTGGCACGATTTAGCATGTAAATACTTTAGACACCCTGGATTTGGAAGGAGCAACCTTTCAATTAAACTGCAATAAGCGATAGAAAGAGTTTCCAAAACCTCCAACCTATCGAGACCTTGAATGTTGGCTAATTTCTCGCACGATTCAGCATTTAATACCTTCAGACTCTCGGATTTTGGAAGGAGCAGCATTTCAATTGAAGTTCTACAGATATTAAGGTTTTCCAAAAACTCCAACCTATCGAGTCCTTGAATATCAGTTAATTTCTCGCTATTGTAAGCATATAATGTCTTCAGGCTCTGTGATTTTGGAAGGAGCAGCTTTTTAATTGAAGTGCATTCAGAGATATTAAGGCTTTCCAAGAACTCCAACCTATCTAGACCTTGAATTTCAGCTAAGTCATTGCAAAGACGAACCTTTAATATCTTCAAACACTCAGACTTTGGAAGGTCCAACCGTCTGAGACCACAGTGATTGATAGTCAAACTTTCCAAATATATCAATTTGTCGAGACCTTGAACTTCAAGTAGAGTAAAACAACTTTGGACGGATAATGTCCTGAGATTCATAAATTGTGAAACATCCAGTGTTTTAATAGAATCACATCCATAGACATCTAAGGTTTCCAACTTGAAGGGAGTGTTTAGGGATTCTGGTAATTCTGAAGGAAGCGCCTGGATGCACTTGAGAAATTTGCAGTCCCAAACTCGTAGTTCCTTGAGATGGGTTAGGTGGGAAAGCGAAGGCAATTCGCGACTTTGACAGGTAACGCCCAAATAAGTTAAGCTGGAAGGAAGGTCCGGCAGTGATTGGAGGTTGAAGCACCAATAAAAATCAAGGCGTTGTAGGGAAGAAAGATTACTCATGCTTTTTGGCATTCCCCCTCTAAGTTCTCTGCAATCGGAGGCAAGTAACTCTCGGAGCTCTCTCAACCTCCAAATGCCATCGGGTAATTCTTTTATACCAGTGCCAGAAATATGTAGGATTTCTAGATTCTCTAAAGACCCTATGCTGTCTGGTAATGCAGAAAGGGCATAATTATCTCGTAGAAGGAGTTGCTCCAATGCTTTCAATTTACCTATTTCTGCTGGAAGTTCCATAAGGCCCCCACACCTGCACAACTCCAAGCGAAGGAGGGCCTTCATGTCTCCAATTGAAGAGTCGATTTGCTCCAGACTCCAACAATTATTGAGGATCAGGACCTCTAAATTCTTAAAAGCGGAGAGGAAGTCCGTATTTTTCAAGGATTGACAAAGAGAAAGGTCGAGAAATTTGAGCTTCTCTGCCATCTGATAAAATAGTAATAATAATTATTATAACTCAAAAGAAATTATAAAAAGAGAAGAGAAGGGGAGTTGTTGTCACCTTGAAAGAACTCCATCCTTCCCATTTCTCATCTATTGAGCTCCATGACAATTCGAGTACAGCTAATTTCTTTACATGAAAATTCTTTACTTCAATATTCATAGGAAAATTTGGCCACCGAAGCCATCTTAACTCCTCAATTGAGTCCTTAAAGTCTCCATTGATATGTACGCTCTCTACTTGAAGGAATCTTAGGCTCGTCAAATTCTTGAATTGTTTTTCTATGTAAATGTTGTCATCTCGCTCAACTATTTTGTTGGACCCTTTACCCAAATTGATTGCCTCGATCTTGTCCGTTCCCTATAAGCAAGAATGGATGTTCATTAATACTATATCCAACTAAAGTAATCTAATATAATCTGTTCATACTGCTATCGACATGCATTAATGTATACAAGCAACCAGCTACACCAAGATATGATTCTCTTTTCACGCCAATAAACAGTATTTATAAAGGCTTACAAAATGAAGGATGTCAACTTCCATTTTGAAATTTTGCCATAAGCATTCGGATCTTAAAAAGAATTATGATGAAATGGCTGATACAGAGTAAAAACTTAACAACTTGCAACCTTCTTCTTTCTAGTAATTGTGGCTTCATTATCATACTAGTTGGAACACGCGTGCCCAATGCATAGAATTTAATGAAATTGCAATGTGCAAATTCCAAAGTTGATTTGATCAACTTTAATAGAAATATATTCTTTTTTCCTACCTATATATTTCTTATTGATTTCATGCGTAGGAGTTGACTATGCTACTTAAATCATTAATAAGAAAATAACATATACTCTTATTTTCCATTGGAGTAATAAACAATTACAAGAAATTGAATATCGTGATAGTAGTTATATTAATATAGTAAGTACTTATTATTTTACTAATAAAATTGAAATATTGTTAATTAGTTATTATCCAATTATAAATAACTAAGACAACAATATTATCTACATTAATATTCTGTACGACTAATTATGTTATTATATAATTTAGTGTAACTATAGATTATAATTTGATATAATCATAATCATAAATATCTGAGTTACCCAAGTATAATAAATATAATAAACAGCCCCTAAGAATGGGGATGTATAGTGAAAGAAATAATCGTTGAAAGTGCAAAGCATTTTGAAAAGTGAAAATCGAATGTAATCCTGGCTGCCAGCCTCCATGGCATAGCTTTTCCTTGGCCCCCAAGGAATAGCTATTCCTGGAGAATAGTAATTTTTAATCTATTTTTTAACAAAATGAAGGAATAATTGCTTTATCATAACAGGTAGGAAATAGAATAGTTATTCTTAAGAAAAAATACTTTTGCATAGGAAGTCAATAAGTAATACACAAAAAGTTCATGGATTTTCACATGTCAATTTCTTTGAACCAAAAATTTTGTTATTGTACTTCAAAATGTTTTACAAGATTTCATCCATGCTCATAACTAAATGGTATAATAATCTGGGAAGGAATTAGATCTCAACACCAAAAATAAATCCAAGAGAAGAGTAGCTATTAATAAAAAAAAAGGAAGAAATCCTCATCAGAAGTAATTTACTCACATTGGTCATTTCCCTCATAAACCTACCTCTGAAAATATCAACATATCCTATCTATCTATCTTCAAGATTTCTTTATGTGGTGTGCTACTTTTTTCACCTTCAAAAATGCATTTCCAAAATTTGGCCAAACCAAAACTAAGGCTAGCCTTTTGTACTTGGGACAAAAGTAGCAAAACCTTTCATACGCCTATAAAGCCTAACCTTCAGTATCTACGGAAAAAAATAATCAAAAGAATAAAAATAGCCCAACTATTTAACCGTAGAACAAAGCTGACACATATCTAGAATTTCATCCGTTATCTTCCTTATGTCGCCATGGTTATCCTGCATTACTCACTGTGCTAGTGTATATAGTGAGCCATGTCGAGTCATCGACACACACCAACTCGACACACACCAATAAAGATGTCGTATTTTATTTTATTGTTTTGTTAACAAACTTTGTTTATATCTTTGTTACAAAATTCCTAGCCTTTTGTAAGTAAATAAAAAAATTTGTGGTTATAATTAACATGGTTGATTGTGCTGGTTCACTCATGAGTTATGTAGGATGTCGTGAGCTGATTTAAAGCGAGAATAGGCAAAATTGATAACAAGTGTCATTTTTGTCCCATGAGAGAAAGAATGAGTTTGACAGGTAATTATATATCTTCATCCCACGTTCGATAGGTCGGGATTCTTTTTAGGAATTTTTCAACTTCTGTTATCTTTATACAAAGTATAAAAGGTTGGACCTCTTTTAATCTAGCTGTGAACTTTCATTAATATCCAAGGAATGAGTTATGAACGAGTTTAAATTATGCTTTAATTGTCTTTCATTTATTTCTTTATTTAATAAGTCCTGCCAGTGCTTTGTCCATGCTTCACACCTCGCATGAATATTTTTTTCATAAACACTTCGACAAGGGATAATATTACGCGATTTCTCACATCGCTTTGTCATGCTATAGAACGTTTTGAACAAGCAGTCTTTTCACAGTGCATTTTTCAAGTGCAACACTCAAGAAGAAGGATGCGGAGGAGATTCTTCACTTTCCCGGTCAATCTCAAGTGGTATTTTGGTCGAGCCTATGTTGGAGGTTCCATCTTAAGGTTCTAGGAAAGGAAGATGATGGGAGTTGTAACTGGCTAGACTTATCTCCTTCGTCCCTTGGGACTTACAAGAGGTAGCAGTAGTTTTTCAAAACAAAGAAGGATATTCAGCTTTTGTTTCTCGATTGGCAAAGATGCATATTGTGGTTGTTTCACAAATATGAAAATAACTACAGAAATTTACATTCCGTGTTGGAATGATATGAAAATAACTTATATCATTTTTATCAAAACCACTCCGATTTCAACTACGGTACCATGGATGAAGAGCGAATGAAATCATGCAAAAATACTGAAATAATTATATAAAAATGTCCCTTTTTAGTTGTAGAACTTAGCTACACCATTATATTTGTATATAAAATATACAGCATATTCATTTTCCGTTTAGTTAGTTCAGTTTATTTGATCATGGAGTCAGAAAGACATAATAAATAAGCATTGGCTTTAAATTTGTTAATATATGAATTGGCCACATTGGTCGCACGTTTAGATTGCAAATATGTGCTAGTCTTTTTAGGCAACAACTTGAGTCAAACGAAATGATGGATAAAAAGTAGTAGAATCGCAATTTTGATCAATTTCACAAATGCTAATACAATCAAATACTTGATTTTACAAAAGTGAATTATAGAGTATTTCTTTTTCTAATGGTCATTGCATAAAATACACATAATGTCATACACACACATATGTTATATTTAAGGAATTTATGTTCCTATCTAATTTGATAAGTTTTTAATCAGACCTTGCCCTATGAATATTGATAAATGGAAATTCCTAGCTTGATATTACATAAATAAGTATCCCTCCCATTCTCCTTATGAAATAATGACTAAAATTTCACAAAAAATGTGGCATAATTAGTCCTAATATATTTATTCCAACATATGATATATCCCGACTAGTTATAGTCCACAATAGCATAGTCAAGTTATTATTTGTTGCATGTGTCAAGGACGCAACTGAATCAATATAGAAATTCAGGATTTTGTTTAACATAGAATACCTCTAGCTAGTATCTAAACAATTTAACTTTTCAATATACAATTGTTTAAGAAATATGTCACATAAGCTAAGATGCCTAATATTCTCATCAATGAAATGACATGAGGATACTAATATCAGAAGGTTCTATGTTCACTAGACCAAGCACTAAGTAGTGGGCGAACACTATTCTAACAGTGGAACATGGACTAAGGGAACAAAAGAAGAGAGAAATAGTTACCTTATTTCTCTTTAGCACTTCCAAGGCTTCCTTGGGGTCCCATAACCTGCTTCGGTGTTGAGGCTGTTGCCGGTTTTCCTCGTAAATGATTGTCCTACCAAGATCTCTCAATTGGTCATGCATTTTGAGCCGATGATCATCTCCAACTTTTATTAACGACATGAATCTCAATACTTCAATTCCCTCCCCCGGGAAAAAGTCGCAAGCGTCCCACATGTAGTATGCAATTCTCTTGTCGGTGCCAATGAGAAAGCAAGCAATATCCAAAAATATTTGTTTTTGTCCATAGTCTAATACGTCGTAACTTATTCTTAACTTTTCTTGCACTTCCATACAAGAAACTTTTTTTAACTTTTTTATCATTTCTCTCCATTTTGTTGAATCTTTTCCGCACAACAAGGAACCAAAAATCTCAAGGGATAAGGGAAGCCCTCCGGCAATGGGTACAACTTCACGAGTGAGGCCCTCAAATTCATATGGAGGAGAGTCCCTTCGAAACGCATGTTTGCTAAACAGAATCAAAGATTGATCGTTATCCAATTCCTTATGTTCATAGTAGTGGTCCATATCAGCAGCTTTAAGAATCCTTTTGTCTCTAGTGGTAATAATGATCATACTTCCCGAAGAAAACCAGTCACGATTACCAGCCAAACAATTCAACTGAGCAACATCATCAACGTCATCAAGAAGAATGAGGACTTGTTTAGCTTTAAACCTGGAGGAGAGAAAGGTAGTCCCTTCATCCTCATTACGAACTTCAATTTCTTGCCGTAATATATCACAGATTAACAGCTTCTGTAAGTAACGTACACCATGACGCTTACATGATTCTCTTACATCAGCAATGAAGCTACGATGCTCAAATTGATTGGAGAGCTTGTTGTAGATGGTTTTAGCAAGAGTAGTCTTACCGATGCCTCCCATTCCATAGATGCCAACAAATAGGATGACATGAGATTTATTCTCCACAACTTTCATAATCTCCTTCACAGGACTATCAATTCCGACCAAATTCTTAGAAATGACCAGCTCAAACTTTTTCTTCAGTTCGCCCAACACTTTTTGAATAATCAATTCCACCAACTCGGCTTCGTCCCTATCAAATGTGACAATAGTTTAAATATGTGACAACAATAATTTTATATTGTTTACATATTGAGAAAATAGTAATAGATCAATCCAGATATAAAATGAAAAACTTTTAAGAATTGTTTTTGTCATGTCTTCGTATATGACCTTATATGCTAAGACTAAATGGGAAATGCCGTGGTTGCTTCACATGGCGTGCCCTATTACACTATTACTTGGACATAATTTATTAAGTTAGAAGAAACTTGAGAGCATTGCTTATGAATCTTGAGTATTTTATATATATGGATTTGAACCAAATTTTAATAGTGTTGCTTGTTAAAGATATTAGGGATGATGTGGACGTGACCTTGAAAATTTTCTGGAGCGTATCAATAGGCAAAAACCCAACAGACCTGCCTTGTCAATAAAATGATCCTAAAGTGTTGATGCAAGAGGATATCAGGTCTTGTAATACCAATTTGAAAAGTCACTCAAAGTGTGACATGGTGAAATATCAAAATGCAATTGAGGGGACTTCTCCTTGTTTATACAATTCTACATGCTTCTACTCGTGTCGTGAATTTAATCTCATTCTAGATTGGCGCTCTTATCAATTTTCATCGCTTCTAGGGATGATAACAGGCTGTACCTTATTTTCCTTTTGAATATCTATGTTATGTGGTTTTGATTGATCTAATATTGATTTTATTGGGAAGTAGAAGAAATTTTTTTACCCAAAATAAGAACATTGCTTCAATATATGCAGGTAATAAGCTAGAAATCACTTGTTGAAGATAGGAAAATGCATTGAAAATTATTTAAACAAACATATAATCAAAATAATCCTTTTTCTCTTTTTTATATTTACCATCATGATATATCACCAATGAAACATTTCTTTTGTAAAAATAATTTCAATTGCTACTAATCAATGACATAAATGATTTAATATATATATATATATATATACATATAACTAGGAAAGATAAATAATTATGGCTTTGCCAATCACTAAGCACCGTGTATGACGTTATGAGCTTTAAATAAAAAGAACCAATTAGTTGTACTATTAATCTAAAATAGATATGCAATTCGAAAAGTTTGTGACGAAGATTAAGGTAGTGTACACTAAAAAATAGGAAAACAATGACCCAATGTTGCAAAAATTTTGGACATGTTCATTAAAATAATCCTATTATTCAAGCAAATAGGATCATAACAATAAAATTTATAATTAGATTGGACGATGTTGTCGAAGCAAAAAACTTAAAAAGGAATAACTTATGGATCTCATGCATTATTGCCAAGAAGATCTTGCCCTTTCTTTGTTATATAAAAAAGAACGAAAACTAAGCAGTCGAGAATCAAAACAACCAATAAACACCCACGCATATGAGAAGAAAGCAGAGCATGCTTTGTTGAAAAGTTTTACCCATTTGCTTCGTATCCTTTCAAGTTGCCGACTTCAGCGAGTGCTGTCTTCCAATTCTCCAAAAACGTCGGGTTGAAAGAAGGTCTCTCACGCAAACGACTCTCGCGCTCATGAAACGCATCTCCAAAACTCCCAATTTGATGTCGCACGTCAGCTGGTTTCACTTTGTAGAATATAGGCAACACCATCTGCCCATCATTCTTCTTGCCGTCCATCATTCGAACCAGCTCGTCCAAGCACCAACTGCTTGTACCATAAGTCACGGAGAGAATGGGGATCAGGATCTTACTGTTCGTGATGGCTATTATAAGCTCTGGATCGATGCTTTCGCCTTGGCGGAGCTCGTCATCATCTCTGAAAGCGTTAATGCCGGCACTGAGGAGCCCCTTGTAGAGGTGACTGGTGAAACCTTTTCGAGTATCCGGGCCTCTGAAGCTCAAGAACACCTCATAGTAGTTTTTAGTTGGCGCAGTCGACGAACTGGATGCTTCTGACGGAGACGGACTAGATCCACCGAAATTAATTTCTGTCGGCGAAGTCATCATCGAGCCAGATGCGCCAATATCAACATCTTCTGCATTTCTTCGCGCACTAGTTTTCTGCTTCTTAAAGGGACGATCCATTTTGCCCTTGCTCTGCCTCTAACCTCGATTTTCGCTTTCAAAGTCAGACGGAGGAAAGAAGCTAGAATGCCTCTCTGGAACCAGAAAATACCTTCTTGTTTCTGATTCTCTGTGGTCTGATTTATAGAATGGAGCCAGTTGTCAAGCAGAATCGCGCCAGTAAGTCAAGCTCGTCAACAACGTGCTTAGATTCGTTGGGAAGATGAGAAATGGAGAGAGAGACAGAGACTTGGGACGAGCCTTCGTTGGACTTTCCTTTTTCTTTCCTTAATTTATTTTTCATTCAAAAAGGTGTCTTTTGTTGATTGTACTTAAACTCTTGATCCCACTTAAGAATTTAACTCCTCTCATTTTGAGCCTATTAAATATTGTACGGTCAAACCGATAAACTTTATATCAATACTGAAAAGTTGTATTTAACAGTAACTTATTCTTAAAAATTGTGTTGTTAATCGAGAATCATAAAAAAATTATTAACATGCTATATATAGTTGTTTATTATTTTGCACCAGAGCATCATAAGAAGAACTCTCTTTTGCTCTGATTATGTCTTAGTTTTTTTTTTGGTAAATCTGATTATGTCTTAGTTTATTCTTCAGATCTCAAAATTAAATGGAAATGCCTTTTTTTGCTTTTGCTTTATTATATATTTCTTTGTTGGCAAGCCCCCACGTCTATAGTCATTGCCTTTGAGTGGTGGAAGTTTCAATGCCCAGGAGAATCCAAGGCGATCCTGCCCAAAAAGAAGAGATTATCTGAGCAAGTTTTGATGCAAAAGCAATGAAAAAACTATAAAACTAAAAACTTATTAAAAAAATGCTGTTATGGGACCCATGGACGAGTTGTCAAAGACTCATGAATGATAAATAAGTACGAACGTCAGGTCGGTGGCTACACCATTGAACTTTCCTTTTCGTTTTTTTAAATTTATTTAACATCCAAAAATATGTTATCAATCCCATTCAGTAATTTACCCACGTCACTTTGAGTCTCTTAAGTATTGTCGTATCAAACCTATAAACTTCATTTCACCACTAAAATATTACATTTTCAACAACTGTTTATCCTGAAATCTACTATATATGTAAACCCTTCATTCAGACAATTAAAAATGCAAAGAAACTTAAGAGAAAAATCCAAGCAGATTGATATCAGACTCCTTAGGAAAATGGGTGATGGCCTACAAGTCCTATGGTGTTTGTTTCTTAAATTAAATTTTTGAGAGTTACAATACACTTTTTTTTATTTCTTAATCAAACCAAAAAACAACCAACGGCATTAAATTAGACCCATAATAAATATAGTCTATAGTGGAGAATAGACCAAAACAATTTTCCATGACACGTATTTCTAGTTGTGGTTGATAATTAAAATTATTCATATAACATATCTTAAGTCTTGTCTATATTCTTTTCTTTTAGAATGTAAATTTTCACATGCATTTGTCATTATTTTGCTAGTAAATGAATACAGTGGTATATATAATGGGACGATTCTCCAAATATATATAATAGGAGGTAGATAGTGACTTGCAACGCATTCAAACAACAAATATTAGATTATGATATTACGACCACTTCAGGAAAGGTACTAGTGTCGCGTTAAGATTTTGTAAGCATCATACGTCGATCACTGTTATTTATATATAGGATTGCAAAAGAGTCAATAAAAGTACATGTTGTTGCATTGACCACTATAATTTTTTACTACACATCAACAATGGTCATAGCATCTCATATTTGCTCTCTGAATTGGAGCATGTTCGACTGAAAGAGCAACTACTTGGTTGGATAGAAGTTTTACAAGTTACAAACTCTAAATTCTCTTTAAAATAAAGTATTAACCGATTAATTTAAGAATACTAAGCCTGTTAGGAACTTAGTACACGTGTGAAAATGTCGATCCTTTGTAAGTATTCTATTAATTATGTGTAGAAAGTGTTCAACAACTTCAAGGAAGCCCCTTTGTTATCGCATTTTTCAGTAAAGTCATTTGGATGCTTATCAAATAATAGCAAAAGGTAGTTGATGCAATTTTGATTTTATTCCAATATGTTCCTTTCGAGTCTCCAACGCTAGTCATCTTTATGGACCCGTTTCTTTAAAGATAAAGTGATTTTCTTTTCCACTTCGGTTCTCCCTTTGAACAAGAGTCGTTCTAACTTCAAATCGTTCTTAACTTCAAAACAGTGCTGAAAATGATGGAGAAGTATGACTGTGAGGAATAAACATTCTAGGAAATTGAAGTGCAGAAGCGAATCTCTCTCCTCTGTTATTCAACTCTCTCTCTCTCTCTCTTAATCTTTTTCCTTTTGACCTCCTCCACGAGAATCCGACTTCTCGCCTCTTCGTTTTTTTTCTCTTTTCTTTTGCTAACCCACTTCCCAGATTTTCTCTTTTTTGTTTTACTGAAGTTTTCTGTGTTTTGCCGACCATAACCCTCTCTCTGCATTTCTCATTCTTGGTCTCGTGAAGGAGCAGCTCCATCCTTCTCGAGCTCTCTTTGGCTATGATCGTCTGCTGAAAGATCCTCTGCCTGTTTTGTGCCCAGAACTTTTTCTCGTTTCCTTTGGCTGTGAAATTCCGGTCCCGAATGCCAAGACTACCCCCTTGTCAAAGAGGGTATCAAGATGGAAATTCCTCTCCCTTGACCTAGATTCTTGCCTTTGCTCGGAGCTTATTTAAGATTTGATATCAAGTCTGAATGATAAATGGTTTTCCGAGACAAAAAAAAAATCGGGATTAAATTAAAATTGACTTTTAAAGTTTAAAGAATTTTAGGGTAATGTCTATATAAAAAGAGAGAAGAGGAAGTCAAGGAGCTTGACTTGTTTTAATCATCAGAGGCAGAGTCGTAGTTATCAGCTGCCCAGAGGCTCGGTCCCGCCAGTCACTCCTACCGTCAATCGTACAAGACTAGCAACAGTCCTTACTTTCTGACTTGAATCATTACTACAGGCTACAGCTACAGTTCAGTTCCTTCCTCCCTTCCACTCTTCTCTCGATTACCTACAAAATTTTAAAAAAAATTATTATTGATTTCACAATTTCTTAATCGACCAAACGCCACATTAATAAATCAGATTTTTCACTTTTTTCTTATAAATATTTTTGCTTGGTTTAGTTTAGCGATTGCAATCTTCCTTAAACACTTGTAATATGTCATATGTGTTAATTCAAATTTTTGTATTGTTGAATGTAGTTAGATACGTGCAATCTTAGTTCATTTAATGTAAATGCATGCTATTCATCTTAAATAATAAAGGGTGGCTATGTTATTAAAAATGTCGAATAGGTTTTACTTACCACTCAAAATATATCTGTGCACATTATTTTCATCCACCAATTCATTTAATATAGATCTATCCCTACTAAAAAATTGAGGGGTAGTAGTTATCCTTTTATAAATAAGTTAAACATGTTTTACTTGCCATTCCAAAATATATCTAAACATATCAATATTATTAATTGCAAGGTGCGAAACAATTTGCGTGTTCAATAGTGAGTCCATTAAGTTAGACAACATTTAATGCATTTCTATTATTTAGTTGCTCAATTAAGATGCTCTTCAAATATTCAATCAATTGCAGTCAAATGATTTGAATTAAGAATCGAGTGAAATGTCAAAAATCCGATGCGTTAGTTACTTCATTTTACAATAGAAAGAAGTTAATTATGTTGTCCATTTGTAACAATGCAAGCTAAAATATCATAAATACTATTGGTACGTGGTCAAACCGTGGAGCGTGAAAAGAAGAAGAAGAGTATTCACGCATTTCATAGGCACTCTTTTTTGTAGTATTAATTTACAATACTTTATAAGTGCTAAACTATCACTTAAAATTTAGCAGCTTAACATAATTATTCTCTAATGCTAATTAACTCTAGCTCGCGATTTAAAAAGACTTTGACTAAAATGCATCTGTACCTAAAAGCATCAAACATGAATGCAATACATCAGCCTATATATATTTACCACTCTAATACGATAGTATTGGGTATATTTTGATGATCTTGATTGATGTGATATTAACATATTCGACCTATCATTATATACAATTGGCGGTAATTAGTTTGACACGATAAAATTGACACATGATAGTAAAAATGCCATCTTATCTTGTCGGAGAAAAAAGTTGTTTGGTAACTAAAAAGCAATACCATAACTTTACTTTTTTAAGTTTGTCATATCGATCATTCATTATATGCATGCTATTTAGTTCTATGAATATTCACTCTTAGGTTTGTATGTGTGTAGAATTTTTTTTTCACACTTGTTTTTACAACCCCATATTGCGAGAAAATTCAACAAACATCTTAGCCCTCCAAGTCAACTTTCTTATGAAGTCTAGACTGAAGGCTTATGCAAATGTGCTCAGCCAGGATTAAACTAGCCAGAAGTGGAGGATCTTCAAGGTTCTCTCAATCTTCCTAGCACAGAGCAGAAACCCAATAGTATGGACTTCAGATAATTGCTCTGCATCGAAGTTGGAGGTTTCACCTCTGAAGTGACCAATGAAAATGAAATCTAGCCTGGAACGTCTGGAACTCTTACAAGCATAACTCCATCTATCATGATCGTTTACCTATACCAATCTATTAACAATGATTTACTACCAATTTGCCTTCAAATCCATTTATTAAGAAAACTGCTATATGAGACGCAAGAACAAGGAGCGTAGGACTCATGGACAGAATCTGATAGGCCGCACTGCTAAATATCTGGACGCTTGCGATGTTCTCGATTGAAAATTGCATCCTCTCTCTCTCCCCCGTCATTCTTTTCATTTGCTCTTTTCACCTGCTCCACGAGAATTTGCCTCCTCTGTTCTTTCTTTTTCTTCCTTTTCTTTTGCCGACTACTTCTCAGTTTATTTTAAAGCTTTCTCTCTCTTTCGTCGACCAATACCACTTCCTCCCTGTATTTCTCTTTATTGTCCGTGAAGGAAAAGCTATGGCCCTTTTCTTTGTCTCTCTCCATGGAGGGAATGATTATGTGCTGAAAAATCTCCGCCCCACTTGGCAAAGAATCCTCTGCTTTTTTTTATGCCCAGATTTTCTTCCCATCTTTAGTCATGAATTCTAATCACTGAATGTCGGGGTTTGGCCTCATCCTCTAGGTTTTTTGCTGTTTTCAGAACCAATTTGAGATTAAGCATAAAATAGTTAACATTTTTTAGAAAAACAATCGAGAGCAAATTTAGCACTGAGTTCAAAGTCCATGGTTTTTTTGAGAAAAAAGTTTGTAGTAAAAATTAAGATTGATTCTAAAATGCGAATATCTTTAGGGAATCGGGATCGTTTAAAGTTAATATATTGTAAGAAGCGGAAAACATGAGCAAAGGAAAACATGAGGAGTCAAAGGCGACCTTGCCTGGAAGAATCAGAAAACATGAGCAAGTCCAGATAAAAAAGACGCAACTGAAGAAAAAAAATTATATATGTATAAGCCGTCATGGCTGTGCTGCATGGATAAACTTTCCTCTTCCTTTTTCAGTTTATTTTCCATCAGAAAAGCATATTTTAGTTTATATATATATATATATATGTATATATTTTTTGAAATCAATAATTTTACATATTTTTTACATTCATGAAACGATCATGCCCACACCTGTTTTAAGATGAAATTATTATCTGTCTTTGGGCAAAATAATAATCTAGAAAAGTACAAGTTGCCATCTACGTGCTTACATGGTGCCCTCGTGCGCAAACCTTCCAAAAAGTTATACTATTGATCATCATAATCTTGTGAATGTTCAATTCAATCCTTATAAGTTTAATTTTCTTTTTTAATCCTTATAAATTCTTTTAGTGACAAAACTAGTCAAAGACATATCGTTAGATTAAATGTTTTTACCCATTAACAAATCAAATTCATTTTCTCATAATATCCGGATCAATCACTTACATGTGTGCCCTCTTTTGATTGTGAATTGAATAAGAGAAATAATCTAGGTGGACCGATTCCTAATTTTCTAATCAAACATGATTTGTTCACATCAATTTGCTGATGTGGATTTTCTTAGCGATATAGAAATACCATGTCAAACAACTAACAATGTTTTCTTACGTAAAATTATTGAGAAGGTAGATTTGAGATTTATTAGTATTTTTTAAATAAAAAAATATTTGGAGTAGATTTGTGGCTAGACGCAAAGTTAGAGATTAATTTTTAGAAAAAATCAAGGCCAGATTTAGTATTGGATTTAAAGTTGATGTTTTGGTTTACAAAGAAGAAGTTCGACACAGAAATCAAAATTAAAATTAAGATTTGAGGGTTTTTGATATGTTGGGCCTATATAAAAAGAGGGAAGAGAAAGTTGAGAAGTTTCGACAATTTTCTTTTAAACATCTAGGGGCAAAATTGTAATTAGATAGCATATAATTTCATTTCTGCCCATTTGCCCGGTGGCTGGGTCCCATTGATCCTTGCTTAACTCGAGGCTACCGCTCTTCTTTGCCATGTTTATGTGAAATTTCTTATTTCGTACGAGTAGCTGGGGCCCATCGCTCTTCGATTAGTTTTCTTAAGATGTCAAAGTTGTTGATTTGATTCAGCCAAATTTATTGATTTCGCAATTTTTCAGTCAACCAAAAGCCAAATTAATAAATGAAAATTTACAATTTTTTTTCCGGCAGATGTTTTTTCTGCGTTTAGTGCAGCGAGTGCTGTAAGCCAAATTAACAATCCCTCTTCTTTTGACTTGGTCAAAAAGTGGGCTTCGGAAAAAAAACCAAAACAAAAAAGGAGAGACACAAAGGGGAAGGGAAGAGAAGAGTTTGAAATTAGATAAAATTTGAGCCGGAGAGTCAGATTTAGAGTCGTTAAGCTATAGGATTATGTGGAAATCATAAATTAAGAATTTGTCAAATTGTGAGGTTTAATAGGAGTTGATTTAAAGCTAAAGTCTTAGCAAAATTTCAAGTTTTGGTGCAAGCTCCTCATTGTAACTGATATTGAGTACTCACTTTGATGAGCAATCTATTGACCCGAGTCTTCTTTCTTAGAAAATTAGCTTCCTCCGAAGAGGGTGGGCCGTGAAAATAATCCATCATCGATAATCATGACTTATGCAAAGTCTCCAACGCTAGCTACCTTTATATGATATTTCCTTTAAAAGATAAAATGGTCATTTTCCCACTTCGATCCTAATTTCAAGTAAAAGTTGCTTTATCTTCGAAATAGTGCCGAACTTTATTTCGTTTTTTGGCTTTAAAATCGAAATGACGGAGAAATTTAACTGTGAGGAGTAAAAATCCTTAGAAATTAAAGTGCAAAAAGAAAAAGGAAATTTGGAAGAAATGCAGATTCCGCGAGGGAAGATCAGACGAACTTACGGGGAAATTGCATCTCTCTCTCCATCGGTCTTTTCATCTTCTCTTTTCACCTCCTCCACGACAATTTGCCTCCTCTATCATACCTTTTCTTTCTTTTCTTTTGCCGACCACTTCTCTTTTTCTTTTTCTTTTTCTTGAATTAAAGTGACCTGTCCTTTGCCTTTGCCTACCGTAACCCTTTCTCCCTGCATCTCTCTTCTTTGGCCACGAGGGAAAAAGGTCCTCTTTGCTGAAAAATCTCCGCCCCACTCGGCAGAGAATCTTCGACTTTTTTCTATGCCCATATTTTCTTGACTTCTTTTCTCTTTAGCCGTGAATGCCGACATTACTCCATTGTCAAGGTGGAATCGGCTCTTCTTTGCCCTCGTCCTCTAAAGTTTTTACCATTTTTCGGAATAGATTCGAGATTAGAAAAAAAATATAATATTTAAAAAATTAAAAGCATATTTAGCATTGAGTCTGAAATTCAGGATTGTTATAAAAAAATTTGAGATTATTTATAAAAGTAAATCTTTGAAATCAAATAAGAAATATAAATTTTACTTGAAATATAAAATGAGAGAAAAAGGGAGAGACAATAGACAAGAAAAAAGTGGAAAGCGAATGTTAACTTCGCTTTACTATTTTCAATTAAACCTCTATTTATATACATTCTCTAACTCTATTTACCATCAAAATATTACATTTTCAATTACTGCTTATCCCGAAATTTATATTATATATGTATATATATATATATATATATAAAGCCTTTAGATAATAAAAAAATGCAAAGAAATTTAAGAGAAAAATCCTGGCAAATTGATATCACTGACTTCTTGGGGAAATGAGGGGGGGGGGGCTGCAAATTCCACAATATTTGTTTCCTAAATTAAACTTTTAAGACTTCTAATGGACTTCTTCTTTTTAAATATTTATTGGACAAACCAAAAACAAACAATAACATTGAATTAGACCCATAATTAATATAGTCTATAGTAGAGAACCGACCGAAACAAATTTTCATGACACACATCTCTAATTGTGCTGATAACTAAAGTTATTCATATAGCATATCATAAGTCTTGTCTATAATCTTTTTCTTTTAGAATGTAAATTTTTCACATGTGTTTGCCTTTATTTTGCTAGTAAATTAATACAATGAGCAAATATAGGGGGACGATTCTCCAAATATGCATAATAGGAGGTGGATAGCAGCTTTGCAACACATTCGGACAACAAACATTACATTGTAATTTTATGGCCACTTCAAGGAAAGGTACTAGTGTCATGCCAAGAATTTGTAAGCAGGCGTTGATGCATCAATTACAAGGGATTGCAAAAGAATTGGTAAATGCACATGCGGATGCATTGACCACTGTAATTTTTTACTATACGTTTTACTACACTGTTGTTTAATCTCTTTTTCAAGTAGGTTTTTTTACTCAAGGACAACTCTTTCCAGTTCCTTTCTTGATTTTTGCACATCTCTTTCTTCGTCGCTTCAAATTCCTTGATCTTCCCTTGTTGTTACTGCTTCAATCACGTGTTCGCAGGACCCTAACCTCATGTTCATTGTCATTCTTGGCGGCCAGCAAGCCACCCTCTTTGAAATCACCTACGAGTTTGTGAGAGATGGATGTATAAATGACAATGATGATCATAACTTCTCATCTTTGCTCTCTGGATTGGAGCATGTTCCCTCGAGAGAGCAACTATGTGGTTGGACATAAATTTTATAAGTTACAAGAGAAACACTAAATTTTCTTTAAAATAAAGTCTGGTCAACTTAAGAATATAAAATCTATCTGGAACTAGATGTATGTGTGAAAATGTTGGTCATTTACAAGTAGTCTCATAATTACATGTAGAATGGGTTCAACATCTTCACAGAAGCCCATTTGGCACTGCATTTTTCGGTTTGAGTCATTCGAATGCTTATCAAATAATCTCCAAACATAGTTAATGCAATTTTGATTTTATTTCAATATGCTGTCAAGCAAATTCTTTCATCGTTTTATGCCCCAACATAACTCTATGCGTCATATGTGTATGTGTTTCGAGAATATGCAATGATGTAAAAGATAAGGATGTGATTGTAGGTTTTCCAGATATCAAAAGATGAGATGCACTCTCATTCATCTTGATCTTCAAAGACACCCACAAACAAACCTAAACAATTGAGAGTATCTTTCCGAGCAAGCTGGACAAGTAATATTGGTCAATTTATCTCTGATTAAATTATGCTTCTTGGCCTCACCCTCGAGTCAATGCGTTGCTTGTCTGGGAGTATGTTCAATTTTCTAGGAAATATAACTTAAAGATTGAGATTACTTTTTTTAATGAGAAGGTTTGGTGACTTTAGCTAAACATGATACCCATCCATATAAAAGGCTTAAGTTTCTTCTACAGAAAATTCAACTTCGAATTTGGTCCCTATTCTGTCTGGAGTTTTTTCTTCTTGAAGGGATCTAGTCTCAAATTTACTTAAAATTCTTTTTGTCTGAAAGAAATCTTTAATTTTAGATTTAATTCTAAATTTACCGTCGCTAATCCTCCATCGAAACATCAAACTTAATCATCCCTACTTTTCCTAATTTAGTAATCAAAAAAAGATTTCTTTTCGGAGATAACTTTCCATTTCAACTTGTTGATGTTGATTTTTTTACCAACACAGATTTGCCACCTTAAACAGCTAATTATCTTTTTTTAACGAAAGGTTAACCAGGACATATTTGAGACTAGCTAATGATTTTTCTAGACAAAAGACATTGAGGGCAAACTTGAAATTGAGCAAAAACCTTGAGATTATTTTTAGAAAAAAAATTAAAGGCAGATTTAGCACTGAATCTAAAGTTGAGTCTTTTTAAAGATGACATATGTTCGGGACGGAATAAAGAGTAAACTTAAACTATGAGTATTTTTAGGGAATTAGGCCTAATTAAAAAGAGGAAAGAGAAAGTTGAGGAGCTTTGCCTGTTTTAATCATGTAGGGGCACATTTGTAATTATATAGCAGAACAATTTTCTCTATGCCTCCTTGCGGTGACTGGGTCTCACCTATCATTACTTAACTTGAGACTAGCGCTCTTCTCTACTGAGTTCTTGTCCATTACTTATTTCGAAAAACTAGTGAATTTACCAATGAATTTGTTGCTTTAGATGTCAACTTATTGATTACATTCACAATTTCTTAATCAACCCAAAGCTAAATCAATAGATCAAAATTTACAGATTTTTTCTGAAAATTGTTTTTTCTTGCTTTAGTTTAGGGATTGCTCTAATATTTTTCCCATCTTCTTTAACTCGGTCAAAAAGTGGGCTTTACGAGAAAGAAAAATAAGAGATAAAAGGGGAACGGAGGAGAGCACTCACCAAAACAGAAAGGAAAAGAAAAGGAGAAAACAGTAAGAAAGAAAAAGCGAAAAAGGGACTTGTGTTTGCAAACCACGATTACCTCATCAAGCTAAATTTACTTTGTTTTACAATGCCTGATAAGGATTTAAATCCTTTGTTCATTTAATATGAGAGATTTTAATAATTATTGTATAAAAATAGAAATTACGTGAAATTCAAATTGCGAAATCCGATTTTGGAATTGTTAAGCTGTGGAAATAAAGTGTGGAGTATGAGGTTTGGCAAGAGTTTGATTTGCAATAATGTTTCAATTAGAGCAAAACTTGTGAATTTTGCGTGCGAGCTCCACATTGCGAATTGCTTCAAATAATCAATTTGGGGATCAGTTTGTTGATGCATGAGATATACTTTGTTGAAGAGTGAGTTCTCTGACAATGACGGTTTCCTACAATAATCTGTCGCTGTGAATCTTATCTTTCGATTCTCCAACGCTAGTCATCTTTGTGCGACCGTTTCTTTAGAGGTGAAGTGATTTTCTTTTTCACTTCGGTTGTCCCTTTGGACAAGAGTCGTTCTAACTTCAAAACAGTGCTGAAATGATGGAGAAGGAGAAGTACGACTGTGAGGAGTAAAATTCTATGGAATTGAAGTGCAAAAGCGAATCTCTCTCCTCTGTTCTTTAACTCTCTGTCTCTCTCTATTTTTCACTTTCGACCTCCACGAGAGCATGTCTCCTCTCTTCTTCTTTTTCTTTCTATTATTTTGCCAACTACTTCTCAGGTTTTCTCATTTTGTTTTATTGAAGTTTTGTGTCTTTTGCAGCCTCTATCTGCATCTCTCTTTCTTGGCCGCCAAGGAAAAGCTCCATCCTTTATCCTTCTTGAGCTCTCTTTGGCAACGACTATATGCTGCAAGATCCTCTGCCTTTTTCGTGGCCTGAACTTTTATTTTTCCTCCTTCGGCCTTGAATTCCGGTCCCCGAATGCCGAGATTGCTTGCTTGTCAAGATGAAAGTTGCTCTCCTTTAATCTAAATCCTTACCTTCGTTCGAAGTAAATTTTAGATTGGATATAAAGTTTAGAAATCCTTTTTAAATTAGGGACAGATTTAGCACTATATTAAAAGTTCATAGTTTTTTTAGACAAAAAGATTTGGGATAAAATGAAGTATCGAATTTAAAATTAAATAATTTTAGGGAATTAGGCTTATATATAGGAAGTCGAAAAGTTCTAACTATTTAAATCATCGAGGGGCACAATTGTAATTAGATACCGGATGGCCGGGTCCCACCAATCCATGCTTACCTTAAGGCGGCCACCGCACTTCTCCACTAAGCTTTTTGTCCATTCTTTTTTCATATGAATGATTGGGCCACCACTCTTCTCTCTACTTAGGCTCCGTTCGTTTCGCGGAAAATACAACATCTTCGGAAAATATTTTCCCGGAAAATGACAATATTTTTCCATTGTTCGCTTGAAACTTAAAAATGAGCTGGAAAATATTTTTTGTTGTTCGATAGATAAAATATTGGGGAGGGAAAAGAAAGGGGAAGAGAGAGAAATGTGAGGAAAAGGGAGAGGGATAGAGAGGAGTTCGGCTGGGGGAGGGGAAAGAGAGGAGAGAGGAGATAGAAAAGGGAGAGAGGAGAGAGAAAAGAGAGAGAAGGAGGTTGTTAGGAGTACATCTCAATGGTTGTAAAATGTTTTCTTTTTTTTTTTTGAGAAAGGAAAACATTTTCATTATTTTTGAAGGATAGTTTTACTTGATTGGAAAATATTTTTCTTGATAAGTTATTTTCTGCCCTCCGAACACTACAATTTCCGGAAGAATATTTTCCGTGAAACGAACGGAGCCTTAATTATCAAATTACCATAAAAAAGTTAAAAAAATAAAATAAAAAATTGTTGATTTCACAACTTCTTAATCGAGCACAAGCCAAATTAATAAATCAATTTTTCCAATTTTTTCTTGTAAATATTTTTGCTCGATTTTAGTTTAACGATTGGAGCCTTTAATTTGTCATATGCTTTCATTCAATTTTTCTTTATATAATTTGAGTGGAGTAGGTAAGTGCAGTTTTAGTTCATGTTAACATAGGCCCACACGATTCATCTTAGATAACGAGAGGTGGCTATGTTATTGAAAATGTTAAAAAGGTTTTACTTACCACCCAAAAATATACCTGAGCATATTATTTTCATCCACAAATTCATTTAGTATAGATCAACTCCTGTTATTTTCTGAAGTTGAGAGCCTACTTCTTTTTTATTTTGCTCGTCTTTTCTTTTCTCTCTTGATCTATTTTGGGAGATTGTTTGTTTGAATAAATTTCTGCAGCGGATCTCAAGTCGATAAGGAGGATGATCATGATATGGTCCCATAATCTCCCTAAGATTCGGCTGCTCTTTTCTCCATATTTAGATTTTGATCTAAATTTGAGAGTTTTGCACTCATGATCTTTATTTGGAAGTTCCTTCCAAATACTTAATATGTTCTAATATAGTGATGGTGATAAGAGCGTTGAACCTAAATGCACATTGTGAAAGTAGAGATCTTGGCCTGTGCTCATTACTAAGTATAATGATTGACCTCTAAAAGTTTATATTGACATATATATTCTTAATGGAGAACAGTGTGCTCTCTATATATCATGTTTTGTTCTGTGTATGTTTGGTAGATTTGAAAAATTTATGTATACCTCTCATGTATTTATTTGATAAATAAATAAAATCTATATTTCGACAAAATAATAATAATGAGGGGGTGGTTATCCTTTAATAAATAAGTTAGATAGGTTTTACTCATCACGTTCGGCCTATATTATATACAATCACCGGTCATTAGTTTGACACAATCACATTAATATCTAAAATAAATAACGCCAAGTGTTTTGGTAATCAAAAAGCAATGCCATGACTCTATGTTTGATTTGAATAGACTGAACAGTTATAATATTTTGGATAATTTGTATTACTAAATATTTTTTATTTCAACAGAGTGAAGGCTTATAATATTTCTGATTGGAAATTGCATCTTTTGCTCTCTCTCTCTCCATCAGTCTTTTCATCTTATCTTTTCACTTGCTCCAATCAATCTTACAATGTTTATGCTTGAAAATTGCATCTTTTGTTCCTTTTTTTTGTGATAATCGAGGTGTCTAGGCCAGTTTGCACGCATTACAACTATTTCTAAGGGAAGATTAACACAACAACCTATAGTCATGATCCCCCACTTAAATCACAAGCACTTCTCAGGGGAATCGAATCCAAGACCTCAACGAAGTTTAAATTCGTCCTAACCAGCTGGACTATCCATGGATAGATATCTTTTGTTCTATCTTTGTCTCTATCCATCTTTTCACCTGCTCCGATTGTACAAAATCTTCCATAAACCCACAGGAAAGCTATTGGACCGTGAAATGAGATTCCAAATTTGAAAAGGAAGTATATAAGAAAATTAGACTAAACTAACTACTTAACTGGAAACGAAGCATTATGAAAGGTGTGAGCCATGATATATCCGCTATTGGTAATATAGATCACGAAGTCCTATCAAATTTTAAGTTGAAAGATGCAAATTCTATTCACTGGATCATCCATTCTGCTTAATATTTATACCATGTTAGAAAGATTATACCACAGTGTGCACAACTGCGGCAAGCAGTAACATCTCAAAAGAAGCACACCACACATCCACAGTTCCATAAAGACAGCTACTTTGGAAAGATAAAATTCATTATATACAAACAAATCTCTTCTCAATGACATGTAATTTATGAGGCGGTTGACTAGTAATAAAATGGTAGAAATCTCAGAGTAACAGAACTGCAGCAGCCTCAGCCAAGTTCTTACCCATTCCACTGGCGACCAAGTAGCTATAGCTTATTAAAAACATAACCAGCTCTTTGCAAATTTTTCCACCCACAAGCATAACGAGGCACATACAAATCAAATATTACCTTCCTAATTTAACTGAACTGAACATATTTTACTAACAATTTAGAGAAGCTATTAATACTGATGAAAATGAACATGTCACAGATGAATGCTTCTATATGACACCATCCACTTAGATCATAGATTCTCACCATGAGCTATACCCCAGTAAACACTATGCTTTAATTTGTCATTGATAATTGACGTAGTTCCAAACATCGATGACAACATTAGCAGCGAGCTGAAATTTTTTTGTCCTACATGAGAATGGAATTAACCACATCAATTAGATTCAAATCCTAAAGTACATAAAACTATTGAATAGGTATATTAATTCTGTACAATATGTGATTAAAGTGATTTTAGCGCTCACCAATTAGATGTGAGTCAATCAATTTCCTTGATTCATAATTAACTCGTGCATCAAACAATGTAGTGTCAAAAACATTTCCTAGCTTTGATGTAGGATGATAAGTCCCACAAGAAAGACTAGATATTTAGGCATCACATACAAAACTGCCTAAGCATCACATCTACGGTTTCTTAAGCATCACACCAAAGAGGAATTGCATCACTCAATCCGCAAAGAAAACACTTTCCAAGTTCAATACCTAAAATAATTCTATGGAAAAGTGAAAATTACAACTATATATATAGACTCTCTAAAAGTTCTACTCTTAGTTGAAATAGGAAACCTCTAAACCAGAAACATTATTGGAGAATACATATGATCATACTACTTAAACTTAAAAAAGAAAAGGAAACATCATGAAATCGTAATAATACTCAAATCCAAGTTGATATATTAAACTTCAGGAAGAATCCTGATCCTTGTTTGAGTTTCAAAGTCAATCTTCACCAAAAACTTGGTAGTCATCTTGCATGATTTTGTTGGCTGAATCAGGCTTAGTGGATGGTTTGGTTGTCATATACTAAATTCTGTGAACGGGAATGCAATGCAATCACTATACTATGTACCCAATCTTCATGTCCTTGCAGTCAAATGGGTACTTATTCGACAAAATAAAAATAATTTCTGGCAATTTTTCATGTCTGGAAATAATAGCCTTACTCGAATGTGAAGTGTCTTTATTATTAGTTATTAACTAACAATAAGATAACACCATACTTTACAAAAGAGAACAAAGAGAGAGAGACCGAGGGGGGGAATGATGTGTACCCATGTTCCCAATAAAATTAACAGGAGGAAAGATAAAGTGCACATGTTAGCCAAGATTTGTGAAGTGAGGCAAAATATTGTAACTGTAAAAAAAAAATAAAAAATTGAGGGGTACATCCATCACTTAATATGGGATTTCCCTGGGCTAGTAGGTCATCTAAAGCAAGGGAATCTATATCTTATTGGCAGCCTGCAATCCAATATCTGAATCAAAAAGCAAATCTCGTTGTTCAACTATGGAACCTCGAGGTAAAGTGGATGCGCAAGATCTTACTTCAGGCAAGGATTACAAGTGTAATAGTATTTACAACTTAGGATTTAACAGAAAACATTCAAGGATTGGCTCAAGTACTATAGTGCAATCAAGACGCTCTCCATATCCAGGAGACAATATGATAGTGAAGCATTCAGATGTTTCTGAAGAAAATATCTCCTCTCTAAATATTTCCAGTGATAATAGACAGCAAGAACTACCAAGGCTAGTCATCTAATCCTAAGCTCTTATGAATTTGAATTACCAAAAGACTAAGTCATAAAGGAACTCCACATACTTGGATGCAGCTCCCCTCATCCTCCTAGTCTCTTTGCTTTCTCCAATTCCTCTGTCCCTCTCAACCAGATTGTCATACAAGTACGCAGCATAGCTTGAGATATATCCTATTCAAAAGTTGAATTCCCACCAGCGAACTTGATTAATCAAAATGATGTGATGAAATGCCCCTCTGTAATGAGAAGAAGATAAATTAAACTTCAAGTAACACAAAATGTGAGAAACTTCCCTCCTGTAGTTTATATTTCAGTATCCACCAAATCTTTTCTTGTAGGGCAAGCTCAGTCAGTAAAAGAATGCTCAATCAGTGTAAGAAAAGTAGTCAGCAGTAAATTGCATTGTGAGAGTCATCATCAGAAATCTAAGAAGATCTTTTTGGATGCCTGATGACGTGTAGATGTTTTCTGCAGGGGATACTGCAAACTCCAAGTGTGCATCAATAATTTCTGCATCTGACATAGCTAGTTTATCTAGCATAAATGGCATCCCCTCCCATTCATGTTCATCATTTTCATGGGCACTTTAGCTTGTGTACAAAGAAGGGCAACTAGATGGCCATACAGGAGTATGGTACACTTAGTCCGTGTAGATGACTGTTGGCTAGGTGTCATCTCCTCAGGCAACAACTTGGTCGAGAAGTTGCTAAGAATCTATTGTGACTATGAATAAAATTGCTTCATTATACTATTACCAGCTTGGAATTCGTTACTCGCAGCTAAGTGATCTCTTGATGGCACTCGCATCACCATCATTGACTCTTCGTTTCTGTGTAAAAAGACCCAACTCCTTAGTTCGACGTCACCTTCTCATTTAGACTTCCAAACACTTTATCCCTCTATATTCGTCCAATTCTCCATCGAAGGCAATTCGAGCAAGATTGGCAATTACAGCGGTTCCTCTTGGGAAAAAGGAAGCGTAGCACATTTAGGAAAAAGCGAAAGAAATAAAATGAGATAAGGCCAATGACTCAAAGGGCTTACCAAGCCATCGTTGGAGAAACAAACACACCGAATAAAAAAGACAACTTTTCTCGAGTGGAAGCAATTAGTGGGGGAGTGATTGTCCACAGCTTTCTGCCAATTGAAGCGATGATGCACTCCCATCGTCGAGTCCTCCCTGGCCATCGCCAGCAGATCCTTCTCCGGATTCCACTCCGCCATCTTCACCTGCCAACCGTAAATCGAGCAAACCTCACAACCCGGAAGGCCGGACAGGAGCCGAACCTCAGAAGCCAAGCGGTTTGTTTAACTGAAGCCAAAACGGAAGGACACCCCGCGACGCTTCCTCGGTCTCCATTGCTAGAAAACTCCGCAAGGACCCGAAAATGAGCCACCAGCCGCGAGGAAGGAGGTGCACTGGAGTCTGAGAATTTGCGGGAGACAATTGCAGAGGAGGAAGAGGCGGGAAGAGAAAACATGGACGGATGGAAAGAGAGAGACTGCAGGCGCGGGGATGAACTTTTTTCCATTAATGGGCCGGCCAAGCTGGGCCCGATTGGGCTTGTCAAACGACGCCCGAAGTGCTTGGAAAATACATATTATATGTCTTCCTATTTTCGAACTAAAACAATAAAGAGTTAAAAATAAAAACAACTTGTCGTGGGAACAACCAAAAAAGAAGAGATGAACAACAAAGAAAGATATTTCCTCAGTAATTTCAATCAGATCGTACCTTATTGTTTACTTAATTACTCCTCACCAATGTTTCACTCAAATTCTTAAGTGTTTTCCTCACAAAAGTTTGAGAGATAAGACCCTAACAGCAATTTCAAGAGGCTCTAATATGTCTAACTTGAAAATGGCAAAAATATAGATATGAGAGAACAAATATGTTTATTATTTGTTTTTTGGTAATTGAGTTGTTCGGTTGCGCGCACCTTGACTATTTCTTGGGAGAGACTAGTATAACAACCCACTACCATGCCCCCTACTTAAATCACAAGCACTTCATTAAAAAATCGAACTCAAGAACTTAATGAGGTCCAAATTCGTTCTAACCAGTTGAGCTACCCATGAGTGGATACAAATATGTTAAATTGTTGTCTCTTGTTGATGACAAAAAATGGAAACCAATGTTGGCTTAGATAATTTTTCAAATAATATTTTAATATTTTTGATCATCTATTAGTTTATCTTTTGTTTTCCTTCTTTACTTTTTTTTAACTAGTGGCTGAGGGAAAACAAAAAAAGGTAAAAATATTAAAATATTATTGAAAATTATTCATGTCAGCTCCTACCGTGCCATGTAGGAAACTGGGCATTTACTTTAGTGAATTCTAACTAAAATTGATTTGATAGGCTCAATTAACAAAAGACGAAAATTTTTATAACTCGACAAATAAGATTGAAAGATTTAAGATTGAATTGGAAAAACTGTAATTGGTTTAAGATTTTTTTCGAGAAATTTCTTGGAAAGAATACATTGATGACGTGAAGATTTGACAAAAAAGAAGATGGATTTAACTTTACAAAAGATTCAGCTAAAATCGACAAGAAGTATTCTTGTAACCCTAACCAGCTGGGCTACCATGGATTTAATTTTACAAAAGCAGATAACCTTAAACCTGCCTTTCATTAGCAGATTTGGAACGTCTGATATTGGAAGATAGCAAATGTTCTTTGATGCCGCCTTGACACTATATATCTAGCGGGCCAGATCGATTATACTAATCCCGGAGGTTGACCCTTTCGCACGAGGGTATATTATGCATTGGAGTAGATGCACCACTTAACAGTGAAGCATGGATAAGCGAGTCAATTTTAGGCGAGATTTCCACATTGAAACGCAAAGTATGTCAGTTGACTACACCATGAAAACCATTCAACCCAAAGTATAAACAATCCAAGCCAGACATTTGGTTCTCTACAAGGAAATAATGAAAATATACGTATGAAGCAAAAGCTGGGCACCATCGAATTGTTGTCAAAGCATGCAGAACTACAATGAGGACAGTCACCTCCCCAGATAGAAGCCATGGGTCAGTATCTTTCAGTCGATTTTAACCCAATAGATAAATACTTAACTCTCGCCCCGCTTTCTCTCTTCGACGAATGCCCGCCTTGCAGAAAAGGCTCATGGCAGACATAATATAAAACTCTCCAGAAAGGGTGGAGCTGAAGGGCTTCAGTCACAAAGCCCACATGCATTGCTTCTCGTGCTGATGCGTCCAGCTTTGAGTATTACAGATCCACCCACAAGAGCAGCATGAGCATTACCGCCGCAAATTTACAAACAGACGTTCATTCTGAACCAGAGATTTCGTTTTCATCCCTGTCCAGTATAAAGACCAGGGCCCGCTTTCTTGCAGCCAAAGCACAAGCCACACCTCTATCTGCTGTTGCCAAAAAAAAAAACAAAAGTCTCAGTTTGATTTCACTCCGATGTTCCTAAAAATGGCCATGACTAATGCGATGTTTTGATACGTCTATTGGGTAAAAGTAATAAATACAATTCTTGCATCGTGCTAAAACACAGATGGAAGCAATCATGTTGTGCCTGAAGAGGCTTTTGTATGCATGTGGACCGTGAATCCTCTACAGTATCTTTCTATACTAGATGCCATGGTAGTATCTATCAACATGAACAAGTGCGTACCGGCTCTCAGTCAGTAACTCGGACTGCAATGAACCTAACATAAGAAGATAATTATTCTTTTTGTATCTGTCTAGCCACTAAAGATTCATCCTTTTTGCACTTTGAACTCCCAATCGATTTAAAATTTACAGTAAAACCTAATAATTAAGTACTTTTACTTCTTCAAATGAAAAAAAAAAAATACTCTTCTTTGGAGCATAAATTTGCATGTCTTCCAACCATTGGAACAAACATAAAGTGGTCCGTCAAAGAGGCACAACATACCTATGCCAGTCATGTTTAAACTTAAGAGTAGGTTGTACAAGTGGAAATGTAGAAAGGAGCATGGACAGGATTAGTTCAGTTCCCCCACAAGTCAATGAGATAAATTTGTTAGTGATACTGGCAAGTTCATCGAACAATGATACAGAAAGGGAAGACTATGGGCAACAATAAGTTTCCAAACATCCCAACTGCAAATCAACATGGTAAGAAGCTCATGGAAAATAGTATTCAGAACTATACAATTGATGATATGGCATCGAACTGATCCATAGATCAATTTTATGACAATGTCAAAAATTCTTACCACTAACTGACAAGGAGGAACTACAGTATGGGGAATGCAGCGTATCTTCGCATTCTCCATCTCCAGTTGTAGGTAAGAGTCCTAGATGTGCAATTTCACTGGTTAGTGTTTTAGAAGTGAGAAGGAGACAACCGAGCAAAAGTGTTCTGTCAAAAAATAAGCAAACTACTAACCCACTAGGGCCATCAAATTCACATATCTTAACAAGCATACAAGTACAAAGCTCCAACTGTCAAGGCATCTTGGTACTTTTGCAGTTATGGTAAGGCAGAAAGTAAAACATCCTTTAAGATTGCAGGCATTTAATGGCATGTATATGCAAATTGGAGGAAAAAATAAGCTGCTGCTCCTCGTGCTGATGAGGAGAGTACACATAATAATTAGGAAGAACAAAAGAACAAACGTTTATCAAACTGGACTAGTGGTTCAACCTGTCAAACTGGTAGAAACGTGCTTTACCAGTTCAAACAGTGAACCGATTGCATGAGACGTTCATCTGATAGAATACGCATGTTTAGAACAAAAGAAGCCCCGGTCACTGGGCAGAGCTGCTGGAGCACAAAAGACAGGATTCCTGTTCTCAATAGCATCATTCAATTTCTAATAGACTAAGCCAATACAGCCAATAAATAAATTATCCACCACAAAATGAAGCAAGAAGACACCAGAGCAAATGGTTGGCACGCCTGTTAGTTGCAAGTGGTTGGGGTTCCAACTCCAACACTCCTCCTTTAAGTTTTTGGAAGGCCCAGAACTGGTCCAGACTAGTTAACAGGTTAGCTGGGTTATGAATTGACACGTACACCTGGTTACCAGTTAAACAGGGTCAAAATACCACCAGTTCTTGACAACTACTGTTTCTGCTGTGAAACAAGACTCGGCAGAAAAGCACAACATCGTAGTTTTTGTTTTTTCCATCAATGTCATAAATAGTGAACTGATATGCATCGGAACAAATAGAACTCAGAAACATCTAGTACTTATCACAAATAAGGAATCAATATGCAAGCTCTTGATCCACGAGTTACCTTCAATTGGTACAACTCCCTATTATTTGCGCAAGTGGTTCCTAAAATATGCACAAATGGAAGGTCAATGGCCTGCAAGATCATCATCCAGGCATCTCCCAAGTTTTTACAAGGATCATTCGTCCTTTTTAATAGCATAACAATTTGATGTTCCTGTTCCCAACAAAATATATTAGCCATGTCCACAAATTTGAGTTTGTAATATGATATACCAAGCTTTTACCTTCTATAGAACCAAATCCACACAATAGTAACCCGGAGGGATGCACAAGAAGATTGCTTCCATAAGGCCTTCCCTGCTTCACATCACATGAATCATTCATAAATCACCTCACCACTGCTACACCGTTTGTAACAGCTAAAAAGGACTCGTCAGGTACTTGGAAGGAGATATAATCTGTAAACCCAATTTCATGAGTTTGATTAGATGAAGCAAATTCGGAGGCATCCTGCAGAGTCATCCAGAGAATTGATTAGCATGAAAAGGCAGTTGTACCCTGCAAATGTATATTTCTGGAGAAAATTGTATTTTCAGATTAAAGGTATATACCTCATAGGACAGTGAAATGGGAATATATCTGGCGAATGCTAAAACAGACATAGGAGGGATAGATTCTTGTCGAGTATATCTTTTAAAATAGTAGAAAAAGGTATCTCCGCAGATTCCTTGAAACTGTAATGATTAAATTATTTCCTAATCTAGAAAATATGAGGTATGGATTTCCATACACAATGATCATAAGCTAAACAAAAAGCCTAATCCGACAAGATCACCCAACGTAAGTTTCCAATTGGATTTTCAAGTAATCAAACTGAGATCAGATACGAAACAGTAGAATATTAGGAAGTGGGTAAGTGAAAAACCATTGTTGACCAACTCTAGAAGACTACAACCCAAACCCCAAAGTTTTCCTTTTCTTTTTCTCCTTCTCGCATTATAGTCTCAAAGTTCAGGCTACTCAGGCAAGGAAACGCAAAAAAAAAAATTCATACAAATGTAATAGGAAAATGGTTAGAAAGATCTACAGACAAACTTAAATGATTGATAAGTTGGGTAACACCAAAGGCGCAAGCTTTTAAGTAAACGATTGCAATGTTTACATGAACCAATTTTGAACCCAGGCAATCATTCTCAAACTCCTGTTATGCAAACAAAGAGATCAAGAATTTGACATTTATGCATGGAAAACTAGATATATCATTATTAAGAAGAATCTACAATGAAAGAGAAATAAATTACACGTTCAGGTAAGAACTTCTATGCATGAACAAGATTCCATTACATTTCACATTTCTAATTCTTTTGCTAATACCTATGTTCCATCTGAAATTCCTCCGCAAGTATCCTCTGCACACATTCACTGTCCACAAATCCTCCAAATTGCAGTAATTCTTTGGCTCTCAATGTCGTTTCTCTGAGAAAATAATGCATGTAAGACGTGTGAGATTTTGTGGGACCATTGCCAACTGCTCTAAAAGCTTAAGGTCTGGTCTTTTCGCCTAGTACTAAGTGTGGAAATATATAATGGGGAGGCAAATAGGGGCCTGGAAAGATTCAAACCCAGGATCTCCTGATCTAATACCACATGAGATTTTGTAGAACCATTGCCAACTGCTCTAAAAGCTTAAGCTGTTAGATGAAGACGTGAATTAATATTTAATTCTCTAACAGTCTTTGCTGACCTGACAAGATACATCAAGGAAGAAATGCACAAGAAATTACAATTGATCTTTCAAAAGTGAGACCTTCCAATCCAATGAGAAACGGCAATCAACCCGTCAATTTAACCCTTGTTACCATGTGGATAATTAGAATAGTGCTGGACCAACGATAACCACGGCTGACGCCTAGCAAACCACCCTCGCTTAAGTCAACCTTATCAGGTTGAAGTGCTCTAAGTATTTATGACTGTAGAAGGATGACATTATTGAAGAACTAATCCACAAAGCAGGAGTCATTTAAATTTGCGTATGATCAGTTTAGCAACTAATCCAGTTACGTTGGATTAAATTATGATTCAGCTTCTAGAGCCATGAAACAATACTAGGCTTGGCAGCATATCATTCTGACGTTTAAAGTATGACCAAGTTCCATTACACCATGGTATAGGAATTTTCTGGCACCCAAATGGATAGCACAACCTAGTGAAGGCCTACCAAACTAGCTGCTAGAGAACATGACGGCAATACTAAGCTGACCATACTTTACAGTATCCAAGAAATACTAAGCTGACCAACTTTCTCGATTCGAAGCAATTACCAGGAGAAACTGTCCACAGCCTCTGCCAATTGAAGTGATGAAGCACCACCTTCAAGTCATCCGTGACCACTGCCAGCAAATCCTTCTCTAGATCCTGCCAATTGGAAAATGGAGTAAACTTCACAAAACCGAGTGGGAACAATCAAATCAACAGCCCATTAGGTCGCAAAAGAGTGCTGGGAACCTGAGAAGGCAGCGGTTTATCGAACTGAAGCGGAAACCAAAGCACGCACCATGGTCCTCCGTCGGTCTCCATAGCTAAACGCAGCGTGAGCAGCTGAAAACACAGCACCAGCATGAAGAATGGAAGAGCAAGAGAGTGAGGAAGTCCACTCGAGTCTGAGAGTATGCGCAGAAAATTGCAGAAGAGGAACAGGTGGGAAAGAAAATGAGAGAGTGAGACACAGACTCGATTAAAGGAGTGGAGGCGGATAGTTTCAGCTCTGCAGAGCTTCTTTTAGATGGCAATGTGGGATGACGACATGCAAAGAACCTTTTACCATTCCAGGGATGCATACCTTGGAAAAGTTGAAGAAACATCAAGCTTATGATACTTTGATGATTTCGTTTGCCTTAAGAAATGCCTTGCGAAAGCTCCCTTGAATATTTCAGCAAATACATCCACTAGGGGAATGATACCCGAATCCTGCCATTGAGTCACATGAAATCAATCTAGCAACGAACATCAACTAACTACTTATAATACTTTGAAGTTTATGGAACTCTGTTTGTCAAACTCGATATGCTTTTTGAAGTCTCTTTGGATCAAACTAATGGGGCATAAATATCATCCACCACAGAAGTGTTGATCAAATTAGCATAGTGTATTCAACTCATGCCGCTTGCTTTTGTGGGACATAGTATGATTCTTTTCCTTATCATCATCTGCTATTCATGCATTAAAATTAGTGCAAGACAGTTTTCAAATGGCATATAGAACACCGAGAAAAGCTTCCTGTGTTTTCCTTTTCTTCGAGTAAAAGAACTAATAAGAGCTTATGCACAATATAAGAAAATATCTCACAGTAAAGCCGATTATGTCAAAAGACATTCTAGTTAGTGTCTTGCTTGGTTCAAAAGTTCAGGTATAAGACAAATGGCTTCAACAACTCTACAAACATCAAGATGCATTTTTGGAATAATCAATTATTAGCGTTGGGGTAGGTATATCCTGGACTTAAACCAAATTAACATGCAACCATGGTCAAAAAAATTCAAATTGCAATTTTCTCAATGTATCCAACTAAATCACGATACTTTAGCTCTTTCCCAGTTTCCTACTTTGACCACAACACTAGTAGAAGAGCTTGTTCTTGCATTTAGCATTTCTAGACCAATGTGATTACCTGAATCAGATAATGCAGATAGTTCTGTGAGATAAATGTGTGGAACACAATGGTTGGACGAATTTATCCCAAGTCAGTAGCATGTGCATGCTAAGGGATGCCCTATCAACATGCCTTTTTGCACCGTAATTGACTCTTAAGTTTACCTTAAAAACATGAATTTATGAGCCGCATGGTGAGCGCAGAGCAAACCAAAACCCCACATTAGAAGGACTGCCATATAGGGTCCTTCATTTAACATTTCTCTATCCATACAATGACGTTTGGCATGCTATCAAATACCAGTATAAATCAATTTTTATCCAGTATTTCCAGCATTCGAAAATCAATCCAACGTCGAGAATTATTATTTTCTGCATAGGTTGAAGGATCTTACTGGGAGACTAACGACAAGTGATGCACCGAGAAACCCTTTTTGTCTATTCCATTATTAGCATGATAAGCAGAACCATTTTGGCCAAAGCACCCATTAATTTCTATAAACATCTCCCCCGGATTCCTTGAATTCAAGTAAGCAAACAATGATGACACTATCAACTAGGAAATAATAGTGGCAATAACTCAAATGTTGAAAGATATTGCAAGCAGAAGATACAAATGAAAATTGGGTGGTAGATCTCAAAAGGACAAAGGTAACTTACCTGATTTATTTACCTTTGCTAGAAAATGCGGATCATTTTCAGGATATTGCTCATCCAAGTCGTCCATATAGTTTGATCGGAATTCTATCTATCCGCTGTATGCAAACGGTTTTTTCTCAATAAATATGCATTCCAGATAATTCTGGAATTGTTTTAAGTGACTTGCATCCAATGAAACTCAGTATTTCCAAAAACCCGAACCATTTATCTTCAGACTTCCAGATTGCGGAAGTAGCACTTTAGGAGAGCACAAATCAATATTCAGGCTTTCCAAGAATTCCAACCTATCGAGACCTTGAATCTCGACTAAACTTGGGCAAAAAGAAACATCCAACATCTTAAGGCTCTTGCACTTTTGAAGGTCCAACCATCTGATTGATTCGCAGTTTCCGATAGCGAAGCTTTCTAAAAATTTCAATCTATCAAGACCTCGAACTTCACGTATACTGTAGCAATAAAAAACAGATAACTTCCGTAGATGGATAAACTGCGAAACGTCCAGTGTTTTGATAGATTTACAGTGACGGACTTTCAAGGATTCCAACTCGAAGGGAGTGGTTAGGGATTGTGGTAATTCTGATTCTTCAACGTCCGTCAGTTGGGAGCATTTCGAAGTCTTTACTAGTGTTGATGGAAGCACCCGGATGCACTTGACATTATGGCAGAAAAAAAATTGTAATTTCTTGAGATGGGTTAGGTGGGAAAGTGAAGGCAATTTGCGACTTTGACAGGTGATGCCCAAATTCGTTAAGCTGGAAGGAAGGTCCGGCAGCGATTGGAGCTCGAGGCAAGCGACAAAATTAAGGTAATGTAAGGAAGATAAATTACACAAGCTTTCTGGCATTCTCCCTCTCAGATTTGTGCAAAGTCTAGCCTTTAACTTTCGGAGCTCTCTCAGCCTCCCAATATCCTCAGGTAATTCTTCTATACCACTCTCAGATATATCTAGGATTTCTAGATTCTCCAAAGACCAGATGCTGTCTGGTAATGCAGAAAGGGCTCGAGTACAATGTAAAATGAGTTGCTCCAGTGCTTTTAATTTACCTATCTCTGCAGGAAGCTCCTTGAGTTTCATGCAAGAACTCAAATCCAAGCGAAGGAGGGCCTTCATGTCTCCAATTGAAGAGTCGATTCGCCGCAAATTCCAACACTCATTGAGAATCAAGACCTCCAAATTCTTGAAAGCAGAGAGAAAGTTCGTATCTTCCAAGGTGTCACACCATGAAAGGTCGAGAACTTTGAGATTTTCTGCCATCTGGTAAAAATAATAATAATAATGATTGTCAAGGGGTTTGTCTAGAGTGATTATGATTCGAAAGAAAGTATAAAAGATCCAAACAAAAAAAAATTGTTCTTACCATGAAAGAACTCCATCCTGTCCATTTCTCATTAATTTCGCTTCTTGACAATTCGAGTACACCTAATTCCGTTGCATGAAAATTCTCTACTTCAAAGTTCATGGGACAATTTGACCAGCGAAGCCATTTTAACTCCTCAAATGAGTCCTTAAAATCTCCACTGAAATGTGCTCCCTTTAGGTTAAGGAATCTTAGACTCGTCAAATTCTTGAATTGTTTTCCTATATAAATGTCACGATCTTGCTGGACTGTTCTGCCAAAGCGTTCTGAGCTGCCTTTACTCAGGCTAATCATCTCAATCTTTTCAGTTCCCTATAAGCAAGAATCAACATTCATCAATACTATATCCAGCTAAAGAAACCTAATATTATTTGTTCGTATTGCTATTGACGTGCATTAATGTGTTCAAGAGACTAGCAGTGTGTATATATGATTTTCTTTTTACACCAACAAATGAAATTTATAAAGGCTAACAAAGTGAAGGATGTCAACTTCCAATTTGAAATTTAGTCGTATGCATTCAGATCTTGAAAAGAATTATGATGTAATGGCTCATATAGACAAAAATAATTACAATCCGTGATCTTCTCCGTCCCAATACCGTAGCTTCATTACTATATTAGTTAAGATATGCGTGCAATGTACAGAATTTAATGAAATTGCAATGTCCAAAATCCAAAGTTGATTTGATTAATTTCAATAAAAATATATATTTTCTCTATAAATTTCATATTAATTTCGTGTATATCACTTGACTATGCTACTTATGTGATTAATAAAAAAAATAACATATACTCTTATTTTTCATTGGAGTAATAAATTAAAAGAAATTGAATATTGTGATAGGTAGTTATATTAATATATTGTGTACTTATTATTTTACTAATAGTAAATTGAAATATTGGTAATTAATCATTATCCAATTATAAATAACTCAGAAAAATTGCATTAATATTCTCTATGACTTAATACTTTTATCATAAATTTTAGTTAAATTATAGATTACAATTTGATATATTCATAATCATAAATAACTTATGAGTTGTGTTAATATTATCTACAATGATTATAATAATAACGTTGATGTATATTAAAACAAATTAATTAGTGAAAATTGAAGCTATTCTAGGCTACCAACCCACATGGAATAGCATTTCCTTGGCCCCCAAGGACTAACTATTCTCGGAAAATAGTAATCTTTTTTTGAACTGAAGGAACAATTGCTTCATCAAAACAGGTAGGAAATAGAACAGTCATTCTTGAGAACAAAATGCATAGCAAGCTTTTCCCAAAACATAAAATCACTATTGCATAAGAAGTCAATAAATAATACACAAAAAAAATCATGGATTTCCACATGTCAATTTCTCCAAACCAAAAATTTTATTATTGTACTTCACAATGTCGTACAAGATTTCACAAATACTCATAGTTGAACGACATAATAGTTTGCAACGGTATTAGATCTCAACAGCTAAAAGGAATTCAAGAGAACGGTAATTATAAAAAAGGAAGAAATCTTCAACAGTTGTAATCTCAACAGTTGTAATCTACTCACATTAGGCACGTCCCCCATAAACTTGCCTCTCTAAATATCAACATACCTTATCTGTCTTGAAGATTTCTTAGAGTGGTGAGTAACTTTTCACCTTCAAAAATCCACTACCAGAATTTGGCCAAATCCCAAAAATAAGGCCAACCTTTTGTACTTGACAAAAGTAGCAAAACCTTTCATATGCCTGTAAAGCTTAACCTTTGGCATCTATGACAAAAATAATCAAAATAATAAAAATAACCCAACTATTTAACCCTAGAACAAAGCTGACACCTATTAAAAATTTCATCCCTCGTCTTCCTTACATCACCATGTGTACCCCGCATTGCTCACTGTGCTAGTGTATACAATGAGCCATGTCAATCCACACCAAAAAGGATGTCTATTTTATTGTCTTGTTAACAAGCTTTGTTTATATCTTTGTTACGAAATTCCTAACCTTTTGTAAATAAATAAAAAATTTAAGGTTAATACCACCAAAAACCCCAAACTTTGCTTCTTGTGACACATTTACCCTAAACTTCTTTTTGTGACACGAAAAATCCCGAACTTTAACTCCTGTGACACATTTACCCCAAACTGTATATTTTTTTCTTTTTCTAGTCTTTTTTTTTAACAAAAATAGTTGGCCGGCGGAGCTCACTGGCCACTGCCAAAGGGCGGCAAAGCCCTGGCCGGCAAGGGCGAGGCTGCCTCCCCAGACCGTCGAGGGAGGCAGCCCCGCCCAGAACTGTGGGCGAGGCAAGTCTCGTCGGCCTCGCCTGCAGCCGGCAAGGCTCTGGGCGAGGCTGCCTCCCTCGACGGTCTAGGGAGGCAGCCCCGCCCAAATCGAAGCGAGGTAGCCTTGCCCTCACCGGCCAGAGGGCGATGAGCCTTGGCCGGCCGCCGGCGAGGGCTTCGCCGCCCTTTGGCAATGGCCAGCAAGCTCCGCTGGCTGCCGGAGCTCGCCGGCCAATTATTTTTTTTTTTGAAAATACAAAAAAACACATAAAAAAGGAAAAAAAATCATTTGGGGGTAAATATGTCACAAAATATAAAGTTTGGAGTTTTTAATGTCACAAAAAAAAGTTTAGAGTAAATGTGTCACGGAAGGTAAAGTTTGGGATTTTTCATGTCACAAAAAATAGTTTAGGGTATATGAGTCACAATGGGCAAAATTTGATATACAATGGGCAAAATTTGGGATTTTTGGTGGTATTAACCCAAAAATATATGGTCATGATTAAGGTGGTTGATGGTGCATAGTCACTCAATGAGCTCCGTAGGATGATGTGAAGTGATTTGAAGTGATAATAGGCTAAAATTGATAACGGGTGTCATTTTTGTCACATGAGTGAAAGGATGAGTTTGAAAGGTAATTATATTTTCATCCCACGTTTGATAGGTCGGGACTTTACTTAGGATTTTTCCAACTTGTGGTATCTTTATCCCAAGTATGAAAAGTTGGACCCCTTTTAATTTGGCTGTGAACTCATTAATATCCTAGGAATGAGTTATGAACGAGTTTCGACTATGCTTTAATTGTCTTTCATCTTTTTTGTTTATTTAATAAGTCATGCTAGTGCTTCGTCCATGCTTCACACTTCGTGGATTTTTTTTTTTTTTTTGGTAAACACTTCAACAAAGGAGAGTATTATGTGATTTCTCACGCCACTTTGTCATGCTATAGAACGTTTTGTATGAGCAGTCTTTTCACGGTGTATTTTCCAAGTGCAACACTCGAAGAAGGATGTGGAGGAGATTCTTCACTTTTCCGGTAAATCTCAAGTGATATTTCAGTCGAGCCTTTGTTGGAGGTTCCTTCTTAAGGTTCTATAAAAGGAAGACGATGGGAGTTGTAACTGGCTAATCTAACCTCCTCTATTTCTTGGAACTAACAAGAGGTAGTGGTACTTCATTAAAAACAAAGGATATTTAGCCATTGTTTTTCGATTGGCAAAGATACATAATGTGGTTGTTTCACAAATATGAAAATATAATAACTACTAATATTTTCATTATGTGTTGGAAAAATATGAAAAGAACTTATATCATTTTCATCAAAACCGCTTCAATTTCAACTACAGTACCATGGATGATTAGCGAAATGAAATCATGCAAAAATACTGAAATAGTCATGTAAAACTGTACCTTTTTAGTTGTAGAACTTAGATATACCATCATATTTGTATATAAAATATACAGCATATTCATTTTTCTTTTGGTTAGTTCAGTTCATTTGATCATGTAGTCCACAAGACATAATAAATAAACATTGGCTTTGAATTGGTCAATATATGAATTGGCCACATAGGTTGCACGTTGAAATTGCAAATAAGTGCTAGTCTTTTTTAGGCAACAACTTGAGTCAGACGAAATGATGGATTAAAAGTAGCAGGGTCATAATTATGATCATTTTCACAAATGCCAATACAATCAAATACTTGATTATAAAAAAAATTGAATTCTAGAGTATTTATCTCTTTTGACTTTTAACGTGGAAAAAGTAAAACATTTCTCTTTCTAATGGTCATTGCATAAAAAACGCTTAATGTCATACACACACATATAAGTTATATATAAGGACCTATCTAATTCGGTAAGTTTTTAATCAGACCTTGCCCCATGAATATTGATAGATGGAATTCCTAGCTAGATATTACATAAGATAAGTATCCCCTCCATTCTCCTTACGGAATGGTGACTAAAATTTCACAAGAAATGGGGCATCTTCGTCCTATTATATTAATTCTAACATAGGATTTATGTATCTAAGTAGTTATAGTCCACAGTAGCATAGTGAAGTTATTCGCTGCAAGTGTCAAGGACGCAACTAGATCAATATAGAAATTCAGGATTTTGGTCAATATAGAATACCTCTATCAAGTATCAAAACAATTTAACTCAGCAAGTTTAAGAAATATCTTACATAAGGTGAGATGCCTACTAATCTCATCAATGAAACAACATGATGATACAAATATGAGAAGGTTCTATGTTCACGTGGACTAAGGGAACAAAAGAAGAGAGACACAGTTACCTTATTTCCCTTTAGCACTTTCAAGGCTTCCTCGGGGTCCCATAACCTGCTACGGCGCCAAGGTTGTTGCTGGTTTTCCTCGTAAATGATTGTCCTACCGAGATCTCTCAATTGATCATGCATTATGAGCTTATGATCATCTCCAACTTTTATTAATGACATGAATCTCAATACTTCAATTCCCTCTCCTGGAAAAAAGTTGCAAGCATCCCACATGTAGTATGCGATTCTCTGGTCAATGCCAATGAAAAAGCAGGTAATATCCAAAAACATTTGTTTTTGTCCATAGTCTAGTGCTTCATAACTTATTCTTAACTTTTCTTGCACTTTCATACAAGAGACCTTTTTTAACTTCTCTATCATTTTTCTCCATTCTGTTGGATCTTTTCCGCACAACAAGGAACCAAAAACCTCAAGGGATAAAGGAAGCCCTCCAGCAATGGGTACAACTTCATGAGTGAGGCTCTCAAATTCATTTGGAGGAGAGTCTCTTCGAAACGCATGTTTGCTAAATAGAATCAAAGACAGATTGTAATCCATTTCCTTATGTTCATAGTAATGGTCCATGTTGGCAACTTCAAGAATTCTTTTGTCTCTAGTGGTAATAATAATTATACTTCCTGAAGAAAACCAGTCATGATTACCAGCCAAACAATTCAACTGAGCAACATCATCGACATCATCAAAAAGAATGAGGACCTTTTTAGCTTTAAACCTGGAGGAGATAAAGGAAATCCCTTCATCCTCGTTACGAACTTCAAAATTTCCTTGTAATATATCATGGATTAACTGCTTCTGTAAGTAATGTACACCATTACGCTTCGACGATTCCCTAATATCAGCGATGAAGCTATGATGCTCGAATTGATTGAGGAGCTTGTTGTACATGACTTTAGCAAGAGTAGTCTTACCAATGCCTCCCATTCCATAGATGCCAACAAATAGGGTGTCATGAGACTTATTCTCCACAACTTTCTTAATCTCCTTCACGGGAGTATCAATTCCGACCAAATTCTTAGAAATGACTAGCTCAAACTTTTTTTTCAGTTCGCTCAACACTTTTCGAACAATCAATTCCACCAACTTTGCTTCATCCCTATCAAATGTGACAAGAGTTCAAATATATGACAACAATAATTTTATGTTGTTTACCTATTGAGAAAACAGTACTAAATCAATCCAGATATAAACTGAAAAAATTTAAGAATTGTTTTCCTCACGTCTTTGAATATTACTGTATATGCTAAGACTAAATGGAAAATGCTCATGGTTGCTTCACATTGTGTGCCCTATTACACTATCATTTGGACGTTATTTATTAAGCCAGAATAAACTTGAGGGCATCGCTTATGAATCTTGAGTATTGTATATATTATGTATTTGAGTCAAATTTTAAACTTGTTGCTTCTTAAAGATATTAGGGATGATGTGGACATGACTTTGAAGATTTTCTGGAGCATTTCAATAGACAAAAATCTAATAAGCCCGCCTCGTCAATAATAAAGATCCTAACTGTTGATGCAAGAGGATATCAGGTCCTGTAATACCTATCTGAAAATTCATTCGAAGTGCGATATTGTGAACTACCTGAATGCAATTGACGGAATTTCTCTTTGTTTATGCAATTCAACACACTTGCAAGTTTCTACTCATGTAGTGAATTTAATATCATCTAGATTGGCACTCTTATCAGTTTTCATTGCCTCTGGGGATGATAACAGGTTGTACCTTATTTTCCTTTTGAATATCTATGTTCTGTGGTTTTGATTGATCTAATATTGATTTTACTGGGAAGTATATGAAATTTTTTTACACAAAATAAGAACATTGCTTCAATATATGCAGGTTTATGAGGTAGAAATCACTTGTTGAAGATAGGAAATTCATTGAAAATTATCTAAACAAACACATAATAAATAAAAAAACTTTTTTTTCCTTTTATTTATCTTTACCATCATTATACCTCACCAATGAAACATTTCGTTTGTAAAAATAATTTCAATAGCAACTAATCAATGACATTAATGATACAATAAATGTAAATTGGGAAGATAAATAATTATGGCTTTGCCAATCACTAAGCACGTTGTATGATGTTAAGAGATTCAAATAAAAATCGCCAATTAGTTGTGCTATTAATCTAAAATAGATATGCAATTTAAAAAAGTTTGCGAAGATTAATGTAGTGTGCACTATAAACTTGAAAAAAAAAGACCTAATTTTGCAAAATCTTTGGATATAAGAGTAAAAATTCATTAAAAAAATCTTATTATACAAGGGAATAGGATCATAACAATAAAACCTATAGTTAGATTGGTCGATGTCATCAAAGCAAAAAATTAAAAAAGGAATAACTTACGGATCTCATGCTTTATTGCCAATAAGATCTTACCCCTTTTTGTATATAAAAAAGAACGAAAATTAAGCAGGTGAGAATCAAGAAAACCAATAAACACCCACAAATATTAGAAGAAAGTAGAGCATGCTTGGTGAAAAGTTTTACCCATTTGCTTCCTCTCCTTTCAAGTTGCCGACTTCAGCGAGTGCTGTCTTCCATTTCTCCAAAATCGTCGGGTTGAAAGAAGGCCTCTCACGCAAACGACTCTCGCGCTCATGAAATGCATCTCCAAAACTCCCAATTTGATGTCGCACGTCAGCTGGTTTCACTTTGTAGAATATAGGCAACAGCATCTGCCCATTATTCTTCTTGCCGTCCATCATTCGAACCAGCTCGTCCAAGCACCAACTGCTGGTACCATAATTCACGGAGAGAATGGGGATCAGGATCTTACTGTGCTTGATGGCTGCTTTAAGATCTTCATCCATGTTCTCACCGTCGCAGAGCTCGTCATCGTCTCTGAAAGTATGAATTCCGCCATTGAGGAGCCCCTTGTATAGGTGACTGGCGAAGGCATCTCGAGTATCCGGGCCTCTGAAGCTCAAGAACACCTCATAGCAGTTTCCGATCGATGCGGTCGACGAACTAGACGCACCGTTGTCGGTTTCCGTTGGAGACGAACAAGATGCACCGTCGTCAGTTTCTACCGGAGACGAACTAGATCCGCCAGAATTAGCAGATGCACCAGCATCGGCATCTTTTGCATTTCTACGCGCACTGGCTTTCTTCTTATTGAGAAAATTGAACGCGAGCACAAAGACGAGGATCGGTGCCGCGAGCACGGCGAAAGAATGCCCAAAAATGGGACGATACATTTCCGCAATGCTCTGACTCTGCCCTCGATTTTCGCTTTCAAAGTCGGATGGATTTGGATTAAAAAGCCAGAATGCCTCTCGGGAAACTAGAAATGGCTTCTTGTTGCCGACTCTCTTGTTGTTTGATTTATATGATGGGAGTCAAGCTTGTCGACCACGTGCTTGGAGTCGTGGGGTAGATGTAAAGTGGAGAGGGGTGGGGGGGATGGGGATGAGTCTTCTATGAACTTTTCTTTTTCTTTTTGTCAATCTATCTTTCATGGAAAAAGGTATATTTTTGCTGAGTATTCTTAAACTCTTGATCCCGCTTGGAATTTAACTCCTTTCACGCCCATTAAACATCGTACAGTCAAACCGGTAAACTTTATTTAAACACTAAAATATTGTATTATTTTAATGAAGACTTATCCTAAAAAATTATGTTGTTAATGCGAGTGTCGGGATCATTACAAAATTATTAACATGTTATATATTTATTTTATTTATTTTGTGTTCGAGAACAATGAAAATAACTTTTTTTTGCTCTAATTATGTCTTAATCAATCCTTCACATCTTAAAAATAAATCAAAATCTCTTTTTCGCTATATTTCTTTGTAAATTTGATTCATCTAATCTAACAAGTTGATATGCATCAATAATTCAAATTTGTCAAGCTAGATAAAAATTAGTAATTCATTGACTTAGATCCCTCACCGTACGTATATAGTCGTCGCCTTCGAGTGGTGGAAGTTCAATGTCCGGGAGAATCCAAGGCGATTCTGCCCAAGAAGAAAGATCATGTCAGCATGTTCGGACGCAAAAGCAATGAAGAAACGACAAATTATTTTTTTTTTTAAAGATTGTTGTTATGGGGCCCATGGACAAGTTGTCATAGACTCGTGATTGATAAATACGTACGAAAGTCAGGACAGTGACTACACCACTGAACTTTCCTTTTCCTTTTTTTTAAATTTATTTAACATCCAAAAATATGTTTTTGTTGAATATATTTAAGATTTCAATCACATTCTGAAATTTAACCATCTCACTTTGAGTCTTTTAAGTATCGGCGTATCAAACCAATAAACTCTACATTTCACCACTAAAATGTTAACAACAGCTCATCCTAAAATCTATTATATACATAAAGCCTTCCGACAATTGAAAATGCTAAGAAACTCAAGAGGAAAATCCAAACAGATTGATATCACGACTCCTTAGGGAAATGGGCGAGGGCCTGCAAGTCCCGCAAGGTTCATTTTCTAAATTGAACTTTTAAAACTTCGAATGCATTTTTTTCTAATATTTTGGACAAACCAAAAAACAACCAACAAAATTGAATTAGACCTACAATAAATATAGTCTATAGTGGAGAACCGACCAAAACAATTTTCCATGATACTCATTTCTAGTTATGTCGATAATTAAAATTATTCATATAACATGTCATAAGCCTTGCCTATATTCTTTTCTTTTTGAATGTAATTTTTCACATACATTTCATTATTTTGCTAGTAAATGGATATAATGGATAGATATAATGGAACGATTCTCCAAATATATATAATAGGATGTAGACAATGACTTGCAAGGCTTTGTGACAACAAACATTAGATTATAGTTTTGCGGCCACTTTGAAAAAGGTACTAGTGTCACGTGAAGATTTTCTAAACACTTGATCACTGTTATTTACATACGACATTGCAGAAGAGTCGGTAAAAACACATGTTATTGCATTGACCATTGTAATTTTTTACCACACGTCCTTTACTACACTATTGTTTAATCTCTTTTCCAATTAGAACTTTTTACTCCAGGACAACTCTTTCCAGTTCCTTTCTTGACTTCTGCACATTTCTTTCTTGCTTGCTCCAAATCCTTGATCTTTCCTTGTTGTCACTGTTTCACTCACGTGTCCGCAGGCCCTAACCCCACGCCCATGGTCATTCTTGGCGTCCGGCAAGCCACCCTCGTAGAAATCACCTATGAATTTGTGAGATATAGATGTATCGACTACAACAATGGTCATAGCATCTCACCTTCGCTCTCTATATTGGAGCATATTCTATTGAGAGAGTAACTACATGGTTGGACAGAAGTTTTACAAGTTATAAATTTTCCTTAAAATAAAGTCTTCACCGATTAATTTAAGAATATCAAGCCTATTTAGAACTAGGTGCATTTGTAAAAACGTTGGTCATTTGCAAGTATTCTTTTAATTACGTGTATGAAGGGTTCAACAACTTCAAGGAAGCCCCTTTGGCATCGCATTTTTCGGTTAAGTCGTTTGGATGCTTATCAAATAATATCCAAAGTAGTTGATGCAATTTTGATTTTATTCCAATATGCTATTGAGCAAATTCTTTCATCGATTTGTAACTTCCCAGTCTCTAAAGTTAGTCACCTTTGTGATCCCGTCTCTTCAAAGACAAAGTGGTTTTCTTTTTCTCTTCGTTCCCCTTTGAACGAGAGTGTTCTAACTTCAAAATAGTGCTGAATGATGGAGAAGCATAACTGTGCGGACTAAAATTCTAGGAAATTGAAGTGCAAGAGAGAAGAGGAAGTCAAGGAGCTTGACCTGTTTTAATCATTTAGGGGCAGATATGTAATTATCTGATGTCCAGACCCAGAGGCTCGGTCCCGCCGGTCCTTGCCTAGCGTGAGGCCACCGCATTTCTCCGTCAAGCTTTTGTCCGTTCTTATTTCGCACGAGAGGCTGGGCCCACCAACTCTTCTCTCGATTACCATAAAAAATAAAAATAAAAATTATCACTGATTTAAAATTTTCTTAATTGACCAAATGCCACATAAATAAATCGAATTTTTCAATTTTTTGTTGTAAATATTTTTGCTTGGTTTAGTTTAACAATTCCAGTCTTCCTTAACACTTGTAATATGTCATACGTGTTAATACAAATTTTTGTATTATTGAATGGAGTCAAATTAGTGCGGCCTTAGTTCATTTTAATGTAAAGGAGGCATGTGACTCATCTTAAATTACGGAGCGTGGCTATATTATTAAAAATGTCAAATAGGTTTTATTTACCATCCAAAATATATCTAAGCACATTATTTTCATCCATCAATTCATTTAATATAGATCTATCCCTATAAAAAAATGAGGAGTAGTTGTCCTTTTATAAATAACTTAAACATGTTTTACTTGCCACTTCAAATATATCTAAACATATCAATATTATTAATTGCAATATGCAAAGTAATTTATATGTTCAATAGTGAGTCCATCTAGTTAGTTAGCATTCAATGCATTTCTATTATCTATAGTTGCTCAATTAAAATGCTCTTCAAATAATCAATCAACTGCAGTCAAATGATCTGAATTAATAATTGATTGAAATGTAAAAAATCCAATGAGTTCGTTACTTCATTTTACAATAGAAAGAAGTTAATTATGTTATCCATTTGTAATAATGCAAGCTAAAAATATCATAAACACTATTTGTACATCATCAAACCATGGAGTATGAAAAAAATAAGAAGAAGAGTGTTTGTGCATTTTGCGAGCACACTTTTTTGTAGTATTGATTTACAATGCTTTATAAGTGCTAAATTGTTCCTTAAAATACAGCCGCTTAACTGAATTATTCTCTAATGCTAATCAACTCTAGCTCGTGAGTAAAAAAGAATTTGCCTAAAATGCATCTAACCTAAAAGGCATCAAACATGAATGTAATGCATCAACCTATACATATTCACCACTCTAATAGGATAGTATTGGGTACATTTTGATGATCTTTATTGCTGCGATACTAACACATTCGGCCTCTTAGTATATGCAATTGCCGGTCATTAGTTCGACACAATAAAATCGACATCCGATAACAAAAAATGTCATCTTATTTGATTCGACGAAAAAGTTGTTTGGTAATCAAAAATCAATACCATGACTTTACGTTTTAAAGTTTGTCATATCGATCATTCATTATATGCATGCTATTTAGTTCTATAGATGTTTGCTTTCCAGTTTGTATTTGCGTAGAACATTTTTTTCACACTTATTTTTACTTTTTATGGCATCATATTACCAGAAACTTCGACAAACATCTTGGCTCTCCAAGTCAACTTTCTTATGAAGTCTAGACCGAAGGCTTCTGCAATGTCCTCGGCCTAGATTAAACTAGCCAGAAGTGGAGGATCTTCAAGGGTTCTCTCAATCTTCCTAGAACAGAGCAGAAACCCAACAGTCTGGACTTCAAATAATTGCTCTGTATCAAAGTTGGAGGCGTCAGGGTCTGAAGTGACCAACAGAAGTGAAATCTAGCCTGAAACGTCTGGAACTTTTACAAGCATAACTTCATCTATTATGATCGTTTACCCATACCAACCTATTACTTTCTAGGCAACAGTGATTTACTGCCAGTCCGCCTTCAAAGCCATTTTTTTTTATAGAAAAACTGCTATATGAGGTGGAAGAACAAGGAACGAAGGACTCGTGGACGTAATCTGATAGGCCGTACTGCTATAAATTTGATTTGAATAGACAGGACGCTCATGATTTTCTCATTGGAAATTGCATACTCTCTCTCTCCGTCGGTCTTTTCATTTGCTCTTTCCACCTCCTCCACGAGAATTCTGCCTCCTCTGTTTTTCTTTTTCGTCCTTTTCTTTTGCCGACAACTTCTCATTTTATCTAAATGTTTTCTCTCTCTTTCGTTGACCACAATCCTTCTTCCCCCTATTTATCTGTATTGGCCGTGAGGAAAAAGCTCCGCCCCGTTTCTTTGTCGTGCTCTCCATGGGGGGAATGATTACGTGCAGAAAAATCTCCGCCCCACTTGGCGGAGAATCCTGTGTTTTTCTATGCCTAGATTGTCTTCCCTTCTTTAGCCGTGAATGCCGATCCCTGAATGTCGGGGTTGTTTCCTCGTCAAGATGGAAATTGCTCTCCCTTGACCTCATCCTCAAGGTTTTTGTCGTTCTTCATAATAGATTTGAGATTAAGCATAAAACATTTAACATCTTTTAGGAAAAATGTGAGAGCAGATTTAGCATGGAGTACAAAGTGCAGAGTTTTTTTGAGAAAAAAGTTTGAAATAAAATTGAGATTGATTCTAAAATTTGAGCATTTATAGGGAATCGGGATCGTTGCAAAATCAATATATTGTAAGAAGCAGAAAACAGGAGCAAGTTGCGATACAAAAGAAGCAACCGAAAAAAAAAATACATGTGCAAACCGTCATGACTGAGCTGCACGGTGGAATTTTCCTTTTTCAGGTTATTTTCCTTCGGAAAAAGGTATTTTAGTATATATATTTCGAAATCAGTAATTTTATAAATATGTTTATATTCATGAAACGGTCATGCCCGCGCCTGTTTTAAGATGAATTTATTATTATCTTTAAAAAAAATAATCCAGAAAAGTACAAGCTGCTATCTACGTGCTTAAATGGTGCTCGCGTGCACAAACCTTACAAGGAAGTAAAATATTGATCATAATACTCTGGTGAATATTCGATTTAATCTTTATACATTTTTTAATGTTCAATTTTAATCCTTATAGATTCTTTTTGTGAAAAAACTAGTCAAAGACATATTCGCTAGATAGATTAACTTTTTAATCAAATTTATTTCCTAGGATTATTTGGATCAATCACTCACATGTGTGCCTTTTTTTGCTTATGAATTGAATAAGAGATCTGATCTAGGCGGATTGATTCCTAATTTTCTAATCAAACAAAATTTCCTTTTAAATATAAATTTTTACATCAATTTGTTGATGTGGATTTTTTTAGTAATATAGAAATACCATGTCACAACTAACTATATTTTCTGAAGTAGGATTAATGAGAAGGTAGATTTAGTATTTTTTTAATAAAAAATATTCGAAGTAGATTTGTGGTTAGACATCAAGTTAGAGTTTTTTTAAGACAAAAAAATGAAGGCCAGATTTGAAGTTGAATTTAAAAGTTGATGTTTTGGTTTACAAAAAGAAGTTCGATGTAAAATTAAAATTGAATTCAACATTTGAGGGTTTTTGGTAATATTGGGTCCATACAAAAAGAGTAAAGAGAAAGTTGGGAAGCTTCGCGGTTTTAATCATCCAATGGCAAATGTGTAAATAGATAGGATATAATTTTCTTTCTGCCCCTTGCCTGGTGGCTGGGTACCACCAATCCTTACTTAACTTGAGGCTACCGCTATTCTCTTGCCATGTTTCTGTCAAACTTCTTGTTTCGTGTGAGTAGTTGGGCCCCACCGTTCTTCTCTCCACCTTTCTTAAGATATCAAAGTTATTGATTTGATTAAGCCAAATTTATTGATTTCGCAACTTTTCAGTAAAATTAATAAATGAAAATTTACATTTTTTTTCTAATTTCAAGTAAAACTGGCTCTAACTCCGCAATAGTGCCACCGAACTTCATTTCGTTTATTGGCTTTGAAATCAAAATGATGGAGAAATTTAACTGTGAGGAGTAAAAACCTTTGAAAATTTAAGTGCAAAAAGAAAAGGGAATTTGGAGGAAATGCAGATTTTGCGAGGGAAGCTCAGACGAAGTTACGGGGAAATTGCATCTCTCTCTCTCTCCATCGGTCTTTTCATCTTCTCTTTTCACAACTTCTTAATCGACCACAAGCCTTAATAAATCAAATTTTCCAACTTTTTGTAAATGTTTTTGCTTAGTTTAGTTTAGCAATTGCAACCTTCCTTAAACACTTAAGATTGGTCATATGTGTTACTTCAATTTTTTATATCGTTGAATGGAGTCGATACGTGCAGTTTTAGTTCATTTTGACGGAGACTCATGATTTTCCGTTTATATTAAGAGAGGTGGCTATGTTACTGAAAATGTTAAAGAAGTTTAACTTACCACCCAAAAATACCCCTGAGCATAGTATTTCCGTGCACCAATTCATTTAATATAAATCAACTCCTATTAAACAATAAGGGGTGGTTAACCTTTAACAAATAAGTTAGATAGGCTTTACTTATCACATTTGGTCTATCATTATATACATTTGCCTATCATTAATTTGACACAATAAAATTGACATCTGATGGAAAAAAACTGCCAAGTTGTTTGGTTATTAAAAAACAATGCTATGACTTTATATTTGATTTAAACAGACTAAACGCTTACGATATTTTCGATAGACCGTATTGCTAAGTAATGGATTTGAACAGACTGAACGCTTATGAAGTTTTCGCTTGTAAATTACATGTTATGCGCTCTCTCTGTCTCTCCATCTCCATCCATCTTTTCATCTTATCTTTTCACATGCTCCAATCAGTGTTACAATGTTTCCGCTTGGAAATTGCATCTTTTGTTCTCTCTCTCTATTCACCTGCTTCAATTATATGTGGAAAAATTGGCCGCCCTACTTGGCGGAGAAACCTTTGCTTTTTCATGCCCAGATAATCTTGTCTTCTTTGGCCGTGAATTCCGGATACCAAATGCCGAGATTCGCTCCATTGTCAAGGTGGAAATTGCTCTCCTCAGGCCTCACAACATCGAGGTTTTTGCTGCTTTTCAGAACAGATTTGAGAATAGGTCTAAAATATATAACATTTTTTAGAAAAACAATTTGAGAGCAAATTTAGCTACAAGTTCAAAGTCAGGAGTTTTTTTTTTAAGGAAAAAATTCGGGATAAAATTGAGATTGATTCCAAAATTTGATAAATTTTGGGGAAGCTGGACCATATAAAATTAAGATCTTATAATCATCGAGGACCGTATAAAAATAAAGATGAAAACTGCTCTCCCTCGCGTCATTAAGGTTGTTCCTATTGTTCGGAACAAGTTGTTGCTATTGTTCAGAACAAATTGAGGACTGGACAAAATATTAGGGATAGATTTAGGATTGAAGTTAAGATCGAGATTTTTTTGAGACAAAAGTAAAAATTCGAGATAAACTTAAAGATTGAATCTAAAATTTGAGATTCTTTTTATGAAACTACAACCGTATAAGGAGAGGGTATAGAGAGTCAAGGAGCTTCGACTGTTTTAATCATTTAGGGGGTAATTTGCAATTAGATAGCAAATAATATTCATAATTTTGTTTCTACCCGGTCTTCCTATGGTTGGGTCCCACAAGTCCTTGATATTTGTCCATTTCTTATTTAGAATGATTGGTTGGACCCGCCACTCTTCTCTCTACTTGATTGTCAAGTTGCAAATTACTTATTTAATCAAATTTATCGACTTCACAATTTCTTAATCAACCAAAGCCAAATAAATAAATCAAAACTTTAAATTCTTTCCCGTAAATATTTTTGCTTGTTTTAGTTTAATGCCGGAAATCTTCCTTAAATACCTATAATTTGTGTTCATTCGAATATTTATGCTATTAAATAGAACCAATACATGCGGTCTTAGTTCATTTGCATTGAATATAATTTTTTATAATATTTAAAGATAAATGCATGCGGTTACTTTTAAATAGAGTTGCTAGGTTTTTATATTATTCTCATCCAATAATTCATTTACTATATATCTAGTCCAATTAAATATCAAGCGGTAGTTATCTTTAGTAAATATATTAAATAGTTTTTACTTATTCTAAAAGTATAATCAAGCATATTAACCGGACAATTACTGATTCAGTCCTAAACATTTTGCTACTTTGCCAATTCAGTCCTAAACCTTTTTTTTTTATGCAAAATAAGTCCTAAACATTTTGCAACTTTGCCGGTTAAGTCATTCCGGTGGATTTTGGCCGGAAAATACCTATGTGGCTTCGACGCGCCACGTCATCTCTACATAGGCATTTTCCGGCCAAAATCCGCCTAAAAGACTTAATTGGCAAAGTTACAAAAAGTTTAGGACTTATTTGGCATAAAAAAAGGTTTAGGACTAAATCGGCAAAGTAGCAAAAGGTTTAGGACTATATTGGCAATTGTCCCCGTATTAACATTATTGTTCAACTTGGGTTGGTCCATGAAGTCAAGCAATTTGCATGTTCAATATTGAGTCCATCCATTTAGATACCATTTGATGCATTTTCTTTAACTAGTTACTCAACAAAACAAAGCTTTTCAGTTGTTGAATCAACGTGGTTGCTTAATTTCTCCTCCAAATCTCATAAATAAATCAAAATGCCCTTTTGTTTTTGCTTTTGCTTTTGCTTTCTTTAATGGCTTGGTCTATCTATTCCAATGAGTTGGCACGCACCAATAATTCAAATTTGCCCAACTATATATGATTTGGTAATCCATTGACCATGCATTTATAGTCGTTGAAGTCTCAATACACAGCAGAATCCAAGGCGACCCTGCCCTGGAAGATGCAGAGAAAACGTGGGCAAGTTTCGATGCAGAAGCAATTAAAAAGACCAAAAAAAAAAAAAAGAACATACAAACCATCATGGCTGTGGCTGCTTGGTTGAACTTTCCTCTTCCTTTTTTTTTTTTTGGTAAATTCCTCTTCCTTTTTTTTAGTTTATATATAAAGAGGGAAGAGAAAGTTGAGAAGCTTCGCCAGCTTTAATCATCCAGGGGCAAATTTGTAATTATATAGCATATAATTTTCTTTCGTGAAAATTTCAAATAAAGACCCAAAATGCCATCATTTTATTAAATAAGGATTTCAAATAAAGGTATAAAGTGCCCTTATTATTTAAAAATATGAACTTAAAGTGGATAATGTTTCAAATAAATGCATGATGTGATTAATCTGTCTCAAAAAAGGACCCGGCTATACTTACTAATGAGGGAATTTTTGTCTTTTAATTTTGAAACTTTTTTCTTTCCAAAAAAAGGATAAAATTTTTAAAAAAAATTCAGGGGAGCCCTCCACCTGTGGTCGCCGCCCCATCGCTGGTGGGGCGACGACCTTGGCTGGCGGGTCGCCAGCCCCTCGGCGAGGGTTGGCGACCCCTCACTAGCACCGGAGTGGGTCGCGACCCTCTCCCTCGTCTAGGTGGACAAGGGATTGTCAGTCTTGGCGCGACCCTCTCCCAAATTTGGAAAGGGTCGCGGCCCTTTCCCGATTCTGGCGAGGGGTCGCTAGCCCTCGCCGAGGGGCTAGCGACCCGCCAGCCAAGCAATGGGGCGGCGGCCGGAGGTGGGAGGGCTCTAGGCTCGATTGGAGCCCTCCCCTGATTTTTTTTTTAATTTTTAATTTTTTTAATTTAAGTTAACTGAAATTCAAGTTTTTTTTTTTTTTACGAAAATGATCTTGATCAGTTAGAAAATGGGGGTTACCAAAGAACCGGTGAGGTGCCGACGAGACGAGACCCTTCTTTGAAATAGTTACAACCACTTCAGGCCCTTATTTAAAACCACATCTACTATAGGTCCTTATTGAAAAATTAATGGCACTTCGAGTACTAATTTGAAATTTTCCCTTTTCTTTTTGCCCGTTGGCTGGCTCCCACCACTCCTTGCTTAACGCGAGGCTACCACTCTTCTCTGCCAAATTATTGTCAAATTTCTTATTTCGTATGAAGCCTTACCCCTCTTCTGTCCACATAATTGTATTAGTTTTTCTTAGATGTCGAATTATTGATTTGATTTAGCCAGAGTATAAACAATCCAAACCAGACATTTGGTTCTTTTGCAAGGAAATAACGAAAATATACGTATGAAGCAAAAGCTGGGCACCATCGAATTGCTGCCGAAGCATGCAGAACTACAATGAGCAGAGTCACCTCCCCAGATAGAAGCCATGGGTCAGTATCTTAAATCTTTCGGTCGATTCTAACTCGATACATAAATAGTCAACTTTCGCTCCGCTTTCTCACTTCGACAAATGCCCACCTTGCAGAAAAGGCTCATGGCAGGCATAAAATAAATCTCTCTAGAAATTGTGGAGCCGAAGGGCTTCAGTCACAAAGCCCACATGCATTGCTTCTCGTGCTGCTGCCTCCAGCTTCGAGTAGTACAGATCCACCCACAAAACAGACGTTCATTCTGAACCAGAGATTTCATTTTCATCCCTATCCAGTATGAAGACCAGGGGCCGCTTTCTTGCAGCCAAAGCACAAGCCACACCTCTATCTGCTGTTGCCCAAGAACAAAAAACAGTCTCAACTTGATTTCACTCTGATGTTCCTAAATATGGCCATGACTAACCTCTGTTGGGTAAAAGTAATAAATACAATACCTGCATCGTGCTAAAACACAGGTGGAAGCAATCATGTTGTGCCTGAAGAGGCTTTTGTATGAATACTTTACAGTATCTTCCTATACTAGATGCCATGGTATTATCTATCAACAGGAACATGTGTGTACCGGCTCTCAGTCAGTAACTCAAGACTGCAATGAACATAACAAAAGAAGGTAATTATTCTCAGACTGCAATGAACATAACATAAGAAGGTAATTATTCTTTTTGTATCTGTCTGGCCACTAAAGATTCATCCTTTTTGCACTTTGAACTCCCAATCGATTTAAAATTTACAGGATAACCTAATAATTAAGTACTTTTACTTTTCAAATGAAAAAAACATTCTTCTTTGGAGCATAAATTTGCATGTCTTCCAACCATTGGAACAAACATAAAGTGGTCCGTTAAAGAGACACAACATACCTATGCCAGTCATGTTTAAACTTAAGAATAGGTTGTAAAAGTGGAAATGTAGTAAGGAGCATGGACAGGATTAGTTCAGTTCCCCCACAAGTCAATGAGATAAATTTGTTAGTGATACTGGCAAGTTCATCAAACAATGATACAGAAAGGGAAGACTATGGGCAACAATAAGTTTCCAAACATCCCAACTGCAAATCCACATGGTAAGAAGCTCATGGAAAATAGTATTCAGAACTATACAATTGATGGAATGGCATCAAACTGATCCTTAGATCAATTTTATGACAATTGTCAAAAATTATTACCACTAACTGACAAGGAGGACTACAGTATGGGGAATGCAGCGAATCATCTCATTCTCCATCTCTAGTCGTAGGTAAGAGTCCTAGATGTGCAATGAGAAGGAGACAACTGAGCAAAAGCATTCCGACAAAAAATAAGCAAACTACTTACCCATTAGGGCCATCAAATTCACATATCTTAACAAGCATACAAGTACAAAGCTCCAACTGTCAAGGCATCTTGGCACTTTTGCAGTTATGGTAAGGCAGAAAGTAAAACATCCTTTAAGATTGCAGGCATTTAATGGCATGTATATGCAAATTGGAGGAAAAAAGAAGCTGCTACTCCTCCTGATGATGAGGAGAGTAGATACATAATAAATAGGAAGAACAAAAGAACAAACGTTTATAAAACTGGACTAGTGGTTCAACCTGTCAAACTGGTAGAAACGTGCTCTACCAGTTCAAACAGTTGAACTGATTGCATGAGACATTATCTGACAGAAAACGCATGTTTAGAACAAAAGAAGCCCTGGTCACTCGGCAGAGCCGCTGGAACACAAAAGACAGGATTCCTGTTCTCAATAGCAGCATTCAGTTTCTAATAGACTAAGCCAATACAGCCTATAAATAAATTATCCACCACAAAATGAAGCAAGAAGACACCAGAGCAAATGGTTGGCACACCTATTAGTTAAAAGAGGTTGGGGTTCCAACTCCAATACTCCTCCTTTAAGTTTTTTGAAAGGCCCAGAACTGGTCCAGACTAGTTGACAGGTTCGCTGGGTTATGAATTGACAGGTACACCTTGTTACCAGTTGGACAGGGTCAAAATACCACCATTTCTTGACAACTACTGTTTCTGCTATGAAACGAGAATCGACAGAAAAGCACAATATCCTAGTTCTTTTTTCCATCAATGTCTTAAATAGTGAACTGACATGCATTGGAACAAATAGAACTCAGAAACATCCTGTAATTATCACAAATAAGGAATCAATATGCAAGCTCTTGATCCACGAGTTACCTTCAATTGGTACAATTCCCTATTATTTGCACAAGTGGTTCCTAAAATATGCGCAAATGGAAGGTCAATGGCCTCGAGATCTTATCCAGGCATCTCCCAAGTTTTCACGAGGATTATTCATCCTTTTTAATAGCATAACAATTTGATGTTCCTGTTTCCAAAAAAATATATTAGCCACGTCCACAAATTTGAGTTTATACTATGATATACCAAGCTTTTACCTTCTATAAAACCAAACCCACACAATAGTAACCTGGAGGGATGCACAACAAGATTGCTTCCAAAGGCCTTCCCTGCTTCACATCGCATGAATCATTCATAAATCACCTCAACACTGCTATACCGTTTGGAACAGCTAAAAAGGACTCGTCAGGTACTCGGCAGGAGATATAATCTGTCAACCCAAATTCACGAGTTTGATTAGATGAAGCAAATTCAGAGGCATCCTGCAGAGTCATCCAGAGAATTGATTAGCATGAAAAGGCAGTTGTACTCTGCAAATGTATATTTCTGGAGAAAATTGTATTTTCAGATTAAAGGTATATACCTCATAGGACAGTGAAATGGGAATATATCTGGCGAATGCTAAAACAGACATAAGAGGGATAAATTCTCGTCGGGTATCTCTTCTAAAATAGTAGAAAAAGGTATCTCGGTAGCTTCCTTGAAACTGTAATAATTAAATTATTTCCTAATCTGGAATAATGAGGTACGGATACACAATGATTATAAGCTAAACAGAAAGCCCGATCCGACAAGATCACCCAACTTAAGTTTCCAATTACATTGTCAAGTAATCAAACTGAGGTCAGATACGAAACAGTAGAATATTAGGAAGAGGGTAAGTGAAAAACCATTGTTGACTACCAACTCCAGAAGACAACACCCCAACCCCAAAGGTTTCCTTTTCTTTTTCTCCTTCTCGCATTGTAGTCTCAAAGTTCAGGCTACTCAGGCAAGGAAATGCAAAAAAAAATTCATACAAATATAATGAAAATGGATAGAAAGATCTACAGACAAACTTAAATAATTGATAAGTTGGGTAACACCAAAAGCACAAGCTTTTAAGTAAAGGATTGCAATGTTTACATGAACATTTGAACCCGGGCAATCATTCTCAAACTCCTGTTATGCATACAAAGAGATCAAGAATTTGACATTTATGCATGGAAAACTAGACATAGCATTAATAAGAAGAATCTACAATGAAAGAGCAACAGATCACACGTTCAGGTAAGAACTTCTATGCATGAAGAAGATTCTATTACATTTCACATTTCTAATTCTTTTGCTGATACCTATGTTCCATCTGAAATTCCTCCGCAAGTATCCTTTGCACGCATTACTGTCCACAAATCCTCCAAATTGCAGTAATTCTCTGGCTCTCAATGTTGTTTCTCTGAGAAAATAATGCATGTAACACGTCTTGCTGACCTGACAAGATACACCAAGGAAGAAATGCGCAGAAATTACAATTGATCTTTCTACAAGTGAGACCTTCAAATCCAATGAGAATCGGCAATCAACCCATCAATTTTAACCCTTGTTGCCATGTGGATAATTAAAATAGTGCTGGACCAACGATAACCTCAGTTGACGTCTAGCAAACCACCCTTGCTTAAGTCAACCTTATCAAGTTGAAGTGCTCTAAGTATTTATGAGGACTGTAGCAAGATCAAATTATTGAAGAACTAACCCACAAAGCAGGAGTCATTTAAATTTGCGTATGATCAGTTTAGCAACTAATCCAGTTATGTTGGATTAAATCATGATTCAGCTGCTAGAGCGCATCAAACAATAATAGGCTTGGCAGCATATCATTCTGACGTTTAAAGTATGACCAAGTTCCAATACACCATGGTATAGGAATTCTCTGGCACCCAAATGGATAGCACAACCTAGTGAAGGCCTACCAAACTAGCTGCTAGAGTACATGACGGCAATACTAAGCTGACCATACTTTGCAGTATCCAAGAAATACTAAGCTGACCAACTTTCTCGATTCGAAGCAATTACCAGGAGAAACAGTCCACAGCCTCTGCCAATTGAAGTGATGAAGCACCACCTTCAAGTCATCCGTGACCACTGCCAGCAAATCCTTCTCTAGATCCTGCCAATTGGAAAATGGAGTAAACTTCACAAATTCAAGTTGGAACGATCGAATCGACAGCCCATTAGGTCGCAAAAGAATGCCGGGAACCTGAGAAGCCAGCGGTTTATCGAACTGAAGCTGAAAGCGAAGCACGCGCCATGGTCCTCCGTCGGTCTCCATAGCTAAAAAGCTGCGTGAGCGGCGGAAAACACAGCACCAGCACGAAGAATGGAAGAGCGACAGTGAGGAAGTCCACTCGAGTCTGAGAGTACGTGCAGAAAATTGCAGAAGAGGAACAGGTGGGAAAGAAAATAAGGAAGAGAGTGAGAGATAGACTCGATTAATGGAGTGGAGGCGGATACTTTCAGCTCTGCAGAGCTTCTTTTAGATGGCAATGTGGGATGACGACATGCAAAGAACCTTTTACCATTCCAGGATGCATACCTTGGAAAAGTTGAAGAAACATCAAGCTTATGATACTTTGATGATTTCGTTTGCCTATAGAAATGCCTTGCGAAAGCTCCCTTCAATATTTCAGCACTTACATCCACTAGTGGAATGATAACTGAATCCTGCCAATGAGTCACATGAAATCAATCTAGCAACGAACATCAACTAACTACTAGTAATACTTTGAAGTTTATAGAACTCTGTTTGTCAAACTCGATATGCTTTTTGAAGTCTTTGGATCAAACAAATGGGGCATCAAACTTCATCCACCACAAAGTGTTGATCAAATTAGCATAGTGTATTCAACTCAAGCCGCTTGCTTTTGCGGGACATAGTATAATTCTTTTTCTTATCAACATCTGCTATTCATGTATTAAAATTAATGCAAGACAGTTTTCAAATGGCATATAGAACACCGAGAAATGCTTCCTGTGTTTTCCTTTTCATCGAGTAAAAGAACTAATAAGAGTTTATGGACAATATAAGAAAATATCTCACAGTAAAGCCCATTATGTCAAAAGACATTCTAGTTAGTGTCTTGCTTGGGTCAAAAGTTCAAATATAAGACTAATGGCTTCAACAACTCTACAAACATCAAGATGCATTTTTGGGATAATCAATTATTAGTGTTGGAATAGGTATATCATGGACTCAAACCAAATTAACATGCACCCATGGTAAAAAAAATCGAATTGCAATTTTCTCAATGTATCCAACTAACTCACGATACTTTTGTTCTTGCACTGTTTCCTAGTTTGACCACAACAATAGTAGAAGAGCTTGTCCTTGCATTTAGCATTTCTAGACCAATATGAATACCTGACTCAGATAATGTAGACAGTTCTTTGAGATAAAATGTGTGGAACACAATGGTTGGACGAATTTATCTCAAATTAGTAGCATGTGCATGCTAAGGGATGTCCTATCAACATGCCTTTTTGCACAGTAATTGACTCTTAAGTTTACCTTAAAAAACATGCAATTATAAGCGGTATGGTGAGCGCAGAGCAAACTAAAACCCCACATTAGAAGGACTGCTACATAGGGTCCTTCATTTAACATTTCTCGATCTATACAATGACGTTTGGCATGCTATCAAATAACAGTATAAATCAATTTTTATTCAGTATTTCCAGCATTCGAAAAATCAATCCAACATCTAGAATTATTATTTTCTGCGTAGGTTGCAGGATCTTACCTGGAGAATAACAAGTGATGCACCGAGAAACCCTTTTTGTCTATTCCATTATTAGCATGACAAGCAGAATCATTTTGGCCAAAGCACCCATTAATTTCTATAACCATCTCCCCCGGATTCCTTGAATTCAAGTAAGCAAACAACGATGACACTATCAACCAGGAAATAATAGTGGCAATATCATAAATCTTGAAGGATATTACAAGCAGAAGATACAAATGAAAATTGGGTGGTAGATCTCAAAAGGACAAAGGTAACTTACCTGCTTGATTTACCCTTGCTAGAAAATGTGGATCGTTTTTAGGATATTGCTCATCCAAGTCGTCCATATAGTATGATCAGAATTCTATCTTTCCGCTGTATGCAAACGGTTTTTTCTCAATAAATCTGGATTTTAGATAATTCTGGAATTGTTTTAAGTGACTTGCATCCAATGACACTCAGTTCTTCCCAAAACCCGAACCTTTTATCTTCAGACTTCCAGATTGCGGAAGTAGCACTTTAGGAGAGCACAAATCAATATTCAGGCTTTCCAAGAATTCCAACTTATCGAGACCTTGAATCTTGACTAATCTAAAGCAATAATAAACATCCAACATCTTAAGGCTCTTGCACTTTGAAAGGTCCAAACATTTGATTGACGTGCATTCTCTGACAGTCAAGCTTTCCAAATATTTCAATCTACCAAGACCTTGAATTTCAAGTATATTCTGGCAACTAAAGACAAATAATGTCCGTAGATGGATAAACTGTGAAACGTCCAGTGTTTTGATAGATTCACAGTGACGGACTTTTAAGGATTCCAACTCGAAGGGAGTGGTTAGGGATTGTGATAATTCTGATCCTTGAACGACCGTCATTTGGGAGCATTTCGAAGTCTTTACTAGTGTTGATGGAAGCACCTGGATGCACTCGAGATTTTTGCAGAAATAAAATTGTAGTTTCTTGAGATGGGTTAGGTGGGAAAATGAAGGCAATTTGCGACTTTGACAGGTGATGCTCAAATTCGTTAAGCTGGAAGGAAGGTCCGGCAGCGATTGGAGCTTGAAGCAACCGAGAAAGTTAAGGTAATGTAAGGAAGATAAATTACACAAGCTTTCTGGCATTCCCCCTCTCAGATTTGTGCAAAGTCTAGCCTTTAACTTTCGGAGCTCTCTCAGCCTCCCAATATCCTCAGGTAATTCTTCTATACCACTCTCAGATATATCTAGGATTTCTAGATTCTCCAAAGACCAGATGCTGTCTGGTAATGCAGAAAGGGCTCGAGTACAATGTAGAATGAGTTGCTCCAGTGCTTTTAATTTACCTATCTCTGCAGGAAGCTCCTTGAGTTTCATGCAAGAACTCAAATCCAAGCGAAGGAGTGCCTTCATGTCTCCAATTGAAGAGTCGATTCGCCGCAGATTCCAACACTCATTGAGAATCAGGACCTCCAAATTCTTGAAAGCAGAGAGAAAGTTCGTATCTTCCAAGGTGTCACACCATGAAAGGTCGAGAACTTTGAGATTCTCTGCCATCTGGTAAAAATAGTAATAATAATGATTGTCAAGGGGTTTGTCTAGAGTGATTATGATTCGAAAGAAAGTATAAAAGATCCAAACAAAAAAAAAATACTTGTTCTTACCATGAAAGAACTCCATCCTGTCCATTTCTCATTAATTTCGCTTCTTGACAATTCGAGTACACCTAATTCCTTTGCATGAAAATTCTCTACTTCAAAGTTCATGGGACAATTTGACCAGCTAAGCCATTTTAACTCCTCAAATGAGTCCTTAAAATCTCCACTGAAATGTGCTCCCTTTAGGTTAAGGAATCTTAGACTCATCAAATTCTTGAATTGTTTTCCTATATAAATGTCACGATCTTGCTGGACTGTTCTGCCAAAGCGTTCTGAGCTGCCTTTACTCAGGCTAATCATCTCAATCTTTTCAGTTCCCTATAAGCAAGAATCAACATTCATCAATACTATATCCAGCTAAAGAAACCTAATATTATTTGTTCGTATTGCTATTGACGTGCATTAATGTGTTCAAGAGACTAGCAATGGGAATATATGATTTTCTTTTTACACCAACAAATGAAATTTATAAAGGCTAACAAAGTGAAGGATGTCAACTTCCAATTTGAAACTTAGTCATATGCATTCGGATCTTGAAAAGAATTATGATGTAATGGCTCATACAGACAAAAAAATTTACAATTCGTGATCTTCTCCGTCCCAATACCGTAGCTTCATTACTATATTAGTTAAGATATGCGTGCAATGTACAGAATTTAATGAAATTGCAATGTGCAAAATCCAAAGTTGATTTGATCAATTTCAATTAAAATATATATTCTCTATAAATTTCATATTAATATCACGTATATCACTTGACTATGCTACTTATGTGACTAATAAAAAAAGTTAACATGTACTCTTATTTTTCATTGGAGTAATAAATTACAAGAAATTGAATATTGGATAGGTAGTTATATTAACATATTGTGTACTTATTATTTTACTAATAGTAAATTGAAATATTGGTAATTAATCCTTATCCAATTATAAATAACTCAGACAAATTACATTAATAGTCTCTATGACTTAATACTTTTATCATAAATTTTAGTTAAATTATAGATTACAATTTGGTATATTCATAATCATAAATAACTTATGAGTTGTGTTAATATTATCTACAACTAATTATGTTATCATATAGTTTAGTTTAACGGTAGATTAGAATTTGATATAATCATAATCATAAATATCTCAGTTACTCACGTATAATAAATATAATAATAACGTTGATGTATATTAAAACAAATTAATTAGTGAAAATTGAAGCTATTCTTGGCTACCAACCCACGTGGAATAGCATTTCCTTGGCCCCCAAGGGATAACTATTCCCGGAAAATAGTAAATTCTGATCTTTTTTTGAACTGAAGGAACAATTGCTTTATCAAAACAGGTAGGAAATAGAACAGTCATTCTTGAGAACAAAATGTATAGCAAGCTTTTCCCAAAACATAAAATCGCTATTGCATAAGAAGTCAATAAATAATACACAAAAAAATCATGGATTTCCACATGTCAATTTCTCCGAACCAAAAATTTTATTATTGTACTTCACAATGTCATACAAGATTTCACAAATACTCATAGTTGAACGACATAATAGTCTGCAAAGGTATTAGATCTCAACACAGCTAAAAGGAATTCAAGAGAACAGTAATTATAAAAAAGGAAGAAATCTTCAACTGTTGTAATCTACTCACATTAGTCACGTCCCCCATAAACTTGCCTCTCTAAATATCAACATACCCTATCTGTCTTCAAGATTTCTTAGAGTGGTGAGTAACTTTTCACCTTAAAAAATCCACTACCAGAATTTGGCCAAATCCCAAAAATAAGGCCAACCTTTTGTACTTGACAAAAGTAGCAAAACCTTTCATATGCCTGTAAGCTTAACCTTCGGCATCTATGACAAAAATCATCAAAATAATAAAAATAACTCAACTATTTAACCCTAGAACAAAGCTGACACCTATTAAAAATTTCATCCCTCATCTTCCTTACATCGCCATGGGTACCCTGCATTGCTCACTGTGCTAGTGTATACAACGAGCCATGTCAATCCACACCAAAAAGGATGTCGTGTTTTATTTTATTGTCTTGTTAACGAGCTTTGTTTATATCTTTGTTACAAAATTCCTAGCCTTTTGTAAATAAATAAAAAATTTATGGTCATGATTAACGTGGTTGATGGTGCATATTCACTCAACGAACTACATAGGATGATGTGAAGTGATTTGAAGTGAGAATAGGCTAAAATTGACAACGGGTGTCATTTTTGTCTCATGAGTGAAAGGATGAGTTTGAAAGGTAATTATATTTTCATCCCACGTTTGATAGGTCGGATTTTTTTAGAAATTTTCCAACTTGTGTTATCTTTATCCCAAGTACGAAAAGTTGGAACCTTTTCAATTTGGCTGTGAACTCATTAATATCCTAGGAATGAGTTATGAACGAGTTTCGACTATGCTTTAATTGTCTTTCACCTTTTTTGTTTATTTAATAAGTCATGCTAGTGCTTCGTCCATGCTTCACACTTAGTGGATTTTTTTTTTTTGGTAAACACTTCAACAAAGGAGAGTATTATGTGATTTCTCACGCCACTTTGTCATGCTATAGAACGTTTTGTATGAGCAGTCTTTTCACGGTGTATTTTCCAAGTGCAACACTCGAAGAAGGATGTGGAGGAGATTCTTCACTTTTCCAGTAAATCTCAAGTGATATTTCAGTCGAGCCTTTGTTGGAGGTTCCTTCTTGAGGTTCTATAAAAGGAAGATGATGGGAGTTGTAACTGGCTAACCTAACCTCCTCTATCCCTTGGAACTAACAAGAGGCAGTAGTACTTTATTAAAAACAAAGAAGGGTATTTAGCCTTTGTTTTCCGATTGGCAAAGATACATAATGTGGTTGTTTCACAAATATGAAAATATAATAACTACAGATATTTTCATTAAGTGTTGGAACAATATGAAAAGAACTTATATCATTTTCATCAAAACCGCTTCAATTTCAACTACAGTACCATGGATGAAGAGAATGAAATCATGCAAAAATACTGAAATAATTATGTAAAACTGTACCTTTTTAGTTGTAGAACTTAGCTATACCATTATATTTGCATATAAAATATACAGCATATTCATTTTTCTTTTGGTTAATTCAGTTCATTTGATCATGCAGTCCACAAGACATAATAAATAAACATTGGCTTTGAATTGGTCAATATATGAATTGGCCACATAGGTTGCACGTTGACATTGCAAATAAGTGCTAGTCTTTTTTAGGCAACAACTTGAGTCAGACGAAATGATGGATTAAAAGTAGTAGAGTCATAATTATGATGATATTCACAAATGCCAATACAATCAAATACTTGATTATAAAAAAATTGAATTCTAGAGTATTTATCTCTTTGACTTTTAACGTGGAAAAAGTAAAACATTTCTCTTTCTAATGGTCATTGCATAAAATACGCTTAATGTCATACACACACACATATAAGTTATATATAAGGACCTATCTAATTCAGTAAGTTTTTAATCAGACCTTGCCCTATGAATATTGATAGATGGAATTCCTAGCTTGATATTACATAAGATAAGTATCCCCTCCATTCTCCTTACGGAATAGTGACTAAAATTTCACAAGAAATGTGGCATCTTCGTCCTATTATATTAATTCTAACATAGAATATATGTATCTAAGTAGTTATAGTCCACAATAGCATAGTCAAGTTATTCGCTGCAAGTGTTCGCTGCAAGTGTCAAGGACGCAACTGAATCAATATAGAAATTCAGGATTTTGGTCAATATAGAATACCTCTATCAAGTATCTAAACAATTTAACTTAGCAATATACACTTGTTTAAGAAATATCTTACATAAGGTGAGATGCCTACTAATCTCATCAATGCAACGACATGAGGATACTAATATTAGAAGGTTCTATGTTCACATGGACTAAGGGAACAAAAGAAGAGAGACACAATTACCTTATTTCCCTTTAGCACTTTCAACGCTTCCTCGGGGTCCCATAACCTGCTACGGCGCCAAGGTTGTTGCTGGTTTTCCTCGTAAATGATTGTCCTACCAAGATCTCTCAATTGATCATGCATTATGAGCTTATGATCATCTCCAACTTTTATTAATGACATGAATCTCAATACTTCAATTCCCTCTCCTGGAAAAAAGTTGCAAGCATCCCACATGTAGTATGCGATTCTCTTGTCAATGCCAATGAAAAAGCAGGCAATATCCAAAAATATTTGTTTTTGTCCATAGTCTAATGCTTCATAACTTATTCTTAACTTTTCTTGCACTTTCATACAAGAGACTTTTTTTAACTTTTCTATCATTTTTCTCCATTCTGTTGGATCTTTTCCGCACAACAAGGAACCAAAAACCTCAAGGGATAAAGGAAGCCCTCCAGCAATGGGTACAACTTCATGAGTGAGGCTCTCAAATTCATTTGGAGGAGAGTCCCTTCGAAACGCATGTTTGCTAAATAGAATCAAAGACAGATTGTAATCCATTTCCTTATGTTCATAGTAATGGTCCATGTTAGCAACTTCAAGAATTCTTTTGTCTCTGGTGGTAATAATAATTATACTTCCCGAAGAAAACCAGTCATGATTACCAGCCAAACAATTCAACTGAGCAACATCATCAACGTCATCAAAAAGAATGAGGACCTTCTTAGCTTTAAACCTGGAGGAGATAAAGGTAATCCCTTCATCCTCATTACGAACTTCAAAATTTACTTGTAATATATCATGGATTAACTGCTTTTGTAAGTAATGTACACCATTACGCTTCGACGATTCCCTTACATCAGCGATGAAGCTATGATGCTCGAATTGATTGAGGAGCTTGTTGTAGATGGCTTTAGCAAGAGTAGTCTTACCAATGCCTCCCATTCCATAGATGCCAACAAAGAGGGTGTCATGAGATTTATTCTCCACAACTTTCTTAATCTCCTTCACAGGACTATCAATTCCGACCAAATTCTTAGAAATGACTAGCTCAAACTTTTTCTTCAGTTCGCTCAACACTTTTCGAACAATCAATTCCACCAACTTTGCTTCATCCCTATCAAATGTGACAAGAGTTCAAATATATGACAACAATAATTTTATGTTGTTTACCTATTGAGAAAACGGTATTAAATCAATCTAGATATAAATTGAAAAACTTTAAGAATTGTTTTACTCACGTCTTTGTATATTACCTTATATGCTGGAAAATGCCCGTGGTTGCTTCACATTACGTGCCCTATTACACTATAATTTGGACGTAATTTATTAAGCCAGAATAAACTTGAGGGCATCGCTTATGAATCTTGAGTATTCTATATATTATGGATTTGAGTCAAATTTTAAACTCGTTGCTTGTTAAAGATATTAGGGATGATGTGGACATGACTTTGAAGATTTTCTGGAGCGTTTCAATAGACAAAAATCTAATAAGCCCGCCTCGTCAATAAAAAAGATCCTAACTGTTGATGCAAGAGGATATCAGGTCCTGTAATACCTATCTGAAAATTCATTCAAAGTGGGATATTGTGAACTACCTGAATGCAATTGACGGAATTTCTCTTTGTTTATGCAATTCTACACACTTGCAAGTTTCTACTCATGTAGTGAATTTAATATCATCTAGATTGGCGCTCTTATCAGTTTTCATTGCCTCTGGGGATGATAACAGGTTGTACCTTATTTTCCTTTTGAATATCTATGTTCTGTGGTTTTGATTGATCTAATATTGATTTTACTGGGAAGCATATGAAATTTTTTTACCCAAAATAAGAACATTGCTTCAATATATGCAGGTTTATGAGGTAGAAATCACTTGTTGAAGATAGGAAATTCATTGAATATTATCTAAACAAACACATAATAAAGATAATCCTTTTTTTCCCTTCTATTTATCTTTACCATCATTATACCTCACCAATGAAACACTTCGTTTGTAAAAATAATTTCCATAGCAACTAATCAATGACATTAATGATTTAATAAATGTAACTTAGGAAGATAAATGATTATGGCTTTGCCAATCACTAAGCACGGTGTATGATGTTATGAGATTCAAATAAAAATTGCCAATTAGTTGTGCTATTAATCTGAAATAGATATGCAATTTAAAAAGTTTGCGAAGATTAATGTAGTGTACACTATAAACTTGAAAAAAAAGGACCCAATGTTGCAAAATCTTTGGATATAAGAGTAAAAATTCATTAAAAAGATCTTATTATACAAGGGAATAGGATCATAACAATAAAATCTATAGTTAGATTGGTCGATGTCATCAAAGCAAAAAATTAAAAAAGGAGTAACTTACGGATCTCATGCATTATTGCCAATAAGATCTTACCCCTTTTTTGTATATAAAAAAGAACGAAAATTAAGCAGGTGAGAATCAAGAAAACCAACAAACACCCACACATATTAGAAGAAAGTAGAGCATGCTTTGGTGAAAAGCTTTACCCATTTGCTTCCTCTCCTTTCAAGTTGCCGACTTCAGCGAGTGCTGTCTTCCATTTCTCCAAAATCGTCAGGTTGAAAGAAGGCCTCTCACGCAAACGACTCTCGCGCTCATGAAATGCATCTCCAAAACTCCCAATTTGATGTCGCACGTCAGCTGGTTTCACTTTGTAGAATATAGGCAACACCATCTGCCCATTATTCTTCTTGCCGTCCATCATTCGAACCAGCTCGTCCAAGCACCAACTGCTGGTACCATAATTCACGGAGAGAATGGGGATCAGGATCTTACTGTTCTTGATGGCTGCTTTAAGATCTTCATCCATGTTCTCACCGTCGCGGAGCTCGTCATCGTCTCTGAAAGTATGAATTCCAGCATTGAGGAGGCCCTTGTAGAGGTGACTGGTGAAGACATCTCGAGTATCGGGGCCTCTGAAGCTCAAGAACACCTCATAGCAGTTTCCGATAGATGCGGTCGACGAACTAGACGCACCGTTGTCGGTTTCCGTTGGGGACGAACAGGATGCACCGTCGTTAGTTTCGACCGGAGACGAACTAGATCCGCCAGAATTAGTTACCGCTGGCGCAGTTATCAAACCAGATGCACCAGTATCGGCATCTATTGCATTTCTACGCGCACTGCCTTGCTTCTTATTGAGAAAATAGAAGGCGAGGCCGAAGAGAAGGATCAGTGCCACGAGCTCGCTGAAAGAATGCCCAAAAATGAGAAGATGCATTGCGTCCTCGCTCTGATTCTGCCCTTGATTTTCGCTTTCGAAGTCGGATGGATTAAGAAGACAGAATGCCTCTCGGGAAACAGGAAATGGCTTCTTGTTGCCCACTCTCTCTCTTGTTGTTTGACTTATATTAATGGAAAGTCAAGCTTGTCGAACACGTGCTTGGAGTCGTTGGGAAGATGAAAAAGTGGAGAGCGAGAGAGAGAGAGAGAGAGGGACTCGGGACGAGTCTTGGTATAGTTTTGTTGAATAGACTTAAACTCTTGATCCCGCTTGGAATTAACTCCTCCCGCTCTGAGCCTATTAAATATTGTACGGTCAGACCGATAGACTTTATTTCAACGCTAAAATATTGTATTTTTTTAACGAAAATTTATCCTACAAAATTATGTTATTAATGCCCGTGTCGGGATCATAAAAAATTATCAACGTGTTATATATTGATTTATTTATTTTGTGTCCGAGCACGATGAGAAAAACCTCTTTTTTGGTCTAATTATATCTTAATCTATCCTTAAATCTTGAACATAAATCAAAATTCCTTTTTTACTTCCGCTTTGCTTTTGCTTTTGCTTTGACTTTTGCTTTTATCTTATTATGTATTTCTTTGTAGGTTTGATTTATCTGATCTAATAAGTAAGCACGCAACAATGGTTCAAATTTATCAAACTAGAAAAAAAATTAATAATTCATTGACTTAGATCACTCACCGTACTTTTATAGCCGTCGCTTTCGTGTGGTGGAAGTTTCAATCCCCAGAGAATCCGAGGTGATCCTGCCCAAGAAGAAAATAACATGTGAGCATGTTTTGATGCAAAAGCAATGAAAAAACAATTTAACTAAAATTTAAAAAAAAAAAACTGCTGTTATGGGACCCATGGACAATTGTCAAAGACTCATAATTGACAAACACGTACGAACATCAGGACGGTGGCTACACCATTGAACTTTCCTTTTCGTTTTTTTTTTAAAATTCATTTAACATCCAAAAACATATTTTTGTTGAATATATTTAAGCTTTCGATCACATTCAGAAATTTACCTATCTCACTTTGAGTCTCTTAAGTAACGTGGTATCAAACCTATAAACTTCATTTCACCACTAAAATATTACATTTTCAATAATTGTTTATCCTGAAATTTATTATATACGTAATAAAGCCTTGGGACAATTGAAAATGAAAAGTAACTTAAGAGAAAAATCCTAACAAATTGATATCATAATTCATGACTCCTTAAGGAAATGGGCGAGGGCCTACAAGTCCATTGACTCCTATTATCATGTTTCCTAAATTAAGCTTTTAAGACTTCTAATATACTTTTTTTAATTATTTCTTGGACAAACCAAAAAACAACCAACGACATTGAATTAGACCCACAATAAATATAATTTATAATGGAGAACTAACCAAAACAATTTTTCATGACACACATGTCTAGTTATGTTGATAATTAAAATTATTCATTTAACATATTATAAGTGTTGTCTATATTCTTTTCTTTTAGAATGTAATTTTTCACATGTGTTTGCCTTTATTTTGCTAGTAAATGAATACAATGGGCAAATATAGTGGGACGATTCGTCAAATATATATAATAGGAGGTAGATAGCGCCTTACAATGCATGTGGACAACAAACATTACATTATAATTTTACGGCCACTTCGAGAAAGGTACTAGTGTCATGTGAATAATTTGTAAGCACACGATGATACATCAATCACTTTGTTATTTATGTATGGGGTTGCAAAAGAGTCAAGGCAAAAGTACATGCTATTGCATTGACCGCTGTAATTTTTTACTACATATATTTTATTAAATTGTTGTTTAATCTCTTTTCCAGTTAGACTCTTTTACTCCATGACAACTCTATCCAGTTCTGACTACTGCACATTTCTTTCTTGCTTGCTCTAAATCATTGATCTTCCCTTGTTGTCACTCCTTCACTCACGTGTCCGCAGGACCCTAACCCCACACCCATTATCATTCTTGGTGGCGGGTGAGCCACCCTCCTCGAAATCACCAACGAGTTTGCGAGAGATGGATGTATCAACAACAACGATGGTCATAGCATCTCACCTTTGCTCTTCGGACTGGAGCAATTATGCTATCAAGCAAATTCTTTCATGGACTTAGTAACTTTCGAGTCTCCAATGCTAGTCACATTTGTACGTCTGTTTCTTTAAAGATAAAAGTGATTTTCTTTTTCACTTCGATTCTCCCTCTGAACAAGAGTCGTTCTAACTTCAGAGCAGTGCTGAAATGATGGAGAAGTATGACTGTGAGGAGTAAACTTCTAGGAAATTGAAGTGCAAAAGCAAATCTCCTTCCTGTTTTCTTCAACTCTCTCTCTGTCTCTCTGTGTCTTTTCATTTTTTGCTTTTGACCTCCTCCACAAGAATCCGACTTCTCGCCTCTTCGTTTTCTTTCTTTTCTTTTGCTAACCACATCCCAGATTTTCTCTCTTTTGTTTTACTGAAGTTTTCTGTCTTTAGCCGACCATAACCCTCTCTCTGCATTTCTCTTTCTTGGTCGTGAGGGAGCAGCTCCATCCTCCATCCTTCTCGAGCTCTCTTTGGCGATGATCGTCCGTTGAAAAATTCTCTGCCTTTTTTGTGCCCAGAACTCTTTCTTGTTTCCTTTTGGCTGTGAAATTGCGCTCCCGAATGCCGAGACTACTCCGTTGTGAAGAGGTTATCAAGATGGAAATTGCTCTCCCTTGACCTAGATTCTTGCCTTTGCTCGGAGCTGATTTAAGATTTGATATAAAGTTTGAATGATGAATGGTTTTCTGAGACAAAAATAATCGGGATTAAACTAAAATTGACTTTAAAGTTTAAAGAATTTTAGGGGATGCCAAGGAGCTTGGCCTGTTTTAGTCATTCAGGGGCAGATTAGTAATTATCAGATGCCCAGAGTCTCGGTCCTGCCAATCCTTTCTTAGCATGAGGCCGCCACGCTTCTCCGCCAGGCTTTTGTCCGTCCTTATTTCGTATGAGAGGTTGGGCCCACCACTCTCCTTATGAAGTCTAGACCAAAGGCGTCAGGGTCTGAAGTGGTGAAATCTAGCTTGGAACGTCTTGAACTTTTACAAGCATAACTTCATCTATAAAGATCGTTTACTTATTTATACCAGCCTATTAGGACGTGTTTGGCGATGTTTAAAAACAGGCTTATTTCTCTTTTTTTGTTCCTCAAAACAAAAACAAAAAATAAAAATTTGTTTGTTTACACTTTTATTCCTCAAAATAAAATATTTTTTTTATTCCTGATAACACATTTAGACCAAAAACAATAAATAAGTTTTTGAACAGTTTGTTAAAAAATACTTTTTTTTCTCTCTTGCCCTTCAACCTTCACCCGTCGCCCGTCGCTGGTCGCCCGCTGCTGCCGCCGGACGCCATGAAAAAGAAGAAAAAACCAAAAATAAATAAATCATGGTTCAATTTTATCAAACACATTTTTATTTTTTTTATTTCAAAAATACTTTTACCAAACACTCTATTTTATTCAAAAATTGTTTCATGGAGTATAAATATAAAAAAAAATATTTTTTTTTCAAAAAATGTTTTCAGAAACATTGCCAAACGCGCCCATATTTTCTAAGCAACAATAATTTGCTGCGAATCTGCCTTCAAAGCCTTTTTGTTAAGGAAAACTACTATATGAGGCGCAAGAACAAGGAAAGAAGGACTCATGGACAGAATCTGATATGCCATACTGCTAAATATTCGATTTGAACAGACAGGACACTCATCATGTTCTTGATTGGAAATAGCATCCTCTCTCTCTCTCTCTCCCCGTTGGTCTTTTCTTTTGCTCTTTTCACCTCTTTCAGGAGAACTCTGCCTCCTCTGTTCTTTTTCTTCCTTTTCTTTTGCCGACTACCTCTCAATTTATTTTAAAGCTTTCTCTCTCTTTTGTCGACCATAACCCTTCTTCCCTGTACTTCTTTTTCCTTGGCCGTGAAGGAAAAGTACCGTCCCTTTTCTTTGTCGTGCTCTCCACGGGTGGAATGATTATGTGTTGAAACTTGGGAATCCTCTGCTTTTCTTATGCCCATATTTTCTTCCCTTCTTTAGCCATGAATTCTGATTCCTGAATGTCGGGGTTGCTTCCTCGTCAAGATGGAAAATGCTCTCCCTTGGCCTTTTCCTCAAGGTTCTTGCCATTTAACATTTTTTCGAAAATTTTTTAGAGTAAATTTAGCACTAAGTTCAAAATTGAGAGTTTTCTTGAGAAAAAAGTTTGAAATAAAAATTAAGATTGATTCAAAAATTTGAACATTTTTAAGGAATCGGGACCGTATAAAATTAATATATTGTAATCATCTAGGACCATATAAAAATTAAGATGGAAACTACTCTCCCTTGACTGTATTACTAAGGGCACATTTGGTAACCATTCTCATCCTCAGTTTCTCGTCCCCGGACGAGTTTGGAACGAGAAACCTATTTGGCAAATTCTCATTCCCATTTTGTTCCTGGGATGAAAAAATGGCTGAGGATGGATTTTGGACGAGAAATGAGAACCAAAATTTTTTTAGTTTTATATTTCTAGGACGAGAATGAACAATACCAATTAATAAGCTAATTTTTTTATATTTTATTTTTATCTCTTGCCGCCGCTGCCGTTCGCTATATGTCGTCGTTGTCGGTCATTGGCCATTATCGCTGTCAGTCATCGCTGTTGGCCACCATTCATCGGCCATGGTCGCTGGCCGCCGATTGCTGGTCTCTACCGCCGTCGCCACGCCGCTACTTGCCACCAGTCATCACCATCAGTCGTCGATCGTCGGTCGCTGCCTGCCACTAGCTGTCACTATCAGCCGCCGGCTACCGATCATCGACCTCGGCCGCCAATTGCCTATCGCCACCGCCACCACCGATTACCTTTGCCACCCGTGCGCCAATTGTCGTTGTCGGTCGCCGGTTAATCAGCCGCCACCGGTCACCGTCACTGCCTGCCGCCGGTTGTTGCCATAAGTCGCTAGTCATCGGCCTCCGCCGCCGATTGCCACCGCCGCTGCCGGTCGTCGCAGCCACCGCCAGTTGTCGCTGTCAGCCGCCAATCATCAACCCCGGCCGCTAATTGCAGATCGCCATCGGTCACCATCGCCGTCCGCCACCGGGTGTCGCCGTCGGCTGCCAGTCATTGGCCCCTGCCGCTGATCGCCACCATCGCCGATCGTCAGTCGTCGCCGATCACCACGTTTCTTTTATTTTTCTATTCTTAGGATGAGAAATTTTGTTCAATTACCAAACATGTTTCTCTTTCCAAAAATTCATCCGAGAACTATTTCTAAAAAAAGCTCATTCTAAAAAAACTGTTTCTGGGACGAGAATGGTTACCAAACGCGTCCTAAGGTTCTTGCCATTGTTCAGAGGAACTTTAGGATTGGACATAAAATTTATAATTTTTTTAGACCAAAATATTAATGGACAGATTTGGGACTGAAGTTAGGATCTAGATTTTTTTGCGACAAAATAAAGATTCGATATAAAATTAAGACTGGATTTAAAATTTGAGGATTATTAGGAAATTACAATTGTATAAGAAGAGGAAATAGAAAGTCCAGGCGCTTTACCTGATTTAATCATTCCGGGGATGATTTGCAATTAGATAGCATATAAAAATTTTCTTTCTACCAAGTCTCCATATGGCCGTGTCCCATTAGTCCTTGCTTTTTGTCCATTTCTTATTTTGATTGGTTGGACCCACCACTCTTCTCTCTACTTGATTGTCAAGTCACTAGTTATTTATTTGATGAAATTTATTGACTTCACAATTTCTTAGTCAACCCAAAGCCAAATTGATAAATTAAAATTTTCAATTCTTTCTCGTGAATGTTTTTGCCTGGTTTAGTTTAGCACCTGCAATCTTCCTTAAATACATATAATTTGTGTTAATTCCACTATTTATATTGTTGAATGGAGTTGATACATGCGGTCTTAGTTCATTTGCATTAAATATAAATTTTTATAAAATGCATGTTGTTCCTTTTAAATGACAAGAGTTTCTAGGTTTTACTTGCCATTCAAATATGATTAACCATATTATTCTCATCCAACAATTCATTTAATATACATTTATTCCTATTAAATAACGAGAAGTAGCTATCTTTTATGAATATATAAAATACTTACACTAAGAGTATATCTAAGCATATCAATATCATTATTCACCTTGATTGGTCCAAGAGATGAAGCAATTTGCATGTTCAATAGCGACTCCATTCACTTAGATATCATTTAATGCATTTTTTATTTGGGTACTCATTAAAAAAGCTCTCGAGACCTTGAATCAACCTACTTCTGCCTTAATTTCTCTTTCAAATCCCATAAATAAATCAAAATGTGTTTTTGCTTTTGCTTTTACTTTCTTTAATGGTTTAGTCTATCTATTCCAATGAGTTGGCCCAAGCCAATAATTCAAAGGGAAAGTGACCTAAATGGTTCATAAACTCTTATTATTGTGCAACGTGATTTCTAAACTTTAACTCAATATAATATGATTCACGAACTTTCAATTTATTCAACGCAGTCCTTGAAATTTTTTAATATGTTCAAAGTAGTCCCTAAATTATAAGAACATGTTCAATATTATTTTTGAACTTAAATTTAATGAAATGATTACATTGAACAATTTTATATAGTTCACAAACTAATTTTAATATTTGATACCACATTAAATAAATTAAAATTTTATGAATCAAATTGTATATTTGACTAAAGTTTATATATTACATTGAGCAAATTAGAAGTTCAGTAATTATACTATGGATTTAGATATTATTTATATCATTATCTCTAATTCAAACTTGACTACCTAGATATGATTTAGTTATCCATTGACCGAGACCACCACTGACCATGCATTTATAGTCGTTGCCTTCATGGGTGGAAGTATTAATTCACAGGGCAAGTTCCAATGCAAAAGAAGCAACTAAAAAAAAAAATGTACAAACCGTCATGACTGTGCTACACGGTTAAACTTTCATCTTCCTTTTTTCAGTTTATTTTCCATTAGAAAAGGGTATTTTAGTTTATATATATATAATATATATTTCGAAAACAATAAATCTATAAAAAAATTTATGTGCATGAAACTCATGCCCACGCCTGTTTTAAGATGAATTTATTATCACATTTGGACAAAACAATAATCTAGAAAGTACAAGCTACCGTCTACAAGCTTACATAGTGCCCGCACTCACAAACCTTCCAAGAAAGTAAACTATTGATCATCATACTCTTATAAATGTTCGACATAATCCTTATATATCTTTTAATGTTCAATTTTAATCCTTATAAATTATGTTAGTGACAAAACTAGTCAAAAGACATATTTGTTTGATAGATTAAATTTTTATACACGTTAACAAATCAATTCATTTCCTCATATTATCCGGATCAATCACTTACACGTGTGCCCACTTTTTCTTGTTAATTAAATAAGAGATCTAATCTAGGTGGATTGATTCCTAATTTTTTAATCAAACATGATTTGAGATTTGTTAGTATTTTTTTTAAATAAAAGATATTTGGAGTAGATTTTTGGTTAGACAACAAAAAAAAATTAAGGCCCGATTTAGTATTGAATTTAAAGTGATGTTTTGGTTACAAAAAGAAGTTCGATAGAAAATTGAAATTGAATTTAAGATTTGAGGGTTTTTGGTATCTTGGGTCTATGTCAAAAGAGGGAAGAGAAAGTTGGGAAGCTTCACCAGTTTTAATCATCCAGGGTAAATTTGTAATTAGATAGCATGTAATATTCTTTCTGCCCCCTTCGACGAATGGTTGGGTCCCACCGGTCCTGTCTTAACTCCAGGCTACCGCTCTTCTCATGCCATGTTTCTGTCAAATTTATTATTCCGTACGAGTAGCTGGGCCCCCACCACTCTTCTCTCCACATAGTTGTAAGAGACATAAAGGGAAAAGGAAGAGAGCACGCAGTACGGGAGAAGGAAAAGGAAAGGGGAAAGAAGAGGAAGAAAAAGGAAAGAAACCGGGATTTTCTCGCACCATGCTTTGCGGATTTTATCGAGTCAGATTTACTTCTGTTAACAAATGCCTGATAAGAATTTAAGCCTATTTGTTCACTTGATAGGATAAATTTCGAAAAATTTACGAGACAAACTTGAACTGTTTGAAGTCGATTTAGAGTCATTAAGCTATAGAAGTATGTGGAAACCATAAATTAGGGAATCGTTTAGTCATGAGGTTTAATAAGAGTTGATTTAAAGCAACGTATTAGCGAAATTTCAAGTTTTGCATTCAAGCTTATCGTTGCAGATGATATTGAGTAATCGCATTGGGGAGCAATTCATTGACACAAGTCTTTTTTCTTAGAAAACTAGTTTCCTCTAAAAGGGATGGGCCGTGAGAATAATCCGTCTCTATCTATAATGAATTCTGCAAAGTTTTCGATGTATGCCACTTATGTACAACCTTTCCTTTAAAGATAAAATGGTCTTATTCCCACTTCGGCCCTAATTTAACTTGCTCTAACTTCAAAATAGTGCCAGACTTCATTTCATTTTTTTGCTTTGAAATTGAAATGATGGAAAAATTTAAACGTGAAGAGTAAAAATCTTTGAAATTAAAGTGCATAAAGAAAAGGAAACTTGGAGGAAATGCAGATGTTGTGAGGAAAGATCAGACAAACTTACGGGAAAAATGCATCTCTCTACATCAATCTTTTCATCTTCTCTTTCACCTCCTTCACGACATTCTGCCTCCTTAGTCGTACCTTTTCTTTCTTTTCTTTTGCCGACCACTATTCTTTCTTTTCTTTTTTAGTTAAAGTCATCTGTCCTTTGTCGACCATAAATGCGCACCCTTAAGTTTTTTCCCCCCCGCATCTCTCTCTTCGTTGGCCGTGAGGGAAGAGGCGCTGTTTTGGGGCAATGATTATGTGCTGAAAAATCTCTGCCCCCGCCTGGAGGAGAATCCTCTACTTTCTCTATGCCCAGATTTTCAAGCCAGATATACTTCTTTGTTAACAATGGCTGATAAGAATTTAAGCTTATTTGTTCATTTGATCGAGTAATTTTCGAAATTACGTGACAAATTTAAAATTAGATAAAGTTTGAACGGTGAAATTGGATTTGGAGTAGTTAAGCTATAATAGTATGTGGAAATCATAATTTAGGGAATCGTCAAGTTGTGAGGTTTAATAGGAGTTGATCTAAAGTTAATGTCTTAGCGAAATTTCAAGTTTTGCGTGCAACCTCTTCATTGTAGATGATATTGAGCAATTGCTTTGGTGAGCAATTTATTCATGCGTAAGTCTGTTTTTTTTTAAACGAGCTTCTTTCGAAAGGGATGGGCCGTGAGAAATGGGCCGCCAAAAGTTTATGTCACATAATAAAGGAGTTTACTTATAATAAAAGTTGTTAAGTAATAGCTTTTCTAATAGCTAATATAGTAATTGAGTGCCAAAAGTTTATGTTAGCAGATCTGTTCTTGAGGGATAAGAGTGTACTTACTACATGTTATGTTTTGGTATAATTTAAACTTAAAAAAATTTTATGTACCTCTCATGTATTATTTTGATAAATGAACGAGACAAAAAAAATTAGCTAATATAGCCATACTCTAAAAATTGCTAGTGGTCGAAATATTTTCTAAAAACTTAAAAGAGACGTACATAATGATATAATTCCTTATCGACTATGATATAAATAATAATTGTGAAGATGATATTGACAATTATTCATTTATTTAATTATCATTAACTATTATACTAGAAAAGTATCTAGATATCTATAAATAGTAGTCATCATAATTACATTTCATGAATCTAGTTTAATATCTTATAATATAAGTATATGCTATGTATCAGTTTTAGTATAGTTCATAATATAGTAATTTAGCATAGTTATCATGACCAATTAAAGGATTAGATGTAATACTATACATACCACGTTTTCTCAATTGTATGTCGCATATACTTTAATAAGGTTACATTTATATACTTTAGTAATTTCACATACAATAAGGAAACTATGCTAGAAAATAATAGAACTATTGAGTATCATAATAAAATTTATCCATATGGAACATTATCATACAATAATCAATTACATATTATGTACCTATATGTTATTCATTATATGTTAAGTAACTTATTTATAAAGCGATTAATCTTGTAGAGTGTAAGGTTACTTTGACATTTTCTATCACTTTCTCATGCAAGCGACGCGGGTAAATTTTGCTATTAAAAAATGCTAATGCTGGTTTCTAGAACGGCCTAAAGGTGTCATACAGACGAGGTAGTGGTTGTTGCGTAGCTCAAAGTTAAGACCAAATTTACTAACTTTCAAATTTGTTTTCACCGACGTACTTACTAATCAAATTAATTGCAGTCCAACACTAATATAAAGATGGTGGTGTACCATGCACATAGTCTATGCAAACAAGTCATCGGCTCAAAGTATGCTTAGGACATGAGCGGTAAATTTGTTGTAATAATCATAATGACTACTATTGTTGCCTTACTCTTGGTCAATACTATGTCCAAGAGATTCATGATTGCTATCACAACCTCCTGACCATGCATCACCTCAATTAAACTTAACTTGGGCTCTCCCAGAGCCATACCAATTTGATTTAAATTCTTAGCATGCAAATAGTTTACAATTAGGAATTTCCCACTAATCTATTTATTATGGTGGGTTGATTAGAAGTCTATATAAAATATGGGGGAAAATAATCTACCTCTACAAACTAGAGAGTTTTGGATGGGTACTTGTTTACATTAGATTAATTTAACGCATTTTCGGTACATTTTATTTCATGAAAATCTTTGGAGGCAGTTTGGATCAATGTTAATTCTTACTACCTAACATGTGAGGCGGTTTGGACGAGGCATTTGTTTCCAATAATTAATATGGCTAAGTTTCATATTCTAATGCATGGAAACTTTTTTTGGAGACACGTTAAACTTTTTTTGAAGACACAAATAACGTGCTTGACATATATTTTTGAAAGTGACCGTAAAGTGATTACGAGAAAAGTCTTATTTTTCTTTTACTATAGAGATACAGAAGAGAGATGATTAAGATAATATATAATAGAAAGAAATGTCGATAACATAGGTTCATCTTAAAGATCATCGGTGGCGACTCGCAATAAACTTGCACCCCTTACTCTAGGGTCTACTCTCCTATCATATCAAACAATTCAAGGGATTGAAAACTAGTTTTCATGTAACTAAATAATAGGTAGAAAAATAGTAAGCCTAGTTTCAATATATCATAACCAATTTTTAGACGGTACAACTATGGATACTGAGGCATAGAAAATGTAGTCAATTTCATTATCAACAGTATGGTCAGTGGGCTATGCATCCCCGAATACAGCTCCAATACTAAGAATATTACCTATAGAAAAAGATCCTTGTCACTGATATATGCGAGCAGCTTTACTACCTGCAAAAGGGACATTAACCATATATGATACTAAAAATTGATGCTATACTACATTAAAGAAATTAATGTCCAAAGAACAGACTTTCTCAAGCATTTCTTCAGTGACTTCATCGCTCAATTCTTCACTACCTCCCTTCTTAAGTCTATTATCACAAAAAGTAGCCAATAGCTCTGCACAAGAGCTTCCGCCAACACCCTCGTTGCAAAAGACCTCAAAAGCCTCCTTAAGTGCCTGTCAAAAGGAATGCATGAGAGCATATTTGATGTAGCTCTTTTAAATCACTTCAATCACAAGATACGAACCTTATGGAAAAGGGTGTGGTTCTGGAAACAGTCATTCACATATGCCCCATACTTATCATGTAGTTCGATCACTTTCCTCACGAAAACCTGCCAACAATGAGCTGAATCAATGCTACTAAACAGATCAACAAAATTTGATTAACAAGTGGAGGAGAAGTAGAAGATCGATTGAGTTAGCTGTTTCTTCATAAAATGTTCCAAGTCAAAGCAAAGGGTATGCATAAGTATCATAGATGTGCAACTACACGCTGTAACTACAGAGTGATAAAAATGACGAGTCCCAATCACCGAGTCAGATTTAGATAGGAATTTAAAATAACACAAAAGCTAACTTGGTGAAGCGTAAATTCCTTTATGAACGCCTAAAGCTTGGAAGCATCGCAGGACAATTTCCTCAGCATTATACAAAATAATAAAAATCGCACCATACAATTCAAACTAATTGGAACTCTCCCTGTGTAATCAACTGATTCTGAACAATGCAGAATCATCTCAAGAGAGAGCAGAAACAGACAAGTAAAGTATGCAAATTTGGTGTCTGACGATGATCCAACAATACAGAAGAATGGAAGGAGAATTCGGTCATTTGACTGAACTGGAGCAGAAATTCTGCATATTCATGAGAAAAAGCCAAAGCCATGGACTGATGAATTGAGAGACTAATATACCAACCTTCCTGCTGCTAGCTGCGGCTTCTGCTTGTTTGACCAAGGCAGTGCCCTCAGCAGTAACATGCTGAATTATGAGGTATGAAATACAAGGTAAGGATCACAAAGGCAGGTGCAGTCTCATGAGGATGAAATATGGATGACGGATCAAGGACCTGCTTAAATATGTTAGCGACAGGATCCAAGCCTTTTGGTATTTTTGAGAAAAGCCTGAACATCTTTGACAAATCGTCAACCTAAACAACATCAGAAAACATGGTAGATAAACACAACTCAGATACGTCGAAGACCAGATGCTCATAAAGGGACAAAAGTGGAGCCAGAATACCTTAGTGCTCCTTTTCAAGTAGTTGGCTTGCGTATACAGACAACAAATCATTTTGAACTTTCTGAAGAAAGTGCAAACAGAAAATAATATCAAAACTAAGAAAGTGTACAGGTCCAATTCAATCTGGATCTTGGAATATTCAAATTCTAAACAAGAATCAAAGATATGAACTATATACACCAGCTAGTTGCACAAGCTGTTCTACCAGACTGACCATAAAAGCCAAATTTAACACAAGGGACAAACCTCTAGTAGCTTGGGCTCACTGCTAGAATGCAAGTAATGAGAAACCCTGTCTTTCTCTCGTTTTAGGCACTCCTCAGCCTAAAAATCCCAATATCAAACATCAAACCTTATGAAATGTCATCATCAAGATAAATGATTAGATAGGTAATAAATTATTATTCACCTTCAACATATAATCAGGACAGGAGTCCTCTAAAATCCAACTTGAAGCTTTCTGGGAATAATCAGCAGCACTATCTTTCAGCATAGCTGCTTCAAAATCATAATCGTAATTATCCATTTGTCCCATGCCAATTTCCACGAATATATCCAATATACTCTTCAATAAAGTTCGGTCGATTTGCTCGCCTTGAGGTTCTTGACCAATCTAATGTAAACAATTTCTGTTAGTTAATTCAACATTAACATTTAAGACGGACAGCGACAGTAGTGAAATGGACACAAACATACCATTGAGATCACGGCATCCCTTACTTTCACCTTTACCTCTTGATATACCTTTAAAAACAGCAAACAATCTGCAATAGTCAAATTTTAGTTTGGCATCTATGGAGGAAACTGAAAATGACTGTATCAGAGTCAACCAAAAATCAACTATGAAATGTCTAAAGGCCACAACTATCCTAGGATGCAATCTAAGCTAAATCCCTCAAAAAAGATATAAAGAAGACAGCAAATCGAAAGATTGTACAGAATACATACTATTTCACCGAAGCAGGTCAGGCCAACTTCATTAAGGGCTGGCAGTGGTCGCTTTGCAACGAAGTTGTCATCTAGGTAACTGAAGTAACGAGAAAACCATTGGACCCCAACCTTATGATTTGCCCACCTTTTGACAAGCTCTCTCAACATAAACTCGTCATGCTTCTCTCTTAATGATGGCAATACCTAAATTGTAAGCAGAAGTAAATTTTTCAATGGATGAGGAGAATCGAACTAAAATAACAACAGCTAGAACAGCTAGATAAATGAAAGAACTAGATAGAAACAATAAGCTCAATACAGGTAATAACCAACTCTGCATTGCAATAATTATAAGATAATTCATTAATAGACCATTCTTTCCCATGCAAAAAAGCAATATATAACCCCCTCTCCTTTCTCTCTTCCTTCCCCCAGATTTTTTTTAAAAATGACATTTTTTAAAGCAATTTATGCGAGTTGATCTCATGTCTAGAGAAGATGAGGAGGAGGAGAAGGCGAGAACAAGGAGAACGGGGAAAGGATGTACAATTCCTCAATTTAATATACCCAATTATGAAATAGGAAATGGCAAATCCCTAGAATCATGGGCTACAAATTAGAAGCAATGAATCTCTGGAGGATTTGACCGACTTAAGGAAAAAAAAAGGAATAACCATGCAGAGTCATAACTAAGGCATATTAATTTCTAAAGATTGGACAAAGCTCCATAAAACAGCAAACTTCAACCATTCTTATCTCTTCTTTTCTTTTTGTTTAACCATCAACTTGCCCGGCCATAAGTTTGGGCATAGTACATTAGCTTGGAAGTAGAGAAGAATGATGAGTTATGTCCCTCCAGATTACATCTACGTTGCAGCAATAAATGACTCTTCGCACTGATAACGAAATTGACTCTCTACAGACTAGACTTCTTCGCAAAAATATTTTGTATCTATTAACCATTCTTGGTTTTTCTGCTGTTATTTCGGAGCTCTTCCTTCTTCCAAAGCCTTGTCACCGGACTTCTTATGACAGCCAACTCCTTATTAATCCATTTTGTGTAATCTCAGTTGGTCATACCATCTATTCTCCAAAAATAACTCAAGCTTTCACCACATGGCATAGTTCTTTATCTTTTCTAAAATTCAAAAAACAATTATGTATATATATATTTTTCTAATGAAGAAAGAGAAAGTAATGGGCTATAACGAGGAAAAACAACCATAAAAATTTCCAAAGAATTGAAGAAGGCTGTCATGAAATTCTTTGATGAAGACACGTCTATACAAAACTGATAATTAGGCAATGGAAGCAAAAGAAAAAAGAAAGCAGCCAACTATCACATCAGCCGTTGAGAAGGTTAATTGCATATACAAGAACGTAACTCCAACAGCAGCGCTAGATAATACTTCTATAATTCCATATCACAACTTCTAGTTTTCCAGAAATGCAAAGCTAATGAAGTAAACTCAAGGGAAACAATCAACCAATATAACAAGAAAGGAAGTCGTGGACGGTAGATCTTCCTCACCGTTGACAAGATATGCTCTTCAAAAACTTCTCTATAGTTGTCATAGAGTTGCAGGGAGTAATTATGCGGAGGCTTTTGAGTACACATATTGTAAATAGTACTGCCAGGAGGATTGAGAAGAAAGGAAAAAAAAAACAACTATTAGCAAACCAATCAAGACAGTAGGATAACAATTCTAAGTGTCACAACTCTGGAAATCACAAAGCAGAAGTGAGGCTTACGTGTAGAGCATCATGTAGTCTACCGACTGAGTCTTAGGAAGCCCCTCAAGGATATTCTTGAGCTCCATTATGACCTTTTGCATGCGCTCCCATCCTTGTTCCAAATCAATCGTTTTCCTCTCATTCAGCCCCATATCTCCACAATCCGGTTCTCGACACCGAATCTGAACATAGAAGCCGGCTAAGTCATTGATGACAGAAAGTTGTGAATCTGAACCAAATCCAACAATGCAATAAAGCCTAGGAAAACTACCCTTCCGCAAGGACAGAGGATGTTCTATCGTCCGCTTCCAGCAGGACAACGACCAATCTGCTGGAGAAGTATTTTGAATAATTATAACAAAGTATCCCATTAGGGCTCTGGTTTAGGTCTTGGATGATTACAGGATCCGTCACCGCTAACATCTTGAGCAGTATCAGCTTACTAATCTAACATGGCTGCTTTTTTTAATTATTTTTTCATTCAAGTTTTCTGTGTTTTGCCGACCATAAACCTTTCTCCCTGCATTTTCTCTTCCGTGGCTTTGAAGGAAAAGCTCCGTCCTTTTCTCCGTCGAGCTCTCTTTGGGGACAAATGTTTGTAATCTGAAAAATGGCAGCCCCACTTGGCCCAAAATCCTCTGCTTTTTTATGCCCAGATTTTCTTTGTGTTGTTTATCCGTGAATTCCGTTCCGTGCAGGCCGAGATTGCTCCATTGTCAAGACGGGGAAGCTGCTCCCCTTTGGACTCGTCTTCAGATTTTTTGCCATTTTTCGGAATAAATTTGAAATTAGACAACAAAAATATGTAACATTTAAAAAAATGAGAGCAGATTTAGCACTAAGTCTAAAGTTGAAGATCTTTTTAAGAAAAAAAATTCGGAATAAAATTAAGATTGATTCTAAAATTTGAAGATTTTTAAGATTTTGGGACTATATAAAATTAAGACCGTGCAATCTTCTACGACAATATAAAATTTGTGATGGAAATCACTCTCTTTACTTTATCATTAAGGTTCTTGTCATTGTCTGGAGCAAATTCAAGACTTGACATAAAATTTATAATTCTCTTAGACCAAAATATTAGGGATCGATTTAGGATTGAAGTTAAAGTCGAGATTTTTTTTAAACAAAAACAAAGATTCGGGTTAAAATTAAGATTGAACCTAAAATTTAAAGGATTTTAGGAAAATTACAACAGTATAAGAAGAGGGAAAAAAAAGTCAAGAAGCTTCACCTATGTTGATCATCTAGGGTCAATAACTGTGTGTGTAAAAAAGAAGAAGCTTATTCGGATATGCACTTGGTAACAATGCAAGCTAAGTTACGACCCAAAAAAAAAAAAACAATGCAAGCTAAGAGAATTATCAATGCTATCTACATCCCAACTGTCTAAACTAAAATGACAATAATTTAATTTTTATGTGTAAAGAAATAAAAAAAGAGTGCTCGTTGATTTCACGTGCGCTCTTTTTTATAGTATTAATTTAAAATACTTTTACAAGTTCTAAGTTATCACCTTAAATTCAAGAGCTTAAACTACATTGTTCTCTCAAGCTAACTAACTCTAGGTCGTAAGTAGAATACCTTGCCTAAAATGGATCTAACCTAAATGGCATCAAGTATCAATGTAACATATCAGCCTATGCATATTTACCACGTTAACTATTGCAATACTAACATATTCAGCCTATAAATATATAAAATCGTTGATTATCAGTTTGACGCTATAAAACTGACATCAGATAACAAAAAATACCGTTTTGTTTGAATTTGACATAATATTATTTAGTAACCAAAAATCAATGCCATGGCTTTGTGTTTTAAGTTTATCGTATCGATAATTCATTATATGCATGCTATTCAGTTATATAAATTGCTGTACATTTTCTCACACTCGTTTTTACATCAAATTGCACGTTAGTTTGACAAAACATCTTGGTCCTCCTACTACGTTTTCTTACCAAGTCTAGACCAAGGCTTCTGCAACATCCTTTGCCTGGATTAAAGTTGCTGGAAAGGGGAGGATCTTCAAGGGTTCTCTCAATCTTCCTAGAACAGAGCAGAAACCCAATAGTCCGGAGTAGAGCAGAAAATATGTAAGGCAGGCCAGCCTCGGGCCGAACAACAAAAAGCTTCAGATGATTGCTTAGTATCCGACGTTGGAGGTGTCATCTCTGAATTGATTGACAAAAAAAAGTGAAATCTAGCCTGGGTAAATGGCCCATTCTTCTAGAATCTTTACAAGCATAACTACATCTATTATAGTTGTTTACCTAACCAGCCTATTACTTTCCAAGCAAGGCTGAGTTACTGCCAGTCTGCCATCAAATTCATTTATTAATAAAAACTGCCGTATGAGGAGCAAGAACAAAGAAAGGACTCATCGACAAAATCAGATAGACGATGCTGCTAAATATTTGGTTCGAAGAGACATGACACTTGCAATATTTCTGATTGGAAAGACACAAAATATACTCAAGCACAAAACCCCAGCTTTACCCCAGCTTTATCTTCACTGCGAAGCATCTTGAAACATTGCTTTTAAGAATTTGAGAGCTCTACAATTGAATCTTGACTATCGTCAGTTAAACCAGCACGTCTAGGTACTAGTCCAGGCATGCGAGGAATTCTTGGAGCTGGAGGGAAGAATCGAGTAGTACGATCTTCAACTGCCAAATGGTTTCAAAACAAATGAATAATCACTTTCCAAAAGTTGGAACTCCCGCCAGCGAACTTGATAATCAAAATGATGTGTTGAAATGCCCCACTGTAATGAGAAGAAGATAAATTAAGCTTTAAGTAATATGAGATAATGCCAATGACTCAGAGGGCACACCAAGCCATCATCAAAGACACGAACACACTGGATAAAAGAAAGAGAACCTTCTCTTGCCGAGGCAATAACCAGGAGAGATCGTCCACAGCGTGTGCCAACTGAAGCGACTAAGCACCACCCTCGAGTCCTCCGTGACCATCGCCAGCAAATCCTTCTTCGGATTCCACTCACGCCATCTTCACCTACTAGTCGGAAATCGAGCCAACCTTCACCGGCCCATTGGGTCGGGAAAGAACGCCTGAATGGGAGCCGCACCGAACCTGAGAAGCCAAGCGGTCTGTCGAACTACAGCCGAAACGGAAGAACAAGCCGCGACCCTTAGTCGTCTCCATCGCTGGAAAGCTCCGCAAGCTGCGAATACGGAAGCGTCGGTGGAAAATGCGGACCGATAAGAGAGCTCGTGAAGGATAGAGCTCAAAAACAATGGAGGAAAGCTCGAGGCTACTTGGGGACGGAGGCCGCTTGAGCACGGTGGTGGATTAATGGGTGGGCCAAGACGTATCAGATTGGGCTCAATTTCCAACTAAAATTGTTCTCCGGGCTCGTTCATCATATAAAAACCGCAGGCACGTGATCTCGCAGAGGGCCACCTCGGGATCAAATGGGCCGGGCCAGACTTTGTAACCATATAATAGCCTTGTCAAATGACGACCAAAAGCTCCCTTTCGGGCCGATGGAGGCTGAAGGGTCCCATCCTGCCACTCATGGAACGTCACAATGATGCACCTGCATAAAAGTCTGAGACGACGGACCGAAGCTCCTAACACTCGCCCAGCCGTAAACAATACTCGACCAAGCCCGGGGTGCGCTCTCATGTACAACTCCTGTTTTAAGGGACGCATACACGGCGATGATATAGTAGAAAGAAGCAATGAGATCGGATGCCCTCCTTTTTTTTTCTTTTTAACTGGAATTAGAAAATCCACCCCATTTCCACGCGCCATTTGTTTTCAAGTTTTAATGATTTGATAATCGAACTTGAAGATACATAATTGTTCCCTAGTCAAGTGACGAGCACTATCCCTATTCATGCTTATCCTCATCACATGTTAGACGGATCACTCAGTCTTGTTACTAATATATGTGCCGGCCATGTTTGTTCCAATGCATTTGAGACAGATAACCTGAGAATCACGACTCTCGATAAATTGTTGCTCCTCGAAGAGTATTTAGAAATTATTTGATACAGTTTTGCATTGGTATGTAATTAAGACACGGTACGGTTGTGAATTCATCAAAAAGACTGCCAATTAATTGCATGTGTGGATTATGGCTTGAGACACGTCAAGATTGTCATGGGGTGCGTCGGGTTTCTGCCTCATTGGATCCTTTACGATAATCGTTAGTTGAACAGCTTTAAAATAGATGATCATGTAATATATTAACAGGTCAACTGTCAATAATTGATGTTCTCTTGGAGAATTTGTATTGGAAATAAATGCGTAAGCCACCAATTATACCAATTTGACTTGACTAAATGAATGATTAAAAAAGTGGGCTGATTAATTGAAGCCGCTCAGGTTGGCATCATGATTCAATGGCTCGTTTTGCATCAACTGACTTTTTCTGAATTTTCTAAGTTAACCCAACCATTTATATAATTCCCATATTAACGAGGTACGATATTTCAAATGAATATATGCCTCACTTGTCTATATTGTTATCACGAACTAACGTGCTTCAAAAGGTTTAGGAACGTGTTGATCATGATTGAGCAGACTAACCATTGTTGCAAATGCGGGCACAATCGTAAACTTGAGCCGAAATTTCCATATCAAAATCTTTAGATACTTTTCTGAAGAGACCTGCATCTTTAACAAAAATGCGGGGGGGGGGGGGGGGGGGAGATGCTGGATTTAGTGCTATGCAATATGAAGTTTCATGATCGGATTTGAATTGCTTGTGGAATGATCTTGCGATACAAACTTGAGTTGCCTTAGAGGTGTATGCAACTTGATCCATATTATTAAGTCAAGGGCATAAGATGCTTGCAAATGGCATCAAGCAGCAGATCATCCATTTGTGAGAAAAAAGGGAACTCTAATGGCAAAATACCGATTAGCTTACTCCTTGTAACATAATAAGATTTATGGAACATTTATTTAGAACCATGTGATTTTCTTGGAGATCAAGGAGTTACAATGATCTCTAACCTCGTAAAAGTTGGCGACATTGGAAAAAAAAAGTCCATCATGTTGACAGTGTCTCGTCAACTCCTCCGTGACCTGTTATTTGAGCCTCCACTCCTCAAGTTTTACGGTGAGAGATTGCAAATACGTCTATAATGAAATAAAATAAAAAATAAGGGGAAAAATGCTTGCTTATTGGGGACATTGGCATATCGGAAAGGGCCGTACGTGATTTGGAAAAGGGCCTCCGCAAGATCAAATGGGCTGGGCCCGACCTTATAACTAATGTAGCTTTGTCAGAAATGCACAAAGCGTCCTTTCTTTCAGTCGCACAGAGGACGAAGGGTCTCAGCCCACTGGACTCATGAGAATCGAGACATCACATTGATGCGAAGGTAATGGGAGTAGTTATCGAAAATGTAATGTGGAAAAGCAATGTGATTATCCTCATTTACTTTTTAATGAAAGAAATATTCCAATGAATTATTCAATGGCATTGTATGAGTGCAAACATTCTAGCCTGCTCAATATTATCCTTTTTCAACTTGGGATGATTGGATATCAAACTTGAACCTACAGGATCATTCTCTAGTCGAGTGGTGAACGTCATCCATGACTATACTTATCCTCATCCACACTTTGAATGGATCACTAAGTCTTGTTATCAATAAATGTGCAAGGCCATGTTTGATCTTGGCCATTTCTCATATCGACGATGGAGAGGAATTCTTCCCGCTGCAGAACTTCACATGCGAAGCTCCACATCTGAAGAGCGTGAAGATTGCCAAGTTCCCAGCTTGTTCCTCTAACGGGACAGACGTAAGCTTGCCTTGCCAATTCTGTCGTCATCGAGAGATGCACTCCTACTAAAGAAAATGGTCATTAATGTCGGGAACAGTGGAAGACACCAATCGAAATCCCATGAGCGTTTGCCACGGCTGGTTCTACCCTACCGAATAGCTTTTGAAAAATCTAGATTGTCTCTAACCACTGTTAAAAGTTAGGTCGTGCTAGCAGTGGCAAAGAGTTAAACTACATAAAAAGAATAGCGGTGAGACTATCCTCAATAAGACTCTCTTAGGTAATGAATGTACTGAATCTTAATTCTTATTACTCAGATTTAGGTGTGTTTTATCACAAGGATAAGCCTGTCAAATAATCACCATTCTGACAAAGGAGTATGATGAGGTCAGCAATCGCTTCTTTGCCATGTGGGTTTGGGATTTTGAAGGTGTTGCGAAGCAGGGAAAAGTGACAGATAATGACCACTCCAACTGGACTAGGGATCTTAATAACCAGAAAGCAATGCCATAACTTTGTGTTTTTAAGTTTATCATATCAACTGTAAATGTTGCTTTAAGTTTGCAAAAACAGATGCCTGCCTTGTGAATGAATGTAGAAGGGAAGAAGGTAGCTCCTTCATAGTAATATAAACCTTGTCCTTTAGGAAAGAGTTCCCGGAGCTATCAGAATAGCTTTGTTGCCTTCTTAATCTCATCAGAGGGTACCTGTCTACTTTGCATCTTTTAACGTCGTTCTTCAGAAGTTCTGTGATTTTCCACATGTAAGGAATGCGAGGAATATCATTCAAAGGTTGTACATAGATTCCTGCGTTTGTTATGCATCGGAATTGAACCATGTCCATCGAGTCCTATGTATTAAGTCTTGCCAGTTTGTTGCCATCCACAGGCAATAAAGCTATTTTTTGGAACACACGATGTTAAAAAATGATGCCAAGATACCTTAATATTCTCCATTCCTTCGGACTGTTCGTTTAATAATGATGAGTTCCACAGGCAGTTACCACAAGATGGAAGCCATGACTCGGCATCGCTCGGTCAATTCTATCTTCAATCGATAAATAGTTACCTTTTACTCCATCTTTCTCTTTGACAAATGCCCACCTAGCAGACAAGGCACACGGTGAGTACAAATTAAGACTCTCCAAGAAGGGTGGAGCCGAAGAGCAGCACATGCATTGCATCTCACACTGATGTCTGCAGCTTCAAGTATAAAAAGTCCACCCACAGCTGCAACACCAGCATAAGCACCACAAATTCTTGAACAGACGGTCATTCTGAATTAGAGATTTCATCTTCATCCTCATCCAGTATGTAGACCAGGGCCCACTTTCTTGCAGCTAAAACACAAGCCACACCTCTCCTTGCTGTTGTGAAAAAAAATTCAACTCGATTGTAGTCCGAGTTCCTTGAATATATGGTCATAACTAAAGTGATGTTAATATACCTTTGTAGGATAAAAGGGAAAGTACAACACATGCATCATGCTAAAACACAGGCAGGAAGCAAACCTTGTGTGCCTAAAGAGGCTGTGGACTGCATGTAAACTATGGATGCACTACTGTATCTTGCAATACAAGATACCATGATAGTATCTATCATTTTTAACTTGAACATAACGGTTTTCCATTAGTAACTCGGACTGCTGTGCGCCTACCATAAGAGGATGATTATTCTTTTTGTATTTGTCTGGCGACTATAGATTCATTCTTTTTGCACTTTGTCCTCTCAATTGATTTAAAATTTAGGGGAAAACCTAATGCTTCAGTATTTTACTTCTTCGATTAAAAAAAAAAAATTCTTCTCCGGGGCATACTTTTGCACTTCCTCAATCTGTAGGGACAAAGATAAAGTGGTCCATTAAAGAGGCACAATGTACCTAGGCCAGTCACATTTACACATAGAAGTAGGTTGTAAGTAGAAGTGTAGTAAGGAGAATGGACATGATTAATTCAGTTCTACCAACCAGCCAACGAGATAAATTTGTTATTGACACTGGCAAGGTTATCAAACATTTATTCACAAAGGAAAGAGCATGGGCAACAATGAGTTTCCAGACATCCAAAACAGCAAATGGACATGGGAAGAAGCTCAAAGAAAAAATCTTCAGAACTATACAATTGATGGCATTGCAATGAATTGAGCCTTAACTCGATAGTATGACAGTGTCAAAATGTTCTTACCACTAACTAGCAATGGAGGAACTACAATATGGGGAATGCTGTGAAGCTTCTCATTTTCCATCTCCAAGTGTAGGATAGGGTCCTAGATGTGTAGTTTTACAGGGTTAGTGTCTCAAAAATGAGAATAATATAACCAAGTAAAAATGTCCTCGCAGAATAGAAGCAAAAAGGGTATTACTAACCCATTAAGGCCATCAAATGCACATTTCTCAACCTACATACATCCAGCTGTCAAGGTATGTTGAACTTTTGCAGTTTTGTCAAGGAAGAAAGTAAAACATCCTTTGAAATCCCAAGCACGTAATGGCATGTATTTGCATTATGCATATAGGAGGAAAAACTAAACTACTGCTACTCATGCTGATGAAGAGAGAAGATAAATAATAAATAGGAATAGTAAAAGAACAAATGCTTTTAAAGCCGGACCAGTGGTTCAACCAGTCAAACTGGTCAAACCGTGCTCTCCCAGTTCAACCATTTGAACCTATTGCATGTGATGTCATCATATAGAATACTCTTCAGATCTTAGATTACACACGTTCAGAACAAAAGAAGCCCGGTGAGTTGGCAAGCGAACAAAAGAAGCCCATTAGGTTGGCAGTCACCTAAGCATCTTAATAGACTACACATGCTTGCTGTCATCTTAATAGCATCCCATTCAATTTTCTAATAGATTAGGCCCATATGATCAATAAATAAATTATCCACCACAAATTGAAGAAAGAAGACGGGAGCAAATGGATGGCACGCTAGCTAATTACAGGTGGTTGGAGTCCCAAACCCCAACCCAACTCCAACACTACTCCTTTAAATTTTTCCAGACTAGTTGACAGGTTTGCTAGGTACCAGTTGATAGGTACACCTGGTCATCAGTTGAATAGGGTCAATACCACCAGATCATGACCAATACTATTTCTGTTGGGAAACCAAACTGGATAGGCCCGGTTCCCTGTCCAACCAGAGTCACTTCTTAAAACTCTGAAAAGAACTGGAGTTGACAGAAAAGCACAATATGCTAATTTTTCTTTTCTTTTGCCACCAATGTCTTAAATAGTGAATTGACATGATCGAAAGTAGATCTCAAGATATCGTGAATAAGAAATCAATATGCAAGCTCTAGATCCATGAGTTACCTTCAATTGGTTCCTGCAAAATGCACAAATGCAAGGTCATCAGCCTGCAAGATCGTCATACCGGCATCTCCCAAGTTTTCATGAGTATCGTTCATCTTATCTAGCAATATAACAATTTGATGTTCCTATTTCCAACAAAATATATTAGCCACATTTGAAAGTTTGGGCTTTAAAATATGATAAACCAAGCTTTTAACTTACATAACAGTGACCAGGAGGGATGCCCAAGAAGATCCTTCCAAAGGTCTTCCCTGCTTCACATTGCCTGAATAATTCGTAAGTTCCCTCACTACCGCTATACAATTTGTTACATCTAAAAAGGACTCATCAGGCATTTGGAACGAAATATTATCTGAGGCAAATTCAGAGTCAAACTGCAGAGCCACACAAAGAAACAATTACATAAAAAAGAAGTCAATACTCTGCAAATGTGGATCTCTTGATAATATATGTAGTTTCAGATATATAACCCATAGAAGGGCAGTGAAATCGGAATGTATCTGGTGGATGCTGAGACTGATGTAAGAGGGAATAGTGGCAATAAATTCTTAAAAAATATCTTTTTCAAAATAGAATACCAAGGCATCTGGACAGCTTCCTTGAAAATGTAAAGATCAAATTAGTTCCTAATCAGGAAACATAAGATATGGTACTTCTATACATAAGGATGATAAGCTAAACAGAAAGCCCAATATGATAAGATCACCCAACTAAAGCTTCCATATACATTGTCAAGAAATCAAACCTGAGATCAAATACGAATAGACTATTAGACAGAGGGTAAGTAAAAACCCATTGTTGAGGACAACCCCCAGAAAATAACCCACAACTCGCAACGGTGTCCTTTTCTTTCTCTCATTCTCTCATTATAGTCTCAAGTTTTTGGCCTCTCAGGCAGGGAAATGAAAAATATAGGTACAACTTTATGGTAATAGGTATATATGGATACAAATATCTACAGACAAACCCTATTAACAGAAGTTCTGAATCAGCCAAATGAAAAAAGAATATTTCAGCTCAAGTAATTGATGCGTTGGATAAAACCAAAAGCAAAAGTTTTCATTGAAGGATCACAATGTTTACATAAACCAATTTTGAGCCCGGGTAATTGTACTCAAACTCCTGTTATGCATATAAAGAGATCTAGAATTTCGCATTTGGTTGAGTTTATTAATTTAGCTTATTAGCAAGTTGGGATATTTAGGGGTATTTAAGTAAATGTACTAGGCTTAACCTAAGCCTATAAATACTTCTTTTACTTCTGAAATAAAATTAAGTGGTTCTTTTATCATTCACATGGTATCAGAGCCTTGAAAAAAGAGAAAAGAAAAACACCTAAACCCTAAAACATAAAAAAAAGAAACCCTAGCCGTCATTGTAGCCGTCACTGTAGATCTCGCGACCTCCAGGCCGGTGACCTCCGTCCAGCTCTCCTCCAGGCCGGCGACCTCTCCCTAGGGCCGGCGACCTCAGTCCAGGGTCGCCCAGCCCCAGCGACCAGCTCGCCCAGGCCGGCGAGTGGCTTCCTAGGGCCGGCGACCTTAGTTCAGGGTCGCCCAGCCCCAGCGACCAGCTCGCCTAAGGCCGGCGAGCCACTCCCTAGGGCCGGCGTGGCTCTTCCAGGGCCGGCAAGCCTCTTCTAAGGCCGGCAACCCTCTGTCTAGGGTCGCCCAAGGCCTGTGCGTCTCCTCTCAACTTCGGTTAGCCTCCTCTCAGCCTCGACGTCGTCAAATCATGGATGCACAGTCCCTGTGATGCTCCTACAGTCATAGTTGATGAGTTGTGAGGCTATTGTTGCTGTGGGTACTTGAGTTTGCTGCCTTGTGATGAAGTTTATGTTGGTTTATGTTGATAATTGATGTGTTTCTTTGGATTGGTGTGGCTGTTGGGTTGCTGTGATTTTAGTTTGGTGCTGTGGGTGGCTGCTGATTTTAGTTTGGTGCTGTGGGTGGCTGCTGAATTAAGAAATTGAAGTGATTAGTGATTTGTGAAGTGAGTGGTGGAGTTTAGTACGTTGTCGTGGGTTGTTATTGCGAATTGGTATTGTGGCTGCTGAGTTGAGGAATTGGTGTGATTAGTGTGTGCGGATGTCTACTAATTCATCTTTTTCGGGGTTGGACTCCTCTAGTAGTTCTTCAAGTTCAACATCCTTTGGCCCATATTATAGTATGGCTAGTTTGCACAACACCTTAGTCAAGTTGGACGGTACTAATTATCCATCTTGGTCGATGGCCCTTTCGACCTTTATTTACTCTAATCGCCAATCTAGATGGCTTGAAGAGGTTCCTCCTACAGATTCAGCTAGTTTGGAAGAGTGGAAGTATGTAGATGCTACTTTGCGTACTCTTTTATGGGGCAGTATGTCTGAATCTATTCGCCATCTGTTCATGGATTGCATTACAGCTCGTGAGATATGGACCAAGTGTGCATTACTGTATTCTGGACAGAATAACATGAGTCGAGTTTGCGACATGTGGGAGGCTTTGTTTGAAGCCAAAATTGGTGATGGTAGTTCGGCAGACTATTATGCTCATTTCGCGTCTTTGTATCAGCGTCTCAAGTCTTATTTTCCACCTGCTACCACAGTTACTCAGATGCAGCAACGAGAAGCAGACATGATCACTGTGCTCTTTCTTCGTGGCCTTGGTCCAGATCATAGTGCTCTTCGACAACAGATCACTTCTCAAAGCACTCTTCCTTCCATTGAAGAAGTGTATTCTCGAGCTGCTCGCTACACTTCTAGTCCTAAGACATCAGCAATTTCAGATACTAGTGCTATGGTGGCTCGTGGGAGTCAAGGGACTCGTGGTCGTATCAACGGCCGTGGACAATGGAATTCTGATAGTTCTTACCGTGGTCGTGGTCGTGGATTTCAAGGCCGAGGTACTATTCGTGGTGGTGGAAGTAATACTCTTAGAGGAGCGCGTGGTGGTGGTCGAGCGAACCGTTTTTATACACACTGTCAACTCTCTGGACACACTGTTGATTATTGTTATGACCTCGTCTACATGCTTCTATTGATACCGAGCCATCTCATGGATCTTCTCCTGGACATGGTACAGTACAGTTGACTCGTGCTGAATATGATGAGTTGGTTAGAGCACGACAGAGTGAGCCTGGTGTTGTCGTTGGTGGCCCTACCGCTACTTTGGCACATCGTCATGATCCTACATGTTTACTGTCCAGTACAGCTCCTCCCCGTTCTTGGGTTATTGACTCGGGTGCCACTCATCATATGACTGGTGATCCCAATCTCCTCACATCCACTTCATCTGTTTCTTCTACGTCAGTCACTTTAGCAGATGGTTCTCAGTCTAAAGTCACTAGTACAGGTTGTGTGTCCTTGAGTTCCTCTGTCTCTTTACCTCTTGTTTATCATATTCCACACTTTCCTTACAATCTATTATCAGTTAGTTCTATTACTCGTGATCTTAACTGCGATATTATCTTTTCTTCGTCTTCGTGTGTTCTTCAGGATCGGAAGACTGGACGCCGAATAGGTGGTGGGCGTGAGGTTGGTGGATTGTATGTTCTGGAACCCGAGATTATTGCTGCTGTCACAAAAGTTCAAAATAAGGCTGTGGGTGATGCTTATCGGTTGCATTGTCGTCTTGGTCATCCATCAGCAGATACACTCAGACGTTTTCATTTCGTGTCTAGTTCAAGTCTTCAATTTAATTGTGAAACGTGTCAGTTAGGTAAACACCATCGTGAGTCTTTCCCTCGTGTTTTGAGTCGTGCGTCAAGTCCATTCGAGTTGATTCACTCTGATGTGTGGGGTCCTAGTCGAGAGTCTTCTTTTGGTTTTAAGTATTTTGTCACCTTTATTGATGATTGTACTCGTACTACTTGGTTATATTTAATAAAAGATCGTACTGAAGTTTTTCATTCTTTCTATCAGTTTTATCATGAAGTACGTACACAATATGATATTTCTATCAAGTGCTTGCGTACTGATAATGCTCGTGAGTATTTTTCTTCGTCTACCTTTCTTCCATTCCTCCAGTCTCATGGCATTTTACATCAGAGTTCTTGCGCTCACACTTCGTAACAAAATGGAGTTGCTGAACGTAAGAACCGTCATTTGTTAGATGTTGCTCGTTGTCTTCTTCTTCACACACATATGCCTAAATCATTCTGGAGTTATGCTTTACTTACAGCATGTCATCTTATTAATCGTCTTCCATCCTCCGTATTGAAAGGAGCTATTCCTTATGCTCTTCTTCATCCTGATCGTCCTTTATGGTCTGTTCGCCCCCGTATCTTTGGAAGTGTTTGTTTTGTTCATTCCTTGTCTCCTGGATTGGACAAATTGTCACCTCGTGCTGAAAAGTGTCTTTGTTGGTTACTCCCGTACTCAAAAGGGATATGTGTGTTATAGTCCTACTCGTCGTCGAGAGTATGTTTCTGCTGATGTGACATTCTTTGAGGATACAACTTTCTTTGGCCATGATTGTCTTCCAGCACCTTTATCTTTGGATCTTTTACCACCTTATGCACCTATGTCTCAGCTAGATCCAATTCCAGACTCAGCAGCACCAATTCCTCTTCAGGTGTATACACGCGGTCCACGGTCTATTTGGTGTACTACTTCTTTCCCAGCCAGCAATCCACCACCACCACCACCACCACCACCACCAACTTCAGTTCAGGCTTCCGATCCTCTTCCACCGTCTCCTAACGGTTCTCCTATTGCTCACCGTACACGATCTCGGTATCCTCTCTCTCACTTTGTGTCTTATCATAATTTAAGTCCTCAAATGTCTGCCTTTGTATCATCTCTTGCTTCTGTGTCTGTGCCTACTAGTGTCGAGGAGGCTTTGGCTCATCCAGGGTGGGCTCGTGCCATGGAGGAGGAAATGGCTGCTTTACATCATAATAACACTTGGGAACTTGTTCCCTTGCCTGCTCATAAACAATTGGTAGGTTGTCGTTGGGTCTTTGTTGTCAAGCACAATCCAGATGGCTCGGTTGAGCGCTTAAAGGCGCGTCTCGTGGCAAAGGGTTATACTCAAACCTATGGTATTGATTATGATGAGACCTTTTCTCCAGTAGCCAAGATTCCTTCTGTTCGTATCATTATTTCCTTGGCTGCTAGGTCTCGGTGGACTCTTCATCAGCTTGATGTCAAGAATGCCTTTCTTCATGGTGATCTTCATGAGGAGGTATATATGGAGCAACCACCTGGGTTTGTTGCTCAGGGGGAGAAAGTGTGTCGATTGCGAAAAGCTCTTTATGGGCTTAAGCAATCTCCTCGTGCTTGGTTTGGCCGATTTAGTAATGCGGTTATTACTTTTGGCATGCATCGGTGTAGTGTGGATCATTCGGTATTTAGTATGTCCTCGTCCAAAGGATGTGTTATTCTTGTGGTTTATGTGGATGATATTATTGTCACAGGAAGTGATGTTAAAGGCATACAACGACTGAAGGAGTTTCTTAAGAATGAGTTTAACACTAAAGATCTAGGTCGTCTGCGGTATTTTCTTGGCATTGAAGTTTCTTATGCCGATGATAGTATCGCTCTCTCTCAGCGAAAGTATTGTCTTGACATTCTTAAGGAGGTTGGTTTACATGATTCTAAGCCTGGTGACACACCTATGGATCCTAGAGTGAAGCTTGATGATGAACAGGGAGAACCTCTTAATGATCCAGAAAAATATCGACGATTGGTAGGAAAATTAAATTATCTTACCATTACTCGCCCAGATATTTCATTTGCTGTTGGTGTGGTGAGTCAGTTTATGAGCTCTCCTCGTACTAGTCATTGGCAAGCTGCCTTACAGATTGTTCGATATTTGAAGAGAGCTCCAGGTCAAGGACTTGTGTTCCGCAATCGAGGTCATCTTCGTATAGCTGGTTATTCAAGTCCTGAATTTTTGGAAGTGACAGGATATTCTGATGCAGATTGGGCTGGTTGCCCGATGGATCGTAGGTCTACTTCGGGATACTGTGTATTTCTTGGTGGTAATCTTGTGTCATGGAAAAGTAAGAAACAGCCTGTTGTTTCTCGATCTAGTGCAGAGGCTGAGTATCGTGCTATGGCTAATGTTACCAGCGACCTACAGTGGGTTCGTATGTTATTAGCTGAGATTGGACTACCGATGACCGGACCATCTCTACTGTGTTGTGATAATCAGTCTGTTATTCATATTCCTAGCAACCCAGTGTTTCATGAGCGAACCAAGCATATAGAAGTGGATTGTCATTTTGTTCGAGAGAAGGTGAATTCTGAAGATATAAGGCTGGTGCACACGCGTTCTGAAGAGCAACTAGCAGACATTTTCACAAAGCCTCTTCGAGGCGTACGAGTGTCATATATTTGTCATAAGTTAGGACTTTTTGATATGTATGCTCCAACTTGAGGGGGAGTGTTGAGTTTATTAATTTAGCTTATTAGCAAGTTGGGATATTTAGGGGTATTTAAGTAAATGTACTAGGCTTAACCTAAGCCTATAAATACTTCTTTTACTTCTGAAATAAAATTAAGTGGTTCTTTTATCATTCACAGTAAACATATCAGCAATGAGGACCAGACTTGAAGGGGGGAAAAACAATCACTTTGAACAATAGAGAACATCGATGATATATCCTATAGTTCCCACTGAGGTAGTATGTGTAAGAACATTTATGAATGGAAAAAGTAGACATAGCATTCATGTGAAGAATTTACAATGAAAGAGCTATAAACAACACATTCAAGTACTATGTACCCAAAATATTAAAAAAAAAACAACACATTCAAGTAAGAACTTCTATACACCAACAAGATTCTATTACATTTCAGCTTTCTAATTCTTTTGCTAATATCCACGTTCCATCTGTTGAAATTCCTTCGCATGTGTCCTTTGCAAATACTCGGTGTCCCCAAATCCTCCAAACTGTAGTAATTCTCTGACTCTCTGCATTGTTTCTCTGAGACTAAATGAGGGTAACACATCTTACTAACTAGATAAGATATATCAAGGCAAAAAATATTAAAGCTGTTGGGACTTTGAAATAAGATTCTAAGTTTGAAACTTAACTGCAAACAAAGCATTAGGAATAACATGTAAGATATGAAGAATGAAATATTGTCTGTAAAGAATCAAGATCAAGAAATCTTATCGACTTTTAAGTTTGAAAGATGCATACTCTGTTCACTTGGGCATCTTCCTCCCAGTTGAGAAACACCACAGCTGCCGCATGGGACTTCAATCTTCTTAGCAGTTTTCTATATATTTATACCATCCTAGAAATTATCATACGACCGCATGTATGACTGCTGCAAGCACTAGCATATAGAAAGCAGCACACCACATATCCATAGTTAAGTAGAGAGAGCTAGATTGGTGGGATAACATTTATTACGTATTATGTAGAAGCAAACTCTCTTCCAAGCAAAACATAGTCCATGAAGTGAGGGATGGCTGATAAATTTATAAATGTCTCAGAGAAATAGAAATGCAGCAGCATCCACCAAATTCGTAGCCATCGTACTCATGACCAAACAGCTATAGCTTAAAGACATAACTAGTTATCTACGAACTTTTCCAACCACAAGCATAATTAAGGCACATACAAATTCTATCATTTATAAATTACCAAAACCATAAACTTTTCAATTTGACTGAAAAGAACATATCTGAATTTCAATAATCAAGGTAAACTATCAATTTGATAAAAATGAGCAATTCATAGATGACTGCTTCTATTGACACATTTGCTTAGAGCGTATATTTTCACAATGAGCTCCACCCCTGTAAATGCTACGCTGAAATTTGTCATTGACATTTGAAGCATTTTCAATCATCAATGACGACATTAGCAACAAGGTGAAAATTTTCTATCCCACATGAGACTGCATTTAAGCACATCAATCAAATTCAAAGTCCTAAAGTATATATATCTATTGAATCTATTAATAACGATGACATGTGAAACATATAATTCATTGAGGCTATTCATCTCCTCTCATTTGCTGACCTAATTAACAAATTGGCCCTGTCCAATGATCTAATAAGATTGGTCAAGCTATCTTATTAAGCTTATCCTGCCTAGATTGACCTATCTAACAGTTCATATTAACTTGACATTGGCAAACGTGACCAGTAACATTGGATTGCCATCCTATTAGCATCTAGTTCATTCAACAAGCTTGCTGTTTGCATACCATCACGCAGCTTTTGAGCCATTCAGAATATTTTCCAAGAGACATCAGAGAAGAACACACTCTGATGATAAAGGATTCTTGCAAGAGGAATTTCTTGTTGAGAAGTAATGAGGTTAACATTATAGCAATAGCATGGTAAACTTACTTCTACATCATCCAGTGAAACTGTACCATCTTCAAGTGCTAAGCCAACAACCTTGCCATCAGGACCCCGGCATAATGATGTAATACGTTTACCTAAAGCAGATTAGAATGATTAAGAGAAGCCAATATCAACGACACACATGCAAAGAAAAAGCGGGTTCATAAAAGAAGACCAAGAGAAACAACAGAGAGAGAGAGCATGAATAATTTCTGCACAATAATATTAATAGAAAAAGAGGGAAGATAGAGAATACACAAGAACTGGGAAATGTTAATCAAAATTTCTGAAGTGAGGCAAAGCGTCATAACAGTACAAGATAACTGAGAGGGACATCGATCACTTCATATGGGATTTCTTTGGGTAGCAGGTCATCTAAAGCGATAGGAATCTATATCTTTTTGCTATCCTCCAATGCATTATATCAATCCACTAAAGAATCATGTTGGAACCTCGAGGTGGAGCAGATCCATGAAAGCTTACTTCAGGGAAGGATCGCAAGTGTACTGGTATCTACTACTTAGGATCTTAACAGAAACCATTCAAGGGTTGGCTCAAGTACTACGGTGTATTCAACAACATGTTCTCCATATCAAAAGACAATATAATGTGCGAAAATGCCTCCTCTCTGAATTTTTCCAGTGAGAATAGATAGTAAGAACTACCAAGGTTAGGCATCTAATCCTAAGCTCTTATGAATTTGAATTACCAAGAGATGAAGTCATGTAAGAACTTAACATACATGGATGCAGCTCCCCCTACAATCCTAGTGTCCGCGCTTTCTCTAGTTCCTAACTTCATCCCTCTCGACCAGATTGTCATACAAGCATGCAGCATACCTTGAGATGTCCTATTAACAACTAAGTTAAACGACCACCAGCAAACTTGATTAATCGAAATGATGCGACAAAATGTCCCTCTGTAATCAGAAGAAGATAGATTTACTTCAAGAAGTAGAAAATGGGAGAAACTTTCTAGCATATACTCTACAATAGTATTCATTAGATATTTCCTTTTAGGGAACGGTCAATCAGTCAAAAGAGGAAGAAGAGGAGCAAGAAGTAGCATTAAATTGTGGGAATCAACATTAGAAATCCAAGGAAAACCATGTAGATGCCTGACAACATTAAGATCGTATTTTGCAAGGCATAGACCAACCAACTCCATGTGGGCATCGAGCATTTCTACATCTGATATAGCTAATCTATCTAGAATAAATGACATCCCCTCCAATTGAAGTTCTTTATTTTCATGGACAGTTAAACTAGTGTAACCAGAAGGTTGACAACAAGCAAAAACTCTTTACCATTCCAAGGATGCATTATTAGAGTTTGGGAAGTTCAAGCAACATCAAGCTCCTCATCCTTTGACAATTTTGTTTCCTTTTAGAAGCACCTTGTGAAAGCACTCTTGGATATTTCAGCTGTTACATCAACCAGTGGAATGACAACCGAATTCTGCCAATGAGTCAGATGGAATCAATTGAGCAACTAACATCAACAAACTACTAATAATACTCCAAAGTATACCAATCTCTGTTTGTCAAACTCGATATTCTTTATGAATTCTTTGGATCCAACTAATGAGGCAGCTAATCTCATTGACCATAGAAGATTTGATCAAATTAGCATGGTGTATTCAACTCAAGATGCTTGCTTTTGGGGGGACATAGTACGATTCTTTTCCTTATCGTTATGTGCTTTTCATGCATTAGACTTAATGCAAGACAGTTTTCAAATGGCATATAGGACACCAAAAATTTTCCTTAGGAAACTTATGCAAATGCTTCTTGCGTCTTTTCAGCAAATAAATGAACTAACAAGAGCTTATGCACAATATAAGGAATCATTTTACTGTACATCCGATTATATCAAAAGACATTCTAGTAATCTCTTGCTTGACTCAAAAGTTCAGGTATAAGACAGATGGCTTTACCAACTCTACTAACATCGAGATGCATTCTTTGGGATAATATATTATTACACTTGGACTAGACATATCCTGCATTCAAACCAAATGAACATGCATCCATAGTCAGAAAAATTCAAATTGCAATTTTCTTGATCAATCCTAATAATTCATGATGCTTTTGCTTTCACCCTATTTGCTAGTTCACTCACCACTGCACCACTAGGAGAAGAGCTGGTTCTTACGTTCAGCATTTCTAGACCTACACGATAGCCTTAATTAACTAATGCAAACAATTCTGTGGAATAAAGTGTGTGGAATACAATGGTTGGACAAATTTTAACACCAAGTCACTAGCATATGCATACTAAGGAATGCGCTATCTACATGCTCCTTTTTGCACCGTAAAGCCACTCTGAAGTGTACCTTAGAAACATGCATTCATGAACTACATGGAGAGCGCAAAGCAAACTAAACCTCACTTTAGAAGGACCGCCATATAAGGTCCTTCATTTAGCATTTCTTGACCTATACAATGACCTTTGGCATGCTATCAAATACCTGTATACATCAATTTTTATTCAGTGCTTCAAGAATTCCAGAATCAATCAAACATCCACAATCTTTATCTTTCTATAGAGGATGAGGCATCTTATCCAAAGACTAATGACAAATGATGTGCTAGGAAAGCCTTTTCATCTATTACTGTTATTGGCATGATCAGCAGAATCATTTTTCCAAAGCACAAATTGACTTCCATAAACATCTCCACCGGATTCCTCAAACTCAAGTAAGAAAACAATGATGAGCTGTCAACAAAGAAATAATAATGACAAGATAATACATCTTGAAAAATATCGCAAGCAGGAGATACAAATGAAATTGAGTTGTAGATCTCAAAAGAAGAAAAAGGTAACTAACCGGCTTGATGTACCTTCCTTAGAAAAATGTGGATCATTTTCAGTATATTACACAGTCGAGTCACACGAATAGTCCGATCCAGATTTTGTCTTTCCAAATAACTTTCCCTCATAAATGCACAATTTATATAATTCTAGATCTGTTTTGAGTGATTCGCATCCAATGATCCTCAGTTTTTCCAAAAACTCCAACTTATCGAGACCTTGAATTTCAACCAAGTTTTCGCAGTCTCTAGTGTCTAATGCCTCTAGCCTCCCGGATTTTGGAAGGTCTAGCCTTTTAATTGAAGTGCACCCTTCGATATTTAGGTCCTCTAAAAACTCTGATCTACCGAGTCCTATAATTTCAGCCAATTTCTTGCACGATTCAACATATAATGTCTTCAGAATCCTAGTTTTAGGAAGATTTAGCCTATCAATTGAAGTGCAACCAGAGATATTAAGGCTTTCCAAAAACTCCAACCTGTCAAGATCTTGAATTTCGGTGAAGTTTTTGCAGCCTTTAGCTTTCAATTTAATCAGCCTCCTAGATTTTGAAAGGCCTAGCCTTTCAATTGAAGTGCACTCTTCGATATGTAGCTCCGATGTATCAAGGCCTTCAAACATGGCCAAGATTTCGTACCCTCCAGCATATAACTCCTCCACACTCCCAGATTTTGGAAGGAGCAACCTTTTAATTGAAGTGCAACCAGAGATTATCAGGCTTTCCAATAGCTCCAACCTATCAAGATCTTGAATTTCGGCCAAGTTTTTGCACCGTTCAGCTTTCAAATTTCTTCAGCCTCTCGAATTTTGAAAGACCTAGCCTTTCAATTGAAGTGCGCACCTCAATATGTAGCTCCAATGTATAAAGGCCTTCATACTCTTGATTATGGAAGGAGCAGCCTTTTAATTGAAGTGCAACTAGAGATTATCAAGCTTTCCAATAACTCCAATTTATCAAGATCTTGAATTTCGGCCAAGCTTTTGCACCGTTCAGCTTTCAATTTCTTTAGCCTCCTAGATTTTGAAAGGTCTAGCCTTTCAATTGAAGTGCACTCTTCGATATGTAGCTCCAATGTATCAAGGGCTGCAATCTTGGCCAAGTTTTTGCAGCCTCCAGCATATAATTTCTTCATACTCCTTGACTTTGGAAGGAGCGCCTTTCAATTGAAGTGCAACTTGGGATTATCAGGCTTTCCAATAACTCCAACCTAGCAAGATTGTGAATTTCGACCAAGTTTATGCACCGCTCAGCTTTCAATTTCTTAAGCCTCCCAGATTTTGAAAGGTCTAGCCTTTCAATTGAAGTGCACTCTTCGATATGTAGCTCCAAAGTATCAAGGCCTTCAATCTTGGCTAGGTTTTCGCAGCCTCCAGCATATAATTTCATTATACTCCTTGATTTTGGAAGGAACAGCCTTTCAATTGAAGTGCAGCCAGAGATTATCAGGCACTCCAATAACTCCAACCAATCAAGATCTTCAATTTTGGCCAAGTTTTTGCACCATACAGCTTTCAATTTCTTCAGCCTCCCGGATTTCGAAAGGACTAGCCTTTCAATTGAAGTGCACTCTTCGATATGTAGCTCCAATGTATCAAGGCCTTCAATCTTGGCCAAGCTTTTGCACCCACCAGCATATAATATTTTCATACTCCATGATTTTGGAAGCAGCAACCTTTCAATATAAGTGCGACCAGTGAAACCGTCTTTCAAATAACCGAATTTTTTCAAAGGTTTTGGACTGTTCAGCTTTAAATTTCTTCAGCCTTTTGGATTTTGAAAGGTCTAGCCATTCAATTGAAGTGCGCTCATCGATATGTAGCTCCAATGTATCAAGGCCTTCAATATTGGCCAAGTTTTCGCAGCCTCCAGCATATAATTTCTTCATACTCCATGATTTTGGAAGGAGCAGCCTTTCAATTGAAGTGCAACCAGAAATTATCAGGCTTTCCAATAACTCCAATTTGTCAAGATCTTGAATTTCGGCCAAGCTTTTGCATCGTTCAGCTTTTAATTTCTTCAGCCTCCTAGATTTTGAAAGGTCTAGCCTTTCAATTGAAGTACACTCTTTGATATGTAGCTCCAATGTATTAAGGCCTTCAATCTTGGCCAAGTTTTCGCAGCATCCAACATATAATTCCTTCATACTCCTTGATTTTGGAAGCAGCAACCTTTCAATTGAAGTGCAACCAGAGATTATCAAGCTTTCCAGTAACTCCAACCTATCAAGATCCTGAATTTCGGCCAAGTTTTTGCACCGTTCAGCTTTCAATTTATTTACCCTCCCGGATTTTGAAAGGTCTAGCCTTTCAATTGAAGTGCACTCTTTGATATGTAGCTCCAATGTATTAAGGCCTTCAATCTTGGCCAAGTTTTCGCAGCATCCAACATATAATTCCTTCATACTCCTTGATTTTGGAAGCAGCAACCTTTCAATTGAAGTGCAACCAGAGATTATCAAGCTTTCCAGTAACTCCAACCTATCAAGATCCTGAATTTCGGCCAAGTTTTTGCACCGTTCAGCTTTCAATTTATTTACCCTCCCGGATTTTGAAAAGTCTAGCCTTTCAATTGAAGTGCACTCTTTGATATGTAGCTCCAATGTATCAAGGCTTTCAATCTTGGCCAAGTTTTCGCAGCATCCAACATATAATTCCTTCATACTCCTTGATTTTGGAAGGAGCAGTCTTTCAATTGAAGTGCAACCAGAGATTATCAGGCTTTCCAATGACTTCAACCTGTCAAGATCTTGAATTTCGACCAAGCTTTTGCACCGTTCAGCTTTCAATTTTTTCAGCCTCCCAGATTTTGAAAGGTCTAACCTTTCAACACTCTTCGATATGTAGCTCAAATGTATCAAGGCCTTCAATCTTGGCCATGTTTTCGCAGCCTCTAGCATATAATTCCTTCAAACTCCTTGATTTTGGAAGGAGCAGCCTTTCAATTAAAGTGCAACCAGAAATTATCAAGCTTTCCAATAATTTCAACCTATCAAGATTATGAATTTCTACCAAGTTTTTGCACCGTTCAGCTTTCAATTTCATCAGCCTCTCGGATTTGGAAAGGTCTAGCCTTTCAATTGAAGTGCATTCTTCGATATGTAGCTCCAATGTATCAAGGCCTTCAATCTTGGCCAAGTTTACGCAGCCTCCAGCATATAATTTCTTCATACTCCTTGACTTTGGAAGGAGCAGCTTTTCAATTGAAGTGCAACCAGAGATTATCAGGCTTCCCAATAACTCCAATTTATCAAGATCTTGAATTTTTGCCAAGCTTTTGCACCGTTCAGCTTTCAATATCTTCAACCTCCCGGATATGGAAAGGTCTAGCGTTTCAATTGAAGTGCACTCTTCGATATGTAGCTCCGATGTATCAAGGCCTTCAATCTTGGCCAAGTTTTCGCAGCCTCCAGCATATAATTTCTCCATACTCCTTGATTTTGGAAGCTGCAGCCTTTCAATTGACGTGCAACCAGAGATTATCAGGCTTTCCAATAACTCCAATCTCTCAAGATCTTGAATTTCGGCCAAGTTTTTGCACCGTTCAGCTTTCAATTTCTTCAACCTCCCGGATTTTGAAAGGTCTAGCCTTTCAATTGAAGTGCATTCTTCGATATGTAGTACCAATGTATCTAGGCCTTCAATCTTGGCCAAGTTTTCGCAGCCTCCAGCATATAATTTCTTCATACTCCTTGACTTTGGAAGGAGCAGCCTTTCAATTGAAGTGCAACCAGAGATTATTAGGCTTCCCAATAACTCCAATTTATCAAGATCTTGAATTTCGGCCAAGTTTTTACATCGTTCAGCTTTCAAATTCTTCAGCCTCGTGGATTTTGAAAGGTCTAGCCTTTCAATTGAAGTGCACTCTTCGATATGTAGCTGCAATGTATCAAGGCCTTCAATCTTGGCCAAGTTTTCGCAGCCTCCAACATAAAATTTCTTCATTTTCCTTGATTTTGGAAAGACTAGCCTTTCAATTGAAGTGCAACCAGAGATTATCAGGCTTTCCAATAACTCCAACCTACCAAGATCTTCAATTTCGGCCAAGTTTTTGCACCGTTCAGCTTTCATTTTCTTCAACCTCCCAGATTTTGAAAGGTCTAGCCTTTCAATTGAAGTGCACTCTTCAATATGTAGCTCTAATGTATCAAGGCCTTCAATCTTGGCCAAGTTTTCGCAGCCTCCAGCATATAATTTCTCCACACTCCCAGAATTTGGAAGCAGCAACCTTTCAATTGAAGTGCAGCCAGAGATTTTTAGACTTTCCAATAACTTCAACCTGTCAAGATCTTGAATTTCTGCCAAGTTTTTGCACTGTTCAGCTTTCAATTTCTTCAGCCTCCCGGATTTTGAAAGGTCTAGCCTTTCAATTGAAATGCACTCTTCAATATGTAACTCCAATGCATCAAGGCCTTCAATCTTGGCCAAGTTTTCACAGCCTCTAGCATATAATTCCTTAATACTCCCTGATTTTGGAAGGAGCAACCTTTCAATTGAAGTGCAATTAGAGATTATCAGGCTTTCCAATATCTCCAATCTATCAAGATCTTGAATTTCAGCCAAGTTTTTGCACCGTTCAGCTTTCAATTTCTTTAGCCTCCCAGATTTTGAAAGGTCTAGCCTTTCGATTGAAGTGCACTCTTCGATATATAGCTCCAATGTATCAAGGCCTTCAATCTTGGCCAAGTTTTCGCAGCATCCAACATATAATTCCTTCATACTCCTTGATTTTGGAAGCAGCAACCTTTCAATTGAAGTGCAACCAGAGATTATCAAGCTTTCCAGTAACTCCAACCTATCAAGATCCTGAATTTCGGCCAAGTTTTTGCACCGTTCAGCTTTCAATTTCTTTACCCTCCCGGATTTTGAAAGGTCTAGCCTTTCAATTGAAGTGCACTCCTCGATATGTAGCTCCAATGTATCAAGGCCTCCAATCTTGGTCAAGTTTTTGCACCCTCCAGCATATAATTCCTTCACAATTGGAAGGTCTAGCCTTTCAATTGAAATGCACTCTTCGATATGTAGCACTTTCAAGAACTCCAACCTATCAAGATATTGAATTTCTGCCAAGTTTTTGCACCGTTCGGCTTTCAATTTATTCAACCTCCCGGATTTTGAAAGGTCTAGCCTTTCAATTGAAGTGCACTCATCGATATGTAGCTCCAATGTATCAAGGCATTCAATCTTGGCCAAGTTTTCGCAGCATCCAACATATAATTCCTTCATACTCCCTGATTTTGGAAGGTCTAGCCTTTCAGTTAAAGTGCACTCTTCGATATGTAGCACTTCCAAGAACTCCAACCTATCAAGATCACGAATTTCGGCCAAGTTTTTGCACCGTTCAGCTTTCAATTTCTTCAACCTCCCGGACTTTGAAAGGTCTAGCCTTTCAATTGAACTGCACTCATTGATATGTAGCTCCAACGTATCAAGTCCTTCAATCTCAGCCAAGTTTTCGCAGCCTTCAGCATATAATTTCTTCATACTCCCTGATTGTGGAAGGTCCAGCCTTTTAATTGAAGTACACTCTTTGATATGTAGCACTTCCAAGAACTCCAACCTATCAAGATCTTGAATTTCGGCCAAGTTTTGGCAGCCTTCAGCTTTCAATTTCTTCAACCTCCTGGATTTTGAAAGGTCTAGCCTTGCAATTGAAGTGCACTCTTCGATATGTAGCTCCGATATATCTAGGCCTTCAATCTGGGCCAAGTTTTCGCAAACTCCAGCTCTGGGCCAAGTTTTCGCAAACTCCAGCATATAATTCTTTCATACTCCCTAATTTTGGAAGGTCTAGCCTTTCAATTGTAGTGCATTGTTCTATATGTAGCACTTCCAAGAACTCCAACCCATCAAGATCTTGATTTTGGCCAAGTTTTTGCACCATTCAGCTTTCAATTTCTTCAGCCTCCTGGATTTTGAAAGGTCTAGCCTTTCAATTGAAGCGCAGTCTATGATATGTAGCTCCAATGTATCAAGGCCTTCCATCTTGGCCAAGTTTTCGCAGCCTCCAGCATATAATTTCTCCATACTCCTTGATTTTGGAAGGAGCAACTCAATTGAAGTGTAACCAACGATTATCAGGCTTTCCAATAACTCCAACCTATCAAGATCTTGAATTTCGGCCAAGTTTTTGCACCATATAACGTTCAATTTCTTCAGCCTCCCAGATTTTGAAAGGTCGAGCCTTTGAATTGAAGTGCAATGTTCGATATGTAGCACTTCCAAGAACTCCACTCTATCGAGATCTTGAGTTTCAACTAAGCCATTGCAATCATGAACCTCCAATATCTTCGAACACTCAGAGTTTGGAAGGTCCAATCTTTTGAAACCACAATGTTTGACGTTCAACTCTTCCAAATATATCAATTTGTCGAGACCTCGAACTCCAAGTGGAAGATAACACTCTTGAACGGATAATGTCCTTAGATTCATAAATTGTGAAACGTCCAGTGTCTCAATAGAATTACAGCAAGAGACGTGCAAGGTTTCCAACTTGAAAGGAGTGTTTAGGGATTCTGGTAATTCAGAAGGAAGCGCCTGGATGCACTTGAGAAATCTGCACTCATAAACTAGTAGTTTCTTGAGATGGGTTAGGTAGGAAAGTGAAGGTAATTCGTGACTTCGACAAGTAACGCCCAAAAACGTTAAGCTGGAAGGAAGGTCTAGCAGCGATTGGAGCTTGTGGCAACCACGAACATCAAGGGAAGAAAGATTAGACATGCTTTCTTGGATTTCCCCTCTCAGATTTCCGCAATCTACAGCAATTAACTCTCGGAGCTTTCTCAGCCTCCCAATGCTACTGGGTAATTCTTTTATACCACTGCGAGAAATATCAAGGATTTCTAGATTCTCCAAAGACTTTATGCTATCTGGTAATGCGGAAAGGGCTTTAGTATCTCGTAGAAGGAGTTGCTCCAATGCTTTCAATTTGCCTATTTCTACAGGAAGCTCCCTGAGTCTCCAACACTTGCACAACTCCAAGCGATCAAGAGCCTTCATGTCTCCAATTGTAGAGTCGATTCGCTGCAGACTCCAACAATGGTTGAGGATCAGAACTTTTAAATTTTTGAAAGCGGAGAGGAAGTCCGTATTTTCCAAGTCTCCACATGATGAAAGGTCGAGAAATTTGAGCTTCTTCACCATCTAGTAAAATAATAATAATAATGATTGTCAATGGTTTGCCTAGAGTGATTATGATTCAAAAGAAAGCAGAAAAGAAAATGACAAAAAAAAAGATTTGTTCTTACCATGAAATAACTCCATCCTTCCCATTTTCCATCTATTGCGCTCAATTCGAGTACGGCTAATTCCTCTACATGAAAATTCTTTACTTCAAAGTTCTTGGGACAATTTGGCCATTGAAGCCACTTTAACTCCTTCATTGAGCCCTCAAAATCTCCTATGAGATGTGCCCCCTCTAAATTAAGGAACTTTAGACGCGTCAAATTCTTGAATTTTTCTCCTTTGTAAATCTCGTCATCTTGCTCCGCTGAGCTGCCTTTACCCAGATTAATTGCCTCAATCTTGTCCATTCCCTATAAACATAAATCGATATTCATTAATATTATATCCAACTAAAGGAATATAATACTATTGATTCATATGCTATTGACGTGCATTAATGTGTTCAAGAGACCAGTAGCCCGAAGATTTGATTTCCTTTTTACATCAATAAACAGTATTTATAAAGGCTTACAAAGTGAAGGATGTCAACTTCCACATTGAAATTTGGCCATACACATTCGGATCTTAAAAACAAATTATGATAAAATGACTGATATAGAGTGAAAACTTTACAACTTGCAACCTTCTTCTTTTTCGTAGACTTTAGCTTCTTACCATAAAGGAACAGCTATTCCTGGAGAATAGTAATCTATAATCTATTTTTGAACAAAATGAAGGAATGATTGCTTCACTAAAACAGATAGGAAATATAATAATTATTCTTGAAAAAAAATACTATTGCATAAGCAATCACATGTCAATTTCTCCGAACCAAAAGTTTATTATTATAGTTCACAGTGTTGTGTAAGATTTCATGGATACTCATGACTGAATGGTATGATAGTTTGGGAAGGAATTAAATCTCAGCACCTAAAAGGAATCCAAGAGAAGAGTAGCTATTTAAAAAGAAGAAGAAATCTTCATCAGAAGTAATCTACCCACATTAGTCATTTCCCCCGTAAGCTTCCCTCAAAACATCAAAATACCCTATCTATCTTCAAGATTTATTTGTGTGGTGTGTAACTTTTTTCACCTTCAAAAATCCATTTCTAGAATTTGGCCAAGCCAAAACTAAGGCCAGCCTTTTGTATTTGGGACAAAAGTAGCAAGACCTTTCATACGCCTATAAAGCCTAACCTTCAGCATCTACAACAAAAATAAGAAAAATAGGCCAACTATTTAACCTTAGAACAAAGCTGACACCTATCTAAAATTTCATCCGTTATCTTCCTTACGTCGCCATGGGTACCCTGCATTGCTCACTGTGCCTGTGTACATAGTGAGCCATGTCAACCCATACAAAAAAAGATGTCTATATTTTATTTTATTGTCTTGTTAACAAAGTTTGTTTATATCTTTGTTACAAAATTCCTAGCCTTTTGTAAGTAAATAAAAGAATTGTGGTCATGATTAACATGGTTGATTATGCTTGTTCACTCATGAGCTATGTAGGATGTCGTGAGCTGATTTAAAGCGAGAATACACTAAATTGATAACGAGTGTCAGATTTGTCCCATGAGAGAAAGGATGAGTTTGAAAGGTAATTATATTTTTCATCCCACATTCGATAGGTCAGAATTCTTTTTAGGATTTTTCCAATTTGTGTTATCTTTATCCCAAGTACGAAAAGTTAGACCTCTTTTAATTTGACTGAGAACTCATTAATATCCAAGGAATGAGTCATGAACGTGTTTCAATTATACTTTAATTCTCCTTCGTCTTTTTTGTTTATTTAACAAGTCATGCTAGTGCTTTGTCCATGCTTCACACTTCGCATGAACTTTTTTTTTCATAAACACTTCAACAGAGGAGAGTATATGTGATTTCTCACACCGCTCTGTCATGCTATAGAACATTTTGTACGAGCAGTCTTTTCACAGTGTATTTTCAAGTGCAACACTGAAGAAGAAGGATGTGGAGGAGATTCTTCACTTTCCTGGTCAATCTCAAGTGGTATTTCGATCGAGCCTATGTTGGAGGTTCCTTCTTAAGGTTCTATTAAAGAAAGATGATGGGAGTTGTAACTGGCTAATCTAACCTCCTCCATCCCTTAGGACTAACAAGAGGTAGCAGTACTTTTTTGCAACAAAGAAGGATATTTAGCATTTGTTTTTTGATTGGCAAAGATACATATTGTGGTTGTTTCATAAATATGAAAATAACTGCGGATATTTCATTCCATGTTGGAATAAGCTGAAAAGAACTTATATCATTTTTATCGAAACCACACTGATTTCAACTATGGTACCGTGGATGAAGAGCGAAATGAAATCATGCAAAAATACTGAAATAATTATATAAAAGTGTACCTTTTTAGTTGTAGAATTCAGCTATACCATTATATTTGTATATGAAATATACAGCATATTCATTTTTCTTTAATTAGTTCAGTTTATTTGATCATGGAATCCAAAAGACCTGATAAATAAGCATTGGCTTTGAATCTGTTAATATATGAACTTTTCACATAAGTCGCCTGTTGAGATTGCAAAAAAGTGCTAGTCTTTTTAGGCAACAACTTGAGTCAAACGAAATGATGGATAAAAAGTAGTAGTCATAATTATGATCAATTTCACAAATGCCAACATAATCAGATACTTGATTATACAAAATGGAATTCTAGAGTATTTATATCTTTGACCTTTAATGTGGATAAAGTAAAACATTTCTCTTTCTAACGGTCATTGCATAAAACACGCTTAAGGTCATACACGCATACATATGTTATATATAAGGAATTTATGTTCCTATCTAATTTGGTAAGTTTTTAATCAGACCTCGCCCTATGAATATTGATAAATGGAATTCCTAGCTTAATATTACCTTAAATAAGTATCCCTTCCATTCTCCATTATGAGATAGCAACTAAAATTTCACAAGAAATATGGCATCATTAGTCCTACTGTATTAGTTCTAACATATGATTTATATATCCCGAGTAGTTGTAGCCCACAGTAGCATAGTCAAGTTATTTTTTACATGTGTCAAGGACGCAACTGAATCAATATAGAAATTCTGGATTTTTGTCAATATAGAATACCTCTATTAACTATCTAAAAAATTTAACTTGGCAATATAAACTTGTGTAAAAAATATCTCACATAAGCTGCAATACTTACTAAGAGAAAGCAACCTCTTACTTTCCAATCACGTCAATGAAATGACATGAGAATACTAATATTAGAAGGTTATATGTTCACTGGAGCAATTACTAAGTAGAGGACGAACGCTACTCGAACAGTAGAACATGGACTAAGGGAGCAAAAGAAAAGAAACAGTTACCTTATTTCTCTTTAGCACGTCCAAGGTTTCCTTGGGGTCCCACAACCTGCTTCGGCACCAATGCTCTTCCTGATTTTCCTCTCGAACGATTGCCCTACCGAGATCTCTCAATTGGTCATGCATTATGAGCTTATGATTATCTCCAATTTTCATTAATGACATAAATCTCAATACTTCTATATTCTCCCCCGGAAAAAAATCACGAGCGTCCCACAGGTAGGATGCGATTCTCCAATCAGTGCCAATAAAAAAGCAAGCGATATCCAAAAATATTTGTTTTTGTTCATGATCTAATGCTAAGAAACTTATCATTAACTTTTCTTGCACTTTCTTAGGTGGCACTTTTTCTAACTTCTTTATCGTAACCCTCCATTGTTTTGACTCTTTTCCACAAAATAACGAACCTAAAACCTCAAGGCATAAGGGAAGCCCTCTAGCAATGGGTACAACTTCACGAGTAAGGTCCTCAAATCCATTTGGAGGAAAGTCCTTTCGAAATGCATGTCTGCTAAACAAAGTCAAAGATTGATCATAATCCATTTCCTGATGTTCATAGCAATAGTCCACCTTAGCAACTTCAAGAATTCTCTTGTCTCTAGTGAAAATAATGATTATACTTCCTGAAGAAAACCAGTCACGATCACCAGCAAAACACTTCAACTGAGCAACATCATCCACATCGTCAAGAATAACGAGGACCTTTTTATGTTTAAACCTAGAGGAGATGAAGTTAGTCCCTTCATTCTCACTATGAACTTCATCTTTCAACTCTAATATATCATAGATTAACTGACTCTGTAAATGATGAATGCGATGCTTCCATGATTCCCTTATATTAGCAATGAAGCTACGATGTCCAAATTGATTGGAGAGCTTGTTAGAGATCGCTTTAGCAAGAGTAGTCTTGCCAATACCTCCCATTCCATAGATGCCAACAAATAAGGTGTCATGAGATTTATTATCGACAAATTCCATAACCTCCTTCACAGGATTATCAATTCCGACCAAAATCTCAGAAAAAACCAGCTCAAACTTTTTCTTCAGTTCTCTCAACACTTCTTGGCCGACTAATTCCACCAACTTTGCTTCATCCCTGTCAAATGTGACAAGAGTTCAAATATGTGGCAAGAATAATTTTATATCGTTCACCTATGAAGAACACAGTAATAAATTAATCTGGGTATACAGTGAAAAACTTTAAGAATTGTTTTTGTCATGTCCCGTGTATTAACTTATATGCTAAGACTAAAATGGGAATGGTTGCATCACATGACGTGCCCTATTACACAATTACTTTGACATAATTTATTAAAGCCAGAAGAAACTTGAGAGTATCGCTTATGAATTTTGAGTATTTTATATATTATGGATTTTAACCAAATTTTAAACTTGTTGCTTGTTAAAGATATTAGGGATGATGTGGACGTAACTCTGAAAATTTTCTGGAGCGTTTCAATAAGCAAAAATCCAATAAGCCAGTCTAGTATAAGAGACTGCCATCATTCAGTAAACCGATCCTAAGTGTTGATGCAAGAGGACTGCAGGTCTTGTAATGCCAATCTGAAAAGTCAATCGAAGTGTGATGTCGTGAACTACCTGAATGCAATTGAGGGGATTTTTCCTTGTTTATGCAATTCTACACGCCTGCAAGTTTCTACCCGTGTAGTGAAATTAATATCACTCTAGATTGGCGTTCTTATCAGTTTCCATTGCCTCTAGGGATGATAACAGGTTGTATTTTATTTTCCTTTTGAATATCTATAATATGTGGTTTTGATTGATCTACTATTGATTTTATTGGGAAGTAGAAGAAAATTTTTCACCCAAAACAAGAACATTGCTTCAATATATGCAAGCGTATGAGGTAGAAATCCCTGTTGAAGATAGAAAAATGCATTGAAAATTATTTAAACAAACATATAACAGAAATGATCCGTTTTCCTTTTTTCATATTTACCGTCAATATATATATAACCAATGAAACATTTCTTTTGTAAAAATAATGTTGATAGCAACTAGTCAAAGACATCAATGATTTAATAAATGTAACTTGGGAAGATAAATAATTATGACAATCATCAAGCACGGTGTATGATGTTATGAACTTAAAAAAAAAACACCAATTAGTTGTACCATTAATCTGAAATAGATTTATAATTTAAAAAGTTTTTGATGAAGATTAATGTACTGTAGACTGTAAACTTGCAAAAAAAAAGGCCCAATGTTGCAAAATCTTTGGATATAAGAGCAAAAATTCATTAAAAAAATCTTAGTATTAAAGCGAGTAGGATCACAACAATAAAATCTATAATTAGATTGGTCGATATCAGCAAAGCAAAAAACTGGGCAACGAATAACTTATGAAACTCATGCGACGCAGGATATTATCGCCAACAAGATCTTACCCTTTTTCTGTTTATAAAAAAAGAACGAAAGTAAAGCAGGTGAGAATCAAAACAACCAATAAACACCCACATGTATTGGAAGAAAGCAGAGCATGCTTTGGTGAGAATTTTTACCCATTTGCTTCGTATCCTTTCAACTTGCTGACTTCGGCGAGTGCTTTCTTCCATTTCCCCAAAATCGTTGAGTTGAAATCCCTATCATGCAAACGCTTCTCGCGCTCGCTAAATGCTTTTCCAAAACTCCCGAGTTGATGTCCCACGTCAGCGGGTTTCACTTTGTAGAATATAGGCAACACCAGCTGCTCGCCATTCTTCTCGCACTCCATTATTCGAACCAGCTCATCAAGGCACCAACTACTTGTACCGTAAGTCACGGAGAGAACGGGGATCAGGATCTTACTGTTCCTGATGGCTGCCATAAGCTCTGGTCCGATTCTCTTGCCTTGGGGAAGCTCGTCATCGTCTCTGAAAGTGTGAATTCCACGCCTGACGAGCCCCTCGTAGAGGTGACTGGTGAAGCCATCTCGAGTATCAGGGCCTCTGAAGCTCAAGAAGACCTCATAGCAGTTTCCGATCGAAGCGGTCGACGAACTAAACGCACCGTTGTCGGTTTCCGTTGGAGATGAACAAAATGCACCGTCGTTAGTTTCTACCGGAGACGAACTAGATTCGCCAGAATTAGTTACTGCTGGCGCAGTTATCAAAGCAGATGCACCAGAATTAGCATCTTCTGCATTTCTACGTGCACTGCCTTGCTTCTTATTGAGAAAATTGAACGCGAGGCCGAAGAGAATGATCAGTGCCACGAGCTCGCTGAAAGAATGCCCAAAAATGAGAAGATGCATTTCGTCCTCGCTCTGATTCTGCCCTTGATTTTCGCTTTGAAAGTCGGATGGATTAAGAAGCCTCTCGGGAAACAGGAAATGGCTTCTTGTTGTTTGATTTTTATAATGGAAGTCAAGCTTGTCGATTGCGTGCTTGGAGTCGTTGGTAAGATAAAAAAGTGGATTGAGAGAGAGAGAGAGACTCGGGACGAGTCTTCGTTGAACTTTGCTTTTTCTTTTGTTAATCTATTTTTCATCGAAAAAGGTGTATTTTGTTGAACATACTTCAACTCAACTCTTCTCACTTTTTAGCCTATTAAATGTTGTACAGTCAAACCGATATACTTTATTAGTTTATTTCAACACTAAAATATTGTATTTATTTTAGCGAACACTTAGCCTAAAAGATTATGTTGTTAACGCGCGTGTCGGGATCGCAAAAAAAATTGTCAACATGTTATGTATCTATTTATTTATTTTTGTGTTAGAACTCTTTTGCCTCTGATTATATCTTAATCTATCCTTCAAGTCTTAAAAATAATTTAAAATTCCTCGCTTTTATTTTTACTTTTACATTATTGTATATTCTTTTACAGATTTGATTGATCTAATCCAATAAGTTGACATGCATCAATAATTCAAACTTGCCAAGCTAAAAAAATTAGTAATATCTCAGAAAAATAAATGATCCCTCGGGATCATCAGGATTGATCTCAGATTTCATTGACTTGGATCACTCATCGTGCGTTTATAGTCGTCGCCTTCGAGTGGTGGAACCTTCAATGCCCAGGAGGATCCAATGCAATCCTGGCCAAGAAGAAGAGAACATGTGAGCAAGTTCTGACGCAAAAGCAATGAAGAAACAAACAAAAGTAAAAGTTCTGAAAAAGATTGCAGTTATAGGGCCCATGCACAAGTTTTTCAAAGACTCATATTTGATAAATACGTACGAACGTCAGGACGGTCGCTACACCAATGAACTTTCCTTTTCGTTTTTTCTGTAAGTTTATTTAACATCCAAAAAGGTGCTTTTGTTGAATATATATTTAAGCTTGACCTGTTTTAATCAGTCAGGGGCAGTTTTGTAATTATATGCCCAGAGGCTCAGTCCCATCCGTCCTTGCTTAGCATGAGGCCATCGCATTCTCTGCCAAGCCTTTGTCCGTTCTTATTTCGTACGAGAGGCGGGGCCCACCACTCTTCCTCGATTACCCTAAAAAATAAAAAAAAATAATATTATTTATTTCTTAAATTCTTAATTGACGAAAGGCCAAATTGATTAATCAGAGTTTTGAAATTTTTCTTATAAATATTTTTGCTTGGTTTAGTTTAACAATTGCGGTCTTCCTTAAACACTTTTAATACGCCGTATGTAATTCAAACTTTTGCATTAGTGAATGGAGTCAGATATGTGCAATCTTAGCTCATTTTAATGTAAATGCATGCGATTCATCTTAAATAATGGAGGGTGGCTATGTTATTAAAAATGTCAAATGGATTTTACTTGTCATCACAAGTATATCTGTGCACATTTTGTTCATCCACCAATTCAATATATATCAATCCCTATTAAAAAAGTGAGGGGTAGTAGTTATCCTTTTATAAATAAGTTAAATAGGTTTTAATTGCCACTCGATAATGTATCTAAACATATCAATATCGTTAATTGCAAGATGTGAAGCAATTTGCATGTTCAATAGCGAGTCCATCAAGTTATATATCATTCAATGCATTTCTATTATTTAGTTGCTCAATTAAAACGCTCTTCAAATATTCAATTAACTGCAGTCAAATATTATGAATTAAGAATTGAGTGAAATGTCAAAAATCCAATGCATACGTTACTTCATGTTACAATAGAAAGAAGTTAATTATGTTATCCATTTGTAACTGTGCAAGCTAAAAATATCATAAATACTATTTGTACGCCGTCAAACTATGGAGTGTGAAAAAAAGAAGGAAGAGTTCCCATGCATTTCGTGAGCACTCATTTTGTTGTAGTATTGATTTACAATACTTTATAAGTGCTAAATTGTCACTTAAAATTCAGCAGCTTCACTGAATTATTCTCTAATGCCAATCAACTCTAGCTCGCGAGTAGAATAGACTTTGCTTAAAATGTATCTAATCTAAAAGGCATCAAACATGAATGTAATACATCATCCTATATATATTTACCACTCTAATAGGATAGTATTGGGCATATTTACCACGTCGACTATTGTGATACTAACATATTCGGCCTATCATTATATACAATTGCTGGTTATTAGTTCGACACAATAAAATCGACATCTAATGACAAAAAATGCCAAACCATCTGATTCGACAAAAAAGTTATTTGGTAATGAAAAGACAATATCATGACTTTACGTTTTTACGTTTGTCGTATTGATCATTCATTATACGCATGCTATTTAGTTTTATGAATGTTTGCTTTTAAGTTTGTACTTGCGTTGAACATTTTTTTCACACTTGTTTTTATGACATCCGAACGCAAGAAAATTCGACAAACATCTTGGTCCGCCAAGTCAACTTTCTTATGAAGTCTAGACCAATGGCTTCTGCAGTGTCCTCGGCCTGGATTTAACTTGCCAAAAGGGGAGGATCTTCAAGGGTTCTCTCAATCTTCCTAGAACAGAGCAGAAACCCAATAGTCTGGATTTCAGATAACTGCTCTGTATCGAAGTTGGAGGCGTCATCTCCAAAGTGACCAACAGAAGTGAAATCTATCCTGGAATGTCTAGAACTTTTACAAGCATAACTTCATCTATTATGATCGTTTACCTATACCAGCCTATTACTTTTTAGGCAACAGTGATTTACTGCCAATCTGCCTTCAAATCCATTTTGTTAAGAAAAAGCTGCTATATGAGGCGCAAGAACAAGGAACGAAGGACTTATGGACACAATCTGCTAGGCCGTATTGTTAAATATTTGATTTGAACAGGCAGGACGCCCACGATGTCCTCAATTGGAAATTACATCCTCTCTCTCTCTCCCGTGGTTCTTTTATTTTGCCGACTACTTCTCAGTTTATTTTAAAGCTTTCTCTCTCTTTCGTTGACCATAACCCTTCTTCTCTGTATTTCTCTGTATTGGCCGTGAAGGGAAAGCTCCGTTCCCTTTCTTTGTCGTGCTATCCATGGGGGGAATGATTAAGTGCTGAAAAATCTCCGCCCCACTTGGCAGAGAATCCTCTGCTTTTTCTATGCCCAGATTTTCTTCCCTTCTTTACTCGTGAAATCCGATCCCCGATTGTCGGGGTTGCTTCCTCGTGAAGATGGAAACTGCTCTCCTTGGCCTCATCCTCAATGTTTTAGCCGTTTTCCAAAATAGATTTGACATTAGGCATAAACTATATAAAAAAATTTAAAAAAAAATGAGAGCAAATTTAGCACTGAGTTCAAAGTTTTTTTGAGAAAAAAAGTTTGGAATAAAAATCAAGATTGATTCTAAAATTTTAGTTTTTTAGGGAATCGGGACCATTATCAAATTAATATATTATAATCATCGATGACCAAGATTTAAGATGGAAACTGCTCTCCCTTAACTGCATCATTTAGATTCTTGCCATTGTAGGGAGCAAATTTAGGACCGAATATAAAATTGATCATCATACTTTTGCGAATGTTCGATTTAATCCTTATAAATTTTTTAATGTTCGATTGGAATCCTTATAAGTTCTTTTAATGACAAAACTAGTCAAATACATGTTTGTTAGATAGATCAAATTATTTTACCCATTAACAAAATTCAAATTCATTTCCTTATATTATCCGGATCAATCACTTATGTGTTTGCCCTCTTTTGCTTGTGAATTGAATAAGAGATCTAATCTAGGTGGTCCTAATTTTCACAATAGTTTTTTACGTCAATTTGCTGATGTGGATTTTTTAGCGATAAAAGAAAATATCATGTCAAATAACTAATAATGTTTTCTGATGTAGGATTAATGAGAGGGTAGATTTGAAATTTGTTAGTATTTTTTTAAATAAAAAATATTCGGAGTAGATTTGTGGCTAGACGCAGAATTAGAGATTATTTTTAGACAAAAAAATTAAGGCCAGATTCAGTATTGAATTTAAAGTTGGTGTTTTGGTTTACAAAAAGAAGTTCGATATAAACTAAAATTGAATTTAAGATTTGAAGGGTTTTTGGTATTATTGGGTATATAAAAAAAGTGGGAAGGGAAAGTTGAGAAACTTCGCCAGTTTTAATCATCCAGGGGCAAAATTGATAATTAGATAGCATATAATTTTCTTTCTGCCCCTTTGCCCGATGACTGGGTCCCGCCGTTCCTTGCTTAACTCGAGGCTACCGCTCTTCTCTGTCGTGTTTCTGTCAAATGTCTTATTTCGTACGAGTAGCTAGGCCCCCACTGCTCTTCTCTCCACATAATTGTAAATTTTGTGGAAATCATAAATTAAGGAATCGCGAAGTTGTGAGGTTAATGAGGGTTGATTTAAATAAACGTCTTGGTGAATTTTCAAGTTTTGCATACAAGCTCCTCTTTGTAGATGATGTTGAGTAATCACTTTGGTGAGCAATTCATTAACGCAAGTCTTTTTTCTTCGGAAAGGAACTTATTTCGAAAAAGGGTGGGCTGAGAGAATAATAAGTCATGATCAATGATGATTTATGCAAAGTCTCCAATGCTGATCACCTTTGTACAACCTTTCCTTTAAAGATAAAATGGTTTTTTCCCACTTCAATCTAACTTTGAGTAAAACTTTGCTCTAACTTCGAAATGATGCTGAATTCAATATCACGGAGAAATTTAACTGTGAGGAGTAAAAACGCTTGGAAATTAAAGTGCAGAAAGAAAGGGGCTCCCTTGGAGGAAATGCAGATTCTGGTGAAGGAAGATCAGACGAACTTACGGGGAAATTGCATCTCTCTCTCCATCGGTCTTCTCATCTTCTCTTTTCACCTCCTTCAGGACAATCTGCCTCCTCTTTTCTGTTCTTTCTTTTGCCGACCACCTCTCGTTTTCCTTTTCTTTTCAATTAAAGTTACTTGTCCTTTGCCTTTGCCGACCATAACCCTTTCTCCCCGCATCTCTCTTCGTTGGCCGTGAGGGAAAAAAGGCCCTCTTTGCTGAAAAATCTCTGCCCCTCCTAGCAGAGAAACCACTACTTTTTCTATGCCTAGATTTTGTTGTCTTCTTTTCTCTTTAGCCGTGAATGCGGAGATCACTCCATTGTTGAGGTGGAAACTGCTCTCCTTTGCCCTCGTCCTCTAGAGTTTTTACCATTATTCGAAATAGATTTGAGGTTAGACAAAAAAAAAGTTATAATATTTAAAAACAAATTAAGAGCAGATTTAGCATTGAGTTTAAAGTTGAGAATTTATTTTAAAAAATTTCGGGATTATTGTAAAAGTAAATATTTGAAATCAATTCAGAAATATAATACAAGTCGAAAAATTGGAGAACAACAAATAAGAAAGAAGTGGAGAGTGAATGTTAACTTTTTTTTATTAATGTTTATTCATAAACTAAAATGTACTTAAATAATTTAAATTTTGGGGGTTTTTGAGCTGTTGGGCCTATTATGGAAAGAGGGAAGCGGAAGTTGAGGAACGTCACCTGTTTTTTAATTATCTAGGGGCAGGTTTGTAATTAGATAGCATACAGTTGTCTTTCTACCCCCTCACTCTCACCAGTCCTTGCTTAACTCGAGGCAATCGCTTTTTTCCTGCCAAGTTTTTGTCAAATTTCTTATTTCCATTGAGTAGTTGGGCCCCACCACTCTTCTCTCCACATAATCGCGACGTTACCAATAATTATTATTTTTTGAAGATGTCAGCTTATTGATTTGATTTAGGCAAATTTATTGATTTCACATTAATAAATCAAGATTTGCAATTTTTTTCCGGCAAATGTTTTCTCCGGGTTCAGCGTAGCGCGTGCCGTAATATTTGGCCCATCTTCTTGACTTGGACAAAAAGTGGGCTTTAAAATAATAATAAAAAGGAAAAAGAAAAGACACAAAGGAGAAAGGAAAAGCACGCGCCATGAGAGAAAGGAAAAGAAAAGGAAAGAGGAATTTGCTGAGCCATATTTACTGCTATTCACAATGCCCGCTAAGAATTGAAGCCCATTGTTCATATAATTGGACTAATGTCCAATATTCGAAATTATATAAGATTTAAACTGCACAGTCCGATTTGGAGTTATTAAAGCTATAGTATATATGGAAATCATGGACTAAATTGTTGTCAAGTTGTGAGATTTGACGAGGATTGATTTGAAGTAACATTTTCAGGGGGAGTGAATTTTCAAATTTTGCGCTTGAACTTCACATTGCGGACTACATTAAATAGTCGCTTTGATGGATTAACTTACAATGCTTTTACAAGTGCTAAGTTATCACTTTAAATTCAAGAGCTTGACTGCAGTGTCCTCTAAAGCTAATCAACTATATAGCTCGTGAGTCATAAGATTACTTTGCCTAAAATGCATCTATACATGAGCCCATACATATCTACCACATTAACTATTACAATACTAACATATTCGACCTATCCATATAGGAAATTTTCGGCCTATCCATATAGGAAATTTTCGATCATTAGTTTGACACGATAAAGTCGACATCGGATAACAAAGAACACCAGTTCATCGAATTTTGACTTCATATCGTTTGGTCACTAAAAAGCACCGCCAGGAGTCTGTTTTTTAGCTTACAATACCAATAATTCATTATATGCATGCTATTTAGTTCTGTAAATGTTGCTTTAAGTTTGTATTTGACGAAGTACATTTTCTCCAAATTGCACGAAAGTTTAACAAGCCTCTTAGCCCTCCAAGTAAATTTTCTTATGAAGTCTTGATTAAGGCTTTCGCAATGTCCTTTGCCTGAGGTAAAGTTGCTGGAAAGAGGAAGATCTTCAAGGGTTCTCTCAATCTTCCTAGAAAAGAGCAGAGACCCAATAGTCTGGAGTATAGCAGGATAACCTCAGGCCAAGCAACAAAGAGCTTCAGTTGGAGGCGTCATCTCTAAAGTGACTAACAGAAGTGAAATCTAGCCTGGGTAAATGGCACAAACGTCTAGAACTTTTAAAAGCATAACTTCACCTATCAGAGTAGTTTACCTTGCCAGCCAAGGCAATGCTGATTTACTGCCAGTCTGCCATTAAATCCATTTATTACAAAAACCGTTGCATGAGAAGCAGGAACAAGAAAAGGAGGACTCGTCGACAGAATCTGATAGACCATACTGCTAAATATTTTATTTATATAGATATGATGCTTACAACATTTCCGATTGGAAGGACCATTCAGAAGCACAAAACCCCAACTTCATTTTCACTGCGAAGGATATTGAAACATTGCTTTGAAGAATTTCAGAGCTCCACAAATAATCTCAACCATTGTCAATTAAACCAGCATGTCTAGGTAGTAGTCCAGGCATGCGAGTAAGTATTGGAGCTGGAGGAAATGCCAAATAGTTATCAGATGCGTTATACAAAACGGATGAATAATTACTTTCCAGTTGGAAAATAAAAAGATGATGAAATACTTGATTAAAGGTAAGGAGCCAAACAAGTCAACAAGTTACACACGACACCAAACATACGCTTTCAAAAAATCTCCCATAAACCCATACTAGAGTTGTTGGACTGTGAAATAAGATTTTAAATTTGAAAAGGTACGTAAGAAAACTAGACTGAAATAAGTACTTAACTGGAAAAGAAGCATTCCGAAAGGTGTGAGCCGTAAAATATCCGCAATTAGTAATAAATATCACGAAATCATATCAAATTTTAAGTTGAAAGATGCATGCTCTATGAGAAAATATTAGGTACCGGACCGGTACCACCTCATTTTTACCAGATCCATTCACAATCTGACACGTGTCTCATGACCCCACCATTTTCAGAAACGCCCCCACCCCGCGCGTCACTTTCTGTTTTTACGAACCTCCATCTCTCGCCCCTCTCTCTCTCCGCTCCTATCCCGACGGAGCACACGGCCGCGACCTCGCCTTCCTCTGACGACCGCGACCGCGCGCGTCTCTCTCTCATGAATTGAATCCAAGATCCTGTCTCGACTACAGCAGCAGGTGAGAGAAGAGAGAAAACGGAGAGCCAGGGGGAAGTTCGGGGAAGAAGAACGTTGGGGAGGAAAAAGTAGCAGATAGAGAGAGAACAGGAGAGAAAGGTGGTCGCCCGGGGCTTTCACACAGAGGGGGGGCTTCGCAAGAGACAAAAAAAAAATAGAGAGCAGAACCAGCGACCTCAAAAAAAAAAGGAGGAGGGCACAGCAGAAGGAGAGAAGAGATCTGGGAGAGAGATTTTTGGGGGAAGAAGAAAACGCAGAGATTTTTAGCTCGAGGAAGGAGAGCAGCACCGGGGGGAGAGAGAAAGAAAACGCAGCAGAACAGAGGATAGGAGGTCGCGGTCGTGTGCTCCGTCGGGGGAGAGTGGAGAGAGAGATGCGAGAGACGGAGGCTTGAAAAAACAGAGAGAAACGCACGTGGATTCTGAAAAATGGTGGGGCATTGGACACGTGTCAGATTGTAAGTGGATCCGGTAAAAAAGAGGTGGTACTGATCCGGTACCTAATATTTTCTCCATGCTCTATTCACTTGAGCCTCCTCCTCCCAGCGAGAAAATATTCAGTGGTTAGTGAACGCCACGTCAATCGCTGACGTGACACGCATTTTTACTCATAGCCAATAAATAAGAGACACGTGTCAACTGAGTTGGAATAAAAAAATTTAAAAAAATTGCTTCTTCCTCCTTGAGCAGTCCGGTTTTCCCGCTGGTTTTCTTCCATGGCCTCCGATCTGGAGCTATGGCCGCGAGTGGTTTCCGAGGCGGCTGAGGCGGAGCTTCGGCTACTCCGCCGTCCTTGGTCGGAGCCGTGGCGACGAAGGAACAACAGTGGCTTCGTCGGGGACACATAAGCAAAAATCCAAATCTGGTTTTCTTCTTCCTCCCGATGAAGCCGTTGTTGTTCCTCCGACCAAGGATGAGGGAGTCGCTGAAGCTTCGCCTCATCTGTCATCTGCCTCAGAACCAACTCACGGCTCCAGATCTGAAAGTTCGGTCGGAGGCTATGGACAAGTAAAGCTTGCTACCATGGACAAACAAAGCAGAAGCAAAAATCCAGATCTGGTTTTCTTCTTCCTCCCGACGAAGCCGTTGTTGCTCCTCCGACCAAGGACGACGGAGTCGTCGAGGCTTCACCTCAGCCGTCGTCTGCCTCGAAACCAACTCGCGGCTCCAGATCTGAAAGTTCGGTCGGAGGCCATGGACGAGTAAAGCTTGTTGCCATGGACGAGCAAAGCTGGTCCATGAGGCCGATGTTGTTCCTCCGTCGCCACAGCTCCAACCAAGGATGACGGAGTCGCCGAAGCTCCACCTCAGCCGCCCCGCTAGTCGTCGTCCGCCTGGGAACCAACTCGCGGCCATAGCTCCAGATCGGAGGCCATGGAAGAAAACCAGCGGGGAAAACTGGACTGCCCAAGGAGGAAGAAGCAATTTTTTTAATTTTTTTTATTCCAACTCAGCTGACACGTGTCTCTTATTCATTGGCTATGAGTAAAAATGAGCGCCACGTCAGCGATTGACGTGGCGCTCACTAACCACTGAATATTTTCCTGAGACACACCATACCACAACTGTCATAGGGGGCTTCAAGCTTCTCAACAGTTGGTCAAAAAGTGGGCTTTAAAAAGAACAAAAAAGAAGAGACACAGAGGAGAAAGGAAAAGAAAGGAGAAAGAAAGAAAAGAAAGAAAAGAAAGGGAAAGTGTAATTTGCCGAGCCATATTTACTGCGACTCACAATGCCCGATAGAATTGAAGCCCATTTGTTCATATAATTAGATTAACGTTCAAAATTTGAACTTATATAAGATTTAAACTGCAAAGTTTGATTTGGAGCTGTTAAGCTATAGTATATATGGAAATCATGGACTAAAGCTTTGTCAAGTCATGAGATTTAACGTGGATCAATTTGAAGTAACATTGTAGGTAGAGTGAGATATCGAGTTTTGCGCTTGAACTTTGTGTTGCGGATAATAGAAAATAATCACATTGATGAGCAATTCGTCGGCACGTGAGTCTTTTTGCTTAGAAAGTGAGCTTCCTCCGAAAATGGTGGTCAGTGATTCCGTCGCGGTTAATCATGATTTTTACAAAGTCTTCGATGTTGGTCACCTTTGTATAACCTTTTCTTTAAAGATAAAATGATTTTTCTCACTTCGGTCCAAACTTTGAACAAAACTTGCTCTAACTTCAAAAAAGTGCTGAACTTCATTTTGTTTTTTGGCTTTGAAATTGAAATCGCGGACAATTTTAACTATGAGGAGTAAAAACTCTTGGAAATTGAAGTGTAGAAAGAATAGGGAACTTGGACTGCATTTTTGCGAAAATAGATTGAAAGAACTTATGGGGAAATCACATCGTATAAGACCGGACATATAATACGGGATAAAATTAGGGATAGATGTAGGATTGAAGTTAAAATTGAGGTCCATTTTGAGATTAAAAAACTTGGCATAAAATTAATATTAAACCTAAAATTTGAGGATTTCTAAGAAATCTATGACCGAAATAGAAAGACGAGGAGCCTCACCTGTTTTAATCATCTAAGGGCCGATTTGTAATTATATAGCATATAATAATCGTGTGTAAGAAGAAGAAGAAGCTTGTTCTAATATCCAATTATAACCATGCAAGCTAAAAGAGTTACCAATGCTATCTATACACCAACAATATAAATTAAAATGACAACACTTGATTTTATTTTATTTTGGTAATAAACAACACTTTACATTTTGTGCGTAAAAAAACAAAAAAAAAGAGTGCTAACGCATTTCAGGTGCACCTTTTTTCATAGTATTAATTTACAATACTTAAAAAAGTGCTAAATTATCACTTTAATTTCAAGAGTTTAACCGTAGTGTCCTCGAAAGCTAATCAACTCTATCTCAAAAGTTAAGATTACTTTGCCTAAAATGCATCTAACCTAAATGGGGACAATTGCCAAATAAGTCTTAAACCTTTTGTTACTTTGCCGATTCAGTCCTAAACCTTTTTTTATGCCAAATAAGTCCTAAATCTTTTGCAACTTTGCCGGTTAAGTCCTTCCGCCGGATTTTGGAAGGAAAATACTTGCTTGGCGATAACGTGGCGCGCCGGAGCTTGCTGGTGATGACATGGCGACGGCGTGGCGATGACCGGACCCAATTTTTTCTTTTTTTTCCTTGTTTTTCTAAAAAAGGACTTACTTGGCCGGTGAGCTCCCCTCCGGCCGCGGGCGATGGCGACGGCCCCGTGGCCAGTAAGGGAGCGAGCTCGCGCTATAGAGATCTGCAGTGATCTCCCTCGCTGTAGAGATCTGCAGTGATCTCCCTTGCTGCAGATCTCAGCAAGGGAGCGACCTCACTGCAGAGATCTACAACAATCTCCCTCGCTGCAGATCTCAGCGAGGGAGCGAGGGGGCTCCAAAGACCTACAGCGATCTCCCTCGCTGCATATCTGTAGCAATCTCCCTCGCTGCAAATCTCTGCGAGGGAGGAGCTCCCTCGCTGCAAATGTGCAGCTCCCTCGCGCTGCAACGAGGGAGCTCTCTCGCTGCAGATCTGCAGCAATCTTCCTCGCTGCAGATCTGCAGCTACGAGGGAGGAGCTCCTTCGCCGGCCACGGGCGAGGGCGGCGGCGGCGGCCTCCCTCCCTTTCGCCTGCGGCCGGCAAGCTCTACCGGCTGCCGGAGCTTGCTGGCCAAGTAAGTCTTTTTGTTTTTAGAAAAATAAGGAAAAAAAAAAGAAAAAATTTTGGGTTCGATCATTGCCACGTCATCATCAACAAGCTCCGTCGCACCACGTCATCACCACGTAAGCATTTTCCAGCCAAAATCTATCGGAAGCACTTAACCGACAAAGTTGCAAAAAGTTTAGGACTTATTTGGTATAAAAAAAGGTTTAGGACTGAATCGACAAAAGAGCACAATATTTAGGACTTATTTGGCAATTGTCTCAACCTAAATGGCATCAAGCGTCAATATAATAAATGAGCCTATACATATTTACCACGTTAGCTATTACGATACTTACATATCCAACCTATAAGTATATAAAATTATCGATCATCAATTTGACACAATAAAGTTGACATTGGATAACAAAAGACACTAGTTCATCGAATTCAACTTAACATTGTTTTGTGACTAAAAAGCAACGGTAGGACTTTGTGTTTTCAAGTTTATTATACCAATAATTCATCTATGCATGCTATTCAGTTCTGTAAATGTTGCTTTAAGTTTGTATTTTACGTTGTACATTTTCTCCAACTTGTTTTTTACGACATCATATTGTACAAAAGTTTAACAAACCTCTTGGCCCTCCAAGTCAAAATTTGTTATGAAGTCTTGATTAAGGCTTTGGCAATGTCCTTTGCCTGAGGTAAAGTTCCTGGGAAGAGGAAATCTTCAAGGGTTCTCTCAATCTTCCTAGAAAATAGCAGAAACCCAATAGTCTGGAGTATAGCAAAAAGTTTGTAAGGCAGGATAACGTCGGGCCAAACAACAAAAAGCTTCGGTTGGAGGCGTCATCTCTAAAGTGACTAACAGAAGTGAAATCTAGCCATGGGTAAATGGCTCAAATGTCTAGAACTTTTACAAGCATAATTTTATCTATTAGAGTCGTTTACCGTACCAGCCTATTACTTTGCAGGCAATGCTGATTTCCTGCCAATCTGCCATCAAATCCATTTATTAGAAAAACCGTAGTTTGAGAAGCAAGAACAAGGAAAAGCAGTACTCATCGAAAGAATCTGATAGACCATACTGTTAAATATTTTATTTGAACAGATATAATGCTTACAATGTTTCCGATTGGAAAGACACCAAGCATGCTGAAGCACAAAACCCCATCTTTATCTTCACTGCGAAGGATATTGAAACATTGCTTTGAAGAATTTCGCAGCTCTACAAATAATCTTTACCATTGTCAGTTAAACCAGCATGTGTAGGTACTAGTCTAGGCATGCAAGTAAGTATTGGAGCTGGAGGGAAGAGTCGAGTAGTCAGATCTTCAAATGACAAATAGTTACCAGATGTGTTCTACAAAACGAAAGAATAATTACTTTCCAGTTGGAAAATATAAAGATGATGAATTATTATATTAAAGGTAAGGAGCCAAACAAGTCAACAAGTTACACACGACACCAAACATACGCTTTCAAAAACTCTTCCATGAACCCATACTAAAGCAGTTGGACTGGGAAATAAGATTCTAACTTTGAGGAAGTAAGTAAGAAAACTAGACTAAATAAGTACTTAGCTGGAAAAGAAGCATTCTGAAACGTGTGATCCATAAAATATCCGCAATTGGTAGTAAAGATCAAGAAGTCGTATAAAATTTAAGTTGAAAGATGCACGCTCTATTATATTCACTTGAGCACCCTCCTCTCAGTTGAGACACACCACAGCTGCCATATGGGACTTCAAGCTTCTTAAAAGTTTTCCATTCTGTTTTAATATTTATATCATGTTAGAAATGATTATACCACAGCTGTGCATAACTGCTTCAAGCGCTAGCATATGAAAAGCAGCACACTGCATATCCATAGTTCCATAAGACAGCTACTTTGGTAAGATAATTTTCATTATGTACAAACAAACTCTTTCATCAGCAAATGTAATTCATGAAGCGGACGATTAGTAATAATCCGGTAGAAATCTCAAAGAAACAGAATTGCAGCAGCCTCAGTCAAGTTCACAGCCATTCTACTCATGACCAAGCAGCTATAGCTTAATAAAAACATAACCAGTTATTATCCTGAAAAAAAAAAACAAGACATCATGTTGACGGTGTCTCATCCACTCTGTGATTTGCCGTTGGAGCCTCCACTCCTCAATTTTTACAATGAAAGATTGCAAATACGTCTATAATAAAAAAAAATTAAAAAAGGGAAAAAAGGTGCTTGCTTATTGGGGACATTGGCATATTGGAAAGGGCCTTATCTGACTTGGGAATGGGCCTCCGCAAGATCAAATGGGCCGAGTTGGACCTGATAACTTAATATAGCATTGTCAAATAATGCACAAAAGTGTCCTTTCTTTCAATCCCATACAGGCTGAAGGGTCTTAGCTCGCCAAACTTATGAGAATAAAGACATCGCATAGATGCAAATGTTATGGGAGTAGTTATCGAAAATGTAATATGGAAAAGCAATGTAATTATCCTTGTTTACTTTTTAATGAAAGAAATATTCCAATGAATTATTCATTGGTATCATATGAGTGCAAACATTCTAGCATGCTCAAACGTCGTATTTTTCCAACTAGGGATGATTGGATATTAAACTTGAACCTACATGATCATTCTATAGTCAACTAGACTTATCCTCATCCACACTTTGGACAAAACACTAAGTCCCGTTACTGATAAATGTGCAAGGCCTTGTTTGATCTTGGCCGTTTCTCATATTGGTGATGGAGAGGAATTCTTTCCGCTCCAGAACTTCACATGCTAAGCTCTACATCTAAAGAGCGTGAAGATTGCCAGGTTCCCAGCTCGTTCCTGCAACAGGACGGATGTAACTCAAATTGCTATGCACCTACCATAAGAGGATAATTGTTCTTTTTGTATTTGTCTAGTGATTATAGATTCATCCTTTTTGCACTTTACCCTCACAATTGATTCAAAATTTAGGGGAAAACCTAGGGCGTGCATGATTGAGTTTCTATCCAAAAATCTAATTCTGTTCCAAAATGAGTTTCTGAAAAAAGAAACGCGTTTGATACGGACAAAAAATTTCTATTCCAGAAATAGAAATCTGTTTGATATGGTAAAAAAAAATATGTTTCTGAATCTGATTTTGTTTTTGTTTCATTTGAAGAAATTTTTAATTATTTAGATTGCAAGATGCTCATCACAATAAAAATCAAATACTTTTTATTTAGTGCAAAAAATTGACAAATTTGATCTCATTTTCTATCGTAATCAAACTTCAAATTCACTTTAGTTACATAAAATATAGTATATAATAATTCTCAAAGAACTAAGAGAAAGGAGGATACCCATGAGTTTTGCAGGGCCAATCTGCGACCATATTGGCCTCTGTAGGACAGTAAGAAAATTGAAAGCTGAGATGAGAATAGAGACATACAGACTTAGTTGTTTGGCCGCTATAACATCGAGGTCCCGAAAATGTTTGAAATCTCATAGGATGTTCCAAGAGACTGGAAAAATCACAAAACAGATGTGAGATATGGAACCAAAGCTCACATTACAACATGACATTGCAAAAATTATAAGAAATTGTCAAATACAAAATAATACAAATGCATTATAAAGGTCGAAAATACAATATCATGGAATCTGTGGCAAATTATGATATATTGTCATTTTATTGGTAATACATTTCCTAAACAAGTTCATCTCAATTCCCTCCTCACTTGATGTATCACTCGCATCCACATCTTCTGTGTAGATTCAAATTGGTGCTCCGGATCTCCATATAAGGAAAAATTTCTATCCCTCTTGTCTTGATCCCAAATGTAGTTGTGGATAGCATAGCATGTGTCACGCCTCGCTCTTCGAGCACACGACAGCCCCTAAATTTCTTCTTCCTTTCCTTCGGTCTATGAGTGCAACATCACAGGACTTGTCACCGTCCTTCCAGTCTTCAACGGAAGCGCGGGCCTTCATCCTAACGACCCCCATAGGACTCACCTCTAAAGTCAACTCATACCCAACGGGTTGAGATATAAATATCTCAATGAGCCAACCCCCTAACCCAAAACTAGGTCTATCAATTGCCCTAGGATCCCTAATCGCGTCTTTGCCACTTAAGTTTAATCTTTCCTCACTCTCTCCTCGAGCTCACACGCTTCCGTACTCTCTCTTCCCTCTCATCTTAAGAGTTCACTACTCCCAAACTGAATTTCTAGCACCCGCCTAGTTGCTTATCAACCAAGTAATTAAAGCAATAATTAAATAAATAAATTACATTCGTAGCAATAAATAAATAAATTGCACAATTAAAATAGTAAACAAATAAATAAATTGTGCAACCAATAATTATTCAAGGCCGTGCACAACCAGGCTGCGACCCTACCCAATCTACTCAAATCATAATCCTCATCCGTTTGGTTTTGCAACCCTCAATTCCATCGACCTTCCATTGCACCTCTCTGCCATCTAAATATTAACTAGGCCTCTATGGGCTCACCATCAATCCATCCAATTGCAGCATTTCGATTACCCAATATCCAATCAAAATTAATCCATCTCAACTAATCATCCCTTCAAGCCACATAATTGCTCTAACAAATCTACTAAGGCAATAAACATGCCTAATCAAGGCTTATGAGGTCTACTCACCTCAATTTGCATCTTCAAGTAACTGATGGCGGTCTGTGAATTTCCCCTATTTTTTTTTTCCTTTTTCTTTTGTTTCTCCTTTTTTTTTCCTTTTTTCTTTCATTTTCTTCTTTTCCTTTTTCCTTTTTTTTCTTTTTTTTCTTGGGCCGAGTTGGGCTGACCAGGGCCCATTAACCCTGGCCCAACACTGCTGGAGAGAAGCCTACGCTTAGTGGCTCCGACGATGGCAACAATGCCGGCAAAGCTCCGTCAAGGCTCCCGGGAATGGTCCTCGATTGTGAGCGTGATGGCCGGAGCTATGGACTCAATGGCGAGGCCAAACGGTGAGGAGAAAGGCGTTGGCGAGGGCCTTAGGCTCGGATCGAGCTGGCCGGGAAGGAAAATAGTGGACGGACGGCGCAACGCCAAGCTTGAACGGATGAGACTTTTGAGTTGCTGGCCGAGGACCGTGGCTGAGGCGGAGGTGGCTCCAACGATGTCGCCTCTCAAGCCAAGCCGTGACGACGACGACAATGGGACAACGGGCGACAAAGGACGAAGCGGAGGGCGGTGAGCTTAGGCAAGGCGACGGCTGGCGGAACGCAGGCGGCGGCGGACGTAGTGGTACGAAGGAGCAGAAGCAACGTTGTCAAGCCCCAGAAGGAATTTTTTTTTTGGTGAAGTTAATTGTTTTTTTGTAAAGCCTTAGTAGGAAGTTGACGAAGAAGAAAAATGAAGAAGAAGAAGGTGGAAGATCGAGGAAGAAAAAGAACAGTGAGGGAAAGAGAAAATAAAATGAAAACAGAAGAGAGAGAGAGATGGGACAGGGGCAGGTCTGTGGGGAAAGCTCGCGGCAGAAGAGAAGAAAAATAGGGGGTCAAGTAAAAAAGGTGGGGCTATTACAGCATGCAATTACAATATATGATTGCTTTCAAATTGTAAATGAGGATATGTGTTTCAAAATAAAAAACGATTCTTCAATACACAAATGATATCTCAATGACATTTCTAAGTGAAGAATGCCTTTGATTGAACAACTCTCTTGCTGTTGTTGGCCGTCTCTTGATACCCCTATATTCGATTAGATGATAGTATTCACCTTTAAAAGGAGTTAAAAATCCTGGAGCTAATGCATATCCCAAATCTAGCACATAGTATTTACCTAAAACAAAGTATTCATTTATAGGTCAAAACTTACAACTGAAGTATAATAATAACAACAAACTAGTCGATGAAACCCCAAACTAGGAGTCTCGAGTTCTGCCCTAGGACCCGACAATCGTTGGCAGATCATTCCCAACCAGCACACACAAAAGTAAATTTAATATCAAATGTGCATGCGTACATCACATTCTGTGTGGTTATTCCTTTCATGACTCTAAATGGGATTTGCTTAGACATAGGTACAGAAGCATGAACATGGATAGTATCAATAGCGCCTATTCAACCATGTCATTTTATCATAAACCATTATTATACAAAATTGAAAACAAAATGAAATCGATTGGGCAAAAGAATGTACAAACATACAACCTTGAAGTAATGTTAATGCCTGAGATCCATAAGAATCTCATTTGGAATAACATCAAATGAAAGTGAAACAATATTCTCGTTTGCTAGCTTGCAAACTGCTTTTAACACTATTGTAAAATATTTGCTAATAGTTTGTTCTGAATATCGAAATCTCTTGCATAAATTTCTATTCGAACTCTTGTGACTAATCATAGATAAAAAGATCCCGATTTATTCATCTATTTTAATCTGTCGACCATTTTTTAACCAACCTTAAGTTGCAAAGGTTGACAAACACGTGTCTTTTTTATTCTAAAAGTTTCATCTATTCTATCTGAATGTTTTGAAGAATCTCCCTCATCCATCCAGGTCCTGACAATACGCTATCCCTAATAGGTTCTCTTGTGTGCATTGACATATCCATCGCAAATGTGCATAACCATGCTATCAGTATATTTATATCTGATTTAATTGATTCAACTACCGATACTTGATTGCTACTTTCAGCCCCCTTCCATATTACCTATGCCATCACATTAAATAAGAATGTTGTCACAACATATAAGTCAATAATCCAATAATATTCAACAATAGCCACAAAATCATACCAAAATATCTCATATGAAATCTATATAAACAAATAAGCCAATAATAAAACATATAGCATCTCATATGATGGCAACCACATATCATATAATAGATTTTATATCATAGTTGAATATCCTAATACAAAACCAAAGTGTCTCAAATACATAAGTCATGATAGAGGCAAACCAAACATAAATCATAGCATATTTCGCCCCACCTACTTAAATAGATTCAATTAACCCACGTCTCCTTTCAGTTAGAGCTAAGATGAAAGCCTCCCTCCAAGATGCATTAAGTAAGGATTCCTTCATAGCTTTGCTTTACAAATCTTGCGCTAAGTCAGTCATGCCATTTATGAGGGCCATCATATCTCCTACGAAGTAAGGGTCTATCGGTGCTGATGATGGTGATGGTGTATTTGAGGTGACTGAGGTAATAGTTATTTGACTAGTCCTAAATGCAACTAATTCTCGAATGGCTTTGCAAGTGGTGGAAAACTCATTTGTTTTGTTATTCCTTCTCCTCTTGGCATTTGGAGTTATGTCTATATTGTGCTTCCCATGATTTGCTGATGTAGTCACGTTGGGTGTAAGGAGTCCCTTCTCAATATGATATTCATCCAATTCCGTCGGATTACCTATCGTATCAGCATCAGCATCACCAACAATTTCATCTCCCTCTGAGAATGACACTTATTTTGTATTTCCTATTGCATACTCTCCAGTAGCATATGTATCACCGAAAACAATACAATAATCGGGATACAGTGAAAAGTCATCCTTCCTAAATTTAGCACATTCCTTATTATCTTGCAATTTTCATAATAATGACACACATCAGCAACATAATCAAAGCTTACAACCATAATAAAAACAAAACAACCCAAGAAAAATGATACATTTATGTGAGACTCAGATACACTTTCATTCTCCACAGCAACCCTGTTATTTATATGATCCCATCCAAATCCAAATTGTGATAAAAGTTTCTTGAAACTACCGTACTGTATCATCGGTTTATTGACCTTGCTCTTAAACTGCATTAAAGTAAAGTGTACTACCCATTTGTTGAATTCGACACGTACGTTATTCCATTCCATTTTGTTGTAGGTAGAGGTGGTGCGATTTCTTTTTTTACTTCTACTACCAACAAACTTACGAGCTCATTGGTTAAAGGCTCAGTCTACTTTGCCTTATCAACCTTTTTGTGGGATGCCATTTTACCTTAATTGATTGAACATTCAAGATCACAATAAGGTACAATGTTATGACTATTAATCAAACGAGATGAACAAAAGGCCACACTATGTCAAAAATCAGAATAAAAGGCAAATGTAATGCTTTAAAGAACCAAAACTGCAGAAGAACATGACCTATTGAAGCTAAAGTAATCAAAGGAGTAAGTCGTTGCCAGCTCTTTCAAAGGACCTACGTACGCTACATCAAGCACACAAGACTGTTATAATAGCTATGTAACCAGAATATAGTTAGTTATTAAAGCATAAAAAAATGGCAAGACGCAGAGCATCGACTCTCCTAAATATACAATGGAAAGCAAAGACAAACACAGACAATCAAAAAATAACTCTGTAATCAAGATAAGGGATGAGGCCAGTAGTAAAGCAGAGGCAGTAGAAGTAGGTATTTTCAGCCCTAAATTGGTTGAGGCAGTGAACATCCATGCACTTCCCCCATACGCCTTCCCAGATGCAATACAATGAACAGAATCAAATTACTTTGTAAGCCGCATGAAGGCCTACTTAAAGCCTCGACATTCCCACCAGGTGCCGTTGGAAATTATCGTGCAAATGCATTTCTTTCTATGCCGTTGGAAGTTAACGATTCCTCTTGAGGCCAAAGGACTTTCCACAATTCTTAAGACTACGAACATGTTCAACGACATGAAAGTAACGGGACCGAGTATCAAAACACCACAAACAGCCAAGAATCCTGTCAAAAGCTTGGCAGCGTCAATATGGTGCTAACTATAGACAAAAAGCTCACACGTAAAAATGCTTATTAGAAAAATATAGAGTTTGCGCCGCTTGACTCCTTTTCAACGCGTCAGAAATCTGAAAAATTATTGCCAAAATGGGCATTCATTTTTAAGGCATCTTCTCTTTTTCAAAGGGAAAACACATTATTTCCACAGGTAAAATCTCTCGCCTTATCCTCAAAAGAGCTGTATAGACACCAAAAAGCTGTCTGCGCTCCACAGTCGCGAACGCCAGTGAACAAGTCTACTAAGATCGATGTCTAATGTATAAGCCAAACAGAACGCAGTACCCATCTTCTTGAATCATTCAAGAAGATGCTACGTGTTATAAATAATTTGTACCCTAATTAAAAGACGAAACTGAGATCGGAGCAAGCAAGGAGATGAGGAGAGGTAACGGCCGAGGCAGAGGGAGGCTGAGGCATGCGGATGGGCGGAGGAGGAGAGGTGGTCGGGAGCTTAGGCGTTCGTGAGGGAGGAGGCGCAGTGAATTTAGGGCACAAAAAATGAACAAAGGGAGAGGCGTTTCTGAAGAGAATGGATTCTCTTTCGGCCACCGATAATGAGAAATCAAATTTTTTTCATTTCTCACTTTTTAGCCATGCTACAGAGCCACACAAAGAAACAATTAGAATCAAAAAGCAGTTGTACTCTGCAAATGTGGATCTCTTAATAATATATGTAGTTTCAGATTAGAGGTACATAACCCATAGAAGGGCAATGAAATTGGAATGTAGCGGATGCTAAAACTAACGTAACAGGGAATAGTGGCAATAAATTATTAAAAGTATCTTTTTCGATACAATACAAAGGCATCTGGGCAACCTCCTTGAAAATTTAAAGATCAAATTAGTTACTAATTAGGAAACATAAGATATTGTACTAATATACATAAGGATAATAAGCCAAGCAGAGAGCCGAATCTAATATGATTGCCCAACTAAAGCTTCCATGTACATTGTCAAGGAATCAAACCTGAGATCAAATATGAAAAACTAGACTATTAGACAGAGGGTTAAGTGAAAAATCATTATTGAGGACAACCCCCAGAAGATAACCCAAAACTCCCAACAAGTTTTCTTTTCTCTCATTCTCTCATTATAGTCTTAAGTTTCTGGCCACTCAGGCCAGGAAATGAAAAATATAGGTACAACTTTATGGTAATAGGCATATGTGAATACAAATATCTACAGACAAACCCTATTAATAGAAGTCTCGAATCAGCCAAAGGAGAAAAGAATTTTTCAGCTCAAGTAAATGATGAGTTCAGTACCAAAAGCAAAAGTCTTAATTAAAGGATGTAATGTTTACATAAACTAATGTTATGCATACAGACATATCGAGAATTTCACATTTGGTACACATGTCAGTAATGAGGACCAGACTTGAAGGTGGGGGGCGGGGGGGTTGGGGGGCGAAGGATTCACTTCAATCAACAGTTAACAGTAATGTTATATCCTATCCCATACTTCGTGTTTTTCCCACTGAGGCAGCGTGTTCAAGAATATTTATGAATAAAAAAAGTAGATATAGCATTAATGTGAAGAATTTACAATGTAAGAGCTCTCAACAACACAATCAAGTTAGAACTTCTATACACCAACAAGGTTCTATTACATTTCAGCTTTCTAATTCTTCTACTAATACCCACATTCGATCTGTTGAAATTCCTTCGCATCTGTCCGTTGCAAATATTGGTGTCCCCAAATCCTCTAAAGTGCAGTAATTCTCTGACTCTCTACATTGTTTCTCCAAGACAATAATGAGGGCAAGACATCTTACTAACCTGACAAGATATATCAAGGCAGAAAATATTAAAGCTGTTGGACTGTGAAATAAAATTCTTAGTTTGAAACTTAACTGCAAACAAAGCATTAGGAATAACAGGTAAGATATCAAGAATGAAATATTGTCCATTAAGAATCAAGATCAAGAAATGTCATCAAATTTTAAGTTGAAAGATGCACACACTGTTCACTTGGACATCTTCCTCTCAGTTGAGACACGCCACAGCTGCCACATGGGACTTCAAGCTTCTTACCAGTTTTCCATGCTGCTTAATATTTATACCATCCTAGAAATTATTATACCACATCATGTATGATTGCTGCAAGCAATACCATATAAAAAGCAGCACACCACATATTCATAGTTAAGTAAAGAATGCTAGGTTGGTAGGATAAGATTCATTACGTATTATGCAGAAGCAAACTCTCTTCCGAGCAAAAGGTAGTCCATGAAGTGAGTGAGTGATGGTTTATAAATTTATAGATGTCTCAGAGAAAATGTAGCAGCATCCATGAATTTCGTAACCATCGTACTCATGATTAAACAGCTATAGCTTAATGACAACTAGTTATCTATGAACTTTTCCAACCACAAGCATAATTGAGGCACATACAAATTCTATCATTTAGAAACTACCAAAACCATAAACTTTTCAATTTGACTAAAAAAGAACATATCTGAATTTCAACAATCAAGATAAGCTACAATTTGATGAAAATGAGCAACTCATAAATGACTGCTTCACAATGAGCTCCACCTCTGTAAATGCTAGGCTGAAATTTGTCATTGACATTTGAAGAATTTTCAGTCATCAATGACGACATCAGCAGCAAGGTGACAATTTTCTATCATACAAGAGAATGCATTTAAGCACGTCAATCAGATTCAAGTCCTAAAGTATATATATCTATTGAATCTATTAATAATGTATGACGTGTGAAACATACAATTCATTAAGGCTATTCATCTCCTCTCATTTGCCGACATATTAAACAAATTGGCCTATCCAATGATCTAATAAGATCGGTCAAGCTTATCCTGCCTAGATTAAAATCTAACAGTTCATATTAACTTGACATTGGCAAACGTGAACCAGTTAAAATGGTTTGCCATCTCTATCAGCATCTAGTTCATTCAACAAGCTTGTTGTTTGCATTCCATCATGCAGCTTTTGCGCAATTCTGAATATTTCGCAAGAGAGATCAGAGAGGAACACATTCTGATGATAAAGGATTCTTGCAGGAGGAATTTCTTGTAGAGAAGTAATGAGGTTAACATTACAGCTAAAGCATGGAAAACTTCCTCCTACATCAACCAGTGAAACTGCACCATCTTCAAGTCCCAAGACAACAACCTTGCCATCAGGACCCCCTCGTAATGATGTAATCCATTTACCTCAAATAGATTAGAATAATTAAGAGAAGCCAGTATCGACGACACACATGCAAAGAAAAGTGGGTTCATAAAAGAAGACCAAGAAAAACAACCAAGAAAAAAATATTAATCAAAATTTGTGAAGAGAGCCAAAGCATCATAACAGTACAAGATAAGTGAGAGGGACATTGGTCGCTTCATACTAGATTTCTTTGGGTAGCAAGTTATCTAAAGTGACATGAATCTATATCTTTTTTGGTAGCCTCCAATCCATTATATCAATCCACAAATGAATCCTGTTGTTCCACTTTGGAACCTCGAGGTGGAGCAGATCCATGAAAGCTTACTTCAGGGAAGGATCACAAGTGTACTAGAATCTACGACTTAGGATCTCAATTGAGACCATTTACGGGTTGGTTCAACTAATATGGCGCACTCAAAAAACATGTTTTCCAAATCCAAAAGACAATATAATGTGCGAAGCATTTTGATGTTTTTGGAGAATAAATGCCTCATCTCTGAATTTTTCCAGTGAGAATAGATAATAAGAACTACCAAGGTTAGGCATCTAATCCTAAGCTCTTATGAATTTGAATTACCAAGAGATGAAGTCATATAGGAACTTAATATCCTTGGATGCAGCTCCCCGTACATTCCTAATGGCTGTGCTTTCTCCAATTCCTAACTTCATCCCTCTCAACCAGATTGCCATACAAGTATGCAGCACACCTTGAGATGTCCTATTAACAAGTTAAACGGCCACCAGCAAACTTGATTAATCAAAATGATGCAACATGCATTAAACTGGTATATTCAGAAGGTTGACAACATGCAAACATTCTTTACCATTCCAAGGATGCATCGTCAGAGTTTGGAGAAGTTCAGGCAACATCGAGCACGAATGGCAACCGAATCCTGCCAATGAGTCAGATTAAGTCAATCTAGCAACTAACATAAACAAACAACTAATAATACTCCAAAGTTTATTGATCTCTATATGTCAAACTCGATGTTCTTTTTGAACTCTTTGGATCTAACTAATGAGGCAGCTAATATCATTGACCACAGAAGCTTTGATCAAATTAGCATGGTGTATTTAACTCAAGATGCTTGCTTTTGGGGGGACATAGTATGATTCTTTTCCTTATAATTATGTGCTATTTATGCATTAGACTTAATGCAAGACAGTTTTCAAATGGCATATAGGATACCAAAAATTTTCCTCACAAAACTTATGCAAATGCTTGATGCGTCTTTTGTGCAAATAAATGAATTAACTAGAGCTTATGCACAATAGAAGGAATTATTTTACAGTACAACGGATTATATCAAAAAACATTCGGTAATGTCTTCCTTGGCTCAAAAGTTCAGGTATAAGACAGATGGCTTTACAAACTCTACAAACATCAAGATGCATTCTTTGGAATATTATTACACTTGGACTAGGTATATCATGAATTCAAACCAAATGAATATGCATCCATAGTCAGAAAAATTCAAATTGCAATTTTCTCGATCAATCCAAATAATTCACGATGCTTTGCTTCTGCCCTGTTTGCTAGTTCACTCACCACCACTCCACTAGGAGAAGAGCTGGTTCTTGCATTTAGCATTTATGGACTGACAAGAATGCCTTAATCAGCTAATGTGAACAATTCTGTGAGATAGTGTGTGGAATACAATGGTTAGACAAATTTTAACACCAAGTCACTGGCATATGCATACTAAGGGATGCCCTATCGACATGCTCCTTTTGCACTGTAAAGTCACTCTTAAGTATACCTTAGAAAAATGCATTCATGAACTACATGGTGAACTAAACCTCACATTAGAAGGATTGCCATTTACGGTCCTTCATTTAGCATTTCTTGACTTATATAATGACCTTTGACATGCTATCAAATACTTGTATATATCAATTTTTATTCAGTGCTTCCAGCATTCTAGAATCAGTCAAACATTGACAATATTATCTTTCTACATAGGATGAGGGATCTCACCCAAAGACTAATTACAAATGGTGTGATTGGAAAGCCTTTTCGTATATTTCTGTTAATTGACATAATAAACAAAATCATTTTGCCAAAGCACAAGATGACTTCCACGAACATCTCCTCCGGATTCCTCAAACTCAAGGAAGAAACCAATGAAAGTACTGTCAACCAGGAAACAATAATGATAAGATAATAAATCTTGAAAAATATTGCAAGTAGGAAATACAAATGAAAATTGGGCAGTAGATCTCAAAAGAAAAACAAAAGGTAACTTACCTCTTCCTTAGGATGCCCATCCAAGTCGTACGGATAGTCTGATATAGATTCTGTCTTTCCAAAAAGCTCTTCCTGATGATAAATGCACGATCTATATAATTCTAGATCTATTTTGAGTGCCGCATCCATTGATCGTCAATTTTTCCAAAACCTTTTCCAACCTATCAAGACCTGGAATTTCAACCAAGTTTTTGCAGTATTTAGCGTATAATGCCTTCAGCCTCCCAGACTTTGGAAGGTCTAGCCTTTTAATTGAAATGCACCGTTCGATATCTAGCCTTTCCAAAAACTCCAACCTATCTAGACCTTGAATTTCAACTAAGTCATCGCAATCACGAACATCCAACGTCTTCAAACACTCAGACTTTGGAAGGTCCAACCGTTTGAAACCACAACGTAAGACAGTCAACACTTCCAAATATATCAATTTGTCGAGACCTCGAACTTCAGGTAGTCTAGAACAATATCGAACGGATAATATCCTTAGATTCAAAAATTGTGAAACGTCCAGTGTTTCAATAGAATCACAGCCAAAGACTTCCAAGGTTTCCAACTTGAAGGGAGTGTTTAGGGATTCTGGTAATTCTAAAGGAAGTGCCTGGATGCACTTGAGAAATATGCATCTCCAAACCTGAAGTTCCTTGAGATGGGTTAGGTGGGAAAGTGAAGGCAATTCGTGACTTCGACAGGTGACGCCCAAATACGTTAAGCTGTAAGGAAGGTCCGGCAGAGATTCGAGATCGTCGCAACCACAAAATTCAAGGCGTCGTAGGGAAGAAAGATTAGACATGCTTTCTGGCATTTCCCCTCTCAAACTGCAAAATGAAGCATCTAACTCGCGGAGCTTTCTCAGCCTCCCAATTCCATCGGGTAATTCTTCTGTACCACTTTGACAAATATCAAGGATTTCTAGATTCTCCAAAGACCCTATGCTGTCTGGTAATGCAGAAAGGCTAAGAGTTTCTTGTAAATGGAGTTCCTCCAGTGCTTTCAATTTACCTATTTCTGCTGGAAGCTCCTTGAGGTTCACACACTTGTTCAACTCCAAGTGAAGGAGGGCCTTCATGTCTCCAATTGAAGAACCGATTCGCTGCAGACTCCCACAATGGTTGAGAATCAGGACCTCTAAGTTCTTAAAAGCGGAGAGGAAGTCTGTATTTCTCAATCCACAAGACGAAAGGTCGAGAAATTTGAGCTTCTTTGCCATCTGGTAAAATAATAATAATAATAATAATAATAATAATGCTTGTTAAGGGATATGACTAAAGGAATTATATTTTAAAAGAAAGCATAAAAGTAAATGAGAAATAAGAAGATTCTTTTTTACCATGAAAAAACTCCATCCTTCCCATTTCTCATCTATTACGCTCCGTGATAGTTCGAGTACAGCTAATTCCTTTTCATGAAAATTCTTTACTTCAATCTCATTGGGACAATTTGGCCACCGAAGCCATTTTAAATTCTCCATTGAGCTCTCAAAATCTCCTCTGAGATGTGCGCCCCCCTTTAGATTAAGGAATCTTAGACACGTCAAATCCTTGAAGTTTTCTCCCATGTAAATGTTGTCATCTTGCTCGGCTGAGCTGTCTTTACCCAGATCAATTGCCTCAATCTTGTCCTTTCCCTGTAAACATAAATCAATATTCATTAATATTATATCCAACTAAAGAAATATAATACTATTTGTTCATATGCTATTGACGTGCATTAATGTGTTCAAGAGACCAGTAACCTGAAGTTTTTATTTCTTTTTTTACGTCAATAAACAGTATTGGAATTTGGCCACACACATTTGGATCATAAAAAAATTATGATAAAATAACTGATATAGATCGGACATGGGTGGCCAATGCATGGAATTTAATGAAATTGCAATGTGCAAAATCCAAAGTTAATTTGATCAAGTTTTAACTGAAATATTTTTTCCCACTATAAATTTCATATTAATTTTGTGTATAATACTTGACAGTGCTCTTACGTGATTATTAAGAAAATAACATATATTATTTTCCATTGGAGTAATAATCAATTACAAGAAATTGAATATTATTATTGAAGTTATATTAATATATTATGTACTTATTATTTTGCTAATAGTAAATTGAAATATTGTTAGTTAATTATTATCCAATCATACTAATTAAGACAATAATATTAGTTACATCAATATTCTCTACAACTTATTGTTTTATCATAATTTTAGTTAAATTATAGATGACAATTTGATATATTCATAGTCATCAATAACTTATATTAATATTTTCTACAATTTATTATATAATCTAATTAAACATATATCATAATTTGATATAATCATAATCATGAATATCTGAGTTACCCAAGTACAATAAATATAATAAACTGCTCCTAATAACGTTGATGTATATTGAAAATTTAATTATTGAAAGTGCAAAGCATCTTTGAAAAGTTAAAACTGAAGCTATTCTTGGCTGCAAGCCTACATGGAGTAGCTTTTCCTTAGCCCCGAGAATAGTAATCTCTAATCTAATTTTGAACAAAATGAAAGAATGATTGCTTCACTAAAACAGATAGGAAATATAATGGTTATTCTTGAAAAAAAAATACTTTTGCATAAGCGGTCACATATCAGTTTCTCCTCACCAAAAATTCTAGTATTATATCACAGTGTTGTATATGATTCCATGGATACTCAGACTGAATGGTATGATAATTGGGGAAGGAATTAAATCTCAACACCTAAAAGAAATCCAAGAAAAGAGTAGCTATTTAAATAAATAAAAAAAGGGAAGAAATCTTCATCAGAAGTAGTCTACTAACATTAGTCATTTCCCCCGTAAGCTCCCCTCAAAACATCAACATACCCTATCTATCTTCAAGAGATGGTGTGTAACTTTTTTCACCTTCAAAAATCCATTTATAGAATTTGGCCAAACCAAAACTAAGGCCAGCCTTTTGTAGCCGGGACAAAAGTAGCAAGACCTTTCATACGCCTATAAAGCCTAGCCTTCAGCATCTACGACAAGAATAATCAAAATAATAAAAATAGCCCAAATGATTAGCCGTAGAACAAAGCTGACACCTATTAGAAATTTCATCCATTATCTTCCTTACACCGCCATGGGTACCCTGCATTGCTCACTGTGCTAGTGTATACAGTGAGCCATGTCAACCCACACCGAAAAATATGTCTTTTATTTTATTGTCTTGTTAACAAACTTTGTTTATATCTTGTTACAAAATTCCTAGCCTTTTTATAAGTAAATAAAAAAATTGTGGTCATGATTGACATGGTTGATTGTGCACTTTCACTCATGAGCTATGTAGGATGTTGTGCTGATTCAAAGTGAGAATATGCTAAATTGATAACGGGTGTCATATTTGTCTCGTTAGGGAAAGGATGAGTTAGAAAGGTAATTATATTTTCATCTCACATTCGATAGGTTGGGATTCTTTATAGGATTTTTCCAACTTGTGTTATCTTTATCCCAAGTAAGGAAACTTGGACCTTTTTTAATTTAGCCGTGTACTCAATAATATCTAAGGAATGAGTTATGAACGAGTTTCAATTATGCTTGAATTGTTTTCTTTTCTTATTGTTTATTTAATAAGTCGTGCTAGTGCTTCGTCCATGCTTCTCACTTCCCGTGATATATTTTTTTTTTTATAAACACTTCAACAAAGGAGAGTATTACATGATTTCTCACGTCGCTTTGTCATGCTATTGAACGTTTTCTACAAGTAGTCTTTTCACAATGTATTTTTTAAGTGCAACACTCAAGAAGGAGGATAAGGATGTGGAAGAGATTCTTCACTTTCCTGGTCAATCTCAAGTAGTATTTCGGTCGAGCCTATGTTGGAAATTCCTTCTTAAGGTTCTATAAAAGGAAGATGATGGGAGTTGTAACTAGCTAACCTAACCTCCTCGATCTTGGCACTAACAAGAGGTAGCAGTACTTTTTCAAAACAAAGAAGGATGTTTAGCATTTTTATTTATTTTTTATTGGCAAAGATACATATTGTGGTTGTTTCATAAATTGAAAATAACTATAAAAGGAAGATGATGGGAGGCGAGCCCAACCTCCTCCGTCCCTTGGGACCAAAAAGAGGCAGCAGTACTTATTCAAAACAAAGAAGGATAGGCATTTATTTTTCGACTGGCAGTGATGCATATTTTGGTTGTTTCATATATGAAAATAATTACAGATACTTTCATACTTTGTTGGAATAAACTGAAAGAAGAAGTTGTATCATTTTTATCAAAATCACTCCGATTTCAACAATATTACCATGGATGAAGAGAGAAATGAAGTCATACAAATATACTGAAATAATTGTATAAGATGTACCATTTTAGTTGTAGAATTTAGCTATACCATTAAATTCGTATATAAAATATAAAGGATATTCATTTTTCTTTTGGTTAGTTCAGTTTATTTGATCATGGAGTCCGAAAGACATAATAAATAGACACTGGCTCTGAATTTGTTAATATATGAATTGGCTACATAGGTCACACGTTGAGATTGCAAATAAGTGCTAGTCCCTTGGGCAACAACTTGAGTCAAACCAAATGATGGATACAAAGTAGTAAAGTCATAAGTATGATTAAGATTTCACAAATGCTAATACAATCACATACTTAATTATACAAAATAGAATTTTAGAGTAATTATCTCTTTGACTTTTTACGTAGAAATTGTAAAACATTTCTCTTTCTAATGGTCATTGCATAAAATACTCTTAATGTAATATACACACACATATTATATGTAAGGTAATTCTGTTCCTATCTAATTCGTTTAGCTTTTAATCAGACCTAGTCTTATGAACATTAATAAATGGATTTCCTAACGTGATATTACACAAAATAAGTATCCCCTTCATTTTCCATTATGGAATAGTGGCAAAATTTTCACGAGAAGTGTGGCATCGTTAGTCCTTTTATATTATGATTTATAATGTATATCCCATGTAGTTATAGTTCATAGTAGCATAGTCATGTTATTTGTTGCATGTGTCAAGGATGCAACTGAATCATTATAGAAATTCAGGATTTTCTTCAATATAGAATATCTCTATCAAGTATTCAAAATTTTTAACTTGGCAATACGCACTTGTTTATGAAATCTCACATAAGCTACTATACCTCCTAAGAGAGGGCAATCTCTTACTTTATAATCACGTTAATGAAACGACATGAGAATACTAATATTAAGAAGTCCTATGTTCATTGGACAAAGCACTAAGTAGACGACAAACACTATTCTACCAATAGAATATGGACTGGGGGAACAAAAGAAGATAAATAGTTACCTTATTTCCCTTGAGCACTTTTAAGGCTTCCTCGGGATCCCACAGCCTGCTACGGCACCAAGGTTGTTGAGGGTTTTCCTCATAAACTATTTCTCTACCAAGATCTCTCAATTGGTCATGCATTCTGAGCTTATGATCATCTCCAACTTTTATTAATGACATGAATCTCAATACTTCGATGCCGTCCCCCGGGAAAAAGTTAGAGGCATCCCACATGTAGCATGCAATTCTCTTATCAGTGCCAATGAGAAAGCAAGCAATATCCAAAAATATTTGTTTTTGTCTATGGTCTAATGCTTCGTAACTTACTCTTAACTTTTCTTGTACTTCCATACAGGGGACTATTTTTAACTTCTTTATTGTTTCTCTCCATTGTGTTGAATCTTTTCCACACAATAATGAACCAAAAACCTCAAGGGATAAGGGAAGCCCTCCGGCAATGGATACAACTTCACGGGTGAGGTCCTCAAATTCCGTTGGAGGAGAGTCCCTTCGAAATGCATGTTTGCTAAACAAAATCAAAGAATTGGAGTCATCCATTTCTTTATGGCCGTAATCGTAGTCCACTCCAGCTTCATCAAGAATCCTCTTGTTTCTAGTTGTAATGATGATCCTACTTCCCAAAGAAAACCAATCACGATTACCAGCCAAACGCTTCAATTGAGCTACATTATCCACATCATCAAGAAGAACGAGGACCTTTTTATGTTTAAACCTGGAGGAGATGAAGTTAGTCCCTTCATCCTCATTATGAACTTCATTCTCTCGCTTTAGTATATCATAGATTAATTGATTCTGTAAGTGATGAACACCATGCTTCCATGATTCCCTTATATCAGCAATGAAACTACGATGCTCAAATTGATTGGAGAGTTTGTTGTAGATGGCTTTAGCAAGAGTAGTCTTACCAATGCCTCCCATTCCATAGATGCCAACAAATCGGGTGGCGTGTGATTCATTATCTATAAATTCCATAACCTTCTTCATAGGACTATCAATTCCAACCAAATTCTCAGAAATGACCAACTCAAACTTTTTCTTCAGTTCACTCAACACTTTTCGGACAATCAATTCCACTAACTCTCCTTCATCCCTATCAAATGTGACAAGAGTTCAAATATGAGACAACGATAATTTTATAGAGATTACCTATTGAGAACACAATAATAAATCAACCTGGATATAAATGGAAAAACTTCAAGAATTGTTTGTTGTCATGTCTCCTTATATTATATTGTATGCTAAGACTAAAGTGGGAAATGCTTATGGTTCCTTCGCATGGCGTGCCCTGTTACACTATGCCTTTGACATAACTTATTAAGCCAAGAGAAACTTGAGGGTATCGCTTGTAAATCTTCAGAACTGTATATGTTATGGATATAAACCAAATTCTAAACATGTTGCTTGTTAAAGATAATAGGGATGATATAGAAATGACTTTGAAAATTTTCCAGAGCGTTTCAATAAGCAAATATCCAATAAGCTAGTTTAGGACACACAACACACGTAGTTGCTTGTATATTAGATATAGATCAAGTAGAATAGGACCTGACCAAAAAAAAAAAATCGTATAAGAGTCGGTCGTCATTCAATAAATAGATCCTAACTATTGATGCAAGAGGATTTCAGGTCCTGTAATACCAATTTGAAAAGTCTTCTAAAGCGCGTTATTGTGAACTACCTGAATGCAATTGAGAGGATTTCTCCTTGTTTATGCAATTCTAGACACTTGCAAGTTTCGACTCATGTAGTGAATTTAGTATCATTGTAGATTGGCATACTTATCGATTTTCATTGCCTATGGGGATGAAAATAGGTTGTACCTTGTTTTCCTTTTGAATATCGATGTTATGTGGTTTGGATTGATCTAATTTTGACTTTATTGGGAAGTAGAAGAAATTGTTTTACCCAACATAAGAACGTTGCTTCAATTTATGCAGGTATATGAGGTAGAAATCACTTGTTGAAGATAGGAAAATTTATTGAAAATTATTTAAACAAACATATAATGAAAATAATCCTCTTCCATTTTTTATATTTACCATCATTACCTATCACCAATGAAAAATTTCTTTAGTAAAAACAATTCCAATAGCAACTAATCAATGACATTAATGATTAAATAAATGTAACTTGGGAAGATAAATAATTATGGCTTTGCCAATCACCAAGCACGGTGTGTGACGTTACGAGCTTTAAATGAAAATCGCCAATTAGTTGAACTATCAATCTGTGATAAATATGCAATTTAGAAAGTTTGTGACGAAGATTAATGTATGTACACTATAAAATAGGAAAAAAAATGACCCAATGTTGCAAAATCTTTGGACATAAGAGTAAAAATTCATTGAAAAGATCTTATTATCCAAGTGAATAGGATCATAACAATAAAACCTATAATTCGATTGGATGATGTCGTCAAAGCAAAAAACTAAAAAAAGGAATAAGTTATAGATATCATGCATTACTGCCAACAAGATCTTATCCTTTTTTTTTTGTTATATAAAAAAGAACGACAATTAAGCAGGTGAGAATCAACACAGCCAATAAACACATATTAGAAGAAAGCAGAGGATGCTTTGGTGGAATGTTTTACCCATTTGCTTCGTATCCTTTCAAGTCGCTGACTCCAGCGAGTGCTTTCTTCCAATTCTCCAAAATCGCCGGGTCGAAAGAAGGCCTCTTACTCAAACGCCCCACCCACTTATGAAAAGCATCTCCAAAACTCCCCTTTTGATGCCGCACATCAGCTGGTTTCACTTTGTAGAATATAGGCAACACTATCTGCCCATTATTATTCTTGCCCTCCATCATTTGAACCAACTCCTTTAGGCACCAACTGCTTTCTCCATAAGTCACGGAGAGAATGGGGATCAGGATCTTACTGTTCGTGATGGCTGCTATAAGCTCTGGCCCGATGCTCTCGCCTTCGCCGAGCTCGTCATCGTCTCTGAAAGCTTGAATTCCGGCTTTGACGAGCCCCTTGTAGAGATGACTGGTGAAGCCATGTCGAGTATCCGGGCCTCTGAAACTCAAGAACACCTCATAGCAGTTTCCGATCGATGCGGTCGACGAACTAGACGCACCGTTGTTGGTTTCCGTTGGAGAAGAACAAGATGCACTGTCGTTAGTTTCTACCGGAGACGAACTAGATCCGCCAGAATTAGTTACCGCTGGCGCAGTTATCAAACCAGATGCACCAGTATCAGCATCCTCTGCATTTCTACGAGCACTGCCTTGCTTCTTACTGAGAAAATAGAACGCGAGGCCGAAGAGAAGGATCAGTGCCACGAGCTCGCTGAAAGAATGCCCAAAAATGAAAAAATGCATTTCGTCCTCGCTCTTCCTCTGCCCTTGATTTTTCGCTATCGAAGTCGGATGGATTAAGAAGCCAGAATGCCTCTGGGGAAACAGGAAATGGCTTCTTGTTGCCCCCTCTCTTGTTATTTTGTGTCCGAGTACAGTGAAAAGAACTCTTTTTTACTCTGATTATTTCTTAATCTATCCTTCAAGTCTTAGCAATGAATCAAAATTCGTTTTTCGCTTTTGCTTTTGCTTTTGCTTTTGCTTTTACTTTTACTTTACTTTATTATATATTTCTTTGTAGATTGATTTATGTAATCCAAGAAGTTGACATGCGCATTGATCACTCACCGTACGTTCGTAGCGTCGCCTTGGTGTGGAGGAGGAAGTTCCAATGCCCAGAGAATTCAAGGCGATCCTGCCCAAGAAGAAGGGATCATGTGAGCAAGTTTCGATTCAAAAGTAATGAAAAAACAATAAAACTAAAAATTAATTTTTTTTTTTTGCTGTTATGGGGCCAATGTACAAGTCATAGACTCATATGGTAAATACGTACGAACGTCAGGATGGTGGCTACACCATTCAACTTTCCTTTTCGTTTTTTTTTTAATTTATTTAACATCCAAAAATATGTTTTTATTGAATATATTTAAGCTTTTCAGTCCCATTCTATAATTTACCCATCTCACTTTGGGTCTCTCAATATCGTCGTATCAAACCAATAAATTCCATTTCACCCCTAAAATATTGCATTTTCAACCGTTGCTTATCCCGAAATCTACTATATATATAAAGCCTTCGGACAATTAAAAATACAAAGAAACTTAAGAGGAAAATCTTAGCAAATTGATATCATGACTTCTTAGGGAAATGGGCGAGGGCCTGCAAGTCCCGCAATATTTGTTTCCTAAATTAAACTTTTAAGAGTTCCAATACACTTCTTTTTTTTATTTCTTGGACAAACATAAAAAAAACAACCAACGACATTGAATTAGACCCATAATAAATGTAGTCTATAGTGGAGAACCGACCGAAACAATTTTCCATGACACACATTTCTAGTTATGTCGATAATTAAAATTATTCATATAACATATCATAAGTCTTGTCTACAAACTAATTGGAAGCTAGGCTTTTGGACAAAGCAATTTTTCCTTAGATTGACATAAGCAAATTCAGCAAGAAGCTTCAGAAAATATGCAAGAGAAAGGAATTGAAACATTTTTAAGTCGTATCCCCGATTGTCCAATCTAGTGATACTCGAAAGCTTCCAGGATAATTTTACTTTGCTACCTAACCTGCCGAGTCATGTGTATCCAGTCAAGAATATTGCATATAATGAATAAAATCCTGCAATGGGTAGCCAAAATTCTGCAGTCCATATAATGATGATACTCATTTTTCCAAAAGAAGAGTTTAAAGGACGAAGAGACCTTTCATATATTGCATCTGGCAACCTCATGAGTCCCTGACCCAACTATCTGGCCCTTTGGTTTTGGTAGACGCCTACAAAAACCAAAAAAGTAAACAAAGTGAAATGGCGATCTATACTCGGTTAGAAAGTCAGAAAAGGCAGGTTCCTGTCTACCGTATTTCTTCCTTTGAACAGATGCTGAGAGGACGGAAAAGAATGACTGTGAGGCGTAACATTACAGCAAATTGAAGTGCAAAAGCCAATCTCTCCCCTCTGTTCTTCGACTCTCTCTCTCTCTCTCTCTTCATTTTTTCCTTTTGACCTCCTCCCCGTGAATCCGACTCTTCGTATTCTTTCTTTTCTTTTGCAAAACACTTCCCAGATTTTCTCCTTATGTTTTATTGAAGTTTTCTGTCTTTTCCCGACCATAACCCTCTCTCTGCATTTCTCTTTCTTGGTCGCGAAGGAGCAGCTCCATCCTCCATCCTTCTCGAGCTCTCTTTAGCGATGATTTTCTGCTGAAAGATCCTCTGCCTGTTTTGTGCCCAGAACTTTTTCTTGTTGCCTTTGGCTGTGAAATTCCGATCCCGAATGCCGAGACTACTCCCTTGTCAAGGGGGTATCAAGATGGAAATTGCTCTCCCTTGACCTAGATTCTTGCCTTTGCTAGGAGCTTATTTAAGATTTAATATAAAGTTTGAATGATAGATAGTTTTTTGAGACGAAAAAAAATTGGGATTAAATTAAAATTGACTTTAAAGTTTAAAGAATTTTAGGGGACAGGTCCATATAAAAAGAGAGAAGAGGAAGTCAATGAGCTTGACCTGTTTTAATCATTCAGGGGCAAATTTGTAATTTTGAGATGCCCAGTGGCTCGGTCCCGCCAGTCCTTGCTTAGCGGGAGGACACCGCACTTCTCTGCCAACCTCTTGTCCGTTCTTATTTCGAATGAGAGGTTGGGCCCACCACAGTTCTCTCGATTAGCTAAAAAATTAAAAAATATTATGATTTCACAGTTTCTCAATTGACCAAACGCCACATTAATAAGTCAAAATTATTAACTTTTTCTTCTAAATATTTTTGCTCGGTTTAGTTTAGCGATTGTAGTCTTCCTTAAACAATTGTAATATGTCATGTGTGTTAATTCAAACATTGTATTATTGAATGGAGTCAGATACACGCAATATAAGTTCAATTTAATGTAAATGCACATGATTCATCTTAAATAACGAAAGGTGGCTATGTTATTAAAAATGTCAAATAGATTTTTCTTACCATTTAAAATATATCCGAACACATTATTTTCATCCACCAATTCATTTAATATAGATCTATCCCTATTAAAAAATTTGACGGGTAGTAGCTATTATTTTATAAATAAGTTAAACATGTTTTGCTTACCACTCCAAAATAAATATAAACATGTCAATATTATTAATTGCAAGATGCGAAGCAATGTGCCTGTTCAATAGTGAGTCCATTGAGCTAGATAACAGTTAATGCATTTCTATTATTTAGTTGCTCAATTAAAATGCTCTTCAAATATTCAATCAGCTACAGTTGAATGATCTGAATTAAGAATTGAATGAAATGTCCAAAATCCAATGCATCAGTTACAATAAGTTAATTTTGTTATCCATTTGTAACAATGCAAGCTAAAAATATCATAAATACTATTTGTACGCCGTTGAACTGTGGAGCGTGAAAAAAAGAAGAAGAAGAGTGTTCATGCATTTCGCAAGCACACCTTTTTGTAATATTAATTTACAAAACTTTATAAGTGCTAAATTGTCACTTAAAATCCAGTAGCTTAACTGAATTATTCTCTAATGCTAATCAACTCTAGCTCGTGAGTATAAAAGACTTTGCCTAAAATGCATCTAACCTAAAAGGCATCAAATATGAATGCAATACACCAGCCTATACATATATCCACCACTCTAATAGGATCGCATTGCTTATCTTTTAATGATATTGACAGATGTGATACTAACATATCTAGTGTACCATTATATACAATTGCCGATGATTAATTCGACACGATAAAATCGACATCTGATAATAAAAAATGCAATCGTATTTGATTTGATATAAAAAGCTGTTTGGTAACCAAAAAGCAATACCATGACTTTACGTTTTTAAGTTTGTCATATTGATAATTCATTATATGCATGCTGTTTAGTTCTATGAATGTTTGCTTTTAAGTTTGTATTTGCGTTGAACATTTTTTCACCCTTGTTTTTATGCCATTATATTGCAAGAAAATTCGACAAACATCTTGCCCTCCAAGTAAATTTTCTTATGAAGTCCAGACCGAAAGCTTCTGCAATGTCTTCGGCTTGGATTAGACTAGCCAGAAGTGGAGTAGAGCAGAAAATACTTGAGGAAGGCCAGCCTCAGCCCGAATAACAAAGAGCTTCAGATAATTGCTCTGTATCAAAGATGGAGGCGTCGTCTCTGAAATCTAGCCTGGAACATTTGAAACTTTTGCAAGCATAACTTCATTATTATGATCGTTCACCTATACCAGCTTATTACTTTCTAGGCAACAGTGATTTACTGTCAATCTGCCTTCAAAACCATTTTCTTAAGAAAAACTGCTATATGAGGCGCAAGAATAAGGGACGAAGCAGAATCTGATAGACCGTACTGCTAGATATTTAATTTGAACAGACAAGACGCTGACGATGTTCTTGATTTGGAAATTGCATCTCTCTCTCTCTCTCTCTCTCTCCGTCGGTCTTTTCATTTGCTCTTTTCACCTCCTCCACGAGAACTCTACCTCCTCTGTTCTTCTTTTTCGTCCTTTTCTTCTGCAGACTAATTTTGAAGTTTTCTCTCTCTTTCGTCGACCATAACCCTTCCTCCCTGTATTTCTCTTTGTTGGCCGTGAAGGAAAAGCTCCGTCCCTTTTCTTTGTCGAGTCTCTCCACGGGGGAATGATTATGTGCTGAAAAATCTCCACCCCACTTGGCGGAGAATCCTCTGCTTTTTTATGCCCAGATTTTCTTTCCTTCTTTAGCCGTGAATTCCGGTCCCTGAATGTCGGGGTTGCTTCCCCGTCAAGATGGAAACTGCTCTCCCTTGACCTCATCCGCAAGGTTTTTGCCGTTTTTCAAGACAGATTTAAGATTAAGCATAAAAAATTGAGAGCAAAGACGTACAAACCGTCATGACTGTGCCGCAAGGTTGAACTTTCCTTTTACTTTATTCAGTTTATTTTCCATCAGAAAAGCATATTTTAGTTCATATATATTTCGAAAACAATCATACATATTTTTATATACACGTTTCGTTTGTGCCCACGCCTGCTTTAAGTTGAATTTATTACCGTGTTTGGGCAAAATACTAATCTAGAAAAGTACAAGCTGCCGTCTACGAGCTTACATGGTGCCCGCACGCACAAACCTTCCAAAAAAGTAAACTATTGATCATTATATTCTAGTGAATGTTTGATTTAATCCTTATAAATTTTTTTATTGTTCTATTTTAATCCTTATAAATTATTTTAACGACAAAACTAGTCAAAGACATATTCATCAGATAGATTAATCTTTTATACCCATTAACAAAATTCAAATTCATTTATTCAAATTATCCGGACCAATCACTTAAATGTGTGTCCTCTTTTGCTTGTGAATTGAATAAGAGATCTAATCTAGGTGGACTGATTCCTAATTTTCTGATCAAACATGATTTCCTTTTAAGCATAATTGTTTACGTCAATTTGCTGACATGGACTTTTTAGCGTTTGCGAAATATAAATGCCATGTCAAATAACTAACAAAGTTTTCTGTCGTAAGATTAATGAAAGGGTAGATTTGAGATTTGTCAGTATTTTTTCAAATAAAAAATAGTCGGAGTAAACTTGTGGCTAGACGCGAAGATAGAGATTATTTTTTAGACAAAAAATTAAGGCTAGATTTAGTATTGAATTTAAAGCTGATGTTTTGGTTTACAAAAAGAAGTCCGATATAAAATTAAAATTGAATTTGAGATTTGAGGGTTTCTAGTATATTGGGTCTACATAAAAAGTGGGAAGAGAAAGTTGAGAAGCTTCACCAGTTTTCTTTTAAACATCCAGGGGCAAATTTGTAATTAGATAGCATATAATTTCCTTTTTGCCCCTTTGCCCGGTGGCTGGGTCCCACCGATCCTTGCTTAACTCGAGGCTACCGCTCTTCTTTTGCCATGTTTCTGTGAAATTTCTTAATTCGCACGAGTAACTGGGCCCCATCGCTCTTCGATTGGTTTTCTTAAGATGTCAAGTTATTGATTTGATTCAGTCAAATTTATTGATTTCGCAATTTTTCAGTCAACCCAAAGCCAAATTAATAAATGAAAATTTACAATTTTTCCCGGCAGATGTTGTTTTCTGTGTTTAGTGCAGCGAGTACTGTAAACCAAATTAATAATCCCTCTTCTTTTGACTTGGTCAAAAAGTGGGCTTCGGAAAAAAACAAAAAACAAAAAAGGAGAGACACGAAGGGGAAAGGAAGAGAAGAGCACGCAGTACGGGAGAAATGAAAAGAAAGGGGGAAAGAAGAGGAAGAAAAGGAAAGAAAAGGGGAAACAAAATTTTCCCTGACCACGCTATGCGGATTTTATCAAGCCAGATTTACTTCTTCTGTTAACAATACCTGAAAAGAATTTAAGCCTATTTGTTCACTTCATCAGGTAATTTTTGCAAAATTACGGGACAAGTTTGAAATTAGATAAAATTTAAACTGGCGAGTCGGATTTGGAGTCATCAAGCTATAGAAGTCTATGGATCATAAATTAGGGAATTGTCAAGTTGTGAAGTTAAATAAGAGTTGATTTTAAAGTTAATGTCTTAGCGAAATTTCAAATTTCGCGTGCAAGCTCCTCATTGTAGATGATATCGAGTAATCACTTTTGATGAGCAATTTATTGACGAGAGTCTTTTTTTTTCCGTAGAAAACGAGCTTCCTCCGAAAGGGATGGGCCAGTGAGAATAATCCATCACTAACAATCATGACTTCTGCAAGGTCTTCGATAGTGGCCACCCCACTTTTGTACAGCCTTTCCTTTAAAGATAAAATGATCTTTTTCCCACTTCAGTCTTAATTTCAAGTAAAACTTGCTCTAACTTCGAAGAAGTGCTCCCGAACTTCATTTCATATTTTGGCTTTGAAATTAAAATGAAATTTAACTGTGAGGATTAAAAATCCTTGGAAATTAAAGAGCAAAAAGAAAGGGAATTTGGAGGAAATGCAGATACTGTAAGAGAAGATAAGACAGAATTTAGGGGGAAGTTACATCTCTCTCTCCATCGGTCTTTTCATCTTCTTTTTTCACCTCCTCCTCCACGACAATCTGCCTCCTCAGTCTACCTTTTTCTTTTCTTTTCTTTTGCCGACTACTTCTCTCTCTTTTGTTTATAATTAAACTTGCCTGTCCTTTGCCTTTGCCGACCATAACCCTTTCTCCTTGCATCTCTCTTTGATGGCCGGGAGGGAAAAAGGCCTTCTTCGGGGGCAATTATTATGTGCTGAAAAATCTCTGTCCCACCTGGTGGAGAATCCTCTACTTTTTCTATGCCCTTGTCTTCTACTCTTTGGCCGTGAATGCGGAGATCACTCCATTGTCGAGGTGGAAACCGCTCCCCTTTGCCCTCATGCTCTAAAGTTTTTACCATTTTTCGGAATTGATTTAAGATTAGGCAAAAATATATAATATTAAAAAAAATTAAGAGCAGATTTAGCATTAAGCTTAAAATTGAGGATTTTTTTAATTCGGGATTATTGTAAAAGTAAATATTTGAAATCAATTCAAAAATATAAAATTTACTTATAATATAATACGAGTAGAAAATTTGAAAGACAAGAGAGAAGAGAGAAGTGGAGAGCAAATGTTAACTTTTCTTTATTATCTTCAACAAAATCTTTATTTATAAACTAATGTACATGAATGATTTATGTACATTGTATGTGAATGTATTGAATGAGGTGTGTGCATTACAAGAATGAATATACAAAACTATTCATACTATGAAGAAAGATGATACATCTACATCATATAATGTAATTACGACACTCCTATTTAGATGTATACCTTTTATCATATGCTATTGAAATTGCCTCATAAAGACCTTGCCAAGATTAATCCAATGGGACAAAAACTTGGTGAATGTAAAAATAGTATAGTCCATCATTCAAGAATGATTAATTCACTCACCTTGAAAAAATAGGTGATATCCATAAATATTTGTTTTTGTCCATCGTCTAATTCTTCATAACTTATTCTCAACTTTTCTCTCACTTTCTTATGTGGGACTTTTTTGAACTTGTCTATAGTAGCTCTCCAAAAAGTTGGCTCTTTTTCACATAAAAATAAACCTAAATTTCAAGAGATAAGGGAATCTCTCCGGTGATAGTTACAACATCATGAACGAGGTCCTCAAATTCACTTGGAGGAGAGCTCCTTCGAAATGCATGTCTACTAAACAAAATCATGGAATGATTCTCGTCAATTTCCTCAAGTTCATATTTGTTGTCCACGCCAATATTGTCAAGAATAATGTTAGTTTCTAGTAGTAATAAGGATCCTATTTCGATAAGAAAACCAACTATGGTTTCCAACCAATGACTTCAAATTGATCATAATCATCCACATCGTCAACAAGAATAAGGACCTTCTTATATTTGAACTTGGATGAGATGAAATAATCCAGTCATCCTTGTTTGAGACTTAATTAACTTGCTTCAATATATTATAGATTAGTTGATTCCGTAAGTACTCAAGTCCATTACGCTGACCCAATTCCATAAAATTTGCAATGAAGCTACGATACTCAAACTGATCAGAGAGCTTGTTATAGATGGTTTTATTAAGAACTGTCTTACCAATGCCTCCCATTCCGTGGATTTCAACAAATAGGGTAGCACAAGAATTATCATCTACAAATTTCATTACATTCTCCACAGTACCCATCAATTCCGACCAAATTTTCAGGAATAACCAACTCAAACTTTTTCTCCAACTCACTCAACACTTTTTGGACGATCGATTTCACCAATTCTCCTTCATACCTATCAAATATGACCAGTTCATACATGGGGCAACAATAATTTTATGTTAAATGTCTAATGAGAATAGAATAATAAACAAATTTGGGGAGAAAATGAAAAATGGAAAGAATTACTTTTGTCACACATCCATGTATTACCTTATTGCTAAGACTAAAGTGGCGTGCCCCCCTCCATTATTACTTTGACATAATTTATTGATCCGGAAGAAGCTTGAGGATATTGCTAATGAATTTTTCACACACATTTGCCTTCTTTTTTTGCAAACACATGGTGTGCCCTCCTTCATTATCATTTTGACATAATTTAGATAAGATATCGTGAGTCTCGTCTATATTCTTTTCTTTTAAAATGTTTTTTTTTTCACACACATTTGTCTTTATTATGTTGGTAAATGAATCCAATGGGCAGATATAGTGGGATGATTCTCTAAACATATATGAAAGGGCGTAGACAGCTACTTGCAATGCATCCGGACAACAAATATTTGATTAAAATTTTACATCTACTCCATGAAAGGTATGAGTGTTGAGTAAAGAATCAGCGAGCACATGTTGATGTGTCGATGTGTTATTTATTTAAACGATTGCCAAAGAGTCGGTAAAATTAGATGCCAAAGCATTGACCTTGTAAATTTTTACCACACGTCTTTCGCTATGTTGTTGTTCAATCTCTTTTCCAAGCAGACATTTTTATTCCAGGACAACTCTTCTTAGTTCCTTCCTCGACCTTCGCACATTTCTTTATTCCTCGCTCCAAATCCTTGATCTTCCCTTGTTGTCACTGCTTCACTCACATGCTTGCAGGACCATAACCCCACGCCCATGGTCATTCTTGGCAGCCAGCAAGTGACCCTCCTCAAAATTACCTACGAGTTGGTGAGAGACGGATGTATCGACAACAACGTTGATTATATCATCTTGTCTTCGCTCGTGGGATCAGGGCATGTTTCATTGAAAGAGCAACTACGTGGTTGGGCATAAATCTTACCAAGTTACGAGAAAACTTTAAATTTTCTTCAAAATAAAGTCTTCAACAATTAATTTAAGAATATCAAGCATATATGAAACTAGCTGCATGTGTGAAAACGTTGGTCATTTGGAAGTAGTCTTCGGTTACGTGTAGGAAGGGTTCAACATCTTCACGGAAGCCCTTATGGTACCATATTTTTTTATTAAGTCGTTTGAATGCTTATCAAATAATATCCAAATGTGGTTGATGCAATCTCGATTTTATTCCAATATGTAATATAATGCCCCAATATGACTCATTGCAGTCACATCCTCGTTTTGAGAACATGCAATGATGTAAAAGATAAAAATGTGATTGCAAGTCTCGAGATATCTGAAGATGAGATGCACTCTCGTTCATCTTGATCTATAAAAGACACCCACAAACCAACTTGAACAATTGAGAGCATCATTCTAAGCAAACTGGACGAGTAATATTGGTAAATGTATCTTGATTAAATTATTCTTCTTGACCATGCCCTCAAGTCTATGCGTGGCTCGTCTGGGAATATGTTCAGTTTTCTAGGGAAACTAAACCTAAAGTTTGATATTAGTTTTTTTCAATGAGAAGGTTTGATGACTTCAACCAAAAATGATACCTATCCATATAAAGGGCCTAATTTTCTTAAAAATAAATCCAATTTTAAATATGATCCCAATTCTATTTGGATTTTGTTGTCTTGAACTAACACATAACTTTGAGTGCAGTGTCAAATTTGCCAAAGATTCTTTTTGTCTAAAATAACTTTAATTTTAGATGTAATCATAAATTTACCCTTGCTATCTGTCCATCAAAACATCATCTTTAATAGTCCTTAGTTTTCATAAATTTTTAATAAAAATAATTCATGACTGACATAAAAATGCCACATTAAACAGCTACTTACAGTTTTTGGATGGAAGATTAACGGGAATAGATTTGAGACAAGTTATTGATTAACAAAATATATTCAGGTAAATTTGGAATTGGGTATAAAGTTTGAGTTATTTTTAGAAAAAGAAAATTGGAGGCAAAGTTAGGAGTGGATTTAAAATTGATTTTTTAGATAATAAAAATCCGGGGTGTTTTTACTAAAACAATACTTAACCATATTATTCTCATCCAATAATTATTCTCCACCCCCTTGGCGGAGAATCCTCCAACTCTCTATGCCCAGATTTTATTGTCTTCTTTGGCCGTAAATTCCAGTTTTCGAGTGTCGAGATTGCTCCACTATCAAGGTGGAAATTGCTCTCCCTTGGCCTCATCCTCAAGGCATAAAATATATAACATTTCTTAGAAAAAAAATTGTGAGCAAATTTAGCACTGAGTTCAAACTTTGAGAGTTTTTTTCACAAAAAAAAATCGGGATGAAATTAAGAGTGATCCTAAAACTTGAGGATTTTTTTAAAGAATTAGGACCATATAAAACTAAGACCGTATAATCATCTAGAACCGTATAAAAATTAAGATGGAAACTGGTCTCCCTTGAGCGCACCATCAAGGTTCTTGTCATTGTTTGGGACAAATTCAAGACTAGATATAAAATTTATAATTTTTTTAGACCCAAGTATGAGGGAAGATTTAGGATAGAAGTTAAAATTGAAATATTTTTGAGACAAAAATAAAATTTCGGGATAAAATTAAGATTGAATGTAAAATATGAGGATATTTAGGAAATTACAACCGTATAAAAAGAGGGAATAGAAAGTCGGGGAGCATATAGTAATTTTCTTTCTACCCGGTCTCCCTACGTTTGGGTCCCACCAGTCCTTGCTTTTTGTCCATTTCTTATTTTGAATGAGTGGCCGGACCCATGGCCATCGCCAAGTTACCAATGATTTATTTGATCAAATTTATTGACTTCACAATTCCTTAATCAACCCAGAACCAAATTAATAAAGCAAAAATTTCAAATTCTTTTCCGTAAATGTTTTCGCTTTGTTTAGTTTAGCACTTGCAATCTTCCTTAAACACCCAATTCATAATTTGTGTTAATTCGTATATTTTTATTATTGAATAGAGCCGATACATGCAGTCTTAGTTCATTTACATTATAATATAAATTTTTATAATACTTAAACATAAATAACTGCAGTTCTTTTTAAATATCGATAGTTGCTAAGTTTTACTTACCACTCGGAGTATACTAAACCGTATTATTCTCAGTCCAATCATTCATCTAATATATAACTATTCATATTAAAGGACGAGAGGTAGTTAGGTTTTACTCTAAAAGTATAACTAAGCATATCGACATTATTATTCAACTTGGTTGGTCCAAGAAGTGAAGCAATTTGCATGACCAATAGTGAGTCCATCCATTTAGATATCATTTAATGCATTTTTTTTAATTAGTCACTCAACAAAACAAAGCATTTCAACCTAGTTCTGCCTTAATTTCTCCTCCAAATCTCATAAACAAATCAAAATACCCTTTTGTTTTTGTTTTTGTTTTGCTTTCTTTAATGGTTTGGTCTGTCTATTTCAATGAGTTGGCACGCACCAATGATTTAAATTTGCCCAACTATATATAATTTGGTAATCCATTGACCATGCATTTATAGTCGTTGCCGCACAGCAGAATCCAAGGCGACCCTGCCCTGGAAGATGCGGAGAAAACGTAGGCAAGTTTCGATGAAGAAGCAATCGAAAAAATAGTTGAGAACGTGGGCAAGTTTTTCCAGGTTTAGTGCAGCGAGTGCTGAACTACTTTGCCTCTCTTATTGACTTGGTCAAGAAGTAGGCTTCAGAAAAAGCAAAAAAAAAAAAAAGAAGAGACATAAAGGGGAAAGGCAGAGCACGCACTCCTAGAGAAAGGAAAGGATAAGAGGACAGAGGAGTAAAAAGAAAGGAAAAGAAAAGGGAAAGGGCACTTTGGGTAGACCCACCTACTCTGCCACCTATTAAAGAAGGTTACTTTTCTCTATTCATCACCAGTGTCCTTCACCCTGACTTATACATCGCAGCCCTTCATTTCTTTTGCCCTTGAATATCTTACGGTTGAACTGGCCTCTTCTTGACCCTGGCTTTGCCACCTATATAAATTAGGGGAAATGTACCCTGGTGTGTGTACAAGCCATGTCGTTCAATCTCAATATAGAAAATTTAAAAAAAAAATCAAATTATTTTTATTTATAAGTAAGGTTACTTCCTCGACCCTGACTTAGACATAGCAGCCCTTCATTTCTTTTGCCCTTGAATATCTTACGGTTGATCTGGCCTCTTCTTGACCCTGGCTTTGCCACCTATAAATAAGGTAAGGTTACTTCCTCAACCCTGACTCCTTCATATCAGCCCTTTCTTTCTTTTGCCCTTGATTTTTCTAACGCTCGATTTGGCCTCTTCTTGGGAGCATTTCATTTGGACGATATTCAGCATGCTTTTGCCAGACGAAACTCTTTCTGATTTCCGGTATTTCCTTTAGAGCTTGCTTTTCCGTTATTTATTCGTAGATTTTCCTGCGCTCTCCATGTTTAACTGGTAGTCTAAATTGCCATGCCCAGTTTCCCTTGATTTATTCCACACAAATAATGAAACGGAACTTTAGATCCCGCGTCGCGTCGTTTGTCTATTCTCACTTTCGTTGAGGTTTTAGTTCCTGAGCAAATTACCATGCTAGGGTAGCTCGTTTTGGTTTCTTTCACTTGTCGAAGGAATTGCTTCGTTCCCCCATGGACTTCCCAGTACAGAACAACCCCCTGTTACTGGGTGAAAAGGCCTCGACATTATCGAGCAACAGCGACATTAGAGGAAATCGGGGTTCACCGATCCTATTTTGGGGAGGACACATCTTCCACTTATCAGTAGCAGCCCCTGAAACCCGATCGGCACGTTCATTTTGCTAGTGACATTCTTTACTGATAGATTCAAACAGCTCGAAAAGATCTGTAATGTTTGAAAACAGGGAAACACAATCCCTCCTGTTAAAACACCAGACATACCTTGTTTGTGGCACCAACTTTGCACCCATGGGGCTTAGTTTCGTCCTCTGTGTATTCAAGATTACAGCCTCTGCCCTGCCAACGCTGGAAAATGATACAAATAATTCCTAAACTTTGGCCAACGTGAATGTCATCCTTAGATCTTCATATCGTTTGATATAAGTACTTAACTTATAGTCTCTAAATTTTTAATTTGTTTAGTACAATCCCTCAGCTTTTCGGGTAAAGTTTATTTAGTTATTCAATATTTTTAATAAGTTGGCACAATTACACTATTGCCTCTTCAGAATGTCCTTTCATTTCGGTCCCTTACCTAAATCAAGAATAACATATGCTATCTTTCTAGTACCTTTTAGTTTTCATAATTCAAGTAAATTTCAGCTTGTGAAACGATTCAGCAGAACTATCTCTAATCGCTCGTCTAATCGATTCAGCAGCTAATGAAACGATGTATATTAAGTTAAAAAAGCAATTTACTTTGAATGGCCTCGTCGCCCCAAACAACGCCAAGAACTTTTCCACCTTTCGTTCGATCTTCTTATATCAAATAGTTCATGACTTTCACTCTTACTAGTTAAATTGAAAAAATGTGATATTTCCTTGTATTCCTTTGGAAACTGATCTGGAAAAGATTGCTTTTGTAGGTGTGGTTATGGCACAACACAATGCATTCCTGCTCCTCCTGGTTCAGTTGAGGTGGATCATGGGCTTGGAATCCCTTGACAAAGGACAACATCCTTGGGACGTACCAACTCTTGCCATTTGCTCCTTTGCCTCGGATCATAGCAGCGTCCAAAGCGAATCAAGGCATCCTTCTGATTCCCCGCAGCTTTTCCACAAACAAAATTTCACCAAGGCAACCCCCATCATTCGGCTGTATGCTTCTTTAATTTCTCTAGCGTCCTTCCGTTTTCTGAAGCACTCCATTATCGAATAAAAGGGAATGCCGAAAGCTAAAGAAGTTTGGTACCTCGACTGCTAACCAACAATTTCCCCTAATGCTTTTCAGCAGTCTTACAATGGATGTCCACAAAATACCGGGAATCGACAAACGTGCCATCAGTCTTGTTCAATAGGTCGGCAACATCAATAATCTCAAGAATCTGAGAGAATTGTGCTCGGAAACATTGATTTGTCAGCTTGCTGCTCGGTCAGTTGATCTTCAAGTATGACCAACCTTGATTGGCTGAATCAAGTCTGAACAACACGAAAATACTTGCAGAAATTAGAGAAGGCTCAAGAAGTTGGGGGACATGCAGATTTTTACCATCCATGTGAATAGGTCTGATTCATGGTTGGGTATATATTCCTAATGATTCACAGTAGAAAGGCAAGGAGCTCACAACACCAGATTCCCAACTTATCTTGGGGCACCGGAATTTATATGAATTTGAGAGAATGCCCCCAACGGACTTACGTGGAAAATGATGTCAACAATTTAAATCAAGCATCGAGAACCGGGTGGAGCAACATGATTTTGTCAATGATCTGCTGAGAACCCCAGTGGTAAGTGCGCCCTATGGTTGAAAATGCAAAACTCCTATATATTAGGGTAATATTGATGAAAAAAGACTGATCAGCCCAAAGTTTATGCAACAATTGAAGGAGAAAGTCAAGTTAGTTCGACAACAGCTACAAACAGCATAGAGCTGTGAGAGAAGTTATGCAAGCCTTAAAAGGCATGAAGTGCAATTTAATGGGTGATCACTTGTTCATGGAGGTTTCTCCTACGAAGGTGTACTAACCGGTCCAACAAAGGCAGAGAGTTGACTGCTAAGGTCAGAGGTTGTAGACAAGGAGCAGATCTTATTATGCTTCGATGATGACGAAGCAGGCAAGAATGAACTGAATTGTGCAAGAACATGGGGAGAGCAATCCTCAGTTGTAGATATGTCAGATTGAAATTACCTTACAAGAGGCTTTTTTTGACAAAACGGTGACGTTTGGCATTGCAGTCAAAATACTAAGTATGCTCAAGTGTGAGCATTACCATGAATGGTGATATTTTGGAATGGTGCTTACCTGTACGCCGAGAGATAAAATTATAAGGCTGGATATGAGATGAGCCGAAGAGGATAAAACCTCAAATGAGTTAATCCAATGGTGTCACAACATGATATCAAAGTGAGACGCCCTCCAGGTGGTGTGGGATTCACAGATGAATCGCATGGAAGCTGACATACTTGCAACAATTCGAGCAAATGAAGGTGGGTAGTGATAATTGGAGCCATAGAGTCTGGATAAATAGTAGTTTTTGGCAGGCTTCTAGCATGTCAAAGGGGTAGAAATGAATTGAGCAACGAAGCAAACAATAGATTTCCTGTGATATAAATGTGAAATTAAAATTGACTTACAAGAAGTGTCTTTTGATGTAATGACAACGTATGGCATTAAAAGTAAAATGTTAAGCGTATTTGAGTGAAAGCACTACTAGGATGGATAATCTTTTGAAAATGTGCCTACCTATAAGCTAAGGATGAAACCGTGAAACTAGGTATGATATGAGTCAGACCAAGGCAAACGATACTTCGAGTAAATTAATTCAGTAATGTCACAGAAGAGCGTTTAGGGATTTCGACATGCGCTGCAAGTTAAGTCTAATATAGGTTGGACCATTCTTAATTTGTAGAAGGTTGGTAGTGTTGCTTTTAAGTTTGCTTTACCACCAGCTCCATCGATGTACATATTGTGCTTTATGTATATTTATCAAGGACAAATGTGTTAACTCCTTAATATGTGCTAAATTTTATACTTTTCAGGCTAAAAGATAACTTGGAGGAGCAATCTCCTCATATTCGGAAGAAATGATCAAATGTTATGACCCTGAACAATTCCCTGTGTGGAGTTCACCGGCAAAACCACATTCAAAGTGGCTAATTGGGAGCTTGAAGAAGAGGCAAGATGCAAATACTTTTATTTGTTTGAAAGTTTAGGTAAGGCGCAAAATATTTCTATCACAATAATTTGCTGGATACATAAATTGTTGATCGGCATTGCTTTGATTGCTTAAGAAGTTTGTTTGAATTACCTTATCTTTGCTTCAATGTCCAAATGTATAGCAATTTATCGAATATTTTTTGGAGAAGCAACACTCTTGATGATAATAAGAATACATAAAGATTGAGCTCTCATTACCAAATGTAGGTAGGCCGATTAGATGTCATTTCATAATGATTTTATATCATCTTTTCTGGTGAAGCAAAACCTAGGCTATATTTTCCTCTTACAAATTTTGACGTTATAGGTAATTTTTTTGTTGATTTTCTATTCATTTTCAACATTTTATCTTATTCATTTATTGTCGAGATTTCTTCAAAACTTATCGAAATGCATATAATACTGAAACTCTTAAAAAAAGTTTACTGTAAATTTTTTTAAAGGTTTTTTCTCGTCAAATATGAAGTGATAGAAGTTAAGCTGTAGGAATTGTCTTTGATTATCTAATTAATGATATTTAAAGAATATTGAAAATTTAAAACTACCCCTTAATTTTGTTTTACTCTTTTTGTTTTGTTTTTGTAGATATCTAACTCTATATATATATATATATATATTAAGATATCATCATTAGAGTCCTTGATTATAAATTTAGTCAAATTAAGAGGTAAAACATGAAATTGTCACCTTAGTGTCCTTATTTTTTTTTATATTCATTTATTTGTGGAAAAGATTTCTGACCACTATTATAGTCCTCCAACATAGGCTATCATATATCGTCTAATGGCCTCAACTATTTCTTGACAAGAAAGAAACGCGGCCAAATGATTGTACCGTCTTTGACAAACGCCAGTCTCCTCCCGTCCAAGCGGGTCGTGCACGATCTCCCAAGTCTTTTAGCTACCTTCCTGGAAGGTGAACCCAAGATTCGCGATAACTTCTACCGGTCTTTAACTGCTTTGCCTCGAGGAGGATATCGCAATGAGCACAATGTGGCCTTTTTTGACTTCATTAAAGGTGAAGCTGACTTAAAAAAAAAGAAAAGGAAAGCTATATAGGGAAAAGAGAAAGAGAGAAAGAAGAAAAGTAAAGAAAAAATTCTTCCTTTTGCTGCATAAACGCCATGGAGATCTTCTTAATCTGGATTAATATCATTTTACAGTGCCTGCTATAGATGAAAGTTCTTTGTTCATCTAATCAAAATAGTTTTTGGAGCTAGGGCATAAACTTAAGTTATGTGAAATTTGAGTTACAGGGTCCGATTCAAGAGCTATGAAGTCATGGAATTACATGGAAATAATATATCAGAGTGTTATGGAGCTGTTGGATTTTGACGAAAAATGATTTGGAGTAACGTTATAGTTGGAGTGAAATTTTGAAGATATGAACGTGGGCTCTACAATGAGGACAGCTTTGAATAATTGATTTGGGCTAGCATTTTGTTAGTGGGTAGGAACCGTTCTATCGATAATTAAGCTTAGTTTAGTCAATTCGTAGTTAATATTACGTTGTACTTTGACTTTGATGTTATTTGTCTCTAATTCGTTAGGATTGGGAGTTTGGAGGTTCGAGTGAGCATTGTTGCTAGGTTCTAGGCTTTTTCAAGTGAGTGATGCTCATCTCTTTTCCGAGTTTATAAACTCATGTTTTGAAAGTAATATATTGAGTTATGAAATGGTACATTGATTATATATATAATTTAGACCGGGCATTTACTCCTCTAGGGCTATTTTGAAAACGTGTTATGAAAGGTATTGGGAAAGATCGCACATATGTTTTGCTTTGCAAATCTAGTTTAAGAAATGAACTTTGAAATGATTTGATAAAATGCTTTGTGAAATGTCTTTTTGGCGGATGAGTTAGATTATGAAAGGCTTTTTTGATTGGTAAAATGTATTATGGTTTAAGATATCGATTGCTGGCTTTGGAGGATGACAGTTTGATGTTCATTATCATTGTGAACCGTGTTTAAAAGTATTTGGGCATGCGTACTAAGTTTTAGACTGTTATTGAGGGCAATAGATTAGTCAATGGAATGAATAATTGACGGATGATTTGATAGAGATATATCAATGGATTTGAACATTGATGTTTCATTTGTGGTGGTAGATTAAATCATTATTTATGATTTGTATATAATTATATCGAAATGAGATAACTCATATTTGATTTGCTACATATAATATCTTTGAAGTTTTGATTATGAGTCTCTAGTATTGCTTTTAATATGTGTATAATTGGAAAACATGCTCCGTTCATTGAGCCATGAGTATTCATACCATTCGTCTTAAATATTTTCCAACTCCCTTGCTCAATGGAAAATAGAGCGAGTGTCGTCAGAGATGAACTTTTGGTGGCAGTGGGAATCTTTAAGTATGACTTAGGTGGTTGTTTTGTTTCCGAATCTATATTCGTTAATTTAGCTGAGTTCTAAGTTGTACATTTTTTTTTTGGAGTATACAAACAATCATATTATTACCAACTTGCTAGTTTATCATATATATATATTATTAAGACCTATATTTTGATTATAGATTGTTAGTTTTTGTGCAAGAGTGCTTTTGTCGGGTGAAAGAGTCACCGTAACTTCCGGAGACGTTGGCTCGTGCGACGTGGGAATGGGGAAAGCAGAGGCAAAGAGGAAAAGAATCCTCTCAGTGTCCCGGACAGTCCCCTGTTGAAACGCTGCCACCCACCACCCACCCTTCCTCTTTCTTTTTACTTCACTATAAATATCGATCGGGAGCTTTTCTCGCCCAGCTATTTCCTTACTTTACTCCTTCTCTTCTGCATACATTCCATCGTTGAATTGATCTCTCGTTGTGGTGTTTCATTCGGGGTATCATCAGCAAGTTCCTTTCTTAATTTTTTAACCAGGTGAGCTCTCCTGCATCGTCGTTAACGCCCTCGACCCGTTCGAACGGTCTTGAATTGCTCGTCTAGTTGAGCCGGCAGCTGGTGAAATCACATTTACGGACAGATAAAGAAAAAAGGCAATGTGTTTTCAGAAGCCTTCACTTTCCGATGGACTTTCTTATAACAAAGAGTACCTTGTTTTCGGTTCAAAAATTAATTTTCAGGAAATGATGTTTTTTTTTTTTTTTTTTTCTGGGGTATTCGCGCCATCACGGTTGGCGTCTGGCGTCCATTAGCTTGTACGAATCCGATGACTCTTCACTTACTCCCTTCGTCCTCGTCTCTTCTTCAGAATCCCTCCCAAGTTCACTAAAACTTCAAAAGCTCTATCAATCCTCCGACCCCCACCCCCTTCCGTTCTCATTCTTCGTCTCGCTCTATCACTGGTTGCCGAGGTTCGTGCGAGGAGGGTCCAGATCAAGCTCCCCTGAGATCGCTCGATTGTGGCCTTGCCCGATGCTCGCCTCTGGTTGCCTCCCATCGCCTGGTCACCGCTCGCTGTGAAGCTTGCCGATGCTCTCTTCCGCTCGCCGATGCTCTCTTTGCCCTGTCAATGCTTGCGTGACGTTCACTTGATCCTCAGTGGCCCTGCCCTCTCTTTTTTCTTTACTTCGAGCACATGCACTTCGAGTCCAAGGACTTCACATTCTTCCAAAGCTCTGCCAATATACCTGAAGACGACGGCCTGGGGAGTCAGCCGCCCAAGCTTCCACCTTTTAAATTGCTTCTTGCCCCAAATCATAGTAGCGTCAAAAGCGAATTAAGTTGTCGTGTTGATTTCCCGCCGGTTTTCCCCCCCGGCAAGTACCACCGAGACAACAACCCACATCGAGGCAGTGTGCTTCTTTTTTCTTTCTCTAGAGTGCTTCTAATTAACAATTGACACTTAAAAATACAGACGTACCCAATCATCCAATAAAAACCGAAGTATATATGCTGAAAGCTAAAGAGTTTTGTACCTGGAGTACTAACTGACAAATTTTCCTCTTAATGCTCTCGGCAGTCTTACAATGGATGTCAACACAATTCTGGGAATTCTGGGAATCGTCAAGATTGCCATCAGTCTCTTTCAAGTGTGCGTCAAGGGAGTCGAAGCGAAGATGGATGCTCTGGAAAAGAGTATGGAGCTGCTGTCAGAGACGAAGGCTGATATAAGTTACCAGCTAGAGCAGGAAGAGGCGAAACCGGGAAAGAAAAGGAAGAGACAAGTTCACTCTTGGATGGAAATAGTACGATGGCAGGAGGACCAAGTTCGTCAGTTAGGACGAGAAGTCAGAGAGAGGCCTCTTCTTTCTAGTCTCATGTTGGCGGATCGGGTGGGTGACCTTGCGACTCAAGTGGAAGAATTGCAGAAGAAGGGTAAATTTGATCACGGTCTCACGCTGGATGTGAAACCGGCCCGAGGCTATGAACTTCAACCTGGTGAACTAGTGGGACAAGCTTCTCAAAGAAAAAGAGATGTGAAACCGGTCCGACGGCTGATGAATTTGTCTGGATGTTGGATCTGTGACTCCACTGACGTTGCAAGAGGGAAGGTGGGGGTCTGCCGGCGTTGATGAATTTGACGAGTTAGAGAAGATTTTCGAAGCACCTCTCTTCATCATTTCCATTTAACATAACCCGTGATGGTAGAAGTTTTAATTGTCGTTCTTTTCCTTTCAGTATCGTTGCAGCCTTTTGACAAGTTTGATGTTTGAAGAAGAACAGCAGGACTAAAGGATAATCTTTCCTCTTCCCTCTTTTTTAACTAACCCCGCTTTTATCCGACTTCCGAAAGTACAACTAAACGCAATCATTAAATAACTTGCTTTCAGCTCTCGTTCTCTCATACCCTCTCCTTGCTTTATCCAACTCCATCACTCGGAGAAGTAGAGTCAGATTATTGAGCGAGATAATTATGACCAAATCATAATTAATAACAGCAACTGTGAAGAAGATATGCACGCTCCTCCATATGTTTATTTATGATACAACTCTCGGAGAACTCAAGCAGAAACAAAAAAGGAAAATTCGTTTGAAAAAGTCTTAAAACATATTATATTTTTATCAATTTAGTTCTAAATTTTTTAATTTAGCGAATTAAATCTTAGATATTTACATTAACTCAACAAAGTTGAATTTGCATAACGATATTGTCATGTCATCATCTCCAACTAGTTTCACATTCGAATTAGCATAAACCTCCATGACGACTTTGTTGTCACTGACAGCATTATATAGTCATTATTCATTCATCCTATCTAATATTAAGTCCACATCCGGAGTCAGAATGGCACGCTTATTGAGCTCCCCAACTACACAGAAGTGCTTCTCTGTTTTGTTGATGGCCACAACATCCTGAGCAAACACACAACCCAAACCCGAGGATACCTGCACCGAACACCAAAGATATGATAAGCATACATCTTCTCACCCCCTTGAGACCACATTGGTCTTAACTAGCGATTCAAGAGAAAAAGCAGCAATACAATCATACTGCTACTTCTCAAAACCAGTGGCATGAACATTAAACCTCTGAATGCATTGAAAAACAAAATGATAAATGAAGCAGGTTCTGAAGAATGCTCACGTCGTAAAGTGTATCACCAAGCTTGAGCTTGACAGCACCACTTCTATACACCAGCATTTAACCATCAGCCCTGCTGGCAACTCATCTAAACTGCAGCTTTTCTCTGAGGACCCCAGAACCTCGGAGGATGTTGAGCTTTCAGTTGTCTAATTCCATTCTGCAGTTGTGAAACGCTTTGCCATCGGGACTGCTGGAGGTAACAGAATAAAGAACATACTAGGTTCCGCACTTCTGTCATGCTGACTGTCCTGCGTGTGTTATGGCACTTTCCTTAGTTTCTATTACTTCACATCCCAGTAGATTTTTACTTATGAAAAATACTAACCATTAGGCCAAGTTCCATGGCTGACTTCAGTATATTCTCATCGTACATCGCACTACTGGAGGTGTCCCCAAACTAAGTTCATGCTAAGGCACTAAGTTCACTACTATTCACATCTATGGAATACAAAACACTAGCAAAAGTGACAGGATTTTCAAACATCGCCATTAGCTAACTAATATGTACATTCTTCCTATGTTCTTTTCCTCATTTATTGATCTCCAACGCCAAGGTCATGACAACCAACAATAACATGTCATCCCTAATCGTGAGTCTCGCGCAAATAACAATTGCACAGTTTCTCAGCTAACAGCTTCATCATCAGAAACTTCAATTGAATTTAATTCAACGAGATGTCAACAGAGATCATACCTTTCCTCTCAATTTTGGGCTTCTCCTTCAAGATACCTTCCTGTGATCGACCACCTAAAAAGCCAAATTTCAGAAAGAACCGTATGCAAACTAGTTAAACCACAAAATAACCGGCACTGACAAAACAGAGTGATGTATAAACGCAGATGTACGTTGAAGTGCCGGAGCAAGTCCTTAGCCTTCACTTCATCGTTGTCGTTATCATCTCTCGCTTCTCTGCAAAGCAACACAAACTTGTATGATTGACTGAAGTGTCTTGATTGAAAGGAGATAAAAGAAAACTGCGAACAAAAACTCATACAAACATCAATTCAGAGTCAGAAAACAGTAAGGAAGGATTATAAATTGAGGAGCACATCTCATCCATTTTTTCGCACTTCCAGGAGGCAAGTCAGTGATCTGTTTGAGCAAGCAAAAGATGGCAGTTAGCGCCAGAAACAATACATTGACAGTTCCAGGATGTTAGATGGCCCGCCCTCACCAAAATTTCAAGTAAAAAGTTGAAGAGGAAAAAAAAAGCATCGCCCTCCCCAATGTCTGTTCAATGGACCCGGGGCAGTCAAACGCTAATGCCGAACAAACGAACCAGAAACACAGCAACTAAACCTCGCTAATGCACGGCCAGGAAACCCAAAACACAGCGGCGGCGACGAGATGATAAGCGAAAGTTCTATCATGTTTGAAGAATGCATAATCTACCATGAGAAGAGTGTTATGCAATGGGTAGGATTACGAGAAAGAGGAAATCTTGTTATTTAATCGATTATGCGTTTATTTCACTCAAAATCAATGGTTCGAAAGATGTTTTTTTTAAGTAATTGTTTGTATTACTTCAAGTTATTAGTTAACGCAAAATATATTCATCATCAACAATAATTTATATCTAACCATTTTCACTATTAGTAAAAATGTATTATGCCGATTCATTCTCATAAGCAATACTAATTATCATTTGTTTTCGCCAAATAAACGTGAAATTCATCTGATTACAGAAGTTCCTTATATTTTTGAAAAAGAGTTTGTTCCTGCGATGTGCTCCTTTAATGAAGCATAAAAGCTAAAAGGGACAGAGAAATTTAGGGCACACATGATATAATTTCTGGTTAGAAATTGAGTTCCAGAATGAGTTTTTGATGAAAAAAACACGTTTGATAAGGATAAATAATTTTTATTCAAAAAATAGAAATCCGTTTGATAACAATAATTTTTTTTTTGTTTCTGTTTCAATTTTAAATATATTTTTCATTTTGGAGTTTGCAAGCGTTTCATTTCTATAATTTTCAAATGCTTATTATTTAGTGAAAAAATTGATAAATTCCATCACATTTTCAATTTCGAATTTTTCATTTTAACGATTAAGTCAAGGGAGAGAAAAAAACAATTAGGTCAAGGGAGAGAAGAGAAACGATTTCTCAATTTTTGTTCCGGAACCAAAAATCACAAATTATTCATTTTTCATTTCTTGTCTAAATAGAAAAAAGAAATTTTTTTTTGGTAAGGAAATTTTTTTTTTGCTACCAAATAAATTTGAAAAACTCATTCTGAAATAGAATTTACGGTGAATCATGCAGTCACACGAACCATCAACGTGATTCTGCAAAGGTGCATACGGACAATAAGGTCGGCTAATAGCTTTGACCCAGTGCTCGACTTTTTTCTCTGCTTAACGTCGAGGGCAGAGCCACCTATAAATAACGTTACTTTTCTTTCTATTCATCACCGGTTTACTGGACCCTGGCTTCTACATCGCAGCCCTTCCTTCGAAGGTTACTTCCTCAACCCTGACTTCTTCATCGCAGCCCTTTCTTTTCTTTTGCCCTTGAATATCTTACGCTTGATCTTGCCCTTGAATAACGCTTGATCTTGTCCTTGAATATCTTACGCTTGATCTTGCCCTTGAATAACGCTTGATCTTGTCCTTGAATATCTTACGCTTGATCTTGCCCTTGAATAACGCTTGATCTTGCCCTTGAATATCTTACGCTTGATCTGGCCGCTTCTTGACCCTGGTTACTTCCTCAACCCTGACTTCTTCATCGCAGCCCTTTCTTTCTTTTGCCCTTGAATATCTTACGCTTGATCTGGCCTCTTCTTGACCCTGGCTTTGCCACCTATAAATTAGGTAAGGTTACTTCCTCAACCCTCATCGCAGCCCTTCCTTCGATGGTTACTTCCTCAACCCTGACTCCTTCCTTCGATGGTTACTCTCCTTCCTTCGATGGTTATTTCCTCAACCCTGACTCCTTCCTTCGATGGTTATTTCCTCAACCCTGACTTCTTCATCGCAGCCCTTTCTTTCTTTTGCCCTTGAATATCTTACGCTTGATCTTGCCCTTGAATAACGCTTGATCTTGCCCTTGAATATCTTACGCTTGATCTGGCCTCTTCTTGACCCTGGCTTTGCCACCTATAAATTAGGTAAGGTTACTTCCTCAACCCTCATCGCAGCCCTTCCTTCGATGGTTACTTCCTCAACCCTGACTCCTTCCTTCGATGGTTACTCTCCTTCCTTCGATGGTTATTTCCTCAACCCTGACCCCTTCCTTCGATGGTTACTCTCCTTCCTTCGATGGTTATTTCCTCAACCCTGACCCCTCCTCAACCCTGACTTCTTAATCGCAGCCCTTTCTTTCTTTTGCCCTTGAATATCTTACGCTTGATCTTGCCCTTGAATAACGCTTGATCTTGCCCTTGAATATCTTACGCTTGATCTGGCCTCTTCTTGACCCTGGTTACTTCCTCAACCCTGACTTCTTCATCGCAGCCCTTTCTTTCTTTTGCCCTTGAATATCTTACGCTTGATCTGGCCTCTTCTTGACCCTGGCTTTGCCACCTATAAATTAGGTAAGGTTACTTCCTCAACCCTCATCGCAGCCCTTCCTTCGATGGTTACTTCCTCAACCCTGACTCCTTCCTTCGATGGTTACTCTCCTTCCTTCGATGGTTATTTCCTCAACCCTGACTCCTTCCTTCGATGGTTATTTCCTCAACCCTGACTTCTTCATCGCAGCCCTTTCTTTCTTTTGCCCTTGAATATCTTACGCTTGATCTTGCCCTTGAATAACGCTTGATCTTGCCCTTGAATATCTTACGCTTGATCTGGCCTCTTCTTGACCCTGGCTTTGCCACCTATAAATTAGGTAAGGTTACTTCCTCAACCCTCATCGCAGCCCTTCCTTCGATGGTTACTTCCTCAACCCTGACTCCTTCCTTCGATGGTTACTCTCCTTCCTTCGATGGTTATTTCCTCAACCCTGACCCCTTCCTTCGATGGTTACTTCTTCAACCCTGACTTCTTAATCGCAGCCCTTTCTTTCTTTTGCCCTTGAATATCTTACGCTTGATCTTGCCCTTGAATAACGCTTGATCTTGCCCTTGAATATCTTACGCTTGATCTTGCCCTTGAATAACGCTTGATCTTGCCCTTGAATATCTTACGCTTGATCTGGCCTCTTCTTGACCCTGGTTACTTCCTCAACCCTGACTTCTTCATCGCAGCCCTTTCTTTCTTTTGCCCTTGAATATCTTACGCTTGATCTGGCCTCTTCTTGACCCTGGCTTTGCCACCTATAAATTAGGTAAGGTTACTTCCTCAACCCTCATCGCAGCCCTTCCTTCGATGGTTACTTCCTCAACCCTGACTCCTTCCTTCGATGGTTACTCTCCTTCCTTCGATGGTTATTTCCTCAACCCTGACTCCTTCCTTCGATGGTTATTTCCTCAACCCTGACTTCTTCATCGCAGCCCTTTCTTTCTTTTGCCCTTGATATATCTTGAATAACGCTTGATCTTGCCCTTGAATATCTTACGCTTGATCTGGCCTCTTCTTGACCCTGGCTTTGCCACCTATAAATAAGGTAAGGTTACTTCCTCAACCCTGACTTCTTCATCGCAGCCCTTTCTTTCTTTTGCCCTTGAATATCTTACGCTTGATCTGACCGCTTCTTGACCGTGGAAGGTAAGGTTACTTCCTCAACCCTGACTTCTTCATCGCAGCCCTTTCTTTCTTTTGCTCTTGACCAAATTTATTGATTTCACAATTTGTTAATCAACCCAAAGCCACGTTAATAAATGAAAATATCCAATTTTTTCCGGCAAATGTTATTTCCAGGTTTAGTGCAGCGAGTGCTGAACTACTTTGCCCCTCTTCTTGACTTGGTCAAAAAATGGGCTTTAGAAAAAACAAAAACAAAAAAGAAGGGGACATAAAGGGTAAAGGAAGAGCACGCAGCCACGCACTGCGAGAGAAAGGAAAAGGAAAGGGGAAAGAAGAGTAAAAAAAAGGAAAAGCAAAGGGGAAAGGGGACTTTGGGCGAGCACGTTGATGCGGACTTTGATTAACAACGTCCGATAACGATCGAAGCCCATTTATTTATATAATTAGATTAATTTTTGGAATTATGGCACAAAATTCGAAATCATGTGAAATTTGAACTGCAATCTGTGATTTGGAGTTGTTAAATTACAGAAATATATGTAATCATGAATTATGGCGTTGTCGAATCACGAGATTTTAATGGGAAATGTTTTGAAGTAACATTTTAGCTAGAGCTAAATTTCGAGTTTTGGGCACTATTTTCGTGTTATGAATGATATTAAATAATTGCTTTGGTGAGTAATTAATTGGCGGGCAAGTCTTTTTCCTTAGAAAGTGAGGTTCCTCCAAAAAAGAGTGATTTGTGGAAATAATCCATCACTCATCAATTATGACTTTGTATAACATTTTCTTTAAAGATAAGATGATTTTTTCCACTTTGATCCAAATTTCGAACCAAACTTGCTCTAACTTCAAAACAGTGCTGAACTTGATTTTGTTTTCTGGCTTTGAAATTGAAATGACGTAGAAATTTAACGGTGACGAGTACAAACTCTTGGAAATTAAAGTGCAAAAGGAAAAGCGAACTTGAAGGAAATGCAGACGCTGCGAAAGAAAACGAGACGGACTTACGAGGAAATTGCGTCGCGCTCTCTCTCTCTATCTCTCCATCGGTCTTTTCATTTTCTCTTATCGTCTCCCTCACGACAATCTGTCTCCTCTGTCCTTTTTCTTTCTTTTCTTTTGCTCACCACTGCTCGCTTTTTTTTTTTTTAATTATTTTTCTTATTAAAGTTTTCTGTCTCTTGCCGACCATAAACCTTTCTCCCTGCATTTTCTCTTCCGTGGCCATGAAGGAAAAGCTCCATCCTTTTCTTCGTCGAGCACTCTTTAGGGGGCAATGATTGCATGCTAAAAGATCTCAGCCCCACTTGGCGCAAAATCCTCTGTTTTTTTATGCCCAGATTTTCTTTATCTTCTTTAGCCGTGAATTCCGTCCTGTGCATGCCGAGACTGCTCCATTGTCAAGACGGGGAGCTGCTCTCCTTTGGCCTCCTCTTCAGAGATTTTGCCATTTTTCGGAATAAATTTGAAATTAGACAACAAAAATATGTAACATTTAAAAAAATGAGAGCAGATTTAGCACTAAGTCTAAAGTTGAAGATTTTTTTTTTTAAAAAAATTGTCATGGAAATTGCTCTCTCTTGACCTTATCATTAAGGTTCTTGTCATTGTTTGGAGCAAATTCAAGACTTGACATAAAATTTGTAATTTTCTTAGACCAAAATATTAGGGACCAATTTAGGACTGAAGTTAAAGTCGAGATTCTTTTTTGAAACAAAAACAAAGATTCAAGTTAAAATTAAGACGAACCTAAAATTTAAAGGATTTTAGAGAAATTGCAATAGTATAAGAAGAGGGAATAGAAAGTCAAGGAGCTTCACCTATTGATCATCTAGGGTGGATTTGCAATTAGATATCATATAATAATTGTGTGTACAATCGAAGAAGCTTATTTTGATATGCACTTTGTAACAGTGCAAGCTAAGAGAATTATTAATGCTATCTTCATATCAACTGTCCAAACTAAAATGACAATAATTGAAATTTTGCGTGTAAAGAAATAAAAAAAAAGAGTGCTCGTTGACTTCACGTGCTCTCTTTTTTTAAAATATTAATTTAAAATACTTTTACAAGTTCTAAATTATCACCTTAAATTCAAGAGCTTAACTACATTTTTCTCTCAAGCTAAACAACTCTAGGTCGTAAGTAGAGTACCTTGCCTAAAGTAGATCTAACCTAAATGGCGTCAAGCATCAATGTAATATATCAGCCTATGCATATTTACCATGTTAACTATTGCAATACTAACATATTCAGCCTATCAATATATAAAATCGTTGATCATTAGTTTGATGCTATAAAATTGACGTCGGATAACAAAAAATATCGTTTTACTTGAATTCGACATAATATTATTTCGTAACCAAAAAGCAATGCCATGACTTTGTGTTTTAATTTTATCGTATCGATAATTCATTATATGCATGCTAATCAGTTATGTAAATGTTGCTTTCAGTTTGCATTTTACAATGTACATTTTCTCACACTTGTTTTTACATCATATTGCACGTTAGTTTGACAAAACATCTGGGTCCTCCTAATACGTTTTCTTATCAAGTCTAGACCAAGGCTTCTGCAACATCCTTTGCCTGGATTAAGTTGCTGGAAAGGGGAGGATCTTCAAGGGTTCTCTCAATCTTTCTAGAACAGAGCAGAAACCCAATAGTCTGGAGTAGAGCGGAAAATATGTAAGCCAGGCCAGCCTCGGGCCGAACAAAAAAAAGCTTTAGATAATTGCTTAGTTTTCGAAGTGGAGGTGTCATCTCTGAATTAACAAAAAGAAGTAAAATCTAGCTTGGGTAAATGGCCCAAACTTCTCTAGAATCTTTACAAGCATAACTTCATTTATTATAGTTGTTCACCTAACCAGCCAATTACTTTCCAAGCAAGGCTGAGTTACTGCCAGTCAGCCATCAAATTCATTTATTAATAAAAACTGCCGTATGAGGAGCAAGAACAAGGAAAGGACTCATCAACAAAATCTGATAGACGATGCTGCTAAATATATGGTTTGAAGAGACATGACACTTACAATATTTCCGATTGGAAAGACACCAAATATACTGAAGCACAAAACCCCAGCTTTATCTTCACTGCGAAGGATATTGAAACATTGCTTTGAAGAATTTGAGAGCTCTACAATTGAATCTTGACTATCGTCAATTAAACCAGCACGTCTGGGTACTAGTCTAGGCATGTGAGGAACTCTTGGAGCTGGAGGGAAGAATCGAGTAGTACGATCTTCAACTGCCAAATGGTTTCAAAACAAATGAATAATCACTTTCCAGTTCGAAAATAAAAAGACTAGAGATATTAGATTAAAGCTAAGAAGCCAAACAACTCAACAAGTTACATATGACACCAAACAAACGCTTTCAAAAAATCTTCCATTAACCCAAACTGAAGCTGTTGGATTGTGAAATAAGATTCTGAGTTTGAAAAAAAAGTACATAAGAACACTAGACTGAAATAAGTACTTAACTGGAAAAGAAGTATTATGAAAGGCGTGAGCCATAAATTATCCACAATTGGTAATAAAGATCACCAAGTCGTATCAAATTTTAAGTTGAAAGATGCATGTATTCACTTGAGCATCCTCCTTCCAGTTGAGACACACCACAGCTGCCATACGGGACTTCAAGCTTCTTAACAGTATTCCATTCTGCTTAATATTAATACCATATTAGAAATGATTATACCACGGTGTGCAGAATTACTGAAAGCACTAGCATATCAAAAGCAGCACGCAGCACATTCATAGTTCCATAGAGCGGCTACTTTGGTAGGATAAAATTCATTATGTACAAACAAACTCTCTTATCAACAAAATATAATCCATGAAGCGGATGATTAGTACTAAACTGGTAGAATTCTCAAAGAAACAGAATTGTAGCAGCCTCAACCAAGTTCTCATCCATTCCACTCGTGAGCAAGCAGCTATAGCTTGATAAAAATATAATTAGCTATTTACTAACTTTTGCACCCACGAGCATAATGAGGCACATACAAATCCTATCATTTAGGAGTCACCTAATTTATTATCTTCCTAATTTGACTGAACTGAACATATTTTACTAATAATTGAAAGAAGCTACTAACACTGTTGAAAATGAGCATGTCATAGATGGATGCTTCTGTATGACACCATCCACTTAGACCATAGATTCTCACAACGAGCTGGAAACTGCGGACCAGTGCGCATGGCAACATTTCTCTTCCCGGGAAGAGTTTTTTTTTCAGAAACATTTCTTTTCTATTTCTATTCCCCGGAACAATTTCTAAGTAAAATAAGGCGTTTGGTAATTACACAAAATTTCTACTCTTGGAATAGAAATGCGTTTGGTATGACTCATAATTTTTTTCTTTTTAATGCTCAAGGTCGACCGGCGGGCGGCGACCTGCGGCGGCGGCGGGCGGCGATCGGCGACCTGCGGCGGCTACGGGCGGCGACCGGCGGCGGCCGGCGACCGGTGACCGGCGGCGGGCGGTGAGCGGCCGACGACCGGCAACGGCCGTGGGCAAGCGGCGATCAACAAATGCAAGAGATAAAAAGAAAAACAAGAAAAAAGAAAATTAGCTTATTTCTAAAATTGTTCCTGGGAACAAGAAGCAACTTTTTTTTGCTTCTTGTTTCTATTCCCGGGAACAACTTTCTATTCCCGAGAACAAAAAAACAAGTTGGCGTTACCAAACAGATTTCTGTTCTTTTTTTGTTCTAGGGAACAAAAGAACATAAATTCAGAGAAACAGAAACGTTACCATGCGCACCCTAAGAGAGCTCGTGAAGGATAGAGCTCAAAAACAATGGAGGAAAGCTCGACGCTACTTGGGGACGGAGGCCGCTTGAGCACGGGGGTGGGGTGGATTAATGGGTGGGCCAAGACGTATCGGATTGGGCTCAATTTCGAACTAAAATTGTTCTCCGGGCTCGTTCATCATATAAAAAATGCATGCACGTCACCTCGTAAAGGGCCGCCACGGGATCAAATGGGCCGGGCCGGCCCCCAAAAGCGCCCTTTCGAGCCAATGGAGGCTAAAAGGTCCCGGCCCACCAGTCTCATGGAACGTCGCAATGATGCAAACGTGGTGGTGGACTAGTTATTAGGATGTAATTTGGAAGAAGCAATGTGATCATCGTCGTTTGCTTTTGAATTAAAGAAAATTTCGTAATAAATTATTTAAATCAGCATCTTACGAGAGCAAGCATCGACGCCTACTTAACAGTCGAGACAACGAGCCGAAACTCCAACTCGACCGAGCCATTTTCCATCACCACCCAAGCTCCAAACACTCGGCCGAATACAATACTCGGCCAAGCGCCGGGGATGCGCTTTTATATGCATGCATGGCAATGATACAGTAGGATGAAACAATGACATCATATGCCTTCTTTTTCACATTTTTTGATTGGAACTAGAAAATCCACCCACTTTTCGCGCGTCATTGTTTTCAATTTTATGATGATTTGACCGTGAATTCCGTGAATTCCCAGATTTTTAACCGTGAATTCCGGGTCCATGAATGCCGAAGATGGAAGCTCCTCTCCTTTGGCCTCATCCTCAAAGTTTTATATTTTTTTGGAACAGATTTGAGATTAGAAAAAAAGTATATAACATTTTTCCTGAAAAATTGAGAGCAGATTCAACTACACTTGAGGAATTTTTTAACAAAAAAATTTCTGGATAAAATTAAGATTGATCCTAAAATTTGAGGTTTTTTAGTGAATTAACACCGTGTAATCATTCGGGACCATATAAAAATTATGATGGAAATTGCTCTCCCTTGAACATATCATTAGTGTTCTTGTCATTGTTTGGAGCAAATTTAAAATTGGACATAATATTTATGATTTTATTCAACCAAAATAGTAGAGAGAGATTTAGGACTAAAGTTAAAATCGAAATATTTTTCGAGACAAAAACAAATATTCGAGATAAAATTAAGACCGAACCTAAAACTTGCGAGGTTTTAGGAAATTACAACAGTATAATAAAAGGGAATGGAAAGTCCGGAGCTTCACATATGGTAATCATCTAATGGTCGATTTGTAGTTTGATAGCATATAATATTTGTAACAATGCAAGCTAAAAGAATTGTCTAAAAATACCTTTTTTTTACGGAGAGTTAATAAGGATAGATTTGAGAATGGTCGGAGCAGATTTAATATTGAATTTAAAGTTGATGTTTTTACAAAGAAAACTCAATGTAAAATTAAAATTAGATTAAGATTTGAGGGTTTTTAGGATATTATATCGCTAAAAAAGAGAGATGAGAAAGTTGAGAAGCATTGTCCATTTTAATTATCTAGGGGCAAATTTGTAATTAGATAGGGCCAGGTGGCTGGGTCCCACCAATGCTTGCTTAACCCCAGGCCAGGCTACTGCTCTTCTCTGCCAACTTCTTGTCGGAATTCCTTATCTTGAATGAGTAGCTAGGTCCCACCACTCGTCTTTCCATACAATCGTGAAGTTATCAATTGATTTTATTGTAGATGTCAAGTTATTGATTTGATTTAGTCAAATTTATTGATTTCACAATTTTTTAATCAACCCAAAGCCAAATTAACAAATGAAAATGTACAATTTTTTCCGGCAAATGTTTTTTTTGGCTGGGTTTAGTGTTGCGAGTGCTGTAATCTTTAGCCCCTCTTCTTGACTCGGTCAAAAGGTCGGCTTTAAAGAAAATGAAAACAAAAAAGAAGGGACATAAAGGGGAAAGGAAAAGAAGGAGGAGGCAGAAAGAGCACTTGGCCGCAACACGCTAGGCTGATTTCATCAAGCCAGATTTACTCCTATTAACAACGCCCAATAAAAATTCAAGCCTATTTGTTCATTTAATCAGGTAGCTTTCGAAGTATGAGACTAATTTAAAATTATATAAAAACTCAATTATGTTGTTATGTTGTTGACGCATGTCGAGAATCATAAAAAAAACTATTAACATGCTATATACACATTTATTTATTTTGTACCCGAGCATAATGAGAAGAATTTCACTCTGATTATGCCTTAATCTATCCTTCGAATCTCAGATATAAATCAAAATGCCTTTTTTGCTTAAAAATATTTTTTATATTGATTTGATTTATCTAATTCATCAGTTGGCATGCACCAATAATTCAAACTTATCAAGCTAGATATAAATTAGAAATTCATTGACCTAGACCACTAGCCATGCGTTTATAGTCTTCGCCTTCTTGTGGTGGAAGTTTCACTGCACAGGAGAATATCCACGGCGATCTATCCAGAATGTTTCGATGCAAAAGCAATAAGATAAACAGTAAAACCAAATATTGAAAAACAACTACTGTTGTGGTACCCATACACAAGTGGTCATAATTGCTATTGATAAATACATACAAAGCATCAGGACAATGACCGCACCATTGACCTTTCCTTTTTCTTTTTTGAAAATTTATTTTCCAACAATTTTTTTTTAATTATATGTAAGCTCATAATCATCTTGAGAATTTATCCCTTTCATTGAGCTCAATATTATTGTAAACTTCATTTCACTATACTAACATATTGCATTATCAACGATTGCTTATCCTAAAATATACTATATGTATAAATCCTTCATACGACTATAAACTCAAGAAAATGTTAAGAGGAAAACTCCGGTGGCTTGATGTCCCCACTCCTTAAGAGAAGCGGGGCAAGGGCCTTGCAAGTGCCGTGATGCTTTCTAATAATGTTTATAGGATTTTCAATGCAATTTTTTTTTCTTTATTTAGATGAATCAAAGAGTAGTCAATAGCATTAGGTTAAACCTATAATAAATATACTCTACAATGGAGAAAAGACTGAAATTACTTTCAGAGACCATTAAGTTTTCACACACATTTGCCTTTGTTTTGTTAGCAAATGAATATATTGGGCAGGTATAGTGGAATGATTCTCTAAATATATAATAGGACATGAACAACCTCTTGCAATGCATGCAAGCAAGAAACTTGCTGATGCATCAAGCGCTGGTATATTTTATTGTTTCTTGGACCAACGAAAATTGACTAAATGTTCAGATTTGGCTGGCTAGAATGTAGGGTAGATATTTATATAGCCTTTACTAGACGTCTCTTAAGGTGGAGACCACTTTGAACCCCTCGATGCTCAATGTTTTTGTCTTTCCTCTTGCTTAATTTCTTTTCTAGATAGACTTTTTAACTCCATGGCTACTCTTTCCAGTTCCGTCCCTAACCTTTGCAGGTGTCTTTCTTCCTCGCTCCAAATCCTTGATCTTCTCTTGGTTTCACTGCCTCACTCACATGCCTGCAGAACCCTAACCTCCATGGCCACGGTCAATCTTGGCAGCCGACAGGCCATCCTCCTCAAAATCACCCATGAGTTCGTGAAAGATGGATTCATCGACACAAGCGATGATCACAATGTCTTGTCTTCATCTCAGCATCAGGGCCTATTTCACCAAACTACTTATAGGGATAAAAGTTAGAAAGCTCCAAATTTTCTCTAAAATGGAGTCACCACCAATCAATTTAACTATATTAAGCCAATTCCGAAGCTGGGTGTACATATCAAAGCATTGGTTGTTTGCAGTGATCTTTACTTATGCATAGAGAAAGTTCAATATCTCCATGATTCCCTTTTGCCACTACATTTTTTAATTAAGTCATTTCTTTGCTTATCTAATTATTCAAACGTAGTTAGTTGCAATTTCAATATTATACGTAATCAAGAAAGACCCCCAATTCACATGACATGTTTCCATGCATCATGTGTGTTTGTGTTTTGAGAATATGCACTGACGGGTACATATATGCATGAGTTCTAATTTAAGATGTGTGTTCATGTGCAATTAACCAATGACGTCTAATCAAAATGCTTAGATTTGATCAAATATAAACAAGCCCATTTTAGTCCTTTCGACGGTATTTAAAATAAGTAACTGAAAATATTTTTAGAGAACAACATTTTTTAAAAATCTTGACATGCATTGGGCCTCGATTCACCATCCAATGGGTGTTACCCTTCAGCTTTTGAGATTGCTTGGACCGACTCCCTTTTTATATTTGAACCTATGAATATGCTTCATTTACTAATGCAAGTATTTAAACATGCAAAATAACAGCCTACGGAGATAAAGATATTTCTTATAATTATGCAGAGGAATAGCAATAGTAAAAATCATATTTTCAGAGGGATTCAAAGGTATTATGACAGCCTACATATTCATGAGAATTTTAATTTTATACTGGCTGAATAATGACTTGCTTATTTAAATAACTCTAGTATAATAAAGTCTAATATTAAAACGACAATAGTTTTATTTAGGGGGTTTTCATCAACTTTCTTCAATCCAGTCACTCTTAGGATTGGCGAAATCTTCAAGTTTGAACCTCACCGAAAAAAAAAAAGATCAAGTAACTTGAATTTAGGAGAATATAATTTAAATAGAGCTTAGATGAACCTTAAAGGGGCGTAACGGATTGCCAAGCAAGAATAAATATTTCTCTTACAAGGCAGCGTGCTTTTCGCTTGGCGTGCATCTCCCAATCCCGGCATACTAACAAGTAGAAAAGCATCAACCATTAGAACAATCATGGGTGAATTGTTCAAAAAGTCCTAAACATATTGCAGTTTTGCCAATTTAGTCATAAACCTTTAAGTTTTTCCAATCAGCCCTAAACCTTTTAAAATCTTACCAATTAGTCATTTTGGCAAGTTTGTCTTTGAAACATAAGCATTTTCCTGACATCCACGTAAGCTTTTTTAAAGGTAAATTTGTCGGAATGATTGAATTGGCAAATTTTAAAAAGGTTTAGGACTGAATTTACAAATTTTAGGAATGTTTGTATAATTTTCTCAGTCCATAATTTCGTTAGTTCTGTGCTTTTTCGTCATTTGCTCTGTACCCCCAGAAAGAAGAACACAAATTTTAAAAATTACTTGAATTGAGTATGGGAACAAATAAACATTTCTTGTTAGACTCTAATTATTGCAATAACGCTTATATCTTTTGAGATTTATTGTTACTTACTGCAATCTGTTACTTGAAGAGTGTATAAGTGTATTAGCAATATTTGATTCTAGTGGGATTTATTAGCCTCGGATACAAGCAGTACGTCCTACGTGATAATTACTCATAAGATTACTATTGAATTCCAACTTTGTTAGTGCTTGCTAGTCTTAGAGAGTCGACGTAAGCTTGATTTAAACCGGACCATTATAAAAATATGCATGTGATAACTTCTATCTCTTAACTTATATCTATGTTTGTTTGATAAAAGCTTAATATAGATAATGTTGTCAAACTATTGTTGCATCTCTCAATCTACTCTGGCATCTATCAAAACTTAACGAGAGTTATTCACAAAAGATTGCTAAGTTTTGTGAATTAATCTTTTCTCCTACATTTTGTTTCTCTGTTTTTTATTTTTCTACGTTCAAAAACAGGTTTGGAACAGAAGTTCATTTGAAAATGCAATTTCATTTTTTTTATTTTGCTATAAATTTTAGCCCAAAAATACATTTGAAATAGAAATATAGATAAGATGACCTAAATAAAATTTTCCACAATGCCCCAAAAACTTTCAAACTTGCCCACCATGCAGTAACTTCATGTTGAGAAAGAATGAGGGTTACGTTCAAGTAACAACGTAGAAAACCTACATCGACACCATGCAGTAAAACCAAACCATCTTCAAGACCCAATACAACAAACTTGCTATGCATGAGGACGCCGGCGTAATGATGTTATACATTGTCATAGAGTAGATTAGAATGATTAAAAAGGAGCCAGTATTGACGACACACATTGAAATGTGCATAGAAGGCGAGATCATCATAAACGGAAACGAACACACACAACACAAAAACACGCACTATAATTTGTTCCCAATAAAATTAACAGAGAAGAGGAAAGATAGTGCAACACATAAACCTACAGAATGTTAATCAAAATTTGTGAGTTGAGGCAAAACGTCATAACTGTACAAAATAACTTAAGGGTATTGGTCACTTGATATGAGATTTCTTTGGGTTAGTAGGTAATCTAAGTCAGGGAATCCATATCTTGTTGGCAGCCTCCAATCCAATATTTAAATCAAAAAACAAATCTTGTTGTTCAACTATGGAACCTCAAGGTGGAGTGGATGCACGAAAGCTTACTTTAGGTGAGGACTACGATTGTAATAGTATTTACTACTTAGGATCTTAGGAGTAACAATTCAAGGATTGGCTCGAGTAATATGATGCACTCAAAACGTTCCTCATATCCAGAAGACAATATGATTAACGAAGCATTCAGACATTTCTGGAGAATATATATCCTCTCTAAGTTTTTCCAGTGAGAATAGATAGCAAGAACAACCAAGGCTAAGCATCCAATCCTAAGCTCTTTTGAATTTGAATTACCAGAAGATTAAGTCAGATAGGAACTTTACACACTTGGATGAGACTCCTTTTACCATCCTAGTCTCTTTGCTTTCTCTATTCCTCCCTCCATGCCTCTCGACCAGATTGTCATACAAATACGCAGCATAGCTTGAGATATATTCCATTCAATAGTCGAGCACGGGAGTGGATTAATGGGCGGGCCAAGACATATCGGATTGGGCTCAATTTTGAACTTAACTTGTTCTCTAGGCCCATTAATCATGGCAAAAACTCACGCAAGTCATATCGTAAAGGTCCGCCACTGGATCATATGGGCCAAGCCGCACTTTGCAACTATATGATAGCCTTGTCAAATGACTGCTAAAAGCGCCCTTTCGGGCCGATAGAGGCTGATGGCTACCGGCCCGCTAGTCTCATGGAACGTCACAATGAAGCGAATGTGGTGGTGGATTTATAATTGGAATGCAATTTGGAAGAAGCAATGTGATCATCGTTGTTTGCTTTTAAATTAAAGAAAATATGCTAACGAATTATTCAAATCGGCATCTTACAAGAGCAAACATTGGACCTACTTAAAAGTTGAGACGACGGGCCAAAGCTCGAACTCGACCTAATACTCAGCAGAATGAAAAGAATACTCGACCATGCCCCGGGGTGCACTTTTATGTGCAACTCCCGTTATAAGGTATGCGACGATACAGTATGAAGAAGCAATGAGATCAGATGCCCTCCTTTTCTCTCTCTTAATTGGAATTAGAAAATCCACCCCATTTCCATGCGCCATTTGTTTTTAAAATGTGATGGTTTGATATTGAACTCAAACGTACATAATTGTTCCCTAGTCAAGCGAACAACACTATTCCAGTCCATGCTTATCCTCATCACATATTGGACGGATCACTTGGTCTTGTTACTAGTAAATGTGCCAGGCATGTTTGCTCCATTGCATTTAGGATGGATAATCTGAGAATCACGACTCTCAATAAAACGTCGCTCCTCGAAGAGTATTTAAAAATTATTAAATATAGTTTCGTGTCGGTAGGTAACTACAACACGGTACGATTGTGAATTCATTGAACGGACCGCCAATCAATCGTACGTGTGGATTATGATTTGGGACACGTCAAGGTTGTCATAGGGTGCGTCAGGTTTCTTCCTCATTGGAACTATTACAATAATCGCTAGTCGAGTCGAAAACTCGAGCACAACCGTGAAGTTGAGTCAAAATTCGCATATCAAAATCCTTAGATACTTTTGTGAAGAGGTTGACATCTATAAGGAAAATGTCGGGGGGAAATATGCTGGATGCGGTGCTATGCAACATGAAGTTTCGTGGTCGGATTTGCAGCATGCGGAATGATCTTAAAAAACTTGAGCTGCCCCAGAGGTGTACGCAGCTTGATCCATATTATCAAGCTAACGGCACAAGGCGCTTGCGAATGGCATCAAGTAGCAGATTATCCATTTGTGAGAAAAAAAGGCAAAACTCTAATGACGAAATACCAATTAGGTTACTGCTTGTACCATAGTAAGATTTATGGACATTCGTTTGGAACAATATGATTTCCTTGAAGAAGGAGCTACAATGATCTCTAATCTTGTAGAAGTTGGCAACATTGGAAATAAAAAGCCATCATGTTGACCGTGTCTCGTTCCTCCGTGACTTGCCGTTTGAGCCTCCACTCCTCAAGTTGTAAGTTAGAGATTGCAAATACGTCTATAATGAAATAGAATAAAAAAAAATAAGGGGAAAAAAGGGCTGCTTGCTTATTGGGGACATTGGCGTATTGGAAAGGGCCGTACGTGATTTGGGAAAGGGCCACCGCAAGATCAAATGGGCCGGGCCAGACCTTATAACTAATATAGCCTTGTCAAATAATGCATGAAAGCGTCATTTCTTTCAGTCCCATAGAGGCTGAACGGTCTCAGCCCACCAAACTCATGAGAATCGAGACATCACATTGATTCAAATGTGGTGGGAGTAGTTATTGAAAATGTAACGTGAAAAAAGCAATGTGATAACTTTCATTTACTTTTTAATGAAAGAATGATGAATTATTCGACGGTATAGTACAAGAGCAAACCTTCTAGCCTGCTTAAATATCATCTTTTTGCAACTTGGGACAATTGGATATTAAATTTGAATGTACAGGATCATTCTCTAGGCGATTGGCCAACGTCATCCGTGTCTATACTTATTATCATCCACACTTTGGACGGATCACTAAGTCTTGTTACCGATAAACGTGCAAGGCCTTGTTTGATCTTGGCCATTTCTCATATTGACGATGGAGAGGAATTCTTCCCGCTGCAGAACTTCACATGCTAAGCTCCAGATCTGAAGAGCGTGTAGATTGCCAGGTTCCGAGCTCATTCCTGCAATGGTACGGATGTAAGCTTTGCCTTGCCAATATTGCCGTCACCGAGAGATGCACTCCTGCTAAAGAAAATGGTCATTAATGTCGGGAACAGTGGAAGACACCAATCGAAATCCCTCGAGCATTTGCCACGGCTGGTTCTACCCTGCTGAATAGCTTTTGAAAAATCTAATTTTTTTTTTAACTATTGTTAAAAGTTAGGTCATGCTAGCAGCAGCAAAGAGTAAAACTACGTAAAAAGAACCGCGGTGAGACTATCCTCAGTAAGATAATGAATGTGCTGAATCCTAGTTCTTGCTTAGATTTAGGTGTGTTCTATCACAGAGATAAGCCTATCAAAGAATCACCATTCTGACAGAGGATGATGATGATGAGGTCCATGATCGCTTCTTTGCCATGTGGAATTTGGAATTTTGAAGGTGGTGTTGGGAAGCTGGGAGAAGTGACATATAATGACCACTCCAATTGGACTAGAAATACAGGATTCAGAATAGGGCTTCAGGTGGCATCAGGATCTTGTGAGAAAACACGAATTCGAGAAGCAAAAACAGATGCCTGCCTTGTGAATGAATGTAGAGGAGAAGAAGGTAGCTCCTTCATAGTCTAACATAAACCTTGTACTTTAGAAGCCATGACTCGTCATCTTTCGGTCAATTCTAACTCAATGGATAAATAGTTACCTTTTACCATATTTTTCTCTTCTACAAATGTCTGCCCAGCAGAAAAGGCACCTGCTGGGTACAAATTAAGACTCTCCGAGATGGGCGGAGTTGAATAGCAGCACATGCATTGCATTTCACACTGACGGCCTGCAGCTCCGAGTATTACATGTCCACCCACAGCTGCAACACGAGTATAAACACCGCAAATTCTTGAACAGACGGTCATTCTAAATCAGAGATTTCATCTTCATTCTCATCCAGTATGTAGACCAGGGCCCGCTTTCTTGCAGCTAAATCACAAGCCACGCCTCTACTTGTATCAGCAGCCAAATGTTCATTCAAACAAGCTTGCTGTTTGCATTGCATCACGCGGCTTTTAAGCAATTCAGAATATTTCCCCATAGAGATCAGAGAAGAACGCATTCTAATGATAAAGGATTCTTGCAGGAGGAATTTCTTGTTGAGAACCAATGAGCTTAACGTTATAGCAATGACACGGAAAAGTTCCTTCTACATCATCGAGTAGAACTGTACCATCTTCAAGTCCCAAGACAACAACCTTGCCATCAAGACCCCAGCATAATGATGTATAAATTTACCTGCAGTAGATTAGCATAATTAAGAGAAGCCAGTATTGACGACAGAATGAATGTGCGAAGAAAAAGTGGGTTCGTAATAGGCAACCAAGAAAAACAACAGAGAGAGAGAGAGAGAGAGAGAGAGAGAGAGAGAGAGAGAGCATGAACAAATTCTGCACAATGAAATTAATAGAAGAAGAGGGAAGTAGAGAATGCACAATACCCATAAAATGTTAATCAAAATTTGTGAAGTGAGGAAAAGCTTCGTAACAGTACAAGATAATTAAGGGATATCAGTTGCTTCATATGGGGTTTCTTTAGGCTAGTAGGTCATCTAAAGCGACAAGAATCTATATCTTTCTGGTGGCCTCCAATCCATTATATCAACCAAAAACAAAGCTCGTTGTTCCGCTTTGGAACTACGAGGTGGAGCGGATTCATGAAAGCTCACGTCAGGCAAGGATCAGAAGTGTACTAGTATCTACAATTTGGATCTCAACAGAAACCATTCAAGGGTTGGCTCAAGTACTATGGTGCACTCAACAACATGTTCTCCAAAGCATTCAGATGTTTATGGAGAAAAATTGCCTCCTCTCTCAATTTTTCTGGTGAGAATATATAGAAAGAACTACTAAGGTTAGGCATCTAATCGTAAGCTCTAATAAATTTGAATTACCGAGAGATAAAGTCATGTAAGAACTTAATGTACTTGGATGCAGCTCCATCGACACTCCTAGTGTCTGTGTTCTGTCTGATTCCTAACTCCATCCCTCTCAACTAGATTGTCATACAAGTATGCAGCATAGCTTGAGATGTCCTATTAACAAGTAAGTTAGACGCCCGCCGGCAAACTTGATTAATCTCAAAGAATTGAACTCAATGCTTCTCTGTAATTAGAAGAATATAAATTAACTTCAAGTAGTACAAAATGGGAGAAACTTTCCAGCATATACTCTGCAATCTATAAATTAACTTCAAGTAGTACAAAATGGGAGAAACTTTCCAGCATATACTCTGCAATCTATAAATTAACTTCAAGTAGTACAAAATGGGAGAGACTTTCCAGCATATACTCTACAATCTAGTACATGTTCCATATCTCCTTGTAGGGAACGGTCAATTAGTAAAAAAAAGGAAGAAGAGGAGCCGGAAGTAGCATTACATTGTGGGAATCAACATTAGAAATTCTAGGAAGACTATGTAGATGCCTGACAGCATTGAGATGGTATTCTGTAGGGCCTAAGCCTACCATCTTCATGTGGGCATGACGCATTTATGCATCTGACATAGCTATCTATCTAGCATAAATGACTTCCCAATTTGAGTTTTGTTTATTTTCAACGACACTTTAACTGGTGAATCCAGAAGGTTGACAACATGCAAACATCCTTTGCCATTCCAAGGATGTAATATTAGAGTTTGGAAAAGCTTAAGAAACATTGAGCTCCTCATCCTTTGATGATTTCGTTTCCTTTTAGAAGCACCTTGGGAAAGCTCACTTGGAGCACTTACATCCGCCAGTGGAATGATATCCGAATCCTGCCAGTAAGTCAGATGAAACCAATCCAGCAACTAACATCAACGAACTACTAATGATACTCTGAAGTTTACGGATCTCTGTTTCTCAAACTCGATATTTTTTTGAACTCTTCAGATCCAACTAATTGGGCAGCTAACATCATCAACGACAAAAGCTTTGATCAAATTAGGATAGTGTATTCAACTCAAGATGCTTGCTTTTGGGGGACATAGTATGATTCTTTTACTTATTAGTATGTGCTATTCATGCATTAGACTTAATGCGGACAATTTTCAAACGGCATATAGGATTTATGCAAAGGCTTCCCGTGTCTTTTCAGCAAGTAAATGAACTAACAAGAGCTTATGCAAAATATAAGGAATTATTTTACAGTACAACTGATTATATCAAAAGACATTCTAGCAATCTCTTGCTTGGCTCAAAAGTTCAGGTATATGGTAGATGGTTTTAACAACTCTACAAACAACACGATGCACTCTTTGGGATATTTTTTTTATTTCCCTTAAAGTAGGTATATCCTGGATTCAAACCAAACAAACATCGATCCATAGTCAGAAAAAAAATTTCAAATTGCAATTTTCTCAATCAATCCAAATAATTCACGATGCTTTTGCTTCTGCCCTGTTTGCCACTTCACTTACCACCACACCATTAGTAGAAGAACTTGTTCTTGCATTTAGCATTTCTAGACCAATATGATTACCTGAATCAGCTAATGTGTATAGTTCTGTGAGATAAAATGTGTGGAACACAATAGTTGGAAATTTTTTATCCCTGGTCAGTAGTGTATGAAAACTAATGGATGCCCTATCAACATGCTCCTTTTGCACCGTAAGTTCACTCTTATGTGTACCTTAGAAACATGCAGTCATGAGCTGCATGGTGAGTGCAGAGCATACTAAAACCTCACATTAGAATGACTGCCATATAAGGTCATTCATTTAGCATTTCTTGATCTATACAATGAACTTTGACATGCTATCAAATACCTGTATACATCAATTTTTATTCAGTACTTGTAGCGTTCCAAAATCAATCCATCATTGGAAATCTTTATTTTTTTTGCATAGGATGAAGGATCTTACCCGAAGACTAATGGCAAATGATGTGCTTAGGAAGCCTCTCTGTCTATTTTCATTATTGGCATGGTAAGCAGAATCATTTTGCCAAAGCACACATTAACTTCCATAAACATCTCACCCAGAATCCTTGAATTCAAGTAAGAAAACAATGATCACACTTCAACCAGGAAATAGTAATGACAAGATCATAATCTTCAAAGATACTGCAAGTAGGAAATAAAAATGAAAATCGAGCGGGAGATCTTAAAAGAACAAAGGAAACTTACCTGCTTTATGTATCTTTGTTAGAAAATGTGGATAATTTTCAGCATATTGCTCATCCAAGTCGTCCACATAGTGTGATCCAAATTCTATCATTTCGCTATATGCAAATGGTTTTTCCCCAATAAATCAGCATTCCAAATAATTTTGGAAATATTTTGAGTGACTTGCATCCATTGATACTCAGTTCTTCCAAAAACTCCAACCTATCAAGGCTTGGAATTTTGGCTAAGTTTTTGCTGTCTTCACCTTCCATATACATGCAGTCCCCGGGATTTTGGAAGGTCTACCCTTTCAATTGAAGTGCACCCTTCGATATTTAGTAATTCCAAAAACTCCAACTTATCGAGTCCTTGAATTTCAGCTAATTTCTGGCATGATTTAGCATGTAAATACTTCAAACTCCCTGGATTTGGAAGGAGCAGCCTTTCAATTAAAGTGCAATAAGCAATAGACAGAGTTTCCAAAATCTCCAACCTATCGAGACCTTGAATGTTGGTTAATTTCTCGCACGATTCAGCATTTAATACCTTCAGACTCTCGGATTTTGGAAGGAGCAGCATTTCAATTGAAGTTCTACACATATTAAGGTTTTCCAAAAACTCCAACCTGTCGAGTCCTTGAATATCAGTTAATTTCTCGCTATTGTAAGCATATAATGTCTTCAGGCTCTGTGATTTTGGAAGGAGCAGCTTTTTAATTGAAGTGCATTCAGAGATATTAAGGCTTTCCAAGAACTCCAACCTATCTAGGCCTTGAATTTCAGCTAAGTCATTGCAAAGATGAACCTTTAATATCTTCAAACACTCAGAATTTGGAAGGTCCAACCGTCTGAGACCACAGTGATTGATAGTCAAACTTTCCAAATATATCAATTTGTCGAGACCTTGAACTTCAAGTAGAGTAAAACAACTTTGGACGGATAATGTCCTGAGATTCATAAATTGTGAAACGTCCAGTGTTTGAATAGAATCACATCCATAGACATCTAAGGTTTCCAACTTGAAAGGAGTGTTTAGGGATTCCGGTAATTTTGAAGGAAGCGCCTGGATGTACTTGAGAGATTTGTAGTCCCAAACTCGTAGTTCCTTGAGATGGGTTAGGTGGGAAAGCGAAGGCAATTCGTGACTTTGACAGGTAAGGCCCAAATAAGTTAAGCTGGAAGGAAGGTCCGACAGCGATTGGAGGTTGAAGCACCAATAAAAATCAAGGCGTTGTAGGGAAGAAAGATTACTCATGCCTTTTGGCATTCCCCCTCTTAGTTCTCTGCAATCGGAGGCAAGTAACTCTTGGAGCTCTCTCAACCTCCAAATGCCATCGAGTAATTCTTTTATACCAGTGCCAGAAATATGTAGGATTTCTAGATTCTCCAAAGACCCTATGCTGTTTGGTAATGCAGAAAGGGCATAATTATCTCATAGAAGGAGTTGCTCCAATGCTTTCAATTTACCTATTTCTGCTGGAAGCTCCATAAGGCCCCCACACCTACACAACTCCAAGCGAAGGAGGGCCTTCATGTCTCCAATTGAAGAGTCGATTTGCTCCAGACTCCAACAATTATTGAGGATCAGGACCTCTAAATTCTTAAAAGCAGAGAGGAAGTCCGTATTTTTCAAGGATTGACAAAGAGAAAGGTCGAGAAATTTGAGCTTCTCTACCATCTGATAAAATAGTAATAATAATTATTATAATTCAAAAGAAAATATAAAAAGAAAAGAGAAGGGGAGTTGTTGTCACCTTGAAAGAACTCCATCCTTCCCATTTCTCATCTATTGAGCTCCATGACAATTCGAGTATAGCTAATTTCTTTACATGAAAATTCTTTACTTCAATATTCATAGGAAAATTTGGCCACCGAAGCCATCTTAACTCCTCAATTGAGTCCTTAAAGTCTCCATTGATATGTACGCTCTCTACTTGAAGGAATCTTAGGCTCGTCAAATTCTTGAATTGTTTTTCTATGTAAATGTTGTCATCTCGCTCAACTATTTTGTTGGACCCTTTACTCAAATTGATTGCCTCGATCTTTTCCGTTCCCTGTAAGCAAGAATGGATGTTCATTAATACTATATCCAACTAAAGTAATCTAATATAATCTGTTCATATTGCTATCGACATGTATTAATGTATACAAGCAACCAGCTACACCAAGATATGATTCTCTTTTCACGCCAATAAACAGTATTTATAAAGGCTTACAAAATGAAGGATGTCAACTTCCATTTTGAAATTTTGCCATAAGCATTCGGATCTTAAAAAGAATTATGGTGAAATGGCTGATACAGAGTAAAAAATTAACAACTTGCAACCTTCTTCTTTCTAGTAATTGTAGCTTCATTATCATACTAGTTGGAACACGCGTGCCCAATGCATAGAATTTAATGAAATTGCAATTTGCAAAATCCAAAGTTGATTTGATCTACTTTAATAGAAATATATTCTTTTTTCCTACCTATGTATTTCATATTGATTTCATGCATAGGAGTTGACTATGCTACTTAAATCATTAATAAGAAAATAACATATACTCTTATTTTCCATCGGAGTAATAACCAATTACAAGAAATTGAATATCGTGATAGTAGTTATATTACTATAGTAAGTACTTATTATTTTACTAATAAAATTGAAATATTGTTAATTAGTTATTATCCAATTATAAATAACTAAGACAACAATATTATCTACATTAATATTCTGTACGACTAATTATGTTATTATATAATTTAGTGTAACTATAGATTATAATTTGATATAATCATAATCGTAAATATCTGAGTTACCCAAGTATAATAAATATAATAAACAGCCCCTAAGAATGGGGATGTATATTAAAAGAAATAATCGTTGAAAGTGCAAAGCATTTTGAAAAGTGAAAATTGAAACTAACCCTGGCTGCCAGACTCCATGGCATAGCTTTTCCTTGGCCCCCAAGGAATAGCTATTCCTGGAGAATAGTAATTTCTAATCTATTTTTTTAACAAAATGAAGGAATAATTGCTTTATCATAACAGGTAGGAAATAGAATAGTTATTCTTAAGAAAAAAAAAATACTTTTGCATAGGAAGTCAATAAGTAATACACAAAAAGTTCATGGATTTTCACATGTCAATTTCTCTGAACCAAAAATTTTGTTATTGTACTTCACAATGTTTTTCAAGATTTCATCCATACTCATAACTAAATGGTATAATAATCTGGGAAGGAATTAGATCTCAACACCAAAAATAAATCCAAGAGAAGAGTAGCTATTAATAAAAAAAAGGAAGAAATCCTCATCAGAAGTAATTTACTCACATTGGTCATTTCCCTCATAAGCCTACCTCTGAAAATATCAACATATCCTACCTATCTATCTTCAAGATTTCTTTATGTGGTGTGTTACTTTTTTCACCTTCAAAAATGCATTTCCAAAATTTGGCCAAACCAAAACTAAGGTAAGCCCTTTACCAAAAAAAAAAAAAAACTAAGGTAAGCCTTTTGTACTTGGGATAAAAGTAGCAAAACCTTTCATACGCCTATAAAGCCTAGCCTTCAGTATCTACGGAAGGTGTAAGAGTAATGCATTTTTTATCCTTGCTAAATGAATATGTATTCTTATACCCATCATGAACAGCCCTCCTATCATACTGCCAAGGTCGACCCAACAATAAATGGCAGGCATCCATAGGAATAACATCACACATAACCTGATCTTGATAATTCTTCCCAATTGAAAACGAAATTAAAGCTTGTTTGGTTACCTTAAGATCGCTTCCTTTACTAAGCCATTGAAACTTATATGGATCAGTATGTTTGGATGTTGGTAACTTTAGCTTGTCAACCAAGGTAGTCGACGCGACGTTGGTGCAGCTTCCTCCATCAATGATAATAGAACGCACCTTCCCATTAATAGTGCAACGGGTATGAAAGATGTTCTCCCTTTGTTCATCATTTTTAGGATAAATGATGGTGTGTAAGGATCTTCGGATCACCAATAGTTCGCCATCATCAGCACCACTTTCACATTCAGACCCATTCTGGTCAGAATCATCCTCGGCTTCTTGAAGCTCCAAATCAATCTTCTCAATTTCTTGAAGAGTCATAACCCTTCGATTAGGACAATTAGCTTGAAAATGCCCATAACCTTGACACTGAAACACTTTCTTCGATCACCATCAGATTTTTTTGCGAACCCTTTAGTAGAGTCCGTGGTTAACTTTTCTTTGCCCTTTTCTTTCACCGACGTACTTTCTGCCTTGCTTGAAGAAGCATCCTTAAAGAATGATGTTCCCTTTGATGAAGCTCTGCGATGCTTTTGTTGCTTCTCAACCTTTATGGCCAATTTGCACACGTCTTCGAAAGACCAATAAGGTTGAAGTTCAACCAAATCAGCAATATCCTTGTTCAAGCCACCAAGGAATCGAGCGATGGTTTGTTCCGGCATTTCTGGAATTTCACATCTCATCATAAGTTGTTCAAACTCCCTGATGTATTCTTCAACGCTTAACCCATATTGCTTAAGGGAATTCAACTTGAGGAAAAGGTCTTGCTTATAATTGTCGGGCAAAAACCTCTTCTTCATGTGTTTCTTGAGTTTTTCCCAAGAACGGATTTTTCTTTTTCCTTCCCTAACCCGCTGGTTCTTCAAGTTTTCTCACCAAAGAGATGCATACTTTGTCAACTTCAAAATAGCAACCTTACATTTCTTCTCATCCGAGTATGACTTGAAGTCAAAAACTCATTCGATCGCATGCAGCCAATCTATAAAATCGTTAGGATTAAGGTTACCCGCAAATTCAGGAACTTCTACTTTGACGTCACGATCACGCCCTTTGTGCCTTCCTCTTCTTCTCCGAGCTTGGTGTTTAGAAACACTAGAGTTTTCTCCGGTGGAATCCGAATCGTCATTTGAACTATGACGAGATTCAAAATCATGACAACGTCGGGCAAAGGGATTTCTTTTTGGTTGTTCCTGCCTTGCCAAGTTATCTAGGCGATCAAGAACACGCTCCAGTTGCCTTTGGATATTTTCGATGTCGCGATCTCGCCTTGCGTTGTGTGCTTGCTCCAAAGTCAAGCCTCTTGGAACAGGATCTCCCATTTGTAGAATGATATTGATAGCAGAAAGGAATCACTCAAGATGAGTTCAACCTTGAGCTCTGATACCAATTTGATGCGTGCGTGGGCAAGCGATTCCAAAAATACCAAATTCGGCTAAAGGTTAGAGTATATGGGAATTTCGAAGTAAGGGGTTAAACGATCAGAACCGAGGCATAAAAGATGCACCACCAGCCAAGGACCTTAATCGGGATTGAAAAGAAGCTCACCACCAAAGGTCTAAAGGAAACTCCACCAACCTTAGGCTAAAGGGCTTTTGGTACACCACCATGGAGTAATCCACTCTCCTAGGATAAAGAAACCATATTCGATTCAACTCACAAAGAGGAATTTCTTTCATTCAAAACAAGTCTGCATTACAATGGATATGATTCCTCTATTTATCGAGAGACTACGGCATAAGAAATAAATAGAGCTTAAAAAGCCTACTTGACAACTACCAAATATTAAAACATTGGAACCGAACTAGTCTTAATAGACTCTCGAGAACTAGAAACGCACTAAAGACACTTAGGAACTAAGAAAAGCAATAAATGATTCTTGAGCTGTCTCCCAATTTTCGAGCTCCACCTTGAACCACCATATAACCACCTCATAATAGCACCAAACACCATAGGATAATGTCCAGAATAGCTTCCCATAAGTATAATATCGAACAACCACCAAATTAAACTCATTTGTTGACCCATCGAAGCAAGTTATAACCAAACTCAGCGTCGTATGCTCGAATAAGCAAAGATTGGTCCGTTGGTAAAGATATATTTGATTTACATATTTCCTCATCGCAATTGATAAAGTCGGATGCGCCCGCATCATGTGGTCGAGTCGTATATAAGTCGTTAGAATCCTATTGTATGGAAATAAATTAATATTGTTGTAAATATATTGTGTGGATGTATCACCTTTACCATTCAATGAATAGTTCTGTACATGCCCTCTCGCAATGTACATGATCATCATCTTCATTAATGGTATACATGAACATAGTATGTACATTCCCTTTCACAATGTACATGATTGTCTTCTTCATTAATAGTATACATGAATTTATAACATTCATGTATGATGTACCTATATTATTCATATACCATCTAGCCTATAAATAGGGGTTTTGTTGAAGATGAATAAGAAGAAGAATTAACATTTTGCTCTCTACTTCTCTTGTGTATCTCTCTCTCTTGTGCATCTCTCTATCTCTCCTCTCGCTCTATATTTCTGAGTTGATTCCAAAGATCGCCGTCGCCGCTTACTTTTACAACACGTTATCAGCACGAACCGATTATAATCTTGGAGATAACTCAACTCATACTTCATGAGAGAATAATTTTTGCAAGGTAAGTGTTCTATTTGATTTTCTTTAATCAACGTACATTTCATCTTCTTCTACAAATTCTTCATTTCTTTGGCCTAAAGCCAAATTTCAAATAAAAGTATCGTACTGCTTCTGAAGTAACGGTAGATATTTCGAAATCCTTCAATGAAGCTAAGCAATTACCTTGAGGAGAATGATTGTACTCTCTATCTCATAGACAGTGGTACTACACACATTATCCTCCAGCAGATGAAACTATTTAAGACATTGAAAAAAATGTGAAGGGAATATTACCACTATTTCAGGCGATTGTGATATAATTATAGGCTCCGGAAGAGCTAGTGTAATACTACCAATGGGCACAGAAATTTTCATACTTTATTTTGCCCATGGTCTAAAATCTACCATCATTCTCCTCCGGGTTGTATTACACTTACATACATGTAAGTAATAAACATGTTTATTTGAACCTGAAGTTCATAAACCCATAAGGTTTTTCAATTATGGCATGACCGCTTGGGTTACCCAGGGTCAAATAAAATGAATACTCCTCGATTCAACTTGTGCGTGCATATAAACTTGATGTTTCCCATTTGCAAATATTTGGTTGTGTCGTATCTATTCTTATACCACCTCCACAACATTTCAAAATAAGAGCCTTAGACATGTGATCTGTTTACTGCTCGATTCGCTGAGGCACATTTCTCGGCATTAGGGGGAGAAAGCTTGAAGCTTAGAGAATGCCGTGAAATTTCCTAGAAGGAAGATCAATTAAGTTATCATGATCCATTTACAAGCATAACTGAACTTGAAGTTCAGAAGCTAATTAACTTGCAAATTTTAGCAAGTGCACTGCCAGATGCATTTATTGATCATAAAGGAGTGACTAAGTCCCATATTCCTGTAGAAAACGCACCACCTAGAGTGGAGATCACCTTGGGACCAAATATGTCTGATGAGCTTTGTCAACGTCCGAAGTGTGGACGTCTCACAGGAGCTCAAGATATAAATCTGCGGAAAAGAAAAATAGTTAGTCATCCTATAAATCTCCTATAGAGATTAATCCTGGTGTAATTAGTGCAGCTGCCCCAAATAACAATCCCGGGAATACAGAACGGCAAAATCCCATTGATTTGGGGAACGAATAGGATTTGGTTGATGTTAATTATATGAATACGGGAGACAGATATGATATAAATACAACTGTCGTCGACGATTTCTTTGCCTTCTCCATAGCGCGCGCTGTCTCAAAATATAATTTGGATCTAGAGACAAAATCCATTATTGAATGCCAGAAGCATTCGGATTGGAATAAATAGAATGAGGCAAATTAAGGCGGAACTAGACTCGCTTAATTATCATTGTGTTGTTGGACCTGTTGTTCGAACACCCAAACATGTTATCCCTAGTTGTCCAAGGATTCTTCCAAGAGACCCAGCACATATTCTGATGCTACATATTCTCTTGTAATATATTGTATTACGTTTTGTTATTCGATCAATATGGCAGTAAGTATGAATCTAGATATGCATATGAAAGTCCCTAAAGGATTTCAGAGTGAAAAATTTGGTTGCTTGAAACCGATTAAGTGATTACCTCCTGTAGCAGGGAAATCTAAAATAATGTAACATATTCTTGTGTATTCATAAAAAGGTCACCAAATGGCTTTGCCATTATATCCATATGTAGTAATGACCTGAATATAATTGGAACACCAAAAGAACTTGCAGAAACTCGTTCTTGCCCGAAAAAGGAATTTGAGATGAAAGATTTGGGTCAAACCAAACATTGTCTCGTCTTGCAGATCGAGCATCTTCTAGAATGAGTTCTATTACACCATATTCAAGATTCACGTGGCTTATCCTCAAATGATAATGCCCCAACTTTACTTTTTGAGGATAATGCAGCTTGCATTGCACAAATGCGTGATGGATTTGTCAAAAGTGACAAAACTAATCATGTTTCATCTATGAAAATGGTGAAATATATATATCCATCAAATTCGCTCTAGTGACAATTCTGCGGATTTGTTCACTAAATCCCTATCTATTTCCACATTTGAAATATATATGTAATAATAATTCGTTGACTTGGACGACTGATTCAATCAGGGGGAGCGAATTAATCATTCTTAAAGAATGAAGCCTAGAAGGCTAATGACTGTACTCTTTTTCCCTTCGTCAAGTTTTTATCCCACTGGGTTTTTCTTGGCAAAGTTTTTAATGAGGTAGTCTAAGGTGTACATCCAAAGGGGAGTGTTGTAAATACATTGTGTGGATGTATCATCTTTACCATTCAATGAATAGTTCTATACATGCCCTCTCGCAACGTACATGATCATCATCTTCATTAATGGTATACATGAACGTAGTATGTACATTCCCTTTCACAATGTACATGATTGTCTTCTTCATTAATAGTATACATGAATTTATAACATTCATGTATGATGTACCTATATTATTTATGTACCATCTAGCTTATAAATAGGGGTTTTGTTGAAGATGAATAAGAAGAAAAATTAACATTTTGCTCTCTATTTCTCTTGTGTATCTCTCTCTCTTGCGCATCTCTCTATCTCTCCTCTCGCTCTATATTTCTGAGTTGATTCCAAAGAGCGCCATCGCCGCTTACTTTTACAACAAAGATGAGAATAAATCCTTTTTCACCCTATCCAATTGTTCGATAGGTATAGTAGTTACTAGGGGCAACTGCGAAAAAGTCCTAAACCTTTTGCAACTTTGCCGATTCAGTCTTAATTTTTTTTTGCCAATTCAGTCTTAAACCTTTTGAAATCTTTGCCAATTTGACCTTGGAAATTTCAAGTTTTATGACTGAATCGGCAAGATTTCAAAAGGTTTAGGACTAAATTAGAAAAATTTAAAGGTTTAGGACTGAATTAACAAGATTTCAAAAGGTTTAGGAATGAATTGACAAAAAAAAAGGTTTATGATTGAAACGGCAAAGTTGCAACAGGTTTAGAGCTTTTTCGACAATTGTCCTGCAATTACTACATCATCAGAAGTATAAATCAATTAAGTGTCTACAATGTTATGTAAACAACATAGATACAAAGATGATTTTAAATCACAAGAAAAAAAAACTAAATGACAGTTTTATATGCGCCTTAAGGCTGAAAATCAAAACTAGGGCTAAATGAACATAGTTTACTAGGGAAGTTGTAGCAGTAAAAGTGGGAGAAGATCACCAAAAGTGCCAAAAGTTGTGTACGGCGCACACTTTGGTGCCAAAAGTTTCAAATCGCTCACTTCAGTGCCAATTTCGGAAAAACCAGAACTTTTAAGTGCCAACTCCGATATACCTGCCGGAAATCCGTCGTGGCCAATAATTTATTAATTTCCAAGGCCGATGTGACTCATCGAGGCAAGGTCAGCAAAATATGATCAAAATGGCGTCGTGTAGGCCATTGTCCCGAAATAAGAATCCCAAATCGTTGGCCAAACCCTAAATTGAAAAAAATCCTCTTTCAAACCCTAAATCTCCATCGCCCCAATGAAAAGCTTATCCCTCTCACAAATGAAGAGCAGGAACTTCACCAGCGGTACAAATTCGTCCGTTGCAAAACCACGAGGCTCAGCATTTCTTTGCACACCGGATCATAGTTTGCTGGAGAGATGTGGAAGCTGCACCAGCACACTTTGCTGAGAATAACTTGCTTTCTGTGTCTATTCCATCTGATATTTCTCTACCTCTCCTACTTCTACTTCTTCTTCTTCTTCGTTGTCTGCATCGGCTTTAGGAAACCCATGTTTGTGTGGATTCTTTTTTGATAAAGCGATGGGATCCGAGGAGTTTAGACTCTCTGTGGATCTTCTGCGTCATGTCGCTGATCTTTGACTCTAATGCACGGAGACGATCCGTATGTAATCTATACAAGAAATAACAAAATCCCTGACACTTTCATTAGGCGCCAGCACCAGAATTTAGCCACTCAACCCAACAAAGATAGAATTTTTGCCAACTACTCATTCGCTTTGCATCGAAACGCAGCAACACTTCCGAGCACAGAAAGAGAAAGAAAGAGAGATTCGAAGCTGGAACCTACAAGCATCGAGCGAGCCTCCTGACGCTTGAAGTTGCAGTCGAGGCGTGCAGATGGTTAAAGACGGAAGACAAAAAGATGAAACCCTAATTTCATCAATTTCACCTCTACCCCAATTTGGAGTTAACCCTAATATGATGAATTAATTATAACTGAAGCAGCGGCGTCATTTAGGGTCTACGTGGAACTAGCGGCGTCGTTTAGTGAGTCTATGTGGATTCTTAACAATTACCACGTCAGATAATGCCAAGCAAATAAAATGCCACGTCAATTTTTGGGCGGAATTCTCGCCGTTGGCACTTAAAAGTTCTGGTTTTTCCGAAATTGGCACTGAAGTGAGCGATTTGAAACTTTTGGCACCAAAGTGTGCGTCGTACACGACTTTTGACACTTCTGGTGATCTTCTCCCCAGTAAAAGTAGTGTGAAATTGGGAGTGCAAGTCATTTTTAGGAATAACTTCTACAAACGCGGTGAACTTTCAAGTAATTTGGCCATACCAGGAACTCCCACATGGTTTGCTGCGACCACTAATATCAAATGCCAACATTCCGAGGATGGAAGTAACATTCCTCTCTCATCCATTAACGACAAACCACATCAGTCGTGATGGAAGAAAGCATCGACTGATCACTGTTACTTTCTTTAAATTAGACATAAGACATGCTTGCAATTTCAACTACCTCTAATAATAGCCAGAAACCATCAGATGCTTCTAGAAAATATTCTTTTTTTTATAGGACATCTGATTTTAGTCTTATCAAAGTTACAATCTATTGTTCGATTCATAACGGCAGTATAAGATGTGTACAAGTACTATCACAGCAAAAGTTCCACCAAACCTTTTTAAGATGACAATGTTTCTTTGAAGTTTCTTTGAACTATCAATTGATGATGTATGTCTTCAACTTGAACAAGCTATAATAGGGCTCATAATTAAATTAATTGGCTCGCACTTGAAAGCACTAGCTTCCCATCACCAATTTTGTGACATGATGTAGTCTCTAGAGAAGCCGCTTGGCAAGATCGCCTCAACTGAGTGTACAAATAGTTATGGGACATGTGCACTAGAAGTCCTAAAACTTGTAGCGAAAGTGCAAGTGAGTCCTAAAACTTGCAAAAAGTGCAAATAAGTCCTAAAACTTGTCATTTTCGTTCATTTTAGTCCATCCGTTAACACCGTCCACTTCGTTTCACGGAAAATGCTGACGTGGCTTATTTTATTATTTTCTCTCCCCTACGTGGCAATTCACATCTATTGCTGACTCCAAGTCATCAAAACGACGCCGTTTTGGAGAGTCACGTGCCCCTAAAACGGCGTCGTTCCTCCCTATTAATTAAAATAATTAATTTTAAATTAATTTTTTTAAATATTTTTTTAAATTAATTTTTTAAATATTATTTTAAATTAATTTTTTAAAAATATATATTTATTAAGAAATCGCTCAAACTTTTATAAATGCTCAAATTTTTAATTTTTTTCTTCAAAATTTAAATTTAGATTTAAATTTATTAATTTTAACTTTAAAATATAACAAATTAATTTATTTTTAATTTACAATTAACTAATTTTATTTTTAAGTTAATTTTTAATTATAAATTAAATTACATTTTATTTATAAAGTTTTTAATATAAAAATTATTAAATTTACAATTTCAAAAATTTTACGAATTCATTTTTTAATATATCCTTTATGACCTAATTAATTTTTTAAATTTAAATAAATTTTAATTTTTAAAAATTTTTAAAACATTTTAAATTAAAAATTTCTAAATTTTACACATTTAAAAAAAATTAAACTTTTTAATGAATTTTATTTTATTTTATTTAATAAAATTATGAATTTAATTTAATTTAATCAAATTATTAATTTCATTTCATTTGATAAAATTATGAATTTTATTTAATTTGACAAAATTTAATTATAAAATTAGTTTAATTTAATTTAATTTAATTATAAAATTAATTCAATTTAATTTTTTAAATTTTATAATATAAATTTAAAAATAAAAAAATTTAATTTTTGTAAATGTGTAAAATTTAGAAATTTTTAATTTAAAATGTTTCAAAAAATTAAATTTATTTAAATTTAAAAAATTAATTAGGTCATAAAGGATATATTAAAAAATGAATTCGTAAAATTTTTGAAGATGTAAATTTAAAATTTTTTTTATGTAAAATGTAATTTAATTTATAATTAAAAATTAACTTAAAAAATAAAATTAGTTAATTTTAAATTAAAAAATAAATTAATTTATGATATTTTTAAAGTTAAAATTAAAAAGTTTAAATCTAAATTTAAAATTTGATGAAAAAATTAATTAAATTAAAAGTATGAGCAATTATAAAAGTTTGAGCAATTTCGTAATAAATATATATTTTAAAAATTTAATTTTAAAAAATATTTAATTTTGAAAATTTAATTTAAAATTAATTATTTTAATTAATAGGGAGGAACGACGCCGTTTTGGGGGCAGGCGACTCTCCAAAATGGCGTCGTTTTGAAGATTTGGAGTCAACAATGAATGTGAATTGCCACGTAGGAGAGAGAAAATAATAAAATAAGCAACGTCAGCATTTTCCGTGAGATGAAGTGAACGGCGTTAACGGAGGGACTAAAATGAACGAAAATGACAAGTTTTAGGACTTATTTGCACTTTTTGCAAGTTTTAGGATTCACTTGTACTTTCGCTACAAGTTTTAGGACTTCTAGTGCACATGTCCCAATACTTATCTTGAAATTTACTTCAGCCTCAACTGAAGAAGGTAACGACCGCGCTCGGTCCGGTTCGCGAATTATGGCTTAATTGGGATTTTTCGGGAAATTGGATAATTTTCCCCGATATTTGCGAAATTTGGAAAAATCTTGAAAGTAATACAAATTTGAAGTTTAAAATTTTATAGGGGCCCAAAATATCTTAAATTTCAATTTGGGAATTTTCAGAAATTTTCCAGGAAATTTCTGGAATTTTAAAATTATTTTTCCAATTTTCGGAAAATAAAATACGTTATTTTAATTAAAAAAATCCCAAACCGGCTAGCGAACCGGCCGGTCCGACCGTGCACGCCGCCGGTTCAACCGGGTCGGACCGGGTGGCATGAGCCCAGCACGTGCCCCGCGCCCCTCTCTCTTCCTCTCTCCTCCTCTCTCTACGGCATTAGGTCGAACAGTTGATGGACGTCCATCAACTGTTCAACCCGTCGCTTCCACCGGCCGTCCAGCCCTGCAGCCACCCACCCCTGACTTGGAGAAGACCGCCGGAGGGGACTGCAGCCGTGGGGGAGGCAGCACGTGGCCGGCAAGGCCGGATTTGCCGGCCACCCTCACCCACCCCACTCGGCTTAAAGCCGAGTGGGCAAGGGTTTTCGGGGGAGCGTTTCACCGAGTTTCTGGCTTCATCTCCAAGCGTTCTTGGTGTCCTCTCGAAGCTGGTGACTTCCTCTTCCAAACGCCCCCAACCTCCGCCGCCGTCTCGCCGTGTGTCGCCGGGAACAGCCAGTTGCAGGAGGCTTCGCGGCCAGCCTTCCGGAATTTTTCTGGAAAAAGCCGAGACCGCTTGCGAGCAGCCGACTTCACGGAGCCGCCCCGCCGTGCTCCGGCAGCCCCAGGCCGAGCCACCACCGCCGTTCAACACGTCGTGGTGTAGGCTTCCAGATCCGACCAGAACCAAGCTCCGGCGAGACCCCAAGGCGACGTACGGAGGTGGGTTCCGAGCGTCCACGACCAGCCGGAAAACCGCAAGGAAGGGGTCACGATCCGGTTCGTGACCCAGCTGATCCGATCCGTGAACCAGCCACGATCCGGTCCGTGACCCAGCCGATCCAATCCCTGACCCGCGCCCTGATCCATCCGTCCGATCCGTGCACTGATCCGTCCGATCCGTGCACGACCCGTGCCTGATCCGTCCGATCCGTGCACCGATCCGAGCCGACCCGTGCACGACCCGTGCCTGATCCGTCCGACCCGTGGACCGACCAGGCCAGCAGAGGAGGAATCGGGCCCCTGACCAGGCCCAACAGCCCGGCCCGGCCAGCAGCCCCACGGGCCCAACTCGTGGGCCCGACCCGTGGAAGCCAGCCCGGCCCACTTTCAGGCCTAGTCAACAGCTCAGGCCCACTCGGCCGGCCCGGAGGAAAGGAAAAGAAGGCCCGGCCCGAAAAAAAAAAAGAAAAAAAGAAAAAAAAAGAAGAGGAACTTCAGCAGCAAGCTTGTGGGAACACTCTCCAGGTGAGTGGATCCTAACCTCTTACTAGGCGCATCTCCGTCTTAGTAGATTTAGCGGGTAAAATTAGAGCGATTAGAACGGCTAGGGCGATTCGAATTGGTTTAAGCATAAATTGCTAATTGTGTAGACTTGGGTTTCATGCTTGATTAATTATTAGCCTAGTCGAGTAGATGGTTGCTTGTTTGGACCACGACTAGTGGTCGGGCCAACTTGTATTGGTCAAGGGTGTCCCTTCTTGTGAAATTACGAGAACACACTCGTGCTTAGTTCAAACTGGGAGTAGTCCGATCGAATTTCCCGCAATTCTGCGATTGGAATTGGGACTTACTCGAACTGGTGGCTTGGGTGTTTGAATAGTATTTTACACTCCTTTACCGCTTTATATTATAGTTTAATTTATCATTAATGTTTTTTTTTCTTTTTTCTTTCCGCCTAACTAATTAGTTAAATTTTATAGCTTACTCCTTAATTTCGGTCGTACTTATTTAATTTAGATTGCAATTTATTTACTTTCTCGCTTATTCATGTGGTTGAGTTAGACGTTACCCCGCGACCCAGCTTAGGCACCCCGTTTGGTTGTCAATTAGTGGAGAGTGATATATTCCGATTGTGGGGCCATGGGATGTGAGATTAAAGGTAGGTCTTACCTAGTTCTGCCTGATACCACTCGGAGACTGAGAGGGGATGGGACGTTTCAAGGACCCTAGGACTGGGCTGTTCCTAATCTAGGGTTATGGTTTGCTCACTGAGACCGTGGAATCTCACCCCACCACCCCACCACACCAGGACCTCAGGATGGACACGGACAGCTCCGACTCGGAGGACATGGTGGTGGAGGACCACCTTATGGATTGGCCTTCCGAGGAGGAGGAGGCTCAGGATCAGCAGGTGCCGGACCCTCAGGATCAGGAGGAGGATTGGGACCAGGAGCTGGATCGACTGCTGGAGATGGAAGACCCGGGGTCCGATGAGGACCTGGAGGACATCGGGGGATATTTGCCGCCGGATATTCCCTTTGACCCGGATGAGTTACCAGAGGACGGGGAAGAGTACGAACTAGGAGCGATACCTGAGGCTCCTCAGAGTATGGGAGAGATCATAGACACAGATATCCAGGAAGACGGGCTGATCGTCGAATTCCACCGGGAAACGGGGTGGATCTGGAGCACTAGGAGGGATATTTGGTACCCACACCAGCACGTCAGGGTCTACTCGGGGTTCCAGGAAACCGAACTAGAACTCTTACACGAGAAGTGTGAGGAGCCACAGGGGGGCTACCTGTCAGGCTTTGAAGACCCCGACGGAGGGGACGACTCAGAGGACGGCACGGTAATCAACGAGAAGCCACCGTGCGTGAGGACTTGGCCCAAGCCCCCGACCACTCCCTAGGATAGCATCAGCCCTCCCTACCTTAGACCGCGACTTTTGCGTGTATAGCTGAGCGGTGCTAGTGTACGTAGGTTTTTGTATGACTCCCTTTTTGGATCACTCCCCTCTCCCCGCACTTGTGATGTGTACCCCTTTTTTTTTGTAGAGAACCTTCTGGTAATAGAACTGACGGTGATTATGGGTTGCAAATTTGATGTTTATGGGATGGAAGATGTTTCCTTGAAAGTGTTGTATTTATTTGGATCCTGAAGTAATTGCTACGACCCCGAAATCGGGGCGTGACAGCTTGGTATCAGAGCGAGGTTGTGACCTAGGAAAAGGTCACCTAATTGGAGTGATAAGGAGCGACGTTTATTCAAGAGGAGCAGTTTGGCAGCACACTCTACCGAAACCGTGAACCTTGGTTAGGTCTGACCACTAGGATAGGGGACCAGATCGAGGTTAGCTCAAGACCCCCACTTAACCTTGAGTTTGGTGTCAATTGTTTAGCTGCGTTGGCACGGTATGGGACGTGTGCAGCAAGGCCGGACATTGGCTAGAGACCATAGGGCTTGGTCTACGCCCGACTCGACCTGGGCGGTATGGGACGCACAGGACGAGGTCAGGCGTGTGACGTAACGTCTGGTTTAGCTAAGTTGGCACGGTCTAGAACGTGTGCAGCAAGGCCGAACCTGGACTTGTAGTGCCGGAGGGCACGTGGCCGTTGATCGGCGTGGCGAGGCTGGGCCTCTGCTGTTGTGACAATGATCACCCTTTTGAGAGGGTGTGGTGTTTCTGTCACCGCCTGCGTGGCGAAAGTGCGTGGCACCGAGTGAGGGTGGCCACTGACGCACTGAAGTCGAGTTCCTGACGAGGTTTCGACTGGACCCGTGGGGTCGTGTTGTCCTACGGAGTTAGGACGGGTGTTGATGGTGGTTTCCAACACCGAGTGTTGATGATGATTTCCAACACTGTCATAGTATGTGATACTATGTCTCCTTTTGAGGTCAATAGGGTGTTTTTAAACGATCTTATCTTGGTAGATCTAGCTATAATGCTTACCCCTGTTGAATTCCTCAAGGAGTGACGAAAGTATTGCGATGCTGTAACAGGAAGACCAGATGGTCAGACCGCGGGGGAGACCTCCGCGCAGAAGGGCGACAATTGGTTGCTTCGGGGTGGGGGAAGATGAACCCCAAGAAGATCTCCGTGTTGAGGGACTCGTGAGAACGGTAGAGGACCTACGAGAGGAAGTCCGCCAACAAGCAAGAAACCAGGACGCCGCGATCGCAGCTGCGGTGAATGCCGCCTTAGCTGCCATGCGGAATGAGAACGCTGCGGCGGCTCAGGGACCCGCCGTAAGAGCTGACGAGCGGGAAGTTGAAGTTCCGACCCCTGCTCCCTTAACTGGTGGTGCAAATGGGGAGAGGAGAAAGCAGAGGCAGGTCGGACAATTCCTAAAGATGAAACCCCCAATCTTCACAGGGATGGGAGACCCTGGAGCAGCAGAGGAATAGCTGCTGGAGCTTGAAAAGATCTTCGAGGTCATGGAATGTTCAGACGAAGATCGAGTGACTCTCGCAGTGTATCAACTGCAGGGGAATGCCAGACATTGGTGGAGGGTCACTAGAGGTATCGCCTTTCCTGGAGGCGCAGTACCTAACTGGGAGGTTTTCGTTGAGACTTTCAACGAGCAGTATTTCCCCGAGGCAGAGAGAGACGTGAAGCTCGCCGAGTTTCAGAGACTGCGGCAGAATAACCTGACAGTGCTGGAGTATGAGGCACAGTTTACCGCCCTGGCCAAGTATGGCAAGAAATTGATCGAGGATCCAGTGGACAGGGCGAAGAGATTTCGAGAAGGGCTGAAACCCGAAATCAAATCCCAGCTTGCTCCCTTTTACCTGCGGGATTACAAGGAGGTGTTCACAAGGGCTCAATGGGTCGAGAAGGACCTAAATGAAAGAGCAGCTACGTCAGGGTCGCGATCGTTTGCAGGTAGAAATACCAGTAACTTTCGGCAAGGGAAGAAGCCGACAGCAGGGACGAAGAAGCCCTTTTCAGCAGTACGAAACGGGGGAGTCAGGAAGCCCCCCTTTCGTCAAGGAAGTTGGTGCCGACAGTGTGGGAAGACTCACCAACCGGGACCCTGTCCCCCGAGGAGCGAGGGATGCTACGGGTGTGGCCAACTGGGCCACATGGTCCGTGATTGCCCCCAACGCGTAATGAGGGCGCAGCCTCAGCAACAGGTTGGGCAGCTGGCAGGTCTAGCACCGCCTCTTTTGATGGACCGACCCTCGGCACAGGGAAGAGTCTATGCGGTGACCAGGCATGAAGCACAGAACTCGGGAGGAGTCATAACAGGTACCGTCTCCTTACACCGCAGTCCTGCTTATGCCTTGTTCGACACGGGGGCTACCCACTCGTTTGTTGCTGAGCGTTTTGTGGAGTTAGTAGGGTTGCATGTGGAACCCTTAGCCGTTGTTTTGAATGTCTCGACACCTCTGCATGTTAGTATGCTGTCCGTTAATGGGTGTAAGAGCTGCGAGTTAGAGCTCAGCGGAGTTAGAAGTTCGATTGATTTGGCGGTTTTAGATTTGCGTGATTACGATGTTATTATTGGCATGGATTGGTTGACTAGACAGAAAGCTACGGTGGACTGTTCTAGGAAACTTGTAAGGTTCCGCCCGTTTGAGGACTCGAGCTACGAGTTCCTCGGGAGTCACGGCGGACCTTCAACCGCAGTTATCTCTTCTTTGGAAGCGACGCGGTTGTTAGAGGATGGCTGTCAAGGCTATCTAGCTAGCGTTGTTGACACGACGATCGAAGGACCAGTGTTAGAGAAAATCGCTGTAGTTCGGGAGTTTTCCGATGTTTTTCCAGAAGAACTACCTGGGTTACCCCCAGAGAGAGAAGTAGAATTTGCTATTGAAGTGCCTTCTGGAACGGGGCCGATCTCCAAGGCTCCCTATCGGATGTCACTCTCCGAATTAAAGGAGTTGAAGGTACAAATGCAAGAACTACTGGATAAAGGATTCATCCGCCCAAGTGCGTCACCATGGGGTGCGCCGGTCCTCTTTGTAAAGAAAAAGGACGGATCCTTAAGACTTTGCATTGACTACAGGCAACTGAACAAGGTGACAGTCAAGAATAGATACCCGCTACCCAGGATTGACGATCTATTTGATCAGTTACAAGGGGCTAAGGTCTTCTCGAAGATTGACCTGAGGACGGGATACCACCAATTAAGAATTAAAGAGGAAGATATCCCGAAGAGTGCCTTTCGAACTCGCTATGGACATTACGAGTTCACAGTGATGCCGTTTGGGTTAACCAATGCTCCAGCTGCCTTCATGGATTTGATGAACAGGGTGTTCAGGGAGTACTTGGACAGGTTCGTCATAGTCTTCATCGACGATATACTAATCTACTCAAAGAGTTCAGCAGAACATGAGCAGCACCTAAGGATAGTACTTGCAGTACTACGAGGACATGCACTCTACGCGAAGTTTAGTAAGTGTGAGTTTTGGCTAGATCGCGTAGCCTTTTTGGGACATGTGATCTCGGCAGACGGAATCTCCGTAGACCCTGCAAAGATTGAGGCGGTAATGGATTGGCCGAGACCTACGACAGTAACGGAAGTTCGTAGCTTCCTAGGTCTGGCGGGATATTACCGAAGGTTTGTAGAGAAATTTTCAAGCCTATCCCTACCCTTGACAAGCTTATTAAAGAAGGATAAGAAGTTCGAATGGACGGAAAAGTGCGAGAGGAGCTTTCAAGCACTAAAAGAGAAGTTGACCACTGCACCAGTCCTAACCATTCCTTCGGGACCAGGTGGTTATGAGGTTTATAGTGACGCTTCATATCAAGGTCTTGGGTGCGTTCTAATGCAACACGGTCGAGTTGTAGCTTACGCATCGAGACAGCTGAAGCCCCACGAGCAAAACTATCCGACGCATGACCTGGAGTTAGCCGCAGTGATCTTCGCGCTCAAAATTTGGAGGCACTATCTGTGCGGAGAAAAGTTTCCAATCTTTACGGATCATCAGAGCCTCAAGTACCTGTTCTCTCAGAAGGAGCTGAACATGAGACAGCGAAGATGGATGGAACTCCTAAAGGATTACGACTGTGAGATCCTATACCACCCAGGGAAAGCGAACCGCGTGGCAGACGCGCTTAGTCGCAAGTCCTCATTGACTTCATTATTGGCCAAGGAATGGCAGTTGTTTGAGAAAGTACAGAATTCAGAGTTCAAGTTTGAGGTTGGACACCTGACTTGCTTAATGGCCACTTTAAGGATAGAACCTCAGATCAGGGCCAGAATTAGAGATCTACAATCTTCGGATCCCTTTCTAGTGGGCATCTTACAAACCGAAGAAGGACTGATGAAACCTGGTTTCCAAATCTCCGAGGACGGAGTCCTGAACTTTCGTGGGAGGCTATGTGTGCCCGACAGTCCTGAGTTAAGGGATGAAATTTTGTCAGAGGCACACCGCAGTAAATATAGTGTTCATCCGGGTAACACCAAGATGTATCAGAACCTGAGGCCCCACTACTGGTGGAAAGGAATGAAAACGGACGTGGCGAGATTCGTGGCCAAGTGCCTGACGTGCCAACGGGTGAAGGCACAACACTGTAAACCTGGAGGCCTCTTGAACCCTTTGGAAATTCCAGAATGGAAATGGGAGCATATCACGGTGGATTTCGTGACCGGGCTATCGAGGAGCCAAAAAAGTCACGACATGATTTGGGTCATAGTGGACAGACTAACCAAATCTGCTCACTTCCTAGCCGTGCGAAAGAATCTTCCCTTAGACCGGCTAGCAGACTTATATGTAGCTCAGATAGTCAGACTACATGGAGTGCCGGTAACCATTACCTCTGACCGTGATCCAAGATTCACCGCTCATTTTTGGAAGAGTCTACAAGGAGCCTTGGGTACAAGATTACAGTACAGTACGGCTTTCCATCCCCAGACTGATGGACAGTCTGAGCGGACCATTCAGACTCTAGAAGACATGCTGAGGGCGTGCGTCATGGATTTTAAGGGAGGATGGGAAAGTCAGTTACCCCTGGTGGAGTTCGCCTACAACAATAGCTTCCAACAAAGCTTAGGGATGGCACCCTTTGAGGCTTTGTATGGACGAGCCTGCAGGACTCCGGTATGTTGGGACGAAGTCGGAGAACGAAAAATTTTGGGACCCGAGCTGGTACAACAATCGCAGGATGCAGTGAAGTTGATTAGACAGAGGTTGAAAACGGCTCAGAGCCGACAAAGGAGCTATGCGGATCGAAGGCGACGGCCTTTAGAATTTCACGAAGGAGAACACGTTTTCCTAAAAGTGTCGCCTAGGAAAGGGATATCTCGTTTCGGAGAAAAAGGCAAGCTGAGTCCCAGGTTTGTGGGACCCTTTGAGATTTTGGAGAGAATAGGCCCGGCAGCCTATCGACTAGCCCTACCACCGAACTTGGAACAGATTCACAACGTCTTCCATGTTTCCATGCTAAGGAAGTATGAGCCCGACCCTTCGCATGTGTTAAGCTACGAGGACCTTGAGCTGGATGGACAAATGTCCTATGAAGAGAGGCCAGTCAGGATTGAAGGTCGGAAGGAGCGGAAACTCCGGAACAAGGTTACACCCCTGGTCAAGGTGGTATGGCAACACCACGGCTCAGAGAATGCGACCTGGGAAAGCGAAGAACTCATGCGACAACAACACCCTCAACTGTTTGAAGACTTAGAAGCAGCAAATTTCGGGACGAAATTTCTTAAGGGGGGTAGATTGTAACGACCGCGCTCGGTCCGGTTCGCGAATTATGGCTTAATTGGGATTTTTCGGGAAATTGGATAATTTTCCCCGGTATTTGCGAAATTTGGAAAAATCTTGAAATTAATACAAATTTGAAGTTTAAAATTTTATAGGGGCCCAAAATATCTTAAATTTCAATTTGGGAATTTTCAGAAATTTTCCAGGAAATTTCTGGAATTTTAAAATTATTTTTCCAATTTTCGGAAAATAAAATACGTTATTTTAATTAAAAAAATCCCAAACCGGCTAGCGAACCGGCCGGTCCGACCGTGCACGCCGCCGGTTCAACCGGGTCGGACCAGGTGGCACGAGCCCAGCACGTGCCCCGCGCCCCTCTCTTCCTCTCTCCTCCTCTCTCTACGGCATTAGGTCGAACAGTTGATGGACGTCCATCAACTGTTCAACCCGTCGCTTCCACCGGCCGTCCAGCCCTGCAGCCACCCACCCCTGACTTGGAGAAGACCGCCGGAGGGGACTGCAGCCGTGGGGGAGGCAGCACGTGGCCGGCAAGGCCGGATTTGCCGGCCACCCTCACCCACCCCACTCGGCTTAAAGCCGAGTGGGCAAGGGTTTTCGGGGGAGCGTTTCACCGAGTTTCTGGCTTCATCTCCAAGCGTTCTTGGTGTCCTCTCGAAGCTGGTGACTTCCTCTTCCAAACGCCCCCAACCTCCGCCGCCGTCTCGCCGTGTGTCGCCGGGAACAGCCAGTTGCAGGAGGCTTCGCGGCCAGCCTTCCGGAATTTTTCTGGAAAAAGCCGAGACCGCTTGCGAGCAGCCGACTTCACGGAGCCGCCCCGCCGTGCTCCGGCAGCCCCAGGCCGAGCCACCACCGCCGTTCAACACGTCGTGGTGTAGGCTTCCAGATCCGACCAGAACCAAGCTCCGGCGAGACCCCAAGGCGACGTACGGAGGTGGGTTCCGAGCGTCCACGACCAGCCGGAAAACCGCAAGGAAGGGGTCACGATCCGGTTCGTGACCCAGCTGATCCGATCCGTGAACCAGCCACGATCCGGTCCGTGACCCAGCCGATCCAATCCCTGACCCGCGCCCTGATCCATCCGTCCGTCCGACCGATGAGCCGACGATCCGTGCACCGATCCGAGCCGACCCGTGCACGACCCGTGCCTGATCCGTCCGACCCGTGGACCGACCAGGCCAGCAGAGGAGGAATCGGGCCCCTGACCAGGCCCAACAGCCCGGCCCGGCCAGCAGCCCCACGGGTCCAACTCGTGGGCCCGACCCGTGGAAGCCAGCCCGGCCCACTTTCAGGCCTAGTCAACAGCTCAGGCCCACTCGGCCGGCCCGGAGGAAAGGAAAAGAAGGCCCGGCCCGAAAAAAAAAAGAAAAAAAGAAAAAAAAAGAAGAGGAACTTCAGCAGCAAGCTTGTGGGAACACTCTCCAGGTGAGTGGATCCTAACCTCTTACTAGGCGCATCTCCGTCTTAGTAGATTTAGCGGGTAAAATTAGAGCGATTAGAACGGCTAGGGCGATTCGAATTGGTTTAAGCATAAATTGCTAATTGTGTAGACTTGGGTTTCATGCTTGATTAATTATTAGCCTAGTCGAGTAGATGGTTGCTTGTTTGGACCACGACTAGTGGTCGGGCCAACTTGTATTGGTCAAGGGTGTCCCTTCTTGTGAAATTACGAGAACACACTCGTGCTTAGTTCAAACTGGGAGTAGTCCGATCGAATTTCCCGCAATTCTGCGATTGGAATTGGGACTTACTCGAACTGGTGGCTTGGGTGTTTGAATAGTATTTTACACTCCTTTACCGCTTTATATTATAGTTTAATTTATCATTAATGTTTTTTTTTCTTTCCGCCTAACTAATTAGTTAAATTTTATAGCATACTCCTTAATTTCGGTCGTACTTATTTAATTTAGATTGCAATTTATTTACTTTCTCGCTTATTCATGTGGTTGAGTTAGACGTTACCCCGCGACCCAGCTTAGGCACCCCGTTTGGTTGTCAATTAGTGGAGAGTGATATATTCCGATTGTGGGGCCATGGGATGTGAGATTAAAGGTAGGTCTTACCTAGTTCTGCCTGATACCACTCGGAGACTGAGAGGGGATGGGACGTTTCAAGGACCCTAGGACTGGGCTGTTCCTAATCTAGGGTTATGGTTTGCTCACACGGAATCTCACCCCACCACCCCACCACACCAGGACCTCAGGATGGACACGGACAGCTCCGACTCGGAGGACATGGTGGTGGAGGACCACCTTATGGATTGGCCTTCCGAGGAGGAGGAGGCTCAGGATCAGCAGGTGCCGGACCCTCAGGATCAGGAGGAGGATTGGGACCAGGAGCTGGATCGACTGCTGGAGATGGAAGACCCGGGGTCCGATGAGGACCTGGAGGACATCGGGGGATATTTGCCGCCGGATATTCCCTTTGACCCGGATGAGTTACCAGAGGACGGGGAAGAGTACGAACTAGGAGCAATACCTGAGGCTCCTCAGAGTATGGGAGAGATCATAGACACAGATATCCAGGAAGACGGGCTGATCGTCGAATTCCACCGGGAAACGGGGTGGATCTGGAGCACTAGGAGGGAAATTTGGTACCCACACCAGCACGTCAGGGTCTACTCGGGGTTCCAGGAAACCGAACTAGAACTCTTACACGAGAAGTGTGAGGAGCCACAGGGGGGCTACCTGTCAAGCTTTGAAGACCCCGACGGAGGGGACGACTCAGAGGACGGCACGGTAATCAACGAGAAGCCACCGTGCGTGAGGACTTGGCCCAAGCCCCCGACCACTCCCTAGGATAGCATCAGCCCTCCCTACCTTAGACCGCGACTTTTGCGTGTATAGCTGAGCGGTGCTAGTGTACGTAGGTTTTTGTATGACTCCCTTTTTGGATCACTCCCCTCTCCCCGCACTTGTGATGTGTACCCCTTTTTTTTGTAGAGAACCTTCTGGTAATAGAACTGACGGTGATTATGGGTTGCAAATTTGATGTTTATGGGATGGAAGATGTTTCCTTGAAAGTGTTGTATTTATTTGGATCCTGAAGTAATTGCTACGACCCCGAAATCGGGGCGTGACAAAGAAGATACTTGATCTAGTCTGAACTCTCCCTCAAAGTCGCCCAATGGCACAATTTGAGAAGATAAGGAGCCCAAATATTAAAAATCGAACCTTGACAACGAGAATTAATATCGACTTTCACAAACCTCTTCACTCAACTATAATATGATTGAGGGCTTGGCAACATTTTAACTCAAGAATTCTAGAACAAGACTAGCCCTTAAAACTATCATCATTACATCATCATTGAACATCTCATATTCAATCTGCAGTGTCTTCAGCGAACACCCAATATCAAGAAACGACATCGGGACATGCACAAACTTACCATTGTAGTGCCGTGGAACAAGATTTGCGGCACGCATAACGATATAATTCAAATACTATTTCATTGTTAGTTATTGAGTTTAACTTTAACTAATTATTGATTAATGGAGCGATAACAATTTTATCCGACGTGTTGTGCTCAAGCTCAAAGTAATTAAAAATGATTTGTGCTGCGAAACAAAGAAGTCATAGAGACTTGAAGATTAACTTAATGATCTAAACTGAACTTCACATATATATATATATATATATATATATATATATATATATATATATAATGAAAAGGCCATGAAGGACGAGATTTTTTCATATGAGGCGTGATAAAAATGCAAGGTCAATATTTTGTTGCATGTGATGGAGACATGTAGGCATTACTTACCACATATTTTGGTGATATGGGTAAGCCCATCAATTAAGTGGATTATATAGTATCAAAAATGATCTGATCAAATTGATAAATTTAATATGTTTTAATCATTTTAATGTAACCAAGATCACGCGAGCAATACCCAATTAGACCTGAGATTCATTTTAAGCAATCCCCCTCCCTTTTGCTTTTAACTTATCTTCCTTGAGACTATTAAAATAAACCTTATATTACCTCATCATTCATTTTCTTTTTTGTAGAGATTATTTAAGGCTTGCACTATTTTCAAACTCTAATCATATCCAGGTAAATTGATGGATGTTGAATTTATTGATGAGTGCCATAAAAGCACTTGCTAATAAACTAATTTGAAAATTGCATAAATTTCAATGCATCGTCTATTATTGTGTTAGTGTAGTCATCGGTTTGGATCAATTTATTCTCAATAAAGGTTTCTAGTAAGTGACACAGGATGATGACAATGCGAATTGTCGCAAAACTTTATTTCCTTTTTCTGATGGAAATTAATATACAACGGTGGCATGTCCCTGTAGATAAATCCTGACTGAGAGTGTGGACATCTATCTACCCGAGTCAATTTCAACGTCGAGCAAGTGAAAGATTCGCGATCATGTGGGACAAACTAGAACATCTTCTTCAATGCTCTTCTCGTCAATGTCGACCTAGTACTCTTCTTTATTTTCTTCTCGGTGTAAAATGCCGAGGACGATCTCACTTCCTGTCTCCTCCACAACGTCTTCTCTAACCACAAAGCGGCATCGATAGTCCCGGGATTCTGATGCTCTCGGAGCCAAGCCACGGCGCAGCTCCTGGTGACTTCGCTTCCCAAACTGGCCGCGTGTGGTTGTGGCTCTACGGAGCTGGAGCTTCATGTAACGGGTTGCTCTGCTTTGAGGACTGCCGTGACAGCGGCACCTGCCTCCTCAGCCCTCCGACCTGAGAAATCACCTCAGCCACCGACTGTCGATAAACATAAATGCAAGCGGTTAGTCTTGAACATCGAGGTGTGGCGATGATAATAAAAATGTTAAATAGATTTTACAAGCATATTTTCCTCACTCAACAATTCATTTAGTATAGATATATTCCTATCGAATAACGAGGGGTAGCTATCTTTTATAACTATGTTAACTAAATTTTACTTACCAGTCAAAACATATCTAAGCATCTTAATATTGTTATTCAACTTGGTTGTTGCAAGATGTGAAGCAATTTTCATAGGAGTTCATCCTTTTTAAAACCGATTAATGCATTTCTTTTGTTTATCTACTCAAACAAACAAAGCTCTTTAGACATTTAATCCACTCCAGTTGAAAATTTTGTCTCAAGAATTGAGTAAAACCTTAAAATTCAAAGCATTAATTAATTCATTTTATGATAAAAATAAGCTTATTCTAATTTACATTTGTAACAATGCAAGCTGAAAGAACTATCGATGCTGTTTATATACCAACGGTCCAAACTAAAATGTCAATACTTGAAATTGCGAATGTGAAAAAAAAAAAAAAACAGAGTGCTCGTGCATTTCACCAGCACTCCTTTTTAAAGTATTAATTGACGATGCGTTTATAAGTGCTGAATTATCACTTCAAATTTAAGAGCTTAACTGTATTATCTCTAAAGCTCAAAAACTACAGATAATAAGTTAAAGAGTACTTTGCCTAAAATGCACCTGACCTAAGAGCCTATACATATATCATCAGCCTATACATATTTACCACTCTAGCAGGAGCGTACTAGGTATATTTACCGCAGTTAGCTGTATATCATCAGCCTATACATATTTACCACTCTAGCAGGAGAGTACTAGGTATATTTACTGCAGTTAATTGTTGCAAATACTAACATATTCAGCCTATCAATATATACAATTGTTGATCATTAGTTTGACGCAATTAATTTCACATCCAATAACAAAAAAAACACAACTTTCTAGAATTCGACACAAGATTGTTTGGTGACCAGAAAATAATGCCATGGCTTCATGTTTTTAAGTTAATCATATTGATAATTCATTATACGCTTGCTAATCAGTTCTATAGATGTTGCTTTAAGTTTGTATTTATGTTGTACATTTTTTTCACATTTGTTTGTTTACGACACCATACAGTAGGAAAGTGGAACAATTGCCAAATAAGTTTTAAATCTTTTGCTACTTTATCGATTGAGTCCTAAACCTTTTTTTTTTATGCCTAATAAGTCATAAACCTTTTGCAACTTTGCCAATTAAGTCATTCCGATGGATTTTTATAGGAAAATGCCTATGTGGTGACGACGTAGGGCGACCGGACCTCGCCGGCAACGACGTGGCACAAAAAATTAAAAAAAAATTAAAAAAAGGGAGAGCTCCAGCCCTTCACTTGTGGCCCAAGCCCCGCTGGCGTCCAGATCTGGATGCCGGCGGGGCTGGGCGAGGGTTGCTGGGCCTGCTTTGCCCAGGCGAGGCTGCGATCTACAGCTGGGCGAGCTCACCCGGCCCTCGCCGGCCATGGGCCACCCTCACCCATGGCCAGCGAGGGCCGGCGAGCTACAGATCACGGCCTCATCTGGGCGAGGCTGCGGGGTCGTCGGCCCTGCTTGAGGCCACGGGGCTGGGGGCATGGCCACCGCCCCACCGGTGATGGGGCGGCGGCCATAGGTGGAGGGCTGGAGCCCTCCCCCCCTTTTTTTTAAATTTGTTTACATTTTTTTAATTTTTTGTACCACGTCGCCGGTGAGGTCTAGTCGTCGCCATGTAGGCATTTTCCGGCCTAAATCCGCCGGAAGGACTTAATCGGCAAAGTTGCAAAATGTTTAGGACTTATTTGACATAAAAAAAGGTTTATGACCCAATCGGCAAAGTAGTAAAATGTTTAGGACTCAATTGGCAATTATCCCCTAGGAAAGTTTGACAAACATCTTGGTCCTCCAAGTAAATTTTCTTATGAAGTCTAGACCAAGGCTTTTGCAATGTGCTTGCCCTGGACTAACTTGCTGTAAAGGGGAAGATCTTCAGAAGATTTTGCCTAAATTTGTCTAAAATATTTCTGCCTCCTTCTTTCGGAAGGCAAGCATAATGGTACTTTGCTCGATTAAACATCAGGTTAAGCATCAGTTTGAAAGCTTTCTGATGTCGCGAGGAAGTTTAGATCGATCTTCATCTGCAGCTTTGGATTATATCCCTTTGATTGTGTTCAATTTGTTGTAAGCTTGTTGAAAAGGAAGATGGATCATGAGCTTCCGAATCAGAGTCTTCACCGGGATAAATGCATTTCAGCTGATCTATCTTGTCACGTTCAGATCACTATAGTTGCCAATTCTGACAGGCCATGGGTTTGTCTCAAGTTTAACACGAAGGACTGACAGAGGATCCAACAGGATTTGCTTACCGGATGATCCTCTGTCAAAATCCACAAGCTATATATGTTTGATTAAAGTCTTTTGAATTTTACCTCTCAAATTAATTGAATTAAGTTATTTTCCCTATAAAAAAAAAGGTCGTACTTGCTTGATAGTAATAAAGCTATTTATAGCGAAAGCATTCCATGATTGAAAACATTGCACGGACGAATAATTTCTTGTTTGTTGAAATTGTGGCGCACTTATATTTTAAATAAGAGAATTACAATGAATATCAGGAGAATAACAGCACAAATCTTGTCACCAAGATAAGCCAGTCAAATAGCACCTTTTGAACTTATTTACCATAATAACGGTTGTAGTGTAATTTGGGATAAACTAAGAAGAAACTTGAAGAGACTTTAAAGGCCGAGATATATAGATTTGGAAAAATTGAGGTTTTAGAACTTTTGTGAAGATTAAACTGACTCTCAAGTTCAATAGAAAATAAAATATAGAAGTAAAACCGAACATGCCCGATAAAATCTGTTTGGAACAAAATGAAAGAATTTCCATCCATACTTTTCCTTTCTCCCTGCTAAAATGATAATTCCCTCCAAGATGGGAAATTTAGAAATTTTGAGATGTGTGATCTAATATAGCATGTCAAATTTGTTTGTAAGACAGTCTCTACCAATTCTCAGACCTGACTGATTTTCAATTCCATGTGCCTTTCTGGACATCCTAAAATCAGGGAAGAAAACTGTCTTTCAGATTTTGTCTGGATACTGCTTGCAATAATACCTTATTTCTACTTGCCTTTCTGCTTGTTACTGAACCCCTTCTAAAATCAACTCAGCAACTTCAGAAACTCTGGGGAGGTACATAAGTTGCTGGTAGAGTTCAAGCACTTTGCCAGGACCACTAGCTTTTCTTTCGATTCATGCCTTTCATGTCTTTTAGCTTTGACGACCAACTTTTCCAACATAAGTGCATCATCTAGCATAAACTTTACCAGAGAAAGCATAGACTTTAGTTCAAGACAATCAGCAATCTCAACCCAACTGAGATGTTGAGCCAAACGCACAAACAACTTCTGACCACAATGTTCCTCTTCATCTCCATTCCCAAACACCAAGACACACTTGACCTGCAAATGGATAGCACAATTTAGTCCTTTGTTTGAAACTCAATGAGCTTAGCCATTCTACTAGATGTAGCAGTTACTATGAACAATAATCATCATGGACATCAATCACCTAATTATAATAAACTGAACACACCTAATTCTCCAGCTGAGATATCAGGTGAAAAGAAGTACAGCAGAGATCAATATGCCTCTTAATTTCCCCTCAATTGAAGTCTTCTCACTGTTCCCAGAGCTATTAGCAAATTCCCAGTCACATGTAGCGGTAAAATTTGCTGATCAACCTTTTATCATGGACATGGAAAGCATAAGATGACGTTTCACTGAACTCACATGGCATCATAATAAGCTACTAAGAGTTAAAAACTGCCTCATTTGTCTCAATGGATTATAAGGCAGACGGCCCCAAAGGCTCAAGCTTTTCAGTATGATCTGCAGTAAATCACAATGTCTTAAGCTTGCTAAACTCATTGCAGGCAACTTAATGCAACAATAGAGACCCTCGCACACTGGTATAAAAGTTAGCAACTCTTAATTTACAGGCATTTGCTTTCTCTTCATTTCACGGTTCACCAAAAACATTGTCTATCAAGCTTTTCGAGGATCAAACACGAATCAAAGCTAAGAATCAGTGTAAAACAGCAAAGGGATCCTGAGCTATGAAACACGTCGAATGGAAGGACAAAATCAAAGGAGATCATTACTTAACAAAAGCTGTACTTGGGGATTTCTCACTGAAGCCAGAGAACTTGAAATCGCACTCATCTTAATGGCGTGAAAGCGTGAGAGAGACTGATGATTGGAGGGGCAAAGCATGTGAGCTGCGAGGTTCAGTTTGAGGGAGAAATGAGAATGGAAGGAGCAGATAAAAGGGATATATCCTATTCACATTAATCAATATGCCCCTCTGTAATAAGAAGAAGATATATTAACTTTCCAGACTAGACTCTACATTTGAGCAATACAAAATGAAAGAAACTTCCAGCCTACGCACAATCAGTACAAGAAGAGGAGCCAGAAGTAACATTGCACAGTGAGAGTCACCAACAGAAATTGAAGGAAAATTGTATAGATGCCTAACGACAGTGAGATGGTATTCAGCAGGGGTTAAACCTGCCACCTCCATGTGGGCATTAAGCATTTTTGCATCTGACATAGCTATTCTATATAGCACAAATGACATCCCAACCAATTCAAGTTCTTAATCTTCACGGACACTTTTAACTGGTGTACCGAAAAGGGAAACCAGATGGAAAAACAGGAGCATGGTACACTTCCAGTTGGTTTAGATGACTGTCGGTTACGTCACGAAAAAAAAAATCCTTAAAGCACCAACCTTGCCTAAAGCTGATAGTAATGTATTGCTGCTATAAATAGAAGTCCCTCCATTCAATTGATAGCAGCTTGGAATTCTTTACTTGCATCAAAGTCATCTCTAAAATTCCACTTGATTCTTCATTTCTGTGTAGAACACCAATATAGCAGCATGGAATTCTTTACTAGCATATAAGTCTCTAAATTTCCACTTCATTCTTAATTTTTATGTAAATACCAATTCCTTCGTTTAACATGGTCTTCTCATATAGAATTTCAAGCACTTTACCTCTATATTCGTCCAATATTCCATCAAATGCAATTTGAACTGGAAAGAAGCATAGAACATTTAAGAAACGCCAAAGAAATAGAACGAGATAAGGCCAAAGACATAAAAGGGCACAATAAGCCACAGTTTAAGACACGAATACACTGAATATATATAAAAAAAGAAAACTTCTCAATTCCAAGCAATTACCAGGAGAGATTGTCCACAGCCTCTGCCAATGGAAGTGATGAAGCACCACCTGTTGGAATAAAAATATAGATAAAGATCTGTATGTCTCGATTATTCATGAATGAACAAATCCGTTCTTAAGCGAGACCGTATGCGGAAACGTGAAGAATTTACTTACCTCCAGCCATTGATGAAATTTGATGTAGAACCCGTGACTCTAGAAGTTGTGAACGTTTAGAGATCGAAAATCTCTAGCCAATCCCCTTTAGAAACAGATGGTGTGTTTTCTTAAGCCTTAAGGGTTTGGTTTAGAAGACCCTTATTTATAACTCACGTTCGCACCCCTTCGCGTAACTTCTCCCATCAAGAAGATAATTAGGGTATCGAATAATTATCACATAATATTGTGGGTATTATCCGTTAAGGAATTAAAACGGGAAACAAATAAATGTGAGATCACAATAATATATTTATAACATAATAATATATTTTTAACATTCTCCCACTTGATCCCAACATTCCATCAACAAATACCAAACTGAATCCACAAAACTATATCTGAAGACAAAAGACACGAATCATAGCGATAGGTCCTCTTAGAGCGAGTACTATCTTCCATGTATCACGTGTATCTCATCTTTCAAAATCAGCTCATATGTGATAATATAACTTAATGAATAAACCATATGTTTATTCAGGGTCAAAAGTGATTATTATTCTCATAATAAATGAATGTGTACACCTGAATTGAGAAAACATCACAACTGAATAAAAATTTCATAAACTTGTCAATATGACAATAGTCTACATGATAGGACCAATTCCCATCCCAACCACATGATCCTTATATCTCATCGGTGGCATGACTTTAGTTAAAGGATCAGCAATCATCAATTCAGTGGAAATGTGTTGAATGGCCACTTTCTTCTCTTTGACACGTTCTTTAATGGCTAAATACTTGATGTCAATGTGCTTGCTTTGACTACCACTTTTGTGGTTTTTAGCCAAGAAAACCGCAGCTAAATTGTCACAATATATTCTTAATGACCTAGCAATAGAATCAACAATTCTAAGCCCTGAGATGAAATTCTTCATCCACACACCATGTGAGGTGGCCTCAAAACAAGAGACGAACTCAGCCTCCATAGTAGAAGTAGTAACCAAGTTTTGTTTGGCACTCCTCCATGACACGGCTCCACCGGCTAGCATAAATATGTATCCCAATGTTGATTGTCGGGAATCAACACAACCAGCCCAGTCTGAATCAGAATAACCAACTATTTCCAAGTTGTCTGTCCGTCTATACATAAGCATGTGACCTTTGGTACCTTGAAGATACCTCATCACCTTCTTTGCAGCTTTCCAGTGATCAATACCTGGATTACTCTGATATCTCCTTAATACTCCCACAGCGAATGTAATATCAGGTCGAGTGCAAACCTGAGCATACATCAAGCTTCCGACTGCAGAAGCATATGGGATATTCCTCATTTATTCCCTCTCTAGATCGTTCTTTGGGCATTGATCCAAATTGAATTTATCGCCCTTGACAATAGGTGCTACACTAGGTGCACAATCTTTCATCCGAAACCTCTCTAAGACTTTATTGATATAAGCTTCTTGAGATAGTCCTAATATTCCTCGAGATCTATCTCTATGGATCTTAATGCCAATGACATAAGATGCCTCGCCCATATCTTTCATGTCAAAATTCTTAGAGAGAAATTGTTTCACCTCATGAAGCAAACCTTTATCATTGGTTGCAAGTAAAATATCATCTACATATAGCACAAGGAAACAAATTTTGCTCCCACTGACCCTTTGGTATATACATTGATCCATGATATTCTCTTCAAAACCGAATGAAGAGATAACATCATGAAACCTTAAGTACCATTGGCGGGATGCTTGTTTCAATCCATATATAGCTTTCTTAAGCTTGCAAACCAAATGCTCACTATTACTAGAAGAGAATCCTTCTGGTTGTTTCATGTAAACCTCTTCTTCTAGTTCTCCATTGAGGAACGCCGTTTTCACATCCATTTGATGCAATTCCATATCAAAATAGGCAACCAATGCCAAAATGATGCGAAGGGAATCTTTCTTAGATACAGGAGAAGTAATCAATCCCTTCCCTTTGAGCGAATCCTTTGGCAACAAGTCTGGCTTTATATTTCTCAATGTTGCCTAATGAGTCCTTCTTAATTTTGAAGACCCGTTTGCAACCAATGGCCTTCGAACCATTAGGCAACTCGACCAAATCCCAGACTTCATTATGTGCCATAGAATTCATCTCTTCCTTCATGGCATTGTACATCAAATTGGATTCATCACTATCCATTGCTTGTGAAAACCTTTCAGGGTCATTTTCAGCTCCAATATCATAGTCAGATTCAAGTAAATACACAATATAATCACTAGAAATTACTGATTTCTTCATTCTAGTGAATCTTCTTAATGTCTCATCAACATTCTCTTGAGGAGCATGTTGTTCAACTAGATGTTCGACAGTTTCAGGTAATTCCTGAACAACTTGATCCGCCATATCAATATCAGCATGTTGTGGAACTTTAGTGATTGGTTGTTCAACATCCGGTTGAACTAAAGGGGCGTTGTGAACAACAACCAATCTTATACTTGAAGTAGAAGGTTGAGTATCTGAATGATCTTTTTCAGGAACAAAGTCCTTAAATTGATCGCTCCCACTAATCAAGTCATTTTCCAAAAACTTAGCGCTTCTTGATTCCACAAACCTAGTGGTGTGAGATGGACAATAAAATCTGTATCCCTTAGACTTTTCGGCATATCCAACGAAATACCCACTTATAGTCCTTGGGTCTAACTTTTTTTCTTGTGGATTGTAAACTCTTACTTCTGACGGACATCCCCAAACACGTACATGTCGCAAACTCGGTTTCCAACCTTTGAATAACTCAAAAGGCGTCTTTGAGACAGCATTGGTTGGAACTCGGTTTAGTATGTACGCAGCCGTCTTAAGAGCTTCATTCCACAAAGACTTAGGAAGTTTTGAGCTACTAATCATGCTCCGCACCATATCTAACAAAGTCCGGTTTCTTCTTTCTGCTACACCGTTTTGATCTGGAAAACCAGGCATGGTGTATTGGGCAACTATCCCATGCTCTTGAAGAAACTTCGCGAATGGACCAGGTGCTTGTCCATCTTTAGTGTATCTACCATAATATTCTCCACCTCTATCTGATCTCACGGTCTTAATTTGCTTATCGCATTGTTTCTCTACTTCAGTCTTAAAAACTTTAAAGGCATCCAATGCTTCGTTCTTATTATGAAGCAAGTAGAGATACATATATAGTGAATAATCATCAATGAAAGAGATGAAATATTTCTGACCATATGAGTCCATATCAGGACTACAAATATCTGTATGAATGATTTCTAATAATTCTGTACTCCTTTTGGCACCTTTCTTAGACTTGTTGGTATGCTTTCCCTTTATGCAATCCACACAAGTGTCATAATCAGTAAAATCTAGAGTACTAAGTACCCCTTCATTCACTAATCGCTTAATTCGCTCAATGGAGATATGTCCCAATCCCCGATGCCATAATATAGAGGAATCCTCATTCACATCACATTGCTTCATACCAGCATTATCGTGAACATGCATCGCATTATCTAAGGCATTGTCTTGTAAATTAATTTGAAAAAGACCATTAGACAAAATACCATCTCCAACAATTTCAGATTTAAATGACAAACTGAAAGTAGAATCTGAAAAATTAATGGAGTATCCCAAAGGTACAAGTCTAGAAACTGAAATCAAGTTTCTTGAGAAACTTGGTACATAAAAAGTCTTTTCCAAAATCAAAACAAAGCCACTATTGATAGCTAATCTGCATGTGCCAATATCTTCCACATGCGAACAAATCTAATTTCCAGAACAGATTCTTTGTTCACTGCCCACTGGTTTCCTGCGGTTTTGAAAACCCTGCTAGGAATTCGAAATATGGTTTGTAGAACTAGAATTAATCCATCATGTGTTATGACATACATTAGCCATATTAGATTCATAACAGACATAAGAAATTGAATTACCTTTCTTCTCAAACCAGGCAACAAATTTGACACAATCCTTCTTCATGTGCCCTTTTTTTACAAAAAAAGCACTTGGATTCTTTCTTAATGTCAGCTTTGGGAGGTATTTTACCTTTCCCCTTCTGCTTGCCTTGCTTCTTATTCTTTCCTTGTGTTGCCAAATGAGCACTTTCACCGAATTCCATAAGCAATCTTTCTTCTTCTTGAACACACATGGTCATGAGTTCATTAATTGACCACTTATCCTTATGTGTGTTATAAGAAATCTTGAAAGGTGCATACTGTTGTGGAAGAGTGGTCAGAATATAATACACAAGAAAAGATTCAGGTATATCAACTTCAAGATTCTTCGGTTGAGCCACAATGTCCCTCATCTTCATGATGTGCTCACGCACATCTCTAACATTAGTGAGTTTTAGGGATGAAAACTTCATAATCAGAGTCATTGCATGCGCCTTTTCAGAAGTTTCAAACTGCGCATGTATGGCATCCAATAATAATATAACATTGTCATGCTGAGCGACCGAACCACGTATGGTATGAGATATTTTAGTCCTTATGAACATGACACTAAGGCGGTTAGACCGCTCCCATTTGTCATAAAGGGCTATCTCAGCTGCAGTGCTCAAATCAGTAGGAGCAGGTGGTTCGTCTTTCCTTATAGCATAATCAATGTCCATCATCCATAATTGAAGAAGGATCAATTCCTTCCAAACCTTATAATTGTCACCATCCAATATGGGAACATCATTCTTAAATTCAGAGAAAGTCACAGGTTGTAAAGCTGCATAATAAAGATACATGCTTATGTCATAAATTTGAGACTAATTAAAGCAATATTATACTTTGCCAATGCAAAATATGGAAAATATGAATCACATAACATAAAAACTGCCTGTGGGCTAAGTTTTTAATTTAAATAGATTCATAATAACTTAATGAAGAAACTATCACACTATATTCCTTTTTCTCAATCCCTGTGGGTAAATCAAGAAAAATAATATGATATTTCAACCTAATTAATCATATTAGTATAATGAAAATTCCTGTGGGATAAAATCTATTATATAAATATAATTAATTACAAGTAATGACCTTTCTTAAATATGATCCGGAGGCACTTAATGTATATAAATTAATTAATCAAGGATGCTGTGGCTACTCCTAATTAATTAAAAATATACGAATCACTAGACATTAAATTTCATGCAATACATATTCACAAATTGCATATAATGGCAAAACAGTAATTAAAACACCACAATGGCAAAACTATAAATTAGCCATAAGGATAAATCTGTAAATATGCTTAATGAGGGGCAAAACAGTAAATCCTGCAGCTCTAGGGACAAAACAGTAAATTCCAGAAAAATTAATGGCTGAACTGAAAATATAATAAATAAAAAAGGGGGCAAAATCAGAAAATAGAAATCAGGGGCTTAAAAAGGAAAAAAGGAGGGGGGGCCGTGGGCACGTGGTAATTGCCTTGCGGGCGTGTGCAAGGCATGCGCCCATCTTCCTTGCGTGGGCGCGTGGAAGCCACACGCCCGCTCTTCCAGTAGCAGGCGCCTACGCGCCTCCTTCCTTTTCCTTGATCGCGATTTTCGTGATTTTTCCTTCTGCAGTCGCGATTTTTCTCGCAATGTCACCCGTATTCCGCCGTTTTCCACCACGATTCTCCTTCGGCGGCTCACCTCAAGTCAAAATAAATAGTAGGGTTTGTAGCCAATGCCGGCGCGACCACATGGGTCCAAGAATCATCGAAAACGGTAAAAAATAAACCTTTAATCGAACCAAAAACACAAACGACGAACCCTAAGATTCCGAAACTTCAACCACGCAATTCATCTCTGGCGATTAACTTAATGCCAAATTACCTTAGGGCTTTAGTTACCCATATAATTGCGAACATGTATGGTCGAAATCGGATCGCGATTTGCCCGAATTTGGCCGAAATCAATGATTTCACACTTAAGCCCGAAAAGCCCCAATTTTTATATCTTACCCAAAAATTCAGTATAAATTGACACGAATTTCATCAAGACAGAGATACAATGGCTCCGATACCAAATGTTGAAATAAAAATATAGATAAAGATCTACATGTCTCGATTATTCATGAACGAACAAATCCGTTTTTAAGCGAGACCGTATGCGGAAACGTGAAGAATTTACTTACCTCCAGCCATTAATGAAATTTGATGTAGAACCCGTGACTCTAGAAGTTGTGAACGTTCAGAGATCGGAAATCTCTAGCCAATCCCCTTTAGAAACAGATGGTGTGTTTTCTTAAGCCTTAAGGGTTTGGTTTAGAAGACCCTTATTTATAACTCATGTTCGCACCCCTTCGCGTAACTTCTCCCATCAAGAAGATAATTAGGGTATCGAATAATTATCACATAATATTGTGGGTATTATCCGTTAAGGAATTAAAACGGGAAACAAATAAATGTGGGATCACAATAATATATTTATAATATAATAATATATTTTTAACACCACCTTCAAGTCCTCCGTGACCATCGCCAGCAAATCCTTTTCCGGATTCCACTCTGCCATCTTCACCTGCCAACCGGAAATCGAGCCAACCTCACCAAACCAAGTCATTGTCGCGAAAGAACGCCGAACGGTGGCCGAACCTGAGAAGCCAGCGCTTTATCAAACTGGAGCTGAAACGGAAGCACGTGCCGGGATCCACCGCCAGTCTCCATAGCTCAAAAAGCTCCGGAAGCAGCACGAAAGCGTAGCCACTAGCTGCTGGAGCAAACCGCGAGGAGGAGTATACAGTAGCATCGATGGCAAATGCGAATTGAGAGGGAGAGCTAGTGAAGGGTAGAGCTCGAAAAACCCTAAAAGAAAGCTTAATGCTACTTAGGGAACGGAGGGGCAGTTGAAGAGCTAGACCAAGAAGGATGGAAGAGAAGAGCACGAGAGGAAGGAAATGTCCAGCGGAGTCTCTGAGAATTTGCGGGGAGAGGAACAAGCGAGAGAGAAAATAAGGAAGACGGGGATTTCATCATGGGAGTGGAGGCGTACTCATTGGATTGGCGGGTGGGCCGAGCTGGGTCGGATCGGGCTATATCCCCTTCCTGAACTTGTTGTCCGGGCTCGGTCATCATGTGGAACCATACGTGATTTCGGAACGGGCTGGGCCGGGTTGCCAAAGCGTTGGGTTCACTGGCAACCGTAATGGCCCACCATTCTTACGCATTGGTTGTCTAATGGAGCTCTCGATTGTCAAATTGATCAAAATTTGATTTTCCAAGTTAGGCAATCCCCCTTACACGTGGTGCGAGTAATAACACAAGCAAAAGGCATCGAAAGAGTACATAAATGTCCCTACAATTTAATTGGTTGTCAGATGTGATTATACACTTTATGGACTAATTTGAATATTTATTGATAGTTCGTGAACTGCGTTAAATAGATTAAAAGTTTAAGAATAACATTGCACATTGAGTTAGAATTTGCAAATTGATTGTGTCATTTTTCCTTTTAACAAGAACTAATTCTTTATGACGAAGCTAAAGCAAAATCAACCGAGCTTCAATATCCCCAATTGGAGGTCTCAAATGAACATCAATTGGGCTCTTGCAACCTTGTTCTTCACACCATAAAAATTTCAACTTGGTTCCAACAGTTACCTTCTTAGATAGAATCAAGCACCAATTTTCCAAGAACTAACCCATTGCAGGATCAAAATTTTTATCCTAAAACAATTCCGACCAAAATCGACTTAAAGCGACAAAGCAACAATAATATCACGACTTTTATAAGATAAACTGAATGCGGGAAAAAACCACAACATGCTGTAAAGCCTTTCACTAATCACTAAGAATAATATAATATTTAAAAATTTTCTCTAGTTACACAATAGAGGCCCAACAACATTGGTACCATAGTATTTGATCACCACGAGCGTGAAATAATGCAAATGGAGCAAGAAACTGTAATCACGATTACAAAAACGAAAGGTGATTTGAAGAAGGTATTCGATGAAGGGAACTAATGAACTCATAGGTCTCGATTTCGCAAACGACATTCTGAAATTTGGGCCTTGTTCTTCCTCCCGTGCGTTCTTCTCAGCAAAAGCTCTCTCTGTCTCTCTCTTCTCTCTCCACGAAAAGCACCACTTTTTCTTTTTCTTTTTGACTTCTTAGCCTTTGTATGAAATCTCAGCCTCGCAAAACTTTGATTCTGAGACCTTCGACTGCAGGGGATTCGCCTGTTCCAAGCCAACTCTGACAGCAGCTTCCCAGAGTAAGAAAATCAAAGTTCTTTATCAACCCCACAGACTTTAGTAGGCAAGCATCGAATTGCTTTCACTTTAGCGTGAAGATCCACATCTGAATCACAAAAAACTCTCTTTGAATAAAGACTCCAATACATCTCCACAAAAGTTTTGAAACGACGAAATCGACTTCAAGTACAACCGTTCAATTCATCGGCGATCATACCAAATTAGTTGGCTAGACTTTCAATATTTCAGAAACCTTTTAAGTCAATAGACAGTTTCAGCTTTGCAAAGCTTCTGTTGAATATAATCAGGGTAACGTGGGATGACAAATACACAAAAATCCTCTCACATTCCAAGGATGCATCATCAGAGTTTGGAGAAGCTCAAGATAAACCCATATTAAAGTTAACTGCCAACAGAGCATTAGAAAAAAACATGTAAGATATGAAGAATGAATTATCATTTGTTAAGAATCAAGCTCTTTCCCTAAACATTATGTGCTATTCATGCTAGACAGTTTTCAAATGGCATATAGGGTACCAAAAAATTATCTCAGGAAACTTGTAGAGTGCTTCATGTGTTTTTCTTTTCAGCAAGTAAATGAACTAACAAGAGCTCATGCACAACATAAGGAATTGTTTCACAGTACAGTTGATTATGTCAAAAGACATTCTAGTCAATGTCTTGCTTGGCTCAGAAGTTCAGGTATATGTCAGATGGCTTTACCAACTCTACAAACATCAAGATGCATTCTTTGGGATAATCTATTATTAGCCTTGGAGTAGGTGTATCCCAGATTTAAAACAAATGGACATGGATGCATAGTCAGAAAAATTCGAGAAGCAATTTTCTTGGTTGATCCAACTAATTCTCAAAGCTTTCGCTTCTGCCTTGTTTGCTAGTCCACACGTGACCATACCACGAGGAGAAGACATTGTTCTTGCGTTTAGCATTTCTAAACTGATACGATTACCTTAATCTACAAATGCAGACAGTTCTGTGAGATAAAATGTGTGGCACACAATGGTTGGCTAAATTTTATCTCAAGTCAGTAGTGTATGCATACTAACGAATGCACTATCAAGATGCTCTTTTTGCACGGTCAATTCACTCTTAAGTATACCTTAGAAACATGCAGTCATGGCCAGCATGGTGAGCTCAGAGCAAACTAAAACTTCACATTAGAAGAACTACCATATAGGGTCCTTCATTTAGCATTTCTCAATCTATACTACGACCTTGGGCATGCTATCAAATACCAGCATACATCAATTTTTATTTAGTACTTCCAGCGTTCCAGAATCAATCCAATGTCGAGAATCTTTATTTTTCTGCATAGGACGAAGGATCTTACCTGAAGGTTAATGGCAAATGATGCGCCTAGAAAGCCTTTTTGTCTGTGTCCATTACTTGCATGATAAGCAGAATCATTTTGCCGAAGCCTACATTAACTTCCATGAACATCTTCCCCGCATTCATTGAATTCAAGTAAGAAAACAATGATGACACTGTGAACCAGGAAATAAAAATGACAAGATCATAAATCTTGAAAGATATTGCAAGCAGGAAAAACAAATGAAAATTGGGTAGTATATCTCAGAAGAACACAGGTAACTTACCTGCTTCATGTACCTTCGTTAGAAAATGTGGATCACTTTCAGTATATTTTCATTTAAGTCGTCCATAAAGTCTGATCCAAAAGAGCAAGAACACTTTTTCACGCTCAATCTCTTGCTTGTTCTATCACTTCTTACTAGCAGCTCTTCCTTTACACCTGAGAACAACCTATTCTTTTTCACAGCAAAGCATGAAGAGTCGAAAGAGTTCACATATGTTGAGAGCTTGCAGGCAGAAGAATAACTAAAAGCTGTCTGATCCAATGCGATCTCAATCACTACTTGTAAACCTGCGAAAAATGCGAAAGGATCCCTACTTTCACTATGCCATTACTGGGTGAGACTACTCTACTACTGGGAGAGACTGACTGACTTACTGATCCAGATAGAGCAAAGACAAATCCTTTCGCTCTGCTATATGCTAATGGCTTTTTCTTTATCAAATTCCTTCAGCCTCCCAGATTTTGGAAGGTCTAGCCTTTCAATTGAAGTGCACCCTTTGATATCTAGCAATTCCAAAAACTCCAACCTATCAAGACCTTGAATTTCGACTAAGTTTTCACACCCTAAAGCTTTTAATATCTTGAGACTCCCGGATTTTGGAAGGAGCAGCCTTTCAATTGAAGTGCACCAAGAGATATCTAGGCTTTCCAAGAACTCCAACATATCGAGACCTTGAAATTCGACTAAGTTACGGCAAATAGGAATATGCAATTTCTTTAGACCCCCAAACTTTAGAAGGTCCAGACGTTTAATTGCATCAGAGCCTAAGATAGTCAGGTTTTCCAAATATATAGATTTGCCCAAACCTCGAACTTCAAGTAGATTCGTGCAATATTCGACATACAATGTCCTTAGATGGGTAAACTGTGAAACGTCCAGTGTTTCAATAGAGTCGCAGCCGCAGATTTCCAAGGTTTCCAACTTGAAAGGAGTGTTTAGGGATTGTGGTAATTCTGATTCTTCATCGTCTGCCAGCTGGGAGCATTCTGAATTCTTTGTTAGTGTTGATGGAACCTCCTGGATGCACTCGAGAAATTCGCAGCCAAAAACTCGAAGTTCCTTGAGATGGGTTAGGTGGGAAAGTGAAGGCAATTTGCGACTTTGACAAGTGACACCCAAATATGTTAAGCTGGAAGGAAGGTCCGGCAGCGATTGGAGCTTGGAGCACCAACAAACATCAAGGCGTTGTAGTGAAGAAAGATTACTCATGCTTTCCGGCATTCCCCCTCTCAGTTTTCTGCAACTTATAGCAAGTAACTCTTGGAGCTTTCTCAGCCTCCAAATACCATCGGGTAATTCTTCTATACCAGTACCAGAAATATCCAAGATTTCAAGATTCTCCAAAGACCCTATGCTGTCTGGTAATGCAGAAAAGGCTTGAGTATCTACTAGAAGGAGTTGCTCCAATGCTTCTAATTTACCTATTTCTGCTGGAAGCTCCCTGAGTCTCCTACACCTGCACAACTCCAAGCGAAGGAGGGCCTTCATGTCTCCAATTGAAGAGTCGATTCGCTGCAGACTCGAACAATCGTTGAGGGTCAGGACCTCTAAATTCTTGAAAGCAGAGAGGAAGTCCGTGTTTTCCAAGGAATAACAATATGACAGGTTGAGAAATTTGAGCTTCTCTGCCATCTGGTAAAATGGTAAAAGTAACGATAATGATTGTTACGGAATTTGTCTAGTGTGATTATGATTCGATAGAAAGCATTAAAGGGAAAGATAAACAAAATAAGAGAGAGACTTATTCTTACCATGAAAGAACTCCATCCTTCCCATCTCCCGTTTATCATGGTACTTGACAATTCGAGTACAACTAATTCCATTACATGGAAATTGTTTACTTCAAAACTCAGGGGACAATCCAGCCATCGAAGCCATTTTAACCCTTCCATTGAGTCCTTAAAATCTCCATTGAGATGTGCCCCCTCTAGTTGAAGGAATCTTAGACTCGTCAAATTCTTGAATTGTTTGTCCGTGTAAATGCCACCATCTCGCTCGGCTATGTTGCCAAAGCCTTCTGAGCTGCCTTTACTCAGTTTGATTGCCTCAATCTTGTCCGTTCCCTATAAGCAAGAATTAGTATTCACTAATACTAATCTAATTGAATGAATCCGAACCATTTGTTCATACTGCTATTGATATGCATTAATGTCTCCAAATAACTAACAATGTGAAGATATGATTTTCTTTTTACGCCAATAAACAATATTTATAAAGGCTAACAAAGTGAAGGATGTCAACTTCCATTTTAAAATTTGGCCATACACATTCAGATCTTAAAATGAATTATGATGTAAAGGCTCATACAGAGTAAAAACTTTACAGCTTGTAATCTTCTTCTTTCCGACACTGTAGCTTCATTACCTTACTAGTGAAGACGTGCGTGCAATGCACGGAATCTAATCAAATCGTAATGTAAAAAATCCACAGATCATTTGATCAATTTTAATAGAAATATATTTTTCTCTCTCTTCAAATTTCATATTAATTTAGTGTCTCTTACTTGACTGGATACTTGCGTGATTAATAAGAAAATAACATATAATATTATTTTTCATTGGAGTAATAACTAATTATAAGAAACTGAATTTGTGATAGTGGTTATATTAATATATTATGTACTTTTTATTTTACTAATAGTAAATTGAAACATTGTCAATTAACTATTATCTAATTATAAATAACTAAGACAATAATGTTAGTTACATTAATATTCTCTACAGCTTATTATTTTATCATAAATTTCAGTTAAAATATAGATTACAGTTTGATATATTCATAATCATAAATAAATTATTAGTTATATTTATATTCTCTGCAAGTTATTACTTTATCATAAATTTTAGTTTAACTACATATTAAAATTGATACCATTATAATCATAATTAAATAACCGAGTTATTCAAAGTCTAATAAATATAATAAATAGACCCTAATAACGTTGATGTATACTAAAAAGATTATTGTTGCAAGTGCAAAGCATTTTCGAGATGTGAAAATTGAAGACGATTTTAATATGTATTCGAGACTTTGATGTCCACAATCTTGGCTACAAGCTTACATGGAACAGCTTTTCTTTGGCCCCTAAGGAATAGCTATTCCTGGAAAATAGTAATTTTTTATTGATTTTTTTAACAAAATGAAGGAATAATTGCTTCAACAAAACGGATAGGTAATACTAGCTTTTCACCAAGCAAATGTTGAGAACCAAATGTATTGTTGAGAACTAAAATGAAGGAATAGTTATTGTTGAGAACCAAATGTATTGCAAGCTTTTCACCAAGAAAATTCACTTTTGCATAAGAAGTCAATGAGTAATAACACAAAAAAGTACATGGATTTCCAAATGTAAGTTTCTCCAAACCAAAAATTTTGTTATAGTACTTTACAATCTTGTACAAGATTTCATAAATACTCATAGTTGAACGACATAATAATTTGAGAAGGAATGAGATCTCAACAACTAAAAGGAATCCAAGAAAAGAGTAACTATAAAAAGAAAAAAGGGAAGAAATCTTCAACACTAATAATCTACTCACATTAGTCATTTTCCCCATAAACTTCCCTCTCAAAGTATCAAAACACCCTATCTATCTTCAAGATTTCTTTTCATGGTGTGTGCTTTTCCACCTTCAAAAATTGATCGCTAGAGTTTAGCCAAATTCCAAAAATAAGGCCAGATTTTGCACTTGGGACAAGAGTAGCAAAACCTTTCGTACACCTATAAAACCTAACCTTCGGCATCTACAATGAAATAACAAAATTAAGAAAAATAGCCCAACTATTTTAACCGTAGAACAAAGCCGACACTTATTAAAATTTTCTTCCATTATCTTCCGCACATTGTCATCGGCACCCTCATTAGTGTATAGAATGAGTCATGTCAACCCACATCAAAGAAGATGTCGTGTTTTATTTTATTGTCTAGTTAACAAACTTTGTTGAAAATCTTTGTTACAAAATTCCTGGTTTTTTATAAATAAATAAAATTCGGGGTCATTGTTAACATGGTTGATGTGCATGCTCACTAAAGAGAGAATATGCTAAATTGATAGCGGGTGACATTTTTGTCCCATAAGTGAAATGATGAGATTGCAAGGTGACTATATTATCAACCATGTTCGATAGGCTAGGCTTCTTTTTTGAAAAAAATTTATACTTGTGTTGTCTTTACCACAAGCGTGAAAAGTTGTACTCTTTTTTATTTGGCTGGGTCTCATTAATATCCTAGGAATGAGTCATAAATGTCTTTCAATTATGCTTTAATTGTCTTTCATTCTCTTTTTGTTTATTTATTAAGTCATGCTAGTGCTTTGTACGTTTTGGACAAGCAGTCATTCTATGGTGTACTTTTCAAGTGCAATAGCGGTGAAGAAGGATGTGGAGGAAATTCTTCATCTTTGTGGTCGATCTCAAGTGGCATTCCAGCCGAGCCTATGCTGGACATTCCTTATGAAGGTTCTATAAAAGGAAAAGGACGGTGGCTAACATAACCTCCTCGATCCCTTCGGACGAACAAGAGGTTGCAGTACTTTTTCAAAACAAAGATAATATTTGACATATGCATTTCGATTGACAGTGATGCATATTGTGTGTTTTTTACATATACATGAAAATAACTACGAATATTTTCATTTTATGTTGGAATAAACTGATTTCAACTAAAGTACCATGGATGAAGAGCGAAATGAAATCATACAAAAATACTGAAATAATTGCATAAAAATTGCATCTTTTTAGTTGTAGAATTTAGCTATACCATTATATCTGTATATAAAATATACAGCATATTCATTTTTCTCTTGGTTAGTTCAATTTATTTTATCATGGGGTCAAAAAGACATATTAAATAGACATTGGCTTTGAATTTGCTAATATATGAATTGGCTACATAGGTCGGACGTCGAGATTGCAAATAAGTGGTAGTCTTTTGGGCAACAACTGGAGTCAAACCAAATGGTGGATCAAAAGTAGTAGAGTCATAATTACGATTAATTTCACATATGCTAATACATTCACATACTTAACTATACAATACGCTTATTGTCATATACACACATGTTATTTATAAGGAATTTATGTTACTATCTAATTCGGTAAGTTTTTAAATAAGACCTTGTCATAAGAATATTAATAAATGGAATTCCTAACGTGATATTACATAAAATAAGTATCCCTTCCATTCTCCTTTATGGAATAGTGACTAAATTTTCATGAGAAATGCAGCATCATTAGTCCTATTATATTAATTTTAGCATATGATTTATATATCCCAAGTGGTTATGGTCCCCAGTAGCATAGTCTCGTTATTTGTTGCATATGTAAAGGATGCAACTGAATCAATACAGAAATTCAAGATTTTTGTCAATAGAATGCTTCTATCAAGTATCTAAAAAATTTAACTTGGCAATATCCACTCATTTAAGAAATATCTCCCATGAGCTACGATCCCTACTAAGAGAGCGCAATCTCTTACTTTTTACTCATGTCAATGAAATGACATGAGGATACTAATATTAGAAGGTTCTATGTTCACTGGACCAAGCACTAAGTAGAGGACAGACAATATGCTAACTGGAGAGCATAAATTAAAGGAACAAGAGAAGAGAAACAATTACCTTATTTGCCTTCAGCATTTTCAAGGCTTCCTTGGGGTCCCATAACCTGCTTCGATGCCAAGGTTGTTGCTGGTTTTCCTCATCAACGATTGTCCTACCAAGATCTCTCAATTGGTCATGCATTATGAGCTCATGATCATCTCCAATTTTTATTAGTGACATGAATCTCAATACTTCAATTCCTTCCTTGGGGTAAAAGCGACAAGCATCCCACATGTAGGATGCAATTCTCCTATCGGCGCCAATAAAAAAACAAGCAATATCCAAAAATATTTGTTGTTGTTTATAGTCTAATGCTTCATAACTTATTTTTAACTTTTCTTGCACTTTCTTAGGAGGCACTTCTTTTAACTTGTCTATTGTACCTCTCCAAAATGCTGGCTTTTCTCCACACAATAATGAACCTAAAACCTCAAGTGATAAAGGGAGCCCTCCGGTGGTGGATACGACTTCATGAGCAAGGCCCTTAAATTCACTTGGAGGAGAGTCCTTTCGAAATGCATGTTTGCTAAACAGAATCAAAGATTGATCGTAATCCAATTCCCTATGTTCATAGTTGAAGTCCATTGCAACAACTTCAAGGATTTTCTTGACTCTGCTAGTAATAATGATTCTACTTCCCAAAGAAAACCAATCATGATTACCAGCCAAACACTTCAACTGAGCGATGTCATCCACGTCATCAAGAAGAACGAGGACCTTTGTACTTTTAAAGTTAGAGGAGATGAAGTTAGTCCCTTCATCCTCATTATGAAATTCATTTTCTTGTTTCAATATATCTTGGATAAACTGATTCTGTAAGTGATGAGCGCCACGCTTCCATGATTCCCTTATATTAGCAATGAAGCTACGATGCTCAAATTGATTGGAAAGCTTGTTGTAGATAGCTTTAGCAAGAGTAGTCTTACCAATGCCTCCCATTCCATGGATGCCAACAAATAGGGTGGCATGAGATTTATTATTTATAAATTCCATAACCTCCTTCACAGGACTATCAATTCCGACCAGATTCTCGGAAATGACTAGCTCAAACTTTTTCTTTAGTTCGCTCAACACTTTTCGGACAATCAATTTCACCAACTCCCCTTCAGACCTGTCAAATGTGGCAAGAGTTCAATTATGCGACAACAATCATCTCATATTGTTTACATATTGAGAACACAATGACAAATCAATCTAGATATTAATTCAAAAACTTTAAGAATTGTTTTGGTCACGCCTCTGTATATTATCTTATATGCTAAGACTTAAGTGGGAAATGTCTGTGGCTGCTTCACATAGCGTACCCTATTACACTATCACTTTAACATGATTTATTAAGACAAAAGAAACTTGAGGGTATCATTTATGAATCTTTAGCATTGTATATATTATGGATTTGAACCAAATTTTAAACTTGTTGCTTGTTAAAGATATTAGGGATGGCGTGGAAATGACTTTGAAAATTTTCAGGAGTGTTTCAATAAGTAAAAATCCATCCAACCATCCTAGCATCAGAGTCGACCATCATTCGTTTAACCGATCCTAAGTGTGGATATTAAAGAATTGTAGGTCCTGTAATAACAATATGAAATGTCATTCAAAGTGTGATATGCAATTGAGGGGATTTCTCCTTGTTTATGAAATTCTACACGCTTCCAAGTTTCTACTCATGTAGCGAATTTGGTATCATTCTAGATTGCGTTTTTGCTCCGCCGACTGGAACACTTAGAGGAGCTCCCGTGTCAATAAATTCCATTCGGTTTTCATTGCCTCTAGGGGTGATAACAAGTTGTATTGTATTTCCCGTTGTTCTGTCGTTTAAATTGATCTAATATTGATTTTCTAGGGAAGTAAAAGAAATATTTTTACCCAAAATAAGAACATCGCTTCAATATGCAGGGTTATGAGGTGGAAATCCCTGTTGAAGATAGGAAAATGCATTGATATTTATTTAAGCAAACATATACTAAAAATAATCGTTTTTCCTTTTCTAAATTTACCATCATTATATATAACCAATGATATATCTTATGACGATAAATAATTATGACAATCATCAAGCACGGTGTATGATGTTGTGAGCTTTTAAAAAAATCACCAATTATCTGTAACATTAATGTGAAATATATATGTAGTTTAAAAAGTTTGTGATGAAGATTAATATAGTGTAGACTATAAACTTGAAAAAAAAGGCCCAATGTTGCAAATTCTTTGGATATAAGAGCAAAAATCTATTCAAAAAATCTTGTTATTCAAGCAAATAGGATCATAACAATGAAATCTATAATTAGATTGGTCTATGTCATCAAAGCAAAAATAAAACTAAAAAAAAGGAATAACTGATAGAACTCATGCATCACGGAATATTATTGCCGACAAGATCTTACGGGTTTTTGTTTTTGTATACAAAAAAGAACAAAATTTAAGCAGGAATCAAAACAATCAATAAACACCCACACATATTAGAAGAAAGTAAAGCACGCTTTGGTGAAAATTCTTACCCATTTGCTTCGTAACCTTTCAAGGTGCTGACTTCAACAAGCGCTTTCTTCCATCTCTCCAAAATCGTCGGGTCGAAACGCCCCTCACGCTTACGGAAAGCTTCTCCAAAACTCCCAATTTGATATCTCACCTCAGCGGGTTTCACTTTGTAGAATATAGGCAACACTATCTGCCCATTATTATACTTGCCCTCCATTATTTGAACCAATTCATCTAGGCACCAACTGCTTCTACCATAAGTCTCGGAAAGAATGGGGATCAGGATTTTACTGTTCGTGATGGCTGCCATAAGCTCTGGTCTGATGTCCTCGCCTTGGCAGAGCTCGTCGTCATCTCTGAAAGCTTGAATTCCAGCATTGAGGAGCCCAATGTAGAGGTGATCAGTGAAGCCATGTCGAGTATCCGGACCTCTGAAACTCAAGAACACCTCGTAGCTCTTTCTAGTCAACCCAGTCGACGAACTAGATGCACCTTTGACGGTTTCCATCAGAGACAAACTAGATCCCCCAAAATTAGTTTCCATCGACGCAATCAATGAACCAGATGCGCCAGTATCAACATCTTCTGCATTTCTACTCAGGCTACTTTTCTTCTTATTGAGAAAATAGAACGGTAGACCAGGGAGAAGGATCAGTGCCACGAGCTCGGTGAAATGATGCCCAAAAAGAGAAGATGCATTTCGTCCTTGCTCTGACTCTGCCCTTGATTTTTGCTTAGACGGAGTAAAAAGCCAGAACGCCTCTCAGGAAACAAGAAATGCCTTCTTGTTGCCCATTCTCTTCGTGATTTGATTTATATGACGGAACCACTTGGCAACCGGAATGGCACCAATAAGTCAAGCTTGTCGAATAACATATAAATTAGTAATTCATTCACCAGCAACCGCAACCATGTGCTTAGAGTCGTCGCCTTCACGTTGCAGACCCGGTCTCCCTTGCCAAAACAAGATATGAACTGGCATGATCTGCACTGGTGACCAGCAGTGAGTAGGTAAAATACATTCAAAGCGTCAGGACAGCGACAAGGGCGTGCTTAGTCCACTGCTTGCACCATTTTGAGCTTTCCTTTTCTTTTGTTAATTTTGTTTTCCCCATCTGAAAAAGGTGTTTTTTGTTGAATACATTTAAGCTCTTGGTCCCACTTAATTATTTATTCCTCACTTTAAGCTGTCCTATATTTGTATCGTCGAACTGATAAATTTCATTTCAATACTAAGATATTCTTATTATTGACGATGACTTATGCTCAAAAACATTATGTTATTAAAGTGTGTTGAGGATAAATTTTTTTTATCAAATATGTTATACTCGAGCCCAATAAGAAGAATTTCTTGCTTGCTTTGGTTCTGCCTTGATTTCTCCTTCAAATCTCAGAAATATATCATAATGCCTTATTTATTTTGCCTTTTCTTTATTATATCTATTTCTATATTGGCTAGGTTTAATTAATCGAGACAGTTGGCACGACCCAATAATGCAAAGCTTGCCAAGCTGGATATAACTTTGTAATTCGTTGACCGGCACCACTAGCGATGCGTTTATGGTCGTCACCTTCATACGGTGGAAGTTTCAATGGATAAGGGGAAGAGAAGACACTGGAGCAAGTTAATGAAAAAGAGTATATAAAAAACCAAGTGGTCATAATTGATGAATACGTCCAAAGCATCATGATAATGACTGTACCGTTGAACTTTGCTTGTTAATATATTTTCCTTTAAAAAGCTATTTTCAGCGAAAAATAATGCTTTTGGCACTAATGCACGCTCCATCGTCAAATCCCTTTTCCCTTCATTCTAGAACATCAAGGAACTAGGAAAAAAAACACACGCATAGGTATCTCTGTTGCATTAGATAACAGTTATTATAACTCATCTGCCTCGATAAGATAATAATATTTGTTAAGGATATAGTGAATAATTCAAGAGATCACAGCAAATTCTCAAGTTTATAATTTTATATTTGTATAAATAGATGATGTTTAGGACTTAAATAAAGCCTTTTCAACCATAGAAACTTAATAGTTCTAATTCCACACAGTCTACGAAGCTACTTTCATACCCACATATTACCAATAATTACCTAATCTTTTAGATTGCTATAATTTTAAAAAAAAAGTACTTCATTTCAAGTATATGGAGTTTATATGGGATATATATTTCGAAATCAATAATATTGAATTTACTTTTGTTCAATATATGAATCATTCCTGCCATGCCTCTTATAAGATGAATTTATTTCTGTGTTTGGACAAAATGATAATCCAGAAGAGTAAAAGCTCACGGACAAGCTTACATGGTGCCTACTTGCACAAACTTTCTAAGAGAGGAAATTTTTTATCATCATATTCTTGCGAATGTCCAAATATAATCCTTATAAATTATTTTAGGGACAAAACTTGATCAAATAATTTTGACCCTTTAACAAATCAAAAGTGGTTTATTTAGATAATCCAAATCAAGCACATATTTGTGCGCCCGTTTTGCTATTGAACTGAATAAGCAAAACTGATCTAAGTAGACTAGTTTCTTGTATATATTATATGAGTGTCTTCTTAGACAATATTGAACCATTGGCACATGATAAATTAACATAACTATAGTGCATAATATTGATGTAAAAAATATTTCCTCAAGGCGGTCTTATTCACTGTTCATGTGAATTAAAAGAGAGGGGATAGTTAAACTCTTCAAATTAAAAGTGGATGAACCACATCTTGCTTAAGTATTAATTAATTTACTGATTAGTAATAAGGATGTGATTACAAGTTTGGAGATATCAGACGATGAGATGTATTCTCATTCATTTTGATTTATTTAGACTCCCACAAACAAATATGAAAAATGGAAGAGAGCATCTTTCCGATCAAGCTCGACAAATAATATTCGTACAATGTATATTTGATTAAATTGTTCTTCTTGACCTCTCCCTCGAGTCAATGCGATGCTTGTCTGGAAATATGTTCAATATTCCAGGGATATTAGGACTATAGGTGGACATTACTTTTTTATAATGAGAAGGTTTGTTGACTTTACCCAAACGACATACATATCCATATAAAAGGCCTTATTCTCTAAAACATTTCTAACTTTAAATGTAGTCACAATTCCATCTTGAATATTCTTTTTCTGAAAAAGAATACACAACTTTGGATTCGGTGCCAAATTTTCCCAAGATTCTCTTTATTTAAAATTCCTCAATTTTAGGGTCTAATCCTAAATCTACTCTCGGTAGCCATCCATCAATAAGTTATTGTTAATCATCCATAGTTTTCTCAATTTTCTTATAAAAAAGATTTTGTTCTAGTGTCACCTTCTTGATACTGCTTTTGTTACTAACATAAAAATGCCGCATTAAACAACTTATGACGACTTTTAATATTTCGAGACTACTTAGTGAAATTTTATTGAGTTATGTAAACTTTAATTGAGTTCTGTATAATCCCCTAAAATATTGAAGCCCCACAATTTCTCACCTTAATAACTCAAAAGTTTAACTTCGCCTCTTAAACTTTATAGAACTTGGAAAGTTACTCATAAGGGCGCTAGCACTTAGCAAACGTTACAGTAATTAGCTTGGAGAGGACCTCGTAGCGAGAATCCCCATTTTTCTTCGTTTTTTCCCTCCTGCTTCTTCTTATTTCTCTTTCTCTCTTTCCTTTCCTTCTTTCTCTCCCTTCAGCTATGCTCCTCTTTCTCTTTATTTCAGCGGCTCATTCCTTACTTTGAATTGTCAAAGTCTCTCTCTCGCGCGCGAGTCTCACACTTTGATTAAGTCAAAATATTACAACAATAATTCAAAACTTAACAAGCTAGGTATAAGTCAGTAAGGCAGTGACCAAGACCACAAGCCATGTGTCTATAGTCATTGCCTTCATGTGGCGGAAGTTTCAATGCACAAGCGAGGAAACATGGGAGTAAGTTTTGATGAAGAGGCAATGAAAAAGAAATAAAACCAAAAATGAAAAACAATCGCCGTTGTGGTATCCGAAGACAAGTGGTCATAATTGATAAATACATATAAAGTGTGACGATAGTGGTTGCACTATTTAACTTTCCTTTTGTTTGGCTAATTTATTTTTCTTCATAAAAGTTACTTTAAATAAATATAATTAAGCTCTTGATTCCACTTAGAATTTATCCCACTCACTCTGTCAGATATTGTCGTATCAAACCAATGAACTTCAATTTACTATAGCAATGTTGCAGTTCAACGATTATCAACATGCTTTATATATGTATAAATGAGAAAAATGTTCTTTTTTGCTCTGATTCTATCTTAATTTCTCCTTTAAACTCATAAATAAATCAACATTCCTATTTGCTTTTGCTTATTTACTTTATTATATATATTATCCTCCTATTGGTTTGATTTATCTAATCAAAATGCCTATTCTTTTCTTCTTATTGAGAAAATCGAACACGAGAAGGAAAGAATGCCCAATGGGGCGATGCATTTCGGCTTTGCTCTACCTTCGCCCCTAATTTGCGCTTTCAAGTCCGACGGAGAAAAAAGTCAAAAGTGCTTCTCAGGAAACGGGAAATGCCTTCTTATTGGCCATCCGCCTGTGGTTTGATTTAATATAATGGAATTAGTCGGGAGCGAGAATCGCACCCATAAGTCAAACTTGTGAAGCTAAATATAAATCAGTAATTCATTCACCGGGAACCGCAACCATGTGCTTGGAGTCGTGGCCTTCACATTGCAGAGCTAGTCTCACTTGTCGAAATAAGATATGAACTGGCATGATCTGCACTAACGACAAGCATTGAGTAGATGGATATATACAAAGGGTTAGGATAGCGATGAGGACGCGCTTAGTCCACTGCTTGCACCGCTTCGAGCTTTCCTTTTCTTTTGTTAATTTGTTTCCCCACCAGAAAAAATGTTTTTGTTTAACATACTTAAGCTTTGATCCCACCCACTTTGAGCTTGTTATATATTTGTATTGTCTAAACCAATAAACTTCATTTCAAAACTGAAAGATTGAATTATTAACAATCACTTATGCTAAAAAGTTACGTTATTAACGCATGTTGAGGATAGAATAAAATTATCAACATGTTGTATTCAAGCCCAATGAGAAGAATTTCTAGTTTGCTCTGGTTCTGGCTTAATTTCTCCTTGAAATCTTAAAAATACATCAAAATGCCTTATTTCTTTTTTTTTCTTTATTATACGTATTTTCATATTGTTTTGGTCTATTTAATCGAAATAGGTGGCACGCCCCAATAATTCAAAGCTTGCTAAGCTGGATATGACTTTGTAATTCGTTGACCTGCACCGCTAGCCATGCGTTTATGGTCGTCGCCTTGGCCCTTCATGTGGTGGAAGTTTCGATGCACAAGAGGAGAAGACATGGGAGCAAGTTCGGATGCAGGGAAAATGAAAAAGAATATATATAAAATCAAGTGGACATAACTGATGAATACATACGAAGCATCATAACAGTGACTGTACCATTGAACTTTACTTTTTCTTTTGTTAATTTTTTTTCCTTTAGAAAAGCTATTTTTAGCAAAAAATAATGCATTTGGCACTAATGCACGCTGCATCATCAAGACCCTTTCCCCTTCATCCTAGAACATTAACGAACTAGAAAAAAATGCGCGTAGTTATCTTTGTTGAATTGGATAATAAATTTACCTCATCTCCCTCGTTAAGATAATAATATTTATTAAGGATATAGTGAATATTTCAAGAGAGCACAAGAAGGTCTCAAGTTTATAACTTTATATAGGTATAAATAGATGATGTGTAGGTCATAAAGCCTTTTCAACCATAGAAAGTTACTAATTCTAACTCCACATAGTTTACAAAGCTATTCTCACACCCACATATTACCAATAATCGCCCAATCTGTCATATTACTATAATTTTGAAAAAAAAGTACTTAAATTCAAATATATTGAGTTTATATCTGATATATATTACGTACTAAATCAATAACATTGAATTTACTTTTGTTCAATATCATGAATCGATCATCCCATGCCTGTTATAAGATGTATTTATCACTGTGTTTGGACAAAATGATAATCAGAAAGAGTAAAAGCTCATGCACAAGCTTATATGGTGCCTACCTGCACAAACTTTCTAAGACGGGAAACTTTTGATCATCATATTATTGCAAATGTTCAGTATTAATCCTTATAAATAATTTAAGGGACAAAACTTGCTTAATTTTTTTTACCCTTTAGCAAATCAAAAATCATTTCTTTGATAATCCAAATCAAGCACATACTTGTGTTCCCTTTTTTGCTAGTAAGCACAATAGTTTCTCGTGTATATTTCATGAGTGTCTTCTTAGACAATGTTGAACACATTGACACATAATAAATTAGAGTAATTATAGCACACAATATTGATGTAAACTATATTTCCTCAAGGCAGTCTTATTCATTGTTCGTATGAATTAATAAGAGAGGGGATAGTTAAATTTCAAATCAAAAATGGATAAATCACATCTTGCTTAAGTATTAAATAATTGATTGATTAGTAATAAAGATGTGATTGGAAGTTTGGAGATATCAAATGGTGAGATGTATTCATCTTTCATTTATATAGACTCCCACAAACAAATACAAAAAATGGAAGAGAGCATCTTTCTAATCAAGCTGGATAAAATTATATTTGTACAATCTATATTTGATTAAATTATTCTTCTTGACCTCTCCCTTGAGTTAATGCGATGCTTGTCTGGATACATGTTAAATATTCCGGGGAAATTAGGACTATAGGTGGACATTACTTTATTTCAATAAAGGTTTGTTGACTTTAGCCAAGCAAGATACCTATCCAATAAAAGGCCTTATTCTCTTAAAAAATTCTATCTTTAAGTCTAGTCTCCATTCTATCTTGAATTTTTTTTCTTGAAAAAGAACACATAACTTTGAGTTAGGTCCCAATTTTTTCAAAATTTTTTTTTATTAAAAATCCTCAATTTTAAGTCTAATCCTAAATATACTCTTGACAGCCCTTCATCAACAAATAAGTATTAATCATCCCTATTTTTCTCAATTTTATTATAAAAAAATATTTTGTTCCATGTCACATTATTGATACTGAAGTTGTTACTAAGATAAAATCGTTGCACATAATCGATTGAGTAGTTGGGCCCCACCACTCTTTTCTCCACATAATCGTGAAGTTACCAATAATTATTATTTTTTAAGATGTCAACTTATTGATTTGATTTAGGCAAATTTATTGATTTCACAATTTCTTAATCAAACTCAAAATCAAATTAATAAATCAAAATTTGCAAATTTCTTCCGGCAAATGTTTTCTTCGGGTTCAGCGTAGCGAGTGCCGTAATATTTGGCCCTTCTTCTTGACTTGGTCAAAAAGTGGGCTTCAAAAAAATAAGAACAAAAAAGAAGAGACACAAAGGAGAAAGGAAAAGCACGCGCTATGAAAGAAAGGGGAAAAAAAAGGGAAAAGAAAAGGAAGAAAGGGAAAGAGGAATTTGCCGAGCCATATTTACTGCGATTCACAATGCCCGATAAGAATTGAAGCCCATTTGTTCATATAATTAGACTAACGTTCAATATTCGAATTTATATAAGATTTAAACTGCAAAGTCCAATTTGGAGTTATTAAAGCTATAGTATATATGGAAATCATGGACTAAATTGTTGTCAAGCTGTGAGATTTGACGAGGATTGATTTGAAGTAACATTTTTAGGTGGAGTGAAATTTCAAATTTTGCGCTCGCACTTCACATTGTGGACTACATTAAATAGTCACTTTGATGGATTATCTTGCAATGCTTTTACAAGTGCTAAGTGACAACTTTAAATTCAAGAGCTTGACTGCAGTGTCCTCTAAAGCTAATCAACTATAGCTCATAAGTTATAAGATTACTTTGCCTAAAATGCATCTATACATGAGCCCATACATATCTTCCACATTAACTATTACAATACTAACATATTCAGCCTATCCATATAGGAAATTTTCGAACATTAGTTTGACGCAATAAAGTCGAAATTGGATAACAAAGAACACCAGTTCATTGAATTCTGACTTCATATAATTTGGTGGCTAAAGCACCACTAGGACTCTGTTTTTTAGTTTATCTACCAATAATTCATTATATGCATGCTATTCAGTTCTGTAAATGTTGCTTTAAGTTTGTATTTGACGATGTACATTTTCTCCAAATTGCACGAAAGTTTAACAAGCCTCTTAGCCCTCCAAGTAAATTTTCTTATGAAGTCTTGATTAAGGCTTTCGCAATGTCCTTTGCCTGAGGTAAAGTTGCTGGAAAGAGGAAGATCTTCAAGGGTTCTCTCAATCTTCCTAGAAAAGAGCAGGGACCCAATAGTTTGGAGTATAGAAGGATAACCTCAGGCCAAGCAACAAAGAGCTTCAGTTGGAGGTGTCATCTCTAAAGTGACCAAAAGTGAAATCTAGCCTGGGTAAATGGCACAAAAGTCTAGAACTTTTAAAAGCATAACTTCATCTATCAGAGTAGTTTACCTTGCCAGGCAAGGCAATGTTGATTTATTGGGACAATTATCAAATAAGTCCTAAACCTTCTGCTACTTTGCCGATTCAGTTCTAAACCTTTTTTTATGCCAAATCAGTCCTAAACCTTTTGCAACTTTGCCAATTAAGTCCTTCCGGTGGATTTTGGCCGGAAAATGCATACGTGGCAACAACGTGACGGACCAGACCTCGCCGGCGACGACGTGGCGGCAACGTGGCACAAAAAAATTCAAAAAATTCGAAAAAAATTTAAAAAAAGGGGAGGGCTGGAGCCCTCCGCCTGTGGCCGCCGTCCCATCACCGGTGGGGCAGCGGCCATGCCCTTAGCCCCGCCGACGTCCAGATCTGGACGCCTCCCAGTTGAGACACACCACAACTGTCATTAGGGACTTCAAGCTTCTCAACAATTTTCCACTCTGCTTAATATTTATACCATGTTAGAAATGATACCACATACGTGCAAAACTGCTTCAAGCGCTAGCATATCAAAAGCAGCACGCTGCATATCCATAGTTCCATAGAGACAGCTACTTTGGTAAGATAATATTCATTATGTACAAACAAACTCTCTCATCAGCAAATGTAATCCATGAAGCGGATGATTGGTAATAAATTGGTAGAAATCTCAAAGAAACAGAATTGAAGCAGCCTCAGTCAAGTTCGCAGCCATTCTACTCATGACCAAGCAGCTATAGCTTAATAAAAACATGACCAGTTATTTACCACAATCATAATTAGGGCACATACAAATCCTATTAATTACATTCCAAATTTGACTCAACTGAGAATATTTTTCACTAATAGTTGAAAGAAGCTATTAATTTTGATGAAAATGAGCATGTCACAGATGAATATTTTTATATGATACTATTAGGAAATATATTAGAAGGGTAATCATATTTAGAGGTTTAGGGATTTGCTATATATATTTTATTTTATTTTATTTTTTCATGTAATCCCTTTGTGTAAATACGATTTGATAAAAGTTTATCTCTAAACGTGGTATCAGAGTTGCTTTTACCCTAGTTGCCGGAGGATACTGTTGCATCGCCGGACCGGCGGATTCCCATGATACTGTTGTGTCGCTGGACCGGCGGATTCCCAGATCTAGGCGACCCCTGTGTCATCAACGATCCCTGCGATTTCTACAACGCCAAGCGAAATCTACGACTTGGCCAAGACCCAGATCTGGAAGTGAAAAGAGTGGGAGCGTCACCGAGTGCGATCGAAGCCTGGTGATAGAGACTCACCGCTTGCCCACCACGCATGGTGCTAGCATCCGAAGCTGACACCCACTGAAGACTCAGATCTGGAAATTATCGACCACCAGATAAGGCGCTGCTTCAATAATCCACGGCATCGAAGACGTTCGGTTGTTTGCCATTGGAAAGAAGACGATTGCTCCGTCAAATCAGAGCTCCAAATTCGCTTCAGGGTTTCCACAGATTTCAGCGCCTTCGCCAGCCGAGGGATTGCCGATCCGGCGAAGAGCTGCGTGGGGTCGTCGGGATCTGCCCTCGACGGGAAGAACGGTGTTCGGGCTCACAGCTGGTGCTGGGCGTTTCTCTCTTTCCGTCGTCAAATGTCCGCGACCAGAAACCAACACCTGCTTCGCTTGGTGCTCTCGTGTCGCAAGATCACCGGTCAGGTCACCGACCTGGCCACCGGTCTCCTTCCCATGCGATTGGTTCTTTGTCGCCCAGCCTCCTGAAGTGAGTCCAGCCCTATTTCTCAACCCTTGTCTTGGTAACTTTTTGAAGTTTTGATTGATCTGTGGGGAAAACTGCGGAAGATCGCAGCGCATTAGAAAGTGACGTGAGCGAGGTTCTGGTTTTCTTGTTAAGCCATGTTGGGGCTGTTGATTGAAACTTAGGGTGCACATGATTAAGTTTCTGGCCAGAAATTGATTTCTGAAATAGAAATAGATTTTTCTATTTCTACTCCAGAATGAGTTTCTAAGGAAAAAAATGCGTTTAATAAGGACAAATAATTTTGTTTTTAGAAACAGAAATCTGTTTGATATGGTAAAAAAATTCTGTTTCTATTATTTTTTAAGAAATTTTGTTTTCATTTTTGAGTTTGCAAGATTTTTATTCCAAATTATTTGGCGCAAAATATTGATAAATTTGATCATATTTTCTATTGTAATCGAACTCCGAATTCACCTTAGTTGCATAAAACATCCGTTCTCATTTAACAAAAGAAATTGATTCAAGGATACAACCAAATATCAATAACAGACAATAGAAAGATACGAATTTCGTCATTTGGCCACTAATATTGAGGTCCCCAAGTAAATTCAGAATGTTATGTACAGTAAAGAATGAGAGACTCCTGCCCTCTATGTAAATATCATAATACAGAACGAAAACCCAAGTCTATTCACAGTTGCAGAGCTACGCCCCCCCCCCCCCCAAAAAAAAAAAAAAAAGACAAGCTTCACATAAAACTCATTCGCTCTAAGTTCCCTCGTGGAGTATCCGGAGGTCTACTATAAATAACATCAAAATGAAGACTAACATCTCATGCTTCCTCAAAGTCGCCCCCATAAGTCCTGTGGTCCAACCTCTGAGGTATCCTCTAGTCCAAGCTTTCCTCTCTTCTAAATCCGAGCAACCATTGTCACGTCCCGATTTCCTCGGGGTCGTAGCAATACTTCCAGGATCCAACTTTACTCCAAGATTTGCAAAAGAATCTAGTTCTTAGTTAACTTGTTCCCCAGGTAGAGCACTACATTTAGTTTTGATCAAGAAACTTACTTCCTATAGATACAAAGGATAGATCAGGTCAAAATACAAAAAGGGAAGAGAACAGGAGAGACATAACAAAAGCCTAGAGTCACGGTCGCCGCACAGCTATACAATCAAAAGTCGCGGGGAGAAGAAAAGGGAGAGTACTAATCCTAAGTTGCATCCACCGGCTTGGGCCAATCTCGCACACACGAAGGCTTTGGGTTGTCCACGGTGCCATCCTCTGAGTCGTCTGCCCCATCAGGGTCTTCGAAGCCGGACTCGTAGCCTCCCTGAGGTACCTTGCACTCCTCGACCAATAACTCTAGTTCGGCCTCATGGAAACCCGTATACACGCAAATGTGCTGATGTGGGTACCAGATGTGCTTCGTGGTGCTCCAAATCCAACCTGTCGTGCTGTGGGATTCTTGGATTAATCCATCTTCCTTTACTTCTATGTCTATGACATCTCCCATGTCTCTAGGGGGAACGGGGGCTGCTGCCATGCCGTTCTCTTCGTCCTCTTCATCCAAGTTGAAAGGGATATCCGGCTCCAGATCCCCCTCCTCCTCGTCCTCCTCCTCCTCCTGAGGGTCCCATTCCAGCTCCAGCTCCAGCTGCTGCTCCCAGTCCTCCGGATCTAGAGGTTCCAGCTCCAGTGGATCCCAAGCTTCCTCCTCGTGAGGGTCCTCCTCCATAAGCACCTCCTCCTCTAGCTGATCCTCCAAGTCTGATAGGTCCTGAACCGGGTCCATACGGGGGTCCTGGGATGGTGGGGTGGTGGAATGAGATACTTGGTATCCTAGTGAACGAACCCTAATCCTAAATTAGGAACACCCCTGCCCTAGGGTCCCTAAATCGACCCTCCCAACTCTCGGCTTCCGTTGGCCTGTTAGTCGACCCTAGGCAAGCCTAGCCATAAATCTCTCATCCCAAGGTCCCCAAGCTTCGCGCAGAAACACTCATTACTAACCCAAATCGAAGAACTCCCCACCTCTAGATTTCTAAGCTAAAGGTAGACTAACAAACGTCATATGGGTCTAAACAATTTACAGAGTGCGGCAGGTCTACTAACGAGGACCTGACTGCGATTATACGGAATTCATCCATGTAAAACTGATTAAATAAATAGCAGCGCCAAATTTAAATACGCAATGTAATACTAGAATCGACTAATTAAGATAATGATTTAATGAAATTGAAAGCAAAAAGGGATATTGACTAAATTAATCAAATGCTATGCGAAAGGGCATTTGATGATAAATGGCTAATTAAATTAAATAGTAGAAATAAATGAATTAAACATCTCTAAGATTTAAACAGAGTTGTCAAGCCGACACTCCTTTCTCCTCGAGGGGTCCCAACTCTGACCACGCTCGAGCGCAAGTAAACGTACGAGGGCATTTCTCGAAAAACGTTAGATGCCGATCCCTAGGTCGACACGGGTCGAACTAAAACCACCTAAGTGGTCAACCATTGACAATTGTCCAATGCTACTAACCTATCTAATAAATCAATGATATCGGCGAGTAAACAAGGAATCCCAGTCGTTCTATTCGCCCTAGCCATTTCTAGCCATTTCTACCAGTTTTCTACTAAAACAGTAAATGCGCCTAATAAAGGTTTAGAGTCCACTCACTTGTGAGTTTTCTTGGCTAAATTCCTCTTGCTACACTCCTGGTTGAATCCAAGGAAAAATTAAATTTTCCCCCTTTTTTTTTTCTTCTCATTTTTCTTCCTTTTTTTTTCCTTTTTTTTTCTTTTCTTCTCCTTTTTCTTTTCCTTTTTTTCTTCTCCTTTTTCTTTTCCTTTTTTTCTTTTCTCCTCCTTTTTCCTTCTGGGCCACGCGAGCTGGATCTGGGTCGGGTCGGCTGATTGGGCCTGGGCCGGTCGGCTGATTGGCTGGCTGGCTCACTGGGCCGAGTCGGCTGGGCCAGCTGACTGGACCGAGTCGACTGGGCCGGCTGACTGGGCTGGGCTGCTGGGCTGACGGCCTAGCCCGTCGGCTGTCTTCTGTCTCTGGCGACGGCGTCGGCTCCGGCGACAGCTCCGGTGACGGCGACGGTCGTCTTCTCCGGCGATCCCTAACTCCGGATCGTGAGTCGGGTCATGCGTCGGGTCGAGAGGTCTTCTCGGGTTTGGCCGTCGTTCACCGTTCTCCGGCCAAATCGAAGCTCGAGGCCGGCTGAATCTGAGAGTTGCTTTGCCGGTCGAACGGTGGTGGTGGCTTGAGCCGAGGTGGTCGGAGTTGAGAGAAATCCGGCTACAAGGCCGTCGGCTCGTTTTTAGGGTTTCCGAGAGGGTTCGGGGTTTCGAAGCCTTAATCCATGGATTCTAGACCAAACTAAGCGAATTAAACACCATGGACAACAACTAGAAGCTTCAACGAATCGATTGGTACTTACCAATCGAGTTAAGGAGGTCGGGAAGGAGGAGAACTCACCGAGTCTTTGGCTGGTTCTTCCCTACGGTTTTCTGGAATATTTTCCAGAAAACCCTAGCCGCGGTGCCTCCTGTCAAGGGCTGCTGGCGACGGTATAGGGCGAGTCGGAGCTCGCGATCGGCGGCGTTGGACAGACGGCGTTGCAGGCTTCTCAACGGCACCGATTGTAAGGCGAGAGGAGGTCTGAGCTCGGAGAAAACCAAGCTCAAAATAGGGAGGAAGCTCGGTTTATACCGAGCGAGGTAGGTGGGAGGCGAGCTGAAAATCAGCTCGCCGACGCCACGCGGCAGCCTCCCACTGGCTGCCGTCCCCTCCGGCCGTCCTCTCTGGCCAGTCCGTGGGTGGCTGCAGGCTGGAATGACCAGTGAGGCGACCGGAGCAGTGGAATGCACAGTGCATTCTACCTGCTCGGCAGAATGTCGCAAAGAAGAGAGAGAGGAAAGAGAGAAGCGGCTCGCGCGCGTGCCGTCCGGTCCGACCTGGTCGGACTGGCGGTTCGCACGGTCAGGTTGGCCGGTTCGCTGGCCGGTTCGAAATTTTAAAATTAAAATAATATATTTTAATTCCCGAAAATTGGAAAATTGCTTTAAAAATTCCTAAAAATTCAGAAAATTTTTGGAAAAATCCAATATTACAGTTTTTGACATTTTGGGCCCGAATAAAATTTCCAACATAAATTTTTATTAAATTCAAAGCCTTTCACAATTTTTGCGAAATAAAAGGAAATTATAAAATTTCCTCGGAAAATTCCTATTTAGCCAAAATCGCGAACCGAACCCGAACGCGGTCATTACAATCTACCCCCCTTAAGAAATTTCGTCCTCGAAATTTGCAGCTTCTAAATCTTCAAATAGTTGAGGGTACTGTTGTTTCATCGCTTCCTCACTTTCCCAAGTAGCACTTTCTGAGTCGTGATGTTGCCAAACTACTTTGACCAGAGGCGTGACCTTGTTCCTAAGCTTTCACTCCTTTCTGTCTTCGTTCCTCACTGGCCTTTTGGTGTACGAAATTTGTATGTCCAAATTGAGTTCTTCGTAGCTTAGCACATGCGAAGGGTCAGGTTCGTACTTTCTTAGCATAGAAACATGGAAGACATTGTGAATTTGTTCCAAGTTTGGTGGTAGGGCCAGTCGGTATGCGGCGACTCCTATCTTTTCCAAGATCTCAAAAGGTCCTACAAACCTGGGACTTAACTTCCCTTTTTCTCCAAAGCGGGACGTTCCCTTCTTAGGTGACACTTTCAGGAAGACATGGTCTTCTTGGAATTCTAAGGGCATAACTCTTTTGTCGACTCTGGGCTGTCTTCAGCCTTTGTCTGATTACCTTCACTGCATCTTGCGTTTGCTGCACTAGTTCAGGCCCTAAATCTTCCGTTCTCCTACTTCATCCCAACAAACAGGAGTCCTGCAGGCTCGTCCATACAAGGCTTCAAAAGGGGCCATCCCTATGCTTTGTTGGAAGCTATTGTTATATGCAAACTCCACTAACGGCAACCGTTCTTCCCATCCTCCCTTGAAATCCAGTATACATGCCCTCAGCATGTCTTCAAGGGTCTGGATCGTCCGCTCAGACTGTCCGTCGGTCTGAGGATGAAAGGCCGTGCTGTACTGTAATCTAGTACCCAAAGTTCCCTGTAGGCTTTTCCAGAAGGAAGCGGTGAATCGAGGATCGCGGTCGGAGGTGATAGTCACAGGCACTCCATGGAGTCTGACTATTTGGGCTACGTAAAGCTCCGTCAACGGTCCAGGGGAAGATTCCTGCGTACCGCTAAGAAGTGGGCTGATTTGGTCAGTCGGTCCACGATGACCCAAATCATATCGTGACCCTTTTGACTCCTTGGTAGGCCGGTCACGAAATCCATTGTGATGTGCTCCCATTTCCACTCTGGGATTTCCAAAGGGTTCAAGAGACCTCCTGGCTTGCAGTGTTGTGCCTTTACTTGTTGGCACGTGAGGCATTTGGCCACAAACTTTGCCACATCCGTTTTCATCCCCTTCCACCAATAATGGGGCCTCAGGTTCTGATACATCTTAGTGTTCCCTGGGTGGACACTATACTTACTTCGGTGTGCCTCCGACAAGATCTCCTCTTTTAACTCGAGATTGTCGGGCACACAGAGTCTCCCTTGAAATTTCAAGACTTCTTCCTCCGAGACCTGGAAACCGAGTTTCCTCTGTTCTTCTTTAGCCCTCAAAATATCTACAAGGAAGGGGTCCGAAGACTGCAGTTCCTTAATCTTGGCCCGGATTTGAGGCTCGATCCTTAGTGTGGCCATCAAACAAGTAAGATGTCCGACTTCAAATTTGAACTCTGAATTCTTCACCTTTTCAAACAACTGCGACTCTTTGGCCAATAAGGAGGTTAGTGAGGACTTGCGGCTAAGTGCGTCTGCTACACGGTTTGCCTTTCCAGGGTGGTATAAAATTTTGCAGTCGTAGTCCTTTAGGAGTTCCATCCATCTTCATTGCCTCATGTTCAGTTCCTTCTGCGAGAACAAATACTTGAGGCTCTGGTGATCCGTATAGATTGGGAATTTTTCTTCGCACAGGTAGTGCCTCCAAATCTTAAGTGCAAAAATCACAGCCGCTAACTCCAGATGATCCGTCGGATAGTTTTGTTCGTGCGGCTTCAATTGTCTTGACGCGTAAGCTACCACGCGCCCATGTTGCATTAAAACGCACCCTAGGCCTTGGTACGACGCATCACTGTAGACTTCGTAGCCATCCGATCCTTCGGGGATAGTTAGGACTGGTGCGGTGGTCAACCTTTCTTTCAAAGCCTGGAAGCTTTTCTCGCACCCTTCAGTCCACTCGAACTTTGCCTCTTTTTTCAGCAATTTCGTCAATGGCAGGGATAGGCTTGAAAACTTTTCTACGAACCGTCTGTAGTACCCTGCTAGGCCCAGAAAACTACGAATTTCAGTCACCGTCGTGGGTCTTGGCCAATCCATCACCGCTTCAATCTTGGCGGGGTCCACAAATATCCCATCTCCTGAGACCACGTGACCTAAAAATGTCATCGATCCAACCAAAATTCGCACTTACTAAACTTCGCGTAGAGCGCATGTCCTCATAGTGTCGTCAGCACTATCCTTAAGTGTTGCTCATGTTCCGCAGGGCTCTTCGAATAGATTAGTATGTCGTCAATGAATACTACGACAAATCTATCTAGAAACTCCCTGAATACCCTATTCATTAGGTCCATGAAGGCGGCTGGGGCATTAGTAAGTCTAAATGGCATCACTGTGAACTCGTAATGCCCGTATCGAGTTCGGAAGGCGCTCTTCGGAATGTCTTCCTTTTTAATCCTTAACTGATGGTACCCTGTCCTCAAGTCGATTTTTAAAAAGACCTTAGCTCCTTGTAGCTGATCGAACAGATTATCAATTCTAGGCAGCAGGTATCCATTTTTGACCGTTACTTTATTCAGCTGCCTGTAGTCGATGCATAACCTTAGGGATCCGTCCTTTTTCTTCACGAAGAGTACTGGCGCACCCCATGGTGACGCGCTTGGACGAATGAATCCCTTATCCAACAACTCATGCATCTGCACCTTCAGCTCCTTCAATTCCGAGAGCAACATTCGATAAGGTGTCTTGGAAATCGGTTCTGTTCCGGAGGGTACTTCAATTGCGAACTCGACTTCCCTCTCAGGAGGTAATCCAGGCAATTCTTCCGGAAATACATCGGGAAACTCTTGAAACACTACGATCTCTTCTAACTTCGGTCCTTCGACCGTCGTGTCTACCACACTAGCGAGGTAGCCTTGACAGCCATCCTCTAACAACCGGGTTGCTTCCAAGGAAGAAACAACTACGGTTGAAGGTCCCCCAGCTCTACAAAGCGCTCAGCTACAAATGAATAGGTAGCTCCCGTATCGAAAAGGGCATAAGCTGGACAACGATGCAGGGAAACGGTACCTGTTATAACTCCTTCTGAGTTCTGAGCTTCATTTCGGGTCACCGCATAAACTCTCCCTTGCGCCGAGGGTCGATCCAAAAGGAGGGGTGGTGCCATTCCTGCCAGCTGTCCCACTTGCTGCTGGGGTTGCGCCCTAATCACGCGCTGGGGGCAATCTCGAACCATGTGGCCCAACTAGCCACAGCCAAAGCATCCCTCATTCCTGGTAGGACACGATCCTGCCTTGTGGGCCTTCCCACACTGGCGGCACCAGCTCTCTTGACGGAAAGGGGGTTTCTTGACCCCACCATTCAGTGTAACGGGGAAGGGTTTCCTTGACCCTGACATCGGCTTCTTTCTTTGCCGGAAGTTGTTATTTCTCCCCGTGAAGGATCGTGACTTAGACGCCACAGTTCTCTCGTTCAGATCCTTCTCCACCATCTGAGCCCTAGTGTATACCTCCTTGTAATCCTGCAGATTGAAAGGTGCAAGCTGAGTCTTGATCTCGGGTCTCAGTCCTTCTCGAAACCTCTTTGCACGGTCCACTGGGTCTTCGATCAACTTCTTGCCATACTTGGCTAAGGCAGTATACTTTGCTTCGTACTCAATTACCGTCATGTTGTTCTGGCGTAGCTTCTGGAATTCAGCTAGCTTTGCATCCCTAGTTGACTTAGGGAAGTACTGCTAGTTGAATGTCTCAACAAAGACCTCCCGAGTCGGTACTACGCCTCTTGGGAAGATGATGTCTTTAGTGGCCCTCCACCAATGATTGGCATTTCCCTGTAGTTGGTACACCGCCAGGGTCACTCGGTCATCATCAGAACATTCCATGACCTCGAAGATCTTCTCTAACTCCAACAGCCATTCGGCCGCCGCTTCAGGGTCTCCCATCCCTGTAAAAACTGAGGGTTTCAGCTTCAGGAACTGTCCGACCTGCCTTTGCTTCCTCCTTTCCCCATTTGTACCTCCGACTACGGGGGTAGGAGCTGGGGCTTCCACTCCCCGCTCCTCGGCTCTTACGGCGTGTCCCTGAGCTCCAACAACATTTTCATTCCGCATTGCAACTATCGCAGCGTTTACAGCAGCGGCGATTGCGGCTTCTTGGTTTCTAGCTTGCTGGCGGACTTCCTCCCGTAGGTCTTCCACAGACCGTACTAGTCCTTCAACGCGGGGGTCTCTTTGAGGTTCAGCTTCCTCCACCCTGAAGCGACCAATCGTCGCCCTCCTTCGCGGAGGTCTCCCCAGTCTGACCATCTGGTCTTCCTGTTAACAGCATCGCAATGCTTTTGTCATCCTTTTGAGGATTTCAACAGGCAATCATAGTAATGCATGATCCGCAGGAGTACGTTTTCTTTTAAAACAAACCGCCACCCTTGGCGGGAGGAGCACAGTACAAAATATACTATCACAGTCATCTAGACTGACTACTCACACCCCCTTGTCCAACAAAATAGGATGCACTTGACCTCGCAGGTCAAAAGTCAACACCTCGTCAGGTACTCGACTACGGTGCACCAGTGGCCGCCCTCCTTGGCACCACGCACCTTCGCCATTATGGCGGTGACACGATCAAATCCTCTCCCAAGGAGGTCGATGTCACAAATAAACGAGACACAGCCTCCAGAGCCTATAAGTAGGCTACCCGCCTTACAGCACCACAAGTCCAAGTCCAGCCTTGCTGCACACGTTCTAGACCGCGTCAACTTAGCTAGATTAGACTACCAAATCATCCGTCGTACGTCTGATTTCGTCGCACCTATCTTCCATTGGGTTGACAGAATCAAATGTAGACGTGTCCTATGGTCTCTAGTCACATGCTCGACCCTGCAGTACACAACCCAAACCGTGCCGACATGGTCTGTCAGGTGACACCAATCCTACGGTCGGGTGGGGGCCTTAAGCTAGTCTCAGTATGGTTTCTAAATTTTACAGTCAGACTCATCCCTAGCTTGCTGTCTTCCACTCTGGTCCAACAGTCCGGTCTTCCTTGACCGAATCTGTCGCTCCTTATCACTCCGAAAAAGGGTAACCTTCCCTAGGTCACAACCTTGCTCTGATACCAAGCTGTCACGTCCCGATTTCCTCGGGGTCGTAGCAATACTTCCAGGATCCAACTTTACTCCAAGATTTGCAAAAGAATCTAGTTCTTAGTTAACTTGTTCCCAAGGTAGAGCACTACATTCAGTTTTGATCAAGAAACTTACTTCCCATAGATACAAAGGATAAGATCAGGTCAAAATACAAAAAGGGAAGAGAACAGGAGAGACATAACAAAAGCCTAGAGTCACGGTCGCCGCTCAGCTATACAATCAAAAGTCGCGGGGAGAAGAAAAGGGAGAGTACTAATCCTAAGTTGTATCCACCGGCTTGGGCCAATCTCGCACACACGAAGGCTTTGGGTTGTCCACGGTGCCATCCTCTGAGTCGTCTGCCCCATCAAGGTCTTCGAAGCCGGACTCGTAGCCTCCCTGAGGTACCTCACACTTCTCAACCAATAACTCTAGTTCGGCCTCATGGAAGCCCGTGTACACGCAAATGTGCTAATGTGGGTACCAGATGTGCTTCGTGGTGCTCCAAATCCAACCTGTCGTGCTATGGAATTCTTGGATTAATCCATCTTCCTTTACTTCTATGTCTATGACATCACCCATGTCTCTAGGGGGAACGGGGGCTGCTGCCATGCCGTTCTCTTCGTCCTCTTCTTCTTCTTCATCCAAGTTGAAAGGGATATCCGGCTCCAGATCCCCCTCCTCCTCGTCCTCCTCCTCCTGAGGGTCCCATTCCAGCTCCAGCTCCAGCTGCTGCTCCCAGTCCTTCGGATCCAGAGGTTCCAGCTCTAGTGGATCCCAAGCTTCCTCCTCGTGAGGGTCCTCCTCCATAAGCACCTCCTCCTCTGGCTGGTCCTCCAAGTCTGATAGGTCCTGAACCGGGTCCATACGGGGGTCCTGGGATGGTGGGGTGGTGGAATGAGATACTTGGTATCCCAGTGAACGAACCCTAATCCTAAATTAGGAACACCCTTGCCCTAGGGTCCCTAAATCGACCCTCCCAACTCTCGGGCTTCCGTTGGCCTGTCAGTCGACCCTAGGCAAGCCTAGCTGTAAATCTCTCATCCCAAGGTCCCCAAGCTTCGCGCAGAAACACTCATTACTAACCCAAATCGAAGAACTCCCCACCTCTAGATTTCTAAGCTAAAGGTAGACTAACGAACGTTATAGGGGTCTAAACAATTTACAGAGTGCGGCAGGTCTACTAACGAGGACCTGACTGCGATTATACGGAATTCATCCATGTATAACTGATTAAATAAATAGCGACGCCAAATTTAAATACGCAATGTAATACTAGAATCGACTAATTAAGATAATGATTTAATGAAATTGAAAAGCAAAAAGGGCTGTTGACTAAATTAATCAAATGCTATGCGAAAGGGCATTTAATGATAAATGGCTAATTAAATTAAATTGTAGAAATAAATGAATTAAACATCTCTAAGATTTAAACAGAGTTGTCAAGCCGACACTCCTTTCTCCTCGAGGGGTCCCAACTCTGACCACGCTCAAGCGCAAGTAAACGTACGAGGGCATTTCTCGAAAAACGTTAGATGCCGATCCCTAGGTCGACACGGGTCGAACTAAAACCACCTAAGTGGTCAACCATTGACAATTGTCCAATGCTACTAACCTATCTAATAAATCAATGATATCGGCGAGTAAACAAGGAATCCCAGTCGTTCTATTCGCCCTAGCCATTTCTAGCCATTTCTACCCGTTTTCTACTAAAACAGTAAATGCGCCTAATAAAGGTTTAGAGTCCACTCACTTGTGAGTTTTCTTGGCTAAATTCCTCTTGCTGCACTCCTGGTTGAATCCAAGGAAAAATTAAATTTTCCCCCTTTTTTTCCTTTTTTTTCCTTTTCTTCTCCTTTTTCTTCCTTTTTCTTTTCCTTTTTTTCTTTTCTCTTCCTTTTTCTTCCTTTTTCTTTTCCCTTTTTTTTTTCTTTTCTCCTCCTTTTTCCTTCTGGGCCGCGCGAGCTGGATCTGGGTCGGGTCGGCTGATTGGGGCCTGGGCCGGTCGGCTGATTGGCTGGCTGGCTCACTGGACCGAGTCGACTGGGCCGGCTGACTGGGCTGGGCTGCTGGGCTGGCGGCCTAGCCCGTCGGCTGTCTTCTGTCTCTGCCGACGGCAACGGTCGTCTTCTCCGGCGATCCCTAACTCCGGATCGTGAGTCGGGTCGTGCGTCGGGTCGAGAGGTCTTCTCGGGTTTGGCCGCCGTTCACCGTTCTCCGGCCAAATCGAAGCTCGAGACCGGCTGAATCTGAGAGCTGCTTCGCCGGCGAGTCGAACGGTGGTGGTGGCTTGAGCCGAGGTGGTCGGAGTTGAGAGAAATCCGGCTACAAGGCCGTCGGCTCGTTTTTAGGGTTTCCGAGAGGGTTCGGGGTTTCGAAGCCTCAATCCATGGATTCTAGACCAAACTAAGCGAATTAAACACCATGGACAACAACTAGAAGCTTCAACGAATCGATTGGTACTAACCAATCGAGCTAAGGAGGTCGGGAAGGAGGAGAACTCACCGAGTCTTTGGCTGGTTCTTCCCTGCGGTTTTCTGGAAAATTTTCCAGAAAACCCTAGCCGCGGTGCCTCCTGTCGAGGGCTGCCGGCGACGGTACAGGGCGAGTCGGAGCTCGCGGTCGGCGGCGTTGGACAGACGGCGTTGCAGGCTTCTCAACGGCACCGATTGTAAGGCGAGAGGAGGTCTGAGCTCGGAGAAAACCGAGCTCAAAATAGGGAGGAAGCTCGGTTTATACCGAGCGAGGCAGGTGGGAGGCGAGCTGAAAATCAGCTCGCCGACGCCACGCGGCAGCCTCCCACTGGCTGCCGTCCCCTCCGGCCGTCCCTCTGGCCAGTCGGTGGGTGGCTGCAGGCTGGAATGACCGGTGAGGCGACCGGAGCAGTGGAATGCACAGTGCATTCTACCTGTTCGGCAGAATGTCGCAGAGAAGAGAGAGAGGAGAGAGAGAAGCGGCTCGCGCGCGTGCCGTCCGGTCCGACCCGGTCGGACCGGCAGTTCGCACGGTCGGGTCAGCCGGTTCGCTGGTCGGTTCGGAATTTTAAAATTAAAATAATATATTTTAATTCCCAAAAATTGGAAAATTGCTTTAAAAATTCCTAAAAATTCAGAAAATTTCTGGAAAAATCCAATATTGCAGTTTTTGACATTTTGGGCCCGAATAAAATTTCCAACATAAATTTTCATTAAATTCAAAGCCTTTCACAATTTTCGCGAAATAAAAGGAAATTATAAAATTTCCTCGGAAAATTCCTATTTAGCCAAAATCGCGAACCGAACCCGAACGCAGTCATTACAACCATCCTGGTGATTGTCATGCGCATAACGGTGGAAATCGGGAGGATCAATAAAACTTGCCTGAACCTGAGAATCGTGCGGGCCACTTCTAGCTCACCAGTGACTCCTACGTTGTGTCCCGAGTTGTTCCCAGAGTCATGAGGATTAAACATGCTTTCTGGAAATAAAGGAGTAGAGGTGGAAGCCCCAAAATGAAAATTTGATCAATCATGATGCTCCCAGCCATGCTTCTGTCTATCCTTGTATCGCCCAAAGCTAAATGGGGCCCAGATATCTCCAGGCATCTGCAAGCACACCTCAGAAGTGACTGCGAGGACGTCTTTGCCAAACTCAGCAAAGCTCATGCAGCGTGGATGGAGGATGTAATAGCAATCAAGAACGTAGGGATGGTTCCTCTGCTCTTCATCAACCAACCAGTGGGAGCTCACATTGAAGCCATAATCGGTCTCAGTAGACGGCATTTCCCTAGAGAGAAAGATGTTCCCTTCTCCTCCATGCATTCCAACGTTGAGGTTTGCTCACTACATCCCATGAGGCGAATTAGCATGTCGGGCCTCCTCTCCTCGCAACATCCGGTCCCTGAAGGTTCTGATATTCGAAATGAACTCCTTCCCCTGGGTATTAGGCTCCCACGAAGGATAGCTGCTCTGGAAGCTGAAACAAGTTATGGAGTCAACCCAAGAACTGAGAAGCCACCATTGCAGATAACCCAAGAGTTGCTCTGGTAGAGGAGAGGCAGGTCTCGCGGAGACGGAGGCACGCAGCCGAAGCCCTCTGGTTCTGCCGAGTCCGACGGAAGACAAGGAGGGAGGCGGAGGCGGCAGACGAGATAGAGGAGAGGCAAGTCTCGCGAAGGCAGAGGCGCGTGGACGAAACCCTCTGGTACTGCCAAGATCAACGGAAGACAAGGAGGGAGGCGGAGGACGAGATGGAGGAGAGGTGGTCGCGGAAGTGAGAGCGTTAGGTGATTTTGATTTTTAGGGCCACATAGGAATGAAGATAAAAGAGAACTGTTTCTCTTTTTGGCCCCCAAAACCAGAAATCAAAAAATTTTGATTTCTGTTTCTTGCCCAAAATTGATTTCTGAAATAGAAATCTATTTCAGAAATAGAAAATCAAAATATTTTTACCAAACGCTAAACTATTTCAGAATGAAGTTTTTTGCTCCAGAACTCATTCTGAAACAGAAACAGGTGTCAATCATGCGCGCCCTTACTGACCAGCATAACGTGATTAATTTGTGATAATTATTTTGTGATGACAACATTAGCAGTGAGGTGAAAATTTTTAGTCTCCATGAAAATGCAATTGAGCAAATTAATCAGATTCGAGTCCTAAAGCATATAATTCTGCATGTGATTAAAGTAATCACTGATGTTTTTTATTTTTTGGACAGGAAATTCACCCTTGATTTCACCGATTAGATACAAGTAAATCAATTTCCTTGATTCATAATTCAACTTATTCATTAGACAAGTTGTGTTAAAAACATTTCATTGCTTTGATGTAGGACGATGAGTCCCACAATAAAGAATATCTATATTTAGGAATTGCATCTCACAATCTGCATCTCACAATCTGCAAAGAGGGAATTGCATCACTCCAAAGAGGGAATTGCATCTCACAATCTGCAAAGCAAATACTTGCCAAGTTCAATAAATTATCAATTCGATTGAAAAGTTAAAAACAACTATATCTGTAGACACTCTAAAAGTTCTATTCATAGTGAAATCGGAAACCTCTAAACAAGAAACATAATTATAGTATACGTAGATCCTTCTACTCAAAGAAGAAGAAGGAAACTTCATGAAATCCTGATGATACACAAATCCAAGTTGATAATTTTAGTGATTAAACTTCAAGAAGATTCCTGATCCTTACTTGAGTTTCAAATTCAATCTTCACTAAAATCTTGGTGGTCATCTTGCAAAAATTTGTCAGCTACATTAGACTTAGTAGATGGTTTGATTTTCTTATACCAATTTGTACGAATGGGAATCCAATTACAATACTATGTACACGATCTTTTTGTCCTTACAGTTTAAAGGGGTACTTATTTGACCAAAGAAAAATAATTTGTAGCAATATCTCATGTCTGGAAATAATGACAGTGGTTGAATCTGCAGTATCTATATCATTAGTTATTACCTAACAATAAAAATAACAGCATAAGTTACAATTAATTTAAATCTGTCATGGAATACCAATCTCTAACATTATATCAGATTTTATGATTCCATTGGATGATATTCACGATCCACAACCCCTTGATTTAATTTTTTGATTCATAACTCAAGTATTCATGTGACAACTAAGAGTGATCCTAAGTGGTTATCATGTCAAATCAAAATTGTGGCTACCTACTTGACTGTTAACACAATTAAGAGACGACTATTGTTCTGGGTTCAAAGTTCGAACAGCGAAAAGTAAGTAATGTAATCTATCTAACTAAACAATAGTGCCAACCTGATTAGCAACCTGACCTATCATGACCTGTTTATATTTAGTTCAGTAAGTTCTCTAATAACAAACCGTATGTGAATTTTGTTTCCATAGTGGTTACAAATTACAATTTGATTGCACTAAATAATTATAACATTCATGCAAACCTAGGATTTTCTAAGCTTTTGGCTAGTTTCTTTCGAAATTATTTGACATTGATGGAAAAAATGCACATTGTACATATGCCGTGCCAGTCATGTAAGGATTGAAATGACCCGTTCAATTCAATCTAATTAGTTAAATGGGTTATTCATCTTTTGTAATTTGTTGACCTATTTAACAGATGGGTCATGCTCGAATAAAGTTTTCTAATACAATTTTTGGTTAAGCTAATCTTGCTCGAATTGACCTATCTAGCAATCCATTGTTAACTTGACATTGAGACACATGACCAATAAAAGCGGATCGCCATCTCTATTAGCAGCTGAATGTTTGCTGACCAAGTTTGCTGTTTGCATTGCATCCTGCAGATTTTGAGCAACTCAGAATATTTCCCAAGAGATATTAGAGAAGAAAACATTCTGGTGATAAAGGACTGTTGCAGGAGGAATTTCTAGTTGAGAGTAAGTAATGAGGGTAACATTCAAGTAACAACATAGAAAACTTACTTCAACATCATGCAGGAAACTGTATCGTCTTCAAGTCCCAAGACAACAACCTTGCCATCGGGATGCCAGCGTAATGATGTTTTACATTTACCTGGAGTAGATTAGAATGATTAAGAGAAGCCAGCATTGATGGCAAACATTGAGATGTGCATAGAACGTGAGATCATTATAAACAAAAATGAAAACACACACGGAGAATAATTTGTTCCCAATGAAATTAACAGAGAAAAGGAAAGATAAGAGCAACACATAAACCAACCACATGTTAATCAAAATTTCTGAAGTGAGGCAAAGCGTCATAGCTGTACAAAATAATTGAGAGGGATATCAGTCACTTGATATGGAATATCTTTGGGTCAGTAGGTAATCTAAAGCAAGGGAATCTATATCTTGTTGGCAGCCTCCAATCCAATATCCGAATCAAACAAGAAATCTTGTTGTTCAACTACGAAACCTCAAGGTGGAAGAGATGCATGAAAGCTTACTTCAGGCAAGGATTAGAACTGTAATAGTATTCACTACTTAGGATCTTAAGAGAAATCATTCAAGGATTGGCTCAAGTACTATGGTGCACTCAAAACGTTCTCCATATCCAGAAGACAATACGATGAGCGAAGCCTTCAATCATTTCTGGAGAATAAATTTCCTCTCTAAATTTTTCCAGGGATAATAGATAGCACGAACTACCAAGACTAGGCATCTAATCCTAAGCTCTTGTGAATTTGAATTACGAAAAGATTAAGTCATATAGGAAGTCGACATACTTGGATGCGGCTCCCATTACCATCCTAGTCTCTTTGCTTTCTCCGATTCCTCCCTCCATCCCTCTCAACCAGATTGACATGCAAATACGCAGCATAGCTTGAGATATATCCTATTCAAAATGACTCAAAAGTGCACACCAAGCCATCGTCAAAGACACGAACACACTGAATTAAAGAAAGAGAATTTTCTCTCGTCGAAGCAATAAGAGAATTTTCTCTCGTCGAAGCAATAACCAGGAGAGATTGTCACAGCGTGTGCCAACTGAAACAAGGAAGCACCACCCTCGAGTCCTCTGTGACCATCACCAGCAAATCCTTCTGTGGATTCCACTCACACCATCTTCACCTGCCAACTGGAAATCAAGCCAACCTCACAACACCAAATCTGAAAAATCGAGCCAACCTTCACTGGCCCATTAGGTCGCCAAAGAACGCCTGAAAGGGAGCCGCACTGAACCTGAGAAGCCAAGCGGTCTGTCGAACTGCAGCCGGAACTAAACCACAAGCCGCAACCCTTAGTCGGTCTCCATAGCGTTGAGGACAACCTCCAGAAGACAACCCCCCACACCCAATGGTTTCCTTTTCTTTCTCTCCTCTCATTATAGTCTCAAGTTTCTGGCCATTCAGGCAAGAAAATGAAAAATGTAGGCACAACTTTATGGTAATACGCATATATGGATGGAAATATCTACAGACAAATCCCATTAACAGAAGTCCTCAATCAGCCAAATGAAAAAAGAATATTTCAGTTCAAATAATTGATGAGTTGGGTAAAACCAAAAGCAAAAGCTTTTAATTAAAGGATTGCAAAGTTTATGTAAACTAATTTTGAGCTCAGGTGATCATACTCAAACTCCTGCTATGCATACAAAGAGATCTAGAATTGGACATGTGGTACACATATCAGCAATGGAGACCAGACTTGAAGGGAGGAAAGACAATCACTTCAAACAACAGATAACAACAACAATATATCCCATAGCTCATGTTTTTCCCAAGGAGGTAGCACTTGTAAGAACATTTATGAATGGAAAAATAGATATAGCATTAATGTCAAGAATTCACAACGAAAGAGCGATAAACAACACATTCAAGTAATGATTACCAAAAAAAAAAACACATTCAAGTAGGAACTTCTATACACGAACAAGATTATATAACACTTCAGCTTTCTAATTTTTTTGCAAATACCTGCGTTCCATCTGTCGAAATTCCTTCACAAATACTTGGTGTCCCCAAATCCTCCAAACTGCAGTTATTCTCTCACTCTCTTCATTGTTTCTCTGAGACAACAATGAGGGTAAGACATTTGACTAACCTGACAAGATATATTTCAGCAGAAAATTTTAAAGCTGTCGGACTGTGAAATAAGATTCTAATTTGACACTTTACTGCAAACAAGCATTAAAAATAACATGTAAGATATGAAGAATGAAATAGTCTGTTAAGAATCAACATCAAGAAATCAAATCAACTTTTAGGCTCCGTTCGTTTTATGAAAAATATTCTTCCGGAAAATATTTTCCGGAAATTGTGGTGTTCGGAGGGCGGAAAACAAGATAGTCAAGGAAAATATTTTTCACCAAATGGAAGAAATACCTTCAAAAGTGGGGAAAATGTTTTCCTTTTTTTGAAAGTGGAAAACATTTTCCCTCCTTTACTTACCGTTAAATATCGTAGCCTCTAATAGTATTTCTCGATCTCGCTCAAGGCCGGTGAGTCAGCGATCTTTGACAAACGAACACCGAAAAATATTATCATTTTTCAGGAAAATGATTTCCTGGAAAAAAATTTTCAAATTACTATATTTTCCGTTAAACGAACGGAGCCTTAAGTTGAAAGATGCATATTTTGTTAACTGGGACATCTTCATCCCAGTTGAGACGCCCCAGTTGCCGCATGGGACTTCAAGCTTCTTAACATTTTTCCATTCTGCTAAATATTTATACCATGCTAGAACTCATTATACCACAACATGCGCTGCAAGCACTAGCATATAAAAAGCAGCATATCACATATCCATATTTAAGTAAAGAAAGCTAGATTGGTAAGATGACATATATTATATATTATGTAGAAACAAACTCTCTTCCGAGCAAACTGTGTGATGGTACATCAATTTATAGAAGTCTCAAAGAAACAGAAATGCAGCAGCATCAACCAAATTTGCAGCCACTCTACTCATGACCAAACAGCTATAACTTACTGACATAACCAGTTATCTACGTAATTTTCCACCCACAAGCATAGCACAATTCAGGCACTTACAAATTCTATCATTTAGGAGTCACCAAAACCATAAACTTTTTAATATGACTGAAAAGAACATATTTGGATTTCATAATCAAAATAAACTGTTAATTTGATGAAAATGAGCATGTCATAGATTACTGCTTCTATTGACACATCTGCATACAGTGTAGATCCTCACAATGAGCTCAACCTCTGTAAACGTTATGCTGAAATTTGTCATTGACATTTGAAGCATTTTCAATCATCAATGACAACATCAGCAGCAAGGTGATATTTCTTATCCTACATGAGAAGGCCATTAAGCAAATCAATTAGATTCAAGTCCTAAAGTGTATATGTCTAGTGAATCTATTAATAATGTATGACGTGTGAAGCATACAATTGATTCAGGCTATTCATCACTTCTCATTTGCTGATCTATTTAACTAATGGGCCAACCCCAATGATCTGATAACATTTGTTAAGCTTTTCCCGCCTAGATTGACCTATCTGACAATTCATATTAACTTGACATTGGCAAACATGACCAGTATTGCCATCTCTTTTAGCAGCCAAATGTTCATTCAACAAGTTTGCTGTTTCCATTGCATCACGCGGCTTCTGAGCAATTCAGAATATTTCCCAAGAGAGATCAGAGAAGAACATTCTGATGATGAAGGATTCTTGCAGGAGGAATTTCTTGTTCATAACTACTGAGGTTAACGATATAGCAATAGCATGGAAAACTTCCTTCTACATCATTGAGTAGAACTGTACCATCTTCAAGTCCCAAGACAACAACCTTGCCATCAGGACCCCAGCATAATGATGTATACATTTACTTGGAGTAGATTAGCATAATTAAGAGAAGCAAGTATTGATGACACAAAATGAATGTGCAAAGAAAAGTGGGTTCATAATAGACACCAAGAAAAACAACAGAGAGAGAGAGAGAGAGAGAGAGAGAGAGAGAGAGAGCATGAATAAATTATGCACAATAAAATCAATAGAAAAAGAGGGAAGATAGAGAATGCACAGTAACCAGGAAATGTTAATCAAAATTTGTGAATTGAGGCAAAGTTCATAACAATACAATATAACTGAGGCATTTCTTTGGGTTAGTAGATCATCTAAAGCGACAGGAATCTCTATCTTTTTGGCAGCATCAATCCATTATATCAATCCAAAAACAAATCATGTCATTCCGCTTTGGAACTACGAGGTGGAGTAGATTCATTAAAGCTTACGTCAGGCAGGGATCAGAAGTGTACTAGTATCTACAACTTAGGATCTCAACAGAAATTGGTGCACTCAACAACATGTTCTCCAAAGCGTTCTGGAGAAAAATGCCTTCTCTCTCAATTGGTGAGAATATATAGCAAGAACTACCAAGATTAGGCATCTAATCCTAAGCTCTTATAAATTTGAATTATCTAGAGATAAAGTCATGTAAGAACTTAATGTACTTGGATGCAGCTCCCTTGACACTCCTAGTGTCTGTGCTTTCTCCAATTCCTAACTACATCCCTCTCGACCAGGTTGTCATACAAATATGCAGCATAGCTCTAGATGTCCTATTAACAAGTATGTTAGACGCCCTACGGCAAATTGACTAATCTAAAAGAATTGAACTTATTGCCGTTCTGTAATCAGAAGAAGATTAATTAACTTCAAGTAATACAAAATGGGAGAAACTTTCGAGCAGGTACCCTACAATCTAGTATACGTTCCATATCTCCTTGCAGGGAACAAACAATCAGTAAAAAAGAGGAAGAAGAGGAGCCAGAAGTAGCATTACATTATGGGAATCAGCATCAGAAATGCAAGGAAATTTATGTAGATGCCTGACAACATTGAGATGGTATTCTGTAGGGCCTAAACCTACCAACTCCACGTGGGCATCAAGCATTTCTGCATCTGACATAGCTATCTATCTAGCACAAATGACTTCCCCTCCAATTTAATTTTTTTATTTTCATGGACACTTTAACTGGTGTATCCAGAAGGTTGACAACATGCAAACAACCTTTGCCATTCCATGGATGTAATATCAGAGTTTGTAAAAGTTCGAGCAACATCGAGCTCCTCATCTTTTGATGATTTCGTTTCCTTTTAGAAGCACCTTGGAAAAGCTCACTTGGATATTTAAGCACTTACATCCACCTGTAGAATAATAACCAAATCCTGCCAGTGAGTCAGATGAAACCAAGCCAGCAACTAACATCAACAAACTACAAATGATACTCCCAAGTTTACGGATCTTTGTTTCTCAAACTCAATATTCTTTTTGAACTCTTTGGATCCAACTACTGGGGCAGCTAACATCATCAATTACAGGAGCTTTAATCAAATTAACATAGTGTTATCAACTCAATGCCCGCTTTTGTGGGACATATTATGATTATTTTCATCATCATTATGTGCTATTCATGCATTAGACTTAATGCAAGACAGTTTTCAAATGGCATATAGGATTTATGCAAATGCTTCATGTGTCTTTTCAGCAAGTAAATGTACTAGCAAGAACTTATGCAAGATATAAGGAATTGTTTTACAGTTCTGCTGATTATATCAAAGACATTCTAATTTTGCTTAGCTCAAAAATTCAGTTATAAGACAGATGGCTTTACCAACTCTACAAACATCAAGATGCATTCTTTGGGATAATTTATTATTACAGTTGGACTAGATATATCCTGGAACCAAACCAAATGAACATGCATCCATAGTCAGAAAAATTCAAATTGCAATATTCTCAATCAATCCAAATAATTCACGATGCTTTTGCTTCTACCCTGTTTGCCAGTTCACTCACCACCACACCATTAGTAGAAGAGCTTGTTCTTCCATTTAGCATTTCTAGAACAATATAATTACCTGAATCAGCTAATGTAGATAGTTCTGTGAGATAAAATGTGTGGAACACAATAGTTGGACAAATTTTATCCCTAGTCAGTAGCATATGAAAACTAATGGATGCCCTATCAACATGCTCTTTTTGCACCATAAATTCACTCTTAACCTTAAAACGTGTAGTCATGAGCTGCATGGTGAGCGCAGAGTATACCTTAAAACATGTAGTCATGAGCTGCTTGGTGAGCGCAGAGGAAACTAAAACCTCAAATCAGAAGGACTGCCATATAAGGTCCTTCATTTAGCATTTCTTGATCTACACAATGAACTTTGGCATGCTATCAAATACCTGTATACATAATTTTTTATTCAGTATTTCTAGCGTTCCAAAATCAATCCAACATCGAGAATCTTTATTTTTCTTGCAAAATCAATCCAACTTCAAGAATCTTTATTTTTCTTGCGTAGGATGAAGGATCCTACTCGAAGACTAATGGAAAATCATGTGCTTAGAGAGCCTCTATGTCTATTTTCATTACTAGCATGATAAGCACAATCATTTTGCCAAAGCACACATTAACTTCCATAAACATCTCCCCCAGAATCCTTGAATTCAAGTAAGAAAACAATGATTACACTTCAACCGGGAAATAATAATGACAAGATCATAAATCTTGAAAGATATTACAAGTAGGAATTACAAATAAAAATTGAGTGGGAGACCTTAAAAGAACAAAGGAAAGTTACCTGCTTTATGTACCTTTGTTAGAAAATGTGGATCATTTTCAGCATATTGCTCATCCAAGTCGTCCACATAGTCTGATCCAAATTCTATCATTTCACTATATGCAAATGGTTTTTTCCCAATAAATCAACGTTCCAAATAATTTTGGAAATGTTTTCAGTGACTTGCATTCAATGACACTAAGCTCTTCCAAACACCCCAACCTATCAAGGCTTGGAATTTTGGCTAAGTTTTAGCTGTCTCTACCTTTAAATTTTCTCAGTCTCCCGGATTTTGGAAGGTCTAGCCTTTCAATTGAAATGCACCCTTCGATATCTAAAAATTCCAAAAACTCCAACTTATCGAGGCCTTGAATGTCAGCTAATTTCTTGCATGATCGAGCATATAATGCCTTCAGCCTTCTAGATTTTGAAAAGTCTAGCCTTTCAATTGAAGTGCACCCTTCGATATATAGCCATTTTAAAAACTCCAACCTATCAAGTCCTTGAATTTCAGCTAATTTCTTGCACGATTCAGCATATAATATCTTCAAACTCTCTGATTTTGGAAGGAGCAGCCTTTCAATTTTAGTGCACCCAGAAATATCAAGGCTTTCTAAGAGCTCCGATCTATTGAGACCTTGGATCTCAACCAAGTTTTTGCAATCTCCAGCATCTAATTTCTTCATACTCCCTGATTTGGGAATGAGCAGCCTTTCAATTGCAGTGCACCGATAAATATTAAGGCTTTCTAAGAACTTCAATCTATCGAGGCCTTGAATCTCGACCAAGTTTTCGCAGCCTTTAGCATCTAAATTCTTCAGACTCTCGGAATTTGGAAGAAACAGCCTTTCAATTGAAGGGCATTCAGAGATTTCTAGTTTTTCCAAAAACTTCAACCTATCAAGTCCTTGAATTTCAGTTAATTTTTTGCACGATTTAGCACATAACGTCTTCAGACTCCCTGATATCGGAAGGAGCAGCCTTTCAATTGAAGTGCATCCAGAAATATCAAGGCTCTCTAAGAACTCCGACCTATCGAGACCTTGAATCTTGGCCAAGTTTTCACAGCCTCCAGCATCTAATTTCTTTAGACTCTCAGATTTTGGAATGAGCAACCTCTCAATTAAAGTGCATTCAGAGATATCCAGCCACACCAAAAACTCCATCCTATCGAGTCCTTGAATTTCAGCTAATCTCTTGCACGATTTAGCATATAATGTCTTCAGATTCCCTGATTTCGGAAGAAGCAGCCTTTCAATTGAAGTGCACCGAGAAATATTAAGGTTTTCTAAGAACTCCAACCTATCAAGGCCTTGAATCTCGGCCAAGTTTTCACAGCCTATAACATCTAATCTCATCAGACTCTCGGATTTTGGAAGGAGTAGCCTTTCAATTGAAGTGCACCTAGAAATATTAAGGCTTTCTAAGAACTCCAATATATCGAGGCCTTGAATTTCAACTAAGTCATTGCAATGCCAAACATCCAATCTCTTCAAACACTCAAGCTTTGGAAGGTCCAACCGTTTGAAACCACAAAATTCGAAAGTCAAGCTTTCCAAATATATTAATTTGTCAAGCCCTCGAACTTCAAGTAGGATAGAACAACATAGGGCGGATAATGTCCTTAGATTTATAAATTGTGAAACGTCCAGTCTTTCAATAGAATCACAGCCAAAGACTTCCAAGGTTTCCAACTTGAAGGGAGTGTCTAGGGATTCTAGTAATCCTGAAGGAAGTGCCTGGATGCACTTGAGAAATCTACAACAATAAACTCGTAGTTCCTTTAGGTGGGAAAGTGAAGGCAATTCGTGACTTTGACAGGTAACGCCCAAATTCGTTAAGCTAGAAGGGAGGTCCGACAGCGATTGGAGCTTGGAGCACCAAAGAAAATCAAGGCGTTGTAGGGAAGAAAGATTAGACACGCTTTCTGGCATTTCCCCTCTCAGATTTTCACAACTTATAGCAATTAACTCTCGAAGCTTTCTCAGCCTCCCAATACTATTGGGTAATTCTTTTATACCACTGAAAGAAATTTCAAGGATTTCTAGATTCTCCAAAGACCCTATGCTATCTGGTAATGCAGAAAGGGCCGATGTATCTTCTAGAAGGAGTAGCTCCAGTGCATTCAATTTACCTATTTCCATTGGAAGCTCCATGAGTCTCCTACACCCACATAACTCCAAGCGAATAAGGGCCTTCATGTCTCCAATTGAAGAGTTGATTTGCTGCAGTCCCTCACAATCATTGAGGATCAGGACCTCTAAATTCTTGAAAGCAGAGAGGAAGTCCGTATTTTTCAAGTAATTACAATATGAAAGGTCGAGAAATTTGAGCTTCTTAGCCATCTGGTAAAATAGTAAGAATGATCGTCAAGGCCCAAGGGTTAGTCTACAGTGATTATGATTCAAAAGAAAGTATAAAAGTGAAAAAAGAAAAGGCAAAAAAAAAAGGACTTAAGTCTTACCATAAAAGAACTCCATCCTTCCCATTTCTCATCTATTGCACTGCTTAACAATTCGAGCGAAACTAATTCCTTTACATGTAAATTCTTTACTTCAAAGTTCATGGGACAATTTGACCATTGAAGCCATTTTAACTCCTCCATTGAGTCCTCAAAATCTCCTCTGAGGTATGCCCCCTCTAGGTTAAGGAATCTTAGACGCGTCAAACTCTTAAATTGTTTTTCTGTGTAAATGTCGCCATCTCGCTTATCTACTTTGTTGGAGCCTTCTGAGCCGCCTTTACTCATACTGATGGCTTCAATCTTGTCCGTTCCCTATAAACAAGGATCAACGTTCATTGATATTATATCCAACTAAAGTAATCTAATTTCATTTGTTCATATTGCTATCCATGTGCATTAATGTATTCAAGAGACCAACTAATGCCAAGATATGATTCTCTTTGCATGCCAATGAACAATATCTATAAAAAGGCTTACAAAGTTAAGGATGTCAACTTCCATTTTGAAATTTGGCCATAAGCATTCGGATCTTAATGATAATTATGATGAAATGGCTGATTTACTGTAAAAACTTGCAACTTTCTTCTTTTCGATAATTGTAGCTTCATTACCATACTAGTTGGGACATGCGTGCCCAATGTCTGGAATTTAATGAAGTTGCAATGTGCAGAATCCAAAGTTGATTTGATCAACTTTAATAGAAATATATATTTTTTCTAGCTATAGATCTCATATTAATTTCGTGTATAGGATTTGACTGTGCCACTTACATGATTAATAAGAAACTAACAAAAACTCTTATTCTTCATTGGTGTAAATATCCAATTACAAGAAATTGAGTATTGTGATAGTAGTTTTATTAAGATAGTATGTACTTATTATTTTACCAATAATAATTTGAATTATAGTTAATTAGTTGTTATCCAATTATAAATGACTAAGACAATAATATTAGTTAAATTTATATTCTCTAAAACTTATTATTTTATCATAAATTTTAATTAAAATATAGATTACAATTTGATATATTCATAATCATATATATTATCTACAACTAATCATGTTATCACATAATTTAATTTAACTATAGATTATAATTTGATATAATCATAATCATAAATAGCTGAGTTACTCAAGTATAATAAATATGATAAACAGCCCCTAATAATGTTGCGTATATCAAAAGAAATAATCGCTGAAAGTGTAAAGCTCTTTTAAAAAGTGAAAATTGAAATTAATCTTGGCTGCAAGCCTCCATGGGGTAGCTTTTCCTTGGCCCCCAAGGAATAGCTATTCCTGGAGAATAGTAAATACTGATATATTTTTTTAACAAAATGAAGGAATAATTTCTTCATCATAATAGATAGAAAATATAATAGTTATTCTTGAAAAAAAAAATACTTTAGCATATGAAGTCAATAAGTAAAACACAAAAAAGTTCATGGATTTCACATGTCACATTTCTCCGAACCAAAAGTTTTGTTATTGTACTTCACAATGTTGTACAACATTTCATGGATAATCATAGCTAAATGGTATAATAATTTGGGAAGAAATTAGATCTCAACACCAAAAAGGAATCCAAGAGAAAAGCAGCTATTAAAAAAAAGGAAGTAATTTACTCACATTAGTCATTTCCCCCATAAACTTCCCTCTAAAAATATCGACATAACCTATCTATCATCAAGATTTCTTTCTGTGATGTGTAACATTTTTCACCTTCAAAAGTCCATTTCCATAATTTGGCCAAACGAAAACTAAGGCCAGACTTTTGTACTTGGGACAAAAGTAGCAAAACCATTCATACTCCTTTAAAGCCTAACTTTCAGCATGTACGGCAAAAAAAAATCAAAATAGTAAAAATAGCCCAACTATTTAACCATAGAACAAAACCGACGCCTATCTAAAATTTCATCTGTTACCTTCCTTATATCGCCATGGTTAACATGCATTGCTCGTTGTGCTAGTGTATAAAGTGAGACATGTCAACCCATACCAAAAAAGATGTCGTACTTTATTTTATTGTCTTGTTAACAAACTTTGTTTTATATATTTATTACAAAATTCCTATATTTTTTGTAAATAGATTAAAAAATAGTGGTCATGATTAACGTGGTTGATTGTGCGCGTTCACTCATGAGCTATGTAGGATGACGTGAACTGATTTAAGGCAAGAATAGGCTACATTGATAACGGATGTCATTTTTGTGGGAGAAGAATACTAAAAGTGTCAAAAGTTGTGTACAACGCTCACTTTAGTGCCAAAAGTTTCAAAACGACCACTTCAGTGCCACTTTAAAAAAAAATGATCACTTCAATGCCAAATCCAACGTGGCAGCACACGTGGCTCGCCGGAAGTCTAAATAAAAATAAAAAATTCAACGCCGGCGAGAAAGGGGGTTGTGCTTCGGGGTCGATTTCTCCAAACGGCTCAACGCCGGCGGCCGAGGCTAGTGTCTTTGTGATCGTAGGGCTCCAACCTATCGATTAGGGGTGGTGGAGACAAGTGGGTCTTACCGGAGAAGGCATAGTGGCCACAAACAGCAACTCTGGTGAAATAGGGGCCAACGACGATTAAGGGTGAAATCGGCGATTTCTCAACCAAATCAACTGCAACAAGGAATATGGTATAGCTTAAGGAATACCTAGGGACATCATAGAATAGTGGTTCGGCTTGGGCATCGCCAAAATGGCCAATTTCGGCGAGGAAGAATTCCGGAGTTTCTGGAAAATAGGAAAATAACAGTTTTGTGGGGGCTTCTTTTAGGGGCTTTTGGCGGCAACAACAATGGAAGGAGGCGGAGATCAGTTGGGACTGGTAGAGCGTGTTTTAAAGAATCCAAAGCCACCAACGGCGAGTCAAACAAAGGTCGAAGGAAGGAGATATGGCGGTTGAAAGAGGAAAGGTTCACTCAGTGTGAAAACAAGGTTTCGACATACATGAGGAGGAAGACGATGTGATCGGTGATTTATCGACTAAATCAACAGCGACAAGAGATATGGTAGAGCTTAAGGAATACCCAGCGATGTCATAGAAGTAGTGGTGCGGCCCGGCATTGCCCAAATGGCCAATTTGCGGCGAGGAAGAATTTTGGAATTTCTGGAAAACAGGGGAAGAACAGTTTCGCGGGGGCTTCTTTTGGGGGCTTTCGGCGGCAACAACGGTGGATAAGGAGGTGGAGATCAATTGGGACTGGTAGAGTGTGTTTTAAAGAATCAAACGCCACCAACGACGGGTCAAACGGAGGTCGGAGGAGGGAGATATAGCGGTCGAAAGAGGAGGGGTTCACTTGATGCGAAAATAGGGACTCGGCTCGCATGAGGAGGAAGACGTCGCGATTGGTGATTTATCAACCAAATCAACCGCAACAAGGGACATGATAGAGCTTAAGGAATACCCAGTGACATCATAGAAGCAGCGGTTTGGCTTGGGCATCATTGGAATGGCCAATTTTTTAACGAGGATAAATTCTGAAATTTCTGGAAAATAGGGGAAGAATAGTTCATGGGGCTTCTTTTGGGGGCTCTCAGCTACAACAACGGTGGCTATGGAGGATGAGATCAGTTGGGACTGCTAGATGGTGTTTCAAGGAATCCAACGCCACCAACGGCACGTCAAACGGAGGTCGGAGGAGGGAGATATGGCGGTCGAAAGAGGAGGGGTTCACTCGGTGCAAAAATAGGGACTCGGCTCGCATGAGGAGGAAGACGTCGCGATTAGTGATCTGTCGACCAAATCAACTGCAACAAGAGACATGATAGAGCTTAAGGAATACCCAGGGACATCATAGAAGCAGTTGTTCGACTTGTGCATTGCCGAAATGGCCAATTTCCGGCGAGGAAGAATTTTGGAATTTCTAGAAAACAGGGGGAAGAATATTTTGTGGGGGCTTCTTTCGAGGGCTCTTTGTTGCAACAACGGTGGCTCTTGATGGCAACAATAGTGGCTACGGAGGCGGTGATCAATTGGGACTGGTAGAGGGTATTTTAAGGAATCCATCGCCACCAACGACGCATCAAACGGAGGTCAGAGGAGGGAGATATGGCAGTCGAAAGATGAGGGGTTCACTCGGTGCGAAAATAGGAACTCGGCTCACATGAGGAGGAAGACGCCGCGATTGGTGATTTCTCAACCAAATCAACCGCAACAAGGGACATGATAGAGCTTAAGGAACACCAGGGACGTCATAGAAGCAGCGGTTCAACTTGTGCATTGCCAGAATGGCCAATTTTCGGCGAGGAAGAATTCTCGAATTTCTAGAAAACAGGGGAAAGAACAGTTCATGGGGGCTTCTTTCAAGGGCTCTTGGCGGCAACCACGGTGGCTATGGAGGCAAAAATCAGTTGGGACTGGTAAAGGGTGTTCTAAGGAGTCTAATGCCACCAACGACGCGTCAAACGGAGGTTGGAGGAGGGAGATATGGCGGTTGAAAGAGGAGTGGAACACTCGGTAGCTTAGAAGAAAATTAAAAAGCCACGTGGAATTTTTTTTAAAATAAAAAATGCCACGTTGTATATATTGTTTATTTAAAAATGCAATGTGAATTTTTTATTATATAAAATGCCGACATGGCACTACTTAAGTGATTTTTTTTTTTTTTGAAATTTGCATTGAAGTAATCATTTTGAAACTTTTGGCACTAAAGTGAGCGCCGTACACAACTTTTGGTACTTCTAGTATTCTTCTCCCTATTTTTGTCCCATGAGTTATGAACGAGTTTCAATTGTGCATTAATAGTCCCTTTTTTTAGTAAGTCATGATAGTGCTTCGTCCATGCTTTGCACTTGGCATGAATTTTTTTTTCATAGACACTTCAAGAAAGGAGAGTATTATATGACTTTTGTCATGTTACAGAGTGTATTTTTCCGAGTGCAACACTCGAAAAGAAAGGGTATGGAGGAGATTCTTCATTTTTCCGGTCAATCTCAAGTGGTATTTCGGTCAAGCATATGATGGAGGTTCCTCCTAAAAGTACTATAAAAGGAAGAGGATGGTGGCTAACCTAACCTCCTCCGTCCCTTGGGACTACTAAGAGGTAGCAGTACTTTTTCGAAACAAAGAAGGATATTTGGCATTTGTTTTTTGATTGGTAGTGATGCATATAATGGTTGTTATGAAACAAATTACGGATATTTTCATTCCATGTTGGAATAAACCGTAAAGAAAAATTTATATCATTTTTATCAAAACCACTCTGATTTGAAGTTATGATAGGGATAATGAGCAAAACGGAACCATGCAAAAATACTGAGATAACTATATAAAACTGTAACTTTAATTGTGAAATTTTGCTATACCATTATGTTTGTATATAAAATATACAACATATTCATTTTTCTTTTGGTTATTCGGTTTATTTTATCAAGGAGTCCATAAGACATAATAAATAAACATTGGCTTCGAAATTGTTAACACATGAATTGGCTCTTGAGATTGTACACGGGTGGCACGTTGAGATTGCAAATAAGTACTAGTCTTTTGAGCAACAACTTGAGTCAAACCAAATGATGAGTAGAAGTAGTCGAGTCAAAATTATGATTAATTTCACAAATGCAATGGCGATCACATACTTAATTATACAAAAAAGAATTTCAGTTTTTTGTCTCTTGAACTTTATGAAGAGTAAGTACACATTTCTCTTTTTAATGGTCATTGCATAAAATACGCTTTATGTTATATACATATAAATATCATACACCCACATATCATATGTTTGTTCATAATATAATCTGTGTAATTTATGTTCCCATCTTATCCGGTAAGTTTTAAAGCTAGTCCTAGTCCTGTGAATATTGGTAAATGGAATTCCTAGTGTAATATTACATACAGTAAGTATCCCTTCCACCCTCCATTATGGAATAATGACTAAAAATTCTTGAGTGCGGCAAACATTAATCCTATCATATTGATTTTAATATCTAGAAATTTTAATTCTATAAATGGTATATTTAAGTGGTTATGGTTGATAATAGCATATTCAACTAATTTATTGCATGTGTCGAAGAAGTAAATGAAGTAGTTATAGAAATTCACGATCTTTCCAATATTGAATACCCCTATCAATTATCTAAAAAAATTGAAAGTATCTCATTCTTGGAGATAATTTTGTAATATACCCTTTAAGAAAACCTCAAATAACACTACAATACTTACTAAGAGAAAGCAACCTCCCTACTTCTAATGACGTCAATGAAACAATCGAAGGAAATAATAGTTGAAGGTTCTCCGTTCACTAGTGCAAGTATTAGGTAGTAGACCAACATTTCTCAAACAGTAGAACGTGCACTAAGTGAGAAAAGGAAATGAAAGGGTTACCTTATTGCCTTTTAGCACTTCTTGGACTTCCTCAAATTGCCATAACCTGCTATGATACCAAGGCTCTCGCTGATTTTTCTCGCGAACTATTTCCCTACCAAGATCTCTCAATTGGTCATGCATTCGGAGCTCATGATTTCCTTCAATTTTTATTAATGACGTCAATCTCAATATTTCAATTCCCTCCTCGGGGAAGAAGCGACAGGCATCCCACATGTAGGATGCGATTTTCTTGTGTGTACCAATGAAAAAGCAAGCGATATCCAAAAATATCTGTTGTTGTTCATAGTCTAATGCTTCATAACTTATCCTTAACCTTTCCTGCACTTCCTTACGAGGCGCTTTTTTTAACTTCTTTATTGTATCCCTCCAGAATGCTGGCTCTCTTCTGCATAATAATGAACCTAAAACCTCAAGGGATAAGGGAAGCCCTCCGATGATGGATACAACTTCATAAGTGAGGTTCTCAAATTCCTCTGGATGAGAGTTCTCCCGAAACGCATGTTTGCCAAACAGAATCAAAGATTGAACCTTATCCAGTTCCTTATGGTGATAAAGATAGTCCACCCCAACTTCTTCAAGAATTCTTTTGTCTCTTGTGGTAATAATAATTATACTTCCCGAAGAAAACCAGTTACGATTACCAGCCAAACAATTCAACTGAGCAACATTATCGACGTCATCAAGAAGAACGAGGACCTTTTTAGCTTTAAACCTGGAGGAGATAAAGATAGTCCCTGCGTACCGGTCACAAACTTCATTTTCTCGCTTCAATATATCATGGATTAACTTATTCTGTAAGTAATGTATACCATTACGTTCCCATGATTCCCTTATATCAGCAATGAAGCTACAATGCTGAAATTGATTGGAGAGCTTGTTGTAGATGGCTTTAGCAAGAGTAGTCTTACCAATGCCTCCCATTCCGTAGATGCCAACAAATAGGGTGACATGAGATTTCTCATTTACAAATTCCATAATCTCTGTCACAAGACTATCGATTCCGACCAAATTCTCAGAATTGACTAGGTCAAAATATTTCTTCAATTCGCTCAACACTTTTCGAACAATCAATTCCACCAACTCTGCTTCATCCCTATCAAATGTGATAAGAGTTAAAATATGTGACAACAATAATTTTATATTGTTTACCTATTGAGAAAACATTAATAAATCAATCTAGATATAAATTGAAAAACTTTACGAATCGTTTTTGTCACATCTTCATATATTACCCTAATGCTAAGATTAAAGGGAAAATGCCCATGGTTGCTTCACATGTCGTGCCCTATTACACTATGTTACTATGACATAATCTATTAAGCCAGAAGATACTTGAGGGCATCGCTTATGAATCTTGAGTATTGCCTATATTATGGATTTGAACCAAATTTTAAACTTGTTGCTTGTTAAAGATATTAGGAATGATGTGGACGTGACTTTGAAAATTTTCTAGAGCGTTTCAATAGGCAAATATCCAATAAGCCTGCCTCGTCAATAAAAAGATCTTAACTGTTGATGCTAGAGGATGTCACATCCGGTAATATCAATCTGAGATGTAATTCAAAGTGCGATATTGTGAACTACCGAAATGCAATAGAGGGGATTTCTCTTTGTTTCTGCAATTCTACACACTTGCAAATTTCTCTCGTGTGGTGAATTCACTATCATTCTAGATTGGCGCTTTTATCAATTTTCATTGCCTCTGGGATGATAACATGTTGTACCTTATTTTCCTTTTAAATATCTATGTTTTGTGGTTTTGATTTACCTAATATCGATTTTATTGGGAAGTAGAAGAAATCTTTTTCCCGAAATAAGAATATTGCTTCAATATATGCAGGTACATGAGGTAGTAGTCACTTGTTGAAGATAGGAAAATTCATTTAAAAATATTTAAACAAACACATAATAAAAATAATCCCTTTTCCCTTTTTTTTATATTTACCATCATTATATATCACCAATGAAACCTTTTATTTGTAAAATTAATTTCAATAGCAATTAATCAATGACATTAATGATTTAGTAAATGTAACTTGGGAAGACAAGCAATTATGGCTTTGCCAATCACTAAGCACAGTGTACGATGTTACGAGCTTTAAATAAAAATGACCAATCAGTTGTACTATTAATATGAAATAGATAAGCAATTTAAAAAGTAATGTAATATAGACTGTAAACTTGAGAAAAAAAAGGCCCACTGTTGCAAAATCTTTGGATATAACAGCAAAAATTAATTAAGAAATTCCCAGTATTCAAACGAATAGGATCACAACAATAAAATCTATAATTATATTGGTCGATATCATCAAAGCATCAAAGCAAAAAACTGGAAAACGAATAACTTATAGAACTCAAGCAACGCAGGATATTATTGCCGACAAGATCTTACCCTTTTTTTCTGTTTATAAAAAAGAACGAAAGTGAAAGCAGGTGAGAATCAAAACCACCAATATACACCCACACATATTGGAAGAAAGCAGAGCATGCTTTGGTGAAAAGTTTTACCCGATCGCTTCGTATCCTTTCAACTTGCTGACTTCAGCGAGTGCTTTCTTCCAATTCTCCAACATTGTCTGGTCGAAAGAAGGCCTCTCAAGCAGACGCCTCTCGCGCTCGCGAAATGCTTCTCCAAAACTCCCGATTTGATGTCCTACGTCAGCGGGTTTCACTTTGTAGAATATAGGCAACACCATCTGCTCGTTATTCTTCTCGCACTCCATTATTCGAACCAACTCGTCCAAACACCAACTGCTTTCTCCATAAGTCTCGGAGAGAATGGGGATCAGGATCTTACTGTTCGCGATGGCTGCCATAAGCTCTGGTCCGATGCTCTTGCCTTGGAAAAGCTCATCATCGTCTCTGAAAACATGAATTCCGGCATTGAGGAGCCCTTTGTAGAGGTGACTGGTGAAGCCATCTCGAGTATCCGGGCCTCTGAAGCTCAAGAACACCTCATAGCAGTTTCCAAGCGATGCGGTCGACGAACTGGATGCACGATTGTTAGCTTCTGACGGAGACGAACTAGATCCACCGAAATTAATTTCTGTCGGCGAAGTCATCATCGAGCCAGATGCGCCACTATCAACATCTTCTGCATCTCTTCGCGCACTAGTTTTCGGCTTCTTAAAGGGACGATGCATTTTGCCCTTGCTCTGACTCTAACCTCGATTTTCGCTTTCAAAGACAAGACGGAGAAAGAAGCTAGAATGCCTCTCTGGAACCAGAAAATACCTTCTTGTTTCTCATTCTCTTCTTGGTCTGATTTAATATTTATAGAATGGAGCCAGTTGGCAAGCAGAATCGCGCCAATAAGTCAAGCTCGTCAACCGCGCGCTTAGCTTTGTTGGGAAGATGAGAGAGAGAGAGAGAGAGAGAGAGAGGGACTTGGGACGAGTCTTCGATGAACTCCTCTTTTTCTTTTGTTAATCTATTTTTCATGGAAAAAGGTACACTTTTGTTGAATATACTTATTAAACTCTTGATCCCGCTTAGAATTTAACTACTCTCTCTTTGAGCCTATTAAATATCGTATAGTCAAACCAATAAACTTTATTTCAACACTAAAATGTTGTATTTTTTTAACAAACACTTATCCTAAAAAATTATGTTGTTAACGCACGTGTTGGGATCATAAAAAAATTATCAACATGTTATTTATTTATTTATTTTGTGTTCGAGCACAGTGAAAAGAACTCTTTTTTGCTCTGATTATGTCTTAATCTATCCTTCAAATCTTAGAAACAAATCAAAATTCATTTTTTGCTTTTGCTCTTACTTCTACTTTATTATAATCCAACAAATTGACACGCACCAATGATTCAAAATTACCAAGTTAGATAAAAATTAGTATTTCATTGACTTAGATCACTCACCGTACGTTTATAGTCGTCGCCTTTGTGTGGTGGAAGTTTCAATGCCCAGAAGAGAACATGTGAGCAAGTAAGCAATGAAAAAACAATAAAACTAAAAAAAATTTAAAATTGCTGTTATGGGACCCATGGACAAGTTGTCAAAGCCTCATAATTGACAAATATGTAAGAACGTCAGGAGGGTGGCTACACATTGAACTTTCCTTTTCTTTTCTTTTAATTTAATTAACATCCAAAAAGTGTTTTTATTGAATATATTTAAATTTTTGATCACATTCAAAAATTTACCCATCTCACTTTGAGTCTCTTTAATATCATCGTATCAAATCTATAAACTTCATTTCACCACTAAAACATTTCATTTTCAGCAACTGTTTATCCTGAAATCTACTATATAAATAAAGTCTTCAGACAATAAAAAATGCAAAGAAACTTACGAGAAAGATCCAAGCAGATTGATATCACGATCTTTAGGAAAGTGGGTGAGGGCCTGCAAGTCCCGCAGTATTTGTTTCCTAAATTAAACTTTTGAGAGATCCAATGCACTTTTTTTTTATTTCTTGGACAAGTCAAAAAACAACCAACATCATTAAATAAAACCTGTAATAAATATAGTCTATAGTGGAGAAACCAACCGAAACAATTTTTCATGACACGCATTTCTAGTTACGTCCATGATTAAAATTATTCATATAGCATATCATAAGTCTTGTCTATATATATTTTTTCCTTTTAGAATATAATTTTTCACATGCGTTTGTCAATATTTTGCTAGTAAATGAATATAAAGGGCCAATATAGTGGGACGATTCTCCAAATATATACAACAAGAGGTAGACAGCGACTTGCAACACATCCGAACAACAAACATTACATTATAATTTTATGACCACTTCAAGAAAGGTACTAGTGTCACGTGATTTTGTAAGCACGCGTTGATGCATCAATCACTATTATTTATATACGGGATTGCAAAAGAGTCAGTAAAAGTATATGCTGCAGCATTGATCACTGTAATTTTTTACTACACATCTTTTACTACATTGTTGCTTAATCTCTTTTCCAGTCCGATTTTGTTACTCTAGTACAACTCTTTCTAGTTCCTTCCTTGACTTTTTGCACATTTCTTTCTTGCTCGCTCCAAATCCTTTATCTTCTCTTGTTGTCACTTTTTCACTCGTGTCCACAGGGCCCTGGGCGACTCCCATGATCATTCTTGGCAGCCGACGAGCAACCCTCCTCAAAATCACTACGAGTTTGTGAGAGATGGATGTATCGACAAGAATGATGGGCATAGCATCTCACCTTTGCTCTCCAAATTGGAGCATGTTCTACTAAGAGAGCAACTACGTGGATAAAACAGAAGTTTTACAAGTCACAAACTCTAAATTTTCTTTAAAATAAAGCCTTCACTGATTAATTTAAGAATATTAAGCCTATATGGAACAAGGTGCATGTGTGAAAATGTTGTTCATTTGTAAGTATTCTTTTAATTATGTGTAGAAAGGTTTGACAACTTCAAGGAAGCCCCTTTGGCATTGCATTTTTCGGTTAAGTCATTTGGATACTTATCAAATAATATATAAAAAGGTAGTTCATGCAATTTTGATTTTATACCAATATGCTATCAAGCAAACTCTCTCATCAACTTAATAACTTTTGAGTCTCCAACACTTGTCATCTTTGCGCGCCCGTTTCTTCAAAGACAAAGTGATTGTTCTTTTTTCTCTTCGGTTCTCCCTTTGAACAAGAGTTGTTCTTACTTCAAAATAGTGCTGAAATGATGGAGAAGTATGACTGTGCGGAGTAAATTTCGAGGAAATTGAAGTGCAAAAGCAAATCTCTCTCCTCTGTTCTTCAATTCTAGGAAATTGAAGTGCAAGAGAAAAGAGGAAGTCAAAGAGCTTGACTTGTTTTAATCATTTAGGGGCAGATTTGTAATTATAAGATGCCCAGAGGCTCGGTCCCTCCAGTCCTTGCTTACCGTGAGGCCACCGCACTTCTCCGTCAAGCTTTTGTCTGTTCTTATTTCGTATGAGAGGCTGGGCCCATCGCTCTTCTCTCTCTCGATTACCATAAAAAATAAAAAATAAAAAAAATTATTATTTATTTCACAATTTCTTAATCGACCAAACGCCACATTAATAAATGAAAATTTTCATTTTTTTATTGTATATTTTTGCTTGGTTTAGTTTAGCGATTTTAGTCTTCCTTAAACACTTGTAATATGCATGTGTTAATTCAAATTTTTGTATTATTGAATGGACTCAGATACGTGCAGTATTAGTTCATTTTAATGTTAATGCATGTGATTCATCTTGAAAACAAAGAGTGGCTATGTTATTAAAAATGTCAAATAGTTTTTACTTACCATTCAAAATATATCTGAGCACATTATTTTCATCCACCAATTCATTTAATACATATATATCCCTGTTAAAAAATTGAGGGTTAGTAGTTATCTTTTTATATATAAGTTAAACAAGTTTTACTTGCCACTCCAAAACATATCTAAACATATCAATGTTATTAATTGCAAGATGCGAAGCAATTTGGGCCTTCAATAGTGAGTACATTGAGTTAGATAACATTTAATGAATTTCTATTATTTAGTTGCTTCAAATATTCAATAAACTACGGCCAAATGATCTGAATTAAGAATCGAGTAAAATGTCAAAAATTCAATGCATTAGTTACTCCATTGTACAATAGAAAGAAGTTAATTCTGTTATTCATTTATAACAATGCAAGCTAAAAATATCATAAATACTATCCATACGCCATCAAATTGTGGAGTGTGAAGAAGAAGAAGAGTGTTCATGCATTTCGCGAGCACTCATTTTTGTAGTATTAATTTACAATAATTTATAAGTGCTAAATTGTCACTTAAAATACAGTAGCTTGGCTGAATTATTCTCCAATGCTAATCAACTCTAGCTCGCGAATAAAAAAGATTGTGTTTAAAATGCATCTAACCTAAAAGACATCAAACATGAATGTAATCCATCAGCCTATACATATTCACCACTCTAATAGGATAGTATTGGGTATATTCTGATGATCTTGATATTTGGCCTATCATTATATACAATTGCCAGTCATTAGTTTGACACGACAAAATCGACATCTGATAATAAAAAATGACATCTTATCTGATTCGAGAAAAAAATTGGTTGGAAAAAGCAACACCATGACTTTACGTTTTTAAGTTTGTCATATAGATTATTCATTATATGCATGCTATTTAGTTCTATGAATGTTTGCTTTTAAGTTTGTATTTGCATTGAACATTTTTTCATGCTTGTTTTTACAACATTATATTGCAAGAAAATTCGACAAACATTTTGGCCCTCCAAGTAAATCCTCTTATGAAGTCCAGACCGAAGGCTTCTACAATGTCTTCGGCCAGGATTAAACTAGCCAGAAGTGGAGTAGAGCAGAAAATACGCGAGGAAGGCCGGCCTCATGCCGAATAACAAAAAGCTTCAGATAATTGCTCTGTATCAAAGTTGGAGGCGTCATCTCTAAAATCTAGCCTGGAACGTCTGAAACTTTTGCAAGCATAACTTCAATCTGTTACGATCATTCACCTATACCCGCCTATTACTTTCTAGGCAACAGTGATTTACTGCCAATCTGCCTTCAAAGCCATTTTGTTAATAAAAACTACTATATGAGGCGCAAGAACAAGGGAGGAAGCAGAATCTGATAGGCGGTACCACTAGATATTTAATTTGAACAGACAGGACGCTGACGATGTTCTTGATTGGTTATTGCATCCTCTCTCTCTCCGTCGGTCATTTTATTTGTTCTTTTCACTTACTATATGAGAACTCTGCCTTCTCTGTTCTTCTTTTTCGCCCTTTCATTTGCAGACTAATTTTAAAGTTTTCTCTCTCTTTCGTCGACCAAACCCTTCCTCCCTGTATTTCTCTGTATTGGCCATGAAGGACAAGCTCCGTTCCCTTTCTTTGTAGTGCTCTTCACGAGGGGAATGATTGTGTGCGAAAAAATCTCCGCCCCACTTGGCGGAGAAGCCTCTGCTTTTTCTATGCTAGATTTTCTTCCCTTCTTTAGCCGTGAATTCCGATCCTTCGGGGTTGCTTCCTCGTCAAGATGGAAACTGCTCTCTCTCAGCCTTATCCTCAAGGTTTTTGCCATTTTTCAGAATAGATTTCAGATTAGGCATAAACTATATAACAATTTTTAGAAAAAAAAATTGAGAGCAAATTTAGCACTGAGTTCAAAGTTGAGAGTTTTTTTGAGAAAAAAAGTTTAGAATAAAAATTAATATTGATTCTAAATTTGAGTATTTTTAGGTAATTGGGACCATTATAAAATTAATGTATTGTAATAGTCCATAACCGTGTAAAAATTAAGATGGAAACTGCTATCCTTTGACTGCATCATTCAGATTCTTGCCATTGTAGGGAGCAAATTTAGGACTGAATATAAAATTGATCATCATACTCTTGTGATTGTTCAATTTAATCCGATTTTAATCCTTATAAATGATTTTAGTGACAAAACTAGTCAAAGACATACTTGTTAGATAGATTAAATTTTTTTACCCATTAACAAAATTCAAATTCATTCCCTCATATTATCTGGATCAATCACTTACGTGTGTGCCCTCTTTTGCTTGTGAATTGAATAAGAGATCTGGTCTAGGTCTGATTCCTAATTTCTGATCAAATAGGATTTCCTCTTACATATAATTTTTTACGTCAATTTGCTGATGTGGATTTTTTAGTGATAAAAAATACCATGTCAAACAACTAATAATGTTTTCTAATGTAGGATTAATGAGAGGGTAAATTTGAGATTTGTTAGTATTTTTTTAAATAAAAAATATTTGGAGTAGATTTGTTGCTAGACGCATATTTAGAGATAATTTTTTAGACAAAAAATTATGGCCAGATTTAGTATTGAATTTAAAGTTGATGTTTTGGTTCACAAAAAGAAGTTCGATATAAAATTAAAATTGAATACAAGATTTGAGGGTTTTTGGTATATTGGGTCTATATAAAAGTGGGAAGAGAACGTTGAGAAACTTCACTAGTTTTAATATCCATGAGCAAATTTTTAATTAGATAGGATATAATTTTATTTCTACCCTCTCGCCCGGTGGTTAGGTCCCACTCATCCTTGCTTAACTCGAGGCTACCGCTCTTCTCTATCGTGTTTCTGTCAAATTTCTTATTTCATATTAGTAGTTGGGCCCCTGTCACGCCCCAAACCTCAAACGTGCATACATCCCACGGTGGTCGACTAAAACACGATGTTCTCAGGTGGCGTCGCCAACCCAATCTTCTATGCACATGCAGAAGTGAAATAAACAATCCCAGACAACAACAAACTTGGGATAAGAAAATAAGAAAGTAAGACAACTAATTTACACAAAGCACATCTCATAAAACAATTTCGTGTTCAAATACAAAAGACTAAACCAAAAAAAGATTTATCTAAATCCGGGATCTACAGTCATTAGCTCAATGTCCACCAAAAAGACGTACTCCAAAAATCATCGCCTACGGAACCCCATAACGTACATGTCGTACCTCCATCTAAGTACTTGAAAAACAATTTACCGAGTCAGAAATCCACCCAAGGGTAACCCATTCACAACAAACAAATCAAGGTCTAAAAACTGTCAGACGATATCGAGTCTGAGACTATATAACGTCTGAGATCATGTACCGTTTAGAGACAATGTAACGTATGAGACCATGTACTGTCTAGAGAATATATAATGTCTAGAGACATTCAAACCCCACGGTTTATGTACATAAGCATACAACACACATCTGTAACCACTGAACCACTTCACATCAATCCTTATGAACTCATAAAGGTCTTGATTATAAGGCCAATCGTTATGACACTTCCCATATCATGTCACACAATTTCATCCCATAATAAGACGCATCATATCAATCGTTCAAGCCACACTCAATATACAAACTCATGGCTATAGCGATGTCTCATACAAAAATCACATCATCATGTAACACTTAGACATTGATCTGAACATAATGGTATAAGGTTTATAGAGGTGGTCCCCACGAAGTTTTGTGTTATCATGTGGCACGTAGGCCTTGACCGAACACAATGGTACAAGATTTCTTGAGGTGGCCCCCATGAAGGTTTACATTATCGTGTGGCACTTAGGTCTAGACCATACAAAGCAACAGTACAAGTTCTAGAGGTGGCCCCCACGAAGGTTTATGTTATCGTGTAGCACTTAGTCCCGTACTTGCTCGCCACACATTCGATTTTCTCACACACCCATCGCCTTTCAACAACCACCACATCATCACATATCGTCACGCATGAGTTCTCAACATGCCACAAACCAATCATATCACCATAAACACACCATCCAGCCAACATTAAAGAGGTCGAACATCAAGCATTGTTGTACACGTCCCATACCTTGCCAACTCAGCTAAACGTAGAACACTCTAACTGGCAAAACCAAGTCACTTGCGTGTTGCCACGTCTAAATCCGTAAACATAATCAAACGAGTTCGTAAAATTCTCAAATTTTAATATGTTATAAAGGACACATAAACAAGCATTTGTCCTACAGACACCTTGACCCAAATCCTTCTGTAAAGAGAGCAATAAATCACTCAAACCATTACAAAAAACTGCATCTAATTTTAGAAATCAGGTTCTTTAAAACCAGCTTGGTTCAAAATCTAAAACTCGTCCGTTTGGTCTAAAATTTGTCTAAGTTAAACTACAAGATGTGACAAACAACTTTTGTGAAGGAATTCTTTTGCAATTTGAACTCCAAAAGATGATAAAAATCCATAGAACATCAAAAGATCACAAGTTCCAACAAAAACAGAGGCTTTGTTTTGTTCAAAACGAAGTTGACATAATTTCCTTTTAAATCCATAAAATATCAAGTAAAATATATGTCAAAGTTGAAGATGTATAAAATACTTTTCATGAAGAAACCAACCTCATAATCTCATCACATCTCGATCCAAAATATTAGCAAACAACAATAGTCCATCGAACATATTCCAAGGAAATCCTCTTTTTGAACTAAACCACCGTCACTTGTGCTAATCCAGTCTAACACTCATCTTATCAAGCTGATTAACACTCATCTAACCATATAAGTGTAATCACAACCTAAGAAAAGTTTGGGAAGTTGACTCACCTGATCAGTAAACCAACAAGTCCATGACGATGGTGGTGCAAAGGTGACTAAAATTTGAGTTTACTTCAACTCCAAAAGAACTTCAGATGATGATGAAAAAGCCTTGTAAGTCGTTTCTTGAATTGCTGGTTTGAGAGCTACGTTCCTTAGCTGGAAGAATGTGGGTGAAAATATCTAGAATAAGTTGAATAAGATCAAGCTATATCTCCAACTTTCTACTGAGAAGGGGGAAACAAGAAGTCATGAAAGTCAAACCAAAATATCCAAAACACTTGTGTACATGCCCATAAGTCTCCAACTCTCATCCAATAGCAATTTCCCCTCACAATTTTCTCCAACAAGCCAAGAATGAAGGTCAAACTGCAGCAGCCTCTCATACCTACGAAATTGCACCCATTCATCTCAAGTCACTTTCAAATCTTCACCAATTCAAGTTATGCTTGAATCTGTTCTGCAAAAATATTATTTTTGGGCAGTGTTGAAATTACGGATGTCAAAGCCCCTCCGCTCTTCTCTCCACTTAATTGTAAAGTTACCAAATGGTTTTCTTAAGATGTCAAGTTATTGATTTGATTCAGGCCATATTTATTGATTTCACAATTTTTTAGTCAACCCAAAGCCAAATTAATAAATGAAAACTTAAATTTTTTTGCTGAAAAATGTTTTTTATGGGTTTAGTGCAGCGAGTGGTATAAGATTTTGCTCCCTTTTCTTTTGACTTGGTCAAAAAGTGGGCTTCAGGAAAATAAAACAAAAAGGAGAGGGGAAAAGAAGAGCACGCACTACGGCAGAAAGGAAAAGAAAGGGAAAGAGGAAGAGGAAGAAAAAGAAAGAAAAAAGGGGAAAAGGATTTTCCCGGACCACGCTCTGCAGATTTTATCAAGCCAAATTTACTTCTTCTTGTCAACAATGCATGATAAGAATTTAAGCCTATTTGTTCACTTGATCGAGTAATTTTTGAAATTATGGGACGAGTTTGAAATTACATAAAGTTTGACTCGAGGAGTTGTATTTGGAGTCGTTAAGCTATAGAAGTCTATGGAAATCATGAATTAGGGAATTGTCAAGTTGTGAGGTTTAATAGGAAATTGATTTAAAGCTTACGTCTTAGCGAAATTTCAAGTTTTGCGTGCAAGCTCCTCATTGTAGATGATATCGAGTAATCGCTTTTGGTGAGCAATTCGTTGACGCGAGTCTTTTTTCTTAGAAAACGAGCTTCCTCCAAAAAAGGTGGGCCATAAGAATAATCCATCACTGACAATCATGACTTCTACAAAGTCTTCGATGATGGCTACCTTTGTATAACCTTTCCTTTAAAGATAAAATGGTCTTTTTCTCACTTAGGTCCTAACTTCGAGTAAAACTTTTTCTAACTTCGAAACAGTGCCAAACTTCATTTCGTTTTTTGGCTTTGAATTCGAAATCATGGAGAAATTTAAAAGTGAGGAGTAAAAACCCTCAAGAAATTAAAGTGCAAAAAGAAAAGGGGTTCCTATGAAAGAAATGCAAATGCTGTGAAGGAAGATTAGACGAACTCACGTGGGAATTGCATCTTTATTCTCTTTTCACCTCCTCCACGACAATTTGCCTCCTCAGTCGTACTTCTTCTTTCTTTTCTTTTGCCAACCACTTCTTTGTTTTTTTTTCTTTTTAAATTAAAGTGACCTGTCCTTTGCGACCATAGCCCTTTCTCCTTACATCTCTCTTCATTGATCGTGAGGGAAAAGACCCTCTTCGAGGGCAATGATTATGTGATGAAAAATCTTTGCCCCACCTGGAGGAGGATCCTCTACTTTTTCTATGCCCAGATTTTCTTGTCTTCTTTTCTCTTTGCCCAAGAATGCCGAGATTAATCCATTGTCAAGGTGGAAACTGCTCTCCCTTGCCCTTGTCCTCCAAATTTTTTACCATTTTTGGAATAGATTTAAGGTTAGACAAAAAAAACATTAAATATGCACAAATGCAACTCCATTTGTACAATACAAGCTACATTTGTACACCTGAAACGAGTTACCTTCAGTTGGTACTACTCTAGTAATTTGCACAAGTGATTCCTGCAAAATACACAAATGTACCTGTACTCGGATATGTAGGTATCGATCAATCACTCTCCCTTAGGAGGCGTCTCCGACATATACGGGTCCTCGGGCGGGATCTCTTATGCTCAGGACATGTAAAATGAGGTTATACAACAAATAAGATAACAATCTCAGTGAGTTTACGCCGTGATTCCAAACTAGGAGGACAATCACCTTAGGGTCCACGTTTGGTCCATGCAACTCTCACACGAGCCCCAAAAATACTGCTATAGTCTGTCAATCAAGGCACTATCAATCACTATCAACATTGGTAAGCTTACTCTTTTGCCACACATGTGACCACACGGGCCCTCAGGCCCAATAAGCACACAGTCTCCTACCTCGGTACGCAACCCTCCTACTCATTATCTATGGTCCCATCAGTTCCTCTAACTCCACCTCAAGCATAACTATCCCCTCAAACCTTTATCCAATTGCTCATCGATCCATGGTTCTATACTTACTTAATTTACTCGATCAGCCACAATAATATGAATCAGGTATCAATTATAGTCAACCACATGCACCAATCAATAAGTATAGCCAAATCAAATCACATAATAAGCAACACTAATAACCTAATTTAGTTGTTCTAAATTGTTGATTGCCTCGGTATGCCGATTAGGGACTCACCTGACTCCCTAATTGTACTAGTCATCCATCATTCAAAGGTGGAAACTACTCTCCCTTGCCCTCGTCCTCTAAAGTTTTTACCATTTTTTGGAATAGATTTGAGGTTAGACAAAAAAAAAACATTTAATATGCACAAATGCAACTCCATTTGTACAATACAAGCTACATTTGTACAACTGGAGTGAGTTACCTTCAATTGGTACTACTCTAGTAATTTGCACAAGTGGTTCTGCAAAATACACAAATGTACCCGTACTTGGATATGTAGGTATCGATCAATCACTCTCCCTTAGGAGGCGTCTTCAACATATACGGGTCCTCGGGCGGGATCTCCTGTGCTCAGGACATGTAAAATGAGGTTATACAACAAATAAGATAACAATCTCAGTGAGTTTACGCCGTGATTCCCAACTAGGAGGACAATCACCTTAGGGTCCACATTTGGTCCATTCAACTCTCACATGAGCCCCAAAAATACTACTATAGTCTGTCAATCAAGGTACTAGCAATCACTATCAACATTGGTAAGCTTACTATTTCGCCACACATGTGACCACACGGGCCCTCAGGCCCAATAAGCACACAGTCTCCTACCTCGGTACGCAACCTTCCTACCAATTATCTATGGTCCCATCAGTTCTTCTAACTCCACCTCGAGCATAACTATCCCCTCAAACCTTTATCCAATTGCTCACTGATCCATGGTTCTATACTTACTTAAGTTACTCGATCAGCCACAATAATATGAATCAGGTATCAATTATAGTCAACCACATGCACCAATCAATAAGTATAGCCAAATCAAATCACATAATAAGCAACACTAATAACCTAATTTAGTTGTTCTAAATTGTCGATTGCCTCGGTATGCCGATTAGGGACTCACCTGAATCCCTAATTGTACTGGTCATCCATCGTTCAAAGGTGGAAACTGCTCTCCCTTGCCCTCGTCCTCTAAAGTTTTTACCATTTTTTGGAATAGATTTGAGGTTAGACAAAAAAAAACATTTAATATGCACAAATGCACCTCCATTTGTACAATACAAGCTACATTTGTACACCTGGAGTGAGTTACCTTCAATTGGTACTACTCTAGTAATTTGCACAAGTGGTTCTGCAAAATACACAAATGTACCCGTACTTGGATATGTAGGTATCGATCAATCACTCTCCCTTAGGGGGCGTCTCCGACATATACGGGTCCTCGGGCGGGATCTCCTATGCTCAAGACATGTAAAATGAGGTTATACAACAAATAAGATAACAATCTCAGTGAGTTTACGCCGTGATTCCCAACTAGGAGGACAATCACATTAGGGTCCACATTTGGTCCATGCAACTCTCACACGAGCCCCAAAAATACTGCTATAGTCTGTCAATCAAGGTACTAGCAATCACTATCAACATTGGTAAGCTTACTCTTTCGGCACACATGTGACCACACGGGCCCTCAGGCCCAATAAGCACACAGTCTCCTACCTTGGTACGCAACCCTCCTACTCATTATCTATGGTCCCATCAGTTCCTCTAACTCCACCTCGAGCATAACTATCCCCTCAAACCTTTATCCAATTGCTCACCGATCCATGGTTCTATACTTACTTAAGTTACTCGATCAGCCACAATAATATGAATCAGGTATCAATTATAGTCAACCATATGCACCAATCAATAAGTATAGCCAAATCAAATCACATAATAAGCAACACTAATAACCTAATTTGGTTGTTCTAAATTGCCGATTGCCTCAGTATGCCGATTAGGGACTCACCTGACTCCCTAATTCTATTGGTCATCCATCATTCAACATTCTATGAGCACGATCACCTCAATTGGTCACCCTCAGCCCAAAAACTCCTTACCCATGCTAAAATTACCATAATGCCTTACAAGGCTAAATTTCCCAAAATTCCCCTATAATTTACCCTAAATTTCAACTCGGTCCTAACTCTTACCTTGCAATTGTCAATACCATCAACCAATCCATTCTACTATAGTGAATTACACGCCTAATCGAGAGTTAAAATACATACTCAGTTTCGAGTCTGTGCGTCCTAGGTCGAGCAACTCACGCTACAAGGTCATGGGCAGTTCGATATGTCATTACACAACATGGAGGGGCAGAGGATGGGGATCAACGATTGTGAATTGTGGTCAACAATGCTGGAAACAAGGGAATGACAAAGGAAGGTTGTTGGCTGCTCGGGTACAAAACAAAGCACTAAACATGGCTCGATTTGTCGAGGAAAAATCGGAGCTTACAGCAAAATTTCGATGGCGACAAGTGGTTAGGTGGTGACCAGGGAGGCCTCAAGAAGATTTCCCAAGAGATGGCCATGACTCAAAGGTCTAAGGTGGCGAGTGGTGGCCGCAAATAGCACTCGTGCACAAAACAGAGCACTTGTGCATTAGGGTTGCTTTCGATGGCTTCCAAGGTAGTGACGATAGTGGCCAAGGGTTCAAAGGAGCTAGTGGGACCTTAAAGAACTCAAAGGGATAGGTGGCGTGGCCTGTTAAGTGTCTTTGATTTTTCACGCAACTCCTTCAGGTCCAAAACAGAGTACCCATGGCATCTCGTGTGGAAACGGCGAAATCAAGCAGCGCCGATGGCGCGATTGTGCTGCACAAGGGGTAGGTCCCCTCCGTGGCAGTGTGATGCAGCGAATAAAGGCTTTGGGCGGCAGTTGGTCGCGCCAATTGCATGCAAGTGGCTCCTAGCGTGGCAAGCATAGAGAATAGGGAAACAAAGAGAAAATGTGGGTGCTTCGCGGTTAATAGAGAAGAAGTATGACGCATTCTGAAAAGTTGAGGAACCTCTTTGCAATTATCAAAAGTTCGGAGACCGCCCCAAACAAATTGTTACTATTTTTGTCTGGGGGATTCCTGAAGCTAACAGGCCACAAACGAAAGTCCAAAATTCCAAATATTTAGCCTCGAATTTGACAAAAAGCAGGCCGTTACGTTATTGTTTACAAATTCCATAATCTCTTTCATAGGACTATCAATTCATATCAAATTCTTCGAAATAACCAACTCAAACTATTTCTTCAGTTCGTGCAACACTTTTTGGACAATCAATTCCACCAACTTTGCTTCATTCCTATCAAATGTCACAAGAGTTCAAATGTGTGACAACAATAATTTTATACTATTTGCCTATAGAGAACATATAAATAAATCAATTGTAAAAACTTTTGAGAATTATTTTTGTCACATCTTTGTATATTATCTTATATGCTAAGACTAAAGTGGGAAATGCTCGTGGTTGCTTTACATGGCGTGCTCTACTACACTATTACTTCGGCATAATTTATTCAGCCAAAAGAAACTTGAGGGCATTGGTTATGAATCTTCAGTATTATATATTATGGATTTGAACCAAATTTTAAACTTGTTGCTTGTTAAAGATATTAGGGATGATGCGAACGTGACCTCAAAAACTTTCTAGACCATTTTAATAAGCAAAAATCCAATAAGCCAACCTAGTATAAGAGTTGGCCATCATTAAAAAAATAGATCCCGATTATTGATGCAAGAGGATTTCAGGTCTATAGTACCAAATAAAAAGTCATTCAAAGTATGATATTGTGAACTACCTAAATGCAATTGAGGGGATTTCTCATTATATATGCAATTCTACATGCTTGCAAGCTTCTACATGTGCAATAAATTTAGTATTATTTTATATTGGCATTTTCATCGGTTTTCATTGCCTCTTGGGATGGTAACATGTCGTACTTTTTTTTTCCTCTTGAATATCTATGTTCTGTGTTTTGATTGATCTTGTAATAGCCGCATTTTTGGATTGTGTTCGCAATTATGGCCTCGGGAAATTTTCTGGGAAATTTTATAACTTCCTTTTTGGTTCGCAAAAATTGTGAAAGTCTTTTGGTCTATTGAAATTGGTTATTAAAATTTTTTTTGGGCCCAAAATGTCATAATCTTAGTGTTGGGAAATTTTAGTGAATTTTAAAAAATTTTCCCGAATTCTTACGATTTATTAAAGCAAATTTTCAATTTTTGGAAATTAAAATAATATTATTTTATTAATTTCCCAAACCGGCCAGCGAACCAGCCGATCCAACCGCACAAACCGGATGGTCCAACCAAGTCGGACCGGACTGCACGCACGCGGCTCTCCCTTCTCTTTCTTCTCTTTGCGGTATTATGCCGAGCAGGTGGCCGGCACTATTCAACTGCAACAACCGTCACCTCAACGGTTGCCTCCCCGCTGCCACCACCCACCACCTGACCTGAAGGGATGGCCAGAGTGGTCTACAGCCAATGGGAGGTCGTCGCATGGCATCGGCGAGCTGATTTTTAGCTCGGCCCCAACGACTCCCCCTGCAGTAATACCGAGCTCCCTCCCCACTTTCGACGCACATTGCTCTCAGCTTAGACCACCTCTCTTCTCGTTGTTGGTGCCGTTGGGAAGCTTGCAACGCCATCTTCAAAACGCCACCCACCGTCGCCTTCGATTTGGTTAGAGACATCGTCGGCAGCCCTCGAAAGAACGCTTCCCAGCTCGGTTTTTCTGGGTTTTCTAGAAAAACCCGCAACCTTCAAACGGTGAGATCTCTCAACCTCGAGCACTTGAGCTCAAAACCAACCCCACCAATTGATTCCTAAGGGTCTCTAAACCTTGATTTTGACTCTTGTTGGGTTTGATTTGGTCTAGGTTCACAAGGGATCGGCTGGGTTTGAGACGAGCTCAAACCCTAGCCCACCAAAGCCCCAACCCATCATCGAAGCCGTTCCAGCCATCGCCGTCGCTCATCGTGCGTATCGTTCGACTCACAATCACCTCGTGGGTGAGTCTAACTGCTTCTTTCCCCTCGATTAGGTTTGGATCCCTTAGATTTCAGCTCGAGAGCCCTAACCCCTTTCCTCAGAAACCTAGGTTGAGCCGCCAACTTCACGGCCGGAGTTCTCGTAACTCCGACCACCTCAACACTCACCGCTACCACTGTTCGGCTTGTCGTCGAGCCAGCTTTCGATTCCGACCGGTCTTAAGCTTCGATTTGGCTGGAGGACGAAGAACGGCGGTAGGACCCAACGACTCTCGACGACCCGACTCACGACCCTTTGAAAGGGGTCTGCGTGTGTCTCGCCGAAGAAGACAGCCGTCGCCATCGCCGAAGCTATCACCGAAGGCCCCGCCCAGTCGGCCAGATAGCTCGGCCCAACAAGCCTGGCCCAGCAACTCGACCCAGTAGTCGGCCCAGCCCAGCTTAGGCGGGCTGAGAGAAAGGAGAAGAAAAAAAAGAGAAAAAGGAAAAGGAAAATAAAATAGGAGAAAAAGAAAAAAATGGGGGGAATTTCTCTTAGTCCCCAACAACCACTTAGGCCAGCTAGGTTGAGGTAGGAAACTCACAAGTGAGTGGGCTCTAACCCTTTATTAGGCGCATTCACTAGTTTAGTAGAAATTGCTAGAATTGTTAGAATTCCTAGAATTTCAGTATTAGCTAGGACTCGATTGAATGATTGGATAGTCGAATAGAATGGTTAGATTGGCTAACTCGAGCTAATTCGTGACAGGACTTCGTTCAATGTGAGAGGTGCCTTAGGGCCAATAATTGGTGTGATGGAAGTGCCAAGGGCACGGGAAATTGAGAAAGTTGAACAATTCAACTTGGTGCAATATTAGAATGAGTTTGAGCGAGGGGGCTCGTAGTGGACAGCCACATACCTCATGATGGTGATTTCGATTTAATTATTTCTTTCAATATTTATTTTCGCAATTTATTTAGAGTAGGGGTGTTCCTAATCTAGAGTTAGGGTTTATTCACTGAGATACCCAGTATCTCACTCCACCACCCCTACCATCCCAGGACCCAACCATGGACCCGGAGGAGGAACACTCAGACTTGGAGGACCCCTTAGAGGAGGAGGACCCCTAGGTGGAGGAGCTTTTGGAAGAGGAACCTCTCGAGGAGGACTGGGATCAGCTAGAGCTGGAACCTCTAGAGGAGGAGGATCTGGAGCAGCTGGAAGAGGACGAGGAAGCGGAAGACCTGGAGGATGTATGGATGATTCCTAAGCATCCCGTTAATAAAAGGTGCGTGATAGATAGGGAGATTTGGAAGAGCAGGCTAATCGTGGAGACCCAAGAGCAGACGGAGTGGATATGGAACATCCTAAAGCAAACCCGGATTCCTCACCAGCACACAGTGGAGTACACCGGTACCCTAGGAGGCGAGATGAACTATAACTCGGAGTAGTGTGGAGTGCCTTGGGGAGGTTACGAGTCTGGTTAGGAAGACCCCGACGGAGCAAACGACTCAGAGGACAGGACCGTTCTTAATCCGACACCTCGTTTTAACCTACGTGAATACCTAGATCAGCTCCTTACCCCATAGGGTAGTGCACCCTTTCACCTTCCCCGTTACTTTTGATTGTACAGCTGTGCGGATGAGCGAACCCTAAGCTTTTTGGGATTTCTTTCAAGTTGGATTTTTGTAACCAGGGACCTTGTAGACATGGTTTGATGTTGATGTATGTAATGGTGTTTGTGAACTCAGTTTGGTCCCTCACTTATTAGTATTGGTACGTTGATTGCCGATGACAAGGAGGAATGGAAGTTTTGTCAGAAGTTTTGAATTGAATTGGATCCTGAAAGTAAAGATCGAAGATGGTCACGAGCCCGAAAGTTTGGGCATGACCGATCTAATATCAATTTTATTGGGAAGTAAAAGGAATTTTTTTTACCCCAAATAAGAACATTGCTTTAAAATATGTAGGTGTATGAGGTAGAAATCGCTTGTTGAAGATAGGAAAATACATTGAAAATTATTTAAACAAACATATAATAAAATAATCCCTTTTCCCTTATTTATATTTACATCATTATACATAACCAATGAAACATCTCTTTTGTAAAAATAATTTAATAGCAACTAATGAACGCATTAATGATTTAATAAATGTGACATGGGAAGAAAAATAATTATGGCTTTGACAATCACCAAGCACAGTGTATGATGTTAGGAGCTTTAAATAAAAACCACCAATAAGTTGTACCATTAATTTGAAATAGATATGTAACTTAAAAAGTTTGTGACAGGAATTAATGTAGTGTACACTATAAACTTGAAAAAAAAAAAAGGGCCCAATGTTGCAAAGTCATTGGATATAAGAGCAAAAATTCAATAAAAAAATCTTATTATTCAAGGGAATACGATCATAACAATAAAATTTATAAATTGGTCGATCTCATCAAAGAAATAAACTTGAAAAAGGAATAACTTTACAGATCTCAAGTATCGCAGGATATTATTGCCAAAAAGATCTTACCCTTTTTTTTGTACATAAAAATGAACGAAAGTCAAGCAGGTGAGAATGAAAACAACCAATAAACACCCACAGATATTAGAAGAAAGCAGAGCATGCTTTGGTGAAAAGTTTTACCCAATTGCTTCGTATGCTTTCAAGTCGCTGACTTCAGCCAGTGCTTTCTTCCAATTCTCCAAAATCGTCGGGTCGAAGGAAGGCCTCTCAAGCAAACGCCCCTCGCGCTTATGAAAAGCATCTCCAAAACTCCCGACCTGATGTCGCACCTCAGCTGGCTTCACTTTGTAGAATATGGGCAACACCATCTGCTCGGTATGCTTCTTGCACTCCATTATTTGAACCAGCTCGTTCAGGCACCAACTGCTTTCACTATAAGTCACGGAGAGAATGGGGATCAAGATCTTACTGTTCGTGATGGCTGCTATAAGATCTGGTCCAATGCTCTCGCCTTGGTGGAGCTCATCATCGTCTCTGAAAGCGTGAATTCCGGCATTGAGGAGCCCTTTGTAGAGGTGACTGGTGAAGCCATCTCGAGTATCCGGGCCTCTGAAGCTCAAGTACACCTCATAGCAGTTTCCAATCGATGCGGTCGGTGAACTGGATGAACCGAAATTAATATCTGTCGGCGAAGTTATCATTGAGCCAGATGCGCCACTATCAACATCTTCTGCATTTCTTCGCGCACTATTTTTCTGCTTGTCAAAGGGACGATGCATTTTGCCCTTGCTCTGGTTCTAACCTTGAAATCGCTTTCAAAGTCAAGACGGAGAAAGAAGCAAGAATGCCTCTCTGGAACCAGAAAATAACTTCTTGTTTCTCATTCTCTTTGTGGTCTGATTTATATAACGGAGCCAGTTGGCAATCAGAATCGCGCCAATAACTCAAGTTCGTCAACGACGTGATTAGATTTGTTGGGAAGATGAGAAGTGGAGAGAGACAGAGAGAGAGGGACTTGGGACAAGTCTTCGATGAAATTTCCTTTTTCGTTTGTCAATCTATTTTTCCATGGAAATCAGATGGCAATCAGAATCGCACCAACAAGTCAAGCTTGTCGACCACGTGCTTGGAGTCGGTTGGGAAGATGAAAAGTGGAGAGAGAGAGAGAGAGAGAGAGAGAGAGAGAGAGGGACTTGGGACGGGACCCAACGGTGCGGGGGAGATGAAGGATGTAGATGAAAAAGAATCAGGTGACTTAAGTCACCTGATCTGTTCCCCTTGGGACGAGTCTTCGATGGACTTTCTTTTTTCTTTTGTTAATCTATTTTTCCATGGGAAAAGGTATCTCCTGTCGACTGTACTTAAACTCTTATTCCCGCTTGGAATTTATCTCCTCTCACTTTGAGCCTATTAAATATTGTATAGTCAAATCTATAAACTTTATTTCAATGCTAAAATGTTGTACTTTTTAAAGACACTTATTCTAAAAAATTATATTGTTAATTCTTGTCGAGCTCATAAAAAAAGTGTCAGTATGCTATGTATTTATTTATTTATTTTGTGTCCGATCATAATGAGAAGAACTATTTTTTGCTCTAATTATATTTTAGTTTATCCTTCAAATCTTCGAAATAAATCAAAATTCATTTTTTGCTTTTGCTCTTACTTTCACTTTATTATATATTTCTTTTTAGATTTTATTTATCTAATCCAATCAGTTGTCACCCACCAATAATTCAAACTTAACAAGCTAGATATAAATTAGTAATTCATTGACCTAGATCACTCCCCGTGTGTTTATAGTCGTGGCCTTCATGTGGTGGAAGTTTTAATGCCCAGGAAAATCCAAGGCGATCTTGCCCAAGAAGAAGAGAACATGTGAGCAAATTTCTATGCGAAAGCAATGAAAAAAGAGTAAAACCCAAAATAGAAAAATATTAAGACTTCAAATACACTTATTTTTTTTTAGATCAACAGCACTAAATTAGATGCATAACAAATACAGTCTATAGTTGAGAATTGACCAAAATAATTTTCAGTGACATGCATTTCTAATTCTGCTGCTAATTAAAATATTCATAAAACATATTGTGAGTTTTGTCTATATTCCTTTCTTTTAGAATGTAATTTTTTCAGGGACATTTGCCTTTATTTTGCTAGTAAATGAATATAATGGGCATATATAGTGGGATGATTCTCTAAATATATTTGATAGGACGTAGACAGGAACTTACAACGTATCCAAACAACAAAAACTAGATTAAAATTTTACGTCCACTCCGAGAAAGGTACCAGTGTCGAGTGAAGAATCAACAAGCACATGTTGATGCATTGATTGTTGTTATTTTAAAGGATTGCAAAAGAATTGGTAAAAGAGATGCCGATGCATTGACCACTGTTACTTGTAGTAATTTTTTACTACAAGTCTTTTGCCACGTTCTTGTTTAATCTATTTTTAAATAAAACTTTTTCGCTCAAGGACAACTCTTCTTAGTTCCTTCCTTGATCTTTGCACATTTATTTCTTCCTCGCTCCAAATCCTTGATCTCCCCTAGCTGTCGTTGCTTCTCTCACATGCCTATAGGACCATAACCCCACGCCCATGGTCATTGTTGGGGGCCAGCGAGCCCCCCTCCTCAAATTAACCTGTGAGTTTGTGAGAGACGAATATATCAACAACATCGATGATTTTAGCATCTCACCTTTGCTTGCGGGATCGGGTCATGTTCCATTGAAAGAGCAATTACGTGGTTGGATAGAAATTTAACAATTTACAAGAAAACTCTAAAAAAAATTCAAAATAAAGCCTTCAACAATTAATTTAAGAATATTTAGCATATATGGAGCTAGGTGCATGTGTGAAAACGTTGGTCATTTGCAGTTATGTGTAGGAAGGGTTCAACTTCTTCGTAGAAAGCCCTTATGGTATAATATTTTTCGATTAAATCATATGAATGCTTATCAAATAATATCCAAATGTGGTTGATGCGATTTTGATTTTATTCCAATATGTTATCAAGAAAATTCTTTTGTAGTTTTACGTCCCAATATGACTCCACGCAGTCAAACCCTTATTTTGAGAATATGCAGAGATATAAAAGATAAAGATGTGATTGTAAGTCTCGAGATATCATAATATGAGATGCACTGTCATTCAACTTTGATCTGTAAAGACACCCACAAACCAACTTAAACAATTAAGCATCTTTCCCAGCAAGTTGGACGAGTAATATTGGTAAATGTATCTTGATAAAATTATTCTTCTTGACCTCGCCTTAAAGTCAATGCGTTGCTCATCTAGGAATATGTTCAATTTTCTTAGGAAATTGAACCTAAATTTTGGTATTACTTTTTTTTTAATGAGAATGTTTGGTGACTTCATCTAAAAATGATGCCTATCCATATAAAAGCGCTAACTTTTCCATAAAAAATCTAATTTTAAATATGATCCTAATTCTATTTGGATTTTTTTGTGTTGGAAAATATTACATAACTTTGAGTGTAGTCTCAAATTTGCCCAAAATTCTTTTTTGTAGACCTTGTCATAAATTTACCCTCGCTATCCCTCCATCAATACATCATCTTTAATAGTCCTACGTATTTCACGACTGACATAAAATGCCACATTAAACAGCTACTTACAGTTTTTGGATCAAAGATTAATGGGAACAGATTTGAGATTAATTATTGTTTTTTCGGACAAAAAACATTCAGGCAAATTTGGAGTTGGGCATAAAGTTTGAGTTACTTTTTAGAAAAAAAAATGGAGGCATTAATTAAGAATTGAGTAAAATGTAAAAAATCCAACGCATTAATTGCTTCATTTTACAGTAGAAAGAAGTTAAATTCTGTTATTCATGCGTAACAATGCAAGCTAAAAATATCTTTAATATTTTGTGCACACTGTCAAACCGTGGAGTGTTGGGAAGAAAGAAAAAAGGAGTGTTCTTGCATTTCACGAGAACTATTTTTTGTAGTATTGATATACAATACTTTATAAGTGCCAAATTATCACTTTAAATTCAGAAGGCTAACTGCATTATTTCTCTAATTGCTAATCAACTCTAGCTCGTGAGTTAGAGACTTTGGCCAAAATGCGTCTAACCTAAAAAGCAGCAAATATGAATATAATACATCTGCCTATACGTAGCGCTCTAATAGGATAGTACTGGGTAAATTTACTTGGTTGATTGTTGTGATACTAACATATTCAGCCAATTGTTGTATACTAACATATACAATTGCTACAATAAAATTGACATCTAATAACAAAAAATGACATCTTGTCTAATTGGACAAAAAAGTTATTTGATAACCAAAAGCAATGTCATGACTTTACGTTGTTAAGTTTGTCATATTGATTATTCATTATGTGCATGCTATTTAGTTCTATAAATGTCTGCTTTAAGTTTGTATTTGCATTGAACATTTTTTCATGCTTGTTTTTTTTAGAGAATTCAACAAACATCTTGGCCTTCCAAGTGAATTCTCTTATGACGTCCAGACTAAGGCTTCTTTAATGTCCTCCCCCTGGCTTAAACTAGCCAGAAGAGGAGGATCTTCAAGGGTTTTCTCAATCTTCCCAGAACATAGCAGAAATATATGCAGTGCAGGCCAGCTACAGGCCGAACAACGAAAAGTTTTGGATAATTGTTGTGTATTGAAGTTGGAGGTGTCATCTCTCAAGTGACCAAAACAAGTGAAATCTAGCGTGGGAAACGGCATACACATCTACAACTTTTACAAAGCATAGATTGACCAAGTATAGCCGTTTACTTAACCGTCTTATTACTTTCCAGGCAATGGTGATTTACTGCCATTCTGCCATCAAATCCATTCATAAAAAAAAAAAGCTGCTATATGAGACGCAAGAACAAGGAAAGGACTCATCAACATAATTTGTTAGATCGTACAGCTAAAACTGCTTATAATGTTTCCAATTGGAAATTGCATCTTTTGCTCTCTCTCTCTCTCTCTCTCCGTCGGTCTTTTCATTTTATCTTTTCCCCTGCTCCACGAAAATCTGCCTCCTACGTTCTTCTTTTTCTTTTGCTGACCACTTCTCAGTTTATTTTAAAGCTTTTTCTCTCTTTTGCCAACCCTAATCGTGTATTTCTCTTTATTGGCCGTGAAGGAAAACCTCTGTCCCTTTTCTTTGTCGAGCTCTCTATGTGGGGGAATGATTATATGCTGAAAATCTCCACCTCACTTGGCGGGGAATCCTCTTAACTTTTCATGCCCATATTTTGTTGTCTTCTTTGGCCGTAAGTTCCGGTTCCCGAGTGCCGAGACTGCTCCATTGTCAAGGTGGAAATTGCTCTCCCTTGGCCTCATCCTCAAGGCATCAAATATACAACATTTAAAAAAAAATGAGAGCAAATTTAGCAGTGAGTTCAACATTGAGAGTTTTTTTCAGAGAAAAAAGTTTGAGATGAAATTAAGAGTGAATCTAAAATTTGAGGATTTTTTTTAAAGAATTAGGACCATATAAAACTAAGACTATATAATCATCTAGAATCGTATAAAAATTAAAATGAAAACCACTCTCATCAAGGTTCTTGTCATTGTTTGGCGCAAATTCAAGATAAGATATAAATTTTATAATTTTTCAAACCAGAATATGAGGGAAGATTTAGTTTCGAAGTTAAAATTGAATTTTTTTAGACAAAAATAAAAATTCTGGATAAAATTAAGATTGAATGTAAAATTTGAGGATATTTAGGGAATTATAACCGTATAAAAAGAGGGAATAGCCAGTAGAGGAGCTTCTCCTGCTTTTAATAATTTTCTTTCTACCTAGTCTCCCTACGGTTGGGTCCCACCAGTCCTTGCATTTTGTCCATTTCTTATTTTGAATGAGTGGTCGGTCCCATTGTCAAGTTACCAATTATTTATTTAATCAAATTAATTGACTTCACAATTCCTTAATCAACCCAGCTCCTAATTAATAAAGTAAAAATTTCAATTCTTTTCCGTAAATGTTTTTTCTTTGTTTAGTTTAGCACTTGCGATCTTCCTTAAACACCTATAATTTATAATATGTGTTAATTCGAATGTTTATATTATTGAATAGAGCTAATACATGCGGTGTCAGTTCATTTGCATTAAATATAAAATTTCATAACACTCAAATATAAATACATGCGGTCCCTTTTAAATATCGAGAGTTGCTAGGTTTTATTGGCCGCTCCAAATATACTCAACCATATTATTCTCATCCAATAATTCATTTTATATAAACCTATTCCTATTAAATAACGAGAGGTAGTTATTTTTGTTAATATATTAAATAGGTTTTACTTACTCTAAAAGTATAACAAAGCATATTAACATTATTATTCAACTTGGTTGGTCCAAGAAGTGAATCAATTTGCATGACCAATGGTGAGTCCATCCATTTAGATACCATTTAATTCATTTTCTTTAATTAGTTAGTCAACAAAACAAAGCATTTCAGATGTTAAATCAATCTGGTTCTGCCGTAATTTCTCTAAATCTCATAACTAAATCAAAATACCTTTTGTTTTTGCTTTTGCTTTCTTTAATGGCTTAAGCTATCTATTCCAATGAGTTGGCACCCATCAATGATTCAAACTTGCTCCCATCTAAGTATGATTCAGTAATCCATTGACCATGCATTTACAGTCCTTGCCTTCATGTGGTGGAAGTTTCAATTCATAGGAGAATCCAAGGCGACCCTACCCTGAAAGATGCAGAAAACGTGGGCAAGTTTCGATGCAGAGGCAATTGAAAAAAAAAACAAAAATACAAACCGTCATTGCCGTGGCTGCTTGGTTGAACTTTCCCCTTCCTTTTTTTAGTTTATATAAAAAGAGGGAAGAGAAAGTTGAGAAGCTTTGGCAGCTTTAATTATCCAGGGTAATTAGATAGCGTATAATTTTCTTTCTGCCCCTTTGCCCGATGGCTCGGTCCCACCATTCCTTACTTAACTCGAGGCCACCACTCTTCTCTGCCAAGTTTTTGTCAAATTTCTTATTTCGTATGAAAATTTATGATATTTTCCGGCAAATGTTATTTCCGGGTTTAGTGCAGCGTGGGCTGAACTATTTTGCCCCTCTTCTTGACTTGGTCAAAAGGTCGGCTTTGAAAAAAAATGAAATAAAAAAAAGGGACATGAAGGGGAAAGGAAGAGCTCGCACTGCGAGAGAAAGTAAAAGGAAAGGGGAAAGAAGAGTAAAAGAAAGGAAACGAAAAGGCGAACACGTTATGCTGACTTTGGTTCATAATGTTCTATAACGATTGAAGCCCATTTATTGATATGATTAGATTAAATTTTGGAATTATGGCACAAAATTCCAAATTATGTGAATTTTGAACCGTGAGGTGTGATTTGGAGTTGTCAAGTTATATAAATATATGTAAATCATGGATTATGGCGTTGTGGAGTTGCGAGGTTAACGGAGTTGATTTGAAGTAACGGTTTAACAAGAGCTAACTTTTGAGTTTTGAGCACGATCCTGACATTAAATAATCGCTTTGGTGAGTAAATGGTTGATGTGCAAGTCTATTTTATGAGAAAGTGAGGTTTCTCCAATAAGGATGGCCTGTGAAAATAATCTATCACTTATCAATCATGACTTCAATAAAATCTCTAAAGCTGGACACCTTCGTATAATATTTTCTATAAAGATAAGATGGTTTTTCCAACTTCAGTCCAAACTTTGAACGAAACTTGCTTTAACTTCAAAAAAGTGCCGAACTTGATTTCGTTTTGTAGCTTTGAAATCGAAATGACACAGCAATTTAACAGTGAAGAGTACAGACTCTTGGAAATTAAAGTGCAAAAGGAAAAGTGAACTTGGAGGAAATGCAGATACTACGAAAGAAGATCAGATAGACGAACATATGAGGAAATTGCATCTCTCTCTGGGTGCGTTTGGTTCAACATTTGGGAAAAGCCATTGAGAAAATGCAAACGCCTTTAGTCTAAAGGGGTTTGGTGAAATGGAAATGCTAATTTGGTAAATTATAACTAAAAAGTGCATTGAAATACAACTTTGAAGAAATGTTGTTTGGTATTAAGTTTTTTTTTTTACTTTAATTTGTTTGAAATTGAAAAAAACTATGACATTAATATTTTTTTTCACATTTAGAGTAATATAAAAGAGGCATATTAACAAATTTATAAATAAAAAATTCACATTAAAGGAGATTTTAAAATCAAAGAACATGGTCATTTAATCATAATAAACACGAGTCGCATATATTTTAAGGAAATAAATACATTGTCCTTAAATATTACAAACCTCCTCAATAATTTGTACATGTACTAAGCTAGTTATTTACATTGAAGCATAAAGGTCTATAGCCAAAGCAGCACAATCAAACAACATGTCACATGCATATGATATCAAGCCAAAACTGTTGCTCATGAACCCAACTACAAAATCAACAACCATGTAGCCAGTGTTGATCAAGAGGAAAAGCGCAATCCCTCGAGACTTCCTCTCGCTTAAAATGTGATGGATAGGCTTTATGATTGAGGTAGTAAATGGATCTGGCAATTCCAAACCCAACTCAGCGTAACTTGAGTAAACAGGATTCAGCTCTGCAACAGCAATAGGACTATGCGGTGCCAAACCATAGGGGAGCTGCTATTTCCACTAGTATAACTGGAACTTGTTATATTAGTGAACTGGAAGTCACCAACTGTAAGTCTAGTATTCGCTGATGGGAAGTCCTTGTCGTCTGAATAAGCCGTTCTCCAAGGGTTCCCATCTAGAACAGGTGTTGTTGACGATATAAAAAGCACGGCAAGATTGTTGCTTTCTGTCATTGCTCAATTGACTGACCATCCCAATACGTTCTTTAGCATATGGGATGTAAGGTCTTCATTCACTTGTTGAAGAGAAGTAAGGGTTGATGGCTTGAATCCACTCCCCATGTACCTATGTCCGGAGATCTGGAAAATTCACTTCAAGAAAATCATCCTACAGAAGGAAAGTGACAGTTGCAAGAAAATTAAATTAAGTTGACAGACTCCAGAGTAAGCTGAAATGAAGGGATTGATGGATACACACACATGAAAGCACGGACATCGATAAATTAAGCCAGATGAGTGCGCAATAAGAGGAAGTTTTACTGTTATAAATGATCAGGAAGAACAAACTTTCACCAAACGAGAACCAATATCACCTTTATCTCATCAATCTTAGGATTCCACAATGAGCATCGCCCACATTATTTAGTACACACACTTCGCGAACCAATCTGTTTGCCTAACATTACGCTTCTGAAATCTCGCTAATCAAGATAACAACAAATAAAACAAGCAGAGAGGATGCGCAGCTAAGCTCTTCATATATCCTCTCACGAATTTCTCATCACTGCAATTCTCACTCAACAGCACTCCAAAAACAACAGTATTAGCTAGAGTCCAACATAAACTAGTAGCTGAAATACTATCTCCTTCGTGCTCAAAGATAAGAATGCTAATAAGAGTAGGAATACAGAGCACAATAGATGTATAAAGCAGCGAGATTAACCTAACCCGTTTCTGCCCAGCTCTTGAAGCACTCCTCCATTCATTGACACACGCTCATAACACCCCAAAAATCCGGACAAGAACGGCAACAACATCGGCCATATCCTCACACTAGCGAGAACCTCCATCAACAGAAGATGATGATCCAGAGAAGGGAAAACACATGTTCCGATCCCAACTCAGAGCCAAAAGAAACACCTAGAAACAATGCAATAAACCCGCGAACCCAGGAGGATCCATTCTTACCCAGATAGCCAAAATCCCTAATTCTCCCGTCAGCTAGGAACCTCGCGGCGACATTGTCGGATAATTCAGCGACGACTTCGAAGACGGCGGCGGAGGGCCGAGCGGAGGGAGTGAGGAGAGGGAAACCGCGCGACTCCGACGGCGTCGGGGTCGACGGAAGGTAGGAGTAGAGAGGGTAAGGCCTCCAGGTGGCCGCGGCGGCGCGAGGTGGGACGGAGATCGGCGAGGGCGGTGGTGACGGTGGTCCTTCATGGTGGTGATCGCCGGCGGAGGAGGAGTCGCGGCAGTTGGGTGTGGGGAACGGCGAGGTGATGGAGACGACGACGGCGTTGAACTCGCATGAAGAAGAAGCATACGAATGAGGAATGTGTTAGGTTTTCTTACAGAAGTGCTGGGCAAAATTGGAATTGTGATTAATAAACGAGGGTAATATGAGCAAACGACATATTTTCATTAACCAGGAAATTTGCATGCCGAGGATGTAACTTTGGAATGCAACTTGATAGGTCCATTGGCCTAAAAGGCCTTAGAGGACTTTGAAAATGCAATTGCATCTCTCCAAAGCTCTTCAAAATGCTGAACTAAAGGGGTTAGCATTTGACCAAAAGTCTTTAGAGCCCTAAAGTGCATTTAGAATGCTGAACCCAACGGGGACTCCCTCTCCATCAATCTTTTCATCTTCTCTTTTCACCTCCTCCACCACAATCTGTCTCCTCTGGCCTTCTTTTTCTTTCTTTTCTTTTGCTGATCACTTCTCGCTTTTTTTTAATTATTATATTTATTCAACTTTTCTGTCTCTTGCCGATCATAAACCTTTGTCCCTGCATTTTCTCTTCCTTGGCCGGGAAGGAAAAGCTCCATCCTTTTCTTTGTCGAGCTCTCTTCGGGGGCAATGATTATGTGCTGAAGAATCTCCGCCCCACTTGGCCAAGAATGCTATGCTTTATTTATGCCCAGATTTTCTTGTCTCCTTTAGCCGTGAATTTCGATCCGTAAATGCCGAGATTGCATTGACAAGATGGAAATTGTTTACCTTTGGCCTCATTCTCAAATTATTTGCCATTTTGCGGAACAAGTTGAACTAGGACATAAAATATATAACACTTTTTTTAAAAAAAATTGAGAGCAGATTATTAGCCTCGGATACAAGCAGTACGTCCTACGTGATAATTACTCATAAGATTAGTATTGAATTCCAACTTTGTTAGTGCTTTTTAGTCTAAGAGAGTCGACGTAAGCTTGATTTAAACCGGACCACTATAAAAATATGCATGTAATAACTTCTATCTCTTAACTTATATCTATGTTTGTTTGATAAAAGCGTAATATAATGATGTTGTCAAACTATCGTTGCATCTCTCAATCTACTCTGGCATTTATCAAAACTTAACGAGAGTTATTCACAAAAGATTGCTAAGTTTTGTGAATTAATCTTTTCACCTACATTTTGTTTCCCTGTTTTCTATTTTTCTATATGCAAAAACAAGTTTGGAACATAAGTTCATTTGAAAATGCAATTTCATTTTTTTGTTTTGCGATAATTTTTTAGCCCAAAAATAGATTTGAAATCTAAATATAGATAAGATGACCTAAATAAAATTTTCCACAATACCTCAAAAAATAACAAACTTGTGGCTCACCATGCAGTAATTTCTAGTTGAGAAAGAATGAGGGTAACGTTCAAGTAACAACGTAGAAAACTTACATCGACACCATGCAGTAAAACCAAACCATCTTCAAGAACCAATACAACAACCTTGCCATGCATGAGGACGCCAGCGTAATGATGTTATACATTGTCATAGAGTATATTAGAATGATTATAAAGGAGTCAGTATTGATGACACACATTGAAATGGGCATAGAAGGCGAGATCATCATAAACGGAAATGAACACACACAACACAAAAACACGCACGATAATTTGTTCCCAATAAAATTAACAGAGAAGAGGAAAGATAGTGCAACACATAAACCTATAGAATGTTAATCAAAATTTGTGAGTTGAGGCAAAATGTCATAACTGTACAAAATAACTTAGAGGGATATTGGTCACTCGATATGAGATTTCTTTGGGTTAGTAGGTAATCTAAAGCGAGGAAATCCATATCTTGTTGGCAGCCTCCAATCCAATATCTAAATCAAAAAAGAAATCTTGTTGTTCAACTATGGAGCCTCAAGGTGGAGTGGATACCTGAGAGCTTACTTTAGGTGGGGACTACGATTGTAATAGTATTTACTACTTAGGATCTTAAGAGTAACAATTCAAGGATTGGCTCGAGTAACATGATGCACTCAAAACATTCCCCATATCCAGAAGACAATATGATTAACGAAGCATTCAGATATTTCTGGAGAATATATGTCCTCTCTAAATTTTTCCAATGAGAATAGATAGCAAGAACAACCAAGGCTAGGCATCCAATCCTAAGCTCTTTTGAATTTGAATTACCAGAAGATTAAGTCAGATAGGAACTTGACACACTTGGATGAGACTCCCTTTACCATCCTAGTCTCTTTGCTTTCTCTATTCCTCCCTCCATGCCTCTCGACCAGATTGTCATACAAATACGCAGCACAGCTTGAGGTATATTCCATTCAAAAGTTGAGCACGGGAGTGGATTAATGGGCGGGCCAAGACATATCGGATTGGGCTCAATTTCGAACTTAACTTGTTCTCCAGGCCCATTAATCATGTCAAAAACACACGCAAGTCATTTCGTGAAGGGCCGCCACTGGATTATATGGGCCGGGCCGGACTTTGCAACTATATGATAGGCTTGTCAAACGACTGCTAAAAGCGCCCTTTCGGGCCGATAGAGGCAGATGGCTCCCCGCCCGCTAATCTCATGGAACGTCACAATGAAGCGAACGTGGTGGTGGATTTATAATTGGAATGCAATTTGGAAGAAGCAATGTGATCATCGTTGTTTGGTTTTAAATTAAAGAAAATATGCTAACGAATTATTCAAATTGGCATCTTACAAGAGCAAACATCGGCACCTACTTAAAAGTTGAGACGACGGGCCAAAGCTCGAACTCGACCTAATACTCAGCAGAATGAAAAGAATACTCGACCAAGCCCCGGGGTGCACTTTTATGTGCAACTCCCGTTATAACGTACGCAATGATACAATAGGAAGAAGCAATGAGATCAGATGCCCTCCTTTTCTCTCTTTTAATTGGAATTAGAAAATCCACCCCATTTTCATGCGCCATTTGTTTTTAAAATGTGATGGTTTGATATTGAACTCAAACGTACATAATTGTTCCCTAGTCAAGCGACAAACACTATCCCTGTCCATGCTTATTCTCATCACATATTGGACGGATCACTTGGTCTTGTTACTAGTATATGTGCCAGGCATGTTTGCTCCATTGCATTTAGGATGCATAATCTAAGAATCACGACTCTCGATAAAACGTCACTCCTTGAAGAGTATTTAAAAATTATTAAATACAGTTTCGTGTCGGTAGGTAACTACAACACAGTACGATTGTGAATTCATTGAACAGACTGCCAATCAATCGTATGTTTGGATTATGATTTGGGACGCATTGAGGTTGTCATAGGGTGCGTCAGGTTTCTTCCTCATTGGAATTGTTACAATAATTGTTAGTCGAGTCGAAAACGCAGACACAACCGTGAAGTTGAGTCGAAATTCGCATATCAAAATCCTTAGATACTTTTCTGAAGAGCTTGACATCTATAACGAAAATGTCGAGGGCAAATATGCTGGATACTATGCAATATGAAGTTTCGTGGTCAGATTTGCAGCATGCGGAATGATCTTACAAAACTTGAGCTGCCCCAAAGGTGTACGCAGCTTGATCCACGGCACAAGGCGCTTGTGAATGGCATCAAGCAGCATATTATCCATTTGTGAGAAAAAAAGGAAAACTCTAATCACGAAATACCGATTAGGTTATTGCTTGTAACATAGTAATATTTATGGATATTCATTTGGAACAGTGTGATTTCCTTGGAGAAGGAGCTACAATGATCTTTAATCTTGTAGAAGTTGGCGACGTTGGAAAAAAAAAAGCCATCATGTTGACCGTGTCTCGTTCCTCCGTGACCTGCCATTTGAGCCTCCACTCCTCAAGTTTTAAGTTAGAGATTGCAAATACAATATAGCCGTACGAGATCTGGGAAAGGGCCACCGCAAGATCAGATGGGCCGGGCCAGACCTTATAACTAATATAGCCTTGTCAAATAATGCATGAAAGCGTCCTTTCTTTCAGTCCCATGGAGGCTGAAGGGTCTCGGCCCACCAAACTCATGAGAATCGAGACATCACATTGATGCAAATGTGGTGGGAGAAGGTATTAAAAATGTAACGTGGAAAAAGCAATGTGATAACTTTCATTTACATTTTAATGAAAGACATTCCAATGAATTATTCAACGGTATAGTACAAGAGCAAACATTCTAGCCTGCTTAATTATAATCTTTTTTCAACTTGGGACAATTGGATATCAAACTTGAATGTACATGATCATTCTCTAGGCGATTGGCGAATGTCATCCGTGTCTATACTTATCCTCATCCACACTTTGGACGGATCACTAAGTCTTGTTACCGATAAATGTGCAAGGCCTTGTTTGATCTTGGTCATTTCTCATATTGACGACGGAGAGGAATGCTTCCCGCTGCAGAACTTCACATGCTAAGCTTCACATCTGAAGAGTGTGAAGATTGCCAGGTTCCGCGCTCGTTCCTGCAATGGTACGGATGTAAGCTTGCCTTGCCAATATTGCCGTCACTGAGAGATGCACTCCTGCTAAAGAAAATGGTCATTAATGTCGGGAACAGTGGAAGACACCAATCGAAATCCCTCGAGCATTTGCCAAGGCTGGTTCTACCCTGCTGAATAGCTTTTGAAAAATCTAAATTTTCTTTAACTACTGTTAAAAGTTAGGTCATTCTAGCAGCAACAAAGAGTATAACTACGTAAAAAGAACAGCGGTGAGACTATCCTCGGTAAGATAATGAATGCGCTGAATCCTAGTTCTTGCTCAGATTTAGGTGTGTTCTATCACAAAGATAAGCCTGTCAAATAATCACCATTTTGACGGAGGAGGATGATGATGGGGTCCATGATCGCTTCTTTGCCATGTGGAATTTGGAATTTTGAAGGTGGTGTTGGGAAGCTGGGAGAAATTGACATATAATGACCACTCTAGTTGGACTAGAAATAGAGAATTCAGAATAGGGCTTAAGGTGGCATCAGGATCTTGTGAGAATACACAAATTCGAGAAGCAAAAACAGATGCCTGCCTTGTGAATGAATGTAGAGGAGAAGAAGGTAGCTCCTCCATAGTCTAACATAAACCTTTTACTTTAGAAGCCATGACTCGTCATCTTTCGATCAATTCTATCTAACTCAAAGGATAAATAGTTACCTTTTACCCCATTTTTCTCTTCTACAAATGTTTGCCTAGCAGAAAAGGCACCTGTTGAGTACAAATTAAGACTCTCCGAGAAGGGTGGAGTTGAATAGCAGCACATGCATTGCATCTCACACCGACGGTCTGCTGCTTCAAGTATTACATGTCCACCCACAGCTGCAACACGAGTATAAACACCACAAATTCTTGAACAGATGGTCATTCTGAATCAGAGATTTCATCTTCATCCTCATCTAGTATGTAGACCAGGGCCCGCTATCTTGCAGCTAAAACACAAGCCACACCTCTACTTGCTGTTGCGAAAAAAACATCAACTTGATTTCAGTCTGAGTTCTGTGAATATATGGCCATAACTAAAGAGATGTTTATATACCTTTATCGGGTAGAAGGAAAAGTACAACACATGCATCATGCTAAAACACAGGCAGGAAGTTGTTTAGTTTTTTTTTTTGTGCCTAGATCAACCTATCTAACAGTTCATATTAACTTGACATTGGAAAACATCACCGGTAATGCCATCTCTATCAGTAGCCAAATGTTCATTCAAACAAGCTTGCTGTTTGCATTGCATCATGTGGCTTTTAAGTAATTCAGAATATTTCCCAACAGAGATTAGAGAAGAATGCATTATGATGATAAAGGATTCTTGCAGGAGGAATTTCTTGTTGAGAACCAATGAGCTTAACATTATAGCAATGGCACGGAAAATTTCCTTCTACATCAACGAGTAGAACTGTACCATCTTCAAGTCCCAAGACAACAATCTTGCCATCAAGACCCCAGCATAATGATGTATAAATTTACCTGCAGTAGATTAGCATAATTAAGATAAGTCAGTATTGGCGACAGAATGAATGTGAGAAGAAAAAGTGGGTTCGTAATAGGCAACCAAGAAAAACAACACAGAGAGAGAGAGAGAGAGAGAGAGAGAGAGAGAGAGAGAGAGAGCATGAACAAATTCTGCACAATGAAATTAATAGAAGAAGAGGGAAGTAGAGAATGCACAATACCCATAAAATGTTAATCAAAATTTGTGAAGTGAGGAAAAGCTTTGTAACAGTACAAGATAACCGCGGGATAGCAGTTGCTTCATATGGAGTTTCTTTAGGCTAGTAGGTCATTTAAAGCGACAGGAATCTATATCTTTCTGGTGGTCTCCAATCCATTATATCAACCAAAACCAAAGCTCGTTGTTCTGCTTTGGAACTACGAGGTGGAGTAGATTCATGAAAGCTCACGTCAGGCAAGGATCAGAAGTTACTAGTATCTACAATTTAGGATCTCAACAGAAACCATTCAAGGGTTGGCTCAAGTACTATGGTGCACTCAACAACATGTTCTCCAAAGCATTTAGATGTTTATGGAGAAAAATTGCCTCCTCTCTCAATTTTTCCTGTGAGAATATATAGAAAGAACTACCAAGGTTAGGCATCTAATCGTAAGCTCTAATAAATTTGAATTACCGAGAGATAAAGTCATGTAAGAACTTAATGTACTTGGATGCAGCTCCCTTGACACTCCTAGTGTCTGTGTCCTGTCCGATTCCTAACTCCATCCCTCTCAACCAGATTGTCATACAAGTATGCAGCATAGCTTGAGATGTCCTATTAACAAGTAAGTTAGACACCCACCGGCAAACTTGATTAATCTCAACGAATTGAGCTCAATGCTTCTCTGTAATTAGAAGAAGATAAATTAACTTCAAGTACTACAAAATGGGAGAAACTTTCCAGCATATACTCTGCAATCTATAAATTAACTTCAAGTAGTACAAAATGGGAGAGACTTTCCAGCATATACTCTACAATCTAGGACACGTTCCATATCTCCTTGTAGGGAACAGTCAATCAGTTAAAAAAAGGAAGAAGAGGAGCCGGAAGTAGCATTACATTGTGGGAATCAACATTAGAAATCCTAGGAAGACTATGTAGATGCCTGACAGCATTGAGATGGTATTCTGCAGGGCCTAAGCCTACCATCTCCTTGTGGGCATGACGCATTTATGCATCTGACATAGCTATCTATCTAGCATAAATGACTTCCCAATTCGAGTTTTTTTTTATTTTCAACGACACTTTAACTGGTGAATCCAGAAGGTTGACAACATGCAAACATCCTTTGCCATTTCAAGGATGTAATATTAGAGTTTGGAAAAGTTTAAGAAAAATTGAGCTCCTCATCCTTTGATGATTTCGTTTCCTTTTAGAAGCACCTTGGGAAAGCTCACTTGGAGCACTTACATCCGCCAGTGGAATGATATCTGAATCCTGCCAATAAGTCAGATGAAACCAATCCAGCAACTAACATCAACGAACTACTGATGATACTCTGAAGTTTACGGATCTCTATTTCTCAAACTCGATATTTGTTTGAACTCTTCAGATCCAACTAATTGGGCAGCTAACATCATCAACCACAAAAGCTTTGATCAAATTAGGATAGTGTATTCAACTCAAGATGCTTGCTTTTGGGGGACATAGTATGATTCTTTTACTTATTAGTATGTGCTATTCATGCATTAGACTTAATGCGGACAATTTTCAAACGGCATATAGGATTTATGCAAAGGCTTCCCGTGTCTTTTCAGCAAGTAAATGAACTAACAAGAGCTTATGCAAAATATAAGGAATTATTTTACAGTACAGCTGATGATATCAAAAGACATTCTAGCAATCTCTTGCTTGGCTCAAAAGTTCAGGTATAGGTATATGATAGATGGTTTTAACAACTCTACAAACAACACGATGCACTCTTTGGGATATTTTTTATTACCCTTAAAGTAGGTATATCCTGGATTCAAACCAAACAAACATCGATCCATAGTTAGAAAAAAAATTCAAATTGCAATTTTCTCAATCGATCCAAATAATTCACGATGCTTTTGCTTCTGCTTTGTTTGCCACTTCACTTACCACCACACCATTAGTAGAAGAACTTGTTCTTGCATTTAGCATTTCTAGACCAATATGATTACCTGAATCAGCTAATGTATATAGTTCTGTGAGATAAAATGTGTGGAACACAATAGTTGGAAATTTTTTATCCCTAGTCAGTAGTGTATGAAAACTAATGGATGCCCTATCAACATGCTCGTTTTGCACCGTAAATTCACTCTTAAGTGTACCTTAGAAACATGTAGTCATGAGCTGCATGGTGAATGCAGAGCATACTAAAACCTCACATTAGAAGGACTGTCATATAAGGTCCTTCATTTAGCATTTCTCGATCTATACAATGAACTTTGACATGCTATCAAATACCTGTATACATCAATTTTTATTCAGTACCTGTAGCGTTCCAAAATCAATCCATCATTGGAAATCTTTATTTTTTTGCATAGGATGAAGGATCTTACCCGAAGACTAATGGCAAATGATGTGCTTAGGAAGCCTCTCAGTCTATTTTCATTACTGGTATGATAAGCAGAATCATTTTGCCATAGCATACATTAACTTCCATAAACATCTCCCCCAGAATCCTTGAATTCAAGTAAGAAAATAATGATCACACTTCAACCGGGAAATAATAATGACAAGATCATAATCTTCAAAGATACTGCAAGTAGGAAATAAAAATGAAAATCGAGCGGGATATCTCAAAAGAACAACGGAAACTTACTTGCTTTATGTATCTTTGTTAGAAAATGTGGATAATTTTCAGCATATTGCTCATCCAAGTTGTCCACATAGTGTGATCCAAATTCTATCATTTCGCTATATGCAAATGGTTTTTCCCCAATAAATCAGCATTCCAAATAATTTTGGAAATATTTTGAGTGACTTGCATCCAATGATACTCAGTTCTTCCAAAAACTCCAACCTATCAAGGCTTGGAATTTTGGCTAAGTTTTTGCTGTCTTCACCTTCCATATACATGCAGTCCCCGGGATTTTGGAAGGTCTACAATTTCAATTGAAGTGCACCCTTCGATATTTAGTAATTCCAAAAACTCCAACTTATCGAGTCCTTGAATTTCAGCTAATTTCTGGCATGATTTAGCATGTAAATACTTCAGACTCCCTGGATTTGGAAGGAGTAGCCTTTCAATTAAAGTGCAATAAGCGATAGACAGCGTTTCCAAAACCACCAACCTATCGAGACCTTGAATGTTGGCTAATTTCTCGCACGATTCAGCATTTAATACCTTCAGACTCTCGGATTTTGGAAGAAGTAGCATTTCAATTGAAGTTCTACAGATATTAAGGCTTTCCAAAAACTCCAACCTATCGAGTCCTTGGATATCAGTTAATTTCTCGCTATTGTAAGCATATAATGTCTTCAGGCTTTGTGATTTTGGAAGGATCAGCCTTTTAATTGAAGTGCATTCAGAGATATTAAGGCTTTCCAAGAACTCTAACCTATCTAGACCTTGAATTTCAACTAAGTCATTGCAAAGACGAACCTTTAATATCTTCAAACACTCAGACTTTGGAAGGTCCAACCGTCTGAGACCACATTGATTGCTAGTCAAACTTTCCAAATATATCAATCTGTCGAGACCTTGAACTTCAAGTAGAATAAAACAACTTTGGATGGATAATGTCCTGAGATTCATAAATTGCGAAACATCCAGTGTTTCAATAGAATCACTGCCATAAACATCTAGGGTTTCCAACTTGAAGGGAGTGTTTAGGGATTCTGGTAATTCTGAAGGAAGCGCATGGATGCAATTGAGAAATTTGCAATCCCAAACTCGTAGTTCCTTGAGATGGGTTAGGTGGGAAAGCGAAGGCAATTCGTGACTTTGACAGGTAACGCCCAAATAAGTTAAGCTAGAAGGAAGGTCAGGCAGCGATTGGAGGTTGAAGCACCAATAAAAATCAAGGCGTTGTAGAGAAGAAAGATTACTCATGCTTTTTGGCATTCCCCCTTTTAGTTCTCTGCAATCGGAGGCAAGTAACTCTCGGAGCTCTCTCAACATCCAAATACCATCGGGTAATTCTTTTATACCAGTGCCAGAAATATGTAGGATTTCTAGATTCTCCAAAGACCCTATGCTGTCTGGTAATGCAGAAAGGGCATAATTATCTCGTAGAAGGAGTTGCTCCAATGCTTTCAATTTACCTATTTCTACTGGAAGCTCCATAAGGCCCCCACACCTGCACAACTCCAAGCGAAGGAGGGCCTTCATGTCTCCAATTGAAGAGTCGATTTGTTGTAGACTCCAACAATTATTGAGGATTAGGACCTCTAAATTCTTAAAAGCAGATAGGAAGTCTGTATTTTTCAAGGATCGACAAAGAGAAAGGTCGAGAAATTTGAGCTCCTCTGCCATCTGATAAAATAGTAATTATTATTATTATTATAATTCAAAAGAAAATATAAAAAGAAAAGATAAGGGGATTGTTGTCACCTTGAAAGAACTCCATCCTGCCCATTTCTCATCTATTGAGCTCCATGACAATTCGAGTACAACTAATTTCTTTACATGAAAATTCTTTACTTCAATATTCATAGGAAAATTTGGCCACCGAAGCCATCTTAACTCCTCAATTGAGTCCTTAAAGTCTCCATTGATATGTACGCTCTCTACTTGAAGGAATCTTAGGCTCGTCAAATTCTTGAATTGTTTTTCTAGGTAAATGTTGTCATCTCGCTCAACTATATCGTTGGACCCTTTGCTCAAATTGATTGCCTCGATCTTGTCCGTTCCCTATAAATAAGAATGGATGTTCATTAATACTACATCCAACTAAAGTAATCTAATATCATCTTTTCATATTGCTATCGACGTGCATTAATGTATACAAGCAACCAGCTACACCAAGATATGATTCTCTTTTCACGCCAATAAACAGTATTTATAAAGGCTTACAACATGAAGGATGTCAACTTCCATTTTGAAATTTTGCCATAAGCATTCAGATCTTAAAAAGAATTATGATGCAATGGCTGATACAGAGTAAAAACTTAACAACTTGCAACCTTCTTCTTTCTGGTAATTGTAGCTTCATTATCATACTAGTTGGAACACGCGTGCCCAATGCATAGAATTTAATGAAATTGCAATGTGCAAAATCCAAAGTTGATTTGATCAACTTTAATAGAAATATATTCTTTTTTCCTACCTATATATTTCATATTGATTTCATGTATAGGAGTTGACTATGCTACTTAAATCATTAATAAGAAAATAACATATACTCTTATTTTCCATTGGAGTAATAACCAATTACAAGAAATTGAATATCGTGATAGTAGTTATATTAATATAGTAAGTACTTATTATTTTACTAATAAAATTGAAATATTGTTAATTAGTTATTATGCAATTATAAATAACTAAGACAAATAATTTGATATAATCATAATCGCAAATATCTGAGTTACCCAAGTATAATAAATATAATAAACTGCCCCTAATAATGGGGATGTATATTAAAATAAATAATTGTTGAAAGTGCAAAACATTTTGAAAAGTGAAAATTGAAACTAATCCCGGTTGTCAGCCTCAATGGCATAGCTTCTCCTTGGCCCCCAAGGAATAGCTATTCCTGGAGAATAGTAATTTCTAATCTATTTTTTAACAAAATGAAGAAATAATTGCTTTATCATAACCGATAGGAAATAGAATAGTTATTCTTGAGAAAAAAAATACTTTTGCATAGGAAGTCAATAGGTAATACCCAAAAAGTTCATGGATTTTCACATGTCAATTTCTCTGCACCAAAGTTTTTGTTATTGTACTTCACAATGTTGTACAAGATTTCATCGATACTCATAACTAAATGGTACAATAATCTGGGAAGGAATTAGATCTCAACACCAAAAAGAAATCCAAGAGAAGAGTAGCTATTAAAATAAAAAGGAAGAAATTACCATGAGAAGTAATTTACTCACATTACTCGTTTCCCTCATAAGCTTCTCTCTCAAAATATCAGCATATCCTATCTATCTATCTTCAAGATTTCTTTATGTGGTGTGTTACTTTTTTCACCTTCAAAAATCCATTTCCAAAATTTGGCCAAACCATAACTAAGGCTAGCCTTTTGTACTTGGGACAAAAGTAGCAAAACCTTTCCTACGCCTATAATGCCTAGCCTAACCTTCAGCATCTATGGAAAAAAATAATCAAAATAATAAATATAGCCCAACTATTTAACCACAGAACAAAGCTGACACATATCTAGAATTTCATCCGTTATCTTCCTTATGTCGCCATGGGTATCCTGCATTACTCACTGTACTAGTGTATTTAGTGAACCATGTCAACACACACCAATAAAGATGTTGTATTTTATTTTGTTGTTTTGTTAACAAACTTTGTTTATATCTTTGTTACAAAATTCCTAGCCTTTGTAAGTAAATAAAAAAAATTGTGGTTATAATTAACATGGTTGATTGTGCTTGTTCACTCATGAGTTATGTAGGATGTCGTGAGCTGATTTAAAGCGAGAATAGGCTAAATTGATAACAAGTGTCATTTTTGTCCCATGAGAGAAAGAATGAGTTTGACAGGTAATTATATCTTCATCCCACGTTCGATAGGTCGGGATTTTTTTTTAGGAATTTTCAACTTGTGTTATCTTTATCCCAAGTATAAAAGGTTGGACCTCTTTTAATCCAGCTGTGAACTCATTAATATCCAAGGAATGAGTTATGAGCGAGTTTAAATTATGCTTTAATTGTCTTTCATTTATTTCTTTATTTAATAAGTGGTGCCAGTGCTTCGTCCATGCTTCACACCTCGCATGCATATTTTTTTCATAAACACTTCGACAAGGGAGAGTATTACGCGATTTCTCACATCGCTTTGTCATGCTATAGAGCGTTTTGAACACGCAGTCTTTTCACAGTGCATTTTTGAAGTGCAACACTCAAGAAGAAGGATGTGGAGGAGATTCTTCACTTTCCCGGTCAATCTCAAGTGGTATTTTGGTCGAGCCTATGTTGGAGGTTCCATCTTAAGGTTCTATGAAAGGAAGATGATGGGAGTTGTAACTGGCTAGACTTATCTCCTTTGTCCCTTGGGACTTACAAGAGGTAGCAGTAGTTTTTCAAAACAAAGAAGGATATTTAGCATTTGTTTCTCGATTGGCAAACATACTTATTGTGGTTGTTTCACAAATATGAAAATAACTACGGATATTTACATTCAGTGTTGGAATGATATGAAAATAACTTATATCATTTTTATCAAAACACTCCGATTTCAACTATTGGTACCATGGATGAAGAGCAAATAAATCATGCAAAAATACTGAAATAATTATATAAAAAAGTCCCTTTCTAGTTGTAGAACTTAGCTACACCATTATATTTGTATATAAAGTATACAGCATATTCATTTTTCTTTTAGTTAGTTCAGTTTATTTGATCATGGAGTCCAAAGACATAATAAATAAGCATTGGCTTTGAATTTGTTAATATATGAATTGGCCACATAGGTCGCACGTTTAGATTGCAAATATGTGCTACTCTTTTTAGGCAACAACTTGAGTCAAACGAAATGATGGATCAAAAGTAGTAGAATCGCAGTTTTGATCAATTTCACAAATGCTAGTACAATCAAATACTTGATCTTACAAAAGAGAATTCTAGAGTATTTATCTCTTTGACTTTTAACGTGGAAAATGTAAAACATTTCTCTTTCTAATGGTCATTGCATAAAATACACTTAATGTCATACACACACATGTTATATTTAAGGAATTTATGTTCCTATCTAATTTGGTAAGTTTTGATCAGACCTTGCCCTATAAATATTGATAAATGGAATTCCTAGCTTAATATTACATAAATAAGTATCCCTCCCATTCTCCTTATCAAATAGTGACTAAAATTTCACAAGAAATGTGGCATCATTAGTCCTAATATATTTATTGCAACATAGGATTTATATATCCCGAGTAGTTATAGTCCACGATAGCATAGTCAAGTTCTTTGTTGCATGTGTCAAGGACGCAACTGAATCAATATAGGAATTCAGGATTTTGTTTAATATAGAATACTTCTAGCTAGTATCTAAACAATTTAACTTGCCAATATGCACTTGTTTAAGAAATATCTCACATAAGCTAAGATGCCTACTATTCTCATCAATGAAATGACATGAGGATACTAATATTGGAAGGTTCTATGTTCACTAGACCAAGCACTAATTAGTGGGCGAACACTATTCTAATAGTGGAACCTGGACTAAGTGAACAAAAGAAGAGAGAAATAGTTACCTTATTTCTCTTTAGCACTTCCAAGGCTTCCTTGGGGTCCCATAATCTACTTCGGTGCTGAGGTTGTTGCCGGTTTTCCTTGTAAATGATTGTCCTACCAAGATCTCTCAATTGGTCATGCATTTTGAGCCGATGATCATCTTCAATTTTTATTAACGACATGAATCTCAATACTTCAATTCCCTCCGCTGGAAAAAAGTCGCAAGCGTCCCACATGTAGTATGCAATTCTCTTGTCAGTGCCAATGAGAAAGCAAGCAATATCCAAAAATATTTGTCTTTGTCCATAGTCTAATATGTCGTAACTTATTCTTAACTTTTCTTGCACTTCCATACAAGAAACTTTTTTTAACTTCTTTATCATTTCTCTCCATTTTGTTGAATCTTTTCCGCACAACAAGGAACCAAAAACCTCAAGGGATAAGGGAAGCCCTCCGGCAATGGGTACAACTTCACGAGTGAGGCCCTCAAATTCATTTGGAGGAGAGTCCCTTCGAAATGCATGTTTGCTAAACAGAATCAAAGATTGATCGTTATCCAATTCCTTATGTTCATAGCAATAGTCCATGTCAGCAGCTTTAAGAATCCTTTTGTCTCTAGTGGTTATAAGGATCTTACTTCCTGAAGAAAACCAATCACGATTACCAGCCAAACAATTCAACTGAGCAACATTATCAATGTCATCAAGAAGAACGAGGACCTGTTTAGCTTTAAACCTAGAGGAGAGAAAGGTAGTCCCTTCATCCTCATTGCGAACTTCAATTTCTTGACGTAATATATCACAGATTAATTGCTTCTGTAAGTATTGTACACCATGACGCTTACATGATTCTCTTACATCAGCAATGAAGCTACGATGCTCAAATTGCTTGGAGAGCTTGTTGTAGATGGTTTTAGCAAGAGTAGTCTTACCAATGCCTCCCATTCCGTAGATGCCAACAAATACATGAGATTTATTCTCCACAACTTTCATAATCTCCTGCACGGGACTATCAATTCCAACCAAATTCTTAGAAATGACCAGCTCAAATTTTTTCTTCAGTTCACCCAACACTTTTTGAATAATCAATTCCACCAACTCGGCTTCGTCCCTATCAAATGTGGCAAGAGTTTAAATATGTGACAACAATAATTTTATATTGTCTACACATTGAGAAAATAGTAGTAAATCAATCCAGATATAAAATGAAAAACTTTTAAGAATTGTTTTTGTCACGTGGTATATGACCTTATATGCTAAGACTAAATGGGAAATGCTCGTGGTTGCTTCACATGGCGTGCCCTATTACACTATTACTGTTGACACCTAATTTTTACCGATCCGGTGCGTTTTAACCTGATTTTTGGTTTGGTCAAAGAGATTAGAAAATTTATGTGAAAAGAGATGGAATGAAAAGATTCAAAAATGTCCAGACGCTCACCACATGTGAAATTTTATATTGAAAGAGTAAATAGATTAAATTTTTCATTGTTTTAGATGATAAAAAAAAGTAAAAAGAAAGGATGAAGCAAAACAAATGGAGGAAGCATTAGACCGGGCCGCGCGACTTCCTTTTCCTCTCCTTGGGCCGAGCTCGCGAGCCCACAGGCCCACTTCCTCCCTCCTTTTCCTCTGGCGCGTTGTTCTCCCAACGGAGGAGATCTTCATGAATCTCTCCAAAGCAATTGATGGGAGAGGACAGATAGAAGACTCACACAAGCAACGGCAGAAAGGGGGTGCCACACGCCATTGACAAAAAGAGGAAGGGCAAAGGAAATAAAAAAAGGGGAATAGGAGTAAAAAAGAAAGTCAACAAAAAGAGGAAAGGAGGGAGAAAAGTCGTCTTGGGGTCTGGGGACATGAACTAGAGGGGGTTTGGTCTCCCTCAGGTAGCCGCTCTCTCTCTCTCTCTCTCTCTCTCTCTCTCTCATTCTCTCTCTCCGGGAGCTCACTCTCTCTCTCAGGCGCGGCCACCCCTCCAGTTTGCGGCCATCCCCCAGCTCGCGGCCGCACGCAACTCATGCCCCTCGGCTCACAGAATCTTCAGCTCGTCTTCTCTCCCAGCTCGCGCGGTTTGCCCCTCTCGCCTCCGTAGCCGCCCTCGCTCCCTCGCCACAGCCGCCTTCGCTCCCTCAACTCACAGACTCTCGCCCGTGAGAATCATTCGTGTGGCGAAGAGATCATTCATTCTTCATCGCCGAAGGTTCGAAGAAATTCGTCTGTTGCTAGTTCAACTCATTTGTCATTGATCCAAGCTCCCATCGCAGTTTTCGTTCGCAGGTAAGTCTCTTTGATCCCATCTAGAAAGCTCAAGTTTGTTGTTGTTCATCAACTCGCTGCACTTCTTTCAATTTCCCTGTGTAGTGCTGTGATTATTGTGGATTTGATGCTGAATGTTGTTCTTTGAGTTTTTAGCTTAATCGAAAGATTTAATTAATTGCGTAAGTTTCGTTAATTGAAGAGGAACAATAATATCGTTGGTTGTTATTTCCGGCGTTGGAGTTTTGTTGTTTGACTCTGAAGCTTGGATTGGGCGAAGACAAATTGGAAGATGACTCTGTTCATCCTTCTTTATTGCTACTTCGTGAGGTGGAGGAGGCCTTGGATTTGTTTTAGAACTTTGGGCTGCTGATTTGAAAGTAAAATGGGCCGAAACAATAGATGAAAAGGAGAAAGAGAATGGGCTTAGAGGAAGAGGCTAGATAGAAATTTAAAAAGGGCCAAATTCGAAATAAAAAGAATGGGCCGAAATAAAAGAAAGAAGGGTTGGGCCGAAATTTAAGTTTTTTTTTTCTTTTAAAATTTGTTTTTTTTTAAATGCGAATGGACTGGGCTTTACGCCCAGCCCATCCTCGGTCCGGCCGGGTTCTTTTAACCTGGTCCGAACCCCTTTTATAAAGAAAGTTAATAAAAGAAAATTCGAAAATAATAAAAAATAGAAAATAATAAAAGAAATTAGAAAACATAAAATATATAATAGAAAATTAGAAAACAGAAAATAAATAATGGAAAAATTAGAAAAACAGGAAATAGATAATAGAAAATTCAGAAAAGATTATTAAAAAAATTAAAAATATATAAAATATAAAATATAAAAATATAAAAATATAAAAAAACATGAAAAAATCAGAAAATCATAGAAAATAAAAAAAAACATTAGGAAATCATTAGAAAGTCCTAAAATCATCAAAAAAATCATTGAAAAAAAATCAGAAACAAAATCAGAAAATGATTAAAAAATCAATAAATAAATATAAAAATTCAAAAATAAATTCAATTGAATAGGTTCTTAGAGCTTAGCATTAAAACATTAGTGGACTAGTCTTCTAGGCGATGTATGCCTGCATGAAAACATTTAGGTTAACCAAACAATCAGTTTTAGGTACCGAAAGGGCATTAATTAATTAGTTAATGTAATCAAGTCTCCGTGTCCTAGAATCTCTGGTTGCGTAGAACGTGAAGCATTTCTCCCAATGCTTTCACTTGGTTTCTAGCCAACCTTAATAGGCTAGTGACGACTCCTTTTTAATAAAAAAAAACATTTTAGACTATAGGAGAATTCTTAAAATAAAAACGCCAAATGTCACGCGAGGTATGGGTTTGGGAAAATCCGAGCTCGGGATCGTAGGATCAAGAGCAAATACCTCTAAACCTATCTTTTCCCCCTAAAGGACGGGATTTAGGTCGCGACAGCTTGGCGACTCCACTGGGGACTTGTGGACTTAGGCCTAATAAAATTGATTGATTGTTAATTGTTGAGTGTTAACTAATATGTTTTATGCAACGCTTACATGAAGACAAAGGTAAGTCCACTAATTTGATGTTGTGTTAGATTGTATATGCATGTTGGGAGATATAAGGGGTGGAGTGTTTTGTTAACCAGTTTGTCTTGCAGAGAGATGTAGGAATGTATGAATATGTGGATGCAATTGAAGTGTTGTTTGAACATAAATTGATGTGCATGTTTTCTTATTATTGCATCACTACACCTCGCACACACAACCTGCGGCCAAAGCCCAAACCGTGATTAGGAAACCCTTAGGAGGTGTTGAAAGGAGGAACCCGCGTGGGGAACGACCCGTGGTAATCCCCTTTCGATCCCGCTCGTTCTAATTAGTGATGAAGGGAACTATCCGACGAAAGTGCAGACGGAAAAACCCTTCGGATCTAGTAAGAATGGGAGCCTTAAGCCTATAGATATCCTCCCATTAGATACTATCCTCACAATTTCATGCGTTTGTGTTTTTAAATGCAACATCATTGTCCCATTCTCACCATGGTTTGTAAGTATTTTCCTTTACCCACTTATCATTACTTCGATTTTATTTTATTTTATTTTTATTTTTTGTTTCTTTCTTTGGTCATACGATGTGTTGCGATTTGATTCAAATGCCCGTATAGGTTTAGTTTCGATGGGTACTCCCGAAATCCGAATCATCCCTTCCCCAAGGAAGGCCCTTCTAAGCATGTGGGATGGTCTTACCGACAATAAACGAGATTATGTGGAAAGGAAGATTGGATATCTCATTTCCCTTCTACACGTGGAGCCTCAGGCAGCCATGGTCAAAGCGATAGCACATTTTTGGAACCCGACGACCTCCACATTCGTATTCGGTCGAAACGAGCTAACCCCGACTTTAGAGGAGTTGGATGTCATCATAGGAAGCACACCATCTTTTGGGTGGGCCAAACCTTTAATAGGCTCCGATCCTATTTCAAGTTTAAGTGAATTTTTAAAAGTAAACACCATTGAAATTAGGAATGTCTTATGAGGAAATTCAAATGCCCTCCCTTTTTCTTATTTGGAAAGACACTTAGCCAGTTTATCCACCGAATCAGACCTTCAAGATGCTAAAGTTTTCCTTCTTGCCTTCTTTGGTTTTGTCATCTTTCCTCATACAAGAAAAACCATGGACCCTCGAGTTGCTTTTATCGTTCACCAAATTTGTCACTCAAAAGGGTTTACGAACATGATTTTAGCCGAAACATTCATTTCCCTATCTCGATTTAAGGATGGCTCTTCTAGTGTTTTTAGGGGTCCAATAGGTCTTCTTCAAGTTTGGCTCCTCTCACATTTAAAGGAATTCGGTGGCAGTATGTTTATTCTAGAAGTCGATAAAAACATGCACCCTCTTTCAAAATATAAAGAAATAGAGAAATTTATCCATTTTTGGTCATTCCATTCATGGATGGATTTCTTTATAAATCTTGTTCCAAGTCAAATTTTATGGCAAGCCTCATGGATAAGATTTCCCAAAGCACGACTTACTAGCGGGTTTGACGATCCAATCCCACTCTTGGGACTCACTGGATCTACGTCATATTATCCATTAAGGGTAGCTCGTCAATATCGCATGCTTCAAGAAATCCCTCCTCCACTAAAGTCGGGTTTATATCGTTTTGACTTCCGCCCTCAATTCATCCAAGGAGATCAAGTCCAACAGATCAAGGAGCAAATTGATAAGATGGAGGATGTGCTATACCATTGCCCACCAAGAGATGTGGATTGGGTTTTGGAATTGGAGGACGAAATGAGAGAACATCACGCTTCTAGAGAGTACATGCTTCGTCAACCAGAACCTGAGCTCAAAGTGCTTCTCCCTTACGTTTCTCCTAACCCAACTCCAAGGGAAATTCAGATTCAATATGCCATTAGAGAAAGAGACGAAGCCCTAGCCAAAGTGGAACGCCTTACCCAAGAGAACAAATGGCTCCGCTCATGTCAATCGAAGAGCTCAACCCGAACCGAAGCTTCAAGCTTGTCCCGTTAAAATTTCATTTCTTTGTATAAACTCTTTTTTTTATGGTCCCTTTTCCTTAAATTAGTTTAATGTATAGGGCTTTTTATTTTTATTATTTTTCGAGTACAAGAACCTTCTCTTTTTTTTTGAAGAGCGTTTGATGTAATTAAGGATCTTATCATTTTTTAGAGTTCTTAGTAATTAGCAAGCGAGCATTTGAATCAAACCAGCGTATTGCCCCTTTTATTATATAAATTCTTGATATGAAACTCCGATAAGAATATATTTTCGTGAAATTGGACTTACACGAAGGATTCTTATCTGTGTTACATTACGAGAATCGATAATATAAAAGGGGAGTTTAATTGTCTCTTCGTATTCTGTTCTACTCACTTTTTTCCTTTTTCTTTTCCTTTCTTTCCTTTTGTATTCGATCCACAGGTATTAAATCACGGCTTTCGAACGATCGCTGATTCTCACGAGGTCAAGATCCCTAAAAATGAACATGGAAGAGCAGAACACCCGTTTCGCCACGATTGACGACAAGATTAATGATGTAGCTGCCCAGTTTGCGCAATTTGCAAACGATATTCGAGCCGCTTTGGTGCTGTCCAACCCAGATCAAGCAGTGCCCGAAGCGATTCCAGAGCCGGTGACCGTCGAGGCTGGAGACAAAAATGTGCAGATGCCAACTCCAACACCCGTGGTGGTCGAGCTTGACCCCATTTCTGAGGCTATTACAACACGAATGGAGGAGGAGAACAATAGAAGATTTGCTAAATTGGAGGAGAAACTTCGAGCCATGCAAGGCTATGAAGCGAATGTAATGGAGGATTTATCCCGATACTCCAAGATGCACTTTCCGGACAAATTCAAGATCCCGGAGTTTGTCAAATATGATGGAACTGGAGATCCAAAGATCCATTTGAAATATTATCTGAACCGAATGGGGAGATATGTGCAAAACGCCTCGCTTTTGATCCAAACTTTTCAAGAAAGTCTATCTGGCCCGGCTCTACAATGGTATATCCTGCTGGAGCCCGAGAAAATGGAACGCTGGGAAGAAGTGGCTGAAGCTTTCATACTGCAGTACAAGTATAATACTGAGATCGCTCCTACATGCGATGTTCTAGCTCGCACGGAGAAAAAGAGGAGCGAATCTTTCCGAGCTTTTGCCCAAAGGTGGCGTACCATTGCTGCACAAGTTAATCCGCCATTGGACGATAAGGAAATGATCGAATTATTCCTTAGGGCCCTTCCCAGGATTTTTACAATAAAATGATCGGATCAGGCTGTGATACTTTCTCTCGGCTAGTAACCATTGGAGAAAGGATTGAAGGAGCCATCCACGAAGGACGAATTAGTGAAGGGTCGAGTCGCAGATTCCCCATCAAGAAAGATAAAGAAGTGGAAGTAGCATTTGTTCAAGCCCCAGTTGAACCAAGATTACCCCCAAACTTGCGATACCCTTCAGTATCCGGAGGAAGAACTAACCAGAGTTATGAAGTAAGAGGAAAGACACCAAGAATTTTTACCCCCCTTCCGAGGCCGTTATCAAAATTGCTGCCAATGTTGTTGGCGAAGCAAATGGTCGCCAAGGAAGTACCTCGAGACAATCCTCCCAGATTTTACGGATTCGACATGTCAAAATCATGCGAATATCACATGGGCGAAAAAGGGCATGATGTTGACAATTGCTTGATACTCAAAATCAAAGTACAGAACTTGCTTGATAAAGGGATATTGGCTTTTAAAGACTCACAACCCAACGTGCAGCAAAACCCTCTTCCAGATCATGGACAAAACGTAAACATGATTATTGGAGTTGTTTGTGGTGATATAGACTGTCCATCCGAACCGGAGGGAAGAAGTGATGACCCTTCTCTGTTTGAAGGGATGATAGCCATGATAACACCCATAGTTATTGACTTGTATGCTGAAGAAGAGGCTTTGAGATCTAATAGGAGTGACATTGAGCATGTGGCGATTGATCATATAGCCGAGGAGTTCACATTGCTAGGGATGAGCAAGGATGACATTGAAACGGTGGTTATTGAGTTGCCGCCATTAGATGAAGAAGAAGTCATGTTAGAAATTTCGCCGAAGCTGAACACTAAAGCTGTTTTTTGGAACTATGGGACAAATGAGATTGATGTGGTCACTCGTTCAGGTCCTTGCTACGCACCTACTGAAGTAGTCGAGAAGAAAGCAGTCACCAACGAGGAGGCCGAAAAATTTCTTGCAATCATCAAGAATAGTAAGTTCAAGGTGGTGGAGCAGCTGCGGAAAATGCCAGCCCAAATTTCGTTGCTGGACCTTTTTAAGACATCAGAAAAGCATAAAAATGCATTGTTGAAGGTTCTTAATGAAGTGCATGTCCCAGAGACCATTGACGATAGCCAACTGGAGGAGTTCGTTGGGTCCATATTGCTAAAAGACCAAATGTCGTTCTCTGATGAAAACTTCCCTCCGGAGGGCCATAACCACGCTAAAGCTTTACTCATTTCGGTGAAATGCTGCAACAAGGTGATTTCGAGGGTGTTAATTGATAATGGTTCAGCTTTAAATATCTGCCCTTTGGCTACTTTGCATCGCTTGGAGGTTGATGAAGCGAGAATTAGAAGCTCTAAATTGACTGTCTGTGCCTTTGACGGGATGAAGAAGCAGGTCATCGGCGAGATTGAGCTTGAGCTTTTGATTGGCCCGGTACCTTTCTTAGTGAATTTCCTAGTGTTAGATATCCCTAGTGCTTTTAACTTTCTATTGGGACGCCCGTGGATACACACTGCTGGGGCAGTACCCTCTAGTTTGCACCAGAAGGTCAGATTCATTGTGGACAACAAGTTAATCACCGTTCATGCTGAGGCAGACTTCAAGGTGTACCATGATACTGCCATCCCATACATTGAACCAGAAGCAAAGGAGGAGTCCAGCTATCAAGCGTTTGAGTTAGTGTCCATGATTTGGGTGCCAGTTGGAGTTGCCATGCGTAAGCCCGAAATGAGTAAATCGCCGATGATGTCAAGCAGGGTGTTACTCGAATATGGGCATACCCCAGGAAGAGGATTAGGCACACATGCTCAAGGTATCACCAGACCTATTAGACTCGCTAAATGCTACCAAAGGAGAGGTCTGGGCTATGTTGAAACCAAGGATGGGAAGAACAACAAAAAGCCAAAGGAAGGAGGAGAACTTCGTCGGCGACTACTCCCTCCTCCTATAGAAGAAAATTTCCGAAAATAATCTCGGCTGTTGCATGAAGAGGAAGGAGTCATATATGATGTTGCTCATTTGTTTCAAGAAGACTTCATCTGCATGATCTCTGACGAAGCGGCTGAATCTTCCGCTAGTTATCTTGATCCGTCTTTGTAGGGATGCTCCCTATTTAATTTCCTGTCTATGACTATCTTTCATTATTTAGGAACTGTCCATCTTTGCAATTTATCTTAATATGTAATCTACATCTTGGATTTTGAGCTGTTGATCCAGGATCGTAAACTTTGAAAAAATTGCCTTATCAATATAATATGTATGCATGTTTTATTAAGGACATGTAGAAATATCACACCAGCCCGATGATGAGACGCATTCATTCACTTAACAGTGTTGCGTGAGGCCTGGATTTCTACATGTTTTCTAGTTTCTAAAGAAAAGATGTATTGGGTCCAATGACATGAGGATCAATTTTTGAACTACTTCCATTTCAAATTTTATTTTCAAAAAAAATGTTTTAAAATTCATGCATTGCTTTCATTCACTAACCATCTTTATTGCATCTCAGGCATGACATTCTAAATGATAAATGCGTATGTGACTCGGAAATGGATAATGAAAAATCTCTCGAATCTGATACGGATAGCGACGATGGCCAGAAGAACGTCAAAAGAGATTGGATCTGTCATGAGGAGTCCAAACCTCTGACAGTAGAACCGACGATAACAGTGAACTTAGGAGATGATGACAACGTCAAAGAAACTAAAATTGGTGCCAATCTTTCAGAGTTTGAAGCAAGAAGGATGATCGATCTTTTGAAAGAATATCAAGATGTGTTTGCTTGGTCCTATGCTGACATGCCAGGTTTAGATCCAACGATTGTTGAGCATGCATTACCGACCGAGCCTGACATCCCACCTAAGAAGCAAAAACTTAGGAGGACCAAACCAGGGTTATCAAAGAAAATCGAGGAAGAGGTTATGAAGTTATTGAAAGTCGACTTCATAGAAGTGTCACATTATCCTGATTGGATTGCTAACATCGTGCCGGTAATGAAAAAGGATGGGCGAGTTAGGGTATGTATTGATTATCGTGATTTAAATAAGGCGAGCCCAAAAGATGATTTCCCATTGCCTCATATCGACGTTTTGGTAGACAGTACCGTCGGATTTGAATTATTTTCGTTTATGGATGGTTTTTCTGGGTATAATCAAATCAGGATGAAGGAAGAAGACAAAAGCAAGACTTCCTTTATTACTCCATGGGGAACCTTCTGTTATAAGGTGATGCCTTTCGGACTGAAAAATGCTGGGGCAACTTATCAAAGGGCAATGGTCACGTTGTTTCATGATATGATGCATAAAGAGATAGAGGTGTATGTTGATGACATGATTGCTAAGTCAAGGAGTGGCGAAGACCATATTGGTGTGCTTAGGAAGTTATTTGGTCGGCTCCGAGAATTCAAGCTGAGGTTAAACCCTGCAAAATTTATATTTGGGGCAAAGTCTGGGAAGTTGTTGGGATTCATGGTTAGTGACCGAGGTATTGAAATTGACCCGTCTAAAGTCAAAGCCATTTGTGACCTGAAAGCTCCTACAACTGTTAAGGAAGTTCGAAGCTTATTGGGAAGATTAAATTATGTGGCAAGATTCATTTCCCGATTATCAGAAACAGCCAAACCATTCTTCAAGCTGCTGAAGAAGAACGCTAAAATCGAATAGGACGACGAATGCCAAAAATCCTTTGAAGAAATTAAGGATTATCTTTCCCATGCGCCAATACTAGTGCCACCAATCACTAGAGTGCCGCTGATCTTGTATCTAACTATTCATGACCAATCCCTAGGAGCTATGTTAGCCCAGAAAAGGCCAAGTGACCAAAAGGAACATGCGATATACTATCTTAGCAAGAAATTCACCGTTTCAGAGATGAGTTACCCGGAAGTGGAGAGGACATGCGTGGCATTGGTATGGGTCTTACACAGACTGCGTCAATATACTCTTCATCATCAAATTTTGCTCGTGACTGACAATGATCCTATTAAATACCTTTTGGAGAAACCCGCCTTGGTTGGAAGGTTAGCCAAGTGGCAAGTTCTAATTTCTGAATTCGATATACGGAGTATGAATCAGAAATCTATTAAAGGAAGAGCTATAGCTGAAATGTTAGCTGAAAGCCCCAGTCGAATAGAAAATGCTGAGGAGGGTGATCATGTTGATGAACGTATCCAAACGATATCCGGTGATAAGTGGACCATGTACTTTGATGGCGCTGTCAATCTATCTGGCTCTGGAACAGGGGCAGTCTTAATTTCCCCGATGGGCCAACATTACCCAGTAGCTGCAAAATTGGTATTCCCATGTACCAATAACATCTCGGAGTATGAAGCATGTATCATTGGCTTGCAATTAGCCATTCATATGAAGGTTAAGAAGTTACAAGTCTATGGTGATTCGGCACTTATTATCCTTCAAACCGAAGGACAATGGCGAACGCGTGATACTAAATTGATCCCATATCATGAGTTTTTAGAAGAATTGATTAAGGAGTTTGAAGAAGTCTCTTTTGAATATTTGCCAAGATCTCAAAATCAGTTTGCCGATGCATTGGCCACCCTATCGTCGATGTTACAAGTAATGGAAGGAATGGACATTGAGCCATTGAGAATCGAGATTCTTAAGCGTCCAGCCTATTGCATGGTGATTGAAGAAGAGGCGGACGGAAAACCGTGGTATTACGATATCATGACCTATCTTCAAAAGGGAGAATTCCCTAAAGGAAGTGATGCATTTGATAGAAAATATTTGAAGAAATTGGCATCAAAATTCTTTGTCAGTGGCAGTGCTTTGTATAAAAGATCTTTTGATTCAATGTTGCTTAAGTGCGTGGACGCTAAAGAAGCTAATCAACTGATGAAGGAAATACATGAAGGAATATGTGGCCCGCATATGAATGGTCACTTTCTGACGAAGAAGATCATGAGATTGGGATATTTCTGGCTAGCCATGGAAACTGACTGTATCCAGCATGTCCGGTATTGTCACCAATGTCAAATCTATGGAGACAAAATCAATGTCCCACCAAATGAATTGCATCAAATGTCTGAACCTTGGCCATTTTCTATGTGGGGCATTGATGTGATCGGTCCAATCAATCCAAAAGCTTCCAATGGGCATCGTTTCATTTTGGTGGCAATTGACTACTTCACAAAGTGGGTCGAGGCGAATTCCTATGCTAACGTCACCGCTAAAAATGTGGCCAGATTCATTCGCAGAGATATTGTCGCACGATATGGAGTTCCCGAGTCGATCATCACAGACAATGGCTCGAATCTGAACAACAAGATTGTGGATGACATGCTTAAGGAGTTTCAGATTTGTCATTTAAATTCCTCGCCATATCGTCCTCAAATGAATGGAGCCGTGGAAGCGGCTAATAAAAATATAAAGAAGATATTGTCAAAAACAGCTGACAATTACCACGATTGGCATGAACGGTTGCCGTACGCGTTGATGGCTTATCGAACCTCGATCCGCACTTCAACAAGGGCAACACCTTTTTCATTGGTTTATGGTATGGAAGCAGTTTTACCCGTGGAAATGGAAATTCCTTCATTAAGGATCTTGTCACAAGCTGGTTTCTCTGAGACTGAATGGGTACAACAGAGATGTGATCAATTAAACTTAATTGAGGAGAGGAGGCTCAAAGCTCTATGCCATGGCCAATGTTACCAACAACGGGTTGCCAAATCATTCAATCGTAAGGTTCGACCGAGATATTTCATGGTAGATGATCTTGTGCTAAGAAAAGTGCTACCTTTTTCTTTAGGCCCACGTGGGAAGTTCACTCCTAATTATGAGGGTCCATATGTTGTTAAGAAAGTTTTATCAGGTGGTGCTTTAATTCTTGTTTAAATGGACGGTCGTGAATTGCCTAGGCCTGTGAATGCTGATTCAGTAAAAAAATATTTTCCATAAATCAAAGATATGAGAGCCGTTCCTGAGGAAGTCTGAGTCCTTAATGCCATGATTATTATGTGCGCATCCACATGTGTTCGTTTTGTAGGAATAAGAATCCGTATCAAAGAGACAAATACGAGGTTATAGCCTAAATCCCTTTTCCTGAGGAAAACTGGGAGTGCTAGAATGGGGCACAAGCCTAAGGGTAATGTTGTATAGTTCCCAATCCCACATTTAGTTGAAGGCATGCTCAATTGATACATATGTGCTTGCTCTTTTACAGAGCATCAGGTCTCCAGATCACAGGTAAGCTCTCTTTTCCCAAAAAAAAAAACGAAACAAAACAAAACAAAGAATGTTTTTCAGAAAAAACAAACACTAAAATTGGAAACTTTGCAAAAGAAGGAAAAGACATTCTTAGTGAGATTTTCCTTATCTCGAATTTCGTTTGATTATCAATTAAAAGTTTGTCTTAAATCAAAACTTTGTCCTTTCAAAAGATTTACAAAAAAATAAAAATAGATTCATTAATCATGCCAAATGAAGAAACACTTAGAATGAGGAAGGGCAAGCTAATCCCAAACACCTTCGTTAAACACATTGAGATTTGAGTGAGTAAAGAATATCACTGTGTTTAAGGGCAAGAGATTCATTCGCAAGTAGTACATGGACTAAATGAAAAAAGGCATTTCTTTCATCTATCATATACACAACAGGTGATCATAGTCAAACCCTTTGAGCCTTTAATCATGGAGAATTTTTACAAGTTACCCCTGTCAAGAAACACCCCACAATGGGGGCAAATATGGAGGTTTAGCAGACACTATCGGTGAAAAAGATAAGAAAGATTCCTTTGTCTTCACTTGCATTAATCTTTTCGTGGTAACTTTAGGAGGATTTTTTATGGAAGCTCGAAACATCCTGAAATGAAGAAGAGCGTTTTCCTTCTCTACCCATACACTCGTATCCCTTGATTAGCCAAATTGAGCCAAAAAAAATCAATCAATTCATTTCTGAAAACCCGAGTGGTGATTATCTCCCCACACTGGGGCAAGACAATAAAAAAATCTCTCGAAAGTCCTAATAGCTTTGAAAAAAAAGGTTCATAAAAATCTAGGGTGCATGAAAAAGCAGTGTGCCTAGTAAAAGCAAGGCCAATGTCAAAAAAAAAAAAGACTCATGCTAAGTATGAATGTCTTGAAAATCATTGTTCAGAACGAAAATCATTCCAAATGCAAAATTTATTAGAGAAAGGAGCGAAGCTCTTATGGTTGAATCAACAAGCACAAGGACTTTCGAGTTAAAAAAATCATGATATGACAATGTTGTCAAGATTATCATCAACTCATGAATTCCCTTTTCTTTAAAATTGTGTTGAGCCTATTTAAGCCTTTCCCCTGAACCAGCATTACAACCATTACCTTAAGTCTCTTCGATCAGGATGATTTGAGTGGAAGTAAGGATTTTCAAAGAAGTTACTGCTTAAAGAAGTGAGAACAAAGCTATTTTATCTCATCTTGAGGTTTCTTGACTTGTAAACCCGGCGATGATGATGATTCATGATTATTTCTTAGCCAGTGATGCTTATCCGTTGTTAAAACTATAACCCAACCTACATTACAGTCCTTTAAAAGACCTCTTGGATTGGTTGATATGTATTTATTGCGAATGATTCTCGAAACCTTCAACACTGGTTGTGCGAGATATCCTGAGTGATTAAATCTCACTGATGATCTTGAGAGTATGTGAGAAGACCTTTCGGACTAAGGTTCTCCATTTGGCATGCTTGACTAACTCTTTTTATGAGTTAATCCCAAATGCATTTGATAATAAATGAATTGATTTTGCTTAGGCAACCAATGATCATTCACTAGTGACATTTCTTGGATATTGTTTACCCCTTATTATTGGACATGATGAGCTTTCGTTGCCTGGAGATCCCGGTGAGTCTTCAAAGCCCTAAAGTCTTTTTATAAACATGGTGAGCTTTCGTTGCCTGCGGTGAGCTCTAGTAGCCCGTGGTGAGTCTTCATAGCCTTGAGTTTTCTCCAAATTAGCCAAAACTCGTTATCACACGGTAAGGCCCTCCTCAAGTCAAATTCGTTTCTACACGATTAAGACTTTATATATACAAAGTCCGTTTTTACACGGTATCCTCATTTGTCGAAATCCGTTTGAAGACGGTAAGACCTCCTCAAGTCGAATTCGTTTCTACACGATTAAGACTTTATATATACAAAATCCGTTTTTACACGGTATCCTCATTTGTCGAAATCCGTGTGAAGACGGTAAGACCTCATCGTTTGTCGAAATCCATTTGTACATGGTGAAACACTTTAAACTAGCCAAAACCCGTTTTTATACGGTAAGGCTCCTTGAAAGTTGAATCCGTTTTTACACGGTAAGACTTCTTAGTACTAGTCAAAATCCATTTGTACATGGTAAGACTCTTTTTCTTTCAGTTAAAAGTAAGAAATAAAAAACGAATTATCATAGAAAGTGTTCATCACTATACCGGCAAAATTTAGGCGCATCCTATCTTTGAATGAAACCTCTTCGAGCTCCCCTTCAAAGAGGGGCAGCTGTTGACACCTAATTTTTGCCGATCCGGTGCGTTTTAACCTGATTTTTGGTTTGGTCAAAGAGATTAGAAAATTTATGTGAAAAGAGATGGAATGAAAAGATTCAAAAATGTCCAGACGCTCACCACATGTGAAATTTTATTTTGAAAGAGTAAATAGATTAAATTTTTCATTGTTTTAGATGATAAAAAAAAGTAAAAAGAAAGGATGAAGCAAAACAAATGGAGGAAGCATTAGACCGGGCCGCGCGACTTCCTTTTCCTCTCCTTGGGCCGAGCTCGCGAGCCCACAGGCCCACTTCCTCCCTCCTTTTCCTCTGGCGCGTTGTTCTCCCAACGGAGGAGATCTTCATGAATCTCTCCAAAGCGATTGATGGGAGAGGACAGATAGAAGACTGACACAAGCAACGGCAGAAAGGGGGTGCCACACGCCATTGACAAAAAGAGGAAGGGCAAAGGAAATAAAAAAAGGGGAATAGGAGTAAAAAAGAAAGTCAACAAAAAGAGGAAAGGAGGGAGAAAAGTCGTCTTGGGGTCTGGGGACATGAACTAGAGGGGGTTTGGTCTCTCTCAGGTAGCCGCTCTCTCTCTCATTCTCTCTCTCCGGGAGCTCACTCTCTCTCTCAGGCGCGGCCACCCCTCCAGTTTGCGGCCATCCCCCAGCTCGCGGCCGCACGCAACTCATGCCCCTCGGCTCACAGAATCTTCAGCTCGTCTTCTCTCCCAGCTCGCGCGGTTTGCCCCTCTCGCCTCCGTAGCCGCCCTCGCTCCCTCGCCACAGCCGCCTTCGCTCCCTCAACTCACAGACTCTCGCCCGTGAGAATCATTCGTGTGGGGAAGAGATCATTCATTCTTCATCGCCGAAGGTTCGAAGAAATTCGTCTGTTGCTAGTTCAACTCATTTGTCATTGATCCAAGCTCCCATCGCAGTTTTCGTTCGCAGGTAAGTCTCTTTGATCCCATCTAGAAAGCTCAAGTTTGTTGTTGTTCATCAACTCGCTGCACTTCTTTCAATTTCCCTGTGTAGTGCTGTGATTATTGTGGATTTGATGCTGAATGTTGTTCTTTGAGTTTTTAGCTTAATCGAAAGATTTAATTAATTGCGTAAGTTTCGTTAATTGAAGAGGAACAATAATATCGTTGGTTGTTATTTCCGGCGTTGGAGTTTTGTTGTTTGACTCTGAAGCTTGGATTGGGCGAAGACAAATTGGAAGATGACTCTGTTCATCCTTCTTTATTGCTACTTCGTGAGGTGGAGGAGGCCTTGGATTTGTTTTAGAACTTTGGGCTGCTGATTTGAAAGTAAAATGGGCCGAAACAATAGATGAAAAGGAGAAAGAGAATGGGCTTAGAGGAAGAGGCTAGATAGAAATTTAAAAAGGGCTAAATTCGAAATAAAAAGAATGGGTCGAAATAAAAGAAAGAAGGGTTGGGCCGAAATTTAACTTTTTTTTTCTTTTAAAATTTGTTTTTTTTTAAATGCGAATGGACTGGGCTTTACGCCCAGCCCATCCTCGGTCCGGCCGGGTTCTTTTAACCTGGTCCGAACCCCTTTTATAAAGAAAAGTTAATAAAAGAAAATTCGAAAATAATAAAAAATAGAAAATAATAAAAGAAATTAGAAAACATAAAATATATAATAGAAAATTAGAAAACAGAAAATAAATAATGGAAAAATTAGAAAAACAGGAAATAGATAATAGAAAATTCAGAAAAGATTATAAAAAAATTAAAAATATATAAAATATAAAATATAAAAATATAAAAATATAAAAAAACATGAAAAAATCAGAAAATCATAGAAAATAAAAAAAAACATTAGGAAATCATTAGAAAGTCCTAAAATCATCAAAAAAATCATTGAAAAAAAATCATAAACAAAATCAGAAAATGATTAAAAAATCAATTAATAAATATAAAAATTCAAAAATAAATTCAATTGAATAGGTTCTTAGAGCTTAGCATTAAAACATTAGTGGACTAGTCTTCTAGGCGATGTATGCCTGCATGAAAACATTTAGGTTAACCAAACAATCAGTTTTAGGTACCGAAAGTGCATTAATTAATTAGTTAATGTAATCAAGTCTCCGTGTCCTAGAATCTCTGGTTGCGTAGAACGTGAAGCATTTCTCCCAATGCTTTCACTTGGTTTCTAGCCAACCTTAATAGGCTAGTGACGACTCCTTTTTAATAAAAAAAAACATTTTAGACTATAGGAGAATTCTTAAAATAAAAACGCCAAATGTCACGCGAGGTATGGGTTTGGGAAAATCCGAGCTCGAGATCGTAGGATCAAGAGCAAATACCTCTAAACCTATCTTTTCCCCCTAAAGAACGGAATTTAGGTCGCGACAATTACTTGGACATAATTTATGAAGCTAGAAGAGACTTGAGGGCATTGCTTATGAATCTTGAGTATTATATATATATGGATTTGAACCAAATTTTAATCGTGTTGCTTGTTAAAGAAATTAGGGATGATGTAGACATGACCTTGACAATTTTTTGGAGCGTTTCAATAGGGAAAAACCCAACAGGCCTGCCTTGTCAATAAAATGATCCTAAGTGTTGATGCAAGAGGATATCAGGTCTTGTTATACGTCATTCAAAGTGTCATATTGTGAAATATCAAAATGCAATTGAGGGGATTTCTTCTTGTTTATGCAATTCTACATGCTTGCAAGTTTCTACTTGTGTCGTGAAGTTAGTATCATTCTAGATTGGCGCTCTTATCAATTTTCATTGCTTCTAGGGATGATAACATGTTGTACCTTGTTTTCCTTTTGAATATCTATGTTATGTGGTTTTGATTGATCTAATATTGATTTCATTGGGAAGTAGAAGAATTTTTTTTACCCAAAATAAGAACATTGCTTCAATATATGCAGGTATATGAGGTAGAAATCACCTGTTGAAGATAGGAAGATGCATTGAAAATTATTTCAACAAACATATAATAAAAAAAATCCTTTTTCTCTTTTTTATATTTACCATCATGGTATATCACCAATGAAGCATTTCTTTTGTAAAAATAATTTGAATAGCTACTAATCAATGACCTTAGTGATTTAATAAATGTAACTAGGAAAGGTAAATAATTATGGCTTTGCCAATCACTAAGCACCGTGTATGACGTTATGAGCTTTAAATAAAAAGCACCAATTAGTTGTACTATTAATCTAAAATAGATATGCAATTCGAAAAGTTTGTGACGAAGATTAATGTAGTGTACACTTAAAAATAGGAAAACAAATGTTTAAAAATTTTGGACATGAGAGTAAAAATTCATTAAAGAATCTTATTATTCAAGCAAATAGGATCATAACAATAAAATTTATAATTAGGTTGGACGATGTTGTCAAAGCAAAAAAACTAAAAGAGGAATAACTTGCGGATCTCATGCATTATGGCCAACAAGATCTTATCCTTTCTTTGTTATATAAAAAAGAACGAAAACTACGCAGGCAAGAATCAAAACAACCAATAAACACCCACGCATATTAGAAGAAAGCAGAGCATGCTTTGGTGAAAAGTTACCCATTTGCTTCGTATCCTTTCAAGTTGCCGACTTCAGCGAGTGCTGTCTTCCAATTCTTCAAAATCGTCGGATTGAAAGAAGGCCTCTCACGCAAACGACTCTCACGCTCATGAAACGCATCTCCAAAACTCCCAATTTGATGTCGCACGTCAGCTGGTTTCACTTTGTAGAATATAGGCATCACCATCTGCCCATTATTCTTCTTGCCGTCCATCATTCGAACCAGCTCGTCCAAGCACCAACTGCTTGTACCATAAGTCACGGAGAGAATGGGAATCAGGATCTTACTGTTCGTGATGGCTGTTATAAGCTCTGGGTCGATGCTTTCGCCTTGGCGGAGCTCATCATCATCTCTGAAAGCGTTAATTCCGGCATTGAGGAGCCCCTTATAGAGGTGACTGGTGAAGCCTTTTCGAGTATCTGGGCCTCTGAAGCTCAAGAACACCTCATAGCAGTTTTTAGTTGGCGCAGTCGACGAGCTGGATGCACGGTTGTTAGGTTCTGACGGAGACGGACTAGATCCACTGAAATTAATTTCTGTCGGCAAAGTCATCATCGAGCCAAGTGCGCCACTATCATCATCTTCTGCATCTCTTCGCGCACTAGTTTTCTGCTTCTTAAAGGGACTATGCATTTTGCCCTTGCTCTGACTCTAACCTCGATTTTCGCTTTCAAAGTCAGACGGAGAAAGAAGCTAGAATGCCTCTCTGGAACCAGAAAATGCCTTCTTGTTTCTCATTCTCTTTGTGGTATGACTTATTTAATGGAGCCATTTGGCAAGCAGAATCGCGCCAATAACTCAAGCTCGTCAACCATGCGCTTAGATTTGTTGGGAAGATTAGAAGTGAAGCGTCCACCACTCTCCTCTCTGCTCAATTGTGAAGTTACCATTTAATCATAGTTATTGATTCCCACAATTTCTTAATCAAACCAAAGTCAAATTGACAAAAAAATCAATTTTTTATCAGCCAATCATTACAATCTCCCTCAAACACATATTAACCTGTGTTGATTCAAATACTTATATCAAAAGCTAACGTGCAGTCTTAATTCATTTAAATTAAATATAACTCTACATAATACTTAAACATAAATGCAAGCGGTTCCTCTTAAACTGCGAGGTGTGATGATGATAACGAAAATGTTAAATAGGTTTTACTTACCACCCTATATACACCGAAGCACATTATTCTCACCCAAGCGATGAAGCACCCACCTTCAAGTCCTCCGTGACCAACGCCAGCAAATCCTTCTCCGGATTCCACTCCGCCATCTTCTCCTGCCAATGGCAATGCGAGCAAAAACCTCACTGAACCGAGTTCGAACAATCATATCGGCCACCCATTAGGTCCCAAAATAACGCTTGAACGGGAAACGAACTTGAGAAGCCATGAGTGCCGAGCAAATCAAGCACATATTTGTGTTGCCCCTTTTTGCTAGCGAACTGAATAAGAAAAACTGGTCTAAGTACAATAGTTTCTCGTATATATCTCATGAGTGTCTTCTTAGACAGTGTTGAACACATTGACACATAATAAAAGAGAGTAACTATAGCACACAATATTGATGTTAAAAATATTTCCTCAAGGCGGTTTTATTCATTATTCGTGTGAATTAATAAGAGAGGCGATAGTTTAAATTTCAAATCAAAAGTGGATAAATCACATCTTGCTTAAGTATTAAATAATTGATTGACCGGTAATAAAGATGCGATTGCAAGTCTGGAGATGTCAAACGATGAGATGTACTCTCATTCATTTTGACTTATATAGACTCCCATAGACAAATATAAAAAAAATGGAAGAGAGAATCTTTCGGATCAAGCTGGAAAAATAATATTTGTACATCTATATTTGATTAAATTATTCTTCTCCACCTCTTCCTAGAGTCAATGCGATGTTTTTCTGGAAATAGGTTCAGTATTCCAGGGAAATTAGGACTATAGATGGACATTACTTTTTTCTTTTTATAAGAAGGTTTGTTGACTTTACGCAAACAAGATACCTATCCATATAAAAGGCCTTATTCTCCAAAAAAAAATTTCTAACTTTAAGTCTAGTCACCATTCCATCTTGAATATTTTTTTTTCTTGAATTAGAACGCATAATTTTGGGTTCGGTCCCAAATTTTCCCAAGATTCTTTTTATTTGAAAATCCTCAATTTTAGGTCTAATCCTAAATCTACTCTTGATAGCCCTCCATTGATTCTTGATTAATCATCCCTAGTTTTCCCAACTTTCTTATAAAATAAGATTTTGTTGCGATGTTACCTTATTGTTACTAATTTTATTACAAAGATAAAATTGCTGCATTAAACAACTTATGACAACTTTTAAAATTTCGAGATTTTTTTAGATAAAAACATAATTTTTGAGCTTTTTTAGGCAAAAAAAATTGGGGACAAATTTAGGACTGAATTTAAAATTGAGGATTTTTTATTGAGATAAAAATGTTTGGAGCAAAATTAAGAATGGACCTAAAATTTGATGATTTTTAAGGGAATTAGGTTCGTACAAAAAGAGGGAAGGGAAGGGGTGAGCAATAATGGTCTAGGGTCAACCATGGACCGACCTTGGATCGGCCCAACCCAGCCGGTCTTGGTCGGGTTTTTAAGATGACTGAGTCCATTGATGGTCCTAAAATCTCTAACTTGGTACCGTGCGTGTTAATCCTTGGTATTAAAATTTTGGGTTGGTCAAAAGCGACATATATTATACATAATATAAATTAATATTTAAAATAATATAGACTGATTGAGTCACCCTATATAGTACAGGTTTGCATAGTGCAAATAGGAATTTTACTTAGGTGCCTAAATAATATAATACTATGAAGTGCCGAGCCTAGGAGCAGACGAGCCCTTCTTCTTCTTTTACTTGTTGAGCCCTAATTTGACAGAAGGATCTCACTCGCCTCGCCATCGCCCTTGCTCGCCGCTTGTCGTAGGCCTTGCTTGCCTTGTTGTCGCCTTCGCTTGCTGCCCGCCTTGCTCAGTGCTTGCTTAGCTCATTGCTCATCTTGCATCACCATTCGCCTAGCTCGTCACCTACCTTGGCCTCACTTTGCCAACTCACCTTTTGTCTCGTCTTCACTTGTGTCACCTCACTGTTCATCTAGTTCGTTGCACCTCACTCGCCTAGCTCATCTCTCATCTCCGCCTCGCTCACCTCGCTAATCACCTAGCTTGCCTCGGCTTCACTCGCCTTGATCTATCCTCTTCTTTGGCCTCGATTTTCCTCGCCTAGCAATCCTGGGTTGACCCTGGAACCAAATCGAACCCATAGGATCGGTCCAGTCCTTGATCCATGCTTAACAAGGTTGTTTCTCTACCCAAAAAATTGAGAATCGACACTGTATGGATTGGTCGTTGACTTACGTGTTGGACTGGACTAATCCAGCCCATGCTTATCCCTAGGGAAGGGAGACTCCAGGAATCATTGAGGGGCAAATTTATAATTGGACAGCACATGATCTTCTTTCTGCCCTCTCTCGTGGCTGGACCCCACCAGTTTTTTCTTTACCTTGAGGCCACCGCTCGCCTCTGCCAAGTTCTTTTTGTCAATTTCTTATTTGGAATGCGTGGCTGCATCCACCACTCTTCTCTCTGCTGAATTGTGAAGTTGCCATTTAATCATAGTTATTGATTCCCACAATTTCTCAATCAAACCAAAGCTAAATTGACAAAGTTTCAATTTTTTATCAGCCAATCATTACAATCTCCCTTAAACACCTATAATTTGTAACTTTTTTTGATTTAAATTTATGTCAAAAGCTAACGTGCAGTCTCAATTCATTTAAATTAAATATAACTCTGCATAATACTTCAACATAAATGCAAGCGGTTCCTCTTAAACTGGGAGGGGTGGTGACGATAATAAAAATGTTAAATAGGCTTTACTTACCACCCAATATACACCTAAGCACATTATTCTCACCTGAGCGATGAAGCACCCACCTTCAAATCCTCCGTGACCAACGCCAGCGAATCCTTCTCCGGATTCCACTCCGCCATCTTCTCCTGCCAATGGCAAAGCGAGCAAAAACCTCACTGAACCGAGTTCGAACAATCATATCGGCCACCCATTAGGTCCCAAAATAACGCTTGAACGGGAAACGAACTTGAGAAGCCATGAGTGCCGAGCAAATCAAGTACATATTAGTGTGCCCCTATTTGCTAGTGAACTGAATAAGCAAAACTGATCTAAGTACAATAGTTTTTCGTATATATCTCATGAGTGTCTTCTTAGACAATGTTGAACACATTGACACATAATAAATGAGAGTAACTATAGCACACAATATTGATGTAAAAAATATTTCCTCAAGGCGGTCTTATTCATTATTCGTGTGAACTAATAAGAGAGGTGATAGTTTAAATTTCAAATCAAAAATGGATAAATCACATCTTGCTTAAGTATTAAATAATTGATTGACCGGTAATAAGGATGTGATTGCAAGTGTGGAGATGTCAAACGATGAGATGTACTCTCATTCATTTTGACTTATATAGACTCCCACAGACAAATATAAACAAAAATGGAAGAGAGAATCTTTCGGATCAAGCTGGAAAAATAATATTTGCACATCTATATTTGATTAAATTATTCTTCTCCACCTCTTCCTAGAGTCAATGCGATGTTTTTCTGGAAATAGGTTCAGTATTCCAGGGAAATTAGGACTATAGATGGACATTACTTTTTTCTTTTTATAAGAAGGTTTGTTGACTTTACGCAAACAAGATACCTATCCATATAAAAGGCCTTATTCTCCAAAAAAAAATTTCTAACTTTAAGTCTAGTCACCATTCCATCTTGAATATTTTTTTTTCTTGAATTAGAACGCATAATTTTGGGTTCGGTCCCAAATTTTCCCAAGATTCTTTTTATTTGAAAATCCTCAATTTTAGGTCTAATCCTAAATCTACTCTTGATAGCCCTCCATTGATTCTTGATTAATCATCCCTAGTTTTCCCAACTTTCTTATAAAATAAGATTTTGTTGCGATGTTACCTTATTGTTACTAATTTTATTACAAAGATAAAATTGCTGCATTAAACAACTTATGACAACTTTTAAAATTTCGAGATTTTTTTAGATAAAAACATAATTTTTGAGCTTTTTTAGGCAAAAAAAATTGGGGACAAATTTAGGACTGAATTTAAAATTGAGGATTTTTTATTGAGATAAAAATGTTTGGAGCAAAATTAAGAATGGACCTAAAATTTGATGATTTTTAAGGGAATTAGGTTCGTACAAAAAGAGGGAAGGGAAGGGGTGAGCAATAATGGTCTAGGGTCAACCATGGACCGACCTTGGATCGGCCCAACCCAGCCGGTCTTGGTCGGGTTTTTAAGATGACTGAGTCCATTGATGGTCCTAAAATCTCTAACTTGGTACCGTGCGTGTTAATCCTTGGTATTAAAATTTTGGGTTGGTCAAAAGCGACATATATTATACATAATATAAATTAATATTTAAAATAATATAGACTGATTGAGTCACCCTATATAGTACAGGTTTGCATAGTGCAAATAGGAATTTTACTTAGGTGCCTAAATAATATAATACTATGAAGTGCCGAGCCTAGGAGCAGACGAGCCCTTCTTCTTCTTTTACTTGTTGAGCCCTAATTTGACAGAAGGATCTCACTCGCCTCGCCATCGCCCTTGCTCGCCGCTTGTCGTAGGCCTTGCTTGCCTTGTTGTCGCCTTCGCTTGCTGCCCGCCTTGCTCAGTGCTTGCTTAGCTCATTGCTCATCTTGCATCACCATTCGCCTAGCTCGTCACCTACCTTGGCCTCACTTTGCCAACTCACCTTTTGTCTCGTCTTCACTTGTGTCACCTCACTGTTCATCTAGTTCGTTGCACCTCACTCGCCTAGCTCATCTCTCATCTCCGCCTCGCTCACCTCGCTAATCACCTAGCTTGCCTCGGCTTCACTCGCCTTGATCTATCCTCTTCTTTGGCCTCGATTTTCCTCGCCTAGCAATCCTGGGTTGACCCTGGAACCAAATCGAACCCATAGGATCGGTCCAGTCCTTGATCCATGCTTAACAAGGTTGTTTCTCTACCCAAAAAATTGAGAATCGACACTGTATGGATTGGTCGTTGACTTACGTGTTGGACTGGACTAATCCAGCCCATGCTTATCCCTAGGGAAGGGAGACTCCAGGAATCATTGAGGGGCAAATTTATAATTGGACAGCACATGATCTTCTTTCTGCCCTCTCTCGTGGCTGGACCCCACCAGTTTTTTCTTTACCTTGAGGCCACCGCTCGCCTCTGCCAAGTTCTTTTTGTCAATTTCTTATTTGGAATGCGTGGCTGCATCCACCACTCTTCTCTCTGCTGAATTGTGAAGTTGCCATTTAATCATAGTTATTGATTCCCACAATTTCTCAATCAAACCAAAGCTAAATTGACAAAGTTTCAATTTTTTATCAGCCAATCATTACAATCTCCCTTAAACACCTATAATTTGTAACTTTTTTTGATTTAAATTTATGTCAAAAGCTAACGTGCAGTCTCAATTCATTTAAATTAAATATAACTCTGCATAATACTTAAACATAAATGCAAGCGGTTCCTCTTAAACTGGGAGGGGTGGTGACGATAATAAAAATGTTAAATAGGCTTTACTTACCACCCAATATACACCTAAGCACATTATTCTCACCTGAGCGATGAAGCACCCACCTTCAAGTCCTCCGTGACCAACGCCAGCGAATCCTTCTCCGGATTCCACTCCGCCATCTTCTCCTGCCAATGGCAATGCGAGCAAAAACCTCACTGAACCGAGTTCGAACAATCATATCGGCCACCCATTAGGTCCCAAAATAACGCTTGAACGGGAAACGAACTTGAGAAGCCATGAGTGCCGAACAAATCAAGTACATATTAGTGTGCCCCTATTTGCTAGTGAACTGAATAAGCAAAACTGATCTAAGTACAATAGTTTTTCGTATATATCTCATGAGTGTCTTCTTAGACAATGTTGAACACATTGACACATAATAAATGAGAGTAACTATAGCACACAATATTGATGTAAAAAATATTTCCTCAAGGCGGTCTTATTCATTATTCGTGTGAACTAATAAGAGAGGTGATAGTTTAAATTTCAAATCAAAAATGGATAAATCACATCTTGCTTAAGTATTAAATAATTGATTGACCGGTAATAAGGATGTGATTGCAAGTGTGGAGATGTCAAACGATGAGATGTACTCTCATTCATTTTGACTTATATAGACTCCCACAGACAAATATAAACAAAAATGGAAGAGAGAATCTTTCGGATCAAGCTGGAAAAATAATATTTGCACATCTATATTTGATTAAATTATTCTTCTCCACCTCTTCCTAGAGTCAATGCGATGTTTTTCTGGAAATAGGTTCAGTATTCCAGGGAAATTAGGACTATAGATGGACATTACTTTTTTCTTTTTATAAGAAGGTTTGTTGACTTTACGCAAACAAGATACCTATCCATATAAAAGTCCATATTCTCTAAAAAAAATTTCTAACTTTAAGTCTAGTCACCATTCCATCTTGAATATTTTTTTTCTTGAATTAGAACGCATAATTTTGGGTTCGGTCCCAAATTTTCCCAAGATTCTTTTTATTTGAAAATCCTCAAATTTAGGTCTAATCCTAAATGTACTCTTGATATCCCTCCATCAACAAATTCTTGATTAATCATCCCTAGTTTTCCCAACTTTCTTATAAAATAAGATTTTGTTGCGATGTTACATTATTGATACTAATTTTATTACAAAGATAAAATTGCTGCATTAAACAATTTATGACAACTTTTAAAATTTCGAGACTTTTTTAGATAAAAACATAATTTTTGAGATTTTTTAGGCAAAAAAAATTGGGGACAAATTTAGGACTGAATTTAAAATTGAGGATTTTTTTTATTGAGATAAAAATGTTTGGAGCAAAATTAAGAATGGACCTAAAATTTGACAATTTTTAAGGGAATTAGGATCGTACAAAAAGAGGGAAGGGAAGGGGTGAGCAATAATGGTCTAGGGTCAACCATGGACCGACCCTGGATTGGCCCAACCCAGCCTGTCTTGGTCGGGTTTTTAAGATGACTGAGTCCATTAATGGTCCTAAAATCTCTAACTTGGTACCGTGCGTGTTAATCCTTGGTATTAAAATTTTGGGTTGGTCAAAAGCGACATATATTATACATAATATAAATTAATATTTAAAATAATATAGACTGATTGAGTCACCCTATATAGTACAGGTTTGCATAGTGCAAATAGGAATTTTACTTAGGTGCCTAAATAATATAATACTATGAAGTGCCGAGCCTAGGAGCAGACGAGCCCTTCTTCTTCTTTTACTTGTTGAGCCCTAATTTGACAGAAGGATCTCACTCGCCTCGCCATCGCCCTTGCTCGCCACCTGCCTCGCCGCTTGTCATAAGCCTCGCTTGCCTTGTTGTCGCCTTCGCTTGCTGCCCGCCTTGCTCAGTGCTTGCTTAGCTCATCGCTCATCTTGCATCACCATTTGCCTAGCTTGTCACCTACCTTGGCCTCACTTTGGCAACTCACCTTTCGTCTAGGCTTCACTCGTGTCACCTCATTGCTCGTCTAGTTCGTTGCACCTCACTCGCCTAGCTCATCTCTCATCTCCGCCTCGCTCACCTCGCATATCACCTAGCTTGCCTCGGCTTCACTCGCCTTGATCTATCCTCTTCTTTGGCCTCGATTTTCCTCGCCTAGCAATCCTGGGTTGACCCTAGAACCAAATCGAACCCATAGGATCGGTCCAGTCATCGATCCATGCTTAATAAGGTTGTTTCTCTATCCAAAAAATTGAGAATCGACACTATATGGATTGGTCTTTGACTTACGTGTTGGACTGGACTAATTCAGCCCATGCTTATCCCTAGGGAAGGGACACTCCAGGAATCATTGAGGGGCAAATTTATAATTGGACAGCACATGATCTTCTTTCTGCCCTCTCTCGTGGCTGGGGCCCACCAGTTTTTTCTCTACCTTGAGGCCACCGCTCGCCTCTGCTAAGTTCTTTTTGTCAATTTCTTATTTGGAATGCGTGGCTGCATCCACCACTCTTCTCTCTGCTGAATTGTGAAGTTGCCATTTAATCATAGTTATTGATTCCCACAATTTCTCAATCAAACCAAAGCTAAATTGACAAAGTTTCAATTTTTTATCAGCCAATCATTACAATCTCCCTTAAACACCTATAATTTGTAACCTGTTTTGATTTAAATATTTATATCAAAAGCTAACGTGCAGTCTCAATTCATTTAAATTAAATATAACTCTGCATAATACTTAAACATAAATGCAAGCGGTTCCTCTTAAACTGGGAGGGGTGGTGATGATAATAAAAATGTTAAATAGGCTTTACTTACCACCCAATATACACCTAAGCACATTATTCTCACCTGAGCGATGAAGCACCCACCTTCAAGTCCTCCGTGACCAACGCCAGCGAATCCTTCTCCGGATTCCACTCCGCCATCTTCTCCTGCCAATGGCAAAGCGAGCAAAAACCTCACCGAACCGAGTTCGAACAATCATATCGGCCACCCATTAGGTCACAAAATAACGCTTGAACGGGAAACGAACTTGAGAAGCCATGAGTGCCGAGCAAATCAAGTACATATTAGTGTGCCCCTATTTGCTAGTGAACTGAATAAGCAAAACTGATCTAAGTACAATAGTTTTTCGTGTATATCTCATGAGTGTTTTCTTAGACAATGTTGAACACATTGACACATAATAAATGAGAGTAACTATAGCACACAATATTGATGTAAAAAATATTTCCTCAAGGCGGTCTTATTCATTATTCGTGTGAACTAATAAGAGAGGTGATAGTTTAAATTTCAAATCAAAAGTGGATAAATCACATCTTGCTTAAGTATTAAATAATTGATTGACCGGCAATAAGGATGTGATTGCAAGTCTTGGAGATGTCAAACGATGAGATGTACTCTCATTCATTTTGACTTATATAGACTTCCACAGACAAATATAATAAAAAAAATGGAAGAGAGAATCTGTCGGATCAAGCTGGAAAAATAATATTTGTACATCTATATTTGATTAAATTATTCTTCTCCACCTCTTCCTCGAGTCAATGGGATGTTTTTCTGGAAATATGTTCAATATTCCAGGGAAATTAGGACTATAGGTGGACATTACTTTTTTTTTTTATAAGGAGGTTTGTTTACTTTATGCAAACAAGATACCTATCCATATAAAAGGCCTTATTCTCCAAAAAAATTCTAACTTTAAGTCTAGTCACCATTCCATCTTGAATATTTTCTTTTCTTGAATTAGAACACATAACTTTGGGTTCGGCCCAAATTTTCTCAAGATTCTTTATATTTGAAAACTTTAATTTTATGTCTAACCCTAAATCTACTCATAAGTCATAATAGCCCTCCATCAACAAACTAGTGTTAATCATCCCTAGTTTTCCCATTTTTCTTATTAAAAAAGATTTTTTTCGGAGATAATTTTTCATGTCACCTTATTGATGCTGATTTTGTTACTAAGATAAAAATGCTGCATTAAACAACCAATGACGACCTTTAAAATTTTGAGATTAGCTTGGATTTTTTCAGATAATTTCAAGCAAAAAAATTGGGGACAGATTTGGGATTGAATTTAAAATTGCTGATTTTTTTAATTGGATTTTTGTAGAAAAATTAAGAATGGACGTAAAATTTGCCGATTTTTTAGGGGAATTAGGACCATATAAAAATGAGGGAAGGGAGAGTGGAGAAATCATTGAGGGGCAAATTTGTAATTAGACAGCACATGTTCTTCTTTCTGCCCCCTCTCCCGGTGGGTGCGCCCCACCAATCCTTGCTTTACTCGAGGCCACCGCTCTTCTCTACCAAGTGCTCTCTCTCTCTCCTCAATTATGAATCATGGTTATTGATTTCCACAATTCCTTAATCAAACCAAAGCCAAATTGATAAATCAAAATTTTCAATTTATTATCGGCCAATCTTTTTGCTTAATTTAGTTTAGCAATTACAATCTCCCTCACACATCAATAATTTGTAATCCGTGTTCATTCAAATATTTGAATGAAGCTGAATGTACAGTTTTAATTTACTTAAATTAAAAATAACTCTGCATAATACTTAAACATAAATGCAATCGGTTCCTCTTATACAGCAAGATCATGTAGTAATGATGATAAAAATGTTAAATAGGTTTTACTTACCACCCAATAAACACCTAAGCATATTATTCTCATCCAACAATTCATTTAATATAGATATGTTCCTATTAAATAACGAGGGGTAGCTATCTTTTATAAATATGTCAATTAAATTTTACTTACCGCTCAAAACATATCTAAGCATATTAATATTGTTATTCAACTTGGTTGGTGCAAGATGTGAACCAATTTGTATGTGAGTCTATATTTAAATACCGTTTAATGCATTTCTTTTTTTAGTTACTCAAAAAAATAAAAATAAAGCTCCTTAGACATTCAATCCACAGTTGAAAGATTGTTTCAAGAATTGAGTAAAATGTTAAAGTCTAATGCATTAATTAGTTCATTTTACCATAAAAGAAGCTTATTCTTATATACATTTGTAACAATGCAAGCTGAAAGAATTATTGATGCTGTTTATATACTAACGGTCCAAACTAATATGTCAACACCAGGCCAAACCAAATCGAATGGTCCAGTCCCGTTCGGGCGTTCCATTGAAACTGGTCGTTTGTACGTAGACCTAGACAGAAGCAATGAACATGGGAATGAGGGCAAGCTAGGGCGGGGAATCAAGGGAACCAATCAAAGACTCGTTTGATGTTTTGGTCGTCTGATCTCGAGAATCATATGTCAACACCCCCATAATTTGCAGCTTCTTTAACTACTCCAGAGTCAAATACCCATGTTTTATTCTATGTTCAATCATTAAGGGCTCCTTCCATAAAGTAAAAGAAAAAATAGTTAATTAAAATTAAATTAAAAAATCGGTTGGTTGGTTAGTTTGGTCCCTCCTAGAATTGGGAACTAAACCGTCCAAACACCAATTCTACTTTTAGAACAGGAAACTGGATCGACACCCTTGGGAATCAGCTTGAATAAATTGGTCCAGGTGGTTTCCTATTCAATTTGTCCATCATGCTCACCCTACTAACTAATGTTAGATAGGTGATAAGCCATGTTTATTATTCCTTCAATTTTCTGATTTCTCATAATTCTTTATTTTTTATTCATTTTATTTAGGAAATTTGGCTAGGGTCATTGCTCGCCGAATGCCTCCGATTACCAATAGTTGCTAGTCGCCAGCCAGTAATTGATTGTTGCTCGTCGTTGATCACCGATCACTATTGATCAGGAATATCCAATTGTTGCCGGTCATTGGTCACAATTGTCAGTAGGTCACTAGACGTAAAAGAAAAAAATATCATAAAGAAACAATATAAAAAATATAAAAAATCAAAAATTTTCAAATTATGACAATTGTCAATAGTGTTTTAGCAATACATATATATTTAAAAAAATTGAATTTTTTACTGAATTGGATTTAATACTGGAACCTTTCAGTAATGTAGGTCGAGTAGTATATAAATCATTAGAATCGTATTGTATGGAAATAAATTAATATGAAATTAGATCCTTTTTCACGCTATACAATTGTTCGATAGGTAGAGCAGTTACTAGGGGCAACTGTCAAAAAAGTCTTAAACCTTTTGCAACTTTGCCGATTTAATCTTTTTTTTTTTGCCAATTCAATTCTAAATATTTTGAAATCTTGCCAATTCGACCTTGGAAATTTCAAGCTTTAGGACTGAATTGGCAAAATTTCAAAAGATTTAAGACTTAATTAACAAAAAAGAAAGGTTTAGAACTGAATTAGCAAAGTTGCAAAAGGTTTAGAACTTTTTTGACAATTGTCCTGCAATTACTATATTATCAGAAGTATAAATCAATTAAGAGTCTACAATGTTATGTAAACAACATAGATACAAAGATGATTTTGAATCACAAGAAAAAAAACTAAATGACAGTTTTATACGCGCCTTAAGGCTGAAAATCAAAACTCAGGCTAAATGAACGTACTAGGGAAGTTGTAGCAGTAAAAGTAGCATGAAATTGGGAGTGAAAATCATTTTTAGGAATAACTTCTCCAAACGCAGTGAACTTTCAAGTATTTTGGCTATACCAGGAACTCCCGCGTGGTTTGCTGCGAGTCTGCGACCAATAATATAAAATGCCAACATTCCGAGGATGGAAGTAACATTCTCTCTCATCCATTAACGACAGACCACATTAGTCGTGATGGAAGAAAGCATCGACGGATCACTGTTACTCTCATTAAATTAGACATAAGACATGCTTGCAATTTCAACTACCTCTAATAATAGCCAGAAACCAGCAGATGCTTCTAGAAAATATTTTGTTTTTTTATAGGACATCTGATTTTAGTCTTATCAAAGTTACAATCTATTGTTCGATTCATAACGGCAGTATAAGATGCGTACAAGTACTATTACAGCAAAAGTTCCACCAAACCTCTTTAAGATGACAATGTTTCTTTGAAGTTTCTTTGGACTGTCAATTGATGATGTATGTCTTCAACTTGAACCAGCTATAATAGGGCTCATAATTAAATTAATTGGCTCGCACTTGAAAGCACTAGCTTTCCATCACCAATTTTGTGACATGATGTAGTCTCTAGAGAAGCCGCTTGACAAGATCGCCTCAACTGAGTGTACAAATAGTTATCTTGAAATTTACTTCAGCCTCAACTAAAGAAGATACTTGATCTAGTCTGAACTCTCCCTCAAAGTCGCCCAATTGGCACAATTTGAGAAGATAAGGAGCCCAAATATTTAAAATCGAACCTTGACAACGAGAATTAATATCGACTCTCACAAACCTCTTGACTCAACTATAATATGATTAAGGGTTTGGCAACATTTTAACTCAAGAATTCTAGAACAAGACCACCCCTTAAAACTATCATCATTACATCATCATTGAACATCGCATATTCAATCTGTAATGTCTTCAGCGAATACCCAATATCAAGAAACGACATCGGGACATGCACAAACTCACCATTATATGCCGTGGAACTAGATTTGCGGCAACGCATAACGATTATGCAAATACTATTTCATTGTTAGTTTTTTTTTTGGTAAGGGTAATTGCAATAACTTTTGCCAAAGTACAAATGTACAAGAAAGAGACCCGACACCTCAAAACTTACACTCTCGATGACATTAGCCAATGCATTTAAGAGTGAAAGGGTGTCGTGGTATCAAAGTAAAAAGGCCAAACTAGGCCAACAAGGCTAAATAACAAAGCTATACAAGAGTTCTACTAAAGTAGAGATTACATGAAAATAGATGGGTCAATACCCCAGTTGCGTTGTAGCCTTTTATTCCAAGGGAAATCCACCACTTTGTTAAAAGTCATGGCCACGTCCTTGACCACTTTCATAAGTTGCTTCTTCAAACCCGAGATAGAAATAGGGTGGTTACAGAATAAGGCGTTATTCCTCTCCTTCCACATGATATGACAAAGCGCTCCCAATGCAAATCTAGCAATGCTTTGATAGAAGCATTTACCTTATATGAAACTAGCAGCCCAACGTAAAGTTTCAAGCCATGGTCTATTTTGCCAAGTAAGGTAGCATTTTGCAGCCCAAAACAAAGCTAACTGGCCCGTGATCATACAACCAAAAAATAGGTGGTCTAATGAATCAGGGCAAAGGTTGTAAAAAGGACACTTCCCAGATTCTACGACAAGACAATAAAAATACCTGAGTTGGTAGTTTATTGCGAGTCATAAGCCAGAGATGAAACTAGTATCGAGGAAGCACAGTCTTTTCCCATATAAAAGATGACCACCATACAGAGAGACCCCTCGGACGAAGTAATTCCCACGTCGAAGCAGCCGAGAAGATGCTAGAAGGGTGCCCCATCCAACACAGACAGTCCTGGTTGTCATTGAAGGAAGGAACAAAAACCCTCATGCTTGATAATAAAGTGAGTTGGGCAGGATTAGAGAGAATGAGATTTAACGGGCCTCAAGGATGCCAAGTATCAAACCATAGTGATATAGACCGACCATTGCCAATCCTCCACTGAAATAAACGATGGACATGTTGATGAAAGTAGAGAATTTTCTTCCACGCCCAGGAATAGAAGGTTTGCTTCTTGACAATCCAAAAGCTCTTACTCTTCAAGAAAGTAGAATGTATCCATTCACACCATAAAGACTTTTTATCAGTAAAAAGAATCCAAATGTGTTTTAACATAGACGCCTTATTGCTCTCCTTGACTCTACAGATGCCAAGCCCTCCTTCATCTCTAGGGAGACAAACCTCACACCAAGCTACCTTAGCTCCTCCGACACCAAGATCGGCCCCCTTCCATAGAAATTGTCTAAGTACTTTTTCAACCTGATCCAAGACTAATTTCGGCTATGGAAATACACCGACCCAATAAACTTGTATTGCATAAAGTACTGACTTAATCAGTTGTAATCTACCCGCAAAAGATAAGAATCTTAGTGCCCATGAACATGCTCTCGATGTAATAGCATTAACAAGAGTAAGACAATTAGTTTTGCCTAACCTGAATGATATAATGGGTATCCCTAGGTAGCAAAAAGGTAGCTTGCTTGTTGAAAATCCAAGAACCTCCAAAATTGCTGCACGAAGAGAGATTGAACCTCCTGAGATAAATACTTCACTTTTATGGACATTCGGTTCCAGGCCACTCGAGGAAGAAAAGGTCTCAATAGCTGACTTGAACATGGGCACCGTCACGAAATCAGCTCTACAAAAGAGAAGGACGTCATCTGCAAAGAAGAGATGAGATAACCTGATCGGTTTACACCTTCAAAAGAACTTGAAGCCCACTTTGATAGTTTGTTGGTGAATTAGACCAGTAAACACCTCCATGATAAGGGTGAAAAGATATGGCGACATAGGATCTCCTTGTTTGATACCTCCACCACTTGGAAAAAAACCATGAAGTTCCCCATTAATGGCTATAAAAAACCTAGGGTACACACACATGTCATAATAAGTCCAATCATATGGTGAGGAAAGCCAAAAGCCTGGAACATCAGTTTCAAGAATGACCAGTCCACAGTATCATATGCCTTGCGGAAGTCCACTTTGATTGCACACTTGGGAAGATAGGGAGCATGGTGGAAACCATCAAATAACTCCTGGGCTAGCAAGATATTATCACTAATACGACGTCCCTTGACTAAAGCGTTCTGAGGAGCACTTATAAGAGAAGGCAAGACAGATGCTAGTCGGTTGACCAAGATTTTAGTGATATATTTATAAACTGTATTACAACAAGCTATCGGTTTATAATCATTGACTGTGATGGCATTGGGGATCTTCGGAACCAATGCTAAAATCGTGGTGTTTAATTCCTGAAGTAATCAACCGAATTTGCAAGAGTGACCAAGGGTCCAACAACCTCCCATGAGTGTTTAAAAATATCAACAATAAAACCATCTGGGCCGGGGGCCTTTCCCGACGCTAAGGAAAACATAGTATCATGAATTTCCAGATTCAAAATAGGTTGAGAAAGAAGCCAGACCTGTTCCTCATGAAGGGTATGCAATAAGGCTGCCCTAATATCGGTAGTCCTCAGACTAGACTGTACAGTCATAGGTGCAAAAAGGTTTTCAAAGTGTGAGAGGAAAACATTCTTCACTTGAATCGGCTCAGACACTAGAATTCCTTGACTATCAACAACTGATAAGATCATGTTACCCAATTGTTTCTTCTTAACTGATTGGTGGAAATACTTGGTATTGAGGTTCCCTTCCTTCAACCAGCGAATACAAGATTTTTGCCTATAAATGGATTCCTCCTGGAAATGGAGATCTAAAAAATGTTTGTAGGAAAAATTTCTCCTCTTGAGTCAAAGCCATGTTAAAAGGGTCACGTTGGAACCTTTCCTGCATCATCTTAAGATCCCTTCTTGCGCCTTCCGTACGAAAAGATATTTCATAAAAAGAATTATTGTTAAGAGCTTTCAAGTGACCTTTAAGTAACTTAAGTTTGGTGCACAAAATAAACATAGGATTGCCATTCACCTGACTTTCCCATACCTAAGCAACCGGTGCCTCATAATTCGGATGGGTAATCCACAACTTAAAGAACTTAAAAGGTCTTCGAGTCATCAATTGTTCCATGATATAAGCGACCATAGGGGAGTGGTCCGATATACCTGGAGAAAGAAAAACGCCTTCGAAAAGGAAAATGATAGGCTTCATTAAGGGTTCACCAGAACTCTATTAATCTTCCTTTGTTTACGGTTCTCCTTCGATGACGTTGTCCACGTGAATCTATGGCCTATGTACCTTAGATCGTCCAATTCTGTAATTGTGAGGCATCGGGCAAAATCATCATAAGAAGGTAACCATGTATCGAGGCTACCAACCCTGTCCAACGGATCCTTGATAGCATTAAAGTCTCCCAGCAACCAAACAAGGGATATCCATGAGAAAAGTACTCACATTGATCTAATCTTCCCAAAGCGATCGTCTCAAAATGAATGTATGTTCTCCATATATCACAGAGAGTGCCAAACGTTTGTCTGAGACCAAACATTGTAGACAACCATGAATGGCCTGTGAAGAAGATGATGAGACAACAAAATCTACTAGGGAATTGTTCCAACCAACCCAAATTCTTCCTCTATGTGAATGTTCATAATTTGCTTACCAATACCATCCCTGCAAAAAATTGTCAGAGATAGTATGAAAAAAAGACTGAGGAACCTTATTTTCAAGAATACCAACACAGCAGAGGTCGTTAGTTCTTACTAAGTTTCTAATTTCAGCTTGCCTAAGTGGGCCTACAAGTCCCCTAATGTTCCATACACATATGTACATATTTATAGAAGTATAGGAGAGTTACCCTTCTTTGGTTTTTTGACACTTCTTCTTAGGAATGGCTCTCGGCATAGGCTTGTGAATCAGAGAAGGCTCCTAGTCCAACCCTTGAGTCACTGTCACCTCCGGAGGGACCATAATGGGCACCTCTACCAGTTCTCCATCTAAAGAATTAGCCGTCAGACTCTCTTCTGAGCTACTTGTAGAGTCCCCTTCCGAAGCTAAGAGGAGAGGGGCTTTATTTGTCATTCTAAGAACCGGGGTAGTCATTGTCAAAGATGATTGTCCTCTGTTCTCATATGGAATACTATCGACCAATTTTTCTATGTGGATACCTGCACAAGTAGTTGCGACTTCCTCCATTTCTTTGACACTCAACTCAGATTGTGTTCTTTTCTTTGTATGTACCTTCTCCCATTTCTCTTCCTGCGCCATAGATTGAGGTTGAATAGGCTGAGTTTGGGGGCCTGGTTATGTAACAATCGCTTCTTCATGAGCAAGAACCAAAAGTCTCAAGGTTGCCTGGGACACATTTCCTTGGTTTACTAGATGATCAGCAACATATGGGTTAATGGGAGGAGAAGATTTCCCTGTTCTTGGCATTTCATCCTGGCATTAATGGTCAAACATGCCACCAGATGTATTTGGATGAGCAGCAATAGTCGAGCCATTACGAGCAGTAGATTTTCCTTTGTTAGGCATTACATCTGGGCATTTATGGCCGAAGGTGCCACAAGATATACATAGCGTAGGCTTCCACTCATATTCAACCTTAACCATTCTAGTTTCACCTTTGATGATAATAGGAACATAATCAAACAAAGGTTGTTTGGCATTGACTTCGTGCACACACGCATATACGAAATCATCTTCATTTTTTCGGTTTGGTAATCCACATAAAACAGCTTACCCAAGACACTAGCCATTGCACTAATTCCCAACGCTGAACAGGAAGCCTTAGGGACATTCTTGAGGCGTACCTAGATAGGAACCGAGTCATGGCGTTCCTTCTTCAACTCCAATTATGGATGTCATTGCTTAAGAATCAAAGGCACTCTTGCCACCTTTAAGGACCCCCCATCCAATACCTTCCTTCTGAATTCATGGTCTGGAATGTGGAAGAAGTAAAATCCTTCTTCATTAGCCATAACTTCCTGAAGCTAGTTACCCCAAGCATGTTTCAAGGCTGCTTCAGTTAGCTTAAATGGAAGCTTTTTTCCACTGTAGTATCCGACCAAGCACTCATTCCACTTAGGGTCAAATGCTTCAAGGATCTCATCTAAGATCACAACAACTTATCTATTGTCAAGATTCACGGGAAGAATGTAAGACAATTCATGGCCCCTGATCGCCAACTTGGCTACATTTGCCCAAGAATGAACTTGGCGCTAACCTTCTTGGGGAAGGCTTGTCTGTGTGGATGGTCCTCGCACACAACTAGCAGAGAGCTCAAGCCAAGCTTCATGAGCATAAACATTTTTCCCTTTCCCAATAACAGCTACTGGAGAAAGAGCCTTTTTTGAGGGATTATCTATCCTATCTTTGATCACCAGAGCATTTCTGGACCTGCTACACCCCCTCCTTCCATGACCAGGCACTAGTGAAATAGGAGCAAGAGAAGGATCGCTGCCTTCGTGTGGTCGCGATTGATCGACTTTTCTATGAGGAAGTGAAGGTTGGGGACCAGAATGCGTGTTCCTTGCCATAGTGGCCAAAAACAACAAACCAAATATACCCAGCAAACCTAACTCAGAATCATGGTAGCTGATTAGAGAGCGCGTACCACTTAAATAGAATCGGACAGGTTGTAGACGCCACTGGGAGGGTGCTATCCTCCCAAAATCAGCGCCAAGCGTTGGTCAGAACCACTAGAATCAGAAAAATCCACCAGAAGCAAGCATAACCCTACCAGTCGCTGGAGAGAAGGTACACAGTATTTCATTGTTATTTATTGCGTTTAACTTTAACTAATTGTTGATTAATGGAGCAATAACAATTTTATTCGACGTGTTGTGCCAATTAAGTCCTTCCGGCGGATTTTGGCCGGAAAATGACTTCGTGGCGTTACCGACCATCGCCGGCAACAATGTGGCGATGATGTAGCGACAAACTTTTATTTTAATCGGCAAAGTTGCAAAAGGTTTAGGACTTATTTGGTATAAAAAAAAGGTTTAAGACTAAATCAGCAAAGTAGCAAAAGGTTTAGGACTCATTTGGCAATTGTCCCTTTTACTCAATTCTTGAGACAAAATGTCCAACTGGAGTGGATTAACTGTCTAAAGAGTCTTTGTTTGAGTAAATAAATAAAACAAATGCATTAATCGGTATTAAAAAGGATGAACTCCCATACAAATTGCTTCATATCTTGCACCAACTAAGTTGAATAACAATATTAAGATGCTTAGATATGTTTTGACTGGTAAGTCAATTTCAGTTAACATATTTAGAAAAGATAGCTACCCCTCGTTATTTAATAGGAATATATCTATACTGAATGAATTGTTGGGTGAGGATAATATGCTTGTAAAACCTATTTAACATTTTTATTATCATCACTACCACTTGATGTTCAAGAGGAACTGCCTGCCTTTATGTTTAAATATTACGCAAAGTTATATTTAATTTAAAGCTCCGGGCGCGGAGCTGGTGCAAATTCCTCCTTGGCCATGTCGAATGACAAGATCTTGACAGCACAGCCTCTGCCGGCAACACTCCAGTGGATTGACCGGGAGGCGATCACGGGGACTCCGTGGAGAAGCTGGGAGGGACGATCGATCGAGGACCGGTGCCCTAATCGGGCGGACTGGGCTGTCTTTATGCAAGATCTTACTGGTCGGTGAGGCGGTCCACCCCAATTCCGAAACTGCACGGGCGCCATCGACGCTCGGTGGCTGAGGTGATTTCTCAGGGACTAGGTGCCGCCGTCAACAAAGCAGAGCAACCCGCAAGCTCCAGTAGCAATCCCGGGAATCGGCTTTTGGTAGGACTCATTTGACAATTGTCCATTGAGTAAAACAGTTAAAATTCAATAGACGCATTAATCTACTTCATCATTTATCATAAAAAGAAGCTTATTCTAATTTACATTTGTAACAATGCAAGCTGAAAGAATTATCGATGCTGTTTATATACCAACGGTCCAAACTAAAATGTCAATACTTGATATTGCGAAGTGTGAAAAAAAAAAAGCAGATTGCTCGTGCATTTCACCAGCACTCCTTTTAAAAGTATTAATTCACGATGCTTTTTATAAGTGCTGAATTATCACTTCAAATTTAAGAGCTTAACTGTATTATTCTCTAAAGCTAATAAACTATAGATCATAAGTTAAGAGTACTTTGCCTAAAATGCACCTGACCTAAGAGGCATCAAACGTGAGTGTAATATATCATCAGCCTATGCGTATTTACCACTCTTGTAGGAGCGTACTAGGTATATTTACCGCAGTTAACTGTTGCAAATACTAACATATTCAGCCTATCAATATATACAAGTGTTGATCATTAGTTTGACGCAATTAATTTCACATCCAATAACAAAAAAAAAAACACAATTTTCTAGAATTCGACACAATATTGTTTGGTGACCAGAAAATAATGCCATGGCTTCATGTTTTTAAGTTAATCGTATTGATAATTCATTATACGCTTGCTAATCAGTTCTATAGATGTTGCTTTAAGTTTTTATTTGTGTTGTAAAGTTTTTTCACATTTGTTTGTTTACGACACCACACTGTAGGAAAGTTTGACAAACATCTTGGTCCTCCAAGTAAATTTCCTTATGAAGTCTGGACCAAGGCTTTTGCAATGTGGTTACCCTGGACTAACTTGCTGTAAAGGGGAAGATCTTCAGAAGATTTTGCTTAAATTTGTCTAAAATATTTCTGCCTCCTCCTTTTGGAAGGCAAGCAAAATGGTACTTTGCTCGATTAAACGTCAGGTCGAGCATTGTTTTGACAGCTTTCTGATGTCGCAAGATTAGATCGATCTTCATCTGCAGCTTTGGATTATATCCCTTTGATGGTGTGCAATTTGTTGTAAGCTTGTTAAAAAGGAAGATGGATCATGAGCTTCCGAATCAGAGTGTTCACCAGGACGATTGCATTTCAGTTGATCTATCTTGTCACGTTCAGATTGCTATAGTTGCCAATTCTGACAGGCCATGGGTTTGTCTCAAGTTTAACATGAAGGACTGACAGAGGGTCCAACAGGGTTTGCTTACCTGATGATCCTCTGTCAAAATCCACGAGCTATATATGTTTGATTAAAGTCTTTTGAATTTTACCTCTCGAATTAATTGAATTAAGTTCTTTTCCCTATTAAAAAAAGGTCGCATCACTTGCTTTAGAGCTATTAATAGGGAAAGCACCCTTGATTGAAAACATCGCACGGACGGATAATTTATTGTTTGTTGAAATTGAGGTACTCTTATATTTTAAATAAGAGAATTACAATGAATATCAGGAGAGTTACAGCACAAATCTTGTCACTAAGATAAGCCAGTCAAATTGCGCCGTTTGAACTTATAAACCAGAATAACGGTTGTAGTGTAATTTGGGATGAACTAAGAAGAAACTTGTAGCTACTTTAAAGGCCAAGATATATAGATTTGTAAAAATTGAGGTTTTAGAACTTTTGTGAAGATTATTCTGACTCTCAAGTTCAATAGAAAATAAAATATAGAAGTAAAACCGAACATGCCCAATAAAATCTGTTTGGAACAAAATGAAAGAATTTCCATCCATGCTTTTCCTTTCTCCCCACTAAAATGATAATTTCCTCCAAGATGGGAAATTTAGAAATTTTGATATGTTTGATCTAATATAGCATGTCAAGTTTGTTTGCAAAACAGTCTTTACCAATTCTCAGACCCGACTTTTTAATGCCATGTGCCTCTTGGGACATCCTAAAATCAGGAAAGAGAACTGTCTTTCAGATTTTGTCTGGATACTGCTTGCAATAACACCTTATTTCTACTTGCCTTTCTGCTTGTTACTGAACCCCTTCTAAAATCAACTCAGCAACTTTAGAGACTCTGGGAAGGTACATAAGTTGCTGGTAGAGTTCAAGCAATTTGCGAGGTTCACTAGCTTTTCTTTTGATTCATGCCTTTCATTTCTTTTAGCTTTGAGTACCGACTTTTCCAACATGCGTGCATCATCTAGCAAAAACTTTACCAGAGAAAGCACAGATTTTAGTTCAAGACAACTAGCATCTAACCCAACAATCTCAACCCTCTTCAGATGTCAAGCCAAACCCACAAAAAACTTCTAACCTCAATGTTCCTCTTCATCAGCATTCCCAAACACTGAGACACACTTGACCTACAAATGGATAGCAGAACTTAGTCCTGTGTTTGAAAGTTGATGAGCTTAGACATTCTACTACATTGATACTATGAACAATAATCGTCATGGACATCAATCACGCCAATTAAGATAAACTGAACATACTTAAATTTCTAGCTAAGATATCAGCTGAAAAGAAGTACAGCAGAGATCAATCAGGCCTCTTAATTTCATCCCTCCCTCAACTGAAGTCTTCTCACTATTCCCAGAGCTATTAGCAAATTGCACAGTCACATGAAGCGGTAACATTTGCCAATCAATCTTGTATCATGGACATGGAAAGGATAAGCAATGATGTTTATTGGCATGGCATAATAAGCTACTAAGAGTTAAAAACTGCCTCATCTGTTTCAAGGGATTATAAGGCAGACCGCCGCCAATGCTCAAGCTTTTCAGTACAATCTGCAGTAAATCACAAGTCTCAAGCCTGCTAAACTCATTGCAGGCTACTTAATGCAGCAATATAGACCCCCATACGCTGGTATAAAAGTTAGTCCTACTTAATTTACAGCCATTTGCTTATTCTTCAACTTGCGGTTCACCAAAAACATTGTCTATTAAGCTTTTCCAGGATCAAACACATTACAAAGCTAACAAAGAGTGTAAAATGGCAAGGGGATCCTGAGCTATGAAACATATTGAATGGAAGGACGAAATAAAAGGAGATTGTTACTTGATGAAAGCTGTGCTTGGGGATTTCTCACTGAAGCCAGAGAACTTGAAATCGTGCTTATCTTAATGGCATGAAAATGTGAGAGAGACTGATGATCAGAGGGGCAAAGCACGAGAGCTGCGAGGTTCAATTTGAGGGAGAAATGAGAATGGAAGGAGGAGATAAAAGGGATATATCCGATTCACAAGTAAGTTAATTTCCCAACAATGAACTTGATAAATCCAAATGATGAGACGAAATGCCCCTCTGTAATAAGAAGAAGATGAATTAATTTTAAGTAATAGACAATCTAAGAAATTTTATAAGTAATTGACAATGTAAGATACTTTCCAGAAGAGACTCTACATTTTAGCAATAAAAATGTGAGAAACCTTCCAGACTATACTAAACCTCTCCTTGTAGGGAATGCTCAATCAGTACAAGAAGAGGAGCTAGAAGTAATTTTATACCGTGAGAGTCACCAACAGTCGAAGGAAAGCTGTACGGATGACTGACGACAGTAAGACAGTATTCAGCAGGGTTTAGACCTGCCAAATCCATGTGGGCATCAAGCATTTCTGCATCTGACATAGCTATTCTATCTAGCATAAATGACATCCCCTCCAATTCGAGTTCTTAATCTTCATGAACATTTTAGCTGGTGGACCAAAAAAGGCAACAAGATGACAAAACAGGAGTTCCAGTTGGTCTAGATGACTGTCAGTTAAGCCGTGGAAAAGAATCCCCCAAGGTACAGACCTTGTCTAGAAGTTGATATGAAAGCATTGATGATATGAATAAAAGTCCCTCTATTCAATTGATAGCAGCTTGGACTTCTTTACTTGCATCTAAGTCATCTCTAAATTTCCACTTGTATCACCGTTATTCATTCTTCATTTTTGTGTAAAACACCAATTCCTCCGTTCAACGTGGTCTTCTCATTTAGACTTTCAAGCGCTTTGCCTCTATATTCGTCCAATTCTCCATCGAATGCAATTTCAACTGGAAGGAAGCATGACACATTTAAGAAAAGCCAAAGAAATAGAACGAGATAAGGCCAATGACACGAAAGGGCACAATAAGCCATAGTTTAAGATGCGAACACACTGAATGGAAAAAAAGAAGAGAGAAAGAACTTTCTCGTTTCGAAGCAATTACCAGGAGAGATTGTCCACAGCCTCTGCCAATTGAAGCGATGAAGCACCACCTTCGAGTCCTCTGTGACCATCGCCAGCAGATCCTTTTCCGGATTCCACTCCGCCATCTTCACCTGCCAACGGGAAATCGAGCAAACCTCACCAAACCGAGCCGCTGTCGCGAAAGAACGCCGAACGGGGGCCGAACCTGAGAAGCCAGCGGTTTATCGAACTGGAGCTGAAACGGAAGCACGTGCCGGGATCCTCCGTCGGTCTCCATAGCTCAGAAAGATCCGGAAGCAGCCGAAAACGCAGCCACCAGCTGCTGGAGCAAACCGCGAGGAGGAGTGTACCGAAGCGTCGAAGGCAAATGCGAACTGAGAGGGGAGAGCTAGTGAAGGGTAGAGCACGAAAAACCCTACAAGAAAGCTCAATGCTACTTAGGGAACGGAGGGCAGTTGAAGAGCTAGACCAAGAAGGATGGAAGAGAAAAGCGCGAGAGGAAGGAAAAGTCCAGCGGAGTCTCTGAGAATTTGCGGGGAGAGGAACAGGCGGGAGAGAAAATAAGGTAGACAGGGATTTCATCACGGGAGTGGAGGCGTACTCATTTGATTGGCGGGCGGGCCGAGCCGGGCCAGATCGGGCTATATCCCCTTCCTGAACTTGTCGTCCGGGCTCGGTCGTCATGTGGAATCGTACGTGATTTCGGAACGGGCTGGCCCGGTTGCCAAGGCATCGGGTTCACTGGCAACCGCAATGGCCCACCTTTCTAACACATCGGTTGTCTAATGGAGCTCTTGATTATCAAATTGATCAAAATTTGATTTTCCAAGTTAGGCAATCCCCCATACACATGGTACGAGAAATAACATGACAAGCAAAAGGCATCGAAAGAGTACATAAACATTCCTACAATTTAATTAGTTGTCAGATGTGATCATACACTTTATGGACCAGATTAAATATTTATTAATAGTTTATGGATCATATTGGATAAATTAAAATTTAAAAATAAATATTATACATCATCAATTGTGTCATTTATCCTTTTACGAGAGCTAATTCTTCGTTTTCAATATCCCCAACCAAAGGTCTTAAATGCACATTAATTAGGCTCTTGCGACGTTGTTCTTCACAGCATAAAAATTTCAACTCTGGTTCCACCAATTGCTATCTTGGGGACAACCAACTACCAAGCACCAATTCACCAAGAATTAGTCCATTTCAGAATCAATTTTTTTCCTAAAACTAAACCAACCAAAATCGACTTAAAGGACAAAGCAACAATAATACCACGAATTTTTTTAAGAAAAATTGAATGCGGGAAAAAACCACAAAACGATGTAAAACACTTCGCTAAGAATAACGGAATACATAAAGTTCTTCTCTAATCACATAATAGAGGTCTAACAACATTCATAGAATAGTATTTATCACCACAAACGGGAAATAATGCAAATGGAGCAAGAAACTCTAATCACGATTACAAAAACGAAAGGTGATTTGAAGAAGGTATTCGATGAACGGAGCTGATGAACTCATAGGTCTTGATTTCGCAAACGATATTCTGAAATTTGGGCCTTGTTATTCCTCCTGTGCATTCTTACTCAGCAAAAGCTCTCTCTCCTCTCCACAAAATGCACCTCTCTTTCTTTTTTCCTTTTTGACTTTTTTTACCTTTGTATGAGGTCTCAGCCTCGCAAAACTTTGATACTGAGACCTTCGACCGCCTGTTCCAAGCCAACTCTGACAGGAGCTTCCCATAGCAAGAAATCAAAGTTCATTATAACCCCACAGACTTTAGCAGCGAAGCATTGAATTGCTTCCACTTTAGCGTGAAGATCCACATCTGAATCACAAACAACTCTCTTTGAATAAAGACTCCAGTACACCTCCATAAAAGGTTTCAAACTACGAAACCGACTTCAAATACAACCGTTCAATTCATGGGCGATGATACCAAATTAATTGGCTAGACTTTTAGTATTTTAGAAACCTCTTTAAGTCAATAGACAGTTTCGGCTTTGCAAAGCTTCTGTTGAATATAATCAGGGTAACGTGGGATAACAAATCCGCAAACATCCTTTGACATTCCAAGGATGCATCATTAGAGTTTGGAGAGTTCAAGATAAACCCATAGTAAAGTTAATTGCCAACAGAGCATTAGAAAAAACATGTAAGATATCAAGAATGAAATATCATCTGTTAAGAATCAAGATCAAGAAGTTGTATCAACTTTTAAGTACTACACTACAGCATGCATAACTGCTGCAAGCACAAGCATATATAAAAAGAAGCACACCACGTATCCTTAGTTTAAGTAAAGAAAGCTAGATTGGCAAGATAACAACTGCTACGTATTACGTGAAGACAAACTCTCTTCCAAGCAAAACGTAGTCCATGAAGTGGATGATGGTCAATAAATTTGTAGAGCCTTGTTTGATCTTGGCCATTTCTTATATCAATGACGGAGAGGAATTCTTCCCGCTGCAGAACTTCACATGCTAAGCTCCACATCTGAAGAGCATGAAGATTGCCAGGTTCCCAGCTCGTTCTTGCAACGGGACGAATGTAAGCTTGCCTTGCCAATACTGCCGGCCGTCACCAAGAGATGCACTCTGCTAAAGAAAATGCTCATTAATGTCAAGAACGATGGAAGACACCAATCGAAATCCCTCATGCATTTGCCATGGCTAGCTCTATCCTGCTGAATAGCTTTTGAAAAATCTAGATTGTCTTAACTACTGTTGAAAATTAGGCTGTGCTATCAGCTGCAAAGAGTTAAACTACGTAAAAAGAACCACGGTGAGACTATCCTTAGTAAGACTCTGCTGGGTAACGAATGTACTGAATCCTAGTTCTTATTGCTCAGATTTAGGTGTGTTTTATCACAAAGATAAGCCTGTCAAAATAATCACCATTCTGACAAAGGAGGAGGATGAGGTTGCTTATCGCTTCTTTGCCATGTGGAATTTGGAATTTTGAAGAAAGTGTTGGGAAGCTAGGAGAAGTGACATATAATGACCACTCTAACTGGGCTAGAAATAGAGGATTCAGAATAGGGCTTAAGGTGGCATCAGGATTTTGTGAGAATACATGAATTTGAGAAGCAAAAAAGAGATGACTGCCTTGTGAATGAATGTAGGGGAGAAGAAGGTAGCTCCTTCATAGTCCAATATAAACCTTGTCCTCGAGAAACCATGACTCGTCATCTTTCGGTCAATTCTATCTAACTCGATGGATAGATAGTTACCTTTTAACCCATCTTTCTCTTCGACAAATGCCCGCCTAGCAGAAAAGGCACCTGCCAGGTGCAAATTAAGATTCCGAAAAGGGTGCAGTCAAAGAGCAACACATGCATTGCATCTCACACTGACGTCTGCAGCTCCAAGGATTACAAGTCCACCCCCAGCTGCAACGTGAGCATAAACACCACAAATTCTTGAACAGACGATCATTCTGAAGCAGAGATTTTATCTTCATCCTCATCCAGTATGTAGACCAGAGACAGCTTTTTTGCAACTGAAACACAAGCCACACCTCTACTTGCTGTTGCCAAAAAAACATCAACTTGATTTCAGCCCGAGTTCCTTGAATATATGGTCATAACTAAAGTGATGTTTATATACATTTGTTGGGTAAAAGTAAAAAGTACAACACATGCATCATGCTAAAACACAGGTGGGAAGCAAACTTTGTGCGTCTAAAAAGGCTATGGCCTGTATGTAAACTATGGATGCTCTACAGTACCTTGCAATACTATATATCATGATAGTATCTATCATTATTAACTTGTACATAGCGATTCTTTCTCAGTAACTCATACTATTATGCACCTACCACAAGAGGATGATTATTCTTTTTTTATGTCTGGTGACTATAGATTCATCCTTTTCACACTTTGTCCTCTCAATCGATTTAAAATATAGGGGAAAACCTAATGCTTCAGTATTTTACTTTTTCAACTAAACAATATTCTTCTTTGGAGCATACTTTTTCATTTCTTCAATCTGTAGGGACAAATATGAAGTGGTCCATTAAAGAGGCACAATGTACCTACGCCAGTCACATTTACACTTAGAAGTAGGTTCTAAGTAGAAATTTAATAAGGAGAATGGATAGGGTTAATTCAGTTCCACCAACCAGCCAAAGAGATAAATTTGTTATTGACACTAGCAAGCCTATCAAAAATTTATTCACAGAGAAAAGAGTTTGGGTAACAATGAGTTTCCTGACATCCAAAACTGCAAATGGACATGGTAAGAAGCTCAAAGAAAAACTCTTCAGAACTATACAATTGATGGCATTGCAATGAATTGAACCTTAGCTCAATAGTACGACATTGTCAAAATGTTCTTACCACTTACTGACAATGGAATAAATACAATATGGGGAATGCTGCAAAGCTTTTCATTTTCCATCTCCTGGTGTAGGATAGGGTCTTAGACGTGTAGTTTCACTGGGTTAGTGTTTCAAAAGTGAGAATAATATAACCAAGCAAAACTGTCCTCACAAAATAGAAGCAAAAAGAGCATTACTAACCCATTAAGACCATCAAATGCACATTTCTCAACCTACATACATCCAGCTGTCAAGGTATGTTGAACTTTTGCAGTTGTGTCAAGGAAAAAAAGTGAAACATCCTTCGAAATCCCAAGCATGTGATGGCATGCATATGCATTATGCACATCGGAGGAAAAACTAAGCCGCTGCTACTCGTGCAGATAAATAATAAATAGGAATAATAAAACTTACTTCTACATCATTCAGTGAAACTGTGCCATCTTCAAGTCCCAAGACAACAATCTTCCCATCAGGACCCCATCATATGATGTTATACATTTACCTAAAGTAGATTAGAATAATTAAGAGAAGCCAATATCGACGTCGACACACATGCAAAAAAAAAGTGGGTTCATAAAAGAAGACCAAGAAAAACAAGAGAAAGAGAGCTTGAATAATTTTTGCGCAATAAAATTAATAGAAGAAGAGGGATGGAAGATAGAAAATACACAGTAACCAGAAGATGCTAATCAAAATTCGTGAAAGTACAAGATAACTTAAAGGGACATCGGTTGCTTCATACGGGATTTCTTTGGGTAGCAAGTCATCTAATGCAACAGGAATCTATATCTTTATGGTAGCCTCCAATCCATTATATCAATCCACAAATGAATGTCGTTGTTCTGCTTTGGAACCTCAAGGAGGAGCAAATCCAGGAAAGCTTACTTCAGGGAAGAATCACAAGACTACTGAAATCTACTACTTAGTATCTCAATAGAAACCATTCAAGGGTTGGCACAAGTATTATGGTGCACTCAACAACATGTTTTCCAAATCCAAAGGACAACATAATGTGTGAAGCATTTTGATGTTTCTGGAGAAAAAATCCCTACTCTCTAAATTTTTCCAGTGAGAATAATACATAGTAAGAACTACCATGATTAGGCATATAATCCTAAGGTCTTACGAATTTGAATTACCAAGAGATGAAGTCATATAAGAACTTGACATACTTGGATGAAGCTCCCACTGCACTCCTAGTGTCTGCACTTTCTCCAATTCCTAACTTCATCCCTCTCGATCAGATTGTCAAACAAGTATGCGGCACACCTTGAGATGTCCTATTAACAAGTAAGTTAAACGCCCACCAGCAAACTTGATTAATTAAATTTTGAAAATGACAAGATAATAAATTTTGAAAGATATTGCAAGCAGGAAATACAAATGAAAATGGGGCAGTAGGTCTCAAAATAAAAAAAAAAAGGTAACTTACCTGCTTCATGTACCTTCGTTAGAAAAATGTGGATCATTTACAGTATATTACTCATCCGATTCATATAAATAGTCATTAATATAAATAGTCTGATCCAGATATGCCATTTCAAATAGCTTTTCTTGATAAGTGCACGATCTATATGATTCTAGATCCGTTTTCAGTGATTTGCATCTAATGATCCTCAGTTTTTCCAGAAACTCCAACTTAACACCTTGAAGTTCGACCAAGTTTTCGCAGTGTCCAGCATCTAATTTCTTCACCCTCCCGGACTTTGGAATGTCTAGCCTTTTAATTGAAGTGCACCCTTCGATATTTAGCTCTTCTAAAAACTCTGATCTATCGAGTCCTTGAATTTCAACTAATGTCTTGCACGATTCAGCATATAATGTCTTCAAACTCCTGGATTTTGAAAGGTCTAACCTTTCAATTAAAGTACACTCAGAAATATTCAAGTTTTCCAAAAACTCCAACCTATCAAGATCTTGAATTTCAACCAAATTTTTGCAGCCTCCAACATTTAATTCCTTCATACTCCCTGAAGTTGGAAGGAGCACGCTTTCAATTGAAATACACCCTTTGATATTTATCTTTTCCAAAATTTCCAACCAATTGAGACCTTGCATTTCAGCCAAGTGTTCGCAACCTCTAGCTATCAATTTCTTCAACCTCCCAGATTTTGAAAGGTCTAGCCTTTCAATTGAAGAACAATCTTGGATATATAGCACTTCCAAAAACTCCAACTTGTCAAGGCCTTTAACTTCAGTTAATTTATTGCACAATCTTACAACTAATATCTTCAGACTCCTTGATTGTGGAAGGAGCAACGTTTCAATTGAAGTGCACCCAGAAATATGCAAGCTTTCCAAGAACTCCAAACTATCAAGGCCTTGAATTTCAGCCAAGTTTTTACAACCTTCACCATATAATTCATTCATACTGCCAGATATTGGAAGGAGCACCTCGTTATCTTCAATATACCCACCGCCATATAGCCTAGTCAAATAACGCAACATGTCGCTATCTTTAAATTCAGCCAAACATTCCCCTCCTCCAGCTTTCAATTTCTTCAATCTCTTGGATTTTGAAAGGTCTAGCTTTTCAATTAAAGTGCACCCGTCGATATATAGCTTTTCCAAAAACTCCAATGTATCGAGGCCTTCAATCTTGGCCAATTTTGTGCAGCCTTCAGTATATAATTCCTTCATACTCCCTGATTTTGGAAGGTATAGCCTTTCAATTGAAGTGCATCCAGGGATCTCTAGCCCTTCCAAAAACTTCGATGTATTGAGACCTTCAATCTTGGCCAAGTTTTCACATCTTGCAGCATGTAATCTCTTCATACTCCATGATTTTGAAAGGTCTACCTTTTCAATTAAAGTGCACCCGTCGATATATAGCTTTTCCAAAAACTCCAATGTATCGAGGCCTTCAATCTTGACCAATTTTGTGCAGCCTTCAGTATATAATTCCTTCATACTCCCTGATTTTGGAAGGTATAGCCTTTCAATTGAAGTGCATCCAGGGATCTCTAGCTCTTCCAAAAACATCAATGTATTGAGACCTTCAATCTTGGCCAAGTTTTCACATCTTGCAGCACATAATCTCTTCATACTCCCTGATTTTGGAAGGTCTAGCCTTTCAATTGAACACCTTGTGATATATAGCACTTCCAAGGACTCCAATCTATCAAGGCCTTGAATCTCGGCCAAGTTTTTGCACAATGAAGCATTTAATTCCTTCACATCTTGCAGCACATAATCTCTTCATACTCCCTGATTTTGGAAGGTCTAGCCTTTCAATTGAACACCTTGTGATATATAGCACTTCCAAGGACTCCAATCTATCAAGGCCTTGAATCTCGGCCAAGTTTTTGCACAATGAAGCATTTAATTCCTTCATGCTCCTTGATTTTGGAAGGAGTAGCCTTTTAATTGAAGTGCAAAAAAGAATTTCCAAGCTTTCCAAGGACTCCAACCTATCGAGGCCACAAATTTTGACTAATTTATTGCATTCTCTAACCTCCAATCTCTTCAGACCCACAAGCTTTGTACAATCCAACTATTTAATTGGATTCCAGCGTAGAATCAAGCTTTCCAAATGTATCAAATTTTCAAGAGCTCGAACTTCAAGTAGATTACTGCAATTTACGACAAATAACGTCATTAGATGGATAAATTGTGAAATGTCTAGTGTTTTAATAGCATTACAGGTAATAACTTCTAACGATTCCAACTTGAAGGGAGTCGTTAGGGATTGTGGTAATTCTGATTCTGATTCTTCAATCTCTGTCAGTTGGGAGCTTTCTGAATTCTTCGATAATGTGGACGGAAGCTCCTGGATGCACTCGATAAGATCGCAGCGAGAAACTTGTAGTCGCTTGAGATGGGCTAGGTGGGAAAGTGAAGGCAAGTTACGACTTTGACAGGTGACGCCCAAATACGTTAAGCTGGGAGGAAGGTCCGACAGTGATTGGAGCTCAATACAGCCATCAAAAGCAAGGTAGTGCATGGAAGAAAGATTACTCAAGCTTTGTGGCGTTTCCCCTTTCAGTTTTAGGCAACACGTGGCATCTAACCATCGGAGCTTTCTCAGCCTCCCAATTCCGTCGGGTAATTTTTGTATACCACTGAAAGAAATATCTAGGATTTCTAGATTCTCCAAAAGCTCTATGCTGTCTGGTAATGCAGAAAGGGCTGAAGTATGTGATAGAAGCAGTTGCTCCAATGCTTTTAATTTACCTATTTCTACTGTAAGCTCCATAAGGCTCCCACAGCCGTTCAAATCCAACCAAAGGAGGTCCTTCATGTCTCCAATTGAAGAGTCAATTCGTTGCAGTCTATGACACCGGTTGAGGATCAGGACCTTTAAATTCTTGAAAGCAGAAAGGAAGTCCGTATATTCCAAGTATTGACAACATGAAAGGTTGAGATATTTGAGATTCTCTGCCATCTAGTAAAATAGTAATAATAATAATGATTGTCAAGGGGTTTGTCTAGAGTTATTATGATTTAAAAGAAAGCATAAAGGGAAGGGGGAATGAAAGACATGTTAATACTTAAAAGAATTCCATCCTTTCCATTTCTCATTTATTTGACTATTGTGTAATTCCAGTACAGCCGAGTTATTTGCATGAAAATTCTTTACTTCAAGGTCCATGCGACAATTTGGCCATCGAAACCATTTTAACTCCTGCATTGTGTCCTCAAAATCTCCTTTGAGATGTGTCCCCTCTAAGTTAAGAAATCTTAGACACGTCATATTCTTGAATTGTTCTTTTGTGTAAATGCTGATGTCTCGATGGGCTGTTTTGCCAAAGCCTTCCGAGCTATCTTCACTCAGATTAATTGCCTTAATCTTGTCTGTTCCCTATAAGCAAGAATCAATATTCATTAATATTATATCCAACAAAAGGAATCTAATACTATTTGTTTATACTACTATTGCCGTGCATTAATGTGTTCAAGAGATTAGCAACGTGAAGATATGATTTTCTTTCTACGTCAATAAACAAAATTTATAAAGGCTTACAAAGTGAAGGACGTCAGCTTTCCTATTGAAATTTGACCATACACATTCAGATCTTAAAAAAATTATGATGAAATGATTGATATAGAGTAAAAACTATACAACTTGCAACTTTCTTCTTTCCAATAACTTTAGCTTCGTTATCATGCTAGTTCGAACATGCATGGCTAATGAACGGAATTTAATGAAATTGCAATGTGCAAAATCCAAAGTTGATTTGATCAATTTTAATAGAAATATTTTTTCTTGCTATAAGTTTCATATTACTGTGTATAATACTTGACTCTGCTACTTACATGATTAATAAGAAAATAACATATACCATTATTTTCCATTGGAGTAATAACCACTTACAGGAAATTGAATATTGTGTTGGTAGTTATATTGGTATATTATGTACTTATTATTTTGCTAATAGTAAATTGAATTATTGTAGTTAATTATTATCCAATCTAAATTAATTAAGACAATTATATTATATACATTAATATTCTGTATAGCTCATTATTTTATCATTAATTTAGTTAAAATTGATATATTCATAGTCATCAATAACTTTTATTAGTTATATTAATATTCTCTACAATTTATCAAATAATCTAATGAACCATAGATTATTATTTGATATATCATAATCGTAAACATCTGAGATACCCATATAATAAGCATAATAGACAACCCCTAATAACATTAATATATATTAAAAAATTAATTATTGAAAGTGCAAAGCATCTTTGAAAAGTTAAAACTGAAGCTATTCTTGGCTGCAAGCCTACATGGAATAGCTTTTCCTTGACCCGCGAAGGAAACAAGGAAAAACTATTCCTGGCGAATAATATAATTTTTAATCTATTTTTGAACAAAATGAATGAATGCCTTTTATACTTGGGCCAATAGTAGCAAACCTTTTCTATAAAGCCCATACCTTCGGCAGCTAACAAACAGGATTTAATAGAACTTCAAAACAAAATGTCTAGGAAGCTTTTCACAAAAAAAAATCACATTTTTTATAAAAAAAAAATCAACAAGTAATGCACAAAAATTTCATGGATCTCCACATGTTAGTTTCTCCAAACCAAAATTTTAGTTATTGTATTTCACAATATTGTCCAAGATTTCATGAATACTCATAGTTGAATGACGTAATAAATTGTGAAAACATTAGATCTCAACATCTTAAAGGAATCCAAGAGAAGGGTAACTATAATGAAAGGAAGAAATGTTCAACAGTAGTAAATACTCACATTAGTCATTTCCCCATGAACTTCCCTCTAAAAATATCAACATACCCTAGAATCCCGAAAATAAGGCCAGCCTTTTATACTTGGGCCAATAGTAGCAAACCTTTCATACGCCTATAAAGCCCATACCTTCGGCAGCTACACAGAAAGAACAAGAAATAATACAAATAGCCCAACTATTTAACTCTAAAACAAAGCCGACACCTATCAATAAATTTCATCCATTATCATCCTTAAATTGCCATGGGTAACCTGCATTGCTCACTGTGCTACTGTCTATAGTGAGCTATGTCAACCTTAAAAAGAAATATATCGTGTTGTATATTATTGTCTTCTTAACAGACTTTGTTTATAATGTTTGTTACAAAATTCCTAGCCTTTTGTAAATAAAAAAAAAATCATGGTCACAATTAAGAGTTTGATTGTAAGTGTTTGTTCAATGAGCTATGTAGTATGACATAAGGTGATTTAAAGTGAGAATAGGCTAATTGATAGTGGGTTATCATTTTTGTCCCATGAGTAAAGGGATGAATTTCGAATAGGCTGGGCTTCTTTTCATCCCACGTTCAATAGGCTGGGCTTCTTTTTAGGATATGTCCAACTTTTGTTATCTTTATCCCAAGTACGAATAGCCGTACTTTTTTTATTTGGCTGTGCACCTATTAATATCCGAGGAATGGATTATGAACGCGTTTCAATTATATCTTAATTGTCGTTTTCTTTTATTTAGCTAGTCGTGCTAGTGCTTCGTCCATGCTTCGCACTTCGCATGATTTTTTCTTTTTCATTAACACTTCCACAAAGGAAAGCATTACGTGACTTCTCCCGTTGCTTTGTCATGTTATAGAATGTTTTATATAAATGGTTTTGGGGTGCAAAACACAAGAAGAAGGATGTGGAGGAGATTCTTCATTTTCCTGGTCGATCTTAACTGGCATTTCCGCTGAGCTTATGCTGGAGGTTCCTTCCAGAGGTCGTACAAAAGGAATATGATGGGAGCTGCCAGTGGCTAAGCTAACCTCCTCTGTCCCTTGGGACCAACAAGAGGTATCAGTATTTTTTCAAAGGCATTTGTTTTTCGATGGACAATGATGCCTATTGTGGTTATTTCATATATAAATACTAGAGTATTTATGTCTTTACTTCCAACATGGAAAAAGTAAAACATTTCTCTTTCTAATGGTCATTGCATAAAACACGTTTAATGTCATACACACACATATAAGTTCTATATAAGGAATTTTTGGTCCCATCTTATTCAGTAAGTTTTTAATCAGACCTTATCCTATGAATATAGATAAATGGTATTCCTAGCTTGATATCACATAAAGTAAGTATCCCTTCCATTCTTCTTATGAAATAGTGACTAAAATTTCACAAGAAATGCAGCATCTTTAGTCCTATTATATTAAATCTAACATAGGATTTATATATCCTGTGTAGTTATAGGCCACAGTAGCATAGTCAATTTATTTGTTGCATGTGTCAAGGACGCAACTGAACCAATATACAGATTTAGGATTTTGGTCAATATAGAATACCTCTATCAAGTATCTAAACAATTTAACTTGGCAATATACACTTGTTTAAGAAATATCTCACCTAAGTTGAGATGCCTACTAATCTCGTCAATGAAATGACATGACGATACTAATATTAGAAGGTTTTGTGTTCACTAGACCAAGCACTAAGTAGAGGCGAACAATATTATAACAGTGAAACATGGAGTAAGGGAACAAAAGAAGAGAGAAACAATTACCTTATTTCTCTTTATCACCTCCAAGGCTTTCTTGGGGTCCCATAACCTGCTTCGGTGTTCAGGTTGTTGCTTGTTTTCCTCAAAAACAATTGTCCTACCAAGATCTCTCAATTGGTCATGCATTTCGAGACGATGATCATCTCCAACTTTTATTAATGACAAGAATCTCAATACTTCAATTCCCTCCCCTGGGAAAAAGTCGCATGCGTCCCACATGTAGTATGCGATTCTCTTGTCAATGCCAACGAGAAAGCAAGCAATATCCAAAAATATTTGTTGTTGTTCATGATCTAATGCTTCGTAACTTATTCTTAACTTTTCTTGCATTCTCTTACAAGAGACTTTTATTAACTTCTTTGTTATGTCTCTCCATTTTGTTGAATCTTTTCCGCACAACAACGAACCAAAAACCTCAAGGGCTAAGGGAAGCCCTCCGGCAATGGGTACAACTTCTCGAGTGAGGCCCTCAAATTCATTTGGAGGAGAATCCCTTCGAAACGCATGTCTGCTAAACAGGATCAAAGATTGATCTTCATCCAATTCCTTAAGTTCATGGCAATGGTCCATGTCAGCAGCTTCAAAAATTCTGTTGTCTCCAGTGGTTATGATGATTATACTTCCCGAAGAAAACCAGACACGATTACCAGCCAAACAATTCAATTGAGCAACATCATCGACGTCATCAAGAAGAATAAGGACCTTTTTAGCTTCAAACCTGGAGGAGATAAAGGTAGTCCCTTCATCCTCATTACTAACTTCAATTTCTTGCTGTAATACATCACGGATTAACTGCTTCTGTAAGTAATTTGCACCATTACGCTTCCATGATTCCCTTACATCAGCAATGAAGCTACGATGCTCAAATTGATTGGAGAGCTTGTTGTAGATGACTTTAGCAAGAGTAGTCTTACCAATGCCTCCCATTCCGTAGATGCCAACAAATAGGGTGACATGAGATTTGTTATTTACAAATTCCATAATCTCCTTCACAGGACTATCAATTCCGGTCAAATTCTCAGAAATGACTAGCCCGAACTTTTTCTTCAGTTCGCTTAACACTTTTCGAACAATCAACTCCTTTCGAACAATCAACTCCACCAACTTTGCTTCATCCCTATCAAATGTGATGAGAGTTCCAATATGTGATGACAATAATTTTATATAGTTTACTTATAGAGAAAACAGTAATAAATTAATCCATATATAAATTGAAAAACTTTAAGAATTGTTTTTGTCATGTCTTCCTATATTACCTTATATGCTAAGACTAAATGAGAGAGGCCCATGATATTTCACTATTACTTGGACATAATTCATTAATCTAGAAAAAACATGAGGGCGTCGCTTATGAATCTTGAGTATTGTATATATTATAGATTTGACCAAATTTCAAACTTGTTGCTCATAAAAGATATTAGGGGTGATGTGGACGTGAGTTTGCAAATTTTCAGGAGCGCTTCAAAAGGCAAAAACCCAATAAGCTTGCCTTGTCAATAAAAACATCCTAACTGTTGATGCGAGAGGATATCAGGTCCTGTGATACCAATCTGAAAAGTCATTCAAAGTGTGATATTGTGAACTACCTAAATGCAGCTGAGGGGATTTCTCCTTGTTTATGCAATTTCTCAATGATGGCAAGTTTCTACTCATCTAGTGAATTTGGTATCATTCTGGATTGGTGCTCTTAGCAATTTTATCTGGGGATGATAACAGGTTGTACCTTATTTTACTTTTGTATATCTATGTTCTGTGGTTTTGATTGATCTAATATTGATTTTAATGGGAAGTATATGAAATTTTTTTTACCCAAAATAAGAACATTGCTTCAATATATGCAGGTTTATAAGGTAGAAATCACTTGTTGAAGATAGGAAATTCATTGAAAATTATCTAAACAAACACATAATAAATAAAAAACATTTTTTCCTTTTATTTATCTTTACCATCCTTATACCTCACCAATGAAACATTTCGTTAGTAAAAATAATTTCAATAGCAACTAATCAATGACATTAATGATTTAATAAATGTAACTTGGGAAGATAAATGATTATGGCTTTGCCAATCACTAAGCACGTTGTATGATGTTAAGAGATTCAAATAAAAATCGCCAATTAGTTGTGCTATTAATCTGAAATATGCAATTTAAAAAGTTTGCGAAGAATAATGTAGTGTGCACTATAAACTTGAAAAAAAAGACTCAATGTTGCAAAATCTTTGGATATAAGAGTAAAAATTCATTAAGAAAATCTTATTATACAAGGGAATAGGATCATAACAATAAAACCTATAGTTAGATTGGTCGATGTCATCAAAGCAAAAAATTAAAAAAGGAATAACTTACGGATCTCATGCTTTATTGCCAATAAGATCTTACCCCTTTTTTGTATATAAAAAAGAACGAAAATTAAGCAGGTGAGAATCAAGAAAACCAATAAACACCCACACATATTAGAAGAAAGTAGAGCATGCTTGGTGAAAAGTTCTACCCATTTGCTTCCTCTCCTTTCAAGTTGCCGACTTCAGCGAGTGCTGTCTTCCATTTCTCCAAAATCGTCGGGTTGAAAGAAGGCCTCTCACGCAAACGACTCTCGCGCTCATGAAATGCATCTCCAAAACTCCCAATTTGATGTCGCACGTCAGCTGGTTTCACTTTGTAGAATATAGGCAACACCATCTGCCCATTATTCTTCTTGCCGTCCATCATTCGAACCAGCTCGTCCAAGCACCAACTGCTGGTACCATAATTCACGGAGAGAAGGGGGATCAGGATCTTACTGTTCTTGATGGCTGCTTTAAGATCTTCATCCATGTTCTCACCGTCGCGGAGCTCGTCATCGTCTCTGAAAGTATGAATTCCGGCATTGAGGAGCCCCTTGTATAGGTGACTGGCGAAGACATCTCGAGTATCCGGGCCTCTGAAGCTCAAGAACACCTCATAGCAGTTTCCGATCGATGCGGTCGACGAACTAGACGCACCGTTGTCGGTTTCCATTGGAGACGAACAAGATGCACCGTTGTTAGTTTCGACCGGAGACGAGCTAGATCCGCCAGAATTAGCAGATGCACCAGCATCGGCATCTATTGCATTTCTACGCGCACTGCCTTGCTTCTTATTGAGAAAATAGAAGGCGAGGCCGAAGAGAAGGATCAGTGCCACGAGCTCGCTGAAAGAATGCCCAAAAATGAGAAGATGCATTTCGTCCTCGCTCTGATTCTGCCCTTGATTTTTCGCTTTCGAAGTCGGATGGATTAAGAAGATAGAATGCCTCTCGGGAAACAGGAAATGGCTTCTTGTTGCCCACTCTCTTGTTGTTTGATTTACATTAATGGAACCAAATGGCAATCAGAATCGCACCAACAAGTCAAGCTTGTCGACCACGTGCTCGGACTGGTTGAGAAGATGAGAAGTGGAGAGAGGGAAAGAGAGAGGGAGAGAGGGAATTTGGACGAGTCTTCGATGAACTTTCCTTTTTCTTTTGTTAACCTACTTTTTAATGGGAAGATGTATCTCTTGTTAAACTCTTGATCCCTCTTGAAATTTAACTCCTCTCACTTTGAGACCATTAAATATTATACAGTCAAACCGATAGATTTTATTTCAACGCAAAGATGTTGTATTTTTTCACGAACACTTATCCTAAAAAATTATCTTTTTAACGCGTGTCATGGATCATAAAAAAATTAACAACATGTTGTATATTTATTTATTTATTTTGTGTCCGAGCACAATGAGAAGAACTCTTTTTTGCTCTGATTATGTCTTAATCTATTCTTCAAATCTAAGAAATAAATCAAAATTCTTTTTTAGCTTTTGTTATATTTCTTTGCGGGTTTGATTTATCTAATCCAACAAGTTGGCACACACCGATAATTCAAATTTATCAAGGTTAGATAAAAATTAGTAAATTGTTGATAAAGATTACTCACCGTACGCTTATAGTCGTCGCCTTCATGTGGAGGAAGTTTCAATGCCCAGGAGAAATCCAAGGCGGTCCTGCCCATGAAGAAGAGAACATGCAAGCAAGTATTGATGCAAAAGCAATGAAAAAACAATAAAACTACAATTTAAAAAAAAAAATCGCTGTTATGGGACCCATCCACAAGGCTGCAGTGGAGAACCGACCGAAAATAATACTTCATGACACGCATTTCTAATTATGTCGATAATTAAAATTATTTGCATAACATATTATAAGTCTTGTCTATATTCTTTTTTTTTTAGAATGTATTTTTCACATGCATTTGTCGTTATTTTGCTAGTAAGTAAATACAATGAGCAAATATAGTGGGACGATTCTCAAAATATATATAATAGGAGGTAGACAGCGAATTGCAATGCATCCAGACAACAAATATTAATTTATAATACGAACGGATCACGCGAGTATTTTGTAAGCATGCGTTGATGCATCGATCACTGTTATTTATATATGGGATTGCAAAAGAGTCGGTAAAAGTACATGCTGCTGCATTGACCACTGTAAGTTTTTACTACATGTCTTTTACTACATTGTCGCTTAATCTCTTTTCAAGTAGACTTTTTTACTCCAGTACAACTCTTTATAGTTCCTTCCTTGACTTTTTGCACATTTTTTTCTTGCTCGCTCCATCCAAATCCTTGATCTTCCCTTGTTGTCACTGTTTTACTCATGAGTCCGCAGGACCCTAACCCCACGCCCATGGTCATTCTTGGCGGCCGACGAGCCACCTTCCTTGAAATCACTTACGAGTTTGTGAGAGATGGATGTATCGACAACAACGATGGTCATAGCATCTCACCTTTGCTCTATTGTAAGTCTTGTCTATATTCTTTTCTTTTAGAATGTATTTTTCACATGCATTTGTCGTTATTTTGCTAGTAAGTAAATACAATGAGCAAATATAGTGGGACGATTCTCAAAATATATATAATAGGAGGTAGACAGCGACTTGCAATGCATCCGGACAACAAATATTAAATTATAATACGAACGTATCACGCGAGTATTTTGTAAGCATGCGTTGATGCATCGATCACTGTTATTTATATATGGGATTGCAAAAGAGTCAGTAAAAGTACATGCTGCTGCATTGACCACTGTAAGTTTTTACTACACGTCTTTTACTACATTGTCGCTTAATCTCTTTTCAAGTAGACTTTTTTACTCCAGTACAACTCTTTATAGTTCCTTCCTTGACTTTTTGCACATTTTTTTCTCGCTCGCTCCAAATCCTTGATCTTCCCTTGTTGTCACTGTTTTACTCATGAGTCCGCAGAACCCTAACCCCACGCCCATGGTCATTCTTGGCGGCCGACGAGCCACCTTCCTTGAAATCACTTACGAGTTTGTGAGAGATGGATGTATCGACAACAACGATGGTCATAGCATCTCACCTTTGCTCTTCAGATTGGAGCATGTTCTACTAAGAAAAAAACTACGTGATTGGACACAAATTTTACAAGTTACGAACTCTAATTTTTTTTTTTAAATAAAGTCTTCACCAATTAATTTAAGAATAGTAAGCTTATTTGGAACTAGGTGCATGTGTGAAAACGTTGATCATTTGTAAGTATTCTTTTAACTATGTGTAGAAATGGTTCAATAACTTCAAGGAAGCCCCTTTGGCATCGCATTTTTCGGTTAAGTCATTTGGATGCTTATCATATAATATCCAAAGGTAGTTGATGCAACTTTGATTTCATTCCAATATACTATCGAGCAAATTCTTTCATAAACTTAGTAACTTTCGAGTCTTCAATGCTAGTCACCTTTGTGCGGCCGTTTCTTCAAAGACAAAGTGACTTTCTTTTTTCTCTTCGGTTCTTCTTTTGAACAAGAGTCGTTCTAACTTCAAAATAGAGCTGAACTGATGGAGAAGTATGACTTGTGCGGAGTAAAATTCTAGGAAATTGAAGTGCGAAAGCAAATCTATCTCCTTTGTTCTTCAATTCTAGGAAATTAAAGTGCGGAGAGGAAGAAGTCAAGGAGCTTGACCTGTTTCAATCATATAAGGGCAGATTTGTAATTATCAGATGGCCATAGGCTCGGTCCCGCCAGTCCTTGCTTAGCGTGAGGCCACCGCACTTCTCCGCCAAGCTTTTGTCCGTTCTTATTTCGTATGAGAGGCTGGGTCTCTTCTCTCTCTCTCTCAATTATCATAAAAAATATAAAATAAATTATTTTTATTGATTTCATAATTTCTTAATCGACCAAACACCACATCAATAAATAAAAAATTTGAATTTAGTCTTGTAAATATTTGTGCTTGGTTTAGTTTAGCGATTGCGGTCTTTCTTAAACACTTGTAATGTTTTGCTGGTGTTAATCCAAATTTTTGCTTTATTGAATAGTGTCAGATACGTGCAGTTTTCATCATCCAGGGGCAAATTCGTCATTAGATCTTCCCCTTGGTCCGGTGGCTGGGTCCCACCCATCCTTGCTGTACTCGAGGCTCCCGCTCTTCGTTACGAGAAAATACTAGGTAGGACTGAGTCACCATGTGGGCGGTGAGTCAGTCGAATCATTGTTTGCCACGTGACGCCCTGTCAGAAAAATTTGGACGCCCAACGCCAGGTCACTCGGCTCTTCTCGTCTCTTCTCCGTCTCTGCTCCGTTTGTGTACTGCGCTCAGATTTCCCGCTCCTCTTTCTCTCTCTCCATCGTTCAAAATGGTCTATCTCCCTTGTCTCTCCAACCCTCTGCACGACCCTCTTCCTGCTTCTCTTCCAACACGTGCTCGTTCACCGGCGATCGGGGGGACAGGAACCTTCTGCACGACCCCTTTGTGACCACGCCGTCGCCTCCCTACTTTGATTGCATCCAACCAGCTCAGTTAGGGTTTTTCCCTTCTTTCACGAAGCGAAACCCCCTCTCTCTGCGTCCTTCACGACCCCCTTGTGCCTCCAATCCGTGGCCTGCATCCACCGAGCTCGCCGACCCTTTCGCTCCCATTGCCGCGTAGTGTTTATCTCGACTCCCGACGGCGGCGCTGCTGTCACCTCCTGAAGCCCCATTTGCGGCTCCGATTTGTCGTCTGCGCTCGACACCTTCGCTGTCATCTCCACCTTCCCCTTCATTCCAATTTTTCATCTTCACTTAGCTTCCACAATTCCTGGCCTTAACCAGCGAGGCACGAGGATGTCTAGCACGGATTTCCAGCTCTCTGCTCGCTGTCGATTGGCCATCCTCTCGGCGCACCTGGCGGCTTCCATCGAGCCACGGGATCACCTGGCGGCGCCGATCGTCAAGCTGAGCTCCGCCTCGGCTCAGATCCCGCCTCCCAGAAACCTGAACGGCTTGTCGACGATGTCAACGAGTGCACTGGTCGTAAGTACTCTGTTACGGTCTCGGGAAAGGGCACCATCAAGGCCACCGATTTGAAGCAGGTGAGCTTAACGATGTGCAGAATTTGATTTTGTATACTTATTGGTTGCGAGATGAGGTAGTTTGCAGTTTTGTAGTCTTTCAAAATGCTCTCATAGGCATCTACTTACTTTGATTGCCGACAGATTTTCTTTAGGACGTTTTTTTTTTTTTGGTTAGTGTTCTTTAGGACGTAGTTACTAGCTTGTATAGTACCAATTTTTTTTGCAAATTGTTATGCACTGGTGTTATGTCCGGATGTTTATATGTCACACTTGTTGCTGGCAATTTGATAGAGAATGATGGGAAAGGATGACAAGGGACTCGAGCTTTATGATCCTGGCTATCTGAACACAGCTCATGTTCGGTCGTTGATTTGCTACATCGATGGGGTGTAGGGATACTCAGGTATAGGGGCTATCCAATTGAAGAGTTGGCTGAGAGTAGTTCCTTTAGGGAAGTGGCTTACTTATCGAGTGAGTGTTCTTTCTGTAATTTATTTCTATTGTTATTCATGTGTTACCTAACTTGAGAGATCCTAGCAAGCATGTGTTGTCTATTCATTTTGTATCCTTCAATGGCCACGATGATTTTTCTTTCATGAGATTTTGATTGTCCGTCGAGAATTAAGTCTGTTTTCCGTCGCAGTGTATGGAAATCTGCCTTCTGAAAGTCAACTAGCAGACTGGGAGTTTGCTGTTACTCAACATTCAGCATTCTATAAGGATTACTGGTTTGTGTCCCATTTTGTCTTGCCTTTTCCAAAAGTTCAGCACTACAAAATATAATTTGTGCAGTAATTTTCTTTCATGGTGGACCCTACGTTTCCTTTTTGTTTCCATTCTCGCACTCACCCTTTTAATCTCAAAAGCAGAGGAGGAACTGAATCACTTTTCATGTGAAAACTGATGGTTATATGCTAGATTCAACTGTAGGTTGTAATTGAGCTGGTGTTGGTATTGCAAGTGGTATGGGTGTTTTTATACGTTAGAAAATGTCTTGAGTGCGAGTATGATACATGTTGATTAAAACAGCTTTCAAAATACAAATTTTTTCATTTAAGTGAAAATCTCACACTATACGTTTTCGATTTCATATCATAGTGTCTTGTTACCTTTTTTAAACTTTAGTGTCGGTCTTTTGATTGGTTGATAATAGCTTTTAACAATAAAATGTTTTGTCATGTCTTCTAGACACTCTTTGATTTATCCTCCAACTTCTAAACTCTTGATATTGAACTCTGGTTCTTGCCATAAGTAGAGAAGGCTAGATCTATTTTGCATGGTTATGGGAACACTTACAGTCAACTCAAAGTAGCCAGGTGTAAATTCAAACCCTTCAACGGAACAGGCCACAGTGAATACTAGAATAAAGGACATGATCATTTGACCGTGACTATTTTGCTAAGAACATTTTGAGATTGATTGATTAGATTTGAAGCCATTGCACTCCAAAACCCCACCCTTCAGAATCAGGAAACCATGTTACAAACATTGAAAAGAAAGCAGTATCATACTGCATAAAGAATTTCATAGTTCTCAATATACACAAAACCAAATTGTCCTAGTCAACTCATCTTCATCAGTATTAATCTAAAAAATCTATTTGCATTCACAATTTACCAGTTAAAAGAAGCCTCAGTCATGGATGCCAATGCAACTCCACCAAAAGGAACGAGAGCAAACAATATGATGAGGAAAAACTGTAGATTTGCAATTGAAGGGTAAGGTACCTGTGAACGTCTGAGGCTTGGCCTTTTGTAGAGATTTAATGTCCACGTGGACAGAACAAGGACAGAACCTACAGCAAATTGTACCCTAGAGATGGTTGCTGGGTAGTGGTAAACCTTTAGAAATTGCAGCAAACATAGTCAGATTTCTGTTTCTGAAACCATTCAAATAGCAAAAGTAATATTGCTATTGTGGTAAAGCAAGACGGTTAAGGCTCCCGTAAGATTGCATGTCCAAGCCACAAGATTGCATGTTCACACAAAGCAAAGGGGAAAAATTCAGTTCCCTATAATGCACCCTCACGTTAAGCAATATTGCTATATGCATAGCAACCCCCAACTTCCAAAACCCACAGAACCAGAAAAAATTATAGCAGAATAAAAAAAAGTCTTTCTTCACTGCAAGCAACTTTAGAAGAACTATGCACAAGAATGCTGAGGTATGTGTCAAAGGTATACAAAACTGAACAAAGAACAATGCTAATAAGAACGTCCAGCAAGGAATCTTGACTTTCAATGTGAGAGGTATAAAGCAGGCAAACCTTGGAATATATTGAATGTTAGACTACATTTAACAGGGAATGCTTGGTTTTCAGCACTTCTGAACCTCTTGATCATCGAAGGAATTTCCATACCACAATCTGAACAAATCGAAAGTGCTATATTTGGAAAGGAAAAACTGCCTTATAGTGAATCATAACAAACTTTTAGAAGCAAAGATATCGAGATGGGAAGTGAAAGATATAGAATAACTCATATCTTCACCATACTGTAATATAGAGGCATCATGAATGAAAGGGAAGCAAGAACAGAAGTTAAAAGAGGTAGGGAGATGGTTAATTTTATACATGCCCTTTTCCAACTCATGAATTTCAGTCATAAAATCTTTTAGAAGAAAGACACCAATTTTCCCTTTTCTTCACAAAGCTTATAATGTCCATGCATTTTCAATAATAGCACAAACCAAGTAAGAAGATACAAAAATCAGCAGGAAATTACGCAGGCAAAATTATGAGTGAAATTTAACCATAATTACAAAAGAGATAAGAGATTGAATGAAAAATACCAAGGGAAACTCTAGGTGAGAAAACTTAGAAACTTTATGACAAAAAGAACTTAGATGAAGTACAAAAACCAGTAACTAGGAATCCGAAGTTTCTCAAACCTGTGGTGCTGGTCTAACAGCACGTAGATCCATGATGAAAATTTGACCAATCCAAATCAATAAAGTCCACCTCATGTAATCTTATCTAATCGAAAGGACATTGAAGATTAAGGATGGTATTCTTAAAGGAATTATCCCTTCAAGCTGAATTCAATTCGACTCTTTCCGCCCTCTTCCAAGTTAAAATTCCTTGCCAGATACATGACGAAGCTTTATGTTTAGATTGTAGGTTTCTCTCTTTCCTTGACAAGTAAACATCAATCCACTTAAAGGAATCTAGAGCCATCTTCAATCATAGCCCACATACAAAATTTTCCCAGAAAAGAATCACCGCAAATTGCTCTATCCCATCTAGTCACTGGAAATTGCTCTATCCTCTTGATGTTCTATGACTCAAAATCATGGAAGTGCGGAAAAAATCAAATAACCCCAAAAATGAGAAAGAAAAAAACCTGAGAGTTACATGATTCCAACGGGGTGCTCACTCCATAAGGAGAGATTGAAAAAATGTTAAAGTATGAGCTTATTGGAATATAGGGTTAAAACACTAACCTAAGCTTGTAGCGCACAAAAATTCAAAACGCGGTAATCGCCGCCAAGGGTTTGGCAATCTCACTGGTCTCAGACCCAAATCGGAGGAACAAACCCTAAGCTAAGCTGATCGAACACGGAGGGCAAATCAAAGTCGCCAATGGGGCTTCAGGAGGCGACGACTAAGGCAAAGGTAGCACTTTAGTGCAGATCAGAGGCACAAAGGGGAAGTGAGACAGAAGCGAAAAAGGGGTCAAATGGCAACCTCATGTAGACAACAAAAAAGTGGCAAATTGGGCTCAGTGACAGTAGAGGTGGAAGAAGCAGCGTGGTGGGTCGGCAAGCTTGCTCGATCTAGGCCACGAATCAGAGGCACAAATCCTAATGAGAGCTGGTTGAACGCCAATGAAAAATCGAAGTTGCCAATGATGATACGGGGAGCGACGGCAAAGGCGGAGGCAACGACATCGTCCGTGTCGGATGCACAAAGGGGTCGTCAAAGGGAAGGAGGGAGCAAGCCGAGCAAGAAGATAGAGCGTGTTTGTGAAGAGATAGCAAAGCAAGGGAGAGGGAGTGCACTGTCAACAAAGGGGTCTTGAAGAAGGACGCAAAAAGAGAGGGGGAACCCTAACCTGAGCTGGTCGGACGCAATCGAAGTAGATGGGGCTCCGGCAGGCGATGGCGTGGTCGAGATCAGAGGCACAAAGGGGTCGTGCAGAGAGTTCCTCTCCCCCCGATCACCGGTGAACGAGCACGTGTTAGAGGCGGAGCAGGAAGAGGGTCGTGCAAAGGGTTGGAGAGACAAGGGAGAGAGACCATTTTGAACGATGGAGAGAGAGAGAGGAGCGGGAAATCTGAGCGCAGTACACAAACGGAGCATAGACGGAGAAGAGACGGAGAAGAGCTGAGTGACCTGGCGTTGGGTGTCCAAATTTTTCTGATAGGGCGTCACGTGGCAAACAATGATTCGACTGACTCACTGCCCACATGGTGAGTCAGTCCTACCTAATATTTTCTCGTTAGGGAACAGATCTGAGACTTCTTAGTGATCTTTTTAATTCCCCTATTTCTTCTGGAAGCTCTCTCAGTGTCATACATCATCCCAAATCCAAGCGAATGAGATCCTTCATGTCTCCAATTGAAGAGTTGATTCGCTGCAGTCCCTTACAATTAGTGAGGATCAGAACCTCTAAACTCTTGAAAGCGGAGAGGATGTCAGTATTTTCCAAGGATTGACAACGTGAAAAGTTGAGAAATTTGAGATTCTCTGACATCTGGTAAAATGGTAATAATAATAATAATAATAATAATAATAATAATAATAATAATAATTGTCAAGGGGTTTGTCTAGAGTTATTATGATTTAAAAGAAAGCATAAAGGGAAGGAGGGATGAAAGACTTGTTCTTACCTTAAAAGAACTCCATCCTTTCCATTTCTCATTTATTTCACTATCATACAATTCTAGTACAACCAATTCATTTGCATGAAGATTCTTTACTTCAAAGTTCATGCGACAATTTGGCCATCGAAGCCATTTTAACTCCTCCATTGAGTCCTCAAAATCTCCTTTGAGATGTGCCCCCTTAAGTTGAGAAATCTTAGACAAGTCAAATTCTTGAATTGTTTTCCTGTGTAAATGTCATTGTCTCGCTGGGCTGTTTTGCCAAAGCCTTCTGAGCTGCCTTTACTCAAATTAATTGCCTCAATCTTGTCTGTTCCCTATAAGCAAGAATTAATATTTATTAATATTATATTAAACAAAAGAAATCTAATACTATTTGTTTATACTACTATTGGCGTGCATTAATGTGTTCGAGAGACTAGCAATGTGAAGATATGATTTTCTTTTGACGTCAATAAACAGTATTTATAAAGGCTTACAAAGTGAAGGATGTCAAATTTCATATTGAAATCTGGCCATACACATTCGGATCTTAAAAAAGTTATGATGAAATGATTGATATAGAGTAAAAACTTTACAACTTGCTACCTTCTTCTTCCCGAAGACTTTAGCTTTGTTACCATGCTTGTTGGGACATTTGTGCCCAATGCATGGAATCTAATGAAATTGCAATGTGCAAAATCAAAAGTTGATTTGATCAATTTTAATAGAAATATATTTTTTCTCACTATAAATCTCATATTATTTTTGTGTATAATACTTGCTTATGCTACTTACGTAACTAATAAGAAAATAGCATACTATTATTTTCCATTCGAGTAATAACCAATTACAAGAAATTGAATATTGCAATAGTACTTATATTAATAATTATGTACATATTATTTTCCTAATAGTAAATTTATATATTGTTAGTTAATTATTATCCAATCATAAATAACTAAGACAATTATATTAGTTATATTAATATTCTATACAACTAATTATTTTATCATAAATTTTTAAGAATATAAATTACAATATGATATATTCATAATCATAAATAACTTATTAGATTAACTACAGATTACAATTTGATATAATCATAATCATAAGCATTTGAGTTACCCAAGTATAATAACTATAATAAACAACCCCTAATAACGTTGATGTTTATTAAAAAAATTAAATTATTGAAAGTGCATAGCATTTTTGAAAAGTGAAAATTGAAGCTACTCTTGGCTGCATGCCTAAATGGAATGGCTTTTCATTGGCTCCCAGGGAATAGCTATTCTTGGAGAATAGTAATTTCTAATATATTTTTTTAACAAATGAATGAATAGTTGCTTCATCAAAACAGATGGGAAATATAATAGTTATTCTTGAGAACGAAATGGATAGAAAACTTTTCACCAAAAAAAAAAAGAGAGTTACTTTTGCATAGGAAGTCTTAAGTAATACACAAAAAGTTCATGGATTTCCAAATGTCAGTTTCTCCAAACCAGAAATTTTGTCATTGTACTTCACAATGACGTCCAAAATGTCATAGAATTTAAAATTTTTAAAAAAAACTTCATCGGAAGTAATCTAATCACATTAGTAATTTCCCCCATAAACTTCACTTGTAAAATATCAAGATATCCTATCTATCTTCAAGATTTCTTTCCATGGTATGTAACTTTTTTCACCTTAAAAATCGATAGCTAGAGTTTGGCTCAAATCCTGAAAATGAGCCCAACCTTTTGTACTTGGGACAAAAGTAGCAAAACCTTTCAAACGTGTATAAAGCCTACCCTTCAACATCCACACAATATAACCTTTCAAACGTGATAAAGACAGACCAACTAGTTGACCTTAGAACAAAGCCAACAACTGTTACAAAATTCATCGATTATCATCATTAGATCGCCATGGGTACCCTACATTGCTCATTGTGCTAACCTATACAAAGCCATGTCAAATCCACACACACACAAATGTTGCCTTTTATTTTATAATCTTGTTAAAAGAGTTGGTTATAATCTTTCTTAAAAAATTTATGGCTTTTGCCACCAAAAAAAAAAAAAAAAAGGAAGTCATTTGTGGTCATGACTGACATGTTCATCATGCATGTTGGAAAAATGAGCGATGTAGAATGACTACTGCGGATATAAAGTGAAAGGATAAGTTTGAAAGGTCATGTTATTTTCGTCCCGTATGCAAAAGGACGGGCTTGTTTTTATGATAATACAAGGGGTGAAGGGCGAAATAAGGTCATGAAAAGTACTAAAATAATTATACAAATTGTACTTTTTAGTTGTGAAATTCAGATACACCATCTTATTTGTATATATAAAATATACAGCACATTTGTTTTTCTTTTGGTTAGTGTAGTACCAAAGATAATATATAGACATTGGCTCTGAATTTGTTAATATATGAATTGGCTCTCGAGATTAAACATGGGTTGCACGTTGAGATTGCAAATAAGTGCTAGTCTTAGAAGCAACAACTTGAGTCAAACAAAATGACGGATTAAAAGTAGTAGAGTCAGAATTATGATTTCACAAATGCTATTACACATAAATTCTTAATTATACAAAATCGAATTTTAGCTTATTTGTATCTTGGACTTTCTATGTAGTAAAAGAAAAACATTTCTCTCTTTAATAGTCATTGCATAAAATACACTTGATGTTGTATATACATAATTATGTGTTTATAAGAAATTTATGTCCCTATCTTATTCAGTAAGTATTAAATTAGTACTTGTCCCTTGGATATTGTTGAATGGGATTCCTAACATAATATTACATAAAATGAGTATCCCTTCCATTCTTCATTATGGAATAATGACTAAAATTTTATGAATAATGCTGGCATTGTTTGTCCTATTATATTAATTTGACCATCTAGAGATTATAATTCTATGATTTATATATCCTCAGTACGTATGGTTTATAGTAGCATAGTCAAGTTATTTGCTGCATGTGCCGAAGACGTAAATGAAGCAATTATAGAAATTCAAGATCTTTTCATAGTATACACTTTAAGAAAAATCTCACATTAAGACTCCAATACTTATTAAGATAGAGCAACTCCCCTACTTTTGAATCATGTCAATGAAAGATTCGATGGCAATCGCAATATGGGGTTCTCTGTTCACTAGAACAAGCATAAGTGGGGGACAAGCATTACTCTTACAGTAGAACGAGGAATAGGTGAGCAAAAGTAACGAAAAAATACCTTGTTTTCCTTTAGCACTTTATGAACTTCTTTAGAGTCCCATAACCTGCTACGGTACTGTGGTTCCCGTTGATTTTCATTGCGAACTATTTCTCTACCAAGATCTCTCAGTTGGTCATACATTCGGAATCTATCATCTTCAATTTTTATTAATGGCAGGAATCTCAATATTTTAATTCCTTCCCCTGAAAAAAAGCCACTATCATCCCACATAAATGATGCAATTCTTCTGTCGTAGCCAATGAAAAAACAGGCGATATCCAGAAATATTTGTTTTTGTTCATAGTCTAATTCTTCATAACTTATCCTTAACTTTTCTCTCACTTTCTAATGAGGGATTTTTTTTAAGTTGTCTATAGTAGCTCTCCAAAATGTTGGCTCTTTTCCGCATAAAAATGAACCTAAGACTTCAAGAGATAAGGGAAGCCCTCCGGTAGTAGTTACAACATCATGAGCAAGGTCCATAAATTTACTTTGAGGAGAGCTCCTTCGAAATGCATGTCTACTAAACAATATCATGGAATGATTCTTATCCATTTTCTCACATTTATATTCATGGTCCACACCTACATTGTCAAAAAAACTACTGTTTCTAGTAGTAATAAGGATCCTACTTCTAGAAGATAACCAATTATGGTTTCCAATCAAAGCCTTTAATTGATCAGTATCATCCACGTCATCAACAAGAATAAGAACTTTCTTATGTTTGAACTTGGATGAAATGAACTTAATCTCATCATCCTTGTTTGAAACTTGATGATTTTGCTTCAATACATCAGAGATTAGTTGATTCTACAAGTAATCAAGTTCATGACGCCGACATGATTCCCTAATATCTGAAATGAAGCTACGATAATTAAATTGATTGGAGAGCTTGTTGTAGATGGTTTTAGTAAGGGTTGTCTTACCAGTGCCTCCCATTCCGCAGATTCCGATAAATAGGGTATCACTAGAATTATTATCAACGAATTTCATGACCTTCCCCAAATGACCATCAATTCCAACCAAATTTTCAGGAATAGTCAACTCAAACTCTTTCTTCAGCTCTCTCAGCACTTTTTGGACAATCGATTCTGTCACACATCCATGTATTACCTTTTATGCTAAGACAAAAGTGGGAAACTTTGGTGGTTGTTTCACATGGCATGCCCTACTCCATTATTACTTTGACATAATTTATTGAGCTGGAAGAAACTTGAGGACATTGCTAATGAATTTGGAATTAAATATGTTGTGAATTTGAATAAAAAAGCTAAACTCGCCGTTTGTTAAAGCTATCAGGAATAACAACATGGATGATGGGATGTGACTTTGAAAACTTTCTAGGGCATTTGAATAAATAGAAGTCCAATAAGCTTGCCCTGTACGAGACTCTGATCATCTTTCAACAAATATGCCATTAACTTTCGATGCAAGAGACATTTGTGCCTATGATATTGTTAGAATTATGGAAGGATGACTTTCTAACTTATTTGTTAGAGAAAGAACTACTCAATTATACAGAAGCTGTGATGTCTTCTTAAGGACTTCTATGGAAAGAAGCAATAAAAAGTGAAGTAGATTCTATTCTGCAAAATCATACTTGGGAGCTAGTAGATCTTTCTCTTGGTTGTAAACCTTTAAGGTCCAAATGGATCTTTAAAAGGAAGATGAATGCTGATGGCTCTATTGATAAGTATAACGCCAGACTTGTAATCAAATGATACAAGCAACGAGAAGGCTTAGATTACTTTGACACATATTCTCCCGTGTCGAGAGTAAACTCCATAAGGATGATAGTTGCAATAGTTGCATTGCGAAATCTAGAAATACATCAAATGAATGTGAAAACAACTTTCCTAAATGGTGATTTGGATGAAGAAATCTATATGGAACAACCTGAGGGTTTTATAGTTCCAGGACAAGAGAGGAGAGTCTGTAGATTGGTGAAATCACCGTATGGCCTAAAGCAAGCGCCAAAGCAGTGGCATGAAAAGTTTGATTACCATGGTTTTAAGATCAATGGATTTGATAAATGTGTCTATATCAAAGAGACAGAAGATATCTATGTCATTATATGTCTTTATGTAGATGACATACTAATTGTTGGTAGTGATGATAAAATCATCAAATCTACCAAGAGTATGTTGAATTCAACATTTCACATGAAATATTTGGGTCATGCTGATGTGATTTTGGGAATAAAAATCACAATAATGTCAGAAGGTCTTATATTAGACCAGTCACACTATGTGGACAAGATTCTTGAGAAATTCAACATGAATGACTCCGGTATTGCTAGAACACCTTTAGACAATAGTCTTTTTCTGTCTAAGAACAGAGGAGATGGTGTTTCTCAAGTAGAATACTTGAGAGTTATTGGCAATCTGATGTACTTAATGAGTTGTACGAGACCAGACATTGCCTATACAATTGGCAAATTGAGTAGATATACGACAATCTGAGTGCTAACCATTAGAAAGCAATAGTAAGAGTATTAAGGTACTTGCGATATACTCAGAATTATGGTTTGCACTATACCAGATACCCAAGTGTTCTGGAAGGATATAGTGATGCAAACTGGATATTTGATGTGAAAGACTCGACATCTACAAGTGGATATATTTTCACACTAGCGGGTGTAGCCGTATCTTGGAAATCCTGTAAACAGACTGTGATAGCCAGATCCACTATGGAATCCGAGTTTATAGCTTTGGATAAATATGGAGAAGAGGCTGAATGGCTACACCATTTCTTAGAGGATATTCCAAAATGGGAAAAACCTGTGCCACCTATCGGTATATATTGTGATAGCCAATCTGTGATTGGAAGAGCATAGAGTAACATGTATAATGGTAAGTCTAGACATATACGTCGTAGACATAATACCATTAGACAACTACTCTCAACTGGAATTATCTGTATTGACTACGTAAGTTCAAAAGATCATATTGCGGATCTGCTAACCAAAGGGTTAAACAGAGACTTAGTTGAGAAGTTGACAAGAGGAATGGGACTTAAGCCCATAGAGGAATGGGGGAGTATGGAGGAAAACCTAACCTAGTTGACTAGAGATCCTAGGGTCTAGGTTTTCAAAGGGACAACCTACTATACAGACTCAATGAGGTCACTGTGGGGGATATACATCAACCCATTCCTATGTATGAAAGTGACTTTATACGGGAAAAAGGTTAGCAAATAAAATTAAGTGGAGCAAATGTTGTGCTCGCGACTTAAGGCAATTTTGCTTTAATGATAATAAAGTGGAGCAAGTGAATTGCTCAAGACTTTAGAAATCACCTATGTGAGAGTGAAGTGAGGCCGCTTCAAAGGAGAATTTAAGGACTAAATTCTACCTAAACTCTTGCAGAACCAAGACGATGTTCAGGGCCAAAACGAACATAACCATGGGAACTGAACAAACGATTAAATCCTGTGTGAAGTGTATGGCTCTTCACATAATATGGCTGGACAGTTTTCAAAGACATTGTATCTACTGGACAGCTAGCGAAGTAAGTATACTGTCACAAGGAAAGGTTTACAAAGGGAGACTCCTACCTATCCTATGCAGGTTTCGGATGGTGACCACTGTCGTAGTGTCAAAATCAAAACAATTTTCATTCATGTGGGGGATTGTTGGAATTATGGAAGGGTGAATGAGAAATTGTTTCTCAAAGAACCTACTTATGTGGGAAGTGAAAGTCCCACATTGGAAAGCAAGAAGAGTTGGAAGTGGGAAGAGAAAGCACTAGTCCCACATTAGAAAGGAACAAGGCTTTGGAGTGCTTTATATATGATTACACCCTTTTAGAGTGGTAACGTTAAAAACACAAGCACTATGCGCGCATGCGCATGGGGGGTGGGGATGAATTGAACTTGAGAACTTGCGTACACGAATGCAACCTTGGAAAGTGAGCTTAGCGACAAGTCACTTTTTGCCTTATGGATTACTTTTTTCCAACTCAAAGTTGCGGGTTAATTGTATTGGTGACCAGACCTTCTGGGTCTGCGAGCGTACAGACCTTTTGGTTCAGCGACCAGAATGTACAAGGTCAGGAGACCTTCTGGTTAGTGTCCAAAACATCCAAGGTCTGACCTTCTGGGTCTGTGAGCGTACAGACCTTTTGGTTCAGCGACCAGAATGTACAAGGTTAGGAGACCTTCTGGTTAGTGTCCAAAACATCCAAGGTCTGGAGACCGTCTGGGTATGTCTTAATGACGAATTTAATCTACCTTTTTGTAACTGTTGGTTACAGAGTTATGTTGTAACAGTCGATTTAATTAGCGTTTAAGGTTGTAACGATAGATTTAAATTGGCATTTATACCCGATATGCTTGTAACGGTAGATTCAATACCGTAACCTTTGATTTAATTCGGTAATGGTAATATTAATTCCGTAACGGTTTTCCCCATTGATTTTATAATCTGTTTTCATTCTTTTTGTCCGGACAGACTCTGATTTCAAAATTATTCAGACTATACATTGTCTTTGAAAGAGCATAACATTGTTTTGAGAGTGTTCAGCAAAGAAGTTGTTCAAGTTCGCCGAAAGCTCCGAAGTACTGTTCTTCGTTGTTGTTAACCGTTATATCTTGGGAGACAGACTTCTAGCAACCTCACGTGTACTAGAAGAGACAAAGCTTCATTGTGTACTGGAGGGGACGAATATGTTTTAAGGAAACTGTGTTGAACACAGACCTCGGTTTCTTTTACATTCTTCTAATTTTGTTGTTGTATCATCTTGTGATTGATGCCATTTTGAATTGTATACGTCCAGTAATTTCAAAGCAGATTTGAAGGAGATTTGGGCAAATCATCCAACAGATATCAATTTTGAGAGATATTCAAAGTGCTATATAAGGAACTACCCAAATATAATTTAGGGATTTTCTCCTCATATGGGCATGCTACATAATGTAACATACCCTCTAAACACAAAAAATAAAAATAAAATTGGCCCAACATTGCATAATCTTCAGTAAAGATTCATTTCAAAAATCGTATTATTCAAGCGAATGTGATAATAATAATGAGATCTATAATAATAATGGTCAATATCATTAAAGAAAAAACTTTAAAAAAAACAAGGAACATGTTCACTAGAAGTCCTAAAACTTGTAGCAAAAGTGCAAGTAAGTCCTAAAACTTACAAAAAGTGCAATTGAGTCCTAAAATTTGTCAAATTTGTTCAAATGAGTCCCTCCGTTAACTCCGTTGATTAAATCAACGGAACAACGCTGATGTATCATATTTTAATATATCATTTAAAAAATAGAAGCGCCACATAAGTAGAAAAATTTTAAAAATTTTAAAAAATGTAAATTAAATTACATTTCATAAAGAAAAAAGTATAAAATTTTGAAAAAAAGGAGATTATGTTTAAATTGTAAACAAAAAAATTAAAAAAAAGTAATTTTTTTAAATTTTTAGTTTAATTAATTTAAATAATTTTAATTTTAATTTTAAAAAGTCTAAATTTTAAATTTTAAATTTATAAAAACTTAATTAAGTCTTAAAAGATATATTGAAAAAATTGGATTTGGTAAAATTTTGAAGAATGTAAATTTAAAATTAAAATGTGATTTAATTTATAGTTTCAATTTTAATTTAAAAAATTTGCTTTAAAAAATTAAAATTAGTTTATTTTAAATTAAAAAATTTAAATTGACCATTTATTAAATTTAAATTTAAATTTATAAAAATAATTAAATTAAAATATAATGTTTTTAATTACTTTATTAAAATATTTAAAAAATAAAAATTTTAGTTTAATATTTTTTCTCAAAATTATAGTTTGAATTTAAAATTTTTATTTAATTAAGTGAAATGAGTAGAATAATATTAATTTAAAATTTTGGTTTAATTTAAATTTTTTATTAAATTACATTTTACATTTTAAATTTTAAAATTAAAATTAAAATTAAAATTAAAATTTGAATTAATTAATTTAAATTAAAGTAAAATTTTGATTAATTTATATTTTATTTTTACTATTTAAATTTAAACTTAATCTTTCTTTTTTTAAAATTTAAAAATTTTTCTTTTTTAATAAGTAATTTAGTTTATATTTTTATTTTTTATGCTTATGTGGCGCCTCCGTTACTTAAAGGATATATTAAAATATGCCACGTCAGAGCCATGTCAGCATTTTCCGTTAAATTAATTAACAGTATTTGAAATAGCTAGTACGTACACCTAGAAGGCAGGTTGAATAGTTGTTCTTGCAATTATATGCGGAATTTAAATTTGCAAGATAAACTAAAAGGAAAATGAAAAACAGAGAGTAAAAGAGAAATGAACAACAACAATTATAGTGGTTCGGCTTTAATCAAGCCTACGTCCACTCTCGGTTTGACAGCCACTAAGTTTCAAAAGAGATTACAATATAAAGAATAGCTTCTCAGTTCTCTTGAAGCAGTAGGATTTCTCTTTTTTGAGTATACAATGTGTATAGCAACACATAGAGTGAATAGCTCAAACTATGGAATTTTCTCGTACATTCTTCGTCTCTTTTCCACCAGGAGATAAGTCCCTTAAATACTTCCTCTGGCCTTGTTGACTGTTGTCAGTTGCCAAAGAGGTTCTTCCAATCCTACCGTTGGAGAGAATCAATCAAGGGATCTCGAGCTATTTTAGAAACCAATAAGAGAGAGTGTGAATCCTAATCGCCCACACAATCAGAATCTCTACTTTCCAAGTAAGAATGCCTTCCCAAAATACTTGCCTTCCAATCGATCAAATATTGCATATATAATAAGATATACGACTAGAGAAACAACCCACCAAACTATCAAAATATATCTCATTTTGTGAAGAGATCTTTAGATCAATATATTCCTTAGATATGACTGAGATAAGATAATAAATAGATATTCAATAAGATTGTTATTTAGAAATGGTAATCAATATTTTAGACGAAGAATATGGATATAGAAGATGCACGTTCTGAAATACTCCCAGATCGTGTGAACAACAGAAACATAACAACATGTTCTGATAGACGATGTATGTTCTGCCAAACGGTATATGTTCTGCCAAGCGATGTATGTTTTGCTAGAGTGCAGAAGGTGCGATAGTCTATCTTGTTCAGTGTTTAACCCTTGCGAATATAACTATGTTTTGTCAACTTCTAAACCATAAAAAGAGATTCTTTAACAGTGTTAACGGAGGGACTCATTTGAACTCATTTGACAAGTTTTAGGACTCAATTACACTTTTTGCAAGTTTTAGGACTCACTTGAACTTTTGCTACAAGTTTTAGGACTTCTAGCGAACATTAACTTATAGAAATCATGCCTCGCCCGTTATTCTTCTTGCACTCTATTATCTGGACTAGCTCGTCCAAGCACCAACCTCTTGTACCATAATTCTCGAAGAGAATGGGGATCAGGATCTTGGTTTTTGTGATGGCTGCTAGAAGCTCTGGTCTAATGTTCTCACCTTGGCGAAGCTTGTCATCTCTCTGAAAACATCAATTCCAGCACCGAGCAGCCCATTGTAGAGGTGATCGGTGAAGCCGTATCGAGTATCTGGGCCTCTGAAGCTCAAGAACATCTCGTAGCAGTATCCAGTCAACCTAGTCAACGAGCTGAATGCATTAGTTTTTTGCTTCTTGGAGGGAGGATGCATTTTGTCTTTGTTTTGACGCTACCTTCGCTTCGCGCTTGCAAGTCAGACGGAGAAAAAAGCCAGAATGACTCATTGCCTTCTTGTTGCCCATTCTCTGTGGTTCGATTTATATAACAGAACCGGTCGGCAAGCAGAAACGCACCAATGAGTCGAGCTTAGTAGGGGTGAGTAACGGTCCAGGGTCGACGCTGGACTGGTCCAGGGTCCACGCTGGACCGGCCCAGGACCGGCCTAACCTGACCAGTCCTGGTCGGATTTTAAGACTAACAGGTCAGTCCTCGGTCCTAAAATTTCTAACTCAGTATTTTACGAGTTGATCCTCGGTTCTAAGGTGTCGGGTTGGTCCAACTCGGACCAACCCGACAATATATTATATATAAATAATAAATATTAAAATATTTGTACAAGCCCATTTGCCTTCTGCCATCGTCACGCTTAATTCTTCCCAAGCCTAAATCAAGTAAAGCCTAATCCACGGGCCACAGCCACAGCCCAAGCAACCCACATATGAAGTTGAACGCTCACTCATGCTTAGCTTCAGACTAATTCCTTATGGTCTTCGCTTCTTCATCAAGCTTGAACGAGGTTGCCGTTGCCCTAATTTCTTGAGGTCATCGCTGCTCGGCGTGCTCACTGCTCGCTAATCGTTGCTCGGCATGCTCACTTGCTTGCCCGTCGCTCGCCTGTCACCCGTTGTTCGCTTGCTCCGTGTCATCTGTCGATAAGTCGATTAGCCTTTTTACTCCGACAGGCACCTCCCTTTGGTTGCTCAGAATTGTTTGGGACGGCCCCGTGTAGGAGTCTCGTGTGTGTGTGTGTGTGTGTGTGTGTGTGTGTGTGTTTGTGTTTGTCTGTGTGTATGTAGGGTTCGTGTCTTTGTTACTCTACAGCGAACTCGATTTGGTGACTGATGACGCCTAGATTCCGTTGAGTTGGTTTTTGCTCAATTCTTTGTTCTAGGTTGTGACGGTCTTAGGTGGGTGATTCTCGCTTTTGTGGCCCTTTGTCGTGGAGTGTTACCAATTCCTCATGCTACTTGTTCAATATCTGACTGCAGTTGAAGTTGAAGTGTCTTAAGATACTTGATTGCCTCATCAAGCATTGACACTTTGTCCACCTTTACAATGGCAAAAGGCCAAAATCAGTGAAACCAGACAAAAAACCAAGAGCATCTGTCATTAATTGGCTCATTAATTTCTTGTGTCTCATGACACTAGTGACTTTATGCTAGATGGAAGCTGATAGACATTAAACAACCAGTCAATTTTTCACATCCCACGAACACAGAGAAGCAGATACTTGAACATATTCACACAGTCTTTCAGCCTAGAACCTAGATCTAAAGGAATTTTGATAAAGTGCTAAGTAGATTTATGATGTCTCAAGTAAAAAAGATCTACCTTGTTGCAATTTGGGATGAGCTCTTGTAGTGCACGCATTTTCTCATTAATCCTGTCCTTTCTCCTTTGTTTCAAGTAAATTCAAAAAAGATATTGAGACTTACACACGCTATGCATAACCTTATAGTTATCAAAGCAGTCTTCTTCAAATAGATTCTCAATCATTTCACTCACCCTTTCAGATAAATCATGCACTTCTGCTGCTCGACTCCTTTTTGAAGTACCACAAGCAGGGGTTTGCTTCTTTTCATGGGTCAGATCTTATTCAAAATCCTGCATTCAACATGTTTTGTGCAGAATGGTTAGTGTCTACTATGCTGTCCATTTATGCAGTGATGTTGGACCGGCCCTATCACTGGATCTTTATAGAATCATTTTTTTCAATCTGTAAAGTTTGAAGATCTTTACAGAATGAAGATCTGCTCCCTAAATTAGAGCAGTAATCATTTTGTTCAATACATTTTGTGCAGTGGTTAGTGTCTATTCTGCTGTCCATTTATGAAAGTTTTTCTATTTATTGCCTTTTGTGGTTATTGTTGGTTTATTTGTGACCTCATTTTGTGAGTGTGGACAATACATTTATGTGAATTTGATATATTCAGGTGACATGTCGATTGAAGTAGAAGAATGTGATGAGATGTGTCCGAAGATTGAGTCATCAAGTCATGAACGTGAAGCAGAATCACAAGAGTTGACCAAGGTATCCACTAATCAACATCCTTTTTTTAAGAAGCGAACAGTGAACAAGTCTATAATGGTAAAATGCGTTCATTGTGAGAAGAAGTACTCGTATCCAGTTGATAATGGTACTTCAAAAATGCTAAAACACCTGAAAAAATGCAACAAATATCCCTCCAACATAGACAAGAAGCAAAGATTGCTTTCACCACATAATGTGAATGTAGCTGGCAAGGCTAGAAAATATACTAATGTTGGTGCTAGTAGCGATAATGTCTTATCATTATGGAGGCTTGATCAAGACAAATGTAGATACATGCTTGCTGGGATGATCATAGTCGATGAACAATCATTTTCTGTGGTTGAGCGTGTCGGGTTTCGTGATTTTGTTACTAAGTTATAACATCTTTTCACACATGTGTCGCGATTTGCAATGGCTAGAGATTGCCTAAAGTTATATATCAGTAAAAAAAGTTGCTTGAAAACTTACTTTGGTAAACTTAGATCAAGGATTGCACTCACGACCGATACATGGACTTCTGTTCAAAACTTGAACTATTTATGTCTTACTGCATATTTCATTGATGAAGATTGGAGATTACATAAAAGAATCATCAATTTTGTGGTGATACATAGTCACAAGGGTAGGGAGATTGGGAAACTAGTTGAAAAATGCATTTACGAGTGGGCGATAGAAAAATATGTGTCTACAATTACGGTGGATAATGAAAGTTCGAATGACATTGCCATTAACTATTTGAAAGATAAATTTTCAAAAGATGGGTCACTGATCTTAGCTGGTGAAGTTCTACACATGAGGTTCACTGCTCATATATTGAACTTGATTGTAAAAGATAGCTTAATTGAGGTACGTGATTCTATTATACGTAGTCGAAATGTTGTTAGATATGTGAAGAGTTCTTCCATGAGACTTAAGTCATTTCAATTATGTGTTGAGGCTAAAAGAATCACCTACAAGGATTTGGTTTGTTTAGATGTTGCCACTAGATGGAACTCTACTTACCTCATGCTAGACACATCCATAAAGTTCAGAAAAGCTTTTGCAAGGATGGCGGAAGATGATTTATCTTTCGAAACTGAAGTTAACTATGATTCTCCTAAAAATGAAGATTGGGAAAATGCCATTATTCTTTCCAAATTTTTGAAGCAATTCTATGATGCTACCAATCAGATGTCAAGGAGTTCATATATTACTTCTTAACGATTATTTTGAGGGGATAGCTTTTTTGTATAAATATTTGATAGATGAGAGTTATGCCTTGGATCCCAAACTTCAAGCTATGGGTACGAAGATAAAAGATAAGTTTGATAACTATTATGGATATTTGGATAAAGTAAACATGATGGTGTTGATTGCCGTGGCGTTAGATCCTACCAAAAAGTTACATTATGTGAAGTTTTGCTATGAGCAAATTTGTGATGATGAAGCAACGGTTGATGAAATGCATGGCAAGGTAAAGTATGTGTTGGAGTGTTTATATACATTTTATGAGCAATCTTTTCGTGATCATAATAATCGATTTTTAGGCAATCAAACTATAACTAGTAGTAGTAATAGTGCTTCAAATACTGATGGCAATGATGATGACAACGAAGTTAACATCAAAGCTTGTGAAAAACTTTTTCCATCAAAAGAAAAGAGGACGAGATAACAACAAATCAGAGCTTGATCGATATCTTGAAGAGGAATGTGAAGTTATTCTTGATCTTGATATTTTGATGTAGTGGAAGAGTATTGGATCAAAGTATAAAATATTATCTTTAATAGCATGGGAGGTTTTGTTTATTCATGTAACTACTGTTGCTTCAGAGTCGGCTTTTAGTACATCAGGTCGTGTGCTTGATAACTTTCGAAGTTCCTTGACTACTAAAGTGGTAGAAGCTTTGATTTGTACCCAAGACTGGTTGAGAGATGCTTGCTTGCCTATCAACGTTGAAGAGTGTATTGAAAATGCTGAAAAATTTGAATTAGGTAAGCTTAAGTCATATGTGTTTTTTTCCTTGTTAATTAATTTGTGTATCTAATGAATATGTTTTTGTCCATAGATATGGATTGTCTTACTGAAGATATTGTCACTACTAAATAAAGTTCAAGAAGTGGTAAGATGTTCAATTAATTGTGTTAGTAATAATTACATATTTCGTATTTATTGTATATGTTGTTTTTTTTTCAGGTTTTCAGGAGAGAATGGATGGAGGCTTAATTATGTAGAATACACTATGATCAGACTCGATGAGATGTTGTGATCTCAAAGATATCCAGTGTACATATCATTTAATCGAGTGTCCTACATTAGGTTCTTAATCTAGTGATTGGTGGAGTGCTCTCTTTTATATCTTTGGGGTCTACTGGATCTTTGCAATGTTGCTTGTATTAATTTTTTATAAGTGGAAAGCTCGTAAGAAATGTATGTCATTATCTGAATGATCATGTCTTCTTGTTTCCATCTCTACTGATTTTGTCGGGGCTTTTTTGTTTATGAAATACACATTCACCATATTTTTATCGGACACAGGTTGTTTCATAGAATTTATTATATGAAAATTTTAGTGGTCTCGGGTTGACCTTGGGACTGGACCGGATCGATAGGGTCGGTCCACGGTCTCAAAAATTGAGGACTGACATTGTGCGGGTTGGTCCTCGGGCTGAGTACGGGACCAACCCAACCCGAACCATACTCACCCCTAATCAAAATAGGTGAATTGGGACCGAAAAGAAGGTTGGCCTTCTGTGATTTTGATTTTCAATTAGGTATAATTGGTGAGGGGTTGGTCCCAAGAAGAAAGGTGTATGACCTTTTAATTCGAATAATTGAATATATGAGAATACTTCCTCCAAAATGTTTAAGGGTTGTTAAATTTGTTTCCATCAAAATACTTTCATAATACTCCACAATATTTTGGGGATCATATGGGGAATAATAAAAGTTTTCAGTGAACATCATTCAAGCACATTCTAATGGACTTTCATTGAAAAATCCTTTTTCAATAGAACCGATATTTGAATAAAAGCATTTTTCAATAAATTTTGATTTAGGAATGGTTTTATCCGAATGGATTACCACTTCACTAGAAATAGAAGGTCTTAAATGAATTGAAGATTTCTCATTTGTAGTGTGAATAGGTCCACTTGATGGTTAGATGGCCAATTGGAGGAGCTTGAGAACCTCCTCATGTGATAAGGTAGAGAAATCAAATTGAACAATGGATGATTGTGCTTTAGTTTTTTTGTGACTCCTTCTTAGGAGCCGAAGAGGATGAAGCAAAATCCTCTTCAAATTCAATGGTCAATGGTTTATTGATTCTTTGGCTAATTGCAGCTAGGTGCGGATGTTCGTGAATCCACTTTTTTGAGGTAAATCTTCATTTTTGATTTCCCCTTTTCAAAGGAAATTAGCCATCATCCTTGTAAAAATTCTCTAGTGAGAAAATAGGAAAGGGAATTTGAAGAACCATTAATATATTCAATATCAAAATCAAAGACAATAAGGATAACTTGTCATTGAGCAACAAAAAATTTCGATACAATATTTTGAACATCTTTTTGTAAAACATCTTTTACTGATTTGCAATCAATTCACAATAAACAAATTAGGTTCAATAAATCACCCTGCAATTTGGAAATGGAAAGAACAATTGCAAGAATTTCCTTTTTAATCGTAGAATAATTCTTTTGGCAATTGTTCCAATGTTTTGAAACAAATTGAACAATCAATTCTTTGTTATTTCTAACTTGTTTCAAAATGCCACCATAACCCATTTTGGAAGCATCTGTTTCATTATTTTGAAAAAGTATGAGTCCGGTATATGTAAGCAAGAGATTTCTCTAATCTCCCTTGTTTCACAATGTTGGTAAGTACTTTATTCCATTCATGAGGGTTTCTCTTTAATCACTAATGTAATAGTTTACACATAATTTCAAGATTAGGAAAGAAATTTGCTAAATAATTGAAACTTCCTAGAAAATGTTGCAATTGAATTCTATCATGTATATTTTTCTGAAAACATGATAGATCTCTCAATTAGAACAATGGTGCCTTGATGTATATAATGTCCTAAAAATAGAATCTTCATTTGGAAAAGAGACAATTTTGTAGGAGATACTGCAAGTCCATTTTTTTTTTGTTGGTAATATCCAAAATTGTCCAATATGTTTGAAATGTTGACCAATGGATGCTAAATACACTAAAACATCATCAATATAAACAAAAATAAAATCTAAGTGTGGATTAAAAATGTCATTAATTATTTGTTGGAATTCTAAATGAGCATTTTTTTAATCCAAAAGGCATAACATTCCATTCATACTATTGAAATGAGACAGTGAATGCACTCTTATATTTGTTAGTTTCCTTGATTTGGATTTGCCAAGATCTAGACTTCATGTCGAATTTCAAAAGAACCTTTGAATTATAAAGCTGATTAAGTAGATCCTTTTTGTTAGGTATTCGATACCTAATCCATTTAGGGACTTTGTTTACTGGTTTATAATTAGTAACCAGATAGGAACATCTCTCTCAAGCTCAGCATTTTTATTTATATAAAAAGCCGAACAACTCCAATGAGATTTGCTTTTCCTTACGAGTTTTTTTTTTTATATCAAGGTTGTCTTGAATTTCCTTTTGGTAGAAATTCAATGTTTCCCGATTCATTTGAGAGGGTTTGGCTTTGGTTGGAATGTTAATTTTCAAAAATCTTGATTCATAAGGGAGATCCACAGTGTGATTTTTTCTATCCCATAAAGCATTTGGGAGAGTGGAACAAATGGAATTTTTTTAAAAGATTTCCCAAAGTGGAAATCTTTTGCTGAATTTTGGGATTAGAAAGTTGTGCTACAACTTTCTAGAAATCAAGATCCTCTTTGAGATAACGAATATGTTTTTCTTTATTCTCAGTAAGGCAATTAAGTTCAGAAATACAATGCTCTTAAAGAGCATTTAAATTCTTAATTTCAAGTTTGGTGACAAAATCAAATACCAATTATTTGTATTTTTTTGTCTCAATGCCTTTATCAGTGACTGTAAATAGTTGAATCAAAGTAATAAAAGGAGTGCCAAGAATTATCTTTTGTTTCAAATTCTTGACAAGAATAAAAGGAGTTTTAAAAGAAACATTTTCTTTCAAAATTTTTACTTCAGAAATTTTAAATTTAATTTCATGTTTTTCACTAGAAGCAAATTTTAAGGAATGTTTCGTTTTTTCAAAATATTTGGTTGGAATCAAACATACTCAAATGCAATTATGGTTTGCTCCAGTATCAAAAAGGGTAGTTAAATCTGAAAGAAATTCACTATTAATCATGATAGAAATATTTATTAACCACTTTCTTGATGCAATCTTTGAAAGGTGTAGTAAATATCTTGGTTCATGAGATTTGGGTGAATAGGAAGAGGAAGCTTCCTTGGAATCTTTTGTTGATTAGGAATTTTGTTTTTCGAATCAAAAACTTCTAATTGTAAATCTCGAATCTCTTGTTTTAGTATATTGATCTCATGTTGGAGATCATTAACTGAAATTGGTCAAGATTTTGGTTTCTTTCCGCGACCCGAAATTTCATTCAAATTATAAGGAATATTTGACAATTGAGAAGAAGAAAGGTTTGGCTGCAGACTATTTAAAAATTCAAACTTTTCTTCAGTATTAGAAATTCAGTCAATATTTTGTAAAATAATTTCTTCTTCTTTTGTCAAAACATTGATTTCAAGGTTCTCGAAATCTTTGAAAATTTCCTCTTCTTCTTGTTCCTCCTCATCTGAAGGAGACTCAATGTCATTGACTTGAAGACCATCTTCTTCTTCTGATGACAAATCTTCACCCATGATTTGGAGAAAATTTTCAAGGGCTTCTTCTTGTAACTTTAGCTCATTAAACCGCTTGGCAATTTTGCAAGATTTAGAAGTATCTCCTTTCTTTCCACAATTAAAACATGTTAGGTATTTAAAACCTTTCTTATTTTTAAAATTTCTTTTTTGAAAAGATTGTTTGTTCTCAGAAGGTTTATCTTTTTTTTTTCATAAAATCTTCTATCAAATTTCTTTACAAATTTTTGGAAACATTTTTTGCATTTCCAACCTTTTCTACAAGACTTCTTTTTTGTCGAAGTTACAAAAGAGGAATTATACCGTGCACAAGAATCTCCTAAGCCCTTATGGGAGTCCTTTTGTTCCTTTTTAAGTTGCTTTTGAAGACGAATATTTGTACACAAATTGGTACTAATTCTGTAAACATAAGATGCAAGTTCTCCATAAGACAATCATAAGAAAAATGTTTTCTCTGTGATATTCTCTTATCTTTTTTTTTACTTGGTTTCCAATCAAACGAGGGAGTCCAACAAGAAAATTCTCATTCCAAAATGGTTTATTGCAATCTGGTCTAAGAAGAACTCATTGGAAGAACACATCTTTGTATTGTCTTAATTCTCCTAAAGATTTGCATTTCATATTTGACAAAAGATCAAGATATTCGTCTCTAGTTAAAGAAGGATCACCAATAAAAGCTGGGAAGAAGGATCAACAATAAAATGCTGGGAAATACAATACAAACGAGTGTTAATTGAATCTGAATTGGACGATTAGTATCATCAAGGATTTCTCATCCATCATCATCAGTTTTGTAAGAACTCACAATCGAAGAATGTTGTTCCTCAGTGATATGATTATCCTACCAATCGGGAATACATTTATAAGTATTGGAGAGCACACATTCAAGAGGTTTTGTTCAGTGGTTCCATCTCTATTCCATTCATAAATGGATCCTAAAGAATATTTCTATTATAGCTAGAGATTATTTTCTTCTATTGCTTCATCCAGTGGAGTAGCTCTAGAAAATTATAATCTTTAAAGGGTCTTTCCATGTTATTTTGTTTAACTCTGGGATAGTCTCTGTTTCAGACTTATCCAACACATTGAGATTGACAGACTCATAATCGGTATCTAAGAGATTGACTTGATCTGGAGTATCTTTGATAACTAAATTTCTCAAAATTAGTGTTTCAAGATTAGGTTCTTCTTCCTTAAAATGCCATTTTTCTTTTCTCTTTCTATCTTCCAAAGCTTAAGAAACTTAGCACTTGGGTTTTATGGAATTTCAAAAGGTTTGAAAAGAGGTGATTTTAAAGAAGTTATTTTCTAGCTGGAAACTATTGAAGAAGAATTGGCATGAATAGTAGATTATATTCTGTCCATTTTTTTTCTGATAGTTTGAAGATGTTGATTTGAATATTTTGTTCAACTATTTTCTTGATTCCAATACCATCAATTTCAGTAGCTTCCTTGACAGGTGAAGCTGAAATTCCAGATTTTTTAAAAGGAATTTTTATTTTTCTGAGAGGAGGATGGTTGATTTAATCACTTGCTCATCACTCATTTTCCATTTGTGAAAATGGTCTAGAACAAAAAATTTATTTTGATTCAAAAAATGTTCTTCAAACCAATCAAAGAGTAATATTTGTATCTCATGCTGATGCATGAAATTATAATATTCTTTATTAAATTGTTGAAGTTGACTTTTGAAAGTTTCAAAATACCATTCTCTGATGGTTTTATTTTTCTCTCAATTAAATTTGTTATTTAAAAAGATCTTATGTGGTTCAAAATCAGATTTTAAGACATTGAGTTCTAGGTCTTCTATCTCAGAGGAAGTAGCTTTTGGAAACTCTTGATCCTAATTTGGTCGATAAACTAGCCGAGATATTCCGGACCTATTATCAAATCCATGAATTGAAGGGTTTTGAAATTGAGCTTGAGCTTGGAAGTGCTCTGGCTCTTTCTCTGGAATCTAAATAGGAGATAGATTTGAGGATAAATCTATAGATCTCCTAAAAGAAGTAGAATGAGAAAGAATAGTCCTAATGTCAAACGAGCATCCAGAAAATTAGATTGTGACCCTACCCTCAGGATGTTGAGTGATATTGGTAGGTTCTGTGTACTGAACAATTTGTTGGGGAATTCAGTTTTCTAATTCCCATTGTTCAGGAAGGGCAACCTGATTCCATTGAATCATTCTAGGAATGATAGTGTTGCCTCTTGAAATATCAGTCTGAAGAGCAAGTGTTTGTCATTTAGGACGGACTTTAAAGGCCTTACTATCAAAAGGAAAGTTTAAAAGTATGTAATAAACTCTATAAATGATAGCTAAAGGTATCGAACCTTCTGCTATGGAATAGTTGTGGGTCTTAATCTGCAACATGAGAGCTTTTAAAATATTTTTGTCTCTAAGGTAGATAAAATACCTTGGATGACAATCAAAATGAATTAGACCATTGCAGAGACTTGTCTCAACGGTCGCAAGAAGAGAATTTTCATATCTTAAGAGTCTAGCATCTCTTAGGACAAGAAGAAGAGAAGTGTCTAATCCTTCTTTGGTTAAAGTTTTGGTTCCAACCTAAACTAGACCAATATGGAGATATTGTCATTTCTGAGCATGTTTTCTCAAAGATTTTTTGTTGAAAAGTTGAATCGAAGAGAGTGACTCAGAGATTGGAATATGTATTTCCTCAATCAAAATAAAATGATCATTTTTGCCAAAAAAATTATACTTTGAGATCTCTAGATCTCATCGTACTTCAATTTGGGAATCCTCCAATTTTCATTAGATTTGTTAAAATTTTCCAAGATAATTTCTTCTCTGTTAACGTAATCAATATTTTTTGTTGTCCTATTAGATACAAAACTAAAAGAAGATGTGAATCTCCTTAAAATACTCATTTTTCCAAAACATAGACTACTTTGCTCTTCTTTAAGGGCCCATGTAGTGCTGACCAATGGATTCACACCCCTTACGAGATTTATGCAGGACCACACTCTGTAGGCTACCCTATTTGGGAGAGTGCAAAGAATACAATCACCTCAACCGTACTTTGAGAATATTATGAACTACGATCGCTTTAACTTGGCTCTAATACCAATAACAATGACAGATATATGCACTTCAATATTTCCTGGTTCTTATGGTATTAGAGCCACAATGGTAGAGATAGTGATCTTTAACAAACTTTAGGACGGTTGAGGCAATTGCATTCGTTGCAGTCTTTCGATTAGGTAGCCTACAAAATGTGGTCTTGATAGTAAATCCCAAAGAATTAGTGCATCAGTTGGTCAACATTATTTAAGCCCTTGAAAAACTCAGAATTAGCTTATTAAGGAGAACTATATCCTCCTCTAGCTCTGTTTCCAGAACTATGAAGGATATTGATCCTATTAATAGAGAAGAAATTAATATAATAGATTTCAATAAATTGATTGAAAATTGGATAATACCCCGAAGTATTTAAAAATCATTTGATACATTCTATACGAGGCATGCATTGGTATGTAACTACAACGTGGTACGATTGCCAATTCATCGAACGGATAGCCAATCAATCGCACGTACGAATTATGGTTCAGGACGCGTCAAGATTGTCATGGGATGTGTCAGGTTTCAGCCTCATTGAATCTGTTACAGTAATCATTGGTTGAGAAATTCTAAAATAGATGATCAAGTAATATATTAATGGGTCAACTGTCAATTTTCAGATGTTTTCTTGGGGAATTTGTATTGGAAATAAATGCGAATGTCACCATGTATAAATAGTAACCTTTTACTCCATCTTTGTCTTCGACAAAATGCCCGCCTAGCAAAAAAGGTACATGGTGAGTACAAATTGAGACTGTCCGAGAAGGGTGGAGTCAAAGAGTAACACGTGCATTGCATCTCACACCGATGTATGCAGCTTCAAGTGTTAGACATCCACCCATAATTGCAAAGTGAGCATAAGCACCACAAATTCTTGAACGGACGGTCATTCTGAATAAGGAATTTCATCTTCCTCCTCATCCAGTATGTAGACTAGGGCTTGCTTTGTTCCAGCTAAAACACAAGCCACACCTCTACTTGTTGTTGTGAAGAAAAAAATCAACTCGATTTCAGTCCGAGTACCTTGGATATATGGCCATAACTAAAGTTATGTTTATATACCTTTGTTGGATAAAAGGAAAAGTAGAACGCATGCATCATGCTAAAACACAGGTAGGAAGCAAACCTTGTGCACCTAAAGAGGCTATGGCCTGCATGTAAACTATGGATGCGCTATTGTATCTTGCAATAGAAAATACCATGATAGTATCTGTCATTATTAACTTGAACATAGTGGATTTCCAATAGTAACTCAGACTGTTATGTGCCTACCATAAGAGGATGATTATTATTTTTGTATTTCTCTAGTGACTATAGATTCATCCTTTTTGCACTTTGTCCTCTCAATTGATTTAAAATTTAGGGGAAAACTTAATGCTTTAGTATTTTACTTTCTTCAACTAAAAAATGAAAATTTCTTCTTTGGGACATACTTTTGCACATCCTCAATCTGTATCTGTAGGGACAAACATGAAGTGGTCCATTAAAGAGACACAATGCACCTACGCCAATCACATTTACACTTGAGGTAGGTTGTAGGTAGAAATGTAGTAATGAGATGGGACATGATTAATTCAGTTCTACTAACCGGTTAACGAGATAAATTTGTTACTAACACTTGTAAGTTTATCAAACATTTTATTCAAAAAGGAAGGAATATGGGCAACAATGAGTTTCCAAACATCCAAAACTGCAAATGGACATCGGAAGAAGCTCAAAGAAAAAATCTCCAGGACTATATAATTGATGGCATTGCAATGAATTGAACCTTAGCTCGATAGTATGATAGTACCAAAATGTTCTTACCACTAATTGACAATGGATGAACTACAATGTGGGGAATGCTGCAAAGCTTCTCATTTTCCATCTCCAGGTGTAGGATAGGGTCCTAGACGTGTAGTTTCATTGGGTTAGTGTTTCAAAAGTGAGAATACTATAACCAAGCAAAGATGTCCTCACAAAATAAAAGCACAAAGGGCATTACTAACCCATAAGGGCCATCAAATGCACATTTCTAAATCTACATACAAGGTTTCTATTGTCAAGGTATGTTGAACTTTTGCAGTTGTGTTAAGGAAGAAAGTAAAACATCTTTTGAAATCCCAAGCACGTAGTGGCATGTATTTGCATTATGCACATAGGAGGAAAAACTAAACTACTGCTATTCGTGCTGATGAAGAGAGCAGATAAACAATAAATAGGAATAGAAAAATAACAAATGAAAGCTGGACCAGCGGTCAACCAGTTAAACTGGTCAAATCGTGCTCTACCAGTTCGACCATTTGAACCTATTGCATATGAAGTATCATATAGAATACTCTGCAGATCTTAGATTACACACGTCCAGAACAAAAGAAGCCCTGTGAGTTGGCAAGCGAACAAAAGAAGCCCAATAGGTTGGCAATCACCTAAGCATCTTAATAGACTACACATGCATGATGTCATCTTAATAGCACCATATTCCACCACAAATTGAAGAAAGAAGACGAGAGCAAATGGATGGCACACTTGCTAATTACAAGTGGTTGGAGTCCCAAACCTCAAGCCAACGGCAACACTGCTTCAAATTTTTTAAGGCTTAGAACTGTTCTAGACTGGTTGACAGATTTGCTGGGTACCAATTGACAGGTACGCCTGGTTACCAATTGAATAGGGTCAATACCACCAGATCTTGACCAATACTATTTCTGTTGGGAAACCAAACTAAACAGGCTCGGTTCCCGATCCAACTAGAGCCACTTCTTAAAACTCTGAAAAGAATTGGAGTTGACAGAAAAATACAATACGCTAATTTTTCTTTTCTTGTGCCATCAATGTCTTAAATAGTGAATTGATATAATCGAAAGTAGAACTCATGATATCATGAATGAGAAATCAATATGTAACCTCTAAATCCACGAGTTACTTCAATTGGTACAACTCCACTTATATGCATAAGTGGTTCATGCAAAATGCACAAACGCAAGGTCACTGGCCTGCAAGATCATCATACTGGCATCTCCCAAGTTTTCATGAGTTTCATTCATCTTATCTAGCAACATAACAATTTGATGTCCTTATTTCCAACAAAATATATTAGCCACATTTGCAAGTTTGGGCTTTAAAATATGATTAAACAAGCTTCTAACTTGCACAACAGTGACCAGAAGGGATGCCCAAGAAGATCCTTCCAAAGGTCTTCCCTGCTTCACATTAGCTGAATAGATCATAAATCCCCTCATTACCGTTACACAATTTGTTACATCTAAAAAAGACTCATCAGGTATTTGGGAGGAAATATAATCTGAAGCAAATTCAGAGTCAAACTGTAGAGCCACATAGAGAAATGATTAGCATCAAAAAGCAGTTATACTCTGGATAATATATGTAGTTTCAGATTAAAGTTATATACAGTGAAATCGGAATGTATCTAGTGAATGCTGAAACTGATGTAAGAGGGAATAATGGCAATAAATTCTTAAAAAGCATCTTTTTCGAAATAAAATACCAAGGCATTTGGGCAGCTTCCTTGAAAATATAAAGATCAAATTAGTTCCTAACCAGGAAACATAAGCTATGATACTTCTTTACATAGGGATAAGCTAAACAGAGAGTCCAATATGATAAGATCACCCAACTAAAGTTTCCATGTACATTGTCAAGGAATCAAACCTGAGATCAAATACGAAAAACTCGACTATTAGACATATGGTAAGTAAAAAACCATTGTTGAGGACAACTCCCAGAAGATAACCCACAACTCCCAACGGTTTTCTTTTCTTTCTCTCCTTCTCTCATTATAGTCTCAAGTTTCTAGCCACTTAGGCAGGGGAATGAAAAATATAGGTACAACTTTTTAGTAATAGGCATATATGGATACAAATATCTACAGACAAACCCTATTAACAGAAGTCCTGAATTAGCCAAATGAAAAGAGAATATTTCATTGAAGGATCACAATGTTTACATAAAGCAATTTTGATGAGTTGGGTAAAACCAAAAGCAAAACTTTTGATTGAAGGATCACAATGTTTACATAAACCAATTTTGAGCCCGAGTAATTATACTCAAACTCCTCTTATGCATACAAAGCGATCTAGAACTTCACATTTGGTACACATACCAGCAATGAGGACCAGACTTGAAGGGGGGAAAAGCAATCACTTCGAACAACAGATAAAACCAATGATATATCCTATAGTTCATGTTTTTCCCACTGAGGCAGCATGTATAAGGACGAATTTGGTAACGTTTCTATTTCGGAGAACATTTTTTGAACAGAAATAATTTTTTTTGTCTACTCTTGGAGCAATTTTTGAACAGAAGAACGCGTTTGGTAATAGCTAATGTGTTCTTTTGTTTGTTTCTTAAAAAGTTTTAAGTTATGAGTTTTTCTTAAAAAATGTTCTTTGGTAATAGATAGCCAAGTGTTCAAAAGAAACACATTTTGAGTTGTTGTTCTTTTCTTTCTTAAAAAGTGTTTTCGAAATAAGAAACATTTTTTTACTTCTTATTTCTATTCCAAATCTGTTCTTGGGAACAAAAAAAATCGATTTTTTTGTTCTCGGGAATAAAAGTGTAAACAAACACATTTTCATTCTTTTTTAATAGAAACGCTTTTTACAAAACATGCCTTAAGAAAATTTATGAATGGAAAAAGTAGACATAGCATTAATGTGAAGAATTTACAATGAAAGAGCTATGAACAAAACATTCACCTACCCACACATGGCTTCGTGGTGAAAACGTTATTTTCCCACAAATGGGTTCAGGGTTCGAATCTCATGTATGGTTTAGTGATTTAAGTAGGGGGACCTTGGCTGTAAGTTGCTAGGCCAGTCTCTCCCGAGATATTAACCCGTGAATTCATAAGTCCAAAGAGCTGGCAGAAAATGAGGATCATTGGTCATAAAAAAAAAAAACACATTCAAGTAAGAACTTCTATACACCAACAAGATTCTATTACATTTCAGCTTTCTAATTCTTTTGCTAATACCCACGTTCCCTTTGTTGAAACTCCTTCGCATGTGTCCTTTGCAAATACTTGGTGTCCCCATGTCCTCCAAACTGCAGTAATTCTCTGACTCTCTGCATTGTTTCTCTGAGACAATAATGAGGGTAAGACATCTTACTAACCTAACAAGATATATCAAGACAGAAAATATTAAAGCTATTTGATTGTGAAATAGGAATCTAAGTTTGAAACTTAACTGCAAACAGAGCATTAGGAATAACAAGAAATATATCAAGAATGAAATATTGTCCATTAAGAATCAAGATCAAGAAATCTTATCAACTTTTAAGTTGAAAGATGCATACTCTATTCACTTCGGCATCTTCCTCTCAATTGAGACACACCGCAGCTGCCACATGGGACTTCAAGCTTCTTAACAGTTTTCCATTCTACTTAATATTTATACCATCCTAGAAATTATTATTACCACAACATGTATGACTGCGGCAAGCACTAGCATATAAAAAAGCAGCACATTACATATCCATAGTTAAGTAAAGAAAGCTAGGTTGGTCAGATAACATTCATTACATATTATGTAGAAGCAAACTCTCTTCCGAGCAAAACGTAGTCCATGAAGTGGATGATGGTTGATAAATTTATAGATGTCTCAGAGAAATAGAAATGTAGCAGTGTCCACCAATTTCGTAGCCATCGTACTCATGACCAAACAACTATAGCTCAATGACATAACCAGTTATCTACGAACTTTTCCAACCACAAGCATAATTAAGGCACATACAAATTCTATCATTTAGAAATTACCAAAACCATAAAGTTTTCAATTTGATTGAAAAAAAAAACATATCTGAATTTCAATAATCAACTTAAACTATCAATTTGATTAAATTGAGCAATTAATAGATGACTGCTTCTATTGACACATTTGCTTAGAGCATATATTTTCACAATGAGCTCCACCCCTGTAAATGCTACACTGAAATTTGTCATTAACATTTTGAAGCATTTTCAATCATCAATTACAACATCAACAGCAAGGTGACAACAATCAGATTCAAGTCCTAAAGTGTATATATCTATTGAATCTATTAATAACGTATGACATGTGAAACATACAATTCATTCAGGCTATTCATCTCCTCTCATTTGCTGACCTATTTAACAAATTGACCCTATCCAATGATCTAATAAGATTGGTCAAGCTTATCCTACCGAGATTTACTTATCTAATAGTTCATATTAACTTGACATTGGCAAAAGTGACCAGTAAAAATGGATTGCCATTTCTATTAGCATTTAGTTCATTCAACAGGCTTGTTGTTTGCATACCATCACGCAGCTTATGAGCAATTCAGAATATTTTCCAAGAGAGATAAAAGAAGAACACATTCCGATGATAAAGGATTCTTGCAAGAGGAATTTCTTGTTGAGAAGTAATGAGGTTAACATTATAGCAATAGCATGGAAAACTTACTTCTATATCATCCAGTGAAAATGTACCATCTTTAAGTCCCGACAAAAAACCTTGCCATCAGGACCCTAGCATAATGATGTAATACCTACACCTAAAGTAGATTAGAATAATTAAGAGAAACCAGTATCCATGACACACATGCAAAGAAAAGCGGGTTCATAAAAGGTGACCAAGAGAAACAACATAGAGAGAGAGCATGAATAATTTCTGCACAATAATATTAATAGGAAAAGAAGGAAGATAAAGAAAACACAGCAACCAGGAAATGTTAAACAAAATTTGTGAAGTGAGGCAAAGCGTCATAACAGTACAAAATAACTTATAGGGACATCGGTTGCTTCATATGAGATTTCTTTGGGTAGCAGCTCATCTAAAGCGATAGGAATCTATATCTTTTTGGTAGCCTCCAATGCATTATATCAATCCACTAATAAATCGTGTTGTTCCGCTCCGGAACCTCGAGGTGGAGTAGATCCATGAAAGCTTGCTTCAGGCAAGGATCACAAGTGTACTGGTATTACTACTTGAGGAAGTACATAAATATAAAATCACGTTTTCACCTAATGGCTTAAGCTTTAGAACAATTGGCAGTGGTCCTACAAAATTTCACATGGTATCAGAGCAGGAGGTCCTGAGTTCAAATCTTACCATACCCTTATTCTGACTCAAAAAATATATATATTTCCACATTTGATGCTGGTAAAAAGACTAGACTAAGCGAGAGGGGGAGTGTGAAAGTACATAAAAATAAAATCATGTCTTCACCTAATGGTTTAAGCTTTTAGGATAGTTGGCAGTGGTCCTACAAAAACTTCACACTACTTAGGAACTTAACAAAAACCATTTAAGGGTTGGCCCAAGTACTATGGTGCACTCAACAACATGTTCTCCAAATCCAAAAGACAATATAATGTTCGAAGCATTTTGATGTTTTTGGAGAAAAAAATGCCTCCTCTCTAAATTTTTCTAGTGAGACTATGTAGTAAGAACTACCAAGGTTAGGCATATAATCCAAGCTCTTATGAATTTGAATTACCAAGAGATGAAGTCATAAGAACTGAACATACTTGGATGCAACTGCCCCTACACTCCTAGTGTCTGCGCTTTCTAATTCCTAACTTCATCCCTCTCGACCAGATTGTCATACAAGTATGCAGCACATCTTTGAGATGTCCTATTAACAAGTTAAACGCCCACCAGCAAACTTGATTGATCAAAAATGATGCGACAAAAAGTCCCTATGTAATCAGAAGAAGATAAATTTACTTCAAGAAGTAGAAACTGGGAGCAACTTTCCAGCCTATACTCTACAATAGTATACATTAATTATCTCCTTTTAGGGAACAGTCAACCAGTAAAAAAGAGACGAATAAGAGGTAGGAAGAAGGAGCATTAAATTGTGGGAATCAGCATTATATATCCAAGGAAAACCATGTAGATGCCTGACAATATTGAGATGGTATTTGCAGGGCATAGATCAACCAACTCCATGGGGGCATTGAGCATTTTTGCATCTGACATAGCTAATCTATCTAGAATAAATGACATCCCCTCCAATTCAAGTTCTTTATTTTCATGGACACTTAAACCAGTGTAACCAGAAAGTTGACAATAGGCAAACACTCTTTACCATTCCAAGGATGCATTGTCAGAGTTTGGAGAAGTTCAAGCAACATCGAGTTCCTCATCCTTTTGACAATTTTTTTCCTTTTGGAAGCACCTTGTGAAAGCGCTCTTGGATATTTCAGCACTTACATCAACTGGTGGAATGACAATTGAATCCTGCCAGTGATCAGATGGAGTCGAGCAACTAACATCAACAAACTACTAATAATTCTCCAAAATTTATCGATCTCTATTTGTCAAACTCGCTATTCTTTTTGAATTCTTTGGATCCAACTAATGAGGCATCTAATATCATTGAACACATAAGCTTTGATCAAATTAGCATGGTGTATTCAACTCAAGATGCTTGCTTTTGGGGGGACACAGTATGATTCTTTTCCTTATCATTATGTGCCATTCATGCATTAGACTTAATGCAAGACAATTTTCAAATGGCATATAGGATACCGACAATTTTCCTTAGGAAACTTATGCAAATGCTTCCTGTGTCTTTTCAGCAAATGAATGAACTAATAAGAGCTTATGCACAACAGAAGGAATTGTTTTATAGTACAGCCGATTATATCAAAAGACATTCTAATAATGTTCTGCCCGGCTAAAAAGTTCAGGTATAAGACAGATGGCTTTACCAACTCTACTAACATCGAGATGCATTCTTTGGGATAAAATATTATTACATGTGGACTAGATATATCCTGGATTCAAACCAAATGAACATGAATCCATAGTCAAAAAATTTCAAATTGCAATTTTCTCGATCAATCCAAATAGTTCATGATGTTTTTGCTTTTGCCTTGTTTGCTAGTTCACTCACCATCACACCACTAGGAGAAGAGCTGGTTCTTACATTTAGCATTTCTAAACTGACACGATTGCCTTAAGCGGCTAATGCGAACAATTCTGTGAGATAAAGTGTGTGGAATACAATGGTTGGACAAATCTTAACACCATGTCACTAGCATATGCATACTAAGGGATGCCCTATACATGCTTCTTTTGCACCGTAAATTCACTCTTAAATGTACCTCAGAAACATGCATTCATGAACTACATGGTGAGCGCAGAGCAAACTAAACCTCACATAAGAATGACCACCTTATAAGGTCCTTCATTTAGCATTTCTTGACCTATATAATGATCTTTGGCATGCTATCAAATACATGTATACATCAATTTTTAATCAGTGCTTCTAGCATTCCAGAATCAATCAAACATCAAGAATCTTTATCTTTCTACATAGAATGAGGGATCTTACCTAAAGACTAATGACAAATGATGTGCTAGGAAAGCCTTTTCTCTATTTCAAGCCTTTTCTCTATTTCTGTTATTGGCATGATAAGCATAATCATTTTGCCAAAGCACAACTGACTTTCATCAACATCTCCCCTAGAGAAAACGATGATGACACTGTCAACCAGGAAATAGTAATGACAAGATAAAAAATCTTGAAAGATATTGCAAGTAGGAAATACAAATGAAATTGAGCGGTAGATCTCAAAAGAAAAAAAAAGGTGACTTACCTGCTTTATGCAACTTCCTTAGAAAAATGAAGATCATTTCTAGTGTATTACTCATCCGAGTTGTACGAAAAGTATGATCCAAATTCTATCATTCCAAATAGCTTCCTTAAAAATGCACGATCTATAAAATTCTAGATTTGTTTTGAGTGATTTGTATCCACTGATCCTCAGTTTTTCCAAAAACTCTAACCTATCAAGACCTTGAATTTCAACCAAGTTTTTGCAATCTCCAGAGTCTAATGCCTTCAGGCTCCCGGATTTTGGAAGGTCTAGCCTTTTAATTGAAGAGCACCCTTCGACATTTAGCATTTTAAAAACTCCAATCTATTGAGTCATTGAATTTCAGCTAATTTCTTGCACGATTCAGCATATAATATCTTCAGACTCCCGGATTTTGGAACGTCTAGCCTTTCAATCGAATTGGTCCCAGTTATATTCGAGTCTTGCCAAAAACTCCAACCTATGAAGACCTCGAATTCCAACAAAGTTTTCGCAGTCTCCTGTGTCTAATGCCTTCAGCCACTTGGATTTTGGTAGATTTAGCCTTTCAATTGAAGTGCACTTGTCAATATATAGCTTTTCCAAAAAATCCAACGTATCAAGGCCTTCAATCTTAGCCAAGTTTCCACAGCCTACAATATATAATTCCTTTATACTCCCTAATTTTGGAAGGTCCAGCCCTTCAATTGAAGTGCACTCTTCGATATGTAGCACTTCCAAGAACTCCAACCCATCGATGTCTTGAATCATGGCCAACTTTTCACAGAATGAAACACTTAATGCCTTCATACTCCTTGATTTTGGAAGGAGAAGCCTTTCAATTGAAGTGCAACCAGAGATTATCAGGCTTTCCAATAACTCCAACTTATCAAGATCTTGAATTTCAGCCAAGTTTTTGCAGCCTTCAGCTTTCAATTTCTTTAGCCTCCCGGATTTTGAAAGGTCTAGCCTTTCAATTGAAGTGCACTCGTTGATATGTAGCTCCAATGTATCAAGGCCTTTAATATTGGCCAAGTTTTCGCAACCTCCAACATATAATCCCTTCAGACTCCCTGATTTTGAAAGGTCTAGCCTTTCAATTGAAGTGCACTTTTCGATATGTAGCACTTCCAAGAACTCCATCCTATCAAGATCTTGAATTTTGGCTAAGTTTTTGCAGCCTTCAGCTTTCAATTTCGTCAGCCTCCCGGATTTTGAAAGGTCTAGCCTTTCAATTGAAGTGCACTCTTCGATATTTATCTCCAATGTATCGAGGCCTTCAATCTTGGCCAAGTTTTCGCAGCCTCCAGCATATAATTCCTTCATACTCCCTGATTTTGGAAGGTCTAGCCTTTCAATTGAAGTGCAACCATAGATTATTAGGATTTCCAAGAACTCCAACCTATCAAGATCTTGAATTTCGGCCAAGTTTTTGCAGCCTACAATGCCCAGATTCTTCAGCCTTCCTGATTTTGAAAGGTCTAACCTTTCAATTGAAGTGCACTCGTTGATATGTAGCTCCGATGTATCAAGGCCTTCAATCTTGGCCAAGTTTTCGCAGCCTCCAACATATAATCTCCTCAGACTCCCTGATTTTGGAAGGTCTATCCTTTCAATTGAAGTGCAACCAGTTATTATCAGGATTTCCAAGAACTCCAACATATCAAGATCTTGAATTTCGACCAAGTTTTTGCAGCCTTGAGCTCCCAATTTCTTCAACCTCCCGGATTTTGGTAGGTCTAGCCTTTTAATTGAAGTACACTCTTCGATATGTAGCTCTTCCAAGAACTCCAAACTATCAATGTCTTGAATCATGGCCAAGTTTTTACAGGATGAAGCATGTAATTCTTTCATGCTCCTTGGAAGGAGCAGCCGTACAATTGAAGTGCAATCAGAGATTCTCAGGCTTCCCAAGAACTCCAACGTATCTAGACCTTGAATTTCAACCAAGTCATTGCAATCACGAACATCCAGTATCTTCAAACACTCGGAGTTTGGAAGGTCCAACCGTTTGAAAGCACAATATTTGAAAGTCAATCTTTTCAAATATATCAATTTGTCGAGACCTCGGACTTCAAGTAGGATAGAACAATTTTCAACAGATAATGTGCTTAGATTCATAAATTGTGAAACATCCAGTGTTTCAATAGAATCACAGCCACAGACAACCAAGGTTTCCAACTTGAAGGGAGTGTTTAGGGATTCTGGTAATTCTGAAGGAAGCGCTTGGATGCACTTGAGAAATTTGCAGAAATGAAATCGTAGTTCCGTGAGATGGGTTAGGTGGGAAAGTGAAGGCAATTTGTGACTTTGACAGGTGACATCCAAATACGTTAAGCTGGAAGGAAGGTTCGGCAGCAATTGGAGATTGGAGCACAGAAAAAAATCAAGGCGTCGTAGGGAAGAAAGTTTAGACATGCTTTCTGGCATTTTCCAGCTCAAATTTCTGCAATTTCTAGCAATCAACTCTCGCAGCTTTGTCAGCCTCCCAATGCTATTGGGTAATTCTTCTATACCACTCACAGAAATATGTAGGATTTCTAGATTCTCCAAAGACCCAATGCTGTCCGGTAATGCAGAAAGGGCTGAAGTATGTGATAAAATGAGTTGCTCTAGTGCTTTTAATTTACCTATTTCTGCTGGAAGCTCCCTAAGGCCCGTACAAAAACCCAAGTCCAAGCGACGGAGTGCCTTCATGTCTCCAATTGAAGAGTCAATTCGCTGCAGTCCCTCACAATAATGGAGGATGAGAACCTCCAAATTCTTATAAGCGGAGAGGAAGTCTGTACTTTCCAAAGATCCACAAGATGAAAGGTCGAGAAATTTGAGCTTCTCTGCCATCTGGTAAAAATAGTAATAATAATGATGATTGTCAAGGATTTGTCTAGAGTAATTATGATTCAAAACAAAACAAAAAAGGAAAAGGGAAAAAAAAGACTTGCTCTTACCATGAAAAAACTCCATCCTTTCCATTCTCCATTTATCGCGCTATGTGACATTTCGAGTATTGCTAATTCCTTTACATCAAAATTATTTACTTCAAAGTTCATGGGGCAATTTGGCCATCGAAGCCATTTTAATTCCTCCATTGAGCCCTCAAAATCTCCTCTCAGATGTGCCCCCTCTAGGTTAAGGAATCTTAGACAAATCAAATTCTTGAATTGTTTTTCTGTGTAAATGTCGTCATCTTGCTCGACTGATTTGCCAAAGCCTTTTGAACAGCTTTTACTTAGATTAATTGCCTCAATCTTGTCTGTTCCCTATAAACAAGAATCAATATTCATTAATATTATATCCAACTAAAGGAATCTAACACTATTTGTTCATACTGCTAGTGACATGCATTAATGTGTTCAAGAGACCAACAATATGAAGATATGATTTTCTGTTTACGTCGATAAACGATATTTATAAAGTCTTACAAAGTGAAGAATGTCAACTTCCATATTGAAATTTGGCCATACACATTTCAGATCTTAAAAAGACTAAGATGAAATGACTTATATAAAGTAAAAACTTTACAACTTGCAACCTTCTTCTTTTCCGAAGACTTGAGCTTCGTTACCATGCTAGTTGGGACATATGTGCCCAATGCATGGAATTTATTGAAATTGTAATGTGCAAAATCAAAAGTTGATTTGATCAATAATAGTAGAGATCTATTCTTTCTCACTATAAATTTCATATTATTTTTGTGTAAAATACTTGATAGTGCTACTTACGTGATTAATAAGAAAAAGACCTACTATTATTCTCCATTGGAGTAACAACCAATTACAATAAATTGAATATTGTGATAGTACTCATATAAATATATTATGTAATTATTATTTTCCTAATAGTAAATTGAAATATGGTTTTTTAATTATTATCCAATCGTAAATAACTAAGAAAATAATATTAGTTACATTAATATTCTCTACAACTTGTTATTTTATTATAATTTTACCCGAGATATAGATTACAATTTCATATATTCATAGTCATCAATAAGTTATTACTTATATCAATATTCTCTTCAATTTATCATATAATTTAGTCTAACCATAGATTATAATTTGACATAATCATAAATATCTTAGTTACCCAAGTATAATAAATATAATAAACAGCCTCTAATAACGTTGATATATATTAAAAATTAATTATTGAAAGTACAAAGCAATTTTGAAAAGTGAAAACTAAAGCTATTCCTGGCTGCAAGCCTTCACGGAGTAGCTTTTCCTTGGCCCCGAAGGAATAGCTATTCCTGGAGAATAGTAATTTCTAATCTATTTTTTAACAAAATGAAGGAATGATTGCTTCATTAAGACAGATAGGAAATATAATAGTTATACTTCAGAACAAAATCTGTAGCAAGCGTTTCACAAAAAAAAAATGACTTTTGCACAAGAAATCAACAAGTAATGCACAAAAATTTCATGGATTTCCACATGTTAGTTTCTCCGACCCAAAAATTTTGTTATTGTATATCACAATGTTGTACTAGATTTCATGTATATTCATAGTTGAATGACATAATAGCTTGCAAAAGAATTAGATCTCAACACCTAAAAAGAATCCAAAGAGAAGAGTAAATATAATAAAAGGACGAAATTTTCAACAGTAGTAACTACTCATATTAGTCATTCCCCCATCAATTTCTTTCTCAAAATATCAACATACCCTATCTATCTTCAAGATCAATTATTTGTACGGTGTGCAACCTTTTTCACCTTGAAAAATCCACCACCAGAGTTTGGTCAAAACCCAAAATTAAGGACAGTATTTTGTACTTGGGACAACAGTAGCAAAATCTTTCATACACCTGTAAAGCGCTAACCTTCGGCATCCACGACCAAAAGAACAAATAATAATAATAATAGCCCAACTGTTTAGCAGTAGAACAGAGTTGACACCTATTAAAAAAATTCATCCATTTTCTTTCTTACATAGCCATAGGTAACCTGCATTGCTCATTGTGCTACTGACTATAGCGAGCCATGTCAATTCACATAAAAAAAGATGTCGTGTTTTATTTTATGGTCTTGTTAACAATCTTTGTTTATAATGTTTGTTACAAAATTCCTAGCCTTTTGTAAATAAATAAAAAAATATCACGATCATGATTAACATGGTCGATTATGCGTGTTTGTTCAATGAGCTATGTAGGATGATATAAGGTGATTTAAAGTGAGAATAGGCTAAATTGATAGTGGGTGTCATTTTTGTCCTATGAGTGAAGGGATGAGTTTCGAAGAAGGAAGAGGATGGGAGCAGCAGGCAGCTAAGCTAACCTCCTCTGTCCCTTGGGAAAAACAAGAGGCAGCAGTATTTTTTTCAAAATAAAGAAGGATATTTGGCATTTGTTTTTAGATTGACAATGATGCATATTGTGGTTGTTTCATATCTATGAAAATAATTGTGGATGTTTTCATTTCATGTTGGAAGTAATTGAAAAAAAAGAACTTATATCATTTTTATCAAAACCACTCCGATTTCAACCATTGTACCATGGACGAAGAGCAAAATGAAGTCAGACATTTTTTTTTCTTTTTCATTTTTGACCAAAAATGAAGTCAAGACTTTTCGACCAAAAAAAAAAGGTCAGACAAAAATACTGAAATGATTGTCTACAAATGTCTTTCTTGTTGTATAATTTAGCTCTGCCATTATATTGGTATAACTATGTCCTTAAAGTAATAGATAGATACTGCTACTTTAGTATGTTGCCGGCGATCATGAAAATAATAGGGCATTCATGAGTACGAAAAAAAAAAAACTACAGCATATTCATTTTTCTTTTGGTTAGTCCAATTTATTTTATCATAGAGTTCGAAAGACATAATAAATTTTGGCTTCATATTTGTTAATATACGAATTGGCTAAATAGGTGGCACATTGAGATTGCAAATAAGCGCCAGTGTTTGGGCAACGACTTGCGTCAAACCGAATGATAGATAAAAAGAATTGTAATCATGACTATGATTAATTTCACAAATGCTAATACAATCACTACTTAATTATACAAAATAGAATTTTAGAGTAATTATCTCTTTGACTTTTTCCGTAAAAAAAGTAAAACATTTCTCTTTTTAATGGTTATTGCATAAAGTACGCTTAATGCCATATATACGAACACACAAATGTTATATATAAGGAAATTATATTCCTATGTAATTCCATAAGCCTTAAGTCAGACCGTTTCCTAAGAATATTGGTAAATGGAATACCTAATATAATACTGCATAAAATAAGTATACCTTCCATTCCCCATTGTGGAATAACAACTAAAAATTCATGAGAAATGTGAGCATTGGTAGTCCTATTATATTAATTCTTATATATGTCATAAGTACTTATGATTTACTACAGCATCGTCAAGTTATTTATTGTATGTGTCAAGCACGCAAATGAATCAATATAGAAATTTAGTATTGTTGTCAATATAGAACACCTTTATTGACTGTCTAATAAATTTGAAAGTGCCTCCTTCTTGGAGATAACTTTGTAATATGCATTGTTCAAGAATTATCAGATAAGCTGCAATACTTACTAAGAGAGAGAAAATTTTTACTTTCTAATCACATCAATGAGAGCATACAATGATACTAACATTAGAAGGTTCTTTGTTCACTAAAGCAAGTACGAAGAAAAGGACCAACATTACTTGAGCAGTAAAACATGGACTAAGGGAACAAAGGAAAGGATACACTTACCTTATTCCGCTTTAGTACTTTCAAGGCTTCCTTAGGGTTCCATAACCTGCTACGGTGCCAAGGTTGTTGGTTTTCCTTGTGAACAATCATCCTACCAAGATCTCTCAGGTGATCATGCATTCTAAGCTTATGACCATTTTCAATTTTTATTAATGACATGAATCTCAATACTTCAATTCCCTCCGTAGGGAAAAAGTGACAGGCCTCCCACATGTAGGATGCAATTCTACTGTCGGTGCCAATAAAAAAGCAAGCGATATCCAAAAATATCTGTTTTTGGGTATCGTCTAATGCTTCATAACTTATCTTTAACATTTTCTGCACATCCTCATTAGGCACTTCTTTCAACTTGTCTATTTTTCCTCTCCAGAATTCTAGTGTTTCTCCACATAATAATGAACCTAAAATCTCAAGGGACAAAGGAAGCCCTCCGGTGATGGATACAACTTCATGAGTGAGGTCCTTAAATTCCCTTGGGGGAGAGTCCTTTCGGAACGCATGTTTGCTAAACAGAATCAAAGACTGAATGTCATCCATTTCTTTATGCTCATAGGCACTGTCCACCCCAAATTGTTTCAGAATTTTCTGATTTCTGGTGGTAATAATGATTATACTTCCCAAAGAAAACCAATCACGATTACCAGCCAAATAATTCAACTGAGCAACGTTATCCACATCATCAAGAAGAATGAGGACCTTTTTACCTTTACACCTGGAGGAGATTAAGTTAGCCCCTTCATCCTTATTACAAACTTCAATTTCTCGCTGTAATATATCACAGATTAACTGCTTCTGTAGGTAATGTACACCATTACGGTTCGACGATTCCCTTACATCAGATATGAAGCTATGATACTTGAATTGATTGAAGAGCTTGTTGTAGATGGCTTTAGCAAGAGTAGTCTTACCGATGCCTCCCATTCCATAGATGCCAACAAATACGGTGACATGAGATTTAGTGTTTACAAATTCCATTACCTCCTTCATGGCATTATCAATTCCGACCAAATTCTTAGAAATGACCAGCTCAATCTTTTTCTTCAGCTCGTGCAACACTTTTTGGACAATCAATTCTACCAACTCTGCTTCATCCCTATCAAATGTGGCAAGAGTTCAAATATGTGACAACAATAATTTTGTGTTGTTTTTTTTTATAACCGATTATCCCCACTTTCTACTAGTCTTTTAGAAATATGTATTCGCGGATCAATATTTCTAGGGGTATTAACCTAGCAACCTACCATCAGAGCCCCCCACTTAAATCACAGAGCTATATATGGGATTTGAACCCTAAACCCATATGTGGGAAAGGAACATCTCCACCAATGGAACCATGCACGGGTAGGTATAATTTTATATATATTTTTTAAGGATAATTTTATATTACTTATCTATAGAGAGCACAAAAATAAATCAATCTGAATATAAATTGAAAAAAACTTTTAAGAATTGTTTTTTTCACGCTCCCGTATATTATCTTATATGCTAAGACTGAAGTGGGAAATGCTTGTGGTTGCTTCACATGGTGTGCTCTGCTACACTATTACTTCGAGATAATTTATTCAACCAAAAGAAACTTGAGGGTATCACTTATGAATCTTTAGTATTGTATATATTATGGATTTGAACCAAATTTAAACTTGTTGCTTCTTAAAGATATTAGGGATGATGCAGATGTGACCTCAAAAATTTTCTAGAGCGTTTTGATAAGCAAAAATCCAATAAGCTAGACTAGTATAAGAGTTGGCCATCATTAAATAAATAGATCCTGACTATTGATGCAAGTTTCAAGTCTTGTAGTACCAATCTGAAAAGTCATTCAAAGTGTGATATTGTGAACTACCTGAATGCAATTGAGGGGATTTCTCATTGTTTATGCAATTCTACATGCTTGCAAGTTTATACTCGTGCAATGAATTTAGTATCATTCTAGATTGGCGTTTTTATCGGTTGTCATTGCCTCTAGTGATGATAACAGGTTGTACTTTATTTTCCTTTTGAATATCTATGCTATGTGGTTTTAATTTATCTAATATCGAATTTATTGGGAAGTAGAAGAAATTTTTTACCCCACATAAGAACATTGCTTTAATATATGTAGGTGTATGAGGTAGAAATCACTTGTTGAAGATAGGAAAATACATTGAAAATGATTTAAACAAGCATATAATAAAAATCACCAATAATCCATTTTCCCTTCTTTATATTTACATCATTATACATAACCAATGAAACATTTCTTTTGTAAAAGTAATTTTAATAGCAACTGATGAACGGCATTAATGATCTAATAAATGTGACATGTAAGATAAATAATTATGGCTTTGACAATCACCAAGCATGGTGCATAATGTTACGAGATTTAAATAAAGATCACCAATAAGTTGTACTATTAATTTGAAATAGATTTGCAATTTAAAAAGTTTGTGACAGAAATTAATGTAGTTTACACTATAAACTTGAAAAAAAATGGTCCAATGTTGCAAAGTTGTTGGATATAAGAGCAAGAGTTCAATCAAAAAATCTTATTATTCAAGGGAATAGGATCATAATAATAAACTCTATAATTAGATTGGTCGATGTCATCAAAGAAAAAAACTTAAAAAAGGAATAACTTTATAGATCTCAAGTATCGCAGGATATTATTGCCGACACGATCTTACCCTTTATTTTTACATAAAATTGAACGAAAGTTAAGCAGGTGAGAATCAAAACAACCAATAAACAGCCACAGATATTAGAAGAAAGCAGAGCATGCTTTGGTGAAAAGTTTTACCCATTTGCTTCGTATCCTTTCAACTTGCTGACTTCGGCGAGTGCTTTCTTCCAATTCTCCAAAATCGTCGGGTCGAAAGAAGGCCTCTCAAGCAGACGCCCCTCGCGCTCGCGAAATGCTTCTCCAAAACTCCCGATTTGATGTCCTACCTCAGCGGGTTTCACTTGGTAGAAAATAGGCAACACCATTTGCTCTTTATTCTTCTCACACTCCATTATTCGAACCAGCTCGTTCAGGCACCAACTACTTGTACCGTAAGTCACGGAGAGAATGGGGATCAGGATCTTACTGTTCGTGATGGCTGCCATAAGCTCTGGTCCGATGCTCTTGCCTTGAGGAAGCTCATCATCGTCTCTGAAAGTGTGAATTCCGGCGTTGAGGAGCCCCTTGTAGAGGTGACCGATGAAGACATCTCGAGCATCCGGCCCTCTGAAGCTCAAGAACACCTCATAGCAGTTTCCAATCGATGCGGTAGACGAACTAGACGCACCGTTGTCGGTTTGCGTTGGAGAGGAACAAGACGCACCGTCGTTAGTTTCTACCGGAGACAAACTAGATCCGCCAGAATTAGTTACCGTTGGCGCAGCTATTAAGCCAGATGCACCAGCATCGGCATCTTTTGCATTTCTACACGCATTGGCTTTCTTCTTATTGAGAAAACAGAAAGCGAGCACGAAGAGAAGGATCGGTGCCACGAGCATGGCGAAAGGATGCCCAAAAATGGGATGATACATTTCCGCAATGCTCTGACTCTGCCCTTGATTTTTGCTTTCGAAGTCTGAAGGATTAAGAAGCCAGAGTGCCTCTCGGGAAACAGGAAATGGCTTCTTGTTGGCCACTCTCCTGGTGTTTGATTTATAAAATGGAACCAGATGGCAATCGGAATCACACCAACAAGTCAAGCTTGTCAACCACTTGCTTGGAGTCGTCGCGAAGATAGGGGAGAGAGAAGTTGTAGGGGGGGGGGGGGGGGGGTAACTTGGGACGAGTCTTCGATGAACTTTCCTTTTCCTTTTGTTAATCTATTTTTCCATGGAAAAAGGTATCTTCTGTCGAATATAACTTAAAACTCTTAATCCCACTTGGAACTTAACTTCTCTCACTTTGAGCCTATTAAATATTGTACGGTCAAATCGATAAACTTTATTTCAACACTAAAATGTTGTATTTTTTAACAACACTTATCCTAAAAAACTATTTTGTTAATGCGTGTCGGGAATCATAAAAAAAAAATTGCCAGTATGCTATGTATTTATTTATTTTGTGACCGATCACAATGAGAAGAACTATTTTTTGCTTTGATTATGTCTTAGTTTATCCTTCAAAATTAAAAAAAAAAAATCAAAATTCAATTTTCGCTTTCGCTTTTACTTTTCATTGACCTAGATTACTCCCCATGTGTTTATAGTCGTGGCCTTCATGCGGTGGAAGTTTCAATGCCTAGGAAAATCCAAGGCAATCCTGCCCAAGAAGAAGAAAACATGTGAGCAAATTTCTATATGAAAGCAATGAAAAAAGAGTAAAACCCAAAATAGAAAAACATTTGCTGTTATGATATCCGTGGACAAGTGGCCATAATTGATAGATATATACAAAGCCTTAGAACGGTGGCATTGTTAACGACGGTTTAGTCTAATATCACACACACACACACATATATATATATATATATATATATTTTATAAACCTTGGGATAATTATAGACGCAAAGAAAGGTAAGAGGGAAACCCCAGTGAATTGATATCACGACTCCCGACGAAAAATGGGCGAGCGCTCAGCGAGTTTTGTAGTGTTTCCTAGATTGAACCTTTAAGACTTTAAATAAACTTCTTTTATTATTATTTCTTGGACAAACCAAAAAGCAAGCAACGACATTAAATCAGACCCATAATAAATACAGTCTATAGTTAAGAACTGACAAAAACAAGTTTCAGTGACATGCATTTCTAATTTTGCTGCTAATTGAAATAATTCATATAACATATTGTGAGTCTTGTCTATATTCTTTCCTTTTACAATGTAATTTCTCACACACATTTGCCTTAATTTTGCTAGTAAATGAATACAATGGGAAAATACAGTGGGATGATTCTTAAATATATATGTTAGGACGTAGACGTGGACTTGCAACGCATCCAAACAACAAAAATTATATTAAAATTTTACGTCCACTCCAAAAAAAGGTCCCATTGTTGAGTAAAGAATCAACAATCACATGTTGGACAGGTATAGTGGGATGATTCTCTAAATATAATATGATAGGATGTAGACAGCCACTTGCAAATGCATGCAAACAAGAAACATGTTGTTTCATCAATCGCTGGTATATTTAATTATTTCTTGGACTAACGAAAGAGCAGCCAATGTTGAACAAATAACAGTAGGCGCATGGCGATGCATTGACCAATGTTATTTATCCATGAGATTGCAAATTAATGTCGCAAAAATTGACTCAATGTTCAGATTTGGCTGGCTTGAATGTACGGTAGATATTTCTATGGCCCTTACTACACGTCTCTTAAGGTGGAGACCACTTTGAACCCGTCAATGCTCAATGTTTTTGTCTTTCCCGTTGCTTAATTTCTTTTCCAAATAGACTTTTTAACTCCACGACTGCTCTTTCTAGTTTCTTCCTTAACCTCTGCACGTGTCTTTCTTTCTCGCTTCAAATCCTTGATCTTCTCTTGGTTTCACTGCTTCACTCTCATGCCTGCAGAACCCTAACCTCCATGGCCACGGTCATTCTTGGTAGCTGACGGGCCACCCCGCTCAAAATCACCTGCGAGTTTGTGAGAGATGAATTCATCGACACAAGAATTGATCACAATATCTTGTCTTCACTCTCGACATCGAGGCCTATTTCACTGAATTACGTAGTGGGATAAAAGTTTTAAAAGTTACGAGAAAACGCTAAATTTTTCTTTAAAATTAAATCACCATCAATTATTTTAATTATATTGAGTCAATTTGGAACCTGGCTGCCCATGTGAAAGCATTGGTTATTTGCAGCAATCTTCACTCATACATAGGGAGAGTTCAATATCTCCACGATGCTCTTTCGGTAATACATTTTCTAATTAAGTCATTTCTGTGCCTATCTGATAATCCGAACATAGTTGTTGCAATTTCAATGTTATACGTAGTCAAGGAAGACCCTCCAAGTCACGTCCTGACATGTTTCCATCCGCCATGTGTATTTGTGTTTTGAGTCCTGTTCTAAGATGTGGGTTCATGTGCAATTGACTAACGACGTCTAATGAAAATGCTTAGTTTTGAAATCAAACTAATCCTTTCCACGGTATTTAAAATGAGTAACTGAAAATATTTCAGAGAACAGCATTTTTGAAAAATCTCGACATGCATTGGGCCTCGATTCACCATCCAATGGACGTTACTCTTCAGCTTTTGAGATTGCTTGGACCGACTCCTTTTTTATATTTCAACCTATGAATATGCTTCATTTACTAATGCAAGTACTTAAACATGAAAAATAACAGCCTACAGGGATAAAGATATTTCTTATAATTAGGCAGAGAAATAGCAACAGTAAAAATCGCAAATTTGGTTTTTTTAAAGGGTTTCAAAGGTATTATGTTGGCCTACACATTCATAAAAGTTTTTATTTTATACTGCTGAGTAATGACATGCTTATTTAAATAACTCTAGTATATGTCTAATTTTAGAACGACAATAGTTTTATTAGAGGGCTTTCATCAACTTTCTTCAATTTATTCACTCTTAGGATTGGAGAAATCTTCAAGTTTGAACCTCACCAAAAAATTTAATAAAGATCGAGTAAGTAACTTGAATTTAGGAGAATATAATTTAAATAGAGCTGAGATGAACCTTAAAGAGTTTAACGGATTGCCAAGCAAGCATAAATATTTCTCTTACAAGGTGGCATGCTTTCGCTTCGCATGCATCTCCCAAGCCCGGCATACTGACAAGTAGAAAAGTATCAAGCCATCAACCATCAGAACAAGCACATTCCATAAGTGTGTTAGTTCTATGCTTTTGCGTCATTTGCTCTGTAGCCCACACAAGGAAGAACACAAATTTTAAAAATTACTATGGTATCTGGGAACAAAATAAACATTTCTCGTCAGACTCTAACTATTGCAATAACGCTTATATCTTTTGAGATTTATTGTTAATTACTGTAATTTGTTATTTGAAGAGTCAAGTGTATTAGCAGTATTTGGTTATTGCTATTGGGATTTATTAGCTTCAGATACAAGCAGTACATTTTATGTGTTAATTACTCATAAGATTACTATTGAATTCCTGCTTTGTTTGTGGTTGTTACTCCAAGAGTGTCGATGTAAGCTTGATTTAAGCCGAACCACCATAAAAATCTGCATGTGATAACTTCTATCTCTTAAATTATTTCTATGTTTGTCTGATATAAGCGTAATATAGACAATATGATCAAACTATTATTGCATAATCTACTCCAGCATCTATAAAAAACTTAACGAGAATTATTTGTAGAAAGCTTGTTAAGTGTTGTGAATCGACCTTTCACCTACATTTAAAAACACACGTGATAACGATTTTGTTTCTCTATTTTTCTATTTTCAAGAATAGGCTTGGAACAGAAATCCATTTGGAAATGTAATTTCCTTTTTTTATTCACTTAATAAGTTTTTTGCCCAAAAATATATTTGAAATATGAACATAAATAAAATGACCTAAATAATATTTTCCACAATGGCCCCCAAAATTCTCAAACTTGTGGCCCACCACATCGACATGGACACCAGTCTCTCTGGTCCCACCATTGTCACGAACCCATGCGCTGTTGCTGCCAACTCCTACCACCACCTCCTTACGTCCTCCCACACAAAAATCCCACCTTCAACCTGTTCGAAAGGCCTTCCACTTCTCCTGTACTGGTAAAAATAATCATATCCAATCTCTTGCCCTCCTCTCTACTTACGGTCGCCCCCAAAAGTAATCCTCCCCCAGCCACCGCATCTTGTACGCCCTGACCTGGACCGCCGCCCATCCATTCGCCTCCTAGTCATTGATAAACTCCAACACCACCAGCGGCTCTTTGATCTTGGCCACAAGTGGGCTAGCAAAGGATCCTCCTCCAATCACCTCACCAAAGTGAGCTTGTGAGCCCCCGATGGCTCGCGAGTTGGGGGACTAGGGTCTCGACTCGTCTTGAATTGGGGTAAATCCTAAACAAGACGTCAGCGTCTAGGAGCTTGGAGTCCTTGTCGAGGGCTGCAATGATAAAGGTATTGCAGTCGTAGGCGAACAAGAGCGAGGGTTGGATGTCAGTGACGTCGGCAAAGAAGGTGGAAATGCCTGCACATGAGGTGAAGATGATGGCGAAATAGGGCTTGAGCGCTAGCGGCTCGAGGTAGAACCCAAACGCGGAGATGGCATGTGGGACTGACCAATTGGAGGTGGTAATCTCAGCTGTCCGATGATTTTATAGAAAAAAAAATTCAAAAACAAAAGTAAAAAAAAAGTCCAAATTTTTTTTTTTACTTTTTTAAAAAAATATTTCTCCTACAATCCAATCTGTATCAGACAATTGGGAAGCTTACCACATCACCCTACTGTGTTCCGTACACACAGCAAGAGATTTATTTCTAGGGTGAAGGGGCGGCGAAGCCTTAATTTAAGATTATTTCTTCTTCTTTTTTTTCCTTGTTTACTTTTGTTTTTATTTTGCTAGAGATGAAACTACCCATGCTTCTACCAAACACCTTTCATGAAAGGTAAATATGAGACCCACTCTTAATTTTAAATTTTTTTTCATCCTTTTTGTTATTTTTCCTTTTTTTCTCCATTTGTAACAAATTTGATGTTCCCCGTCTTCCAAAAAAAAAAATAGTTTATTCAGTAGATAGCTAACGAGTTACTGTGTTAATGAGTTGATATTTCTGTCATTCTCTCACTAGGAAACTTTTATTTAAAAAATAACCTGAGCGTGAATAAGAGTAAAAAGAACAATCTACCGGTTGTTGTGAACATTCCATCTAATTGTAACATTAATATACATCGTTACCTTATAGTTCATGTATTTTAACTGCTCCAATTTTATTTTATTCAGTGTATGCAGTAGTCAAATAACCATTATTTTTCATACCATCATTGGGTGATGTCTTAAAAGAAAATTTTAACGAAAAGCAAAAAATATGACAAAAATAAGCATAAAAAAATATAAATATCCATCATCATCATATAATGCATAAGAAAATGCTCCCTAAATATTACTACAAAGAATAATATCTTTGCCTTGATTACAAGTATAATTAGCTATTGACAATAAATTATGATGTAATCATATTATAAGACAACCCATTCAAATCATTCATAAACATATATTTTTTTTGTCAATTCTAAATGCATTACAATTTTAATAGAACCGTCACTGAAAAGAAAATTAACTTCGAAGTATACAAATGTACTCAACAACAATTTTCCATTGCAACTTAATTAAAGTGAAAAATGGGCTGGTTATACTGAGGGTAGGATTTGGGCTTATTGTTGACCTTGGTGCAAAGTGGGCTAGAATAGTCACCATTGGACCGGAGTACTGTGTGCTAAAATTAAGATTCGGGGCTTCAGAGATTTTAATTCAAGGAGTTCTTTTTAGTAAACGCATTTGCGCTTGAAGCCCAGATCCGCGAAGCTGCACTGGTCTCTATTCGGAACGGGCTCAAGCGGCCCCTATTTTCGGATTAAATAATAAAATATAGAATTAATTAAAAATGAAAAAGTTCGAAAATAAAAACAAATATGTAAATACTGTTAGAAATCAAGACCTTGATTAGGTTGTTAAGTTATAGATTTAGAGTTAGCTCGGTCAGTAAAAGAATGCTCAATCAGTGTAAGAAAAGGAGTCAGCAGCAAATTGCATTGTGAGAGTAGTAATCAGAAATCTAAGAAGATCTTTTTGGATGCCTAATGACATGTAGATGTTTTCTGCAGGGGATAAACCTGCGAACTCCAAGCGTGCATCAAGAATTTCTGCATCTGACATAGCTAGTCTATCTAGCATAAATGGCATCCCCTCCCATTCACGTTCTTTATTTTCATGGACAGGAGTATGGTACACTTAGTCGGAGTAGATGACTGTTGGCTAGGTTACATCTCGTGAGGCAACAACCCTGTCGAGAAGTTGCTAAGAATCTATCGTGACTACGAATAAAATTGCTTCATTATACTGTTACCAGCTTGGAATTCTTTAGTTGCAGCTAAGTCATCTCTAGATGTCCACTCGCATCACCATTACTCACTCTTCGTTTCTGTGTAAAAGGACCCAACTCCTTAGTGTTCGACGTCACCTTCTCATTTAGACTTCTAAACTCTTCATCCCTCTACATTCGTCCAATTCTCCATCGAAGGTAATTCGAGCTAGATTGGCAATTACAGCGGTTCCTCTCGGGAAGAAGCGGGGTAGCACATTTAGGAAAAAGCGAAAGAAGTAAAATGACATAAGGCCAATGAATCAAAGGGCCCACCAAGCCATCGTTGGAGAAACGAACACACCGAATAAAAAAGAGAACTTTTGTCGAGTGGAAGCAATTACCGGGGGAGAGATTGTCCAAAGCCTTCTGCCAATCGAAGCGATGAAGCACCCGCCGTCGAGTCCTCCCTGACCATCGCCAGCAGATCCTTCTCCGGATTCCACTCCGCCATCTTCACCTGCCGACCGTAAATCGAGCAAACCTCACAACCCGGAATGCCGGACAGGAGCCGGACCAGAGAAGCCAAGCGGTCCGTTGAACTGAAGCCGAAACGGAAGCACACCCAGCGACCTTTCGTCGGCCTCCATTGCTAGAAAGCTCCGCAAGCACCCGACAATGCAGCCACCAGCCTCGAGGAAGGAGGTGCACTGGAGTCTGAGAATTTGCGGGAGACAATTGCAGACGAGGAAGAGGCGAGAAGAGAAAACATGGACGGACGGAAAGAGAGAGACTGCAGGCGCGGGGGTGGACGTTTTTCTATTAATGGGCCGGCCAAGCTGGGCCCGATTGGGCTTGTCAATACAACGCCCGAAGTGCTTGGAAAATACCTGTTAGATGTCTTCCTAGAAAGATAAACATACAAATTATTTAGGATGTGCTTGGAAACCCGAATCCCTATTTTCGAATTAAAAAAAAAGAAGTAAAAATAAAAACAACTTATCGTGGGAACAACCGAAAAAGAAGAGATGAACAATAAAGAAATAAATATTCTCAGTAAGTTCAATCAAATCGTACCTTATTATTTAGTTAGTTACTTCTCACCAGTGTTTCACTCAAATTTTTAAGTGTTTTCCTCACAAAAATTTGAGAGATAAGACACTAAGAACAATTTCAATAGGCTCTAACGTGTCTAACCTGAAAATTGGTAAAAATTTAACTCAAAACATATAGGCATGATAGAACAAATATGCTAGATCTTTTTCTCTTGTTACAAAGAAGAATGGAAACCAACGTATTCAATTTTTCAAATAATTTTTTTAATATTTTTTGTTATCTATTATTGTTTTCCTTTTTTTTCCTTTTTGACTTTTTTTAACTAGTGGCTGAGGTAAAACAAAAAAAATTAAAATTTTAAAATATTATTGAAAATTATTCGAGTCAGCTCCTATCGTGTCATATAGGAAACTCGGCATTCACTTTAGTGAATTTTGACTAAAACTGATTTGAGAGGCTCAATTAATAAAAGACAAAAATGTTTATAACTCAATAAATAAATTTGAAAGATTTAAGATTCAATTGATAAAAATAAAATAGATTTATGATTTTTTTTGACAATTTTCTTGGAAAGAATACATTGATGACATGAAGATTCAAAAAGAAATAAATAAAGTGGGATTTACTTTTACAAAAGATGCAGCTAAAGTCGACAAGAAGTCATCATAAAGTTAAGCAATAAACACAAGAAAAGCAATATTACTGATGCATGCATTACGTACATACAATCATATATGCCAATACACTTAGTTCGTGAATGGGTCAGCGCTGGATCCTTGACTAAGTCCTTGAATCAATCAACGTTTGTCGATGGATGATCCCCGTACCATTCACGGACCGGGTGATGATCGACCCAAGGTATGGAAGGATCGGGCGCTGGCCCTTTCATGGGCCAGGTGCGGACCAATCCAAGGATCGAGCGCTAGATATCTTTCGTGAATTATGCGCGGATCGATTCCCCAGATCAATGTTAAAGAGCAAACGTCCCGTCTGTATCACTTGACTGTTAGATTGCGTTATTGATTGTTTGAAGAGCAAACTTGTCATATTTAAAATGTTATTTTGTCTAAAACATTAATCACTTAATGTATTTGTCGATTCGTCCCTTTGAACTGAGAATCTCCATTGCTACCCATTGATTTGACTTCATTTTATTGAAGAACTTCACTAAACATCTATCTTGCTGTATATTCCCGGTGTGGTTCAGTGGTGATTGATGTCGATTCCCTTCGAGGAACATGGTCTTTAAATCACTGACACAAATGATGATTTCCCGGCGGATCGCCCGTCAGCCGCATCCCAGCTCTCACGCTCTCATCCCATGCGTGTTGACTGTGCCTGGCTTGTGCTTGATTTTGCTGATTATGAATTCAAATCATTCTGATGTTTTATTACAGGCTTTGGGCACTCTTAGTATGCTAGAGAAAGAAAAAGCTGGTAATAAGCAAATAAACAACAAGAAAGGAGAAAGTTAGATAAAAAAAGGCTTGCGTTATTTTTTACTCTTTATTGATTTGACTATATTATCTTATTCTTTGCAGGTTCCGCTCTTGATTTAAGATTATTTCTTCTTCTTCTTTTTTTGTTTACTTTTTTTTTATTTTGCTAGAGAGCGGAAACTACCCATGCTTTTACCAAACAACTTTCATGAAAAGTAAATATGAGACCCACTCTTAATTTAAATTTTTTTTCATTTTTTTTGTTATTTTTCCTTCTTTCTCCATTTGTAACAAAATTGATGTTCCCCGTCTTCCAAAAAAAAATAGTTTATTCAGTAGATAGCTAACGAGTTACTGTGTTAATGAGTTGATATTTCTGTCATTCTCTCACTAGGCAACTTTTATTTAAAAAACAACCTAAGCATGAATAAGAGTAAAAAGAACAATCTACCGGTTTTTGTGCACATTCCATCTAATTGTAACATTAATATACATCGTTACCTTAGAGTTCATGTATTTTAACTGCTCCAAATTTATTTTATTCAGTGTATGCAGTAGTCAAATAACCATTATTTTTCACACCATCATTGCGTGATGTCTTAAAAAATAATTTTAAAGAAAAGTAAAAAATATGAAAAAGATAAGCATAAAAAAATGAATATCCATCAGCATCATATAATGCATAAGAAAATGCTCTCTAAATATTATTACAAAGAATACTATCTTTTCCTTTATTACAAGTATAATTAGCTATTGACAAGAAATTATGATGTAATCGTATTATAAGATTTAAATCATTCATAAACACATATTTTTTTGTCAATTCTAAATGCATTACAATTTTAATAGAACCATCACTGAAAAGAAAATTAACTTCGAAGTGTACAAATGTACTCAACAACAATTTTCCATTGCAACTTAATTAAAGTGAAAAATGGGCTGGTTATACTGAGGGTAGGATTTGGGCTTATTGTTGACCTTGGTGCAAAGTGGGCTAGAATAGTCACCATGGATCGGAGTACTGTGTGCTAAAATTCGGATTCGGGCATTTGAGAGATTTAATTCGAGGAGTTCTTTTTAGTAAACCCATTTGCGCTTGAGGCCCAGATCCGAGAAGCTGCACTGGCCTCTAGTCAGAACGGGCTCAAGCGGCCCTATTTTCGGATTAAATAATAAAAAATTAGAATTAATTAAAAATGAAAAAGTTCGAAACAAAAAAATTGAAAAAATGGTTAGAAATGAAGACCTTGATTAGGTTGTTAAGTTATAGATTTAGAGTTAGCTTTGTTTTGTTTAGTTGGAATCCTTATAACTCGAGGATTTTAGTTAAAACCTTTGTTACATATTAATTTTGGGAGATTAATCCTTAGGTAAGAAGTTAAATTTGATTCAGATTCAACTCATGGAAATCATGTCTCAAAACTGATAGTATTATTTATCTCGAAACTATTAGGTTCTCATATTCATGTGCTATTTTGAGTTTTGTAAACACTCGAGTGTTTAATTCTTGCACTTTCAATATATTTGTTGTTCTTTATTTTGTTTTTAGCGTGGTTTGGATAAATCTTAGACCATAATAGGCACAAAAATAATTTCAAGAACACCTAGCAACTTCAAAGAGCCTATTTTTGGGCTAAATATTTATCCCCATAAATAGAAAAAATTGCATTACCAAACGGATTTCCATTCTTTCTATTATTGTAAACAAAAAAAAAAGAGTACAGAAAAATTGAATAATTATCATGCATGCCCCAAAAATTGATTGTTAATGGATTTAGGGATTTAGGGCATAACAAAATTTATTTTAGAAAAGTAAGGCCTTCTAAAAATAAACTTATTGTTGAGGCATGTGACAGTATATATATTTTAAATAAATCCCTTTAAATAGAAACTTACTGATGAGTTAAATTTGACAAGTATCCGCATATAAGAGGAAATTCTCACAATAGATGGCAACTTATTGTTACTTTCTCGTTGGACCTGAAATTTAGTAAGAGGAAAAAAAATTCCATAATAGAGAAAATTTCGTTCTTGACGGATTTGGGGTATGACAAATAGGGCCCTTTATGAATACTCTTATTGATGAGATTCAAATTGACAAGTACCTTCATAAAAGAAGAAACTCTCACAATGGATGACAACTTATTTTGACCTTTTTAGTTGACCTTGAGATTCGGTAAGAAAAAGAAATTCCCATCAATAGCTAGGGCATGACAACATTTATTTTAGAAACATAGGGCCCTTTAAAAGGAAATCAATTGACGAGGTTAAATTGGACAATTACCTCCACATAAAGAATAAATTTTTACTATAGATGACAACTCATTTTCACCTTTTTACTGGACCCTCAAATTTGGTGAACAAAAGAAATTCCCATTAAAAGCTGAAATTCCACTATTGATGGATTTGGCTTGTGACGGGATTTACTTTAGAAAATTAGGTTTTCTCAAAAAGAAAAATTTACTGATGATATTAAATTTGACAAGTATTTGCATATGAGAGGAAAATTCTCACAATGGATGGCAATTTACTTTTACCTATTTATTGGCCCTGGAAGTCAGTAATAAAATGAAATTCCCGACACTTGCTAAAATTCCCTTTAACGAGAAACGTATCGTGACGTCAAATTTGACAAGCACCCCTCTATATAAGAACACAATAGATGCTCTCATCTACATTTATTTCGAGTCATTAACTCATTGAACAACTTTAATGAATCTCTAAGTATGTAACCCTGGTTCACTGATTCATCCGAATCTATATATCACTACATTGGGTGTCATAAATGTGTTAAGACTCATTGCGAGCGAGAGAGAGAGAGATAGCAGTTTAGGTTGGAATAGCTATGGACATAACCACATTTAAGAGAATGAGATCGATGATGCTCATGGAGGCTCTGGTATTGGGTTCGTCCATTGGTGCAGAGGCGCGGGTGGGCAAGTGGCGTTGTGCGTGAAACTGTCTAAAATGGGCTCCTCACCCAGGACGATGCATTCAAGATTGCTGGGCTTATCCCCACAAATGCACCAAAGATTGTTGGCCCACGGTGAGTCCTGAATGTTCCTTGGACTTCGATATACACACTTTTGTTTTGAAAAAATCAATTTCAATTTTGATTTGACTTTTTCAATCTCTTTGTTCATGTTCAACTCATGTAGGATTCAGTCGAAGAGAGACGTAAAAAAATTTTAGCTCGTGCGAATGCAAGACATGAAGCTATGCTTCGTTGGATTTGCTCTTGGATCCCCTGCAGGTGACCCATGGAGTAAGTATGGAAGTTTTTCTATTATAACTTGAGAAAGGTACTTACATTGCGTAATGATGCCTTTGTGGCGTTATTACTCAACTAATAAATTAGTGCCTTCTTAATTCTCTTCTTAAGGATGAGTGAAGTGCATTTCTATGAAACTTTCAATTGTGATAAAATGAGTATGTTGTCTTCCATTCGGAATTTGTTAATGTGATATAGATACAAAAGAAAAGGTAACTTCTACAGGATGTAGAAGTTGGCTTTGTTATGCCTCGTTCAATCTGTGTCACAACACGAATTCCTTTCTTCGGGGAATCAAAGTTTTACGATGTTTATAAGACTATCGATCTCTGGCATGACATGGCATGAGATCATGATTTGATGGTGTTGCCAACTAAATGAATGAAGTGTTAGTATGAACATGTGTTAAACAAAAAAAAAATTACATATAAGGATAAATGTACTGAAATTCTAAAGTTAGTCGAAAAATATGATTGAATTCTAAAATTTTCAAAAGTACAATCAAGTTTTAAAACTTGCTAAATTGGTACAACAAAGTCCTTCCATTAATGTCTGACATGGCCTTTGTAAAATCATTTTCTACCTCCTGTTTGGCCTTTTCTTTTCTTTTCTTTCTTTTTTCTTTTTTCTTTTTTCAATTTTCTTCTCCTAAATCTTATCTAAATTAGATAAAAAAAACTTTTAAAGGCTGAAACTTTATTTAAAAGAAGGGAAGAAAATAAAAGGTAGGGACATCTCTGGTGAGGCCGGTGCCTTAGGTGCCTATCATTAGAGCCAGCATAGGTCATAAACAATAGGTGTGGGTGGCCAACCTTGCCTAGATCAGTGCAAGGCTCAACGAAGGCTAGTGAGTTGGTCACCCTCGCCCTAGGTGACGTCAGCCTTCGCCTAGGATCAGCAATCCTTGTTAGGCCATGGTGAGGCCTCGCCGGCCTTCTCCGATTTACAGCTCCTACATAATAAGGAGTTACGTAGCCTTGTCAAGATACATGCAAGTTTGGTTCTCCAATCAATCTTATTTGAATAAGAACCCATATATGAGTCACCTTCCAATCAATCTGCACAATTATCCATGCACAAATTACTCAAACACTAATGGCAGAACGAAATTTAAACTATTGATATTTTTTAGACCTCTTTTTGAAAAGCACAAAAACTTATTTTTAAGCCTCTAGCGGCTCACAAGATCGCTTTACGATAACCATGAACAACAAAACCTTGAAAGACAGTTCGCAATATTTCTTCCCATGAAAGTTTTCGATTGTGTAAAGGTGAGGTGTGCTTTTTATGACTCACTTGCTTTCTAGCTGAATTTGAAAGGGCTAGTGGCGACTCCCGTCGTGTAAAATTCCCTTAGGAAGGAATTGAAACTTAAACTGAATCCAATGTTGCGTCAGGGAAAGGGCTTGCAAGAGCCCGTGCCTAATTGTGGACAGTTGACTCACCTTTGCGAACTACCTCTAAACTTCTTTCTCTTTTCTTTCGTTCAAACGGAAAAGTGAGGTCGCGACAACTCTTGAGCTACACATGTTTCTTCCCTACTTCAAAAAACACACTCCAGAACACAAGATTAACGAGACTACACAGAGAGAAGTGAGCAGCCACATGAAGATCAAAGCATCGAAGAGAGAGGTAGTGATAATGTTCATGGCTGGGCTAATATATGGTGCAATCCTCGTAGAAGCATCTAAGGAATGTAAGAAAAGGCGTGCCCGTGCTTGTGATTTCCATTTTGTCGTGCATTTTGTTGTGGCCTTTGTGTGCAAGGTCGTCATGATGACAAATCATCTGTCTCGACAGTGCTGGAACAATGTAATCTTTAGTTGATGCTGCTTGAGTACTTTGATCGCCATTTAGGTATAATTTCTACTTGATCATCCGAATAACACTAAATTTTCGGTGTTTAACTAATGCTACTTCCTAAAATAAAGTTTTGACGGTATCCAGCACGTTTTACATATACATTCATTGAATCATTATTCAAATAACTAAGCCTCGTGTTCGTCCAAATCGTTGAATTTACAAAGTTTCTTGAGCAGAGTTCCAGTTATCCCTTCGACAGTTTGAAACTATCTAACGTGAATGCCCAATTGAATTTTAGCATTGAGATCAAAGATAGAATATAGCTTTTTGTTGACAGAAATTTCCATCAACAGCTAGAATTCCATTCTTGATGAATTTGGGGAATGCTGGAATGTAATTTGAAAATTCAGGGCACTTTAGAAAGAAACTTACTGATGAGATTAAATTTGATAAGTATTCACATATAAGAGGAAATTCTCACAATAGACAGCAACTTATTGTTTCCTTTTTGTTGGACTTCAAATTTAGTAGGAAAAAGAAATTTCTAGCAATAGCTAAATTTTCATTCCTGATGGATTTTAGGTGTGATAGAATTTATATTAGAAAATTAGGGCCATTTACAAAAAAACTTACTGATGAGATTAAATTTGAAAATTATCAGCGTATAAGAAGAAATTCTTAAAATAGATGACAACTTATTTTTGTAATGAGATTAAATTTGAAAAGTATCCTCGTATAAGAAGAAATTCTGAAAATTGATGACAACTTATTTTTGCCTTTTTACTGAGCTTGAAATTTGGTAAGAAAATGCTATTCCCTAAGAAAACTAAGGGCGCAAGTGATAATCAGTATCATTCTCGACCTAAGAATAATTTTTAGCCACAAATTGAAAATTTTATCTCTATTCATTGGACGAGTTTCTAAGTTGAAAATGAAATTTGATAACAACACAAAATTTATACTCCGAAAATAAAGATTTGTTTGATAAGTTTTCTTAATTTCTATTTCCGCATTGATTGGCGAGTGACCCTAGGGGGGAGGGGGGAGGTTGTTCAAAGCAAATAGCGGTGGTTAGCAATGGTTCTAGTGGCAACTGGCAGGTGATGGTAGTCAATGGGCGTCAGCCGTGGGTGGCTAGTGGTTAGCAATTTACGAGTGGCAATGGGTGGTTGGTGACGATGGTTGGTGGTGGTCAGCAGTTCCTCAAGGGGCGACGAGAGCAAACATCTAGAAAATTTTTTATTTCTCATTTTGTTTAAAAAATAGATTAGCTAAAAAAATTACTTTTGATTTTTATTTTAAACCTCTTTCTAGGCTAAAAATTTATCCCAAAAAAAAAAGAAATTGCATTACCAAACGGATTTCTATTCTAAATCTATTCCTAGAAACAAAAAAAAAAGAATACATAAAAACTGAATAATAATCATGCACGCCCTAAAATTCAATTTTTAATGGATTTAGGGATATAGGGCGTGACAATATTAATTTTAGAAAAGTAAGGCCTTTTAAAAAAAATTAATGTTGAGACTAAATTTGACAATTACCCTCATATAAGAAGAAATTCTCACAACAGATGATAACTTAATTTCACCTCTTTACTCGAACTTGAAATTTGGTAAACAAAAGAAATACTTATCAACATCTAAAATTCCATTCTTGATGGATTTGAAATTTATTTTTAAAAAATAGGTCCCTTTAAATAGAAACTTACTGATGAGATTAAATTTGACAAGTATTCGCATATAAGAGGAAATTCTTATTTCTCACAATAGATGGCAACTTATGTTACCTTTTCGTTGGACCTGAGATTTAGTAAGATAAAAAAAAATCCCCACAATAGGGAAAATTTTGTTCTTGATGGATTTGGGGTGTGACAAATAGGGCCCTTTATGAAGACACTTATTGATGAGAGTAAAATTGACAAGTACCCACAGATAAGAAGAAACTCCCACAATGGATGACAATTATTTTCACCTTTTTAGTGACCCTGAAATTTGGTAAGAAAAAGAAATTCCCATCAACAGCTAAAATTCCATTCATGATTGGAATTGGGGGGTGACAAAATTTATTTTAGAAACATAGGGCCCTTTAAAAAGAAATTAATTGACGAGCTTAAATTTGACAATTACCGACACGTAAGAAGAAATTTTACAATAGATGACAACTTATTTTCACCTTTTCACTGGACCCTCAAATTTGGTGAACATAAGAAATTACCATGAAAAGCTGAAATTCCACTATTGGTAGATTTGGCTTGTGATGGAATTTACTTTTGAAAATTAGGTCTTCTTAAAAAGAAATTTACTGACGATGTTAAATTTGACAAGTATCTGCATATGAGAGGAAATCCTCACAATTGATGGCAATTTACTATTACCCATTTATTGGTCCTGAAATTTGGTAAGAAAAAGAAATTCTCGACAACTACTAAAATTCCATTCTTGATGGATTTGGGATGGGATAAAATTTAGTTTAGAGAATTAAGGCCCTTTAAAAGAAACGTTGTGATATCAAATTTGACAAGCACCCCTATATAAGAAATTCTCACAATAGGTGCTCTCCTCTACATTTATTCCGAGTCATTAATTCATTCAGCAACTTTAATGAATGTCTAAGTATGTAACGCTGGTCTACTGATTCATCCGAATATATATATACACACATTGCATTTGGTCACAAATATGTTGATAGAGAGAGAGAGAGAGAGAGAATAGTTTAGGTTGGAATAGCTATGGCCCTAACCACATTTAAGAGAATGGCATCGATGATGCTCATGGCAACTCTAATACTGTGTTCGTCCATCGATGCAAAAGAAAACAAGTGGTATTGCACGTTGGCCTGTTTGCTGTGGAGGACTGATCGCCCAATGCCTTGCGCTAAAGGTTGTTGGAGGCATCCCAATCCCTAATGTGAGTTTTCATTATCTTGTGGCGTCCTTAATCATTTCATTTCCTTGGACTTCGATTTGCACGCTTTTGTTTAAAAAAAAATCAATTTCAATTTTGATTTGACTTTTCTTGTCTCTTGTTTCATGTTTGGACTCACATGGACACGAAGAAAGTTGAAGTGGACGGGAAGAAAGTAAGTGGTCGTGCGAATTAATGTTTTCAGGGTCGCTAGAAGACCTATTCACTGAACTAAGTTTGGAAATTCTCCTTTTTATAGTTTGATAAAGGTACTTCATTGTGTAATGATGCCTTTGTGGCTTCATTCCTCAACTAATAAATTAGTGCCTTTTTAATTATCTGCTTAACGATGAGTGAAGTATATTTCTATGAAGTTTCAATTGTGCTAAAATGAGTCCGTTCTCTTCCATTCGAAACTTGTTAATATGATATAGATACAAAAGTAAAGGTAACTTCTACAAGATCTATAAGTTGGCTTTGTTATGCCTTGTTCAATTTGTGTCAAAACACGAATTTTCTGTCTTCACGCAATCGAAATTTTATGATGTTCATAAGACTATTGATCTTTGGCATGACATGACATGAGATCATGATTTGATGGTGTTGCCAACAATATGAATGAAGTGTTAGTATAACCATGTATTAAATGAAAAAAATACATGTAAGGATAAATATACTGGAATTCTAAAGTTTGTCGTAAAAATACAATTGAATTATAAAATTTCAAAAATACAATTAAGTTTTAAAACTTGCTAAATTGGTACAACGAAGTCGTTCCGTTTATACCGTCAATTTGACAAAGGAAAAATGTCTAACATGGCCTTTTTAAAATCATTTTCTACCTCCTGTTCGGCCTTCTTTTTTAAAAAAATTATTCTCCTAAATCTTATTTAAATTAGATAAAAAAAAACTTTAAAAGGCTAAAATTTTATTTAAAAAAAGGGGAGAAAATAAAAGGTAGGGATGTCTCTGGTGAGGTCGGTGCCATAGGTGCCCATCATTAGAGTCGGCATAGGTCATTGACAATAGATGTGGGTGCTCGGCCTTGCCTAGATCAGTGCAAGCCTCATCGGAGCCTAGTGAGTTGGTCACCCTCGCCCTGGGTGACGCCGGCCTTCGCTTAGGATCGGCGACCCTTGCTAGGCCATGGTGAGGCCTCGCCGGCCGTCTCCAATTTATAGCTCCTACATAATAAGGAGTTACGTAGCCTTGTCAATATATAGGCAAGTTTGGCTCTCCAATCAATCTTATTTGAATAAGAACCCATATATGAGTCACCTTCCAATCAACCTGCACAGTTATCCATGCACAAATTACCCAAACATGGATGGCAAGAAGGAAATTCAAACTATTGATATTTTGAGACCTTTTTTCGAAAAGCAAAAAAGTTATCTTTAAGCCTCTAGTGGCTCACAAGATCGCATTACGACAATCACAAACAACAAAACCTAGAAAGACAGTTCGCATTATTTCTTACCTGGCGTTCTCTGAAAGTGAAAAGAGCTACTTTGAGCCCATAAACAAAAGTGACATGACTATGTTCGATGAGGCAAATGTTGCCCAAGTTCTCATGGTTGAAGTGGCGCTTGACCTCAGATATGTTTTGCTCCACTAAGGGCCACCAAAGAGGGGCGACGGCGAAGCTGGAGATAGGCAATGGCATAGCTGGTCCATGTACTCAAAGAGAGTCTAATATGACGAAGAAGAATGAAGAGTTTAGGGAGCGTGAGAAGCTATTTCCACATACAACTTGTTGATATGGATTGGAAATGTAATCATTTTAAATACTATTTAGAATCATTAATTTCAGGCCTTTTCTCTTTGCACCGATTATGATTAGGCCCTTCAAAACTAAGGTAGCCCAACCCAAATATGTTGAAATGGGTCACATATGGGTCACCTCATACTTGAAGGGCCTAACCAAGTTTACTACTAGCTTAACCAAGGAGTAGCAACAAATTTGGATCATGTTACTAGAGCTGAGTTTTTTAGAGAAACCACCTACTTTTCACCATTTCCGTTGATCCTCCCACTATAATCAATTTCAGAATCTGAAGATTTCGTGTTTCTTAAGTATCTCATCAATGCACTAGGAATCAAATGTAGCATTACCTCTTTAGTTAATCATCTTCAATGCACTCTAGGATAACTGACGTAGCATCAAGGCATGAACTTGATGCGTAGTCATTTAATTCTACAGGAAACAGAAGCAGTTCCCTTTCTTAGTATTTGAAAGAGCTTTTAAAGCAAAGAAAAGTTGCTAAGCACCACTGCAAGTGCTAGAAGAGTTCTCAAAACAAAGGCCAATGGCTTCGTTGTGGACATGTTTGTGTTCGAAGTTAATCTTCGTGGGGACTCTCTGTGCCTTGTCCTTCTCAATGGCCAGATGGCAACCCGATTTACACGCTGCCATAGATTAGGGAATCGGTGAGCACCGCACCATAGGTGCCATCCAAACGTAATAAATTGCAAACGGTGAGTGGACTGACTCACTGCTCATGTGGCGAGACAGGCGTACCCAATATTTTCTCGTGGCAGCTCGTCTCTAACAATTCTTAACGGCAATCCATAAACTAAAGCAAACGTCGTGTGTGTGTTGAGAGAGAGAGAGAGAGAGAGCCAAAAAAACAAGATAGCTCTATCAAGAATTTTTGGGCCAGAGATACGCATGTTAGTATATTATTATGTAGTTGGCTATTAATTTTTTCAAGAAGACAGCACTACAGGTGTCTTAATATACTTTCTACATTTGCTTCAGAAGTAATAATTCTTTCCATTTAACTACTAAAGAAGTAGTCCGAAGCCGCTTAACGGAATTCAGATATATCTATCTATGTATAAAATATTTTAAATGGCATATACTTCGAGGAAAGAAACATATTCAATGCTCGGTCAAGAGTGTCAGAATCATTTTATGCAGTGATTTGGGTACGTGAATCCTAAGACACGGGCTTATTGTATATAAAAAATAAAGGAAAAGAAAGAAAGTCAGAAGCTAAAATCAAAAGAAAGGGCTGTGTGGGAGTGAATATTGGGTGAGTTGGTGCCTGAAGCAAATATGCCCAGACTGAGAAAAGATTGTACAGGGTTGTGACAGCTTTTACTGCTACCAGCTCTTTTACTTTTCTTCCTTCTTTCCTCTTCGTTTCTTTGATTTTATTTTCTTACGGGGCCTGTTCCCTTTTTCACTTCACGCAGAGACAAGCGGGGCAGCAAAAACCCCACTTCCGTTTTGACCTTTTTTTCAATTTGGGAAACTTAGAAAAGGATATATGCGGTGCCTGGCCTTTCTTTTCCTCCTGGTAAGAATTGTGAAACTTAGGAAGGGGGAAGGGAACTGGGTTCTGCGCTTTAATGATGTTCCTGCCTCATCAAATATTCTGGAAATGCCAGTGGTGTGGTCACTGTTTTGCAGGTTTTAGGACAGGGAAATCAATAAAAGGAATAGGGTTTTTAGGATCACCCCGGGTTGTGTGAGCACCCCTGCGGAGGTTGGTTCTTGTGGATTATTGTTCCTTTCTAGTTTTATCAACATAATACTAGGTGCAAAAATTTCCTCTCATCTATCTAAAGAAACTAATCGCTTCTCACGTAAATCTCACTTTGTCATACCACTGGAATGGAATGCAGTGTGCAATCTTCCATCTATTGCAAAGGCATCGAACAAAATGACTTTGATAATGAGTATTGTTCATTGATTTGCACTTGTAAGGAATTGTAAGCAAAAGAGTCTCACATCGGTTCAATGGTGTAGCTTAGAGCTGTCAACGAATCTCATAATATGATTGACGGTTAGTTGATATGTGGTGATTGCCGTTTGATTTTTTTTTTGGTAACCCGAGACCTCAACGAAATCTAAGTTCGTCCTAACCAGTTGGGTTACCTATGAGTGGGTATGATCGTTGGTTGAATTCGGCTCCAAAGAACAAAAAAAAAAAACATAAGTGTGAGAGAAGGGAGAGTTGACATGTAACAGGTGTGAGAGAAGCAATTAAGGTGAACGAAAGTTATTTGAAGAGACGTTAGTAATTTTATATTTTAGTAAATTGAAACAAAAGAAAATGAAGAAAAAAGGTAAGAAATGAGATTAAATCGAAATGTAAGTGAAAAATGGGCTGGTTATACTGAGGGTAAAATTTGGGCTTCTTGTTGACCTTGGTGCAAAGTGAGCTAGAATTGTCACCATTGGACTGGAGTACCGTGTGCTAAAATTCGGATTCGGGCTTTTGAGAGATTTTAATTCGAAAGGAGTTCTTTTTAGTAAACCCATTTGCGCTTGAGGCCCAGATCCGCGAAGGCTGCACTGATCTCTATTCGGAACGGGCTCAAGCGGCCCCTATTTTCGGATTAAAAAAACAAAAAAAAAACAGAATTAATTAAAAATGAAAATGTTCGAAAATAAAATAATGAAAAAATAGTTAGAAATAAAGACATTTATTAGGTTGTTAAGTTATAGATTTAGAGTTAGCTTAGTTTCATTTAGTTGGTTCCATGTTAACTCGGGGATTTTAGTCAAAACCTTTGTTACAGATTAGTTTTGGAAGATTAATCCGTAGGTAAGAAGTTAACTTGATTCAAATTCAACTCATGGAAATCATGTCTTGTGGTGATAACGTGATCATGTCTCAAGGTTGATAACGTGATCATGTACATTATTTGATAGTACTAGGTTTCCATACGTGCTATTTTGAGTTTTGTAAACACTCGAATGTCTAATTCTCACACTTTCAATATATTTGCTGTTCATTATTTTGTTTTAGTGTGGTTAGGATAATTCTTAGGACCATAATCAGCACAAAAATAATTGTAAGAACACCTAGCAACTTCGAAAAAACCGTAGGATAATAATTCGTGTCAACCAAGTTTTGGTATCAAGAGGGCATTGATAAGATAACTAATGTAATCACATCTCCTAATCAAAGTTTTCAATTGTGTAAAAGGTGAGGTGTGCTTTTTATGACTCACTTGATTTCTAGCTGAATTTGAAAGGGCTAGTGGTGACTCCCGTCGTGTGTAAAATTCCCTTAGGAAGGAATTGAAACTTAAACTGAATCCAATGTTGCGTGAGGGAAGGGCTTGCAGGAATCAACTCCTGTCGGTGTTTAACTAGTGCTACTCCCTAAAATAATGTTTTGAGAGTATCCAGCATGTTTTACATATACATTCATTGAATCATTATTCAAATAATTAAGCCTCTTGCTCGTCCAGATCGTTGAATTTACAAAGTTTCTTGAGGATAGCTCCAGGTATCCCTTCGACAGTCTCAAACTATCTAAGGTGAATGCCCAATTGAATTTTAGCATTGAGATCGAAGATAGCATATAGATTTTTGTTGACAGAAATTTCCATCAACAGCTAGAATTCCATTCTCGATGAATTTGGGGAGTGAGGGAATGTATTTTGAAAAATCAGGGCACTTTAGAAAGAAACTTACTGATGAGATTAAATTTGATAAGTATTCACATATAAGAGGAAATTCTCACAATAGACAGCAACTTGTCGTTTCCTTTTTATTGGACTTCAAATTTGGTAGGATAAAGAAATTTCTAGCAATAGCTAAATTTTCATTCCTAATGGATTTTAGGTGTGATAGAATTTATATTAGAAAATTAGGACCCTTTACAAAGAAACTTACCGATGAGATTAAATTTGAAAATTATCCACGTGTAAGACGAAATTCTTAAAATAGATGACAACTTATTTTTTTCGATGAGATTAAATTTGAAAAGTATCCTCGTATAAGAAGAATTCTCAAAATTGATGACAACTTAGTTTTGCCTTTTTTACTGAGCTTGAAATTTGGTAAGAAAATGGTATTCCCTAAGAAAACTAAGGGCGCGAGTGATAGTCATTATCATTCTCGACCTAAGAATAATTTTTAGCCACAAATTGAAAATTTTATCTCTATTCATTGGATGAGTTTCTAAGTTGAAAATGAATTTTGATAACAACGCAAAATTTATACTCTGAAAATAAAGATTCGTTTGATAAGTTTTCTTATTTTCTATTTCCACCACTGATTGGCGAGTGGCCCTAGGGGGGAGGGGGTAGATTGTTCACAGGAAGTGGTGGTGGTTAGCAATGGTTGTAGTGGCAACTGGCGGGTGATGGTAGTCAGTGGGCGTCGGCTGTGGGTGGCTAGTTTGGCAATTTACGAGTGGCAGTGGGTGGTTGGTGATGATGGTTGGTGGTGATCAGCGGTTCCCCAAGGGGCGACGAGAGCAAACACCAAGAAAATTTTTTATTTCTCATTTTGTTTAAAAAATAGATTAGCTAAAAAAATTACTTTTGATTTTTATTTTAAACCTCTTTCTAGGCTAAAAATTTATCCCAAAAATAGAAAAATGAAACTGCATTACCAAATGGATTTCTATTCTAAATCTATTGCTAGAAACAAAAAAAATAGATTTCAGAAAAACCGAATAATTATCATGCACACCCTAAAATTCAATTTTTTTTTTATGGATTTAGGGTTTAGGCCGTGACAATATTAATTTTAGAAAAGTAAGGCCTTTTAAAAATAAATTTATTGTTGAGACTAAATTTGACAATTACCCTCATATAAGAAGAAATTCTCACAATAGATGATAACTTATTTTCACCTCTTTACTCGAACCTGAAATTTGGTAAACAAAAGAAATACCTATCAACATCTAAACTTCCATTCTTGATGGATTTGGAATTTATTTTTAAAAAAATAGATCCCTTTAAATAGAAACTTACCGATGAGATCAAATTTGACAAGTATTCATATATAAGAGGAAATTCTCATTTCTCACAATAGATGGCAACTTATATTACCTTCTCGTTGGACCTGAGATTTAGTAAGATAAAAAAAAAATCCCCACATTAGGGAAAATTTTGTTCTTGATGGATTTGGGGTCTGACAAATAGGGCCCTCTATGAAGACACTTATTGATGAGAGTAAAATTGACAAGTACCCGAAGATAAGAAGAAACTCTCACAATGGATGACAACTTATTTTCACCTTTTTAGTTGACCCTGAAATTTGATAAGAAAAAGGAATTCCCATCAACAGCTAAAATTCCATTCATGATGGAATTGGGGTGTGACAGAATTTATTTTAGAAACATAGGGCCCTTTAAAAAGAAATTAATTGACGAGGTTAAATTTGACAATTACCGCCACGTAAGAAGAAATTTTTACAATAGATGACAACTTATTTTCACCTTTTCACTGGACCCTCAAATTTGGTGAACAAAAGAAATTACCATGAAAAGCTGAAATTCCACTATTGGTAGATTTGGCTTGTGACGGAATTTACTTTAGAAAATTAAGCCTTCTTAAAAAGAAATTTACTGATGATGTTAAATTTGACAAGGTTTTACATATGATGGATGACAATTTACTGTTACCTATTTATTGGTCTTGAAATTTGGTAAGAAAAAGAAATTCTTGACAACTGCTAAAATTCCATTCTTGATGGATTTGGGATGGGATAAATTTTAGTTTAGAGAATTAGGGCCCTTTAACAAGAAACGTATTACCCCTATATAAGAAATTCTCACAATAGATGCTCTCCTCTACATTTATTTCGAGTCATTAATTCACTCAGCAACTTTAATGAATGTCTAAGTATGTAACGCCATATATTTTGCATTTGGTCACAAATATGTCGAGAGAGAGAGAGAGAACAGTTTAGGTTGGAATAGCTATGGCCCTAACCACATTTAAGAGAATGGGGTCGATGATGGTCATGGCAGCTCTAATATTGTGTTCGTCCATCGGTGCAGACGCGGGCAAGTGGTATTGCTCGCTAAAATGTGCGGCGAAGTCTTGGAGTCCAGGAGATTGCATTAATGATTGTTGGAGGCGTTATCCATGTGAGTCCTCATTGTCCGGTGGCGTCCTAAATCATTTCATTTCCTTGGACTTCGATTTGCACACTTTTGTTTAAAAAAAATCAATTTCAATTTTGATTTGACTTTTCTAGTCTTTTGTTTCATGTTTGGACTCACCTGGACACGAAGAAAGTTGAAGTGGACGTGAAGAAAGTTAGTGGTCGTGCGAATTAATGCTTTCAGGGTTGCTAGAAGACCTATTCACTCCACTAAGTTTGGAAATTCTCCTTTTTTTATAGTTTGATAAAGGTACTTCATTGTGTAATGATGCCTTTGTGGCTTCATTCCTCAACTAATAAATTAGTGTCTTCTTAATTATTTGCTTAACGATGAGTAAAGTATATTTCTATGAAGTTTCAATTGTGCTAAAATGAATATGTTCTCTTCCATTCGGAATTTTTTAATGTGATATAGATATGAAAGAAAAGGTAACTTCTACAAGATCTAGAAGTTGGCTTTGGTACGCCTCGTTCAATTTGTGTCAGAACACGAATTTCTATCTTTGCGAAATAGAAATTTTACGATGTTCATAAGACTATCGATCTTTGGCACGACATGACATGAGATAATGATTTGATGGTGTTGCCAACAATATGAATGAAGTGTTAGTATGAACATGTGTTAAATGAAAAAAAATACATATAAGGATAAATGTACTGGAATTCTAAAGTTTGTCGTAAAAATACAATTGAATTATAAAACTTTCAAAAATACAATTAAGTTTTAAAACTTGCTAAATTGGTACAATGAAGTCCTTCCATCAATACATCAATTTGACAAAGGAAAATTGTCTGACATGGCCTTTCTAAAATCATTTTCTACCTCTTGTTTGGCCTTCTTTTTTAAAATTTTCTTCTCTTAAATCTTATTTAAATTAGATAAAAAAATTTAAAGAGCTAAAATTTTATTTTAAAAGAGGGAAGAAAATAAAAGGTAGATACGTCTCTGGTGAGGCCAGTGCCTTAGGTGCCCATCATTAGAGCTGGCATAGGTCATTGACGATAGGTGTGGGTGTCTGGCCTTGCCTAGATCAGTGCAAGCCTCACCGAAGGCTAGTGAGTTGGTCACCCTCACCCTAGGTGACACCGGCCTTCGCCTAGGATCGGCAACCCTTGCTAGGCCATGGTGAGGCCTCGCCGGCCTTCTCCACTTTATAGCTCCTACATAATAAGGAGTTACGTAGCCTTGTCAAGATATAGGCAAGTTTGGCTCTCCAATCAATCTTATTTGAATAAGAACCCATATATGAGTCACCTTCCAATCAACCCGCACAATTATCCATGCACAAATTACCCAAAAACGGATGGCGAGAACCAAATTCAAACTACTGATATTTTGAGACCTTTTTTCCAAAAGCAAAAAAGTATCTTTAAGCCTCTAGTGGCTCGCAAATCATATTACAACAATCATGAACAACAAAACCAAGAAAGCCAGTTCGCAATATTTCTTATCTGGCCTTCTCTGAAAGTGAAAAGAGCTGCTTTGAGCCCATAAACAAAAGTGACATGATGATGTTCGACGAGGCAAATGTTGCCGAAGTTCTCATGGTTGAAGTAACGCCTGCCCTCAAAGATGTTTTGCTCCTATGAGGGCCACCAAAGAGGGGCGATGGCGAAGCTGGAGATAGGCAATGGCAAAGCTGGTCTATGTACTCGAAGAGAGTCTGATCTGGCGAAGCTGGAGATAGGCAATGGCAAAGCTGGTCCGTGTACTCGAAGAGAGTCTGATCTGGCGATTATGGTTAGGCCCTTGAAAGCTAAGGTGGCCCAATCCAAATGTGTTGAAATGGGTCACAGATGGGCCACCTAATTATTGAAGGGCCTAACCAGGTTTACTACTAGCTCAACCAAGGAGTAATAATAAATTTGGATCATCTTACTAGAGCCGAGTTATTTAAAGAAACCACCCACTTTTCACCATTTCCGTTGATCCTCCCACTATTCAGAATCTGAATATTTCGTGTTTCTTGAGTATCTCGTTAATGCACTAGGATCAAATGTAGCATTACCTATTTAGTTAATCATCTCCAATGCACACTAGGATAACTGACGTAGCATCAAGGCACGAACTTGATGCGTCATCATTTAATTCTACAGGAAACAGAAGCAGTTTCCTTTGTTACTATTTAAGAGAGCTTTTAAAGCAAAGAAAAGTCGCTAAGCACCACTGCAAGTGCTAGAAGAATTCTCGAAACAAAGGCCAATGGCTTAGTTGTGGACATGTTCGTGTTCGAAGCTAATCTTCGTGGGGGCTCTCTGCGCCTTGTCCTTCTCAAATGCTCATTTGTCCGTCTGGCTTGGACTCATGGTTCTCTCCGCGGGCAAGCGGGCAATGATTACTGAGAGAAGTATGCACTTTGCTGGTGTGCCTGGCCGTGCCCTCCTCGAGCATTAGAACCAAATTGATGAAGAGATACCACTACTTCACAAGGGCTTTTGCCAGATGCAGCCCGAGTTACAGGCTGCCATTAGATTAGGGAATCGGTGAGCACCGCACCATAGGTGCCATCCGAACATAATAAATTGCAAAGTTTGTCTGCGCATGTGTGGTTCTCACGATATGTAATACGTGGTTTCTGCAGTCAGGCTAGCTGATATTGGCTAGGATGAAAGGTTCATGGATAATGATGTATTTTCTTCATACCTCTCAGTGCTTTGTTTTAAAGTATATACTGTCTAGTCATGTCAACTTTCATTAGCCCTCAAAATGTCTGACCGCAATCGGGCAACAATTGAAGGATGAGGACAATTAGGTCTTCATTTCTTGATCACTCGGTAAGGGAAACCCAAAGGTTCATAAACCACCCTGTTGCACTGATGGGTCTCTTGCCTTACTTTTATTTGATACGCTGACAAGAGTTATAAAAAAAAAAAAATCCTCTTACTGATGGTGTACCTTAAATTCTCAAGCCTGTTTTTTTTTTTTTGGTTGAAAGTGAAATTATTTAATTACTAGCTAGAATTGAAGGATCTCAAAAGAGGAGCGTCTGTACATAGCAAAGACCAAAGGGCCTAAGGAAGGACATAAAGCCATTTTTATGGAAGACGAGTTAGTCTTTGAGACTTCGTGGCCTAGTCAGCAACTACGATAGAAGAACTAGGCACTGAAAGAGAACACTTGGATGGGTTACTAAAAGTTTTAGGCAATCCTTGATAAGAAGTCTCTCTTCCTAGTTAAAGTGATCTGGACTTTGGCTTACCAGGGCATTAACCAAGTCAGACCGATCCGACTCAACGAAGATAGAACAGAATTGGCCAAAGCCACTGGAGGCGTGTTGGAGGGCTTCAAACATAGCCATGGCTTTTGCTAGTGCTGCAGACGTGACTTTCACCGATTTTGCGAGGCCGGCGACTATACTTCCCGTGTTGCCTTGACAGATGCAGGAAATGCCTCCATTGACTGATCCTTCTTCGAATGAGGCGTCTACATTAATTTTTAGGAGTCCTTCCTTTGGTGGAAGCCAGGTTCAATGTTCAGTGAGTTTGTTGTCCATAGTCTTCTTTGAGTTATGGGAATTGCATTTGCTGTAGTTCGCTGTAAAACTTTTTGTAGATTCCACCATGTCATGGCGTTGGAGCTTTTTCCGCAAAATTAGACGGAGATGTTGCGAGAAGTCCAGATGCACCAGAGAGCTGATAACACTAGATCTAGTAAAGGTAAATCAGTCTGAATCTCATCAACCAAACTTCAAATTGAGTTAAGACCCTGACAATTAATTTGGATGTTCAAACAAGGATTAGACCAAACGAGGTGGGTCTAGGGACATAGTAAAAAGATGTGTTCTACCGACTCCACTTCATGCCAACATAAAGAACACACAAGTTCAGATGTAATCTTCTATCTTCCATAGATTTTCCTTTGATGGGATTACATTTTGTCTTAGAGACCATATAAAAATCTGTACTTTAGAGCAAATATACATATCTCTAATAGCTAGCCAAAGAGGACAAGGAGTTTTAAAAGATGAAAATAGCTAGATCAGTGCTTTGCTTATTTTCAAGTTCATGTCTAAGCAAATTATAGCAACTCTTCACTATATAATTGCCTGATTTGGTGCCTGTCTAGAATGATTTGTCTAAAGCACTATGAGATCTAACTTGGATTGTTAGTATCTTCTGAATAATTTGATCTTAAAAGAGCTCTTTTATCTTGTGATTATTCCACTGTTCCTCTTCAAAATCCAACCGTTAGAAACCAGAATGGGGTCGTTTGTATTTTTGAGACCCCAATTAGTCCTCTTTTTAACCACTTATGCTTTCTAATATTTACTTTTTCTCCATTATCTATCGACCACATAATTCAATGGGAAATATAATCCCTATCTATCAACAAGTTTTGCCACCCCTACGAATCTCTTGAACCTCCAAACTTGTTTACCCAACATGGCTTTGTTCACAATAATCAAATCTCTAAAGCCCATTCCTCCCTTATCCTTCATCATCTTTAAAACATCCCAATATTTCTTGGGGAGACCAGTTTTTGATGCACTATTCTTCCACCGAGAGTTTGCAATATTTTCTCAATTGCTTTACAAATTGACATAGGTATTTTATAAATAGACATGGCATTTTGTGGAAGGGCTTGGAGTACTGCTTTCACTAGAATCCATTTTTCCTGCTTTTGAGATCATTTGCTCTTTCCAGCCTTCTAATTTCATGTTGACTCTTCCCAAGGTGCAACTAAACATATTTTTCTTTGAAGCTCCCTAGTCCGAAGGTATACCAAGATATTTGCCTATATGGTTAATCTTAGGGGTGAGCATTTTATTCCGCCCGCCCGGGAACTGCCCAGATTGGTCGGTTCCAAGCAGTTCTCTGGTAGAATGGTCCAGTTTCTGGTTCCACATAAATGAAATTGGGAACTTTCGGTCCGGTTTCCGGTTCCGGGGTGAAACCGTCCACCCAGAAATGACCAAAATAAATTTATTAAAAATATAGAAAAAATATATAATATGATTATATTCTCTCTATCTCTCTCTTTTCCCCCTTTTCACGCTAACTCCACCTCTTTTCCCCCTTCTTTGACTTTCTCACCCTCTCTCTCACCTATCCTCTTCCACACTGAACCCTCGACACTCTTTCTCCTCTATCCCTTTGGCGTGACGCCCACTACATCTTCTTCCTTGCAACTTCTTCGCCGACTCCCTCTCTTTCCTTCTCACTGCATCTTCTACCTCGCAAACTCCAGATTTCCAAGCATGTTGCTGCTTCGTACCAAAGCTTGCCTCACCAACCATCCAGTGCAACGCGATTTCTTCCCTTGTCGCTGTAACCTATTTTGGTCCTGCCCGAACCTCCACCGGTTCTCGTGCTCACTGCGCCTAGTTTGTCTTCATCCTGGCCTCGGCATTGTGCCACTGTCTCGTCGAGCTCCTATGCTTCACCGACGCTACACCCAACTACGTCGTGCCGTCCTCACACCATGCAACACTGTTCTCTAGCATCGTTTCTGCTTGAGCCTTGGCCACACCTTACCTCGCCTCGCCTACGACGTCCCTCAGCCTACTTGAAGTCGTCCCAGTTGTTGTTCTTGCTGTCCGACGCCGTCCGTGTTATTCCTCGGCCACCGTTGCCACATGTCAATGCCGTCTGAGGGCATCTTCTCTTGATTCGGAAGTCTTCAACGAAAAAGACTAATTACCCACCCGGGAACCGGACCGGACTGTCTAGTTTGCTCCGATCCGATTCCCGGTTCCAAATAATAGGGAACCGGTTCCCCTAGGAATGGGGAACTGATCACCCCTACTTCAATATCCTCGCCTGTCATGTTATCTCTGAGTGTTTAAGGAAACCCCTTGTGAAATTTATGCCTGACTTATTTAGGTTGATGGCTTGGCCAGTGGCGTAACAGTATTGGTTTAAAATGAAGGACACATTTTGACATTTCAACACTGTTCCATCTAAGAAGAAGATGGAGTCATCCGCAAATAAAAGGTGGGAAAGATTAGGGCAAAATTTGCAACCGTTGAGTCCTCCCTGACCATCGCCAGCAGATCCTTCTCCGGATTCCACTCCGTCATCTTCACCTGCCAACCGTAAATCGAGCAAACCTCACAAGCCGGAATGCCGGACAGGAGCCGAACCTGAGAAGCCAAGCGGTTTGTAGAACTGAAACCGAAATGGAAGCACACCCCACGACCCTTCATCGGTCTCCATTGCTAAAAAGCTCCGCAAGCACCCGAAAATGCAGCCACCAGCTGCGAGGAAGGAGGTGCACTGGAGTCTGAGAATTTGCGGGAGACAATTGCAGACGAGGAAGAGGCGGGAAGACAAAACATGGACGGACGGAAAGAGTGAGATTGCAGGCGCGGGGGTGGACTTTTTTTTATTAATGGGCCGGCCAAGCTGGGCCCGATTGGGCTTGTCCTACAATGCCTGAAATGCTTGGAAAATACATATTATGTAAGATAAAAATTACTTAGGATGTGCTTGGAAACCGGAGTCCCTATTTTCGAATTAAAAATGAAAACGACAAGAAGAGATGAACAATAAAGAAAGAAATATCCTAAGCAATTTCGATTGGATCGTACCTTACCATTCAATTAGTTACTCCTTACCGGTGTTTCTCTCAAATTTGTGAGTGTCTTCCTCACAAAAATTTGAGAGATAAGACTCTAAGAATATTTTCAAGAGGCTCTAATGTGTATAACCTGAAAATTGGTAAAAATTAAACACAAAAGATATAGACATAAGAGAACAAATATGTTCAATTTTTTATTCTTGTTGGCGAAGAAAAATGGAAACCAACGCTTATCTAGATAATTTTTAAAATAATATATATTTATCTATTGGCTTTTCTTTTGTTTTAATTCTATACTTTCTTCTACTAGTGGCCGAGGGAAAGCACAAAAAATGGTAAAAAAATTAAAAATTTATTAAAAATCATTCAAATCAACTCTTATCACGCCACATAAGAAACTAGGCATTCACTTCAGCGAATGCTCACTAAAATTGATTTGATAGGCTCAATTAACAAAAGATGAATGTGTTCACAACTTCAACAAACAAAATTGAAAGAATTAAGATTGAATTGGCAAAAATACAATAGATTTAAGTTTTTTTTTTGGATAATTTTCTTGGAAAGAATACATTGATGACATGAAGATTTGAAAAGAAATAAATAAAGCGGGATTAATTTTACAAAAGATTTAGCTAAAGTTGACAAGAAGTCATCATAAAGTATAAGTAAAAAACACAAGAAAAGGATTATCACGGCTGCATGCATTGCATTCGTACAATCATATACACTAATACACTTACCATCTCTGTACATACGATCGGACACAATGCTATTACGTCTATAAGATTTTCTCCTCTAGATTGGTAATAAATCCTAGAGAGCAAATGATAAAATTAAATAAATTTAGAATCATGTATTTTTGTACATTGTTAAGTTCACCGACTTCCTCTTTGTTAAGGATACAAAAAATGGACGCATAATCTTAAACCCACTTTGTATTTGCAGATCTTGAACCCTCTCATATTGGAAGATAGCATATGTTCTTTGATGCCGCCTTGACACTATATATCTAGCTGGCCAGATCGATTGTGCTAATCCCAGAGGTTGACTGTTTCGCATGAGGGTACATTGTGCATTGGATTGTATGCATCACTTAACAGTGAAGCATGGACAAGCGAGCCAATTTTAGTCTAGAGATTTCAACATTCAATCGCAGAGTTTGTCAGTTGACTACACCATGTATGGCGTTCAACCCAGAGTATAAACAATTCAAACCAGACATTAGGTTCTCTTATACAAGGAAATAATGAATATAAACGTATGAAGCAAAAGCTGGGCACCATCGAATTGCTGTCAAAGCATGCAGAACTACAATGAGGACAGTCACCTCCCCATATAGAAGCCATGGGTCAGTATCTCTTGGTCGATTCTAACTCAAAAGATAAATAGGTAACTTTCGCTCCGCTTCTCTCTTTGACGAATCCCCGCCTTGCAGAAAAGGCTCACGGCAGGCATAAATTAAAACTCTCCAGAAAGCGTGGAGCCGAAGGGCATCAGTCACAAAGCCCACATGCATTGCTTCTAGTGCTGATGCCTCCAGCTTCGAATATTACAGATCCACCCACAGGAGCAACATGAGCATTACCGCTGCAAATTCACAAACAGACAGCTCATTCTGAACCAGAGAATTCATTTTCATCCTCGTCCAGTATGCAGACCAGCCCGCTTTCTTGCAGCCAAAGCACAAGCCACACCTCTACCTGATGTTGCCACAAAAAAAAAAATCTCTACTTGATTTCACTCTGATGTTCCTATATATGGCCATGACTAATGCGATGTTTTGATACCTCTGTTTGGTAAAAGTACTAAGCACAATCGCGCTAAAACACAGGCGGAAGCAATCATGTTGTGCCTGAAGAGGCTTTTGTATGAATGTGGACTGCGAATGCTCTACAGTATCTTTCTATACTCTATGCCAAGATAGTATCTATCATCATGAAAATGTAAGTACCAGTTCCCAGTCAGTAATTTAGACTGCAATGAACCCACCATGAGAAGATACTTATTCTTTCCGTGTTAGCTTGGCCACTAAAGATTAATCTTTCTTGCACTCTGACCTCCCCTAATACTTCACTATTTTACTTCTTTAAATGAAAAAATATTCTTCTTTGGAGCATTTCATGCTTCCAACCGTCGGAACAAACATGAAATGGTCCATTAAAGAGGCACAACATACCTATGCCAGTGATTTAAACTTAATAGTAAGTTGTAAAAGTGAAAATTTTGTAAGAAGCACGGACAATATTAATTCAGTTCCACTGCCCAGTCAACGAGATAAATTTGTTACTGACTGGCAAATTTATCAAACAATAGAAAGGAAAGACTATGGGCAACAATAAGTTTCCAAACATCAAACTGCAAATATACATGGAAAGAAGCTCAAGAAAAATAGTTTTCTGAGTATATGATTGATGGCATGGCAATGAATTGATCCTTAGCTCGATTGTATGCAGTGTTACAAATTCTTACCACTAACTGACAAGGAGGAACTGCGGTATGGAGAATGTCGTGAATCTTCTCATTCTCCATCTCCACATGTAAGATAGAGTCCTAGATCTGTAATTTCACTGGGTTAGTATTTTAGAAGTGAGAATGAGACAACCAAGCAAAAGTGTTCTCACACAATGGAAGCAAAAGTGGCACTAGTAACCCATTAGGGTCATCAAAAGCACATTTCTTAACACACACAAGGTTCCCAACTGTCTTGATATGCTGGAACTTTTAAAACTGCAGGCATGAATTTGACATATACATGCACATAGGAGGAAAAACTATGTTGCTACTCCTTGTGCTGATGAGGAGAGCAGATCCATAAATAAATAGGAAGAACAAAAGAACAAAATTTTATATAACCAGTCTAGTGGTTCGACCAGTCAAACTGGTAGAACCGTGCTGTACCAGTTTGACCAGTTGAACCGATTGCATGCGGTGTTATCTGATAGAATACTCATCTTTAGAACAAAAGAAACCGGGTCACCAAGCAGAGCCACTTGAGCACAAAAGACAGGATTCCTGTTCTCAAAAGCATTGTTCAGGTTTCTATTAGACTAAGCCAATACAGTCAATAAATAAATTATCCACCACAAAATGAAGCAACAAGACACTGGGGCACGGTTAGCATGCCTGTTAGTTACAAGAGGCTGGCGTGCCAAACCCCAACCCAACTCCAACACTCTTTTAAGTTTTAAAAAGGCCCAGAACTGGTCCAGACTAGTTGGCAGGTTCGCCAGGTTACCAATTGACAGTACACCTGGTTGATCCTTCAACAGGGTCAAAACCACCAGTTCTTCACCACTACTGCCTCTGCTGTGAAACCAGAGTCGAAATAAAAGCACAATATCCTAGTTTTTTCTTTTTGCCATTAATGTCCTAAATAGTGAACTAACATGTATTGGAACAAATAACCATCCTATACTTTTCACAAGTAACATCAATATGCAAGAACTGGATCCACAAGTTACCTTCAATTGGAAAATCTCGTTACTTGCACAAGTGGTTCCTGATATATGCACAAATGGAAGGTCACTGGCCTGCAAGATCATCATCCAGGCATCTCCCAAGTTTTCACAAGCATCATTCATCTCATTTAGCAGCACAACAATATGCGATGCTGTTTCCAACAGAATATATGAGCCACGTCTGCAAATAAGGGTTTAAAATAGGATATGCCAAGCTTTTAGTTCATACAAGCCAATTTCACTCAATATTAACCAGGAGGGATGCACAACAAGAATGCTTCCAAAGGACTTCCCTGCTTCACATTGCTTGAATCATTCACAAATCACCTCACCTCTGCAATACCGTTTTTAACATCTAAAAATGAGTATTTGGAAGTAGGTATTATCTGTAAAACCCAATTTCATGACTTTGATTAGACGAAGCAAATTTAGAGGCATACTGCAGAGTCATGAAAAAGCAGTTGTACCCTACACATGTAGATCTCCGGAGAAATTATAGTTTCAGATTACGGGTATATACCTCAAAGTAAGTGAAACAGGAAGGTATCTGGTAGATGCTAAAACAGACATAGGAGGGAATTGTGACAATAAATTCTTATTAAGAATCTTTTCTGAAATAGTAGAAAAAAGCATCTTGGCAGCTTCCTTGAAACTGTAATGATTGAATTATTTCTTTATGTGGAAAAATAAGATACCGTTTTTTCCATACACAAAGATCATAAGCTAAACAGAAAGCCCAATCCAACAAAACCAACCAACTTAAGTTCCAATTACATTGTCAATTAATCAACCTGAGATCAAATACAAAACACTAGAATATTAGGAAGAGGGTGAGTGAAAAACCATTTTTCACCACAAAATCCAGAAGAAAACAGCCCATCCCAAAAGGTTTCCTTTTCTTTTTCAACTTCTCGCATTATAGTCTCAAAGTTCTGGCTACTCAGGCAAGGAAATGAAAAATATTCATACAATTTTCTGGTAATAGGAAAATGGATAGATAGATATAAAGAGAAACTTAAATAATTGATGAGTTATGTAAAACCAAAAGCACAAGCTTGTAAGTAAAGGATTGCAATGTTTACACAAGCCAATTATGAACCCGGGCAATCATACTCAAACTCCTGTTACCCCAGTTAGATTTAGGCATGATACACTTTTTCGTTATTGGGAGAACCCAAGTACTTTCTTTCAGATTGCATACAAAGAGATCAAGAACTTCACATTGGGTACACGAATCAGCCATGAGGACCAGACTTGAAAGGGGAAAAGAAAGCAATCCCTCCAAATAACAGAAAACAGCAATGATTTGTCCCATAATTCATGTTTCTCTCCCACTGAGGTGGCATGAGTAAGAACACTTATGCATGGAAACTAGATATAGCATTATTAAGAAGAATCTAAAATGTAAAAGCAATAAATGACAGATTCAGGTAAGAACTTCTATGCACAAACAAGATTTTAATACATTTCACATTTCTAATACCTAAGTTCCATTTGTTGAAATTCCTTCGCTAGTGTCCTTCACATATATTCACTGTCCCCAAATCCTCCAAATTGCAGTAATTCTCTGGTGCTCAATGTTGTTTCTCTGAGAAATATTGCATGTAAGACGTCTTTCAAAACTGAGACCTTCCAATCCAATGAGAGATGACAATCAACCTGTCAATTTTAACCCTTGTTACCACGTGGATAACTAAAATAGTGCTGGACCAACAATAACCATGGTTGACGCCCAGCAAACCACCTTAGCTTGAGTCAACCTTATCTAGTTGAAGTTCTCTAAGTGTTTATGAAGACGGTAGCAAGATGACATGAAATGAAGAACTAACCCACAAACCAGGAGTCATTTACTATTGCATATCATCAGTTTAAGCAACTAATTTGGTCACGTTGGAGTAAAGCATGATTCAGCTGCTAGAACACGTGAAAACAGTAGGAGGCTTGACAGCATATCATTCTGACATTTAGAGCCTGACCAAGTTCGATCACACCATCGTATTAGCTCTCTGGCACACAAATGGATAGCACAGCCTAGTGAAAGCCTACCAAAATAGCTGCTAGAGTACAGGAAGGCAATTCTAAGCTGACCATACTTCGCAGTATCCAAGGAATACTAAGCTGACCAACTTTCTCGATTAGAAGCAATTACCAGTAGAGACTGTCCACAGCCTCAGCTGATTGAAGCGATGAAGCACCACCTTCGAGTCCTCCGTGACCATCACTAGCATATATTTCTCCGGATGCCACTCTGCCATCTTCACCTGCCAATCGGCAATCGAGCAAACTTCACAAAAGAAGTTGACCGCCCATTAGGTCGCAAAAGAACGCCGGGAGCCGAACCTGAGAAGCCAGCAGTTTATCGAACTGAAGCTGAAACAAACATGCGCCACGGTCCTTCGCTGGTCTCCATAGCTAAAAAGGTCCGGGAGCAGCCAAATGCGCACCACCAGCACGGGAAAAATCACCAGGACGCGAGCTGAAAGAGAGCTTGTGAAGGATAGAACTCGAAAAACCCAGAGGAAAGCTCGAGGCTTGTTAGAGAACAGTCGCAGTTGAAGAGCATAGAGGAAGAAGGAAAGAGCAAGAGAGCGAGGGGAGTCCACTTGAGTCAGAGAATATGCGGAGAAAATTGCAGTAGAGGAACAGGCGAGAGAGAAAATAAGGAAGAGACAGGCGGACAGACGGACGGACTTGATTTCGGCAGTGGAGGCGAACAGTTTCAGTTCCGCAAAGCTTCTGTTAAATAGAATCGGGGCATTGGGGGATGACAACGTGCAAACGACCTTTACCATTCCATGGATGCATTGTCGGAGGTTCGGAGAAGTTCAAGAAACATCGAGCTCCTGATCCTTATGATTCCAGTTACTTTTAGATGTGCCTAGCAAAAGCTCTCTTGCATATTTCAGCATTTACATCAACAAGTGGAATGATCAGCGAATCCTACAAGTGAGTCAGATGAAATCAATAGAGCAACTAATATCAACAAACCACTTATAATACTCCAAAGTCTACGGAACTCTGTTTGTGAAACTCGATATTCTTTTTGAACTCCTTGGATCCAACTAATGGGGCATCTAATATCATCAACCACGAAAGCTTTCATCAAGTTAGTACCGCGATTTTAACTGAAGTGGCTTGCTTTTAGGGGATATAGTATGATATTTTTTTCTTATCATCACGTGTTATTCATGTATGAAAATTATTTTCCTTATCATCATGTGTTATTCATGTATGAGAATTAATGCAAGGTAGTTTTCAAATGGCATATAAGATAACACAAAGTTTTGTTAGGGAACTTATCGAAATGTTTCCTGTGTTACTCTTTTCAGCATGTAAATGCACTAACAATAGCTTATGCACAAAATGAGGATTATTTCACAGTACAATCGATTACTCAAATGCCATTCTAGTTAATGTCTTGCTTCGCTCAAAAGTTCATTTGCATGACAAATGGCTTTACCTACTCTCTAAACATCAAGATACAATTCTTTGGGATAATCTATTATTAGCCTTGGACCTTTAGGTATATCCTGATTCGAAACAAATGAACTTGATTTCATAGTCAACAAAATTTGAAATGCAGTTTTTTTCGATCAATCTGAATAATCATGAAGTTCTAACTTTTGGCCTGTTTGCTAGTTCATTCTCGACCACACCACTAGGAAAAGAGCCAGTTCTTACATTTGACATTTGGAGACTGATGCCACCCCACTCAGTACTGTGAGATAAAATGCGTGGAACACAATGGTTGAACAAATTATATCCCAAGTTAGTAGAGAATGCATATTAAGGGATGCCCTAGCAACATGCCTCTTTGTACTGTAAATTCACTCTTAGTGTAGCTTAGAAACATGCATCATGAATTGCATGGGGAGCGCAGAGCAAACTAAAGCCTCACATTAGAAGGAATCTCGTATAGTGTTCTTCATTTAGCATTTCTCGACCTATACAATGAACTTTGACGTGTTATCAAATACCTGTATAGATCAGTTTTTATTCAATAGTTCTAGCATTCTAGAATCAATCAAATGTCAAGAATCTTTATTCTGCATAGGAGGAAGGATCTTACCTGAAGACTAATGACAAATGATGCACTTAAAAAGTCTTTTCATCTATTTCCGTTACTAGCATGATAAGCAAATTCATTTTGACAAAACACACTTTAACTTCCATGAACATCTCACTCAGATTCCTCGAATTCAAGTAGAAAGCAATGACGACACTGTCAATCAGGAAATAGTAATGATAAGATCATAAATTTTTTTAAAGATAATGCAAGCGGAAAAAAAATGAAATTGGGCAGTAAATCTCATAAGAACAAAGGTAACTTACTTGCTTGATGTGCCTTCGTTAGAAGATGTATATTATTTCCAAAATATTACTCATCCGAGTCGTTTGGATCTTTTGATTAAAATACTATCATTCCGCTATATGCAAATGGTCCTTTCTCTTAATTTTGATAAATTCGCACTCCAGAAAATTGTGAAATTGTTTTGAGTGACTTGCATCCAATGACACTTAGTTCTTCCAAAAACTTCAACCTATCAAGACCTTGAATTTCGGCTAAATTTTCGCAGTGTCCAGCGTCTAACTCCTTCAACCTCCCAGTTTGGGGAAGGAGCAGCCTTTCAATTGAAGTGCACCAAGAAATATTCAGGATCTCCAAAAACTCCAAACTATCGAGACCTTGAATTTCGGCTAAGTTTTCACAGTCACCAGCTTCTAACTTTTTCAGCCTCTTGGATTTTGGAAGGTCCAACCTTTCAATTGAAGTGCACCCTTTGATAGCTAGCATTTCCAAAAACTCCAATGTATTAAGGCCTTGAATTTCTACTAATTTCTTGCACGATATAGCATATAATATCTTCAGATTTCTGGAATTTGGAAGGAGCAGCCTTTCAATTGAAATGCACATAGAGATATCCAGTCTTTCCAAGAACTCCAACCTATTGAGGCCTTGAATTTCAGATAAGTTTGCGCACTTACGAACATTCAATACCTTCAAACTCATGAACTTTGGAAGGGCCAACCGCTGAATTGAAACGCATGATATGACCATCAAGCTTTCTAAATTTTTCAATTTTTCAAGACCTCTAACTTCGAGTAGATTCTTGCAATATTGGGCCGATAATGTTCTTAGATGGATAAACTGTGAAACGTCAAGTGCTTCGACAGATTGACAGCCATAGACTTCCAAGATTTCCAACTTAAAGGGCGTGTTCAGGGATTGTGGTAATTCTGATGGAAGCTCCCGGATGCACTCAAGAAATTTGCAGTCCCGATCTGACAGGTGGGAATGTGGAGGCAATTTGCGACTTTGACAGGTGACGCCCAAATATATTAAGCTGGAAGGAAGGCCTGGTAGTGATTGGAGCTCCATGCAGCAACGAACATCAAGGCGTTGCAAGGAAGAAAGATTACGCATGCTTTCTGGCATGTCCCCTTTCAGATTTCTGCATTCTAAAGCATCCAAATCTCGAAGTTTTTTTAGCAACCCAATACCATTAGGTAATTCTTTTATACCACTGCGAGAAATATCTAGAATTTCTAAATTCTCCAAAGACCCTATGCTTTTTGGTAATGCAAAAAAGCTTGGAGTATCTTGTAGAAGGAGTTGCTCTAGAGCTTTTAATTTACCTATTTCTACTGGAAGCTCCACGAGGCTTGTACAGGAGCACAACTCCAATCGAACAAGGGCCTTTATGTCTCCAATTGAAGAGTCAATTCGCTGCAGTCCATAACAATTATTGAGGATGAGAACCTCCAAATTCTTAAAAGCTGAGAGGAAGTGTGTATTTTCTAGGGATTCACAAAATGAAAGGTCGAGAAATTTGAGCTTCTCTGCCATCTGGTAAAAAATAAATGATTGTCAAGAGGTTAGTCAAGAGTGAATAAGATTCAAAGAAAGCATAGAATGAAGGAAATAAGACTTGCTCTTACCATGAAAGAACTCCATCCTTCCCATTTCTCATTTATCTCACTTGCTGACACTTCAAGTATGGCTAATTCCTTCACATGAAAATTTTTTACGTCAAAGTTCATGGGACAATTTGGCCATCGAAGCCATCTTAACTCGTCCATTGAGTTGTTAAAATCTCCACTGAGATGTGCCCCTTTCATGTGAAGAAATCTTAAACTTGTCAAATTTTTGAATTGTTTTTCTGTATAAATGTTGTCATCTGGCTCAAATATTTTGTTGGAGCCGTCTGAGCTGCCTTCACTCAAATCTATCGCCTCGATCTCCTCTGTTCCCTATAAGCAAGGATCAACATTCATTAATGCTAAATCCAACTATCTTAATCTAATATTTTCATATTGCCAGTGACGCGCAATGTGAAGACAATAAACAATATTTATAAAGGTTAATAAAGGGAAGGATGTCAACTTCAATTTCAAACTTTGGCCATACACATTCGGATCTTAAAAGGAATTATGATGTAATGGCTCAAATAGAGAAAGAACTTTACAATTATAATTGTTGTAGCTTCATTACCATACTAGTTAAGACATGCGTGCAATGCATGGAATTTAATCCAATTGCAATGTGCAAAATCAAAGATGATTTAATCAATTTTTTTAAAATAAATTTTTACTCTCTGTAAATTTCATTATTCTTTCCATGTATATTATTGTGCTACTTATGCGATCAATAAAAGATAGCATACTCTTATTTTCCATTGGAGTGGTAACTAATGTAAAGAAACTGAATATTGAGATACTAGTTATATTAATATACTATGTACTTATTATTTTACTGATAGTAACTTGAAATATTGTTAATTAGAAATTTTCTAATTATAAATTAATTGAGATGATAATATTAGTTATATTAATATCATCTAAAACTTATTTTTTATTATAAATTCTACTTTAACTATAGATTACAATTAGATATGATCATATTCATAAATAATGACTTACCCTAGTATAATAAATGTAGTAACTTTAATGTATACTAACAAAATTAATGGTTGAAAGTGCAAAAGCATTTTTGAAATGTGAAAATTGAAGCTATTCTTGGCAACATGGAATAGCTTTTCCTTGGCACCCCAGGATTAACTATTCCTGATTCTGATAATAGTAATTTCTAATCTATTTCGAACCAAATAAAGGAATAATGCTTCATCAAAGTAGATTTGAAAATAGAATAATATTTCCTGAGAACCAAATGTGTAGCGAGCTTTCACAGAAAAAAAGAAGACTTATGCTTAATAAGTCAAGGAGTAATACAAAAGACGCATGGATTTCCATATGTTGGTTTCTCCGAACTATAAATTATGTTGTTGTACTTCACAATGTTGTACAATATTTCATGGATACTCATAGGTGAACGACATATTGATTTGGGAAGGAATTAGATCTCAATACCTAAAAAGAATTTGAAAGAAGAGCATCTATGAAAAAAAGGAAGACATCTTCAGCAGAAGTAATCTACTTAGATTAGTTATTTCCCCCATAAACTGGCCTTTCAAAATATCAAGATACCCTATCTATCTTCAAGATTTCTTTGTGTGGCAGGTTATATTTTTCACCTAAAAAAATCGATAGCTAGAGTTTGGCCAAATCCCGAAGTTAGCCCAACTTTTCATACTTGGGACAAAAGTTGACAAACCTTTTGTACGTAATAAAAATAGCCCAACTATTTAACCATAGAACGAAGCTGACACCCATTAGAAATTTCATTTGTTATCATCCTTACATCACCATCAGTACCCTACATTGCTCGCTGTGCTAACCGATACAGTCAGCCATGTCAACCCATACCAATTAAGGTATCGTGTTTTATCTTATTGCTTGTTAACGGAAGTTGTTAATAACATTTGTCACAAAATTCCTGGCCTTTTGCAAATAAAAAAAATTATGGTCAAGATTGATGTGGTTGATTGTGCATGTCCGCATAATGACCTATGTTCGCATAAAATAAGTATATCTTTAATTCTTCATTTTGGAATAGAGACCAAAACTTCATGAGAAATGAGGCATCATTAGTTCTATCATATTAACTTTAACATGTGATTTATATATTCTGAGTAGTTATAGTCCACAGTAGCATAGTCAAGTTATTTGTTGCATGTGTCAAAGAGCAACTGAACCAATATATAAATTTAGAATGTTTGTCAATATAGAGTGCCTCTATCAAGGATCCAAAAAATTTGACTTGGCAATATACACTTGTTTAAGAAATATCTCACATAAGCTGCAATAGTTCCCGAGAGAGAGAGAGAGTAACCTCTAACTTTCTAATCACATCAATGAAACGACATGAGGATGAGATTCTATGTTCATCAGAGCAAGCACGAAGTAGAGCATAAACACTACTCTAATAGATAGAAGATGGACCAAGGGAATCAAAAAGAGGAGGAACGGTTACCTTATTTCTCTTTAGCACTTTCAAGGCTTCCTTGGAGTCCCATAACCTGCTACGGTGCCAAGGTTGTTGCTGGTTTTCCTCACGAACGATTGTCCTCCCAAGATCTCTCAATTGATCATGCATTCGAAGATCATGATTGTCTCCAATTTTTATTAATGACATAAATCTCAATACTTCAATATTCTCCCTTGGAAAAAACTCACAAGCTTCCCACATATAGGATGCAACCCTCTTGTCAGTGCCAATAAAAAGGCAAGCAATATCTAAAAATATTTGCTTTTGTTCGTAGTCTAAAGCTAAGAAACTTATCCTTAACTTTTCTTGCACTTTCATAGGCGGCACTTTTTCTAACTTCTTTATCGTATCTCTCCATTGTGTTGACTCTTTTCCACAAAATAACGAACCTAAAACCTCAAGGGATAATGGAAGCCCTCCAGTGGTTAACACAACTTCATGCGCAAGGCCCTTAAATTCACTAGGAGGAGAGTCCTTTCGAAATGCATGTTTGCTAAATAGAATCAAAGATTGATCGCAATCCATTTCTTTATGTTCATAGCAATGGTCCACATCAGCAACTTCAAGAATTCTTTTGTCTCTGGTGGTAATAATGATTATACTACCCGAAGAAAACCAGTCATGTTTACCAGCCAAACAATTCAACTGAGCAACATTATTAATGTCATCAAGAAGAACGAGAACTTTTTTACCTTTAAACCTAGAGGAGATGAAGTTAGTCCCTTCATCCTCATTACAAACTTCATTTTCTCGCTTCAATATATCATAGATTAACTGATTCTGCAAGTGATAAACGCCACGCTTCCATGATTCCCTTATATCGGCAATGAAGCTATGATGCTCAAATTCATTGGAGAGCTTGTTGTAGATAACTTTGGCAAGAGTAGTTTTACCAATGCCTCCCATTCCATGGATGCCAACAAATTGTGTGGCATGAGATTTATTATCTATAAATTCCATAACCTCCTTCACAGGACTATCAATTCCGACCAAATTCTCAGAAATAATCAGTTCAAACTTTTTTTTCAATTCGCTCAACACTTTTTGAACAATCAATTTCACCAACTTTGCTTCATACCTGTCAAATGTGGCAAGCGTTCAAACATGTGGCAACAATAAATTTATATTACTTACCTATTGAGAACACATTAATAAATAAATCTAGGGATAAATAGAATAACTTTGTCGTTCTTGCAATACCCCCATATATTATTTTGCATGCTAAGACTAAAGTGAGTAATGCCGGTGGTTGCTTTGAATGGCATGCCCCATTCCACTGTTACTCCAACATAATTTATTAAGCTAGAAAAAACTTGAGGGTATTGCTTAGGAATCTTCAAACTGTATTAAATGTGGATTTGAACCGAATTTTAAGCTTATTGTTGTTAACCACGTTAGGGGTGACGTGTATGTAACTTTGAAAATTTGCTGGAGCTTCTGAATAAACAAAATTACAAGAATCAGCCATCAATCAATAAACAGGTCATAACTTTTGATGCAAGAGGATTTTAGGCCTTATAATTCGAACCCAAGAAGTCATACAAATGTGATATTGTGAACGACCTAAATGCAATTGAGGGGATTTCTCCTTGTTTGCATAAATCTACACACTTGCAAGTTTCTACTTGTGTTTTCAATTGAGTTTCATTTAAGATTGGTGTTCTCATCATTTTCATTGCCTCCAAGCATGATAACAAGTTATACACTATTTCCCTTTTTATTATATATGTTCTATTATTTCAATTGATCTAGTATCAATTTTATAGGGAAGTAGAAGAATATTTTTTTTTACCAAAAATAAGAACATTGCTTCAATATATGCAAGTTTATGGGATAGAAATTACTTGTTAAAGATAAGAAATGCATTGGAAATTATTTAAATGAACATATAATATATTTTTTTCTTTTTTATACTTACCATCGTCATATTTAACCAATGAAACAATTCTTTTGTAAGATAATTCTAATAGCAACTAATCAATGACGTTAATGATTTAAGAAATGTAACTTGGGAAGATTAAAAATCACGGTTTTGACGATCACCATGCACGGCATGTGATTATGAGCTTTAAATAAAAATCACCACTAAGTTGTACTATTAATCTCAAATAAATATGTAATCTATTCTATATATACTTTAAAAAGGATGTAAAATGATGTAGGCGATAATCAGAATAACCAGTAAACACCCACACATATTGAAAGAAAGTAGAGAATATTTTGCTGAAAATTTTACCCATCGGCTTCGTATCCTCTCAAGGTGCTCACTTCAAGTAGTGCTTGCTTCCATTTCTCCAAAATCGTTGGGTCAAAACGCCTATTAAGCAAACGCCTCTCACGCTCACGAAATGCGTCTCCAAAACTTCCGATTTGATGTCCCACATCAGCTGGTTTCACTTTATAGAATATAGGCAACACTATATGCCCGTTATTCCTTTTGCACTCCATTATTTGGACCAGTTCATCTAGGCACCAATTGCTTGTACCATAGTTCACGGAGAGAATGGGGATCAGGATTTTACTGTTCGTGATGGCTGCCAAAAGCTCTGGTCTGATGTTCTCGCCTTGGCGGAGCTCATCGTCATCTCTGAAAGCATCAATTCCAGCATCAAGAAGCCCGTTGTAGAGGTGATCCGCGAAACCTTTTCGAATATCTAGACCTCTAAAACTCAAGAACACCTCGTAACAGTTTTCACTTGGCCCATCTATCGAACCAGATGTGCCAGTAGCAACCTCTTCTTCATTTCTACGTGCGCTAATTCTCTTCTTATTGAGAAAATTGAATGCGAGCACGGAGAGAAGGATCGGTGCCACGAACACGGCAAAAGAATGTCCAAAAATAGGATGATGCATTTCTTCTTTGCTCTGACTCTGCCTTTAACTTACGCTTTCAAGTCTGCGGGAAAAACAAGGCAGGATGCCTCTCAGGAAACAGGAAACGGCTTCTTGTTGCCCATTCTCTTGTGGTTTGATTTATATAATGAAACCAGTTGACAACCGCTATCGCACGTCATACTCGTCAAGCCACCTTCAATTTATTCACCAGTAGTCGCAACCACGTGTCTAGAGTCCGGTGCCTTCACGTGGCTGAAATCTCGATGCACAAGAGAATGCAAAGATAATGGGAGACAAGATCTACTAAATTTCAACACATAAAAAAGAGGGTGAAATTGATTCGCAGGAGAAGATCAAAAGTTGGGGGGAACAGAAAGAGACGTGTATAATATATCTTCCAGACAAGTGCTCATAATAGATAAATGCATACAAAGCGTCAAGACAGTGATGTTGGGCATGCTTAGTCCGGCGCTTGCAACCTTGAACTTTCCCTTTCTTTTCTTTTCTATTCTTTTTTTAATGTAATTTCCATCAAAAAAGAAATTTTGATTGAATATACTTAAGCTCTTGATCCCACTTAGAAATTTACCCCTATCAATTTTTTCCTTGTTAAAAAATTATTAGATCAAATCGATAAGCTTCATTTCAATTCTTAAATGTTTCATTTTCAGTGATCTTTTATTCTAAAAAGTTACAATATATATAAAGCTTCCGAATGATCTATTGAACTTATTCTTCAAATCCACAATATGGACATCCTCCTATTATATTTTCATTAACTTGATTGATTATGTGAGTAACTAGGGAATTCATAGTTTTCTTAGTAGTAGGGATATATTACAAATCCAAAGAAAGTAATCCTACTGGCTTGATGTCCCACCTCCTTAGGGGAAGTGGGCAAGGGCCCTCCAAGCCTTGTGGTCCTCTTTAAATGGTACTTTTAGGATTTTTAATGCACTTTTCCCTTTATTGTTTCTTAGACAAACCAAATGGCAACCAATATCATTAAATTAAACCCAATGTTGATATAGTCAATAATGGAGAACAGATCAAAACAATTTTTAGTGGCATGCATTTTTATTTCTTTTTCTAATTAAAACAATTCATATAACATATAATAGGTCTTGTCTGTATTCTTTCCTCTTAGAATGTAATTTTTTACACAAATTTGCCTTCATTTTGCTAGTAAATGAATGCACCAGACAGATAGGTCTTAAAACTTGTGATAAAAATATAATTAATAATCAAAACTTTCAATGAGAGTAATAAAATTGTAAACATTTATTATGAAATGTAATTGAATTCTATAACTTTCAAAAGAATTTCAAATAATACAATTAAAGCTTAAATTTTGTCAAATTGGTCAGATCAATTCATTTTATTAATTGTAATTTTTGAAAGTTTTAAGATTCAATTGCACTTTCATAACAAATTTTAAGACTTAATTATATTTTTTAAAAATTTTATGACTCAATTAAACTTTCATGGTTAGTTTTAATATTTAGTGCATTTATCCCTATTTAATAATGCGTGCTACAGTGACTTGCAATGCATCCGGACAAAGGTACTAGCGTCCAGTAAGAATCAATAAACACATGTTGATGCATCAATCATTGTTACTTATTCAAAGGGTTGTAAAAGAGTTAGTAAGCACATATTCATGAACCGACCACTACAATTTTTTACCACACGTCTTCTAAGATGGAGACCACTTTGTTCACATCAATGCTCAATATTTTTTTCTTTCCTCTTGTTTAATTTCTTTTCCAAGTTGACTTTTTTACTCCACGACAATCCTTTGTAGTTCCTTCCTTGACCTTTGCACAGTTCTTTCTTCCTCGCTCCAAATCCTTGATTTTTCCCTTGCTGTCACTGCTTCACTCGCATGCCTGCAAAGCCATATAACCCCTTCCCATGGTCATTCTTGGCGGCCGACGAGCCACCATCCTCAAAATCACTTGTGAGTTCTAAGAGGTGGATGTGTCGACACCATTGATGATCATAGCATCTCATTCTCGCTCAGGGCTTGTACTACTAAAAGAGCAACTACATAGTGTGACAGGAGTTTTAAAAGTAACGATAAAATTCTAAATTTTCTTTAAAACAGAGTCTTCACCAATCAAATTAAGAACACTGACCCAATTTGGAACTAGGTGCATATGCGAAAACATTGGTTATTTGCAAGTAGTCTTCAGTTATGTGTAGGATGGGTTCAATAACTTTATGAGATGCTTCCAGAACCACTTTTTTCAGTTAACCATCTGAATGCTTATCAAATAATATCCAAACGTGGTTGATGCAATTTTGACTTTATGCCAATATGAGTTAAAAAATTCCCTAGTCATTTTACGCCTTGACATGACCATGTGTCGTGGGTGTTTGTGTTTTGAAAATATGCAATGACGTGAAAAATAAGGATGCGATTTCAAAGTCTTGACATATCTTCATCTTGATCTATAAAGACACCCACAAACAAACTTAAACAATGGAGAGCATCTTTGTGATCAAGCTGCGCAAGTACTATCGATACATTTATCTTTTATTAAAATATTCTTCTTGACCCCACCCTGCGATGCTTGTAATGGAAGATGTTCAATTTACCAGGGAAATCAACACTAAAGGCTGATATCACTTTTTTAATGGGAAGGTTCGGCGACTTGAGCCAAATGCGATAGCTCTCCATATAAAAAAGGCCTAATTTTTTTTAAATCAACTTTAGATTTTTTTTTCTCCATTATGTCTTGGAAAAACACATAACTTTGGGTCAAGTCTCAAATTTGCTCAAAATTATTTTAATCTTAAAAAAACCCTCAATTTTAAGTCTAGCCCACCACAAGAAATTATCATTAATCATCCTTAGTTTTTCCTAATTACTAATTAAAAAAGATTTCACTTTAGAGATAATTTTATATGTCACCTTACTGATATTGATTTTTTTACTGATAAGGAATGCCATGTCAACCACTAATTACGATTTTTGAACAAAAGGTTAACGAAAGTAGATTTGAGATCAGTTAGTTATTATTTTAAATTAAAAAATGTTCAGGGCATATGTAGAATGGATATAGAATTTGAGATTGATTTCAGACAAAAAAAAATCGAGAGCAAATTTATAACTAGATTTAAAGTTGAGGATTTTTTCTCGAGATAAAAAAATTTCAGAGCAGTATACTTAATTTAGCATGTATTAAAAGAGGAAAGAGAAAGTCAAGGAGCTTCACTTGTTTTAATCATCGAGGGGAAATTTTGTTAAATAGATAGGGGTGAGCATGGTCTGAATTGGCCAATCCAACATCTAATCAGCAATCCATCCACACAATATGGGTCCCCAATTTTTGGGACCAAGGACCGATCCTATTAAGCCTAGGATCAATAACTATATCGGACCCATGGTCCGGTCCGGTTTCAGAGTTAATTCAAGACCAATCAATTCTTTTTTATATCATTTCTTGTATTCTTGGACACAAACATATTCTTTGAAATTAGAAAGGGTTAATATCACGAAAAACCCCAAACTTTATCTCATGTGACACATTTACCCTAAACTTGTTTTTGTTACATAAAAACCCCAAACTCTTTCCTTTGTGACACATCTACCCTAAATTATTTCTTTTTTTTTCTTTTATGTTTTTTTTTCTAAAACAAATACTTGGCCGGCTAGCTCCGGTGGCAAAGCTCGTCGCCGGCCACTACCAGAAGGCGGCGAAGCCCTCGCCGGCGGCCGGCCAAGGCTCGTCGCCTTCTAGCCGTCCCCCCCTCCCCTCTCTCTCTCTCTCTCTCTCTCTCTCTCTCGCGGCCATTTCCTTCTTATAGAGCTTCCCACGTGAGAACCGGTCGAGCAAAGCAGGAGTTAATTCGTATAATCTTGGTGAAGAAACCTAAAACTTTAGGACATTTCGCTGGTGAATGCTTCAAGGGGAAAGTTCAAGCTTGTTGGGAAGTGTTTGCACGTATTCGATTCAACCATAGTAGAAGAATTGCGGAGCTAGTTCAGACTGATGGCTATGGCGAAACAAGCAAATACTCTTTCTTGAAGACTATTTGAGAAGTAGCGGCGGCCGCCGTGTCAACGACACCCGAAACGCTTCTTCTTCATCATATGCTCAAGCAATCATCCAGCCATGGGCTAAGCTCAGAGATTGTTTTCAACACCGATCTTTTCAACCCCACCACGTCCAATCACTAAAGACTCTCCTCAACTCTCAAGCCTCCCTCCATGTCGGAAACCCTCAAGCCAAGCTTTTGATCTTGATCCTCTCTTCTATGAACTTATCTCTTCCTCAGGAATCACATCCCATGTTTCTCAAGCTCCTCTATGTCTAGGTAAGGAAGTCCTTCAGACCCAATTATGTGCTGGTCAATTCGGCTGTGGAAGCTGTGTGTTGAATTGTTGTTTCAGCTAGGTTTGATTCTGACTGGGTTCGTTTGGTGTTCTCCGAGGGTGTTCTTATTCTGGGTTCATTCTCTATTGCGCCTGTTGAAGCTGATGCCTCAGAAGTTCTGTGCTTGGAGTCCATTTGCAGGCTGTTAGAACAAGGTGTTGGAATGAGGTCGGCCAGAGGGCGGCGAGCCCTGGCCAGTCGCCGGCGAGGGCTACGCCGCCTTCTGGCAGTGGCCGACGGCAAGCTTCGGCGGCGGAGCTCGATGGCCAAGTATTTATTTTAGAAAAAAAAAAGAAAAGAGAAAAAAAGATATAATTTGGGGTAGATGTGTCACAAAAGAAAGAGTTTGGGGTTTTTGATGTCACAAAAAAAAAGTTTAGGGTAAATGTGTCACATGAGGTAAAGATTGGGGTTTTTAGTGAAACAAAAAAAAAAAGTTTAGGATAAATGTGTCACAATGGGTAAAGTTTGGAGTTTTTCGTGGTATTAACCCAATTAGAAATCTAATAGTAATACAACATTAACTGTGAAGACCGATACAAGGCAATAATAGAAATGTCCACTTGCTAAAAGCAACAAACCATAAAAGACGAACAAGTGAAATAAAATTAAGCAATAGAATGTTTAAAATAAGTAATATAAACCATGAATCTATAAAATTTCATATCTTGTTCATTCTTAAAAGATTACTTCAACCTCTGAACACCTGAAAACAAAACAAACAACAACATAATCAATACTCAACAATAATTCTTAATTGAAAATAATACTAGTGCAATTGATAGAACATTTCACAACTAATATTCATCAAACTTAAACGAGAAACTATATTTATTGATGTTAATCTCCTTAGTAAAAATGCCAAATTGGTATCAAAGTTGCCAATTTAGTTTTGAATGACGTGATTGTGTTTAAGATTCATGTCAATTCTTGCCAATATAAGAAACAATGCCATTTTTACTCAACTGAACAAACTAAATGACTAAACATGTTCATCGGTATCAGAAGAGAGATCACTGGCTCTGTTTGTTGGTATCAAGACAGAGAATTTACATCTAATGAAAAATGATATTGACAATTGGGTAAACGAGACTGTGTCTAGTGCAAGGATGAATGAGAATGAAACATTGGGGCATATGCTAGGGACCATACACTAGAGCTTTGAATACAACTCGGTGCATTATCTAAGAGAATAGTTTTGCTTATTAAAATGGGTTATAACTTAGAGAAGCAGGAGCTTGAAGCTCTTAAACCAAACACAAATAAGGAACTCACTAGCTGAACTACTTTCATGGGGCGAGGTAAGAGAGGTGAGCAAGCGCGTTCGTAATGTAGGACAAGAGAGGCAAGCTATGTTTGGGAGGCAAGCAAGGAGAGGCGAGACTTTGAGATCTAGTGAAGAACCGCAGAGAGGCAACATGATTTCTTTTTTAAATGCCAAAATAAGAGGAGGGGGCTAGGATTTGGAATATGTTGGTCCGCGTTGAACCAATCTTGAAACCTCAAGATTAATGACTAACCCACGTAGTACAGGGTTTAAGGATCATAAGACTAGCTGGGTTTTGCCAATTTATGGTTGGTCTAGGCTTGACCCAATGCTTAGGACTCGGATCATCTGACGTCACGTCAGGTGACGTGATAATCTCAGTCATCCAATGAAGATTGGACGAGGGATTTTTCAAAAAAAATCAAAAAACTTTTTTTAAAAGACACGTCACCACCTGACGTCATCCCTACAGCGTCAGGTGAACCACTCCCCAATGCTCACCCCTAACATATAATATTCTTTCTGTCTCTTTACCTAGTGGTTGGGTCATACTAGTCCTCACAAAGTTTTTGTCCGTTACTTATTGCGAATGAGTGGCTAGGCCCACCACTTTTCTCTCTACTTAAATGCCAAGATTGCTCCCTTCTCAAGATAAACACCGCTCTCCCTTAACCCCGTAACTACTCTCCCTTGACCCCGTCCTTAAGGTTTTTGCCATTGATCGAGACAGATTTGAGACGACATAAAGCTTATAGTTCTTTTAGACCAAAATAATTAGGGGCTGACTTAGCACTGATTTAAAATCGAGTGTTATCTTAGATAACCAAAAAAGTTCTGGATAAAATTAAGATAAAACCTAAATTTTGGGCGTATAAAAAGAGAAAAGAAAAAGTCAAGGAACTTCACCTATTGGTTTTTATCCTTTTTGTAATTAGATAGAATGAGTGGACCCCAACAATCCTTGCCTAGTATTTGTCCATTTCTTAGTTCGAATGAGTGGTGGGGGCACCGCTCTTTTCACTATCTAATTCTGAAGTAGCCAATTAATCATCTAATCAAATTTATTGATTTCACAATTCCTTAATCAACCCAAAGCCAAATTACAAAATAATAAATCGAAGTTTTCAGTTTATTCCGGCCAATGTTTTGGCTTGGTTTAGTTAAGCAAATACAATCTTTCTTTAACACTAATAATTTGTGACTTGTGTTGATTCAAATATTTATATTATTAAATGAAGCTAATGTTTATATAAATGCATGTGGTTCCTCTTAATTAACGAGGTGCAGAGATATTAATAAAAATCTTAAGTAGGTATGGGTAGCTATGTTTTATAAATATGTTTAATAGGTTTGATTTACCGCTTAAAATATATCTGAGCATATTAACATTGCTATTCAACTTTGTGGGTGCAAGATATGAAGCAATTTGTATGTTCAATAGTGAGTCCCCCATTTACATACCACTTAATGTATTTATTTATTTGTCACTAAATAAAGCAATGCTTTTTAGACATTGAATCCAGTCAAAAGCTTTGTATCAAGAATAAAGTGAAATGTTAAAAATCCAATGTATTAATTACTTCATTTTACAATAGAAAGAAGCTTTATTATGATGTCCACTTGTAACAATCCAAGCTAAAAGAATCATGAATGCTATTTATATACCAACAATCCAAACTATTGAAAAAAATAAAAGATTACTCGTGCACTTCGCGAGCACTCTTTTTTGGTATTAATTTACAATACTTTATAGGTGTTAAGTTATCACTTCAAATTCAAGAGCTTAACTGCATTCTTCTCAGAAGCTAGTAGGTTAGAGTACTTTGCCTAAAATGTATCTATCTAAAAGGCATCAAACATGAATATAATACATCAGCCTATACCTATTTACCACTCTAATAGGAGAGTACTAGGTGTATTTATCATGTTAATTGTTGCACTACTAACATATTCAGCCTATCAATATATACAATTTACAATCACTAGTTTGACACAATAAAGTTAACCTCTAATAGAAATAAACACAACTTTTTTTGAATTCAACACAATATTGTTTGTCAACCAAACAGCAATGTCATGGCTTTAAGTTTTGAAGTTCATCACATTGATAATTCATTATATGCATGCCATTTAGTTGTGAACTGTCGCTTCAAGTTTGTATCTGCTTGGACTTCTTTTCGCTCCTGTCTTTACATCATCATATTGCACCAAAGTTTGACAAACATCTTGGCCCTCCAAGCAAATTTTCTTATGAAGTGTAGATAAGGGCTTCTGCAATGTGGCCCGGATTAAACTTGTTGGAAAGGGGAAGATCTTCATAGCCTCTCTATCTTTGTAGAGCAGAAACCCAATAATCTGGAGTAGAGCAGCAAGTATGTAAGGCAGACTAATCTCAGGCCAAACAACAAAAAACTTCAGATTAAAAAACTTCAGATTATTGTTCTATATCAAAGTTGGAGGTGTCATCTCTGAAAAGACCAACAGAAGTGAAATCTAGCCTGGGAAATATCAGAAATATCCAGAACTTTTAGAAGCATAACTTCATCTAGTAGTTTACTTAAACAGCACATTGCTTTCCAGGCAATACTGATCAACTACCAGTCTGCCATCAAATCCATTTCTTAAGAAAAACTGGTCCTATGAAGTAAGATTAAGGAAAGAAGAAATCATAGATTTTATCTGACAAACCATACTGCTAAATATTTGATTTGAACATAAAAGATACTTAACAATATTTCCGATTACAAAGACCACAAATATACTGAAGCACAAAACCCCATCTTTATCTCCATTAAGAAGGATATTGAAACATCGTTTTGAATAATTTGAGCTTTGGAAATGAATCTTAACCATTGCTTAAACCAGCATCTCCGGATACTAGTCCAGGCATGTGAGGAACTCATGAAGCCAGAGGGAAGATTCGAGTAGTGCGATCTTCAAATGCCAAAGAGATACCAGAAGCGTTCTATAAAACCAATGAATATTTACTTTCCAGTTGGAAAATACAAAAGATGAAAAATTATGAGATTAAAGCTAAGGAGCCAAATGAATCAACAAGTTACAGATGACATCAAACATAAAATTTTAAAAAAAAATTCCCATAAACCCATACTAAAGCTGTTGGACCGTGAAATGAGATTCCAAGTTTGAAAAAGAAGTATATAAGAAAACTAGACTAAAAAGTAACTACTAACTGGAAATGAATCATTAAGAAATGTGTGAGCCATAACAAAGTAATTACTGGAAATGAAGCATTATGAAATGTGTGAGCCATCATATATCCACTATTGGTAATATAGATCACGAAGTCGTATCAAATTTTCAGTTGAAAGATGCATACTCTATTTACTTGAGTATCCTCCTCCCGATTGAGACACACCACAGCTGTCATACAGACTTCAAGCTTCTTACAGTATTCCATTCTGCTTAATATCTATACCATGTTAAAAATGATTATACCACAGTGTCCACAATTGCAGCAAGCACAAGCATATCAAAAGCAGCACACAGCACATTCATAGTTCCATAAAACGGCTACTTTGGTAAGATAAAATTCATTATGTAAGAACAAACTCTCTTGTCACCAAAATGTAATCCATGAAGCAGACGATTAGTACTAAACTTGTAAAAGTCTTAAAGAAACAGAACTGCTGCAGCCTCAGCCAAGTTCTCATCCATTGCACTCCTGACCAAGCAGCTATAGCTTAATAAAAACATAACCAGCTATTTACTAACTTTTGCACCCACAAGCATAATGAGGCACATACAAATCCTTTCATTTAGGAGTCATCTAAATTATTACCTTCCTAATTTGACAGAACTGAACATATTTTACTAATAATTGAAAAGCTATTAATACTGTTGAAAATGGGCATATCACAGATGAATGCTTCTATATGACACCATCCACATAGAACATAGATTCACACAACAAGCTGGACCCCAGTAAGTACTATGCTGTAATTTGTCATTGATAATTGCAATAGTTCCAATCTTTAATGACAACACACATGAGAATGCAATTGAGCACATCAATCAGATTCAACTACCAAAGTATATAAATCTATTGAATGGGTATAATTTATGCATGATATGTGATTAAAGTAATTTCACCGTTCATTTCACTGATTAGATACGAGTCAATCAATTTCCATGATTTATAATTTAGCTCACGCATCAAACAATGTAGTGTCAAAAACATTTCCTAGCTTTGATGTAGGATGATGAGCTCCACAATGAAGAATATATATTTAGGCATCACATGCAAAACTGCCTAAGCATCACATTTAGGGTTTCTGAAGCATCACACCAAGAGGAATTGCACCACACAATCTGCAAAGCAAACACTTTCCAAGTTCAATAAATTAAAAACTCTATTGAAAACTAAAATTACAACCTTAATTGTAGACTATCTAAAAGTTCTATTTTTAGTGGAAATAGGAATCCTCTAAACAAGAAACATAATTGGAGTATACGTAAGATCATACTACTCAAACTTAAAAAAGAAAAGGAAACTTCATAAAACCCTAATAACGCTCCAAACCAAGTTGATCTATTAAGCTTCAAGAAACATCCTGATCCTTGTTTGAGTTTCAAAGTCAATCTTCATCAAAAACTTGGTAGCCATCTTGGATGATTTTGTGGGCTGCATCAGGCTTAGTGGATGGTTTGATTGTCTCACACTAAATTCTACGAAGGGAACGCAACTGCAACACAATGTACACAATTTTTGTGTCATTGCAGTCAAATGAGTACTTATTTGACAAAAATGAAAATAACTTGTAGCAATATCTTATCTCTGGAAATAATAGCATTAGTCGAATGTGAAGTATCTTTATAATTAGTTATTACCTAAGAATAAAAATAACAACATAATTCACAAAAATGAACACACACACACACACACACACAGAGTTTTCCAATAAAATTAACAGAAGAATAGGACAGATTAAGCGCACATGTTAGCAAAAATTTGGGAAGTGAGGCAAAATGTCATAACTGTACAAAAAAATTAGAGAGATATCAGTCAACTTCAAATGGGATTTCTTTGGGCTAGTAGGTCATCTCAAGCGAGGAATCTACATCTTGTTGATAGCCTCCAATCCAATATCTGAATACAAAAAAGAAATCTGGTTGTTCAACTCAGGAACCTCAAGGTGGAGTGGATGCACAAAAGCTTACTGCAGGCGAGGAATACAAGCGTAACAGTCTTTACAACTAACGATCTTAAGAGAAACAATTCAAGGATTGGCTCAATTACTATAGTGCACTCAAAGGTTCTCCATATCCAAAAGACAATATGACGAGCAAAGCATTTAGATGTTCCTGGAGAAAAATACCCTCTCTAAATTTTTCCAGGGAGAATAGATAGCAAGAACAACCGAGAGGCCAAGCATCTAATCCTAAGCTCCTATGAACTTGAATAACCAAAAGATTAAGTCACAATAGAAACTTGACATACTTGGATGCAGCTCCCTAATTGTCCCCTTCCAATAACCATATTGCTCGTTAGGTTGAGCTCCCTCTAAAATCAACTCAGCATTCTTAGAAGCTCTAGAGAGGCATAGAAGTTGCTGGTAGAATTCAAGCAATTTGCCAGAGTTAACTTGCTTTTCTCTAGATTCATGTGTTTCATCTCTTCAAACTTTGAGCACCAACTATTCCAACATGGTGCATCACCCAACAAATACTTTACTAGGTAAAGCACAAATTCTAACTCTAGACAGTCGACATCTAACCCAACAATCTCAACCATTTTTAGCTATTTAGCCGAACCCACAAGCAACTTCTAACGGCAATATTCCCTTTCATCAACTTCTCCAAATACTAAGTCACGCCTGCATGCTTTACAAATAGAGAGCAAAACTAAGTTCTTTCTTTAAAATGGTGAACTTAGACATTTAAAATGATGAAACAATAGTTACTTATAACAATAATTATCCTGGACCTCAATCACCCGTATTGTAATTAATTAAATTACCTAATTCTCCAGCTAATATGCCAACTATAAAAAAAAATACAACAGAGAACAACTATGTCTCTTGATTTCATCTTTTTCCTCAATTAAAGTCTTCTCGTTATTACTAAAACTATTCATAAAATCTCATTTACGTACAATGGTGACATTTGTTAATCAACCATTTATCATGCACATGGAAAACATAAGCTATCATGTTTTACTGAAATCACATGGTATAATAAAGCTACTGGGACTTAAAAAGTGCTTCATTTGTGTCAAAAAAATTGTCCAATTCAGCAATATTTTAAGATGAAGACAAAGGAAGGGCCATTTTTTTTAAATCTAGACATAGACAAGTTCCTCCAGATTTTGAGTTCCACTTAGTTTCTAGATTTACAAAAAAGAATCATAAATCAACAAATCCAAAAAGGAGTTTTGGCATATATATATACCATAGTCCAAATGCAATCAACGTAATCAACATTTATCGATAGCTTAACCAAATTAGGTGAACTTGCTAGCAGTTTTTTATACCAGGAAAATCCAAATCATGCATTCACGCATTCAAAGTCAGGTACTTGCAATTTGGCGATAAAAATGACATTTCTTCATCCTCTGCCACAAACAATAGAACATAACCATATTTATTAATGAAAATGCAACATATAAGAATATGAATAAATTACTCTTATTTCCAAGTTAGTTACAAAGACCCAACAAATGTATGCTTTGAGAACTTTTTTTTCTTTTTGGTAAAAAAAATTGAGTAACATTTTGATTTCCACCTTAATGACAAATTGAGTAATGTCAAAGCTTTCAAGCGTTGAAACAACAGATCTTCTATATACTTATTCTAGTAAAAGACTTTCAAGCGTCCAATTAAGAGAGTTTATATATTCATTCTATGAAGGGTTGCTTTTTTTAGTATTTAGACATATAGAAAACAACTACTCTCCATTCATGATTCACTTTGATCTTTCGAAATCATGATTATGCACTACCGAACAAAATATAGTTCCAACAGTCCTTCACTTGCTGGGTCTTTGTAACTGACTTAAAAAGAAGAATAATTTATTTTTATTCTTATATGTCGCCTCTTCATTGTCAAATACGCTTAGGTTCTATCAATTGCGGCTAAGAATGAAAGTGTGCAATTTTTGTTACCAAATTGCAAGTCTCTAACTCTGAATGCAAGGATGCATAATTGGGATTTTCCTGGTATAGCAAACCTGCTAGCAAATTCCCCTAATTTGAAGAAGCTATCGATAAATGTTGATTACATTAACTGCACATGGACCATGGCATATATCTGCCAAAACTCTTCCTTGCATTTGCTGATTTATAAATTTTTCATATATCTAGAAACTAACCAAAATTTGGAGGAACCTATCTAGTCTAGATTGAAAAAAAAAATGTCTCTTCCTTATCCTAATCTTAAAATATTGATGAAATGAATAATTTCTTGAGACAAATGAAGCATTAAGCTTTATTATGTCATGTGAGTTTAGTAGAACATAATAGCTTACACTTTCCTTGTCAATGATAAATGATTGATTATGAATGCTACCACTGTACGTAAATGGGCTTTTATGAATAACTTTGGGAACAACGAGAAGGCAAAGATGAAATCAAGAAGCATAGTTGATCTTTATTGTATTTTTTTAGCTAGTATCTTAACTGGATAATTAGATAATTCAATTAATTACAACAGGGCTGGTTGAGATATATGATGGTTATTCTTTTGTGGTAACTGTTGCTTCATCATTTTAAATGCCTAAACTCACCAAGTTTAAAAAAAGAACTTATTTTGCTCTCTATTTGCAAAGTAAGTGACTTGGAATGCATTTGGTTCAGTTTTCCCAAGAGGATTTAAGCCTTCAAAACATCTTGAAAAAAATATAAAGTGTTTGGCAATCATTCTTAAAAAACTTAGAGGTAAAAAATTGGCTTTGAGAATGCTAAAGCTAAAAGTAAATTCTACTTGCTTTCAATATTTTCCCAAAACCCATTTCAAAGCCGAACCGAATGCAACTTCAGTATTTGAAGAAATTGCTAAAGGGAAATATTGCCATCATAAGTTGCTCGTGCATTTGGCTAAACAGCTAAAAAGGGTTGAGATTGTTGGATTAGATGCCGACTGTCTAAAGCTAGAACTATGCTTTACCTAGTAAAGTAATTGTTAGGTGATGCACTTATATTGGAATAGTTGTTGCTCAAAGCTAAAAGAGATGAAACGCATGAATCTGGAGAAAAGCAAGTTAATCCTAGCAATTACTTGAATTCTACCAACAACTTTTATGCCTCCCAAAAGCTTCTAAGAATACTAAGTTGATTTTAAAAGGAGGCCTATCGAGCAAGTTGTGAATTGCTTGATAGTGGTGGTGCAATTCTGTGTCTTTCAAAGATGCTCCGGAAATAAGACCTCAAAAATCACATGTAATCAATACTAATAATATTTTTTTAAAATGTATTCTCTTACTATTACTCTCCCCCCCCCCCCCCCCCCCCCTCTCTGTGTGCATCATTTTCCAGCAAGAACGAATTTGCCGTTGATCGTCCTCGCCGATGAAAACATCCATGACCACCTCTTCCTTCTATTTTCCTCTTAATGCGTGTCTGATTATAAGAGGTTGTGCCGCGACTTGTTGAAGGAACTTCTTGAGAAGCTGCGTGGAGTTCCTACAATCACCATCGGCGGTTGGTGTTTGCAGGTACAAGCTCGATGTTTTTACCATTTGTAAGATGCACTCGGGTTGATTGGTGTTACTGATTAGCGTCTTTTAGTGGTCCAGTGACAGTTCATCAAGGTGAACGCATCTTTAATTAATTATTAGCAGATGGCATGATTTATAACTCTTTGTTTCAAGTTATACCATATGAATTTTTAGTGAACCTTGGAGCTTATTCCTTATGTTTAATTCCGAGTCTAAATTTGTTCATTTGAAGCTGAGATCACTCAATTTTTAGGTCCATAATGCTATTAGACATTGCTAATTATTATGGATGCTACTCAAGTCGACGTATTTAGACACTTAATCTCTTTAGAATATTGCATGAAGAAATTACTTGAAAAGGTTTCTTTTTGATTTCATTGATTCGATTTCTAGAGAATATAGAATTATTTGGAAATATGATGACAAGTAATGGAACTAGTCATCTTGGGTTGGCTGAACCGGATAGTTTTCTCTCGTCACATTTAGTTATTGTTCCATAATATATCTTACAGAGCATTCTCTGAATATTTTACAATGGCAATGGACCGATTCACTTGGAAACTTGTATCGATAATGAGGTTCGCCGTCTCATGTGATCAGCAACTAGAATTTAGATCACAAGTTTTACGTGAGAAGCATAGGCAAATAGTCTTGATTCTTTTGTTGGTTTCTGCTTGTAGCATCTGTATTGTTCTTTTCAGTCGGGGACATAGGGTCAAGGGATATCATATCTGGATGGATGGTAATTTTGTTATTCTCTATTCATGTTAAACGGGAAAACTAGTATTGATTAAATTTTTGATATGCTGTTTGCTCAATGTGCTTAGGCTCTGTCTCTTTTAGAGATGGAAGGAGTGTCATCTCCACTGTCAAAATGTCAGAATCTGATACTACGTGGATCTGTTGGTAAATGGGAACTTCCCGGGATAACATACATGCTACGCAGTTCACAGTGCCTGGAAAATTTAGTCATACACCTGACTGAGCTCCCCCTATTGAAGGTCTGTTCCTTTGCTATGATATTTTCAGTTGGCTTGTTGTGCTGATATCCTCCTTGCATGAATGTTTAAATAGTGAGTTAAAACTTTGGATGCGCATAAAGTTGATCAATTTCTATTACTTATTTGTTCCAACAATTGAAATTTGCTCATGGCTCTGTCAGTCTACTAAAACAATTTTGCCGGGCAATATAAGTTGTTTCAGTTCATATCTTAAAGTAATTGCAGTGTTGTACTGGAAGTTTTTTAGCTGCCATGTAGTGTTAGGATCTTGAGCTAAGAATTTAACGACAAACGGTTAGAAAGAGAACATGTTTTTAATGTGCAGACGAGTTTAACAGCATAAATTGATTATTAATTGCTATAATTACTAGCATCTGCAGTGGCCAAATGAAAGTTTTATGTCTGAAATCTTTAGTGAGCCAATGAATTTTTATTTTATTTTTCTGAGGATCCACATCTAATGTGAATAAGTTTCTTATACGGGGTTATCTATGTGCAGTTTGAGCTTCATGAAGAATCTAAAGAGCAATTCAACTTTGACGAAGAAGATTTTTTGTGCTCACGGAAGGAGAACTTTGAATGTTTGGGAGAACATCTCAAGAGAGTTGAGATCATTGGCTTTCGAGCTTATAGTTTGGGGTATATATATCTGTTCGCCCTTATTAAATTTCTACTCGGGGATGCACTTGGGCTGGAGAAGTTGATTATCGTGGCTGGATTGCCCTCACAAGATGAAAATATACGACGTCAGGCTGCTGATCTGTTGAAACTGCTTGGCATGAGCAAAAAAGTGCTGGGCTTTCGACGGGCTTCCAAGATTGCCGAGGTTATCTTGGATTATGCTCATAGGAGCATTTGAAAGTCCGGGTTTCCCATCGATCTTGGCGGCAAGCGTATATTTCCCTGGTGCACTTCACTGCTCATTAGTGTTCACTCTCATTTGACAGTAAAGTTATATGAATCGCGACAGTAGCTTGGTATTTTTCCACTTTCAATTTCTGATGTTTATTGCAGCACTTAGAGTTTGGTTTATTATTCGGTATGGAACACTTGGAAACACTTAAAAGTATCTGAATTATGTAATATCGAAGTATCTATGATTTTTTTTTCATTTTTTGTTAGTTTCAATTCTTAATGCAAAATCATGAGTAGAAATATTTGAGTGATTTTTTCTGTGCTGCACAAGTATGTGATTTATATCAAAGGAAGTGCGAAGCTCGGATCGAAATCGATCATACCGAAATTAAGTTCCAAAAGGTAAACTAAAATGAAAATTTAACTTATAAGATTAATCACTTTCCAAGCTAGAATAATCAAGAATTTACTTATCATAATCAATTAACTACCTTGGGAAGGTGTTGCTTCTCGTGGTCGAGACCAGAATGTGCTCAGCTACTGAAAAGCTCCGAGAGATGCTGAAGTTATCTTCAATCATCTCTTCCTATGTTAGGTTTTTAACATGTATCTTCTCACTCGTTTCAAGTTTTGTTTTAATCGAATGTATGTATGAACCTCGTAAGAGAAGTGATCAGTTTTTAGTGCTCTAAATTTATCGACAAGTGGAAGGGTGTTTTGGTCAAAGGCACGTACTCGTTTTGTGGTTTAGTTTAGTTCGAGCGGACTTTTCCCTCCTAACTTCATGGTTCGACCTTTGGAAAAACCAAATACGAATCGTGTAGTCAATTTATAAACACGTGAAAGTCACGTGACATTTTCCGTCCGGAGATGTTGCGTTGTTACCGGGAAAATTTAGAAATAAGAGAAAAGAGAGAATGAAAATGACAGAGAAACTAAAATCCTTTGAGTCAGCGGGAAAATCCGCAGAAACCCTAGGGTTTCTGATTCCCATGGCGGAGACCTCCGCCCACGGTGCCATCCGCTGCAAGCAGTCCGGCGACCTGCGGGATCGCACCGAACGAGGCCCACCACCTCCTCCTCCTCCTTCGAGCCCTAGGGATCTCATCAGCGCCTTGCCGGACGCCGTGATCCACCACATCTTCTCATTTCTGCACCTCCCGTACGTCGTCAGGACCAGCGTCCTCTCCAAGCGTTGGCGGTCCACTTGGACCTCCATGACCAACTTCCACTTCGCTGATGTGACTTATGAGGACCAGCCTTGCACTACCTGGGACTTCCCGTCCGTCATCGACAGCGTCCTGCTCCAGAGCACCTCCCCCGCGGTGAAGTGGTTCCGGGTCTTTGGCTTCGAGTGCGACGAGGCCAACTCCCACAAGCTTGACTCGTGGCTCCGCTTCGCGGAGGCGCGCCGCGTGGAGCGTCTTAACCTGTGGCTGCTTACCAAGTCGCCGTTCGTGTATACACTGCCGCTGTTCTTGTATGGCTTGAGCTGGTTGGTGCGCCTGGATGTCAGCTCCTGCTGCTTCTCGTTGGGTAGGACTATTTGGTGGCCCTGTCTTAAGTTCTTGTCCATCGAACGCTCGAAGTTGAGTGATGACATCCTCGAGGGAATTCTCCGGGGAAGTCCCGTTTTAGAGTCCCTTCTATTGCGCCATTGCTGGGGCATGCAGAACATTATAATAGATTCAACTAGTGTGAAAGAGCTGGTATTCATCGGCCACGAGTTGTCTAACGTGGAGAAAATTTTGGCCCCGCATTTGCTGTCTTTGCGGCTGGTAGGGTATCATCCTCTCTTCAGACTTGACAATGTATCTTCTTTGGTGGAAGCCAAGATAGAGTATTCCTCTCGAAGTGTTGGGTATATCTCCTGGGGGATCTGCCGCATTTTCTTGAAGGAACTTCTTGAGAAGCTGCGCGGAGTTCCGACAATCAACATTGGTGGTTGGTATTTGCAGGTGCGAGCTCAATATTCATAACATTTGTAAGACGTATTCTTTGTGAACGGTGTGTGTGAGTAGCGCCATTCAGTGGTGTTCGTTCCCCAGGTAGAGTGTGGCATTATAGTCTTTCATCAAAGGGAATCATTGTGAGCTGTGTAATTTGCTATGGACAGATGCGATGGTTCATAACTTTGTGTTCCCAGTTACAACATAAGAAAACATTTTGAATCTTGGAGCTGCTCACCTCTGTTTAATTTCCAAGAAACAGATTGCTGAAGCTTTGGGACAATGAATGCCACTAGATATTGTTACAGATGCTATTCACTGCTAACATTCTTGGATGCTTAATTTTCAAGAGTAAACTGCATGAAGTGATTATTCAAAAAGGTTTCTTGGAAATTTATTCTTTCAGTTTATAAAGAAAATATAATCATCCGGGAATATGACAAAGAGTAATGGCTTAGTCATCTGAGATCAACAGAGTTGGGTCATGCTCTTTGGTCACATTAGCTTGTTGCTCCATAATGCATTTTACAGAGTATTCTCATATTATTTACGATGGCAATGGATGGATTCGCTGGGAAACTCTAGTCAATGACAAGGTTCACTGTCTCATGTGACCAATTACTAAAATTTTGAGATCCTTCAAAAATCCAAAGTTTTACATGAGAAGCATATGTAAATAGTCTTGATTCTTGAAGAGATTCCCTTGTTCATCTCTACTTGCAGTATACTTATCGGTCTTATCCCGGCTGGGCGACAGGGTCAAAGGATATCAAATCCTGATGGACTGTTATTTTTGTTATTCTTTATTCATGTTGAACAGGAAAAGAATAATCAAAATCTCTATGTTGCTTGCTCAATGTGCTTAGAATCTGTCCCTTTTGGAGATGGAAGGAGTGTCCCTTTTGGAGATGGAAGGAGTGCCATCCACATTGTCAAAATGTCTGAATCTGACACTAAGTGCAGCAGTTGGTCAATGGGACCTCCCCGGGATAGCATACATGCTACGAAGTTCCCAGTGCCTGGAAAAATTAGTCATACACCTGGCAGGCCCCTGGCTAGCGGAGGTTTGTTCCTTTGCGATGATATTTTCAGTTGTCTTCTTGTGCTGACTTCTTTTAAGCACGAATCTTTAAACGGTGAGTTAAAACTCTAGAAGCACATAAAGATGATCAATCTCAAAATCTTATCTGCTTTAGCAGTCGAAAATTGCCTACGATTCTGGTAGTCTACTCATAACTTGTGCAGGGCAATGTTAAGCTGTTTTAGTTCATGTCTTAAAGTAGCTGCAGTGTTGTACCGGAGGTTCTTTTGCTGCCATGTAAGTTAGGATCTTGAACTATCAGCTTAGTGATGAGCACCTAGAAAGAGAAGATGTTTTATTGTGTGGACGAGTTTAAGAGCTCAAATTGATTAAGTGTCCATATGAAATGAGACTAACTAGCATCTGCGGTAGACGAATGGAAATTGTTTGTTTGAAATTTTAGTGAGCCAATGAATTTTTATTTTCCTCGTGGATCCACATCTAATGTGAAGTAAGTTTCTTAAATGGTGTGTTGGTGTGCAGTTTGGGCTTGATGACGAATCTAAAGAACGTTTTAACTTTGACGAGGAGGATTTTTTATGCTCAAAGAAGGGGAACTTTGAATGTCTGGCAAAACATCTCAAGAGAGTCGAGATCATCGGCTATGAAGCTAATAGTTTTGGGTCGAAACATCTGCTCGCCCTGATTAAGTTCCTTCTCGGAGACGCACTTGTGCTGGAGAAGTTGATTTTGAATTTTTGGTGGTCCAGAGATCTTGGACAAGATCGTTTCAAAGCCGCTGTCCTGTCGAAACTTCTTGGCGTGAGCAATAATGTGCTCAGCTGTCCAAGAGCTTCCGAAAATGCTGAGGTTATCTTCAATTGGTGTCCTCATAATAGCATATGAAAGTCCGGGTTTCTCGTTGATTTCATGGCAATGGTATGTTTGCCGAGGGCACCACGATGCTCAAATGTATTCACACTCCTTTTGACAGTAGAGTTACGTGCAGTGTGACTCTATTAGCTTCTTCTGATTTGCTCTTGTTTCGAGTTTTAAATGTGAACCTCCCAAGTGAAGACGTATGTATTAGCGTTCTGCTTCGAGGGGATTTGTTCCCGGACAAAAGGTTTGCCGTTGGAACTAAACTGTATTCCACGGTTCGATTCGGCTAGACTTTTTGAAAATCACAACAAATCGTGAAATCATTAGTCTTTCCGCTAGCTCCGTAAGGTTTTGTTTAATATCAACTGACTCACATGAAAGTAGATTATTAGAGTACGAATTTTAATCATTCTGTTCTTGAAAGTAGTCTTTTTGTTAGAAATAAAATTTTCTATCTCTATTCCTTAGACGAGTTTTGTAATAAAAAGACACGTGCAACAACAACATAAAATTTCTATTTTTTGAAGAAAAATTCGTTTAGCATAAAATTTCTGAAAGAGAAAGAATGTCTTAAGCGCCATATAATCCTAGGGAAGATTATTGAATCCAAATCATTCTTAGTGAAAAAGAGAACAGAACAACAGCCCTGTGACTTATAAAGTTGCAGTAACTTTAAATGTAACATTAAGCATATATCACACTCGAGGACTGTGGTTTTGCAAAGTGTTTGTTTCGCAAAGGCCTTTCTGAACAGTAATGAATGAACAAGATTCACACCCCAATATCAGCAGCACGTGAAAAATGCCAATGAACACTAAGATCGCGACCGAACTAGGGTTGACTCCAGAAATTGTCGCGATCGGCGATAGAGGTATTGACAATTGTGGGAAAAGGCTCCTTGCGGTGATTTATATTTGAGCGAGTAGAAATATTTGAGCGATTTCTTTGTGCTTCACGGATATGTAATTTATATCAAAGGAAGTGCGAAGCTCATCATACAAGAATTAAGCTTCCAAAGGTAAACTAAAATGAAATTTAACTTACAAGATAATTCACTCTTCAAGCTAAAATAATAATCAAGATTCTCAGTTATCAAAATTTCTTAAGTACATTGAAGTTGCATATGTTGTGGATTTGAATGTATGAAGCGTAAATTTTGGGACTCAAGCGCTTTATGGTAAAAATGTTAGGATGGTTCTTGTAATTAGAAAGACAAAGGAGTAATCTTATATGCAATTTAGAGCCGACTAATTTTTTAGGGTAAAACTAATTGTTTCTATCCAAGAAAACATGTGTTTTAAGGTCCCGTTTGTGACCGCGTGCTTTTATTACATGTGTTTAAATATGCTCTCCGTAGTCATTACATAAAATCCTTCGAGCCAGCGGGAAAATCCGCAGAAACCCTAGGATTTCTGATTCCCATGGCGGAGACCTCCGCCCACGGTGCCATCCGCCGCAAGCAGTCCGGCGACCGGCGGGATTGCACCGAGCGAAGCCCACCACCTCCTCCTCCTCCTCCTTCGAGCCCTAGGGATTACATCAGCGCCTTGCCGGACGCCGTGATCCACCACATCTTCTCGTTTCTGCAACTCCAGTGCGTCGTCAGGACCAGCGTCCTCTCCAAGCGTTGGCGGTCCACTTGGACCTCCATGAACGACCTCCTCTTCCATGATGATGATGTGACTGATGATGATGAAGACCTGCCTTGCACTTCCTGGGACCTCCCCTCCGCCGTCGACAGCGTCCTGCTCCAGAGCACCTCCCCCGTGGTGAAGAGGTTCGCGGTCCTCGGCTTCGAGTGCGACGAGTCCCACTCCCAGAAGCTCGACTCCTGGCTCCACTTTTTGGAGGCGCGCCGCGTGGAGCATCTTTGCCTGCTGCTGGATACCAAGTCGCCGTTCCTGTATACACTGCCGCTGTTCTTTTATGGCTTGAGCTGGTTGGTGCGCCTGGATGTCAGATCCTGCTGTTTCTCGTTGGGTAGGACTATTCGGTGCCCTTGTCTTAAGTTCTTGCGGATTGAACGCTCGAAGTTGAGTGATGACATCCTTCAGGGAATTCTCCGGGGAAGTCCCGTTTTAGAGTCCATTAGATTGTACCGTTGCTGGGGCATGCAGAACATTGTAATAGATTCAACAAGTGTGAAAGAGTTGGTATTCACCGACCGCGGGTCGTCTAACGTGGAGACAATTTTGGCCCCGCATTTGCTGTCTTTGCAGCTGTCAGGGATTCATGCCCTGTTCAGACTTGTCAATGTATCTTCTTTGATGGAAGCCGAGATAGTTTATTTGGCTCGCTCCAACTGGATGTGCCGCGACTTCTTGACGGAACTTCTTGGGAAGCTGCGTGGAGTTCCTACAATCACCATTGGCCGTTGGTATTTGCAGGTGCGAGCTCAATATTCTTAACCGTTCAGTGGTATTCGTTCCCCAGGTCAAGCATGGCATTGTAGTCTTTCATCAAAGGGAATCATTGTGAGCTGTGTAATTTGTTATTGACAGATGCGATGGTTCATAACTTTGTGTTCCCAGTTACAACATAAGAAAACATTTTGAATCTTGGAGACGCTCACCTCTGTTTAATTTCCAAGAAACAGATTGCTGAAGCTTTGGGACAATGAATGCCACTAGATATTGTTACAGATGCTATTCACTGCAACATTCTTGGATGCTTAATTTTCAAGAGTAAAATGCATGAAGTGATTATTCAAAAAGGTTTCTTGGAATTTTATTCTTTCAGTTTATAAAGAAAATATAATTATCCGGGAATATGACAAAGAGTAATGGCTTAGTCATCTGAGATCAATAGAGTTGGGTCATGCTCTCTGGTCACATTAGCTTGTTGCTCCATAATGCATTTTACAGAGTATTCTCATAATACTTACAATGGCAATGGATGGATTTGCTGGGAAACTCTAGTCAATGACAAGGTTCGCCCTCTCATGTGACCAATTACTAAAATTTTGAGATCCTTCAAAGATCCAAAGTTTTACATGAGAAGCATATGTAAATAGTCTGATTCTTGAAGAGATTTCCTTGTTCATCTCTACTTGCAGTATACTTATCGGTCTTATCCCGGCTGGGCGACAGGGTCAAAGGATATCAAATCCTGATGGACTGTTATTTTTGTTATTCTTTATTCATGTTGAACAGGAAAAGAAATAATATCAAAATCTCTATGTTGCTTGCTTAATGTGCTTAGAGTCTGTCCCTTTTGGAGATGGAAGCAGTGCCGTCCCCATTGTCAAAATGTCAGAATCTGAGACTAAATGCAGCAGTTGGTCAATGGGACCTCCCCGGGATAGCATACATGCTACGAAGTTCCCAGTGCCTGGAAAAATTAGTCATACGCCTAGAACGCCCTGGCTAGCGGAGGTTTGTTCCTTTTCTATGATATTTTCAGTTGTCTTTTTGTGCTGACTTCTTTTAAGCACGAATCTTTAAACAGTGAGTTAAAACTTATGAAGCACATAAAGATGATCAATCTCAAAATCTTATCTGTTTTAGCAATCGAAATTGCCCATGATTCTGGTAGTCTACTCATCACTTATGCAGGGCAATATTAAGCTGTTTTAGTTCATGTCTTAAAGTAGCTGCAGTGTTGTATCGGAGGTTCTTTTGCTGTCATGTAAGTTAAGATCTTGAACTATCAGCTTAGTGATGAGCACCTAGAAAGAGAAAATGTTTTATTGTGTGGACGAGTTTAAGAGCTCAAATTGATGAAGCCTCCATATGAAGTGAGACAAACTAGCATCTGAGGCAGACGAATGGAAATTGTTTGTTTGAAATTTTAGTGAGCCAATGAATAGTTCTTACCCTCGTGGATCCACATCTAATGTGAAGTAAGTTTCTTAAGTGGTGTGTTCATGTGCAGTTTGGGCTTGACGACGAATTTAAAGAACGTTTTAACTTTGACGAGGAGGATTTTTTATGCTCAAAGAAGGGGAACTTCGAATGTCTGGCGAGACATCTCAAGAGAGTCGAGATCATCGGCCTTGCGGCTAATTTTTGTGGGTCGAAACATCTGCTTGCCCTGATTAAGTTTCTTCTTGGAGACGCACTTGTGCTGGAGAAGTTGATTATGAGGGCTTTTTGGTGCACAGAACTTGTAGAAGATCGTTTCAAAGCCCCTGTCGTGCCGAAACTACTTGGCGTGAGCAATAATGTGCTCAGCTTTCGGAGAGCTTCCGAAAATGCCGATGTTAACTTCAATTGGTGTCCTCACAAAAGCAAATGAAAGTCTATATGTTTCTCGTTGACTTCGTGGCAAGGGTATGTTTGCCCAGGGCACAAGGCTGCTCAAATGTATTCACACTCCTTTGACAGTCAAATTACATGACGGGTGACTCTATTTGCTTCTTCTAATTTGCTCTCGTTTCGAGTTTTATATATGAACCTCCCAAGCAAAGACGTTTGTACTAGCGTTCTGCTTCTATTGTCGTGAATCGGATGACAGAGAGGGAGGCAGAGCCTTGTTCATGACAACAAATAGGGCGAGAGAGAGAGAGAGACCCACCCCGTTGCAATGGAGGCTGAGGGTCGTGAGGGAACTAGGGTTGCGACCGGAGGTGGAGCTACAGGTGTGGCGACAGAGGTTTGACAATGGTGGCGAGGCTCCTTGCTGTGATGGAACTCAAGCAAAGAGGAGATGGAGAAGTTTGGCCGAGTCTGTGCACGCCAGAGGCAGGGACATCAAAGACTTCGCCGCACATTTCAGCGAGCAATACCACTTGCCCGCGTCTGCACCGATGGACGAACACAATATTAGAGCTGCCATGAGCATCATCGACCCCATTCTCTTAAATGTGGTTAGGGCCATAGCTATTCTAACCTAAACTGCACTCTCTCTCTCTCTCGACATATTTGTGACCAAATGCAAAATATATAGCGTTACATACTTAGACATTCATTAAAATTGCTGAATGAATTAATGATTCGAAATAAATGTAGAGGAGAGCATCTATTGTGAGAATTTCTTATATAGGGGTAATACGTTTCTTGTTAAAGGGCCCTAATTCTCTAAACTAAATTTTATCCCATCCCAAATCCATCAAGAATGGAATTTTAGCAGTTGTCAAGAATTTCTTTTTCTTACCAAATTTCAGGACCAATAAATAGGTAACAGTAAATTGCCATCCATCATATGCATATACTTGTCAAATTTAACATCATTAGTAAATTTCATTTTAAGAAGACCTAATTTTCTAAAGTAAATTCCGTCACAAGCCAAATCTACCAATAGTGGAATTTCAGCTTTTCATGGCAATTTCTTTTGTTCACCAAATTTCAGGGTCCAGTGAAAAGGTTAAAATAAGTTGTCATCTATTGTAAAAATTTCTTCTTACGTGGCGGTAATTGTCAAATTGAACCTTGTCAATTAATTTCTTTTTAAAGGGCCCTATGTTTCTAAAATAAATTATATCACACCCCAATTCCATCACGAATGGAATTTTAGCTGTTGATGGGAATTTCTTTTTCTTACCAAATTTCAGGGTCAACTAAAAAGGTGAAAATAAGTTGTCATCCATTGTGAGAGTTTCTTCTTATTTGCGGCTACTTGTCAATTTTACTCTCATCAATAAGTGTCTTCATAAAAGGGCCCTATTTGTCAAGCCCCAAATCCATAAAGAACAAAATTATCCCTATTGTGGGGATTTTTTTTCATCTTACTAAATCTCAGGTCCAACGAGAAGGTAACATAAGTTGCCATCTATTGTGAGAAATGAGAATTTCCTCTTATACATGAATACTTGTCAAATTTAATCTCATCGGTAAGTTTCTATTTAAAGGGATCTATTTTTTAAAAAATAAATTCCAAATCCATCAAGAATGGAATTTTAGATGTTGATAGGTATTTCTTTTGTTTACCAAATTTCAGGTTCGAGTAAAGAGGTGAAAATAAGTTATCATCTATTGTGAGAATTTCTTCTTATATGAGGGTAATTGTCAAATTTAGTCTCAACAATAAGTTTATTTTTAAAAGGCCTTACTTTTCTAAAATTAATATTGTCACGCCATAAATCCCTAAATCCATTAAAATTGAATTTTAGGGTGTGCATGATGATTATTCGGTTTTTCTGTATTCTATTTTTTTTTGTTTCTAGGAATAGATTTAGAATATAAATCTGTTTGGTAATGCAATTTCTTTTTTTCTTTTTTTGGGATAAATTTTTAGCCTAGAAAGAGGTTTGAAATAAAAATCAAAAGTAATTTTTTTAGCTAATCTATTTTTTAAACAAAATGAGAAATTAAAAAATTTCTTGGTCTTTGCTCTCATTGCCCCTTGGGGAATCGCTGACCACCACCAACTATCGTCGCCAACTACCCACTGCCACTCATAAATTGCCAACCACTAGCCACCCACAGTCGACGCCCACTGACTACCATCACCTGCCAGTTGCCACTACAACCATTGCTAACCACCACCACTTCTTGTGAACAACCTACCCCCTCCCCCCTAGGGCCACCCGCCAATCAGTGGCGGAAATAGAAATTCACAAAACTTATCAAACGAATCTTTATTTTCAAAGTATAAATTTTGCATTGTTATCAAATTTCATTTTCAACTTAGAAACTCATCCAATGAATAGAGATAAAATTTTCAATTTGTGGCTAAAAATTATTCTTAGGTCGAGAATGATAATGATTATCACTCACGCCCTTAGTTTTCTTAGGGAATAGCATTTTCTTACCAAATTTCAAGCTCAGTAAAAAGGCAAAAATAAGTTGTCATCAATTTTGAGAATTTCTTCTTATATGAGGATACTTTTCAAATTTAATCTAATGACGAAAATAAGTTGTCATCTATTTTAAGAATTTCTTCTTATACGCGGATAATTTTCAAATTTAATCTCATCGGTAAGTTTCTTTGTAAAGGGCCCTAATTTTCTAATATAAATTCTATCACACCTAAAATCCATTAGGAATGAAAATTTAGCTATTTCTAGAAAAAAAAATTTCCTACCAAATTTGAAGTCCAATAAAAAGGAAACAATAAGTTGTTGTTTATTGTGAGAATTTCCTCTTAGATGTGAATACTTATCAAATCTAATCTCATTAGTAAGTTTCTTTCTAAAGTGCCCTGATTTTTCAAAATACATTCCATCACTCCCCAAATTCATCGAGAATGGAATTCTAGCTGTTGATGGAAATTTCTGTCAACAAAAAGCTATATCTCAATGCTAAAATTCGATTGGGCATTCACCTTAGATAGTTTCAGACTGTTGAAGGGATACCTGGAACTCTCCTGAAGAAACTTTGTAAATTCAACGATTTGGACGAACACGAGGCTTAGTTATTTGAATAATGATTCAATGAATGTATATGTAAAACGTGCTGGATACTGTCAAAACTTTATTTTAGGGAGTAGCACTAGTTAAACTCCGAAAATTTAGTGTTATTCGGATGATCGAGTAGAAATTATTCCTAAATGGCGATCAAAGTACTCAAACAGCATCAACTAAAGATTATATTGTTCCAGCACTGTCAAGACAGATGATTTGTCATCATGACGACCTTGCACACAAAGGCCACGGCAAAATGCACGACAAAATGGAAATCACAAGCACGGGCACGCCTTTTCTTACATTCCTTAGACGCTTCTACGAGGATTGCCCCATATATTAGCCCAGCCATGAACATTATCACTACCTCTCTCTTCGATGCTTTGATCTTCATGTGGCTGCTCACTTCTCTCTATGTAGTCTCGTTAATCTTGTGTTCTGGAGTGTGTTTTTTGAAGTAGGACAGTAACATGTGTAGCTCAAGAGTTGTCGCGACCTCACTTTTTTGTTTGAACGAAAGAAAAGAGAAAGAAGTTTAGAGGTAGTTCGCAAAGGTGAGCGAACTGCCCACAATTAGGCACAGGCTCTTGCAAGCCCTTTCCCTCACGCAACATTGGATTTAGTTTAAGTTTCAATTCCTTCCTAAGGGAATTTTACACGACAGGAGTCGCCACTAGCCCTTTCAAATTCAGCTAAGCAAGTGGGTCATAAAAAGCACACCTCACCTTTACACAATCGAAAACTTTGAAGGGAAGAAATATTGCGAACTGTCTTTCTAGGTTTTGTTATTCATGGTTATCGTAATGCGATCTTGTGAGCCGCTAGAGGCTTAAAAATAACTTTTTGTGCTTTTCAAAAAAAGGTCTCAAAAACATCAATAGTTTGAATTTCGTTCTGCCATCAGTGTTTGGGTAATTTGTGCATGGATAATTGTGCAGGTTGATTGGAAGGTGACTCATATATGGGTTCTTATTCAAATCGGTGGACCAAAACCAGCCCTCTCAGCTGCCTCGACAACATCTAGACAGCTCATACCAAAAACAGGTGTGCAAACGCGTGCCTCTTCTGCACTGTTGAGGACCCCTCAGCCTGAAAGGACCGTAGTCTCCTCAGCCCTGGTAAGAATCCCACAACCCGAAGGGGTTTTGGCCTCTCAACCTCCTACTTCTTTAATTTCTCAAAAAATTTCACAAAAAACACAGCCCAAATCTCCTTGGGTTAACAAAACCTTCTCCCCAAAAATAATTTCTGTTGAAAAGGATTTTTATAATGAAGATCCTTTTATTTGTGCCAACAAACTCTTCCCTCCTTCCTGGTACTATACTCCTCATGATATACTCAAACCTCGAGAGTATTATGAAAGGATACTCAGAGATACCTCCTCTTTTGTCTTCAAACATTTTGTCAAAAGTGACACAAACCATTGTCCTGATTACTCTACAGCCAAAATCCTTGGTGTCCTCCACCCTAGAGATTGGCTCCCCTCACCATACTCTTCAGAAAAGTTCGAAGACAAGCTTGCTGAAGTCCCTTCTTCTTCTTACCGTCCATCATACACATACTATGATTACCAGCAATCCTGGTACCTCTCCTTTTTCCGCCAAAATACCGCAAGAATCCATACTTGGCTATTTTCTTCGAAAAAGACTTCAACACTGAAAATCTCCCCAATTGGTTCACTAATTGGTGGGATACTTTCGGTCCCTTATATGATATACTGCCCTCTGATTATCTTAAAGGTTACCAAATTTTCTTTGACCTTTACAAACCACCTCCTCACGAAGAAAACTTCCCTCTACTGATGCTTTTCTTCATCAATTTCAATATTTCTTGGGTTTTTGCATGGACCCTAGAACTCCAAAAATTAAAAGGTTCCACTGAATTTGTTCTTGCCAGAAAATTCCGAACAAAATGGTAGGATAATTTCAAATTTCAAGAAAATTGTGCCCCAGAAGCTGTAAAGAACTGGATCACGATTCATAATACACCAGCTAAAGAAGCTCCCCCAAGGCTTGCTTTCAAATCTCTAGCAATATCAAAATTAGCTGGAGCAAAAGATGATGAAGAAGCCCAATAAATACTTCTCCAATACGCAGCAGAAATACAAGGGTCCAACCCTTCAGAAGAAGGGTCTTCAGAGTCTCAACCTCTCTTGGGTCGAGTTTAGCTCTCTAGCAATGTCAAAATTAACGAGTGACAAGTTGTTTATTTATCTCCCTTTTGCAATGTTCCATCACCTCGTGATTCATCTGAGTAGGCCTTGCCTTTGTTGGGATGTCTTTCTCAGAGAAGTCGGGTTCATATGGAAGATTGACAATATGTTTTCGCCTATGCCAGAAAGCATGCGGAATGTCAGAGCAAACATTTGTTTTGAAAAGAGTCTGCAGATTAGAGATTTTTCTTAAAATGATAGGATCAAGAAGCCTTTGTTCGATACGTTTATTTCCCAGTTCTTCTTTAAGGAAAGAGAGGTGGCTTTCTTTGTCTTGAATAAGACAGTTGATTTGGGAGATTGATTGTTCTTGAACGGAATTTAAAGACCTTGTCTTAGGTTTTGTGATAAATTCGAAAATAACCTTTTTATTGAAAGCTTGAGTTTCAATTCCTTCTGGAGTAAGCAAGAAAGGGGTGATTAAGGTCATAAAGGGAGTTCCTAGAATGACATTTTGACTTATATTCTGAACCAGAATAAAAGAAGTTTTAAAAGAGGCATGATCTTGTACGATCGATGCTTCAGGGATTTTATACCGAATTCTGAGCTTATCACCACTAGCTGAGTTTAGCTTTTCTGATGTCATTTCATAATACCGGGTAGGAATGAGGCCTTCTTTGATACAATTAAGGTCTGCGCCTGTATCAAAAAGGGCTGTTGTGGGAAGAACAAAATCATGGATTTTAATGACAATTTTAATAACCATTTTTCTGGTTGTGACCTCAGTAAGCATATTTAGTAAAAATTGGGAGTCATGTCTTCCAGTGGTTTCAGTGTCAATATTATCAGAGGATTGAGAAGAAGTTTGCTTGACTCCTTTTTTTTTTAGATCATTCTCTTTGAAATCTAGGAATTGTTTCTGGAGTTCTATCTGGGTAAGCTTGAGATTTTGTATCTCAATTTTATGCCGCTGGATTTCATTACTCAAATCATTAATATTAACAGGTTTGTTCTTGGGTTTAGAACTCCTGTTAAGAATGGTATCTAAATTAAAAGGAATTTTCTCAATACGAATAGAGGGAGAAAGGGTGACATTATGAAGAAGCTTTTGTTTGATTAAAGGGTCAGATTCATTGTCGAGAGTATCAAGAAACAGTTTTTCTTCTTGCGTTAAGACATTAATTTGAAGTGTATTGTTTAAATCTCGTTTAGAATCAGAAGAGGAAGAAGAGGAAGTTTCAATGTCATTAATTTGAAAACCTGAAACAGAGCCTTCAGAAGAAAATTCTTCCTCAGAATCAATCATAAGTTGATTAATCTGATCCAGAACTTCTTCTTCAAGGTCAAGTTCATTAATTTTTTTGTGAACACGGCAAAATCTCGAAGTGTGGCCTTTCTTACCGCAATTAAAACAGGTAATATTTTTAAAGTCACGTTTCAAAGTATCTTTTTTGGGAGAGTCTTGTTTCTGAAATGGCTTCTTCCTAAAGTTGGATTTTTTAGAAGAACTTTTCTTTTGGAAAAAGACTTGCAATGACAGTTGTTTGAAAGACACTTGGAACAAGAACTAGTCTTATTTTTAATCTTCTTAAAAGAAGATACAAAAGTAGGATCATACTGGACACAAAAATCACCAAGACCTTGGGTCTTGTTTTGTTTTTTCAATTGTTTCTGAATTTTTAAAGAAGTACAAAGCTGGGTACCAATAGAATAAACAACAGAAGAAAGTTCGCCATAAGAGAGAATTTCATAGGGTATTTCACCCCCATGTTGTTCTCTTAGTTTATCACGAACTTGTTCACCGATGAGTTTTGGCAAGCCTGCAAGAAATTTTTCTTTCCAAAAAGGTTGATTGCAGTCTGGTCTAAGGAAAACTCTTTGGAGAAATATGTCCTTGTACTGGCGGAAATCTCCTAATGAACGACAGCGCATATTTGAAAGAAGATCTAGGTCTTTGTTACGAATATGAGAAGGATCACCTATGAAATGGTTAGAGATGTTGAAAATGAGAGTATTTACCGCATCTTGGATGGGCTCACCATTTTCATTAAGGATGGGATGTCCTAAGTCATCTAACCTATGAGCATTGAGAATGTAGTCCCTTTGCTATTCCGTAAGGTAATTGTCCCACAAGCCTTTAAGCTGTCCGCTAAAGCCGACAACGATATAGTAGGCAACTGTGTGGTCGGAAGTGGCCTCCTGGGTCTTATAAGTATTTGCAAGCATGACCATTTGATTTAAAATATTGATCATGTTGTGGTCAGTGAGACCATCTATATTCCATTTGTAAATAGAATCGGACGAGTACCTATTCTGGGAGACATTAGACTTTTCATTGAGTCCGATGTCCGTTGGGGAAGTTTTGGGGTACCAGACTTTCTTAGGTTCATTCCAGGAGACTTGATTAACTTGTGAGGTTGGAAGAGTATTGGTATCAATTGTATTTACTTCTTTATGAGGTTCATTGAAAATGATTCCTCTGGAAGTAGGGGTCGTAGAGGGAGTATAAAGTTCTTCTTTCTTAGGGGAATAAGCTTCTTTGGTTTTTCCCTTAAGATTGGCTTTTCGGAGTTCAATAGCTTGAAGAAATTCCGCGCTTGGGTTTTTATTAATAGGAATACTAGGGATTGAGAAAGGTCTAACCAGAGGTTGTTGTATTGGACTAGCTGTTGTCTCAGTATGAGTCAAAGCTAAAGTCTCTATTCTATCCAGCCGTTTGCCTATGGTATGAAGGTGTTGATTAGCAAAATTGTTTTGCTCTATCACATTTTTTAAGCCGGAGACATCATTGCTTTCTGAAGTCTTGAAAGGTGCGGCGACTATTTCAGTACCTGCTAGGTCAAGTTTAAATTTCCTGAGAGGTGGATGACCAGACTTAATAATGGAGTTATCGTCGAGCTGCCATTGAACAGAATTATCAATGACACAGATTTGTTTGGGTAGAAGAAAGTGGTCTTCAAACCAATCAAAGAACAAGATATGATGTCCATGTTTGTACATATAATCATAATATTGTTCTTTAATAAACTTGGAATGACCACGGAATAGATTAAAGAACCAAGTTCTGATTTCTAAATTAGACTCAGAACAGAATTCTCTATTGAGCATCTCCTTATTGGGTTCAAAAATTCTATCTATGACGTTGAGCTCTCTTTGGGCAAAGCTGAGCTCGGCTTCTACCTCTGAGGAAGTAGGTTCGGGGTAATCTTGAGGAATATTATAAACTGGTCTAGCAATCCCGGCAGTAGTTTCTACTCCAGTGGGATTAGGAAGAGGGGGAGCAGAAGGTCTAGCAGCATGGGAGGTTTGTGAACCTCTAGTGCTGTCTGGTAGTGTTATGATAGGTGGTAGAGTGGGTTGTAAGTCTACCGAACCACGGTCAAAATCTGGGCGAGAGGAGGTCCCTAGTTCAGGAAGTCTGTTAGAACTAGACATATGGAAAGAAGGTCTCTTTGGGGTAAGAGGTGAGCTCTGTCTCCTGGGAAACTGGATGGTCACCTTACCTTCTGGATGCTGAACAATGTTGGCAGGGTCTGTATTTTGGACGATCTGCCTAGGGACTGGACTATCTAATTCCCAGTGTTCTGGTAGATGGATGTCGCACCAATCTATTGAACGGGGAATGGTAGTGTTAGCCCTGGTAATATCAGTTTGTAAATAAAGGGTAGAACCTTTGGGGCTTTTTTGGAAAGCCTTTGGGTCGAAGTTAGACTTCATAGCTTTGTAATGAATTCTATAGATAAGAGACAGGGGAATTGATCCCGGAGCCATTTTAACATTATGGGTCTTGATCTCTAGGGTCAGAGAGTCAAGGATGTTTCTATCTAAAAGAGAAACAGCAAAGTTTGGGTAACATTCTAAGGAAATCGGACCACTACACAAACTAGTTTCTATGGTCGCTAAGATAGACTCTTCGTAGTCTAGAAGCCTAGCGTCACGTAAAACAAGAAGAAGGGAAGTGTTAAGACCTTCTTTGGTAAGAGGTTTAACATCGATTTGGACTAGGCCGAAGTGAAGATAATGGTACTTGGCCTTTGAAATATGATCTTTAATAGCTTTTTTATCTAAAAGGTGAAGTTTTTCGAAAGAATTTTGGATGGGGACATCCTTTCTTCAGTCTGAATAATAAAATCGGAAGACATAAATAACTTGTTTGCATCTGAATAAATTTGATTTGCCTTAACTTTGGGCACTTTCCAATTATTCAAAGATTTATTAAAATCTTCTAAAGTTATTTCATTTTTATACACCATACCACAATCAGTGGAGTCTAGTGCTACCGAACTAGAAGAGGATATGGAACGTCTATCTGATTCCATGGTTATGACTGTGTTTTCTCTCTGCTTTTAACGGTTAGAAAACAGGATAAGGGCACTCACGACTTACAACCCTGTCCGTCGGGTTTTACTGCGTTCCCACAATCCTTTCTCTTTCTCAAAAAGTGTGCAGAGATACTCGCAGTGCCTCAGTATGGAAACCACGAAAGAACACAACCGTCAAGTTGTCTATGATTTACATAAGCAGTTGCTCATGGTATTGAAGTTTTGCGCTAGTCTTGTCCAAGGTATAGGAGTCCGGCTTGGAGGGTCTGACTCGGTACCCGTGTTGGAGTTATCGGTTATCAAAATAAATAAATAAATAAATAAAATATGTTTTTTCAGTATTTATTCCGAGTTTACTTGAAATTATTATTTGTTCCCGTGTTATTTTCATTTCGCAAATCGAAGGTGTGAGGGGTTCGCTCTTTCCGTTTGCCGAACTCGAAAGAGGGAAGGGTCGACGGAGCGCCAGACGTCGCCGACAACTACTCAAGAAAAGCCTCGCAGCTCGTGTTCGGAGCTCCTCAACGTACCCTCTTTCTCCGACGCAAGGATGGTTGAAGAAGAAGAAGAGCAGCAGCGTCAACTGAGCCCGCTCAAGGAACCAGCGGAGGCCACTCATCAGGACTACTCTTGGCCCGCTATTCGGTTCGATGTCCCTCCTCAGAGAGCCTATCATTTCCACAAACAGTTCAGAACTGACGAGAAGCCGAACAACTTTCTTAAAGGCGTAAAATGGTGCGTAAATTTTGCGTTTTTCCTTGATGGGTAATTGGTTGTTCTTTTTCTGAGCAGTGGTGTTTTGGGCTTTCGTCAGGTCGCCTGATGGGACTTGCTTTCTCAGTAGTTCAGAGGACAATACCCTTCGTGTGTTCGCGTTGTAAGTTTGTTTTGGGACAATGGCGGTGCTTGCTGATTTCTCTGTTCCTTTTATGTTTATTTCCCCCTCACGAGATGTGGCGATGTTTTTGGTACTTTAATTGCTCTGTGTCATGATCAGACCAGACGTCGGGGGTGACGACAGCGCAAATGCAAGTTTGTCTGAGGTTGATCAAGGTACAGGTTCGCAAGGCGTTTTGTGGTGATGGAGAATGTGTGTTTATTTCTGTGTACTTAAGTAGCTTGAAAAGATGTTAGCATTAGGACTTCCGATACTATTTGCCAGTTATATCTGCGGTCAAATATTCGCAAACCCAGAGAATAGGTGGTCTATGTCTCATGTAGTTCTCTTTGGTTGCAGATTCCTTTACAGCAAATCCTGTCGTGACAGAAGGGGAATCGATTTATGATTTCTGTTGGTACCCATACATGTCTGCTACAGGTCGACTCCTTAAATTTTACTCTTCTTTTAGGGTTATTAGCCACAGCGAGCATTGAATATGGAAGCTTTTCAAATTTCAGACCCGGTTAGCTGCGTATTCGCATCAACGACCCGTGATCATCCAATCCATGTCTGGGATGCTACCACTGGACAGGTCAGAATTTTTTAGTTTAGAGGGTTCAAAAACTCTTGGGGGACTTTATGAAAGCCATATAATCATTTAAGGGTAAACTGAAGTTGCAGACCCCGAGCTTATCACACGTTTTAGACATGCTTTGTAGCAACTCTGCTGTCTGCATACCCCCTAGCTTCGCCTTTTGCAATATTCTTCCTGCAACTTCTTATTGAATTGTCTTGAAAAAGACATGAAATTTTATTGACTCTTACACTTGACATTGCAGCTACGTTGCACATACAGGGCTTATGATGCTGTGGACGAAATTACAGCTGCATTTTCAATTGCATTTAATCCTGCGGGGAACAAGTAAGGTTAATATTCAATTTTAATGACTCTTAAATTGCCTCATGTAAATGGTCCATTCTAATTCCCCTTGATTTTTTTTTTTTGAGATTGTACATCACTTTACCTTCTATAGTTGAAAGATATCAGCATTTGGTGATGATGGTTATGCTTTGCTACCAAAGTTTTGGGATGTCAGTGGGTTCGGTTACTTAGTGGTTTTTGCAGTCATCATAAGTGATTTAGTTTGTGGTGGCAATTCTCTTTATGTAAGTTTTATAGCATTTTAAGTCTATTAAAGTTTCAACCTACATCCTCTGTTCATGTGTAGGATCTTTGCTGGATATAACAAATCCATAAGAGTGTTTGACGTACATCGCCCTGGCAGAGATTTTGAGAAGCACTCAACAATTCAAGGAAACAAAGAAGGTCAAACAGGTTATTGTGCTTGTCCTGGTTTAGCTGTTTCTGTAGATTTATTTAAGAATGCAAATAAACAAGGGTTTCGAAAACTACAATTGAGTAGAGTTTGAGTATCCCCCCTTCAAAAGATTACTTTGGATTATGAGGCTGAATTTTTTTTTATTCTTTAATGGGGCTGATCTACGATGCATGTAAAGGGAACTAGCGGATCTCCTAAATGCCCTAAAATTCCATGGTTATAGTATAAAGATACAAGCTGATATTTAGATCACAAGATAAAAGTTAAGAATCAAGTATTTCAGTCTTTATTGCTTTTGTGCAGGTATTATATCTACCATTGCTTTCTCTCCGGCTCATACTGGTATGCTGGCAACTGGTTCTTACAGCCAGACTACTGCAATCTACAGAGAAGATAACATGGAACTCTTATACATCTTACATGGTCAGCAAGGTGGTGTTACCCATGTAAGTGCTAGATCATTGGATTTCCTTATGTGAGTTTTGTTTTTTTTTTTTTTTTAAAGAAATTATAGGTGATAAGCTTCAAATTCCAGGTGTTCTTTTCTAAAGATGGGAACTACTTGTATACTGGAGGACGAAAGGTAGAATGCTCTTAACCTTCTCTTTTCCTTTTTTGGAAATATATATAATGACTCTCTCTCTCTCTCTCTCTGATGCTGTGGCATGTGATGTGAACATTTTATTTGGACGCTTATAGAGACTTTGTTATTGATTTATGGGATAAAAGTTGGACCACAATTGCCATGTGATTGGAGTGATTGAACTCATTGTTGCCTCTTACATTATGCAAATTCATTCCATCTGCTGCAAATAGTGATTATCTCTGAAAGATATCCTTCTTTCATGTCATCGACTCGCTTGAATGTTCTTTTGTATGCGGGGTATGGGATTTAAAGTGTCATCTTTGGATTGTGCAGAGTCTATCAGATTGGATTTAATTTTATATAGATGCAGATATAGAATATAACCATAAAGAGAAACATAAACATGGAAAACTTTTTTCCTATTTGTATGGAATGCCTGGGTTTGAATGGGGTTGGGGATATGTGGCAGAAGGGGGATGACGAGGGGGAGAGAGAGAAAAAAAAAGGTGGTTGGGGGGGGGGGGGGGGGGGGGGGGGGGGGGGGTTGGTTGGAGGAGGAAGGGGAGAGAGTGCATGATTCTACCCTGTTTTGTCCAGACACATTGATCTAACAAGCAACTATGCACTCATTGATAATTAGTGATGTTTACTGTGATGAAAAAGGATCTAAGATACTTATCTGTTTCCTTCCTCCCTGTTCCTTCTAGTTTTGACATATGGGATGTTTATTAATTGTAGATGCTGGATAGAATAGGAGAACATATCTAATTCTTTTATCTAGTCACTCTTCACATAGAACGTATGAATAGCGTTGTATCAATTCTGTCCTTGTCCTGTGATCAAACACAGTCATAAGTTCTTAAGTTGTGAAAACCACTGTAGTGTGTTGGGATGGACTTGACATTCAAGAATCGTGAGTAACATTATTTATGCGTTATCTACTTTGATATCTGTCTCTGACAATGTCTCTTCTAAAATCTTTTTATAGGACCCTTTTATTATGTGCTGGGATGTTCGCAAGGCTGTTGATGTTGTCTATAAGTGAGTATTGTTTTCAAGTGACTGGAAAGCTCCTCTTTCTATCCCACTGAATAAGATTAGTTTACTGAAATCTCAGGTCATTAGATGAGAAAGTAGAATATTTCCTGCTATATATGCCTTTCCTTAGGCAAAGTTTTTTCTCTTAAGTAATTGCATTGTTTTTATCATTGTTTTTTGAATCATTGAAGTGACTTTTTTGGTCCCTCAATGTGTTATGTAGATTGTACCGATCATCTGAAGATACCAACCAGCGTATATACTTTGATGTTGACCCTCTAGGTCGACATCTTGGCACAGGCGGTCAGGTGTCATTCTGCTTTTACATATACATTGACCTATTTCAATGATTATCTACTCTTCCTCACATTCTTTGCCTTCAGGATGGTCTAGTTCATATTTATGATCTTCAAACCGGCCAGTGGGTTTCAGGCTTTCAGGCTGCATCAGGTCTGATGCTTTAGAATAGAAGAGTTTCTTTTCTAGTTATGCGTATTATGTTTAGTTTTATTTGATTTGCCTGATAATGAACATTTCCTTGTCTTCTGTGATTCTGCAGATACAGTAAATGGTTTCGCCTTTCACCCCTTTCTACCAATGGCCGCTTCTTCTTCGGGGCACCGAAGATTTGAAGTTCCCGAGGATGATGATGCAGAATTTCATTTAAGGGGTATCACAACCGTCCACCTTTTGCGGTTAAAGCTTTAAAGCATATTTCACTTCGCCTGATTGAATGACTTGGTGATTGTGCTAATTCAATCAAAATTGGGCCCTAGAATCCTCTGCTGGGTTATTTCTTATTCTCGTTCTTCATTTTTTTCCAAAGTCCCACTGGAGGGTCTTCTAGGGCCCAGTGTTTGTGACTTTTGTGTGGAAAAGATATCCTTTTTCTTTTCGACTTCTTGAGCGAGCTGAGATTATGCCATCCTGAAGTTTTTGTTGCCAGTTTCAGTAGCCATATAGTCTATTCTGCTGTTCGTTTGTGATGTGCTTGGATCAAATTGTTCCATGTTTTCTTTGATGGATTAGAGTAGATATCTTAGTAGCGTAAACCATGTATGTGCACGCACTCTGTTTCGATTGCCTCAACAGTTCACTGTTGCCATTGGGTTTCCATCGTTTTCTCTCGTCTTTTGCAGGTGATGAGAACTGTCTCTCCATCTGGAGCTTCGCTTACGATTCTGCAACTAACAGCATTGATGATGGAGACGGTGGCGCAGAAGGTGGTGCTGATCTTGATGGCTCGTCACATGAAAAATGGCAACAGAATTCCTAAGGGATTCTTTCGACTTTGTCTACTCATATCATGGCCGGGACCGATCGAAAACATTCGACGATTGATGGCAAGGCAAATCCATTCCATTAATCTGCACATATCTAGCAATGTCAAACTTGGCGCCTTTCCTAACCACCTTCTTGTAATTCGCTCGTGGGTTCGGGCAGCTGCACAAACTAGAGCTTTGTTTTGTCTTGGTCGTGGTTCGATTAGCTGTAAGTGATATGTATGAAGGAATGGCCAAATGGTGAATATTTTTCATAGAAAGAGTACTTGGGTAGGAGCCAGGACAGGATAGTCTTAAATTCCCCGAGAAGCAGGGGAGCGCTTCGTGGGACGATGTCGTGTGCACGCCCGATTTCTCCCCTTGTCGGGGCGGGGCGGAGGATGCGCGTCGGCTATCTTTAGCTGATGTGGCGCGATCGACTAATTTCATCGTTCGCATGATATGCAATTTTTTTTTATGAATGTGATTTTGGACACATCCACGCGACTACATCAATGTAATGGGGAAGCATCCGCGTCTTGTCCGCGCGAGGGGAGTCGGCTTGGGGGGACGAAAGCGTGCGGGGGTTGGGCCTCACTTGTGAAATGATGAAGAAACGAAATGCGTACGGGTTGGGCCGGCACGTGCATCGATCCATTTTCGAGCGGGCCAATATAAATCTCACCTTAAATGCAAATCACGAGTACTAAACTCTTCGAAAATACAAGTGAGAACTTCGTTTGTTTTATAAAAATTTTGTTTTATAAATATTTTTAAAATTGATCGCTTTAAATTTATAAAATGTATTCGATTGGGCTGGTGTAAATCTCACCTTAAATGCGAATAACGAGTATTAAACTCTTTGAAAGCACAAGCGAGAATTTTGTTTCTTTCGCAAAAAATATAATTTCATAAAATTTTTGAAATTGATCGCTTGAAATTTATAAAATGTGTTTAAACTTTGTTCGTGAGTGATGAATATATTGTGTTTATTTCGATTCTTGCGTCATTTAATCGCTTATTTTTTTTAAATATAGTTAGCAGGCTTATTTATTGGTTTGGCAATTAAAAAAACATCCGAAATGAAGCTGAAGTTAATGAAGATGGTCAAGGATAAGGCTAGTACATTTCAACATGTCTTAGACACGCCTAGAAACAGATTGGTACAACACAGTTGGGATATAGACTCTTCTATTTTCTTGTGAATGTGCTTGTATTCTGTTTTCTTGTAGCATTGCTATTGCATATGAGTTCTTTTGATCTTCTTGAGACCCATGGTATTCTTTCACTCAATATAGCTGCTGCTGCATTAAGTGAAAGCCCTTTTGTGGTACTAGGTTCTCATTCTATTGTATTTTGGTTTTAAAGATTAATTACTATATTTACCTTACCAAAAAATTTACCTTACAAAAAAAAAAAAAACATCCGAAATAAAAAAAAGATATATTTTCTCTTGGCGTGTGGGTCCCACTCCGTTTCCGATCCCTTTATATATGCGATGACACGTTTTAGCGCTCTCTGTGTGCTTGGTGCTGGTTCAGCTTCAGACCGTGGTGGCAATGGCTTCTTTGAAACGTGAAGCTTCCGGAGAAGACGAATTCGAGCTGAATCTCAAGAGGACGAGGCGCGGGGAGGCCCCGGAGCCGGAGCCTGACCGCCGTGTGGTGCTCAACCCCGCCGATTGCAACTTAGGTACCGCCCTTTTCGCCTCCGTTCGCCCTTTCTTTTTATCGGGCCTCTTCGTACTTTCTCGTTGATCGTGTCGGCTTCGCGGAGTGTTTCTCTCTCTGTGCTCGTTCGTTCTCTAACTGTTTTGATGGTATACCGTCGCGTCCCAAAAGTGAGTAGATGAGGGAAACCAGACGTCTCAGCGGAATGATCGCGATGCGTTCTTTCGTTTGGTCCGAGAATTATGCATGCGAGGGGTGTATGTAGTATGCGATCATGTGTCGGCTTCGTCGTCTCGACTCTATCGGTTATTACGGCGATGGCTTGTGCTTTGCTTGGTCGGGAAGCACGGTGTGTGTGTTTGGTCGGCTGAGCGAAATCCAATTGAACAGTAAGGTTCGGTGTTTTAATTTCGGATAACGGTGAGATCAAATCCGAAGAACAGTCCTTTATTGTTAAGATTTTAGGATACTGATGGTTTTCCTCGTCAAGCATGTTACGACATCCATAGTTATATGACTCACTGGTGTTATTGTTTTCGAGAAACGATGGATTGTCAATGTGGGGAATTTCCATCAATTGCCTCATTTTGTGGCATACGTTGCGAATATTTTCCTCTAGTTTTATTTTTTCAGTCGTGGATGATGTTGGGCAAGTTTGTAGGAAAGCATGCAATGGAAATATATGGGACTGTGTAGTGTGGAACTTCATGCTCTTTCTTCAAGTTTGTCTCTGCCAATTGTCAAGTGTATCATCGGTTGCATATATCAAAAGGTCCGAACTCTTTCTTGTTTTGCCGACCGAACTGATGGTGCGACCTCGTGTTCCGTTGTGCAGATTTCAATGTGGAAGGCAATGGGCTTCGAGGATCTGCGCTTCATGAGAAAGGGTTTGCTTATTGCTGGTCTGGTGCTCGTGCTAATGCCGGAATAATTGGGGGGAAATACTGTTTTGGGTGCAAAGTTGTCTCAGCTCAGCCAGTTGAAATGGAAGACACTCCCCATGACAAGCAGCATCTTTGTCGCATGGGTGTATCTACTGGGGAAGAACCGGTGGGAAACCTTGGAGAAAGCTACCGCAGCTTTGGATATGGAGGGACAGGAAAGTTTTCAGCTGCCAATGACTTTTTGGATTATGGTGAAAAGTTTGGAGTTGGTGATACAATTGTGTGTGCTGTTGATCTTGAGAGTAAGCCCCTGGCATCCATAGGTTTCTCAAAGAATGGTAAGTGGCTGGGTGTTGCAAAGCAGTTTGATGCCAGTGGGATGGATCTTGGAGTGGATACTGCAGCAAGTAATTTACCATGGAAATCACTGCTCTTTCCACACATAATGCTGAAGAATGTTGAAGTAGAGATGCAGTTCAGTCTTGAAGATGGATTAATTCCTAAAGATGGTTTTAGGCCTTGGGCTTGTGCATTTGAGGATCAGAAGGCCATTCTGGGTCCTGCCTTCTCTGATATTTGCTGCTGTGAAGTGATGATGATGGTGGGATTACCAGCTTCAGGAAAAACTACTTGGGCTGAGAAATGGATCAAAGAACACCCTGAGAAGCGATACGTGTTGCTTGGAACCAACCTTGTTTTGGATCAAATGAAGGTCTGACTTTGTTTACTTGCATTTCTAGCCTCTTGGTGTTGCATTTATGCTCATTTTTGTCGCTTCTCTGTTCAACCTTGACACAGGTTCCTGGGCTCATGCGTAAGGGAAACTATGGTGAAAGGTTTGATCGCCTGATGGACCGAGCCACCGACATATTTAATATTCTATTGACAAGGGCTGCCAGGACAGCTAGGAATTACATACTTGATCAGACAAATGTCTATAAAAGTGCACGAAGACGCAAACTAAAGCCCTTTGCATCTTTTCGAAAGGTACCTATCTTTCTGCTTTAATTAATGTTAAACTATGCTGTCTAACTTGCTGATTGTGTTTTTCCCTCTCAGATTGCTGTAGTGGTATTTCCAAAACCAGAAGAATTGAAGATGCGCTCTCAAAGGAGATTCAGAGAAATGGGAAAGGAATTATCTGCTGATGCAGTGAATCAAATGTTGGGTATTACGCTCGCTTTGTTCATTTTCATTTCCTTTTCATTGTCTACATCCCGAGGTCTCATGGAACTTAAATTCGATTACTTCTGGCAGTCAATTATGCTTTGCCAACCAGTGTGGATACGCGTGGGTCAGATGAGTACTTTGATGAGGTGATTCTCCGGTGTTGAATATTTATCCCTAACTTTGTGAATTTTCATGCAACTAAGTTTTGGTCATCTTTGCTAGGTCATCTTTGCAGAACTGGACCGAGTGGAATCACAGAGGCATTTGGATGAGATGAAGCACTCTCTTGCCTGTCCTTCCAATTTGAATGTGAAGAATGATTTGTCACCTTATTCTCATGGACCTGCCATGGGATCACATCCTTTGCAGCGAAAGGAGCACGTGTCATCAGGTTTAAGCTTCTCTTCTCCTTGAATTAAGAATATATTAGTTGATATGGAGCATTTTCACATAGTAAAAACCTTTCTTTCACGATATTATATCATATTTATTTCAGTGACTGGAGGACACTGGATGCACTCTCATGTGGCTTCCTCTCTGTTGAATCCCGAATGTCAAGTCCTTAATCGGGTAAGTTCAAGCTCCTCATCTTTTTAGCCTTTGTTCGAATATAGTGTATTTTTTTTTTAAAGTTGGAGGGGTCAAATCCATACTTTTGAATATCTATTATATTTTCATTGGTGAATGAAATTTCTCTTTTTTTTTATTTGGTATAATATCTTCGCTCTGCTCAAATGAAGTTCATATGTATTTGCTCAGAAATGCTCCCTTTTTATTGTCTGTTCTCTGGTGCTATTCAAAGTACTTGATGAATCTCATATTTAAATGGTGTTATCTTAATGGTAAAATGACTGGACACTTGATAATGTGAAAGCTGTGGCCTCAGTTGGATTTGCATCGAGACCATCAGCAGTATAATGTGCCTGGAGCAGCTGCCGCTTCTGCAAGTTTTCAAAGAAATTTCTACCCTGCCAGTGATTATGGTTATCTTAGTATGTCAAGTACCATGGCCAATGTTGGTTCTGACTGTTACCCAATTCGTGGAGCGGATTACTCCTATGGCAGATCAAACATGGCGTACAACAGCGTGCGCGGTGTTTCCACTGATGCATCGTACCTGGGCAATGGGGTTGTGCCTTTCTTAAATGGAGGTGAAAGGGTCTCTTCAGTACCATATTTTACGCCTGGTGCTCCTCTCACTGTCAGTTGGAATCCCAGAGTTTTGCCAGAAACTCTAAGAGGATCCACGTTGATGGAGGATCCGCCGCAGCTGCATGGTAATTAGAACCGATCGACTTATCATCAATTTGTGCTGTTGGAAGCATAGTTTCCTTTGTTGCATTTCATCTCACGTTCATGAATGTGAGAATTCACACTCAATCATGCATATTTCATGAATTTATTCAGGGTTTTCATAATCTAGATTGGTGTCTCATCCAGTTGTACTGAACAGTTTTATGCACAAAAACTCAGGTGCGCACTATGCTGCTCCAAATCCAGGAACTCTGTACAGGAATTCGTCTGCTGACACGCGACCTCCAACAAGGCATGCCCCACCCTACTGGGGGTATAACTGACTGCTTACCACATGTATTATTGCTACCCACACGAGAAGCTATGTTGTCGTGATAGGTTTCAAATCTTGGAAATCTGTATAGATGCACTGGGCACCGTAGGTATTTCTTGAAGAGGCCCATGTAGTCGGTGTCATCTTCTCTTCCATGATCTTGTAATTAGGTCACTCTTCTGTTGGCGACTTAAATGTTTGGCTTCAGATAGCGTTAGGAAGGCGGCTGCAACAAGTTGGTGATGGTAATGAAGTTTTCTGTTCCAGTGTAATGATATGGCGCTCTTCTACATGTTTTGTATTATGTCCCTTTAACAATTTCTAGAACCATTTTTCCTGCGTAGATGCTTGGTTGTTCGTCAATGCTTTCCTTCAGCAATAGATGAGATTGGAATGATCCTTAGAAATATGATATTAGATTCATCAATTACTTATAGACACCTAAAATAGAGATTTGCAAATGCGCTGTGCTGAGATATAAGTCTCTGGAATCAGATGTCCTGACGTCGCAAGATCATAAATCACTAGTCATTTAATGCCATATCTGAAGATAGGGGGTAATCAGCTCTAGGGTGACTAGGTTTGAGATCAGGAACTTAGAACTCACTCTCATCAGAGTTAATTATTGGAACCGGAACCGAACCAGAATCAGCTCCAGATTCTCTGATGAATGAATTATCTTCTCATTCCTGTGGACAGAACACCCACCTAGCGGGGCTAAATTCCTTTGTTTCATTGTAAGTCTGGATTTCTGCTATAACGCATGTCGAGAACAATGAGAAGAGCATATTGGACCATGCTTGAAGCACCTTTTTCTTTTGCAAACCCATCATGAACCAGCTATCCATCTTCTTCGTAGCCAAGCTGAAAGATTCAGTGGTTGTCAACGAAAAAAGAAAGAAAAAGAAGAAGAAAAGAACTACAACTTTTAGCAAATCATGCACATGGAAGTTAGAGGAAAGTCAGCAATGCCTTTGCCCTAAAGCTTCGTGCTGTTTCATTCACCTTTTCAAATGGGACTGGTCCTCAAAGGCGACACCATAACCATAACCATGGCAATTGTCTTCATGAATGGTCCTTCATGAATGGTCCGTGTCAATACATTCCAACTTGCTAGCTCCCACATCAATCTATTCATTTCTATGGTGCTCCAATGCATACCTGGTTGAAATCAGTTTGGTACAATCTTCTGAAATAATCAAGGTTGGTTCACTCGAAGCTTAGACGTTGTTGGATCGGTAACCTTCATGCATCAATCATGCAATTTAAACTAAAAAGCCTATTGTCTCATAATTTGCAAAGGTTGCTGGTGTTCTTTTGAGATTTGGAATAGACGTTTGGTCTTTGCATGTGGACCGACTGTGAAGAGGTAAATGTTCGTCGGGTTCAGGTGAGCAAACGAGGCTTATGACCATCGGAGTCACTAACAATGATTTTGGGAGGATGTGAGCATATATACAAGGCTCTATTTATTTTATGAAAAACAGATAATTTGGAAAACATTTTTTCTTAAAAGTAACTGCTTGAAATAATTAGTTCGTGAGAATTATTTCATTATCAATGGTGGGAAATAAAATAATTTTTTTATTCATCCATTTTGGTAATTGACATAAATGATCATTCTTAAGACAATATATTCCAAATCATCAAATTTCCATAAAATAGATACACTCTATATATAAGCTATGTGCACGTACACGCTAAAGCCATATGCTAAAGGTTTTGCATCTAAGCACACGCATCTCATGACATACAAGACATTCGGGGGTATCTGAAGTAACTACCACATACTTATCGTGCTAGTCATTCCATCTTCTCTCAACTCGAAACTCTTTGAACTCGAAACCCTTCTCAACCTAGATTTGCTAAGCGCTCCAGGCCAAGGAAAACCCTAGATTTACCTAAAACAACTCCCACCAACATTCTGAAATGCTACGAAACCGGCTTTTCTCCACATCAACAAGAGGATAAAGCAGTTCAAACCTCAACATGAAAAACTGAACAATTCAACAGATGACATGCTCGGCCTCTGACGGAGAGAGAGAGAGAGAGAGAGAGAGAGCTCTTTCCTTGAATACACAGCACGAGGAACTGTCCTCAATCATGGACGCAAGAGGGCGAGAGGAGACGTGGCTATTGGGACACGAGCTGTAAAATTTTCCTTTTTTTCCAAAAGCGAAACGCGACAAACTTCCGCAAGAGAAAGCGATGCCTTAAAGAGTGGGGGGAAAAATATCCCTCACTCATCCTTGAATATCACGAGACAAGACCCCGATGTCACAGCGGAAAAAGCAAAGGAAAGTCGTCTTTGATGCCTCTGAGATTAAAAGGAAGTGAAGCTTTTAAAGAACATGAACGGATGGCCTCAAAAAAGTTTGGCGGGCATGATTCTGATAAGGGATGATGGTGGCCAAGAAACCAATCCACCCTCCACTAAAGTTTGTCCATCACATTCCCAATATTTCCAAGAGGAGAAAAAAAAAAAGAGCCCTCCACGAAGTATTGAAATTGGCTTGGTAAAATATTTAATTCTAATATTTCTGTAAAATGAATTATTGAATACATGATCTGGACAACAATGATTTCTCTAGGTGAGTATTTTATATACAATGTATCTCACAAACAAAAATAATCTCATGTCAAATCAAGCACAAAAGCTTACTATCGGCCTGAAAATGATCTCGAGAGTACATTGAACCTATGCATTGAAAAGTACACTCGTAATCTAGATGCTCTCAGGAATGTCCAATTCGAGTCCCAGTACCTGTCAACATCAACAAGAATTTGATTTCTTTCGTCACATTATTAATTCAAAAATTATGAGAATGTCGAATTGAAACTAATTATTGATTGGTAAGCCTTGCATTTTCAAGTTTGCCTAATATGATTGAAAGTCCTGTCGAGATAAGTCCTGCCGTCACATGCAAGTATCTACAATCAATATGATGTGGAGTTGTCGATTGTATTATAATTTGAAGGTTTCTTATAAACTTTAACGAAAACTTACCTAATAAAATAGCTAGTCCAAGCTGTGGTGAAAATCATTCAAAAACCTTCTATCTCTTCTCCCCCCCCCAAATAGTCCTAGATACTTTTATATGGATCTATACTGAAGATGTGGATGTTAAATTATTGCTTATATCAATCAAATAGGTTATGCACACTTGTATACGTAGGAATAACTAATTAATAGTTTTTTTCCCTTCAAATTGTTAATAAAGATGCGATGAAAGAAATTATGTTTCTATGAGAAATCATTGGGGAAACTACTTTTATAGAACTGAAAATCGATTTATGAACATTGAAATTTTAACATTTTCAGAAATAAATTTCCTTGGACGCCTTAAGCTGATTTGCCCGTGCTAACTCGGTATATACCGTAAATAGTATCAAAACAGAGTTTCATATTTCCCTCGAGTATTTTATGAAAAAAGATATAAATCGGTCAACAATGGAAGTCAAAATAACAATAATAATAAGCCCTTGGTCAATCCTGGTAATTTCACAGTGAAAGGTGTACTTTAGACACTTTCTCTTCTGCAACTCCACGACTTTTCCTTCCCCCAACGATTTTCTCACCCCCCCTCGAATGCCCTTCTCTCTCCTTCTTCTTCCCCGAACTCCATGGACGGCAATGAAAACCCACCGCCGCCGCCGCCGTCTCTGCTGCGCACCGTCACGAGCTCCTCCATCGCCGCCCTCGCCCACCTCTCCTCCCTCTCCGCCCACCCTCTCTTCTCGAGCGCCTTCGCTTTCTACGCCCTCGTCCTCCTCTACTTCCCGCGCATTTTCATCCGTGTCCTCCTCTCCCCCGTCCTCGCCATCACCGCCGTCTCCCTGCTCGCCCTCCTCCGCCTCGGCGCCGCCCAGCGAGCCCGGAGGTCGGAAGGCTCCTCCGCCGTAGCCGAAGAGAGCCGGGTCGGGACCGGCGAGAAGAGCGCGGAGCTCCGGCGGCGGGATTCTTCCAGCGCCGACGGTCGCCAGTCGGGATTGGGTTCCGCTCCGAGCGCGCGCTACGAGCGCTTCTTCGTGGAATGGAACGTGAAGGCGCCTCTCGAGGTGATCTACGAAGAGTACGAAGGGGAAGGAGACGAGGAAGAAGACGAAGAAGAAGACGAAGACGGAGGCTGCTTCAATTTCGGGGGACTCGAGAGGTACCCGTCGCTGTCGATGTGCTATCCGGACTCGGACTCGGACTCATCGTCGCCGGGCGGCGACTTCGGCTTCGGCTCCAAGTCGGGCTCGCCGGAGAACCGCGCCTTCCGGTGGGACACGGAGGACGGAGGGGAGGAGGGGTTGATCGAGATCGAGCTGGATTTGCCCGGCGGCGAGGAGGAGAACTTGATCGAGATCGACATTATCTCCGGCGAGAAAGCATGGCCATGAAAGGTTAGACTAGACTCGGTTTACACATCAAATTGACACGAATTAGAGGGCGAATGCGAAGATCTTTTGAATTTCTTTTTTTTTTCCTTCATTTGTTCTCTTTGTTTTTTTTTTTTGATGAGAAATTGAAATCTGTGAAGAAGAGGAATGGGGTCATCAATCTAAAGAATTTTATTTTTTTTTTGGAATGAATACTTTCTTTATTTAGAAAATATAATCCATCAATTATTCAAATTTCTTTTTCCGTGCCGTCGTCGTCTAAATTATCAGAAATGCTCTCTTCATTTACCAGCTAAAATATTAAATTTGAGACATTTCAGAATTTCTAGAAATTATCCGAATAGGGATTTTCAGTATCATAAAAAGAAATTCAGTATTTTTGATGGTATTAAAGCCTTTCTGTTATGCACCAAGCTTTGTTTTGTTTTGTTTTTCTTTTAAATCCGGAGTTATGCGCCTTAGCTACTTCATGAGAAAATGGCCAAAACATGAAGGGACAAAAAGGACTTTTCAGTGTAGTAAACGACAAAGGATGACGATATTGCACCGCCCCCGACCTGAAGACCCGGTTTGCTGTGCCCCGCCCCGATAGCCCGGGCCCACTACGTCTATAAATAGTAGTTAGCTCCTTCATATTTTGAGGGCGTCATTGAATTCTTGCTTCTTGTCTCATTGTCCGCTAATTTTACTAATTAATTAGTGTGCCATATCAAATTAATACTAATTTTACATAAAAATAGCACCCAATGGTGGATAGCTATATTAATTAAGAGCTTATCTCCCATCGCTGAGATCAATGATTCAAAACCGCAAATTATACTAGCGTCTTAAGTGAGGTTATGGTGTTGAGGTCCTATACTAGTTTCTTCCGAGGTATAAGGGCTCGGCTCTTTGATGCGTCTGGGTACGGGAACACATGGTAGAGTCATCGATTACAAAAAAAAGCCCTTTAACGGTATTATTAGGCAATTGAATTTTTAAAGCTTAAAAGTATTTGACAATAATAATACCTTTTTTATTTTCTATCTTTTAAATAAATAAATTCTTGCCTGGCCAAATTATGTATATATATTTTATATTTTTTTTTTTGGTGGTAGAGGCGGGTCCATTTACTATTTATAATTTTCAAAAGTTTGCCCATCATCGTGGCTAATGCAAGGAGAACATGCCATGTTCATCAAGCAGGTTGGAAGAGAAAACATTGGCATGCAAGGTGACGCGACATACCAAAGGAAAAATGGGATAAGAGCCAGAAAATAACAATAATAAAATGAAAAATCTTGGTCAACGCGAGTATATATAAGAGTGGCATATCTGGTCAAAGATTTCTTTCTGCCATCTTTGTTGCTGTATTTTTTTTTTTAAATTTCCATCATTAAATTGGAAAGAGAAAATAACAAAATTAATTCGAGAAAAATTCCATAATAATGATTTAGGATGTGGCAATTTTGTTCCACATTTCACCTTCTAGGATTGACTACTGGGCTGGGGAACAACGCTGCGTAAATATTCCAAAGACCCAAAAGTAATTGCCGTGAAAATTAATGATTTAGCATATACATTTCCTTGTATTATCAGGCCTTTTATCATCTCTCTATTTCTGGATTATAGACGCTGACATAAGTTGACATCAGAGGAGGCTTGTGGTGTCTACGAAAATGAAAAGTTCTTGATTCAATTTTATTTCTTACATATATGAAAAATGAAAAATCGACATGCAAAGTCAGCCATTAATTCAAACCGCAAGCTTAATTCGATCGAAATTCGAACAACCATTAGACATCTGGGGAATTATTCAATTAGCATGCTGTTTCAATTTACACGCTATTGCTGTCATAATTCAAATTTAGAATATTCTGTTCAAGGACTGAATGTAATCATACGAGTGAAACGATGTGCAAATTAATTATCATTCAATTTCAATTGACACGTAAATCAAGCTAACGCATGAGATCCTTAATTTGCAATACAAATAGAAACAAATAGTATTGCTATAATTAGTCTCGTACGAAACAACATGAAAAGGCATTTTCCCCCATAGAGTAATTTGCAATACAAATACAAACGAATAAGAAAGAACTACACCCATTCAAGTAAAAAAGGAAAAACAAAAGTAGGAGAAGAAATGAGCTTACTGCATCTATAACATTGCATTATGGCATTTATGGTGATGTCATGCAAATTTGTCATATATATGTAAACAACTTTATATGTTTATCTCCTTTTTTTTTGTTACAGAAGTTCGTGCAAAAAAATGCATTGGCTTGGTTCACATGCACTGTTTTATGCCCATATGCTAGTGCATTTTGAAAAAAAAAATGTTGTTGGAGTTTTTTTTTTACTTTATAATATGAGATTTATTAAAATAAATCCACATAAAATAAAAAACCTTAATATATAGAACAATATATTACAAGACATAATTCGAAAATAGTTATAAAAGCTGCAACTATATTTTTTTTTGGACAAATTAATTGTATATTTCGATATTTTGAGAATCATATTGACAAAATCATTTTTTTTTTTGGAAGTGGGAAAGTTAAATTTAAACTAAGTAGATTTCTTTTTTTGGTAAATTTTTATGCGTATAAAGTTAAAATAATTAAGTTTTTATTGGTCTTTTCAACGATTTTCTTTTGGCTGATGTTTCAATAGATGTTGATCGTAGGCATTTTGCATTGACTCCATTCGACCCTCGTACAATTTGGATTAAGTAAGTGTCTTGCCAACAAAAATTATCCAAGAGCCTTCGAAGTGCATTTATTTGGAGTAACAATCGTTCTTATGCTATGCATGGAATCGGATTCACGGTTTACATTTTATTTTAATTTTGTTTTCTCAGCCAAAATAAATTTTTGGGATAATTTTATGAATCGAGGGCATATATTTTAAGGGTAACTCCAGTAACAAATGCAATTTCTATTTCTTTACTCAAATTTAAATTGGATTAAAGACTTTATAAATAGAATTATTAAATGTTGAATTCTTTTTGTAATCTAATGACCTATTAGTGATTGTATCTTAGTAAGCAATTTTTGCGATACCATTTTTCGATTTTTGAATTCCAATTCTCTAATTAAATCTTAATTCGATTGAAGAATTAAGTGAACCGCTACACTAGATCTAAGAACAAAGAAGAAATAGATAGGTGCTTACCTGATCCTCTGTCCATTGTATAGTTTTCCATCAAGTAGGATTCGAGGAATGTGAGCGATTTTTGGCTAATCCTTGCCAGTTGTTGATTGACATCTCTTGCTTAGTTCACCACAACCTTTGACGCGTAATTCTTCGAGGACAGTGAGGGACTGGATTCCTTGCGGCATAAATGATAAGTCGGGACATCTGACCAAGCGAAGTTATATAAGATGTGTATGATTAGGCAGCCATTCGGGTATAGTGGTGAAGCTCGGGCAATCACAGAAAGCAAAAAAGTTCCAAAGTGCAGGCAGACTCATCGAGACATTGGAGCAGCTCCATCAATCATTCGAACTTTTCTATTGACAGTGAACAAAGATTCGAAGGAAAGCTGGACTTGCTCTCCTGAGTCAACACGAGCTTGCAATTGGCGATCATCAAGGTCTCCAAGGAGCTTAATTCCCAAAAATGGCAGAGATATTGGTCTCCTAAGATTAAACATTTTTAATTGCCGAAAGCGAGTCAGTCGGCAAGTACCTTCAAACAAAATTTGGACGTTTTGGCATCCACTGAGTACTAACAATACAGATTTTCCAAGTATTGGATTCCACATTCTAAGGCTAATGAGCCTTTTCATATTATCGGATAAATAGCCTAGCTCTGAGCAACCATAGAGACTTAAGTTTAGGAATCTCCGCAGCTCACAAATAGTATGTGTAAGCTTCTTCAATTTCTAGTTTCCACTGAGAAGTCAGGACCTCAATTGCTTCAAGTTGCTTGTGGAATTAGGTAGCTTCTTAAAACAACCATTCTCCAAAGCTAGATACTGCATGTGGTCACACTTGGAGATGCATGTTCTAGCAAACTCTCTACTAAGAACTTCATCTTACTATGAACTGACATCCAATTGCATGGAACCTCTTTGAAGTTGGTTTTGTTACCCCATCAAAATTTGAGATTCCCTCAAACAGAAAGCTAGAAAACAAAATGTATTGAGCTCCTTTAGAAATCTCCATAGTATAAGAGCAAACAACATAGCAATCATTTTGTCCCCCAATTGTTGCAAGTGAATGGACTAGACCGTGTGACTTATAAGTTAATGCTGATTTGGCCTCCTCAACTTCTTAGATCTCTTCCACAACTCTTCAATGTACTCAACACCAAAACATCTTCCAATGCTAGTTTTTACCTTGTTGAACTAATGAGTCCTAAACTATCCATAACCTAACTAAATGAGTGCTATGCATTACATTTCCATCGGGAAAAGGACACGGCGTGGAAAAAATGATTTAGCGGGGACAGTAAATGATCATAGCTAAGTTTAAGAGCCGTCAGAATGTCCCTTTTTTTCTTCCACTAACTTCTATGTCCAACTTTCTCTTAATGGGCTCATTACCGTACTTCGTTCTTTGTGTAAAGTACACTCCCTTGAGTCTTCACAAGGAGAGGAACTCCTCGACATTTTTTTGAAAATGTCATTTCCAATGTTGAGGAGATCGGGCTGTGGTTGCTTTTCCTTTCTGATCAAATGCCCATTTTTAGAACAAGGTCACGAAGTCTTCATGAGAAAGATCTTTTAGCTAATGCGCTGGATGGTTGCCCATTATAGAAGCGACTTATGGACTGCACGTTGTTACAGTTACCTTGCTTCCAAAAATGAAGTTCCAAGGAATTAGGTTCATGGAATTGGACCAAATTGACCACCGTACCCTCAAATAAATCAACAAGTATGTTTGATATAGTTGTGAATGGAGTATAAAATGTACTGTGAAGTGTTGTTATATATGTTTTGAAATTCAAACACTTCAAAGCTAGATGAGATAATTTCCTAAAAGCTGCTGCGAACTGTCGTAGCATTGGATATGCTGTAGCATTGGAAATAAGAGAATTACTCATCCACTTCGAGAAGGGGGGAAAATAGCACTAAAGATGTCAGTAACAAAGCTTCCATTAGATAGGGAAGACTCATATATACTTAAGAACCAAGACTTCTGTTGGGTTCTTATCCCACTCTTCTTTTCTTAGGCATGTCATGTCCCTTTTCATGCCCATATATTCCCTTCACCTGCTCAATGAACACAACGTTCTTTGGAAAAAGGGAAATTGCACCTAAAACCCACGTTCGTCGGAGGAGAAAAAGAGTTCTCCCCCAATCTGATGTGTCTATGACGTTCTCGATTTGAAAGGAAGCACGTCAAGTCTTCGAAGCTTCGTTGTCCGGTTGAATCTCTATCGAAGAGCAAGATTTGCAAGTGCCTCTCTCATAAGAAACCGACATTGGGGCAACTGAGAAGTGGGAGAAGGGAAGGGCCGTTGAGGAGTGAAAATACTGATGTTTGTAGGAAGCGAGAATTTCTACCACCATTTCTGACCGTCAATTGGTCATTCACGGCCTTCCAACCATCCCCCCTAGTCTGGATCTAGCTCGCTCTCCATGTCATTGATCGTGACCTTCGACTTGTTCATGTGCTAAGGAGCAATTGGGGCACGAACGCTCGGGTGGAGTGTCTTTTTTGTGATCGACTGGAGGAAGATGGGTATTGCTCGGTCTGAAAGGCGCTCCAACGAGGGCAGTGATTCGACGGGAACAGATCGCCTGCAGTAGTGCAGTACTACTGTAGGCGATCTTGGACGTGCTAGACCCAATGTCTTATGAGATCTGCCGACGTTGGCTTACTGATATGGAAATCTGTTCAAGCTGTGCGTGCCTTAATTTTCTCTTCATTTCGTGAATAGATTTAGTATATTTTCCAGATCATATTCGGATTGATCTTAAGCCGACTTTGTCATTCTAAATGGCAATGCCTCACCGAACTCCTCAGCTTCTTTGTGACATGGTCTCTGCCAACTTCTTCCGATGCTTGGTTTTCATTCGACGGACGTATCGGTTCACACGCTCTTTCAAAACATACGCGAAACATAGCCGCGGTAGTCTTTGGGAAGCGGCATATTGTTGTAACAAAGTCTTGAGTGCACGAAGGGTGTTGTTTCTTTGTACTGATTCCCACACTGATATTCTCTCTTGTTGATGCATTTCTCGACAACTCGGACTGTGCTCGCGAAATGTGCATGTTCTCGCTAGTAGTCGAATGCCCATATCAGAAAAAGAAGGAAAAGTGTCCGGAGAAGAAAGGCCTTTAACTTGCATGCTGATACATATCCCACGAGGGAAGTGACTTCGTGCCCGCGGTTCGCCGAAACTAGAAAAACTTCACTTCGCGCCTTCTATGAACAAATTTCTCATCTCATTCCGCTTGCCACGAGCACAACCATTGTCCTATACGTCGTCTTGCACGAGGAAAAGTTTCCTTCCATTAACTTTGCAATTGCTCAACGTCCGAGGTATCTAATAGCGGCTGGACCTCTAATCAAACCTTGACAGGTAGCCTCTCTCAAAGACATTTTCCAGAGTTGTCCTTAGACCAAAATCATTGGAAATGCATACCCTTATTCTCAAATGGAAAACCGTTTTTAGACCTTTCCGTCACTGTACACAACTTAGCAATCACCGCTACATCCCGTCCTAATTATCGCTGGAGAGCAAGCGATTTGAACCGGCTTAGCACACTCTCAACGATGCCAAAAAGGATTGATTTGGCCATTTTTTTTTTTCCATTGGGAAAAACAGTAAGGGGTATCAAGAGAGCTTCGTGAACCGTAGATAATGGACGCCAGTCACCTCTTGTCTTCTTCGGTAGAAGATCATAATGTCTACACTAAAAACCGTTTCAACTAAATGGATCACAGAGGCTATACATGAAATCAACCGAGGAGGTTGCTGAACTTATGAGGAACCACAGCATACCCAATCATGAGTCCAAACAGAAGTACTTGGGAGACTAACTCTGATGAAGGCTTTGTGCAGACAACAAAACATTCATTGTTCATGCGATTAGCCTCTGTGAATTCATATTCTAAGATTCAGTCTTAGGAGCAACAGGAAAAGAAGAATCTAATCTTCCTATGTAGAAGTGAAGTCCAACAAATCCAAAACGAAAATGAGGTGGTTTTCATGATGCATTATTTCTGGGAAACTCTTTAAGCAGTCTAGTGGAACAACTATAGAAAGATCAAGAGTAATTGACGCTCATTCACCAAATAAGACATGATGGTATGGTGCGATATCATTCATTGTATGTGGATAAAAGATAAAGCAAAGCGATAATTCAACAATCAGTCTCATACAATACGAATTATGCATTTTCTCCGTAGAGAAATTTGCAATATAAACACACACCAATAGCAAATAACATCACTCATTCACAGAAAGAAAGACACACATATGGTATCAGCAACCATTTATTTCATCCATGAAACTAAAAGAGGTTGACGAAGGATTAGCCAGGGGTACGTCCAAATCTTTGCGGAGATCTACATGGCGAGCCGAGTAGATCGTGGGAGTTCATCTGCTAACCAAAGAAAAATAAATTGAGTCAAGAGAATATGTAACATAGGATTATGGCGTTCGTTGCGGTGTCATACAAATTTGTCATTCCTTTTCTACAATAGACGAACTCTTTTGGAGCTAGATGGAACCAGGTGATGGCCCTAATTGGCTTTCCTATAGGACAAACGACCCACAAAATTCCCCACCATCACTTTGACCTTTTGTTAATTCAAAACACTAAAAAGAACTTTCACGACCTTTGAGGCAAGGATATTCGTATATATTAATTTCGTAATTTTTTAAATTTGAACAGCATTTTAAATTTTAACGAGGAAGCAAAAAAAAGAGAAAAAAAAAGAAAAAAGCTTTTCATCCTTGCTTAATGGAAAACAAACATACCCCAAAATTGTCGAGTTGAAGTCACTAACCGGCAAATCCGTAGCTCCGTTGGGCCATTTTTCCTGACAAATAATTAAAGATGTTCAATTCAGTAAGAAAAGGAGATCCCATTGTTGTAGAAATATTCTTAGCCACATAAAATTTTCACTTTTACATGTCGTCTTGCGTCTTGCGAGAGTTTTTGAATCAAATATGATTGCCTAAAAGTAAAAATTCTTGGTGAAATGAAAGAAAATAAAACAAACATGATTAGAAACTAGTTATAAGAAGTTGAACTCGTGAAAATAGGTATGTGCAACTATTTTGAATGGACAAATTAATTGAATATATCAATATATTTGTAATGTGTTTGAGAAAATTATTATTTTTTGAAGTGGGAAGCTAAAATTAAAAGTTAATAAATCTCTCTGTGCAATAACTTTTCGTGCGTATAAAGTTAAAATAGATGATGTTTTTATTGGATGAATTTATCTTCATTAACAATTGTTTTGGCTGATGTTTCTATAGATGTTGATCCTGGGCATTATGATAATTTGTATTAAGCCAAGTGTCTTGCCAACAAAGATTATCCAAAAGCCCTCAAAATACATTATTTGGAGTGGCAATCTTTCTCGTGCTATGGAAGGATTTGAATTCATGGTTTAAAAACTTTTTTTTTTGTTATCCGATTAAAACTTTTAAATAGTACTATGAATTGAGCATAGAGTTTTAAGTATAACTCCAGTATTAAATGCAACTTTTAATTTTTTGGTTACATAATATTGAATTCCTTTTGCAATATGATGTCCTTGTATTGATGGTATCCATGTAAATATTTTCTTCATGTCACGTTTTTCTTTTGTTGATTGCAAATACTTTAATTAAATTTCAATTTATCGAAGAATTAGGCAACTAAGAATGAAGAAGAAATAGATAGGGACATGTTCACTAGAGTCCTAAAACTTGTGGCGAAAGTACAAGTGATTCCTAAAACTTGTAGCGAAAGTGCAAGTGAGTCCTAAAACTTGTTAAATTTGTTCAAATGTGTCCCTCTGTTGACTCCATTAATTATATCAACAGAAAATGTTGACATGGTGCCAGCGTGGCATTTTTTAATATATCCTTTAAGAAACAGAGGAGCAACGTCGTAGAAAAAATAAAAATATAAAGTAAATTAAATTTTAATAAATAATTTTTTAATTAAAAAAAGGAGATTATGTTTACATTTTAATTAATTTAATTCAAATTTTAAATTTGAAAATGTTTAAAATATAAAAATTTAAAAAAATTCTTTCTTTCAAACTTTTTTAAATTTTAAACTTTTTTAAAAATTTTTAATTTAAAAAATTAATTACGTCTTAAAGGATATATTAAAAAATTGGACTTGGTAAAATTTTTAAAAATGTAAATTTAAAATGTAAATTTTTTAATTAAAAAAATTAAAATTAAAATGCATTATTTTATAGTTTAAATATTATTTAATTAAAATATAATTAAAATTTAAAATTATATTTTAATTAAATAATATTTTAAAATAATATTTTAATTAAATTAAATTTTAAATAATTAAAAATTATAAAAAATTTAAATTAAATTAGAAATTCAGAGCAATTTTCTATTAAAATATTTTTTTAAATTAAAATTTTATTTTAAATACTAGTTTAATTTAAAAAAATACTTTTTTAAAAAAAAATTTTATTTATTAAATGTAATTTAATTTATGTCTTTTAAAATTTCTAATTTTTTTTCCTAACATGATGCTTACGTGTCTTAAAGGATATGTTAAAAATGCCACCCAGCGCCACGTCGGCATTTTCAGTTGATTTATTTAAAAGAGTTAACGTAGGGTCTCATTTGAACAAATTTGACAACTTTTAGGGTTCGATTGTACTTTTGCAAGTTTTAGTACTTACTTGCACTTTCTCTACAAGTTTTAGGACTGTTAGTGAATATGTTCCAAATAGATAAATGCTTACCTAATCATCCGTCTGCTCTACGAATGGAGAATCAACTCGGATTCGAGGAATGTGAGCGATTTTGGGCCAATCCTCGCCAGTTGTTGGTTGGCATCTCTTGCTCAGTTCACCACAACGAGAAATCCATAATTCTGTGAGAGCGGTGAGGGACTGGATTCCTTGCGGCATAGATGATAAGTTGGGACAACCAATCAAATTAATTGATCTGAGACGTGTATGATGGGGCAACCATCCGGGTATAGCAGTGAAGCTCGGGCAAAACCAGACAGAAAAGACCTCCAACTTGCAAGCAGACTCATTGAGACACTAGAGCAACTCCATCACTTGTTCGAAACTTGATATTTCCAGTGTGCGAAGATTCGGAAAAGAGGTAGAGTTGTTTCCCTCGGTCAACACAAGCCCGCAATCATGAATTCCCAAGTGCTCTAGGGCAATTAGTTCCACAGAAGGCAGAGATATTGGTCCCCCACAATTCATAATTACCAACTTCCGAAGACGAGTTAGTCCACAAGTGCCTTCAAACACGACTTGGAGATTTTGGCAATCAACAAGTGCCAAATATTGTAGATTTTCTATGTATTGTATTCCACATTTTCGCAGACTTTTCGCTTTTGTTGTTAAGGTTAGGTCTCTAAGGCTGATGAGTCTCCTCATATTTTTGGGTAAATCACCTAGCTCTAAGCAACCTTGGACGGATAAGTACAGCAAGCTCTGCAACTCACAAATGGTATCTGGAAGCTTCTTCAATTGCTTGTTTCCATTGAGTAATAATGACCTCAATTGCTTCAAGTTACATATGGAACTTGGCAGCTCCTCAAAACTACCACCCTCCAAATCTAGGAGTCGTAGGTGGTAGCACTTGGAGATGCATATTCTAGCAAAATCTATAGTGATAACTATATCATCAGGATAAAATTGAATTATAATTGCACGCAGCCTCTTTGAAGTTGGCTTCCTCAGAAAAGGTGGGACTCCATCAAACTTTGAGATTCCTTTTGACGAATTGCTAGAGAACGAAACGTACCGAACTCCTTCCGAAATCTCTGTAGTATTTGGGCCAACAACAGAGTAGTTATTTTGTGCCACAAACGTTGCAAGAGAATGAATTAGATCATGCACTTTGAAAGTCAATATTGATTCAGGCTCATCGACTTCTTGGATCAACGACCTCTTCCACAACTCTTTGACGTGTTCAAGAGTAACGTCTTCCGATGATAGTTTCTCTGTCGTTGGACTAATTAGTCCCAAAGCCACCCATAGAATATCTAATTCAGCACAACCAATTATATGTCCTTTTCGAAAAAGTGAGAATGTGGAGAAACAATGTTTTAAGTGCCATGGTAAATGATCATAGCTAAGTTTCAGTACTGGCAAAATGTCATTTCCTTCTTCCAATAACTTCCATGTTTCGCTATCTCTTATTTGTGCCCAATGTCGTTCTTCAGGATTTGAGTAAAGTACACTCCCCAAAGTTTTCAGAAGGAGAGGAACTCCTTGACATTTCGGGACAATGTCATTCCCCATAAGAAGGAGATTGGGATGTGTTTGCGTTTCCCTTTGGTCAAACGCCCATTTTTTGAACAAGACCATGGAGTTTTCAGGAGAAAGGCCCTTTAGATCATGCGCTCGATGAGTACCCATCATACGAGCAACTTCTGAGCTACGTGTTGTTACAATTATCTTGCTTCCTTTAGCTCCTCCAGTCAGTAGTGTTTTCAAGTCCTCCCATCTAATGCGGTCGTGGCTCCATATGTCATCCAAGACCAGTAGAAATTTCTTGTCTTTGATGGTGTTTCGCAGAATGGTTTGCAATTGCTCAATATCTGAGTTACTCAAGCTTTGGTCAGTTGAACTTTCGACGATTCCTTTGACGGTTTTTTGCAGATCAAAATCCTCAGGTACCCATACCCATAGTCGCAATTCAAAATGGTTTTTCACTTTGTCGTCGTTGTAAACTAATTTAGCTAGGGCCGTCTTGCCCATACCTCCTATTCCGACAATGGGGATCACCGATGGGTTCTCGTCACTTGACTGCATCAACATCTCAATTATCTTTTGTTTATCATCATTTCTTTCGATAACATCCGACTTGTTTATAAATGAGTGAGTCATCTCTCGTGATCGCATTTGTGCTGCGCCACTCCACACTCCGCTTGGTAAGATCAAATCGGTCCTTCTCGATGGAAATATTGGATAATGCCCCCCTAATCTCCTTGATCTTATGACAGATTCTTGCACGGAGTACTAGTGGATTAGAGGGGGAAAAGAAGCGGCGTACCTTCACCTTGACGCCCCCATACCGAGTGGTTACCTGCTTCCGTAATGCTTCACACTCGACTTCATCGAGCACATCCTCCGCATCGTACAACACGTCTCGAAGCCTACGTAGCCACAGTTGCAGGCTGTGGTTCTTCCCCTGCTTCTCCTCAGCATCTAACAACACGGCGGTAATGGCATCCAAAGTATTTTTAAGCTCGTGGATCTGATCTTCAACGCCATAGATTGCGACGGCTGCTTGGAATGCGGGTGTTGCTATCATCCCCAACACACCCTGGGCAATGCTGAAAAGGAGTGATTCAGCCATGCTAAGTGATTGGAAGATAAATTCAGGTTGTTTGGTTTGAGACCAATAAGGACACACAACGTCTTCCTATAATGAGTCGGTTTATATATAATGATGGCTTGCTTACATTGGATGAAAGGGATGTTCTTTCCTTGCGAGTGGCCTGCGAGATACCAGAAACATGCTTTTCTACCTTAATCTTTATCTTTGCTTTCCTGGGAGTGAAGAAAGAATCCAGATAACTTCAAAGGTCCGATCTCGTCGAAATATCTGTACTTCACTTGTGTATGTAATTCACCCGAAAATGATTGTCCATGTGGCTTAGGATAGTTAGCCGACGGAAAATACTTTGATAATCCACAACAAATCCTGCCTAAACATATAATTAGTTGATGATGAAAACATTCTTTTGTCAATTGACTTTGGTAAGCAATGAAGGCGAGTATCTTTAATTAGCAAAATGTTCTCTTAAAACTATTGACTTTTCCATGAAACAATCCTCCATCAGCACCTCGTTTTTGGAGATGATCCCGAACAATAAGGAGGTTAAGAAGGGATTATCCATTTGATCAAAGGTCCGAGTTGGCATATGAAGAAATCAATATAAAGAAAGGTGGAACAATAGAGAAGGACCAAACGCTAATTCTGATTCAACCATTTCAAACGAATAAGGCTATCTCAGTTTACCAAGCAAAGAATCAAAATATAAGCATATGCTAATAGTGTCTGCTATGAAGCAAAGTGGAACAGAGTGACATATGGATGCGACTTTCTTGTGATGTGCTGATTCATCGCTTTTAAAATTATTACTTAATGATGAGCACTCGTTTTCTAAATTAATTTTTTTTCGAGGGTCTATTTAGTTTGCGGAAATATTTACAATTTTCATATTTTATGAAATTGATAAGGAAAATAGCTTGATATTTTACTCTTTTTTTTTGCTTGAAAATGTGTTTGGTTTGTGGAGAAGAAAATTTGATAGAAATGAAACTATGAGGATTAGGATTGGTTTTAATGCTTCTAGAAAGAGTACCTATCAATCTGTTTCAATCGCCCAATTACCCATTATATTGCAATTTGTTTCAAGAGTTTTCGATTTATGAAATTAAAAGTTCTCAAGTAGTGAAATTTAGATTTTAGCAAATTATAAGTAAAAATTAAAGGTCGATCCAGATGGTCAAACTGCTCCAAAATTTCATAAACCGAAAAATCTGAGAGTGGGAGCGATTCTTAAGATTTAATTTGTATATGTTCCCAAATTGTAACCATGTTGAAAGTAGTTAATTCGACAAAGTAGCACTCGCTTGTGTTGCGTTCTCCATTAAAGCATAAAAGTAATTTTTATTTTTGTAAGGGGTTGATATGATATATACATGCATATTTTTTTTTGGGATGGACACCAAAATTTTGAATTTTATATTGGATGAAAAATGGAAATGAGAAAGAAAGGAAAGAAAAAGAAGAGAATATAGACATGCTTCTTGGTCAACGTGGGAAACTATGATTTGACAATTGGGACCAACGGCCAGCATTACTATTAGAGGATCGGGTCGCTCTTTCCCCAATTTCCTCCCTCACCCGAAAATGTCAGAAAGTTTTCGGTCTTTACTTTCGTTCTTTACAATTTATGACATGCATTGTTTCAATAGGTAATTTCATATGGGTAGGTTGCGAGAGCACAATAAAAATAATTCATAAATTTTGACTTAATATATAATAACTTGAAATTTTTAATTGGTTTGGTGTAATCCTTAAACTATTTTTAAATGTGCTTTCTAGTTAGCGAATTTTTTTATTCATTCAATTTGGTCCATCAATTTTCAGTAAAAAATACTTTTTTTTTAAATTAGACTATTGACTGAAATTGAGATTTCTTTTTGTCAATTCCATCCATTTCCTAAATCAATGAAGATATTATTGTCTTTTAATTATTTGTGCGTTTCACCTCTTTGGCCTTTACAAGTATTACCATAGTTCCATTTAAATATTTGAGCTTTAGATCCATATGATAGTAAAAGTAGAAACATATTTAGAATTTTATTGAATTGATATTCCTGATATTGCAATTCACCGATTTACATATTTACCTAAATATAATTAAGAAAAAAAGAAACACAAAATCTTGATAATTTGATCAATTTTAAAAAGTGGGAATGAAATTTAAATTAATATAAGTACCTAAAATCACTTGATGAATAAATATCATAATTAAATATTCTTAGGAAAATATTTTTAAAATAAAAATAATATGAATCCAATATAAGTGTAAATGAGGTTATGTTTTGCTATTATAGAGATTATAAAGTTAAAATTTATCTAAATCGAGCTATACTGATATTAATAAAGACCAAAAAGGTAAAAAAAAGTAATAAAAACACGCCATATGTTTTTGTTGAATTGGGAAATGGATTGAAAATGAAGAATACTCTAAAATATTTGGATAGTTGTGTAATTATGAAAATTGGTGAATAATACCAAGGGAATAACTTGACTTTGTTATGAGAATTTGATGGACTAAACTGAACAAAAATCGAAATTTTAGAGAATAGATTGAATATTCATGATTAGCTTCCGAATCCATATTAAACGAATCAAAAGTCCAAAGATAACATCGCTCATCAAACTATATTGTAAGAATCATTTGTGTCAGTTTCCTTGAAGTAACTTATAATAGCAAAGTTCAAACAATAACAATGATGCATATAGATATCTATGCCATTCATCCAAAAAAATATATATCTATTCAATCAGAAAGATTTCAGATAATTTGCAAAACGGACAATTTCTTGCTTGCGGTCTAATGCCCATTTCAGAAAAAGAAGAAGAAGGAAGAGTGTCCATGACTATACATGAAATCTACCGAGGAGTTTGCTGAACTAATGAGGAACCATAGCATACCCAATCATGAGTCCAAACAGAAGTACTTGGGAGACTGAATCTGATGAAGGCTTTGACCAAATAACAAAACATTCATTGTTCATGCGATTAGCCTCTGTGAATTCATATTCTAAGATTCAGTCTTAGGAGAAAAGAAGTATCCAATCTTCCTATGTAGAAGTGAAGTACAGCAAAAGTAAAACGAAAATGAGGTGGTTTTTTATAATGCGTTATTTCTGGGAAACTCTTTAAGTAGTCTAATAGAATAGTTATAGAAAAATCAAGTGATTGACACTCAGTCACCAAAAACAACACATGATGGTGTGGTTCGATTTTCATACATTGTATGTGGATGAAAGATAAAGCGAATAGAGATAATTCGACGATCAGTCTCATACAATATGAATTAGGCATTTTCTTTATAGAGAAATTTGCGATATTAACACGCACCGATAACAAATAACTGCACTCATCAACAGAAAGAAAGACAGACATATGGTATCAGTAACTATTTATTCCATCCATGAAAATAAAAGAGATTGACAAAGGATTAGCCGATTGCACGTCCAAATCTTCGCAGAGATCCACATGGCATGCGGAATAGATCGTGGAAGTTCATCTGCGGTCAAAAGAAAAAAAAATGAGTCAAGATAATATGTAACATCGTATTATTGCATTCGTTGCGGTGTCATATAAAATTTGTCATTCCTTTTACAAAATAGACGAACTCTTTTGGAGCTAGATGGAGCCAGGTGATGGCCCTAACTGGCTTACCTATGGGACAAACGACCCAGAAATTCCCCACCATCACTTTGACTTTATTTATTCAAGACATTAAAAAGAACTTTCACGACATCTTAGGCAAGCATATTCGTATATATTAATTTCGTAATTTTTTTGAAATTTTAACAGCATTATAAATTTTAAGGAGGAAGCAAAAAAAAAAAGCTTTTTATTCTTGCTTAATGGAAAACAAACAGACACCAAAACTGTCGAGTTGAAGTCACTAACCGGCAAATCCGTAGCTCCGTTGGGCCATTTTTCCTGACAAATAATTAAAGATATTCAATTCAGTAAAAAAAAAGAGATCCCATTTTGTAGAAATATTCTTAGCCACATAAACTCTTCACTTTTACGTGTCCGTCTTGCAAGAGTTTTTGAATCAAGTACGATTGCATAAAGTAAAAACTCTTAGTGAAATGAAAGAAAATAAAACGAACATGATTAGAAACTAGTTATAAGAAGTTGAACCGCATCATCTTAAAACTCGTGAACATAGATATGTGCAACTATTTTGATTGGACAAATTAATTGAATATTTCAATAGCTTTATAATGAGATTGAGAAAATTATGAATTGAGCATATAGTTTTAAGTGTAACTCCAGTATTAAATGCAACTTCTAATTTTTTGGTTGAATAATATTGAATTCCTTTTTCAATCTGATGTCCTAGTATTGATTGTATCCATGTAAATATTTTCTTCATGTCACTTTTTTTCTTTTCCTAATCACATATACTTTAATTAAATTTCAATTCATTGAAAATTAAGTGATTCGCTATGTTACATGTAAGAATGAAGAAGAAATAGATATATGCTTACCTAATCCTCCGTCTGTCATACGATCGTAAAATCAATTTCGATTCAAGGAATGTGAGCGATTTTGGGCCAGTCCTCGCCAGTTGTTGGTCATCATCTCCTACTCAGTTCACCACAATTAACGACCGATAATTCTTCGAGAGCAGCGAGAGACTGGATTCCTTGCGGCATGGATGATAAGCCGGGACATCGGGTCAATTTAATTGATCTGAGACATGTAGGCAACCATTCGGGTATAGCCGTGAAGCTCGGGCAATCGTAGACATTAAAGACCTCCAATTTGCAAGCTCCATCACTTGTTCGAAGCTCCATATTTCCAGCGTACGAAGATTCGGAAAAGAGGTGGAGTTGTTCCCCTCGGTCAGCACAAGCCCGCAATTATCAATTCTCAAGTACTCTAGGGCAGTTGGTTCCACAAAAGGCAGAGATATTGGTCCCGTACAATCTTCGATTGCCAACTTCCGCAGACGAGTCAGACAAGTACCTTCAAACACAACTTGGAGATTTTGGCAATGAGTAAGTGCCAAAACTTGTAGATTTTCTATGTATTGTATTCCATATTTTGGCAGACTCTTTGCTTTTGTTGTTAAGGCTAGTTCTCTAAGGCTGACAAGCCTCCTCATATTTTTGGGTAAATCACCTAGCTCTGAGCAACCCCTGACAGAAAAGTACAGCAAACTCTGCAACTCACAAATGGCATCTAGAAGCTTCTTCAATTGCTCGTTTTTACTAAGAAATAACGATTGCAATTGCTTCAAGGTACTTATGGAACTTGGCAGCTCCTCAAAACTACCACCCTCTAGATCTAGGAACCTTAGGTGTTTGCATTTGGAGATGCATCTTCTAGCAAAATCTCTAGTGATAACTCTACAATCAATACCAGATTGAAATATAATTGCACGGAGCCTCTTTGAAGTTGGCTTTCTTAGAAAAGGCAGGACTCCAACCAAATTTGAGATTCCTTTTGATGTATCGTTAGATAACAAAACATACCGAACTCCTTTCGAGATCTCTGTAGTAGCTGGGCCAACGACAGAGCAATCATTTTGTGCCACAATCGTTGCAAGAGAATGGACTAGATCATGCACTGTGAAAGTCCATATTGGTCCAGGCTTGTTCACTTCTTGGATCAACGATCTCTTCCACAGCTCTTTGACGTATTCAAGAGTAACATCTTCCGATGCTAGTTTCTCTGTTGTCGGACTAATTAGCCCGAAAGCCACTTATAAAAATTCTAAGCCTTCACTACTAATTTCATCTCCTCTTGTAAAAAGTGAAAATGTGGCAAAACAACGTTTTAAGTGCCATGGCAAATGATCATAGCTAAGTTTTAGTATTGGCAAAATGTCCTTTGCTTTTTTCACTAACTCCCATGTTTCACTATCTCTTATTTGTGCCCAATACCATTCTTCATGATTTGTGTAAAGTACACTCCCCAAAGTTTTCAGAAGGAGAGGAACTCCTTGACATTTTTGGACAATGTCATTCCCCACACTACAAAAAAACTGGTTTTTAGCTACGAACTTTTAGCCACGACCCGCTCTCCGTCGCTAACGGCGACGGATATAGCGACGCTTAGCTCATGTTCGTCGCTACGTTGCTACGACCAACCTATCGTCGCACTTTGCCATGACAATAGCTATGAACATGCATATTTCGTCGCTAATCAGCGATGACATGTCCTTCGGTCACTAATTTCGTTGCAATCAGCTACAAGTCTACTTCTCGGTCGCTAATTTACCACAACAATAGTTACGAAAAATTTGGCGTCGCTATTTAGCGACATAATTCAAGAGTCGTCGCCACTCAGCGACAACTATAGGCGTCCGTCACAAAGATCCGTCGCTAAATTGCTACGGACCCAACTGTCGTCGGTATAAAGTGACGGCAGTAGCGACGAACACCACGTTCGTCACAAATTTGCTACAGAAAGCAAAGAGTTGTCGCCATTTCCGTCACAAATTAGCTACGGGTGAAACATTTATCGCTAATTTGCTACGGCGGGAATTAGCCGTAGCAAATTAGCTACAACAGTATGTTGCCATCGCCAACTAGCGACGGATTTAGCGACGACAATCTTCTCCATCGCTAATTCCCGACTATAAAGTCACACCTGCAACCCTAAATCTCTGTCTTTCTCTCCTCCGAACTTTTATACAGGTCTCCGTTCTTCCTCTGGCAGCCGTCCAAAGAACCCTAAGGTATGTGCATTTCTCCTCTCTTGTTTTTTCTATACTATGATGAAAGTGATGTTATGGCGTCGTGTGGGGTTGGTCTTAATTAAGCGGTATTATTGCGTCGTGTCGGTTTAGGGAGTTTGAAACGTGTGGAAGACGGGGAGGTCGCACAGTGCCCAAATCGACTCCCCCCCCCATCCCATGCACCCCAAAATCTCTATATATTCGATTTCTCCCGATATGTACGATACGGTCTTAATTGCTAAAATTACTCTATTTTAAGAGGGAGTGTAAGCCATTATTTTTGCAATGTCAAGAGGGAAAAGGTTAGGAGTATGCTTAAAAAAACTAACGAGTAAACACATGCATGACATACATTTTGGTCTTCCAACTCAACATTTGTCAATTAATTTTTGACAAAAAAAACTTTCATATAACGGTACATATTGGCATCACTTAATTTTGTTAAAAATTAAGAGCTTGTATACGTGATATGTTAATTTATATATGCTTGTGATGCCTTAATTTATTTTTTTCTTAGATGTTGCAATAATTAATGTCAAGTGTATTATGGTTATTGTAGGTACGGGTCCATTTCGTAGGCGAACGACTCAATTGATACGCAATTGGCATCAACTTGACAACTTTAGACTACCAACACGTAAGATTTCTAACGTCATGATTTAATTACTAAATTTGGACCCGTACGACGTAAATTTTTCGCCACACGATCTACATATCTACTTGGCCGACTTATAATTCGAATAGTGTCTCTCATTGACAATATTGCATACGTAGATGTATTATATATGTATTAATTAATAACAACGTCTTAATTAGCGACGCATATTTATACAGAGACAATGCAAAAAGACAGGTCTTTGATGTATAATAAGAACTTACCTAGGCGTGGAGGATTGACGGATGAATTTCGTCATGGTTTGGAAATATTTTTACAATTTGCATGCAGCAAAGTTGAGTTCATGGATGGAAATAAGTTACGGTGTCCGTGTAAAAAGTGCAGTAATGGGAAGTTTCATGAGGTTGCTAAAGTTGGAGAGCATCTTTATAGATTTGGTTTCAAACCGAACTACTATAATTGGACTTGTCATGGTGAGCCATTTATATCCGATATAGGATCTCAAAGAAATGACCGATTTTTTTTTTTTTTTAGGGAAGAATGTATCTATGACAACCAATTGAATCCATACCAGCAGTTAGTGATTGATGCAGCTGGACAGGATTTGCATCCGGAATTAAACCTTGCAAGTACTAGTGGTAGTCATACACTTGAACATGGGGGTCCTAGTCATCCATCACGCTCGGATGATATTGGAGGAACAATATTATATGATCATGCTTGTACTCAGTTTCGGGATGTGTTGAAATCAGCAGATGAACCCTTATACTTAGGTTGTGACAACCACACAAAGCTTTTTGTCACTGCAAGAATGTTAAATATCAAGGCATAGCATAATGTGTCTGAAGCTTGCTTCAACTCATTCGTTGAAGTAATGTAGGAAACATTACCTCGTAATAACATAATGCCAACTGATTTTTATGATATGAAGAAGCTAGTTCATAACTTAGGTCTGCCTTGCGAACGGATTAATGTATGTATCAGGGGTTGTATGTTATATTGGAAAGATAACGTAGATGCGGAATCGTGCAAATTTTGCAATGAACCTAGATACAAGGTTACCAAGACAGTCCATTGTCGTCAGAAACGTAGACCACGCAAGCAAATGTTTTATCTGCCATTAATCCCCAGATTGCAAAGATTTTATACCTCTTAAGCCACTGCTGAACACATGACTTGACATGCATATCATCAGACTGAAGATGATGTAATGTGTCATCCTTCCAATGCAGCTGCATGGAAACATTTTGACCGAACATACCCTAAGTTTGCGATTAACCCTCGAAACATCCGGCTTGGTCTTTGTGCTGATGGATTTGCCCCATTTGGAAACACAGGAAAAAATTATTCATGTTGGCCAGTTATGTTAACTCCGTATAATCTTCCACCTGGTATGTACATGAAAACACCTTACATATTTTTGACATTGATCGTGCCTGGGCCGCAAAATCCGAAAAAGTTGATCGATGTTTATATGTAGCCATTGATTGAAGAGTTACAACTTCTATGGAATGAAGGTATCCTTACTTATGATATTTGTAGTAATCAAACATTTGTAATGAAGGCTGCTCTTCTTTGGACGATAAATGACTTCCCAGCTTATGAAATGTTATCTGGGTGGAGCACAGCTGGTCTCTTAGGATGTCCAATATGTATGGAAAGATCAAAGGCATTCAGGTTAAAATATGGTAAGAAGGCATCATATTTTGATTGTCATAGACAATTTTTGCCGATAAACCATCCATTTAGAAGGAATAAAAAGGAATTTGCAAAGAATAGGGTTGAAAGAACACCTCTACCATTGAGGTTGATCGGGAATTAGCTTTGGGAGTGCGTGCATATCTTTCCTACTGTTGTTGAAAACCCCGATGTCACTACTTATGCGTACGGAAGTACGCATAATTCCGTACGCATAAGTGGACTAAACACAGTATATTTTGGGAGCTACCATATTGGAAGACACATATTATTCATCATAACCTTGATGTCATGCACATCGAAAAGAATGTTTTCAAAAATGTCATACATACGGTAATGGATGTCAATGGAAAAACAAAAGACAACTTGAGTTCAAGAAAGGATATGAGAGATATTTGTGATCGGCCTACACTAGAGGTTGAAGCAACTAGCAGGGGGCCAAAACCAAAAGCAATTTATACATTGAATAAGGAGCAAAATTGTGCCGTTTGTCATTGGTTGAAATCAGTGCGCTTTCCTGATGGGTATGCTTCTAACATCGGGAGATATGTCGATTTGAATAACTTAAAGTTAATGGGTTTGAAGAGTCATGATTGTCATATATTTATGGAGCGGCTACTTCCCATAGCGACGAAGCAATTGCTACCAAACTTTGTCTGGGACACCATTATGGAGTTGAGTAACTTCTTTCATGATATTTGTTTGACAGTGTTGAAAGTATCACACATGGAGAGACTAGAGAGAGATATTCCAATTATTCTTTGCAACTTAGAAAGGATTTTTCCTCCTTCGTTTTTTGACTCAATGGAGTATTTATTAGTTCACTTGCCGTATGAGGCCAAAGTTGCGGGACCGGTCCAATTTTGATGGATGTATCCATTTGAAGGGTTAAGTAACATTTTTACTCAAAAGCATGCTAATATTTGCCGTTATCTATAAATATATATACCAAAAGACTTTTTTTATTTTTTTTATAGGTTCTTATTTCATTTGAAGAAAAAAGTGAAGAATAAGAGGTATGTTGAAGCTTCAATTTGTAATGCATATATTGTGGAAGAAGTTTCTACATTTGCATCATATTATTTTGAGCCGCACGTTCAATGCAAGAGACAGCAAGCTGGGCGAAATGATGAGGGCCCTATTGATTCCAATTGTAACTCAATCTCTATTTTCAATTATCTCGGAAGACCAAGTGGCGGATGTAAGGTTCGGTATTTAACAGGCGAAGAATGGCATGCTGCACATATATACATTTTATTGAATTATCCAGATGTGGATCCGTACTTTGAGTAAGTACAAATGGTTTGCAACTAATTAAACATATACTTATTTACATTAAGGCTGGGCCAATATCTAACATTTTCTTGCTTACTACTTATATATGTTATTTTCTTCACAAGACTTTTCAAACATCGTGCTTGGCTGGACTACCCCCAAATGAGGCCAATCGTTTGTGTAACCAACAATTTCCAGCATGGTTGAAAACATATGTTAGTTAGTTGATTATCACAGTTAAATTTGTTTGTTTAATTTGTTGCGACATAATATTTATTGAAATAACCAGCTATGAGATCCATTTCGTTTGTGACCCTAGGTTCAGACGTATCCTAGTCAAGTTGATGCGTAAGGATTAATATATCATCTATCAATGGGTCCAAAGACAAGAGTACGAACTTGGCGGCATATTTCATAAACGGGTATAACTTTCATACTCTTGAATATGGACAGGGCAAAGCAACGATGAATAGTGGTATTTGTGTGCAATCATCTGATGGTGGCAGTTTGACGGATGATTTTTATGGGTTGTTAGATAAAATCATAGAGATAGAGTATCCTGGGCAATTATTGAAGGTTGTGTTATTTAGATGCACGTGGTTCGACCTGGTCAAAGGAATGAAGGTGCACCCGCGGTTTAATTTGGTTGAAATAAATCACAAGAGAAAATATATGAAATATGAACCATTTATCTTGGCACAACAAGCAATTTAAGTATATTACGCATCATACCCTAGTTTGAAGCGTGACACGGCCGATTGGTGGGCTGTATCTAAAATGAAAGCACGGCGAAAAATCGAGGAATACTGGAGGAATACAACATATCAACAGGAGGCTACATCTAACACTTTTCAAACTGAATTAGATGACATTCCAACATTACGAGATCCATCAGGAGCAATAATAGATGTGGATGCGTGTGAGATTGGAGGATCAAATTACCCAATTGTTGACGACGAAGAGTTGGATCTAGAGGATGAAGACTATTTTGTGGACGAAGATGATGAACAGGACGATAACGATGAACAAGACGATGATGATGATGACGAGGACGATGATTCTGATACAGACGACGAGTTTTGAGGGATTTTTCAAAACATTGTCATATATATAATTGTAGATGAATTTCGGGTGTGCATGATTATTTATGTAATAATTCTGATTATGTTGTATAAACTGAAGGAATTCGCTATTTGTGGATGTTGATACTCAGTATTTATGATTGGAGTTTGCTATTGGTCGCATTACTAACAGGATTGTCAGTGTCTAATTAGCGACGGACATTCACTGTCCGTGGCTAATTAGCTACGGCTGATAAACCGCCGTAGCTAATTACCCACGATCCACTAAAGGCCGTTGCTAATTAGTGACGACCAACATAGCCTCATCGCCAATTAGCCACAGTTAAGACCGGCCATCGCTACCTTGCCACGGCAAACATACAACTGTGGCTAAGGAGCGACGGCCCAATAGAGCCGTCGCTACTTAGCAACGGTCAACTTTCTGCCGTCACAAATTAGCCACGGCTGGTAAAGTGTTGTCGCAAATTAGCCACGGCCAGTCTTATGCTGTCTCTATTTAGCTACGACCCGTACAACTGACCATCACTAATTAGCGACGGCCAACATTTTGCCGTCGCTATTGAGCGAACAATATCTTGAAGTTTGTATTAGAGACGGAGTATGTTTAAACCGTCGCTTATTAGCGATGGGCTTCTTCACCCGTTGCCATTTAGGTACAGATACAGTTTGTCACTAACTAGCGACAGAACTGTTCTCTGTCGCTAATCGGCGACAGTTTGTCTAAACCGTAGCAAATTAGTGACAGATCTACTTACCCGTAGCAATTTAGCCACGACTAGACGTGTACCGTCGCTACTTTGCGACGGCCACACTTCGGCTATCGCTAATTTGCGACGGCCCACACATCAGCCATCGCTACTTTGCCACGGCCACACATCGGCCGTCGCTACTTTGCCACGACGACGCTTTGGCCGTCGCTACTTTGCCACGGCCATGCTTTGGCCGTCGCAAGTGAGCGCTCTTGTATCTTCAATTTGTAATTTACCACGAAGTATGACTTAGCTGTCGCTAGTTAGCGACGGAGTTCTTCGTACGTCGCCAATTAGTTACGGTTCTCTGTCGTCGCTAACTAGCGACAGCGCTGTTGTATGTCGCTAATCGACTGTCGCTAATCGGCTGACATACTGTTAGCGACGGATTTTAACAACGGTTTTTTGTTCTGTAGCTAATTAGCTACGGCTTGGTTCACGGCCGTGGCTAATTAGCGACGGCCGTGGCTAATTAGCGACGGTTAGGTTAAGGCCGTAGCAAACTCGAGTATCTTTGAATACTAAGTGGACCGATCACTCGCTCATCTGCTCACTCCGTCATTCTGTTCTTACGTCCGTCTGCTAGGGTTTCGGTTTTGTTGCTCGTCCTTCGTTGACTAAGACGCTATGCTCCTAATACTTGGATCGATCGAGCACTAGTCGGTCGATCTCTTCCCTTCGGCGCTTATTGTATACACTTTCCCCTCAGCGACCGATCCTCCTCCACCCTCAACCGCTCCTCCTCCACCGGTCTTCCTCAATCGCTCCTCCTGCGCCGGTCCTCCTCAACCGCTCCTCCTCCACAAGTCATCCTCGACTGGTCCTCTGACATTAAACGGCTCGAAGGGTTTTCAAACCTTAGGTTAGTCTTCAGCTTGGTCGAGATTTCATTTCACGAGCCCTAGCTTCATTTGTTGGGCGATCCTTCCGAGCATATGGTTTATTTTATTCCTGAGATTTTCATTGAATGGATGAACGTAGAGCATTGTTATTGTGATCGGCTAAGAAAGTGGTAGAATCAGTGTATTTGCTTGTAGAACCGGACTATTTTTTTTATATTATAAAAATGGCTTTACATAGGTTGTACAATGTCACCTAGCATTTGAACTACATATGTACACAGATTCATCAATGTTGCATTTTGCTGTGGGTTATCACCCAGTATCGAAATGGGTACTTTACAGAAAATATTTTAAATGCACGTCGTATTTGAGGCTGCCTTATCTATTTATTTGGAGTATCTAGCAACGACACTAGGATCCCATGAAATCAACTGATATCCAGTACTATACACAATTGAGTTAGGGGGCAAAACAGTGTGGACTTACGTAATTAAGATGGGCCTTAGCTTAAAAGTTTTGTAAGCAATACATTGAGACTTTAGCACATTTATTACGTTTACATCTAACAAGCGAAGCCGATCTTATACAAACAGAAGTCCAAATTTTGGTAAGATGAAAGTAAAAGATTTGAAATATCATTTTTAAGTGTCAATATAATTGCAAACATTTTGCTACTTAATAAAAAGTCATAGACTACCAAAAAATTAACAAACACCACACTGCACAACCGAAGGCGGAATCAAAGTGATTTAACTTAGGATCTTTTCTTTGTTGTGTATACACATTTCGATTAATCTAATAGGTCTAGCTATTGGTATTTGGGATGATATTATTAGTATATTGTGGTGCAGGTTTTGAAGGTTCTCTACTGAATTCCTCAGGGGTACCAAAAGCGATTAAAATGGTGAGTTCAAAATATGGATACATGGAATGTATGTATAATGTACTTTATTGTTTTTAATATGAACCATTTGTCTAACTAGTATTATGCCGATTGCAGAGACCTGGAGGTCGAAATGACCGAGCTAGGGGTCGTCGTGGAGTGTTCGTACGTCGTCGTGGAGGTGGAATTAGGATTCATGATTCCCCTTTCCCGACGACGCCAACGACATCGTCGCCGACCCTTTGGACTTCCCCCGTACCTTCAGCAACACATTCACTAGACCAAATACCACAAACTGTTGATGCTGTTGGTGACGGTCACATTGGCACATCCTTCCAAACACCTCCACCAGCAAACATTGGCTTTACAGCCGACCCTACACGTAATATGGATGGGCAAGTATATCAGAGGCGAGGTGAAATGGATGAAGGAACACCTGGTTCATCAACAGAACCATCGATGGATAAGGAACAAATGGAAGTAGATTCCGAGGGACGGAGGTTAATAGGACCATTTGGAGATTCATAAGTAATTTGCTATATTTAGTTTGTTCAACCCTTTACATGGTTTTATGAATTGGATGTCAACTAAAGAGGGCTGTAAATTTTTACAGGTTCACAAATGCAACGTATGTTGTGAGAGAGTTGAATAGAATAACCAACGATCATTGGAGTGGGTCGTATACTACATACAGCAGCACTTCAGAAGAATTGAAAAATTTGTGGTGGAATGAGTTCAAGGTAAGGTTATGGTGATTTCATTTATGACAACAATTAATTGCTGAATACAAGTGTTAAAGCTTTATGGATTTCAATTGATTGCAGAGGCAATTTCGGTGGCCACCTGAAGTTGACAACGAGATGAGGAGGATTTTCAATAAGAAAGTAGGCGATCACATGAGAAATGTGATGAATAAAGCCAAGTCAAAACACCGAAGGCCATTGTACATTAAAACCGAGGATTGGATGGAGATGCTGCGAATATGGGGAACTGAGAGCTTCAAGCAAACGAGCGAAAGGAATAAAAAAAATTGAGCATCCAGTTCTAGTGATGGCGGGAATGCCACATATGCCAGGGGCTCTATCAACATCGGGGAGCACAAAACAAGGATGGTAATTACATTTGGCATACATTCTAATGATAAAGTAAATCCATTATATAGAATGAGCATAATGGTTATATTTTGTAGGCCAAGGAATTGGGCAGGGAACCGACGTCAATACAAACATTTGAATGGGCATTTCAAAAGAAAGACAAGACATGGACGAGCGGTCGAGCAAAAGCGGCCAAGGTTTGTGAACTTTACCTTTAAACATGCAAATGCAAAGAATGTTCCTTATATATGATGAACATATGGATAATGTAGGAAAAATTTGATGAACTCTGCATGACGGCGGCGGTGGCGGCAGATAGTGGTGGTGATAGTGTTGAGGCATCTGATCATGAAGTTGATCAGACTCCATTATGGGTAGAGGCATCGGGTGGGGTAAAGAAGGGGAAAGTATATGGATTAGGATCATTATCAAGGGAATTTGCTCGACAGATGGGTGGAACGTCATCCTAAAGTGCATCTACTTCAAGGACGACTCGACATGATGCGAACATGGCCCAAGAAATGAGGCAGATGAAAATTTTACTTGCAAAAAAGATTCAAAAATATATGGATTGAAACATGCATGTATATGACTATCTCACTCTAGATTTCCATTATTTGTAGATAGTTTTGTGGCAAGTACATTATTATGGCTATACATAATGACATGTTTTTACTTGTTTTTTGTTGTGTGTGACCAGATGGACAGAAATTGCATGCGTTTCGTGAGATGAGGCGCAGCATTTCAAGTTTGAATGGAAGAATGGATGAAGCGGTTCCCGAGCATTGGTTTTGAAAGGAGGAAGAATTGTGTGAATGAAGGGCTGTAAGTTTGCATAGGTCTGTTGTGTAGTTTGTGGGGCTGGTTCGTACATAGGGATGGGAACAAATGTTGTTCATTCTTAGACCGGAACTTGAAGTTTTATAATATTGTTGTGTTTGTTCCTTTACTCATGTATGATTAAACGTTGTTCTATGGTGTTGATTATTAGTCTGTAGCAAAATATGTATGAGACACCTATTTATAATATCACTGTGTCAAAATCATGTTGCGGCTTGCGATATTACGATTGCAATAACGCGATTACAGTGTTATATTAGCGACGGGTAGACTCATGCCGTCGCTAATTAGCAACGGCAATGAAGACGTTGTCGCTAATGAAGGGCTAATGAAGACACCCTCGCTAATCTGCACTGAAGACGACCGTTGCTAATTAGCGACGGCAACGAAACAACCGTCGCTAATTAGTGACGGCAGACGACACGGCCGTCGCTAAATTATGAAGGAGCCATTACTAATTAAATGGTCGTTAATTAGCGACGGCTTGGGAACAGTCGTCGCTACTCAACAACGGCAAACGGCGTCGCAAATTAGCGATGGCCGGGGTCTAGCCGTAGCTACTTAGCTACGCTTACACCACGCACCGTCGCTAATTAGTAACGGAATGTAATTGTCCGTGACTAATTACATGACAACTAATTAGTGACGGCAGAACGTATGCCGTAGCTAAATGGTCGTCCCCGGATTTGCGACGGAAATGGTACGTCGCTAATTACTACCCACAGCATGAATGGGTTATTTTGTCAACTGAACGACGAAATTTGCTACGGAGCGTAGTCGTCACAAACTAGCTACGGATTTAGCGACGACGTTTTTGCGACGATATTTACCACGACACTTGAAGTCGTCCCTACTTAGCTACGAATTTGGCAATGGACCTGTAGTCGTAGCTAATTAGCGACGACTTGTCCTTTTTCCCGTGGAAAATTTTAGCGACGCCCTGGCGGTGACGAACAGGGCGCCGTTGCTAATGTCGTGGCAAAACGTAATTGGCGACGACATTTCACCAGTTTTTCTTCGCTAATTCTGTAGCTAAACATCGGTTTTTTTGTAGTGCCATACAAAGGAGATTGGGATGTGTTTGGATTTCCCTTTGGTTAAACGCCCATCTTTTGAACAACGCTATAGAGTCTTCATGAGAAAGGCCTTCTAGATTATGCGTTGGAGAGTACCCATCATATGAGCAACTTTCAAGTTTCGTGTTGTTACAATTATCTTGCTTCCATTAGCTCCTCCGGTCAGCAGAGTTTTCAAGGCTTCCCATCTACGGTGGTCGTCGCTCCATACGTCATCCAAGACCAATAGAAATTTCTTGTCTTTGATGGTGTCTCGCAGAATGATTTGCAATTGCTGAATATTTAAGTTACTCAAGCTTCGATCAGTCTCATCTTCGACGATTCCTTCGATGGTTTTCTTCAGATCAAAATCCTTAGGTACCCACACCCATCGTCGCAATTCATATTGGTTTTTCACATTCTCGTCATTGTAAACCGATTTAGCTAGGGTCGTCTTGCCCATACCTCCTATTCCGACAATGGAAATCACTGACGGGTTCTCATCACTTGACTGCATCAAGATCTCAATTATCTTTTGTTTATCATCATCTCTTCCGATAACATCCGACTTGTTTATAAACGAGTGAGTCATCTCTCGTGATCGCATTTGCGCTGTGCCACTCTCCACACTCCGCTTGTTAGGATCAAATTGGTCCTTCTCCATGGAAATATTGGATAATGCCTCCCTAATTTCCTTGATCTTATAACTGATTTTTGCACGGAGTACTAGTGGATTAGAGGGGGAAAAGAAGCGGCGTACCTTCACCTTGACGCCCCCATACCGATTGGTTACCTGCTTCCGTAAGGCTTCACACTCGACTTCATCGAGCACATCCTCCGCATCGTACAACACGTCTCAAAGCCAACGCAGCCACAGTTGCAGGCTGTGGTTCTTCCGCCGCTTCTCCTCAGCATCTAACAACACGGCGGTAATGGCATCCAAAGTATTTTTAAGCTCGTGGATCTGGTCTTCAACGCCGTAAATTGCGACGGCTGTTTGGAATGCTAGTGATGCTATCTTCCCCAACACACCCTGGGCAATGCTGAAAGGGAATGATTCAGCCATGCTAAGTGATTGGAAAATCGATTCAGGTTGTTTGGTTTGAGACCAATAAGGACACACAATGTCTTCCTATAATGAGTCGGTTTATATGTAATGATGGCTTGCTTACTTTGTATGAAAGGGATGTTCTTTCCTTGCGACTGGCCTGCGAGATTGCAGAAACATGCTTTTCTACCTTTTTCTTTATCTTTGCTTTCCTGGGTGTGAAGAAAGAATCTACATAACTTCAAAGGTCCGATCTCGTCAAAATATCTATACTTCATTTATTTTTGCTTAAAAATGTGTTTGGTTTGTGGAGAAAAAAATTCTGATAGAAATGAAACTATGAGGATTACGATTGGTTGTAATGTTTGTAGAAAGAGTACCTATCAAATTATTTCAATTGGCCATCACCCATTAGATCACAATTTGTTTCAAGAGTTTCGAATTTATGAAATTCAAAGTTCTCAAGCATTGAAATTTAGTTTTAGCAAAATATAAGTAGAAATTAAAAATCGATCCATATGATCGGACTTCTCCAAAATTTCATAAACCGAAAATTCGGTATGTGGGAGAGCGATTCTTAAGATTTAATTTGTACATGTCCCAAAATTGCAACCATGTAGAAAGTAGTTAATTCGACAAAGGAGCATTCGCTCGTGTCACGTTCTCTATGAAAGCATAAAAGTAATTTTCAATTTTGTAAGTGGTCGATCTGTTATATACATGCATATGTTTTTGGCGGTGGACAGAAAAATTTTGAATTTTTATATTGGATGAGAAATGGAAATGAGAAAACAGAAAAGAAAAAGAAGAGAATCTGATAAAAAGCCGGAAGCCACGTGGTAAACTATGATTTGACAATTGGGACCAACGACTAGCATTATATTCTAGAGGATCGGGTCGCCCTTCCCGTAATTTCCTCCCTCGAGTTTGACCCGAGAATGTCCGAAAGTTTTCGGTATTTTCCTTTATTTATTTATTTACTTTTGTTCCTTACAATTTAGCAAGTATCGTTTCGAAGTTTTCCGTGAATTACGTGAATCCTCTCTCGAATTCCAACCGATCATGTCCAGAAATGTTTTTTTTACCAATATTATTTTTACAATTTATGACATTCATTGTTTCAATAGGTACTTCCATATGGGCAGGTCGTGGGGACACGATAAAAATAGTTCGTAAATTTTGACTCGATATATAATATTTTGAAATTCTTAATTCGTTTAGTGCGATCCTTCAAATATTTTTAAAAGTCCTTTCTAGTTATTGAATTTTTAAATTATTCAATTTAGTCCATCAACTTTCGGTTAAAAAAGTAGTCATTTTTTAAATTAGACTATTTCGAAATTTTGATTTTTTTTCCACTCCATCCATTTCCTAAATCAACAAAGATACTATTGTCTTTTTAATTATTTGTGCGTTTCACCTCTTTGGCCTTTACAAGTATTACCATAGTTCCATGTACGTATTTGAGCTTACGATCCATATGATAGTAAAAGTAGAAACATATCTAGAATTTTATTGAAATGACATTCCTGATATTGCGATTTGAACCGGCTTAGCACGCTATCAACGATGCCAAAAAGGATTGATTTGGCCATGGCTACACTAAAAACCGTTTCAACTATATGGATCACCATGGCTATGCATGATATGTACCGAGGAGGTTGCCGAACTAATGAGTAACCATAGCAGACTCAGTCATGAGCCCAAACAGAAGTACTCGGGAGACTAAATCTGATGAAGGCTTTGAGCAGATAACAAAACATTAATTATTCATGAGATTAGCCTCTGTGAAGTCATACTCTAATATTCAGTCTTAGGAGTAACAGGAAAAGAAGAATCTAATCTTCTTAATCTTCCTATGTAGAAGTGAAGTACACCAAGTCCAAAACGAAAATGACGTGGTATTTTAAATGCATTATTTCTGGGAAACTCTTAAAGTAGTCTAGTGGAACAGTTACAGAAAGATCAAGCAATTGACACTCATATACCAAAAATAAGACATGATGGTGTGGTGCAATATCATTCATTGTATGTGGATGAAAGATAAAACAGAATAGAGATAATTTGACAATCAGTCTCATATAATACGATTTAGGCATTTTCTCCACAGAGAAATTTGCAATATAAATACGCAACGATAACAAATAACCGCACTCATTCACAAAAGGATTAGCCGAGTGTATGTCCAAATCTTTGCGGAGATCCACATGGCGTGCCGAATCGATCGTGGTAGTTCATCTGCGGTCAAAAGAAAATAAAATGAGTTAAGAGAATATGTACCATCGTATTCGTTTTCTTTTCCATTATATGCTACATCTCCAAAAAAAAAAAACATGCGAGGGTAAATTAATACATAAAAAAGCTCCAAACATGGCCCCGCATTTAATGGATTTTAATTTATGCTTTTCGTTATTCAAGCAGCTATCAAACAAAAGCGGTCCAATTGCTCTCAGTCACCTTTGATCTTACAAATCTCTCCCCTGCATATAGTAATATTATATGTTTTTTCGTTGGTAAGGGTAATTGTAATAACTTTTGCCAAAGTACAGATGCATAAGAAAGAGACCCGACACCTCAAAAGTTACACTCTCGATGACATTAGCCAATGCCTTTAAGAGTGAAAGGGTGTCGTGATATCAAAGTAAAAAAGGCCAAACTAGGCCAACAAGACTAAATGACAAAGCTATACAAGAGTTTTACTAAAGAAGAGATTACAAGAAAATAGATGGGTCAATACCCCAGTTGCGTTGTAGTCTTCTATTCCGAGGGGAATCCACCACTTTGTTAAAAGTCATGGCCACGTCCTTGACCAGTTTTATAAGTTGCTTCTTCAAACCTGGGATTGAAATAGGGTGGTTACGGAATAAGGCGTTATTCCTCTCGTTCCATATGATATGACAAAGCGCTCCCAATGCAAATCTAGCAATTCTTTGATAGAAGCATTTACCTGATATGAAACTAGCGGCCCAGCGTAAAGTTTCAAGCCACGGTCTATTCTGCCAAGTAAGGCTGCATTTTGCAGCACAAAACAAAGCTAAGTAGCCCGTGATCATACTACCGAAAAATAGGCGGTCTAATGAATCAGGGCAAAGGTTGCAAAATGGACACTTCCCATATGAGATTCTACAACAAGACAATAAAAATATTTGAGTTGGTAGTCTATTGCAAGTCCTAAGCCAAAGATGAAACTGGTATCGGGGAAGCAGTCTTTTACCATATAAAAGATGACCACCATACAGAGAGACCCCTCGGATGAAGTAGTTCCCACCCCTCGGACGAAGTAGTAATATTATATGTTTATCTCCTATTCTCTTACAAAATTTCATGCGAGAAATTACATTGTGCCTGCAGTTAGGAAAGCATTTTTATGGCCATGGCTTCATTCAAATGCATTGTTTGTGCCCCTATAGTGCTTGTGCATTTTAAAAGAACGTTGTTGAGATTTTTTCACTTTTACATGTCGTCTTGTGAGAGTTTTTGAATTAAATGTGATCGCGTAAAGTAAAAACTCTTAGTGAAACGAAAGAAAACAAAACGAACATGATTAGAAAATAGTTATGAGAAGTTGAACCACATTATCTTAAAACTCGTAAATATAGATATGCGCAACTATTTTGATTGGACAAATTAATTGAATATTTCAATACTTTTATAATAAGTTTGAGAAAGTTATTATTTTCTGAAGTGGGAAGTTAAAATCGAAAGTAAATAGAGCTCTCTGTGCATTAACTTTTCGTTCGTATAAAGTTAAAATAAATGATGTTTTTGTCAGATGATTTGTCTTCATTCACGATTGATTAGGCTGATGTTTTTATAGATGTGGATCCTGGGCATTTTGATAATTTGTGTTAAGCCAAGTGTCTTGCCAACAGAGATTATCCAAAAGCCCTCAAGATACATCATCTAGAGTAGCAATCTTTCTCGTGCTATGCAAGGAATTGGATTCATGGTTTAAAGACATTTTTTTTTTGTTACCCGATTAAAAGTTTTAGATAGTAGTATGAATTGAGCATATAAGTACGACTAAAGTATTAAATGCAACTTCTAATTTTTTGGTTAAATAATATTGATTTCCTTTGCAATCTGATGTCCTAGTATTGATTATATCCATGTAAATATTTCCTTCATGTAACTTTTTTTTTCCTAAACGGAAATACTTCAATTAAATTTCAATTCATAGAAGAATTAAGTGATTCATCTGAAGAAGAAATATATAGATACTTACCTAATATTCCGTCCGTTGTACGCTCTCAAGATCAACGTTGATTCGAGGAATGTGAGCGATTTTGAGCCAATCCTCGCCAGTTGTTGGTTGGCATCTCTTGCTCAGTTCACCGCAATCAAGGACCCATAATTTTTTGAGAGCAGTGAGAGAGTGGATTCCTTGCAGCATAGATGATAAGTTGCGACATCCGGTCAAATAAATTGATCTGAGACATGTATGATGAGGCAACCATACGGGTATAGTCGTGAAGCTCGGGCAATGAGGGACAGAAAAGACCTCCAATTTGCAAGCAGACTCATTGAGACATTGGAGCAACTCCATCACTTGTTCGAATAGTGATATTTCCAGCATACGAAGATTCGGAAAGGAAGTGGAGTTGTTCCTCTCGGTCAACACAAGCCCGCAATTCTGAATCCTCAAGTCCTCTAGGGCAATAAGTTCCACAGAAGGCAGAGATATTGGTCCCCGAACTCTGCAATTACCAACTTCCGAAGACGAGTCAGTCGACAAGTGCCTTCAAACACAACTTAGAGATTTTGGCAATCAACAAGTGCCAAATGTTGTAAATTTTCTATGTATTGTATTCCACATTTTTTCAGAATCTTGGCTTTTGTTGTTAAGGCTAGTCCTCTAAGGCTGACGAACCTCCTCATATTTTTGGGTAAATCACCTAGCTCCGAGCAGCCCCAAACGGATAAGTATAACAAGCTCTGCAACTCACAAGTAGTATCCGGAAGCTTCTTCAATTGCTTGTTTCCACTGAGTAATAACGACCTCAACTGCTTCAAGTTATTTATGGAACTTAATAGCTCCTCAAAACTACCGCCTTGCAAATCTAGGATTTGTAGGTGGTGGCACTTGGAGATGCATGTTCTAGCTAACTCTCTAGTGATAACTATATCATTAGGATAAAGAAGAAATATAATTGCACGGAGCCTCTTTGAAGTTGGCTTTCTCAAAAAAGGTGGGACTCCATCCAAATTTGAGAATCCTTTTAACAAATTGTTAGAGAACGAAACGTACCGAACTTCTTCCGAGATCTCTGCAGTATCTAGGCCAACAAAAGAGTAGTCATTTCGTGCCACAATCATTGCAAGAGAATGGATTAGATCATGCACTTTGAAAGTCAATATTGATTCAGACTCGTCGACTTCTTGGATCAAAGATCTCTTCCACAACTCCTTGACGTGTTCTTCCGATGCTAGTTTTTTTGTTGTTGGACTAATTAGTCCTAAAGCCACCCATAGACAATCTAATTTGTCATGACCAATTCTGTCTCCTTTCTGAAAAAGTGAAAATGTGGCAAAACAATGTTTTAAGTGCCATGGGAAATGATCATAGCTAAGTTTTAGTACTGGCAAAATGTCCTTTCCTTCTTCCACTAACGTCCATGTTTTGCTGTCTCTTATTTTGGCCCGATGCCATTCTTCAAGATTCGTGTAAAGTATACTCCCCAAAGTTTTCAGAAGGAGAGGAACTCCTTGACATTTTTGGACAATTTCATTCCCCATATGAAGGAGATTGGGATGTGTTTGCGTTTCTCTTTGGTCAAACGCCCATTTTTTGAACAAGACCATAGAGTTTTTATGAGAAAGGCCGTTTAGATCATGTGCTCGATGAGTACCCATCATAGAAGCAGCTTCTGAGCTACATGTTGTTACAATTATATTGCTTCCATTATCTCCTCTGATCAGCAAAGTTTTCAAGTCTTCCCATTTACTGCGGTCATCGTTCCATATGTCATCTAATACCAATAGAAATTTCCCAAAGATCTGATCTCATCGAAGCATCTATACTTCACATGTGTATGTTATTCACCTAAAAATGATTGTCTATGTGGCTTAGGATAGTTAGCCGACGGAAAATACTTTCATAATCCACAACAAATCCTGCCTAAACATAGTAGTTGATGATGAAAATGCTTTTTCCATCAATCACTTTGATAAGAAATGAAGGCAAGTATCTTTAACTAGCAAAATGTTCTCTAAAAACCATTGATTTTTCCATGAAACAATCTGGCATTTCATTTTTGGAGATGATACTAACAATAAGAAGATTAAGAAAGCATTATCGATTAGATCTAGGCCCGAGTTTTTTTTTTGGTAAGGAAGGCCCGAGTTGGCGTATGAAGAAATTAATAAAAAGAAAGGTGGAATAATAGATAAGGACCAAATGCTAATTCTGCCTCAATGGGATAATTGCCGATTGAGTCTTAAGCCTTTTGCTACTTTGCCAATTCAGTCCTAAACCTTTTTTTTATGCCAAATAAGTCTTAAACCTTTTGCTACTTTGCCGGTTAAGTTCTTCTGGCGGATTTTGGCCGAAAAATGCCTATGTAGAGATGACCTAGCATGCCAGACCTCGCCGGTGATGATGTGGCAATGACGTGGCGATGACCAGACCTCTAAATTTTTTTCTCTTTTTTTCCTTATTTTTATTAAAAAAAAGATACTTGCCTGGCGAGCTCCGACGGTCGGCGGAGCTCGCCAACCACTCCAAAGGGCGGTCCTGCCCTCGCCGGCGTCGGCCACGGGCGAGCTCGCCCCTGCAGATTTGCAAACTGCAGGGGCGAGCTCGCCTCGCCCAAGCCGGCGAGGGCCTCCTTGCAGATTTGCAGTTATAGATCTGCAAGCGGGTAGGGTTGAGCTCGCCCGTGCCCGGCGTCGGCCTTTGCCGGCCACGGGCGAGGGCAGCGCCGACCTCCCCCGCCCTCACCCACGGCCAATGAGGGCGGGGCCGCCCTTTGGAGTGGCCGGCAAGCTTTAGCGGAGCTCGTCGGTCAAGTATCTTGTTTTTGTAAAAAGAAAAACAAGGAAAAAGAGAAAAAAAAATTTGAGGTACGGTCATTGCCACATCGTCGCCACGTCATCACCAACGAAGTCCGGCATGCCACATCGTCGCCATGTAGGCATTTTCCAGCCAAAATCTGTCGAAAGGACTTAACCGGCAAAGTTGCAAAAGGTTTAGGACTTATTTGGCATAAAAAAAATGTCCAGGACTGAATCGGCAAAGTAGCAAAAGGTTTGGGACTCAATCGGCAATTGTCCCCTGCCTCAATCATTTCAACCAAATAAGGCTATCTCAGTTTCCAAGAGGTTAATTTAGAGCAAAGCATTCGCAATCGAACTAAGCAAAGAATAAAAAGATAAGCATATGATGATGGTGTTTGCTATGAAGCAAAGTGGAACAAAGTGACATAGGAGCAACAAGAGAAGAAGAAACTAAGGGTGCGCATGACAGCACCTATTTCTCATCCAGAATGAGTTTTGGAGCAAAAATACTCATTCTGGATGAGAAATCTGTTTGGTAGGAAATTGTCGAAAACTAATTCTGGAATAGATTTCTATTCCAGAATTGATTTTAGGGCAAGAATGAGAAATGAATTTTTTTTCATTTTTTCATTTCTCATTCTCGGACACTATTTGAGAATCCATTCTCTTTTAGCAATCTTTCTTCATTTTTTGCCCTAATCAAATTGCTCTCGCCCTCCTCTCCTTCGAACATGTCCCGACCCAGTCCGAAGTCTTTTTCGAATTAAAAAAATTAATAAACTAATAAAAAAACCTAAAAATTCTAAAAAAATCTAGATAATTCAGAAATTATAAAAAAATTTAAAAATTATTAAAAATTCAAAAAATAAAACATATTTTCTATTATTGAAAAATAAAAATTTAAAAATTTAAAGTTTTATTTGGAAATCCCAAATGTTCTTGGAAAATTAAATTTTTAACATTAGAAAAATATTGATAAATATCATCAATTTTCCAATTTAACTCTGGCCAATATGGTCGCGGATTGGCCAAGCAAAATCCACAGGAAAAATGCCTTACCTCAATATTGGGTATCCTTCTTTCTCCTAGTTCTTTGTGAATTATTATATAGTATGATTTATGCAATTAAAGTGAATTCAGAGTTCAATTACAATAGAAAATGTCAAAAAAATTATCAATTTTTTGGGCCTAAATAATAAGTATTTAATTTTTAATAGAATGGATATCTTACAATCTAAAAAATTTAAAAAAAATTCTTTAAATGAAACAGAAACAGAAAAAGAAACAGAATTTTTTTACCATATCAAACAAATTTCTCATTCTGGAATATAAATTCTTTAACCATGTCAAACGCGTTTCTTTCTTCAGAAACTGATTTTGGAACAGAATCAGAATTAGATTTCTTGATAGAACATGACAGACACCTATTTCTCATCCATAATGAGTTTTGGAGCAAAAAAACTCATTTTGGATAAGAAATTTGTTTGGTTGGAAATTGTCGAACCAATTTTGGAATAGATGTCTATTCTAGAATCTATTCTATAATTGATTATAGGGTAAGAATGATTTTCATTTCTCATTCTCGGGCACTATTTGAGAATCCATTCTCTTTTAGCAATTTTCTTCATTTTTTGCCATAATCAAATTGCTCTCGTCCTCCTCTCCTTCGAACGTGCCCCGACCCGGTCCAAAGTCCTTTTTTCAAATTAAAAATAAAAAACATAAAAATTCTAAAAAAATCCAGATAATTCAGAAATTATAAAATTGAAAAAAAGATTAAAAATTCATAATAAAAAATAAAACATATTTTATATTATTAAAAATTTTAAAAAAAAATTATTTGGAAATCCCAAATTCTCTTGAAAAATTAAATTTCTAACATTAGAAAAATGCTAGTAAATATCATCAATTTCTCAATTTAACTTTGGCCAATATGGTCGCGAATTGGCCAGGCAAAACTCACAAGAAAAATGCCTTATATCAATATTGGGTATCCTCCTTTCTCCTAGTTCTTACATAATTATTATATACTATGATTTATGTAACTAAATCATATCAAACAGATTTCTTTAATGGAATGAATATCTTAATGGAATGAATATCTTAATGTAACTAAACATATTTTAATGGAATGAATATCTTACAATCTAAAAAATTAAAAATTTCTTTAAATGAAACAGAAACAAAATCAAACATAAACAAAATTTTTTTACCATATCAAACAGATTTCTCATTCTGGAATAGAAATTCTTTAACCGTATCAAACACGTTTCTTTCTTCAAAAACTTATTCTGGAACATAATCAGAAAATCTAATTCTATCCAGAATTAGGTTTCTGGATAGAATTGCTATCATGCGCACCCTAATTGTCCTATGTAGAAGTGAAGTACAACAAATCCAAAACGAAAGTGACTCGGTTTCTTAAATGCATTATTTCTGAGAAACTCTTTAAGTAGTCTAGTGGAACATTTATAGAAAGATCAAGTAATTGACACTCATTCACCAAAAACAACACATGATGGTGTGGTGCAATTTTCATACATTGTATGTGGATGAAAGATAAAGCGAATAGAGATAATACGACAATCGGTGTAGAGAAATTTGCAATATAAACACACCATGATAACAAATAACCGCACTCATTCACAAAAAGAAAGACAGAAATATGGTATCCACAACCATTTATTTCATCCATGAAAATAAAAGAGATTGACGAAGGATCAGCTGAGTTAACGTCCAAATCTTTGCGGAGATCCACATAGCGTGGTAAATAGATCGTGATAGTTCATCTGCGGTCAAAAGGAAAAAGAAAATGAGTTTACAGAATATATAACATAGTATTATGGCATTCGTTGCGGTGTCATACAACTTTGTCATTCCTTTTATACAACATAAGAACTCTTTTGGAGCTAGATGGAGCCAGATGATGGCCCTAATTGGCTTACCAATGGGACAAACGACCCAGAAATTCCCCAGCCTCACTTTGACTTTTTGTTAATTCAAGACATTAAAAAGAACTTTCACGACATCTTAGGCAAGCATATTCGTATATATTAATTTCGTAATTTTTTGAAATTTGAACAACATTTTCAATTTTAACGTGGAAGCAAAAAAAAAAGAAAAAGAAAAAAGCTTTTTATTAAAAGATATTTAATTTAGTAACAAAAAGAGATCCCATTTTGTAGAAATATTCTTAGCTACATAAATTTAGTATTACGAATTGAGCATATAGTTTTGAGTATGACTTCAATATTAAATGCAACGTCTAATTTTTTGGTTAAATAATATTGAATTCCTTTTGCAATCTGATGTCCTTTGTATCTATGTAAATATTTTCTTCATGTCAATTTTTTCTTTTCCTAATTGCAAATACTTTAATTAAATTTCAGTACATCGAAGAATTAAGTGACTCGCTATATTACATGTAAGAATGACGAAGAAATAGATAGATGCTTACCTTATCCTCCGTCTAGTGTATGATCGTATGATAAACTTTGATTTGAGGAATGTGAGCGATTTTGGGCCAATCCTCGCCAATTGTTGGTTGGCATCTCTTGCTCAGTTCGCCACAATCACCGACCCGTAATTCTTTGAGAGAAGTGAGGGACTGGATTCCTTGCGGCATGGATGATAAGTTGGGACAGTCGATCAATTTAATTGATTTGAGGAGTGTATGATGGGGCAACCATACGGGTATAGCCGTGAAGCTCGGGCAAAAATTGACATAAAAGATCTCCAACTTGCAAGCAGACTCATTGAGACATTGGAGCAACTCCATCACTTGATCGAACCTCCATATTTCCAGCGTACGAAGATTCGGAAAAGAGGTGGAGTTGTTCCCATCGGTCAACACGAGCCGGCAATTATGAATCCTCAAGTACTCTAGGGCAGTTAGCTCCACAAAAGGCAGAGATATTGGTCCCCCACAATCTTTAATTATCAACCTTTGAAGACGAGTCAGTCCACAAGTGCCTTCAAACACAACTTGGAGATTTTGGCATTCAAGAAGTGCCAAACATTGTAAATTTTCTATGTATTGTATTCCACATCTTCGCAGACTCTTCGCTTTTGTTGTTAAGGCTAGTACTCCAAGGCTGACGAGCTTCCTCATATTTTTGGGTAAATCACCTAGCTCTGAACAACTCTCGACGGATAAGTATAGAAAGCTCTGCAACTCACAAATGGTATCTGGAAGCTTCTTCAATTGTTTGTTTTCACCAAGTAATAACAACCTCAATCGCTTCAAGTTACATATGGAACTTGGCAGCTCCTCAAAACTACCACCCTCCAAATCTAGGAGCCGTAGGTGGTGGCACTTGGAGATGCATGTTCTAGTGATAACTATATCATCATCACAAAATTGAAACATAATTGCACAGAGCCTCTTTGAAGTTGGCTTTCTCAGAAAAGGTGGGACTCCATCAAAATTTGAGATTCCTTTTGACGAATTGCTAGAGAACAAAACGTACCGAACTCCTTCCGAGATCTCTGCAGTATCTAGGCCAACAACAGAGCAATCATTCCGAGCCACAATCGTTGCAAGAGAATGGATTAGATCATGCACTTTGAAAGTCCATATTGATTCAAGCTCATCGACTTCTTGGATCAACGACCTCTTCCACAACTCTTTGACGTGTTCAAGAGTAACATTTTCTGATGCTAGTTTCTCTGTTGTTGGATTAATTAGTCCTAAAGCCACCCATAGAACATCTAACTGGGCACGATTAATTCTATCTCCTTTTCGAAAAAGTGAGAATGTGGCAAAACAACGTTTTAAGTGCCACGGCAAATGATCATAGCTAAGTTTCAGTACTGGTAAAATGTCCTTTCCTTCTTCAACTAACTTCCACGTTTCGCTGTCTCTTATTTGTGCCCAATGCCATTCTTCAGGTTTTGTGTAAAGTACACTCCCCAAAGTTTTCAGAAGGAGAGGAACTCCTTGACATTTTTGGACAATTTCATTCCCCATGCGAAGGAGATTGGGATGTGTTTGCGTTTCCCTTTGGTCAAACGCCCATTTTTTGAACAAGGCCATGGAGTCTTCATGAGAAAGGCCTTTTAGATCATGCGCTGGATGATTACCCATCATACGAGCAACTTCTGAGCTATGCGTTGTTACAATTATCTTGCTTCCTTTAGCTCATCCGATCAGCAGAGTTTTCAAGACTTCCCATCTACGGCGGTCGTCGCTCCATACGTCATCCAAGACCAGTAGAAATTTCTTGTCTTTGATGGTGTCTCGCATAATGATTTGCAATTGCTGAATATTTAAGTTACTCATGCTTCGATCAGTCTCATCTTCGACGATTCCTTCGACGGTTTTTTGCAAATCAAAATCCTCAGGTACCCACACCCATCGTCGCAATTCAAATTGCTTTTTCACATTCTCGTCATTGTAAACCGATTTAGCTAGGGTTGTCTTGCCCATACCTCCTATTCTGACAATGGGAATCACTGATGGGTTCTCGTCACTTGACTGTATCAACATCTCAATTATCTTTTGTTTATCATCATCTCTTCCGATAACATCCGACTTGTTTATAAACGAGTGAGTCATCTCTCGTGATCGCAATTGCGCCGCGCCACTCTCCACACTCCGCTCGGTAAGACCAAATTGGGTCTTCTGGTTGGAAATCTTGGATAATGCCTCCCTAATCTCCTTGATCTTATGACAGATTTTTGCACGGAATACTAGTGGATTTGATGGGGAAAAGAAGCGGCGTACCTTCACCTTGACCCCCCCATACCGACTGGTTACCTGCTTCCGTAAGGCTTCACACTCGACTTCATCGAGCACATCCTCCGCATCGTACAACACGTCTCGAAGCCTACGAAGCCACAGTTGCAGGCTGTGGTTCTTCCCCTGCTTCTCCTCAGCGTCTAACAACTTGGCGGTAATGGCATCCAAAGTATTTTTAAGCTCGTGGATCTGGTCTTCAACGCCGTTGATTGCGACGACTGCTTGGAAGGCTGGTGATGCTATCATCCCCAACACACCCTGGGCAATGCTGAAAAGGAATGATTCGGCCATGCTAAGTGATTGAAAGATAGATTCAGGTTGTTTGGTTTGAGACGAATAAGGACATACAACGTCTTCCTATAATGAGTCGGTTTATATATAATGATGGCTTGCTTCCATTGGATGAAAGGGATGTTCTTTCCTTGCGAGTGGCCTGCGAGATAGCAGAAACATGCTTTTCTACCTTAAATCTTTATCTTGGCTTTGGTGGGAGTGAAGAACGAATCCAGATAACTTCAAAGGTCCGATCTCGTCGAAATATCTGTACTTCACTTGTGTATGTAATTCACCCGAAAATGATTTGTCCATGTGGCTTAGGAAAGTTAGCCGACATATTAGTTGATGATGAAAAATCCACAACAAATCCTGCCTAAACATATTAGTTGATGATGAAAACATTCTTTTGTCAATTCGCTTTGGTAAGCAATGAAGGCAAGTATCTTTAATTAGCAAAATGTTCTCTTAAAACCGTTGATTTTTCCATGAAACGATCCTCCATCAGCATCTCGTTCTTGGAGATGATCCCGAACAATAAGGAGGTTAAGAAGGGATTATCGATTTGATCAAAGGTCCGAGTTGGCATATGAAGAAATCAATAAAAAGAAAGGTGGAACACTAGAGAAGGACCAAACGCTAATTCTGATTCAACCATTTCAAACAAATAAGGCTATCTCAGTTTACCAAGCAAAGAACCAAAAGATAAGCATATATGCTAATAGTGTCTGCTATGAAGCAAAGTGGAACAGAGTGACATATGGATGCGACTTTCTTCTGATGTGCTGATTCATCGCTTTTAAAATTATTAATTAATGATGAGCATTCATTTTCTAAATTAATTTTTTTCGAGGGTCTATTTAGTTTGCGGAAATATTTACAATTTTCATATTTTATGAAATTGATAAGGAAAATAGCTTTATATTTTACATTTTTTTATTGAATTGATATTCCTGATATTGCAATTCCCCAATTTACATATTTAAATAAATATAATTAAGAAAAAATAAACACAAAATCTTGATAATTTGATCAATTTGAAAAAAATGGGAATGAAATTTAAATTAATATAAGTACCTAAAATCTCTAGATGAATAAATATCATAATTTAATATTCTTAGGAAAATATTGATATTAATAAAAATCCACAATAAGTGTAAATGAGGTTATGTTTTTCTATTATAGAGATTATAAAGTTAAAATCTATTTAAATCGAGCTGTACTGATATTAATAAAGACCAAAAAGGTAAAAAAAAGTCATTACAAAAAAAAGGTAAAAAAAAGTAATAAAAACATGCCGTATGTTTTTGTTGAATTGGGAAATGGATTGAAAATGAAGAATACTCTAAAACTTGGATAGTAGTGTAATTATGAAAATTGGTGAATAATACCAAGAGACTAACTTGACTTTGTTACGAGAAGTTGATGAACTAAATTGAACAAAAACCGAAATTTTAGATAATAGATTGAATATTCATAATTAGCTTACGAATCCATATCAAACGAATAAAAAATCCAAAGATAACATTGCACATCAAACTAAATTGTAAGAACTATTTGTGTCAGTTTCCTTGAACTAATTTATAATAGCAAAGTTCAAACAATAACAATGTTGTATATAGATATTTATGCCATTCATCCATATATATACGAAACGGGCATTCTCTTGCTTCTGATGCCCATTTCAGAAAGAAAAAAAAAAAGGAAAAGGAAGAGTGTCCAGAGAAGAAAGGCCTTTAACTTGCACGCTAATACATATCCGTGGGTGCGGGTCGCCGAAACCAGGCAACTTCAATGAACAAATCTCTATGAACAAATCTCTCATCTCTCATTCCACTTGCCACGAGCACGACCATTGTCCTATACGTCGTCTTGCACGAGGAAAAGTTTCTTTCCAGTAACTCTGCAATTGCTCAACGTCCGAGGTATCTAATAGCGGCTGGAACTCTAATCAAACCTTGACTGACAGCCTCTGTTAAAGACATTTTCCAGAGTTGTCCTTAGACCAAAATCATTGGAAATGCATACCTTATTCTGGAATCAAAAACCGTTTTTACACCTTTCCGTCACTGTACACAACTTAGCAAGCACTGTTATACCTAAACATCCTATCCTAATTATCGCCGGAGAGCAAGCAATTCGAACCGGCTTAGCACACTCTTGCCGATGCCAAAAGGATTGATTTGGCCATTTTCTTTTCTTGCCATTGGAAAAACAGTAGGGGGGGGGGGTATCAAGAGAGCTTCATGAACCGCAGACAATGGACGCCAGTCACCTCTGGTTTTCGGCAGACGATCGTAATGGCTATACTAGAAACCGTTTCAACTAAATGGATCACTATGGCTATCCATGGAATCAAACGAGGAGGTTGCCGAGCTTATGAGGAAGCACAGCATACCCAACCATGAGTCCAAACAAAAGTACATGGGATACTGAATCTGATGAAGGCTTTGACCAGATAACAAAACATTCATTGTCCATGCGATTAGCCTTTGTGAATTCATATTCTAAGATTCAGTCTTAGGAGCAACAGGAGAAGAAGAAACTAATCCTCCTATGTAGAAGTGAAGTAGAACAAATTCAAAATGAAGATGACATGGTCTCTTAAATGCATTATTTCTTGAAAACTCTTTAAGTAGTCTACTGGAACAGTTATAGAAAGATCGGGTAATTGACACTCGTTCAAATGGTGTGGTGCGATATCATTCATTGTGTGTGGATGAAAGATAAAGAAAATAGAGATAATTCGACAATCAGTCTCATATAATACAAATTAGGCATTTTTTCCATAGAGAAATTTGCAATATAAACACACAACATAACAAATAACCGCACTCATTCACAGAAAGAAAGACAGACATATGGCATCAGCAACCATTTAATTCATCCATGAAACTAAAAGAGATTGACGAAGGATCAGCTGAGTGTACGTCCAAATCTTTGCAGAGATCCACATGGCGTGCCGAATAAATCGTGGAAGTTCATCTGCGGTCATAAGAAAAAAAAATGAGTCAAGAGAATATGTTACATAGTATTATGGCATTCGTTGCCGTGTTATACAAATTTGTCATTGTTTTACCCAATAGGCGAACTCTTTTGGAGGTAGATGGAGCCAGGTGATGGCCCTAATTGGCTTACATATGGGACAAAAGACCCAGAAATTCCCCACCATCATGACTTTTGTGTTAATTCAAGACATGAAAAAGAACTTTCACGACATCTTAGGCAAGCATATTCGTATATATCAATTTCGTAATTTTTTTTTTGAAACTTTAACGAGGAAGCAAAAAAGAAGAAGAAAAAGAAGCTTTTTATCCTTGCTTAATGGAAAACAAACAGACCCCAAAATTGTCAAATCGAAGTCACTAACCGGCAAATCCGTAGCTCCGTTGGGCCATTTTTCCTGACAAAAAAATTAAAAGATATTTAATTCAGTAAGAAAAGGAGATCCCATTTTGTAGAAATATTCTTAGCCACATAAATTTTTTCGCTTTTAAATATCGTCTTGCGAGAGTTTCTGAATCAAATACGATTGTGTAAAGTAAAAATTCTTAGCGAAATGAAAGAAACTAAAACATACATGATTAGAAACTAGTTATAAGAAGTTGAACCACATCATCTTTAAACTCGTGAACATAGATATGCGCAACTATTTTGATTGGCCAAATTAATTGAATATTTCAACATTTTTATAATGAGTTTGAGAAAATTATTATTTTTTGAAGTGGGAAGTTAAAGTCGAAAGTAAATAGATCTCTCTGTGCAATAACTTTTCGTGCATATAAAGTTAAGATAAATGATGTTTTTATTGGATGATTGATCTTCACTAACGATTGTTTTGGCAGATGTTTTTATAGATGTTGATCCTGGGCATTTTGCATTGGCTCCACTCGACCCTCCTATGATTTGTATTAAGGCAAATGTCTTGCCAACAAAGATTATCCAAATGCCCTCAAAACACATAATTTGGAGTAGCAATCTTCCTTTTGACGAATTGCTAGAGAACGAAACGTACCAAACTCCTTTCGAGATCTCTGCAGTATCTAGGCCAACAACAGAGCAATCATTTCGTGCCACAATCGTTGCAAGAGAATGGATTAGATCATGCACTTTGAAAGTCGATATTGATTCAGGCTCATCGACTTCTTGGATTAACGACCTCTTCCACAACTCTTTGATGTGTTCAAGAGTAACGTCTTCCGATGCTAGTTTCTCTGTTGTTGGATTAATTAGTCCCAAAGCCACCCATAGAACATCTAACTGGGCACGATTAATTCTATCGCCTTTTCGAAAAAGTGAGAATGTGGCAAAATAACGTTTTAAGTGCCACGACAAATGATCATAGCTAAGTTTCATTACTGGTAAAATGTCCTTCCTTCTTCCACTAACTTCCACGTTTCGTTGTCTCTTATTTGTGCCCAATGCCATTCTTCATGATTCGAGTAAAGTACACTCCCCAAAGTTTTCAGAAGGAGAGGAACTCCTTGACATTTTTGGACAATTTCATTCCCCATGTGAAGGAGATTGGGATGTGATTGCGTTTCCCTTTGGTCAAACGCCCATTTTTTGAACAAGGCCATGGAGTTTTCATGAGAAAGGCCTTTTACATCATGCACTGGATGAGAACCCATCATACGAGCAACTTCTGGGCTACGTGTTGTTACAATTATCTTGCTTCCATTAGCTCCTCCGTTCAGCAGAGTTTTCAAGTCATCCCATCTACGGCAGTCGTCGCTCCATACGTCATCCAAGACCAGTAGAAATTTCTTATCTTTGATGGTGTTTCGCAGTATGGTTTGCAATTGCTCAATATTTGAGTTACTAAAGCTTTGATCAGTTGCACTTTCGAGGATTCCTTTGACGGTTTTCTGCAGATCAAAATCCTCAGGCACACACACCCATTGTTGCAATTGAAAATGCGTTTTCACATTATCGTCATTGTAAATTGATTTAGCTAGGGTCGTCTTGCCCATACCTCCTATTCCAACAATGGAAATCACCAATGGGTTCTCGCCAGCTAATTGCATCAACGTCTCAATTATCTTTGTTTATCATCATCTCTTCTGATAACATCCGATTGGTTTATAAACGAGTGAGTCATCTCTCGTGATCGCATTTGCGCCGCGCCACTCTCCACACTCCGCTCGGTAAGACCAAATTGGTTCTTCTCTGTCGGCATTTCATAATCCACAACGAGTCCTGCCTAAACATATTAGTTGATGATGAAAATGTTGAAACAATCCTCTGTCAGCATTTCATTTTTGGAGATGATCCTGTACGATAAGGAGGTTAAGAAGGGATTATCGATTAGATCAAGGCCCGAGTTGGCATACGAAGAAATCAATAAAAAGAAAGATGAAACAATAGAGAAGGACCAAACACTAATCCTGCCTCAACCATTTCAACCAAAAAGGCTGTCTCAGTTTCCAAGAGGTTAATTTAGAGCAAAGCATTCGCAATCGAACTAAGCAAAGAATAAAAAGATAAGCATATGCTGATGGTGTCTGCTATGAAGCAAAGTGGAACAAAGTGACGTATGGATGGGACTTTCTATTGATGTGTTGATTCATCGCTTTTAAAACTATTAATTAATGATGAGCACTCGTTTTCTAAATTAATTCTTTTTTCGAGGGTCTATTTGGTTCGCGGAAATATTTACAATTTTCATCTTTTATAAATTATCACAGTGAAGGTTATATCCGGCTTATTCATCAAAATGAGGTTGAATTGGAAGGTGAATGCGAAGATTTTGGATGCTGTTTATTTATCTTTTTGGGGATGAGAGAGCTGTGAGAAATGGAAATCTGCGGTAAGCAAGAGGAGTCGGGTGTTGTGTACATCGACGGCCAAGGTGGGGACATCGCTTGATCCAAAGATCTGAATTTGATCTTACGCGGAAGGGACGAAAAGGACTTTTTGCACATATTAGTGGACTGAGATGACAATAAAGCCCTTGCGGGGGCCACCCGTGTGTGATTTCCTAATTGCTTGTTATATATTATTGTCTGCTAAATTTTACTAGTCAACTTCTATTTTGCTACGGCTTTTTATTATTGTGTAATTTCAGATTAATATATTTTTTGGCCTTTTTAACTATTTGAAGCATAAAATATATTTTTCACAGTATTAATTAGCTGGTTAATCTTTGAAGGTTATAATGATTTGAAAATATTCAATAAGTTTGGTGCTTTTTTATTTTTTATTTTTTGAAGAAAATATGTCGTGTTCACGAGGCAGGTGAAGAGACTATTGGCATGAAAGGGACGTGACATGCCAAAGCAAAAGGAGAATAGAGCCAGGAAAGAAAAACTAATATTGGTCATCAAATACATTGTTAAAGAAATCTTCATTTCTGATTTTTCCCCTTTTAATTGGAAGACCAATTATCTTTTTCTTTTATCAAATTTTTTTCCTTGTCTTGAGGTTCACAATTGATTACGGTTGCCCCCACAGTAAAATTATTCATTCATCATAAACATTCGATAATGAAATTAGAGGTTCATCTTATGTTGATTCAAGATCCTCTTGCTAATAATAGACTAGGAACATGCAAAATTAGCATGGTTTCATCAATTAGATTTCCAAGCAAAAAGTATTATTTCAACCTGGGGATGCCAATTTTGAGAGATTGATGGAGTCAGTGTTATCGAATCAAATTCCTATATTTTGCTTTGAAATATACATAATAGAAATTATCACAAGCATGGGCCTCGATTCATTGACCAACGACTCTAGAGGTCTCCAGCTCTCTAATCCGTTCTAACTCATCTCTCTTTATGATATGTAGAGGGGTTCAGCTTTATTTGATGGGATTCTAAATAAATGCATAAACATCCCATCCTTATTTTCTTTTCTTGCCATTGCAAAAACAGTAGGGGCGGTATCAAGAGAGCTTTATGAACCGCAGACATTGGACGCCAGTCGCCTCTCGTCTTCGGCAGAAGATCATAATGGCTACACTAAAAACCGTTTCAACTAAATGGATCACCATGGCTATCCGTGAAATCTACCAAGGAGGTTGCTGAACTAATGAGGAACCAAAGCAAACCCAATCATGAGTCCAAACAGAAGTACCTGGGAGACTAAATCTCATGAAGGCTTTGAGCAGATAACAAAACATTCATTGTCCATGCAATTAGCCTTTATGAATTCATATTCTAAGATTCAGTCTTAGGAGCAACAAGAGAAAAAGAAACTAAGGGTGCGCATGATAGGCACCTATTTCTCATTCAGAATGAGTTCTTGAGCAAAAATACTCATTATGGATGAGAAATCTGTTTGGTAGGAAATTGTCGAAAAACTAATTTTAGAATAGATTTCTATTCTAGAATTGATTTTAGGGCAAGAATGAGAAATGAAAATTTTTTCATTTCACATTCTTGGGCACTATTTAAGAATCCATTCTCTTTTATTAATATTTCTTCATTTTTTGCCCTAATCAAATTGCTCTCGCCCTCCTCTCCTTCGAACGTCTCCCGACCCGGTCCGAAGTCCTTTTTCGAATAAAAAATAAAAAATTAATAAACTAATAAAAACACCTAATAATTCTAAAAAAATCCAGATAATTCAGAAATTATAAAAAAATTCAAAAAAATATTAAAAATTCAAAAAAAAAATAAAACATATTTTCTATTATTAAAAATTAAAAAAATTAAAGTTTTATTTGGAAATTCCAAATGTTCTTGGAAAATTAAATTTCTAACATTAGAAAAATACTGGTAAATATCATCAATTTCCCAATTTAACTCTGGCCAATATGGTCGCGAATTGGCTAAGCAAAATTCACAGGAAAAATGCCTTACCTCAATATGTGTATCCTCCTTTCTCCTAGTTCTTTGTGAATTATTATATACTATGATTTATGCAACTAAAGTGAATTCAGAGTTTAATTACAATAGAAAATGTCAAAAAATTATCAATTTTTTGGGCTAAATAATAAGCATTTAATTTTTAATAGAATGGATATCTTACAATCTAAAAAATTTAAAATGATTCTTTAAATGAAACAAAAACAAAAACAAATTTTTTTTACCATATCAAACAGATTTTTCATTCTGGAATAGAAATTCTTTAACCGTATCAAACACATTTCTTTATTCAGAAACTCATTCTAGAACATAATCAGAAAAATCTAATTTTATAAATAATTAGATTTCTGGATAGCACATGATAGACACATATTTCTCATCCATAATGAGTTTTGGAGCAAAAAAACTCATTTTGGATGAGAAATCTGTTTGGTTGGAAATTGTCGAACCAATTTTGGAATAGATTTCTAGAATTTCTCATTTCTCATTTTTGGGCACTATTTGAGAATCCATTCTCTTTTAAAAATCTTTCTTCATTTTTTGCCCTAATCAAATTGATCTCGCCCTCCTCTCCTTCGAACGCGCCCCGACCCGGTCTGAAGTACTTTTTTTGAATTAAAAATAAAAAATTAATAAAATAATAAAAAACCTAAAAATTCTAAAGAAAATCCAGATAATTCAGAAATTATAGAAAAATTGAAAAAAGTATTAAAATTTCATAATAAAAAATAAAACATATTTATATTATTAAAAATTAAAAAAATTAAATTTTTATTTGGAAATCCTAAATTCTCTTGAAAAATTAAATTTCTAACATTAGAAAAATGCTGGTAAATATCATCAATTTTCCAATTTAACTTTGGCCAATATAGTCGCGGATTGGCTAAGCAAAACCCACAGGAAAAATGCTTTACCTCAATATTGGGTACCCTCCTTTCTCCTAGTTCTTATAGAATTATTATATACTATGATTTATGCAACTAAAGTGAATTCGGAGTTCAATTACAATAGAAAATGTGAAAAATTTTGTCAATTTTTTGGGCTAAATAATAAGTATTTGATTTTTAATGGAATGTATATCTTACAATCTAAAAAATTAAAAATTTCTATAAATGAAACAGAAACAAAATCAAAAAGAAATAATTTTTTTTTACCATATCAAACAGATTTCTCATTCTGGAATAGAAATTCTTTAACCATATCAAACACGTTTTTTACTTCAAAAACTTATTCTGGAACAAAATCAGAAAAATCTAATTCTATCCAGAATTAGGTTTCTGGATAGAATTGCTGTCATATGCACCCTAATTGTCCTATGTAGAAGTGAAGTACAACAAATCCAAAACGAAAGTGACTCGGTTTCTTAAATGCATTATTTTTGAGAAACTCTTTAAGTAGTCTAGTGGAACAGTTATAGAAAGATCAAGTAATTGACACTCATTCCCCAAAAACAACACATGATGGTGTGGTGCGATTTTCATACATTGTATGTGGATGAAAGATAAAGCGAATAGAGATAATACGACAATCGGTGTAGAGAAATTTGCAATATAAACACACCATGATAACAAATAACCGCACTCATTCACAAAAAGAAAGACAGAAATATGGTATCCACAACCATTTGTTTCATCCATGAAAATAAAAGAGATTGACGAAGGATCAGCTAAGTGTACATCCAAATCTTTGTGGAGATCCACATAGCGTGGCAAATAGATCGTGATAGTTCATCTGCGGTCAAAAGGAAAAAGAAAATGAGTTTAGAGAATATGTAACATAGTATTATGGCATTCGTTGCGGTGTCATACAACTTTGTCATTCCTTTTATACAACATAAGAACTCTTTTGGAGCTAGATGGAGCCAGGTGATGGCCCTAATTGGCTTACCTATGGGACAAATGACCCAGAAATTCCCCAGCCTCACTTTGACTTTTTGTTAATTCAAGACATTAAAAAGACCTTTCACGACATCTTAGGCAAGCATATTCATATATATTAATTTCGTAATTTTTTGAAATTTGAACAACATTTTCATTTTTAACGTGGAAGAAAAAGAAGCTTTTTATTAAAATATATTTAATTTAGTAACAAAAAGAGATCCCATTTTGTAGAAATATTCTTAGCTACATAAATTTAGTATTATGAATTGAGCATATAGTTTTAAGTATGACTTCAGTATTAAATGCAACTTCTAATTTTTTGGTTAAATAATATTGAATTCCTTTTGCAATCTGATGTCCTTTGTATCTATATAAATATTTTCTTCATGTCAATTTTTTCTTTTCCTAATTGTAAATACTTTAATTAAGTGACTCGAATTTCTTTTCAATACATCGAAGAATTAAGTGACTCACTATATTACATGTAAGAATGACAAAGAAATAGATAGATGCTTACCTAATCCTCCGTCTATTGTATGATCGTATGATAAACTTTGATTTGAGGAATGTGAGCGATTTTGGGCCAATCCTCGCCAGTTGTTGGTTGGCATCTCTTGCTCAGTTCGCCACAATCACCAACCCGTAATTCTTTGAGAGAAGTGAGGGACTGGATTCCTTGCGGCATGGATGGTAAGTTGGGACAGTCGGTCATTTTAATTGATTTGAGAAGTGTATGATGGGGCAACCATACAGGTATAGCCGTGAAGCTCGGGCAAAAACTGACATAAAAGACCTCCAACTTGCAAGCAGACTCATTGAGACATTGGAGCAACTCCATCACTTGTTCGAACCTCCATATTTCCAGTGTACGAAGATTCGGAAAAGAGGTGGAGTTGTTCCCATCGGTCAACACGAGCCGGCAATTATGAATCCTCAAGTACTCTAGGGCAGTTAGTTCCACAAAAGGCAGAGATATTGGTCCCCCACAATCTTTAATTATCAACCTCTGAAGACGAGTCAGTCCACAAGTGCCTTCAAACACAACTTGGAGATTTTGGCATTCAAGAAGTGCCAAACATTGTAAATTTTCTATGTATTGTATTCCACATCTTCGCAGACTCTTCGCTTTTGTTGTTAAGGCTAGTACTCTAAGGCTGACAAGCCTCCTCATATTTTTGGGTAAATCCCCTAGCTCTGAACAACTCTCGACGGATAAGTATAGCAAGCTCTGCAACTCACAAATGGTATCTGGAAGCTTCTTCAATTGTTTGTTTTCACCAAGTAATAACAACCTCAATCGCTTCAAGTTACATATGGAACTTGGCAGCTCCTCGAAACTACCACCCTCCAAATCTAGGAGCCGTAGGTGGTGGCACTTGGAGATGCATGTTCTAGCAAAATCTCTAGTGATAACTATATCATCATCACAAAATTGAAACATAATTGCACGGAGCGTCTTTGAAGTTGACTTTCTCAGAAAAGGTGGGACTCCATCAAAATTTGAGATTCCTTTTGACGAATTGCTAGAGAACGAAATGTACCGAACTCCTTTCAAAATCTCTGTAGTATTTGGGCCAACAACAGAGTAGTTATTTTGTGCCACAATCGTTGCAAGAGAATGGATTAGATCATGCACTTTGAAAGTCCATATTGATTCAGGCTCATCGACTTCTTGGATCAACGACCTCTTCCACAACTCTTTGACGTGTTCAAGAGTAATGTCTTCTGATGCTAGTTTCTCTGTTGTTTGATTAATTAGTCCCAAAGCCACCCATAGAACATCTAACTGGGCACGATTAATTCTATCTCCTTTTCGAAAAAGTGAGAATGTGGCAAAACAACGTTGTAAGTGCCACGGCAAATGATCATAGCTAATTTTCAGTACTGGTAAAATGTCATTTCCTTCTTCCACTAACTTCCACGTTTCGCTGTCTCTTATTTGTGCCCAATGCCATTCTTCAGGTTTCGTGTAAAGTACACTCCCCAAAGTTTTCAGAAGGATAGGAACTCCTTGACATTTTTGGACAATTTCATTCCCCATGCGAAGGAGATTGGGATGTGTATGCGTCTCCCTTTGGTCAAACGCCCATTTTTTGAACAAGGCCATGGAGTCTTCATGAGAAAGGCCTTTTAGATCATGCGCCGGATGATTACCCATCATACGAGCAACTTCTGAGCTACGCGTTGTTACAATCATCTTGCTTCCTTTAGCTCCTCCGGTCAGCAGAGTTTTCAAGACTTCCCATCTACGGTGGTTGTCGCTCCATACGTCATCCAAGACCAGTAGAAATTTCTTGTCTTTCATGGTGTCTCGCAGAATGATTTGCAATTGCTGAATATTTAAGTTACTCAAGCTTCGATCAGTCTCATCTTCGACGATTCCTTCGACGGTTTTTTGCAAATCAAAATCCTCAGGTACCCACACCCATCGTCGCAATTCAAATCGGTTTTTCACATTCTCGTCATTGTAAACCGATTTAGCTAGGGTCGTCTTGCCCATACCTCCTATTCCGACAATGGGAATCACCGACGGGTTCTCGTCACTTGGCTGCATTAATATCTTAATTATCTCTTGTTTATCAACATCTCTTCCGATAACATCTGACTGGTTTATAAACGAGCGAGTCATCTCTCGTGATCGCATTTGCGCTGCACCACTCTCCACACTCCGCACGGTAAGATCAAATTGGTTCTTCTGGATGGAAATATTGGATAATGCCTCCCTAATCTCCTTGATCTTATGACTGATTTTTGCACGGAGTACTAGTGGATTAGAGGGGGAAAAGAAGCGGCGTACCTTCACTTTGACGCCCCCATACCGACTGGTTACCTGCTTCCGTAACGCTTCACACTCGACTTCATCGAGCACATCCTCCGCATCGTACAACACCTCTCGAAGCCTACGTAGCCACAGTTGCAGGCTGTGGTTCTTCCCTTGCTTCTCCTCAGCATCTAACAACACGGCGGTAATGGCATCCAAAGTATTTTTAAGCTCGTGGGTCTGATCTTCAACGCCGTAGATTGCGACGGCTGCTTGGAATGCTGGTGCCGCTATCATCCCCAACACACCCTGGGCAATGCTGAAAAGGAGTGATTCAGCCATGCCAAGAGATTGGAAAATCGACTCAGGTTATTTGGTTTGAGATTAATAAGGACACACAACGTCTTCCTATAATGAGTCGGTTTATGTATAATGATGACTTGCTTACATTGCATGAAAGGGATGTTCTTTCCTTGCGAGTGGCCTGCGAGATAGCAGAAACATGCTTTTCTACCTTATTCTTCATCTTTGCTTTCCTGGGAGTGAAGAAAGAATCCACATAACTTCAATGGTCCGATGTCGTCGAAGTATCTATACTTCACTTGTGTATGTAATTCCCCCGAAAATGATTGTCTATGTGGCTTAGGATAGTTAGCCGACCGAAAATACTTTCATAATCCATGACGAATCCTGCCTAAACATATTAGTTGATGATGAAAATGTTTTTTCGTCGTTTGACTTTGGTAAGCAATGAAGGCGAGTATCTTTAATTAGCAAAATGTTCCCTTAAAACTGTTGATTTTTCCATGAAACAAAAGGAGGTTAAGAAAGAAATATTGATCAAATCAAGGCCCGAGTTGGCATATGAAGAAATCAATAAAAAGAAACCTACCCATAGGTAACCTAGTTGATTAGGGCGAACTTGGACTTCATTGAGGTTTTGGGTTCGATTCCCTAGGGAAGCGCCTATGATTTAAGTAGGGGGCCATGGCGGTAGGTTGATGTGCTAGTCTCTCCTAAAGAATAGTTGAGGTGCGCGCAAACTGGCCCGGACACCTCAATTATAAAAAAAATTATAAAAATAAAATACAAAGAAAGGTGGAACAATAGAAAAGGACCAAACGACTAATTTTGCCTCAACCATATCAACCAAATAAGGCTATCTCAATTTCCAAGAGGTTAATTTAGAGCAAAGCATTCGCAATGGAACCAAGCAAAGAATCAAAAGATTAAGCATATGTTGATGATGTCTGCCATGAAACAAAGTGGAACAAAGTGACATATGGATGGGACTTTCTTGCAATGTGTTTGATTCATTGCCTTTAAAATTATTAATTAATGATGAGCACTCGTTTTCTAAATCAAATTTTTTTTTCGAGGGCCTATTTAGTTCGAGAAAAAATTTACAATTTTCATATTTTATGAAATTGAGAAGGAAAATAGCTTTACATTTCACATTTTTTTTTGCTAAAAAATGTGTTTGATTTGTGGAGAGAAAATTATGATAGAAATGAAACTATGAGGATTGCAATTGGTGGTAATGTTTCTAGAAAGAGTACCTATCAATCCGTTTCAATTGCCCAATCACCCATTAGATTACAATTTGTTTCAAGAATTTCGAATTTATGAAATTGGAAGTTCTCAAGCAGTGTAATTTAGATTTAGCAAAATATAAGTAAAAATTAAAAATCGATCTATATTGTTGGAATACTCCAAAAATTTCATAAACCAAAAATCCCAGAGCAGGAGAGCGATTCTTAAGATTTAATCTGTATATGTCCTTAAATTGCAACCGTGTAGAAAGTAGTTGATTCGACAAAGGAGCACTTGCTTGTATCGCCTTCTCTATGAAAGCATAAAAGTAATTTTGAATTTTGTAAGAGGGATATGATATATACATGCATATTTTTTGAGGTAGACACCAAAATTTTGAATTTTTATATTGGATGAGAAATGGAAATGAGAAAAAAGAAAAGAAAACGAAGACAATATAGACGTGGGATACTATGATTTGACAGTTGGGACCAACGATTATATTCTAGAGGATCGGGTTGCTCTTTCAGTAATTTCCTCCCTCCAATCTGACCCGAGAATGTCCGAAAGTCTTCGGTCTTTTCCTTTATTTATTTATGTACTTTTGTTCCTTACAATCTAGCAAGTATAGTTTCAAACTTTTCCGTGAATTACGTGAATCCTCTCTCAAATTCCACCCGACCATGTCCAGAAATGTTTCTTTTTACCAACATCATTTCTGCATTCTACGACATGCATTGTTTCAATAGGTACTTCCATACGGGCGGGTTGTGGGAGCTCGATAAAAGTAATTCGTTAAATTTGAAGGGTGATCCTTGAACTGTTTTTAAATGTGCTTTCTAATTATTGATTTTTTTTAAATTTATTCAATTTAGTCCATCAACTTTTGGTAAAAAAAAAGTAGCCATTTTTTAGACTATTGACTGAAATTGAGTTTTTTTTTTCAATTCCATCCATTTCCTAAATTGGCAACAATACTATTGTCATTTAATTATTTGTGCGTTTTACCTCTTTGGCCTTTACAAGTATTACCATAGTTCAATTTAAGTATTTGAGCTTATGATTTGCATGATAGTAAAAGTAGGAACATATTTAGAATTTTATTGAATTGATATTCCTGATATTGCAATTCCCCAATTTACATATTTAACAATATATAATTAAGAAAAAAAGAAACACAAAATCTTGATAATTTAATCAGTTTGAAAAAATGGGAATGAAATTTAATTTAATATAAGTACCTAAAATCTCTAGATGAATTAATTTCATAATTAAATATTCTTAGGAAAATGTTTTTGAAATAAAAATGATAAGAATCCAATATAAGTGTAAATGAGGTTATGTTTTACTATTATAGAGATTATAAAGTAAAAATTTATCTAAATCAAGCTATACTGATATTAATAAAGACCAAAAAGGTAAAAAAGTAATAAAAATAAGCCATATGCTTTTGTTGAATTGGGAAATGGATTGAAAATGAAGAATACTCTAAAATTTGGAGAGTAGTGCAATTATGAAAATTGGTGGATAATACCAAGGGACTAACCTGACTTTGTTATGAGAAGTTGAAGGACTAAATTGAACAAAAATCGAAATTTTAGAGGATGTTTTGAATATTTATGATTAGCTTACGAATCCATATTAAATGAATAAAAAGTCCAAAGATAACATCACACATCAAAATAAATTGTACGAACCATTTATGTCAGTTTCCTTGAACTATTTATAATAGCAAAGTTCAAACAATAACAATGATGCATATAGATATCTATGCCATTCATGCAAAAATATATATCTATACAATCAGAAAGATTTCAGATAATTTGAAAAACGGGCATTTTCTTGCTTGCGGTCTAATGCCCATTTCAGAAAAAAAAGGAAGAGTGTCCAGAGGAGAAAGGCCTTCAACTTGCACGCTAATACAGTCGCCGAAACCAGGCAACTTCAATTAGCGCCTTCTATGAACAAATCTCTCATCTCATTCCACTTGCCATGAGCACGACCATTGTCCTATACGTCGTCTTGCGCGAGGAAAAGTTTCTTTCCATTAACTCTGCAATTGCTCAACGTCCGAGGTATCTAATAGCGGCTGGAACTCTAATCAAACCTTGACTGATAGCCTCTGTTAAAGACATTTTCCAGAGTTGTCCTTAGACCAAAATCATTGGAAATGCATACCCTTATTCTAAATGGAAAACCGTTTTTAGACCTTTCCGTCACTGTACACAACTAGCAAGCACTGTTATGCCTAAACATCCTGTCCTAATTATCGCCGGAGAGCAAGCGATTCCAACTGGCTTAGCACACTCTCAACGATGCCAAAAAGGATTGATTTGGCCATTTTCTTTTCTTGCTATAGGGAAAAACAGCAAGGGTTATCAAGAGAGCTTCGTGAAGCGCAGACAATGGACGCCAGTCACCTCTCGTCTTCGCTAGAAGGTACTCATAATGGCTACTACACTAAAAACCGTTTCAACTCAGTGGATCAAAATGGCTACACATGAAATCAACCGAGGAGGTTGCCGAACTTATGAGGAAGCACAGCATACCCAATCATGAGTCCAAACAGAAGTACCTGGGAAACTGAATCTGATGAAGGCTTTGACCAGATAACAATACATTCATTGTCCATGCGATTAGCCTTTGTGAAATCATATTCTAAGATTCAGTCTTAGGAGCAACAGGAGTAGAAGAAACTAATCCTCCTATGTAGAAGTGAAGTAGAACAAATTCAAAACGAAGATGACGTGGTCTCCTAAATGCATTATTTATTGAAAACTCTTTAAGTAGTCTATTGAAACAGTTATAGAAAGATCGGGTAATTGACACTTGTTCACCAAAAACAAGACAAGATGGTGTGGTGGGATATCATTTATTGTATGTGGATGAAAGATAAAGCAAATAGAGATTCTTCAACAATCAATCTCATACAATACAAATTAGGCATTTTCTCCATAGAGAAATTGCAATATAAACACACAACGATAATAAATAACCACACTCATTCACAGAAAGAAAGACAGACATATGGTATCAACAACCATTTATTTCATCCATGAAAATAAAAGAGATTGAAGAAGGATCAGCTGAGTGTACGTCCAAATCTTTGCGGAGATCCACATGGCGTGCCAAATAGATTCTGGAAGTTCATCTGCGGTCAAAAGAAAAAAATGAGTCAAGAGAATATGTAACATAGTATTATGGCATTCGTTGCGGTGTCATACAAATTTGTCATTCCTTTTATACAACATACGAACTCTTTTGGAGCTAGATGGAGCCAGGTGATGGCCCTAATTGGCTTACCTGTGGGACAAACGACCCAGAAACTCCCCAACCTCACTTTGACTTTTTGTTAATTCAAGACATTAAAAAGAACTTTCACGTCATCTTAGGCAAGCATATTCGTATATATTAATTTTGTAATTTTTTGAAATTTTAACAGCATTTTAAATTTTAAGGAGGAAGCAAAAAAAAAAAGAAGCTTTTTATTCTTGCTTAATGGAAAACAAACAGACACCAAAATTGTCGAGTTGAAGTCACTAACCGGCAAATCCGTAGCTCCGTTGGGCCATTTTTCCTGACAAATAATTAAAGATATTCAATTCAGTAAGAAAAGGAGATCCCATTTTGTAGAAACATTCTTAGCCACATAAAAAATTTTCACTTTTACATATCGTCTTGTGAGAGTTTCTGAATCAAATACGATTGTGTAAAATAAAATTTCTTAGCGAAACGAAAGAAAATAAAACATTTTCAACATAAATATGCGCAGCTATTTTGATTGGCCAAATTAATTGAATATTTCAACGTTTTCATATTGAGTTTGAGAAAATTATTATATTTTGAAGTGGGACGTTAAAATGGAAAGTAAATAGATCTCTCTATGCAATAACCTTTCGTGCGTATAAAGTTAAGATAAATGATATTTTTATTGGATGATTGATCTTCACTAACGATTGTTTTCGCAGATGTTTTTATAGATGTTGATCCTGGGCAATTTGCATTGGCCCCACTCGACCCTCCTATGATTTGTATTAAGGCAAGTGTCTTGCCAACAAAGATTATCCAAATGCCCTCAAAACACATTATTTGGAGTAGCAATCTTTCTCGTGCTATGCAAGGAATTGGATTCATGGTTTAAATTTTTTTTTTTGTTTTGTTTTGTTATCTGATTAAAAGTTTTAGATAGTATTATGAATTGAGCATAGTTTTAATAATAACTCCAGTATCAAACGCAACTTCTAATTTTTTTGGTTAAATAATACTTAATTCCTTTTGCAATCTGATGTCCTAGTATTGATTGTATCTATGTAAATATTTTCTTCATGTCACTTTTTTCTTTTCCTAATTTCAAAAACTTTAATTAAATTTTAATTCATCGAAGAATTAGGCTATTCGATATATTACATCTAGGAATGAAGAAGAAATAGATAGATGCTTACCTAATCCTCCGTCCGATGTATGATCGTAAAATTAACTTCAATATAAGGAATGTGAGCGATTTTGGGCCAATCCTCGCCAGTTGTTGGTTGGCATCTCTTGCTCAGTTCGCCACAAAGATTGACTGATAATTCTTTGAGAGCAGTGAGGGACTGGATTCCTTGCGGCATGGATGATAAGTTGAGACATCCAAGCAAATCAATTAATCTGAGACCTGTATGATGGGGCAACCATACAGGTATAGACGTGAAGCTCCGGCAATGACGAACAGAAAAGATCTCCAATTTGCAAGCAGACTCGTTGAGACATTGGAGCAACTCCATCACTTGTTCGAAGCTTGCTATTCGCAGCACACGAAGATTCGGAAAAGAGGTGGAGTTGTTCCCATCGATCAACACGAGCTCGCAATTATCAATACTCAAGTACTCTAGGGCAATTAGTTCCACAGAAGGCAGAGATAGTGGTCCCCGACAATTTATAATTACCAACTTCCGAAGACGAATCAGTCCACAAGTACCTTCAAACACAACTCGGAGATTTCGGCAATTACCAAGTACCAAACCTCGTAGGTTTTCTATGTGTTGTATTCCACATTTTCCCAAACTCTTCGCTTTTGTTGTTAAGTATAGATCTCTAAGGCTGACAAGCATCCTCATGTTTTTGGGTAAATCACCTAGCTTTGAGCAAGCCCTTACGGATAAGTATAGCAAGCTCTGCAACTCACAAATGGCATCCGGAAGCTTCTTCAATTGCTTGTTTCCACCGAGTAATAACGACCTCAATTGCTTCAAGTTTCTTATGGAACTTGGCAGCTCCTCAAAACTACCATCCCCCAAATCTAGGAGCCTTAGGTGTTTGCACTTGGAGATGCATGTTCTAGCAAGCTCTCTAGTGGTAACTCTATTATCAAGATATAATTGAAACATAATTGCACGGAGCCTCTTTGAAGTTGGCTTTTTTAGAAAAGGTGGGACTCCATCAAAATTTGAGATTCCTTTCGACGAATTGCTAGATAATGAAACATACCGAACTCCTTCCAAGATCTCTATAGTATCTGGGCCAACAAAAGACCAATCATTTTGTGCCACAATCGTTGCAAGAGAATGGACTAGATCATGCACTTTAAAAGTCAATATTGATTCAAAATCCTCAACTTCTTGGATCAAAGATCTCTTCCACAACTTTTTGACGTGTTCAAGAGTAACGTCATCCGATGCTAGTTTTTCTGTTGTTGGCCTAATTAGTCCTAAAGCCACCCATAGAAGATCTAAAGAGGCACTTTCAATTCTATGTCCTTTTGGAAAAAGTGAAAATGTGGCAAAACAACGTTTTAAGTGGCATGGCAAATGATCATAGCTAAGTTTCAGTACTGGCAAAATGTCATTTTGTTTTTTCACTAACTCCCATGTTTCGCTATCCCTTATTTGTGCCCAATGTCGTTCTTCAGGATTCGTATAAAGTACACTCCCCAAAGTTTTCAGAAGGAGAGGAACTCCTTGACATTTTGGGACAATGTCATTTCCCATACGAAGGAGATTGGGATGTGTTTGCGTTTCCCTTTGGTCAAACGCCCATTTTTTGAACAAGGCCATGGAGTTTTCAGGAGAAAGGCCTTTTAGATCATGCACTGGATGAGTACTCATTGTAGAAGCAACTTGTGAGCTACGTGTTGTTACAATTATCTTGCTTCCATTAGCTCCTCCGTTCAGCAGAGTTTTCAAGTCTTCCCATTTAATGCGGTTGTCGCTCCATACGTCATCCAAGACTAGTAGAAATTTCTTGTCTTTGATGGTGTCTTGCAGAATGATTTGCAATTGCTGAATATTTAAGTTACTCAAGCTTCGATCAGTCGCACCTTCGACGATTCCTTTGATGGTTTTTTGCAAATCAAAATCCTCAGGTACCCACACCCATCGTTGCAATTCAAAATGGTTTTTCACATTGTCATCATTGTAAATTGATTTAGCTAGGGCCGTCTTGCCCATACCTCCTATTCCGACAATGGGGATCACTGACGGGTTCTCATCACTTGACTGCATCAACATCTCAATTATCTTTTGTTTATCATCATCTCTTCCGATAACATCCAACTTGTTTATAAACGAGTGAGTCATCTCTCGTGATCGCATTTGCGCCACTCCACTCCCCACACTCCTCATGGTAAGATCAAATTGGTTCTTCTCGATGGAAATATTGGATAATGCCTCCCTAATCTCCTTGATCTTATGACTGATTTTTGCACGGAGTGCTAGTGGATTAGAGGGGGAAAAGAAGCGGCGTACCTTCACTTTGACGCCCCCATACCGACTGGTTACCTGCTTTCGTAAGGCTTCACACTCGACTTCATCGAGCACATCCTCCGCGTCGTAGAACACGTTTTGAAGCCTACGTAGCCACAGTTGCAGGCGTTGGTTCTTCCCCTGCTGCTCCTCAGCATCTAACAACACGGCGGTAATGGCAGCCAAAGTATCTTTAAGCTCGTGGATCTGGTCTTCAACGCCGTAAATGGCGACGGCTTCTTGGAATGCTAGTGATGCTATCTTCCCCAACACACCTTGGGCAATGCCGAAAAGGAGTGATTCAGCCATGCTAAGTGATTGGAAAATCGTTTCAGGTTGTTTGGTTTGAGACCAATTGAGGACACGCAACGTCTTCCTATCATGAGTCGGTTTATATATGATGATGGCTTGCTTTACATTGGATGAATGGGATGTTCTTTCCTTGCAAGTGGCCTGCGAGATACCAGAAACATGCTTTTCTACCTTTATCTTTGCTTTCCTGGGAGTGAAGAGAGAATCCAGATAACTTCAAAGATCCAATCTCGTCGAAGTATCTATACTTCACTTGTGTATGTAATTCACCCGAAAATGATTGTCTATGTGGCTTAGGATAGTTAGTCCACGGAAAATACTTTCATAATCCATAGCGAATCTGCGTAAGCATATTAGTTGATGTTGAAAATGTTTTCGTCAATTCACTTTGGTAAGCAATGAAGTCGAGTATCTTTAATTAGCAAAATGTTCTCTAAAAACCGTTGATTTTTCCATGAAAAGTTCTCTGTCGGTAGATGATCCTGAACAATAAGGAGGTAAAGAAGGGATTATCGATTAGATCAAGTTCCAAGTTGGCGTATGAAGAAATCAATAAAAAGAAAGGTGGAACAATAGAGAAGGACCAAACGCTAATTCTGCCTCAACCGTTTCAACCAAATAAGGCTATCTCAGTTTCCAAGAGGTTAATTTAGAGCAAAGTATTCACTATAGATTGCGGCAAGTCAAAACTTCAGAGCACAAGGCTAAGTCAGGTAAGCATCGTCTCCCTTCTCTCTCGAATGAGAGTTCTCTCTGCCAATGGGGCAGCTCCCAAACATCCAAAACCCTAACCCTAGCTTTACACTATTCCTCCCTTCGCTACTCTACACACCAATCTTCCCTTCGCCAATTCTTATATACCCTTTGCAATACTGATACTGTCTCCCTACCTAGTTTCCCCAAGCCCTAACTCAAAAGGTGACTTCGCTTCTACTCTTTAATTCAGCCAAAGACCAACAAATACGTTGCGGTGTGACCTTTAGCTTCCGACCGAGAACCCATGGATGAACCCGATGAAGCAGCAATCCGACTCGCGGCTCTCTGTAAGAAACTGGGAGGACTCTGGAATCAAAAGCAGATAGTTGCATTAGATGAGGAGATTTCGGCAGAAAGAATCAGAGAATGCAGACTATCCTTGATCGGCTACCTCTACCAAAACCCTAAGGTAAACTTTCAGGCTTTTCAAACAACAATGAGAAAGGCTTGGAAGTTGGAAAATGTTATTATCTCCATCATTGGCCCATGAATCTATGAGTTTAAGTTTTGGAATGAGGCAGACAGAAATAGAGTTTTTGAACAAGGACCCTAGTCCTTTGCAAATCATCTGTTGTTGCTAAAAGAATGGATGCCCAATACACCCCCTCATGCTATAACTTTACAACATGTGAGTTATGGGTTCAGATAAGTGGCCTACCAACAGAATGGGTCTCTGAAAGTGTGATTTCAAAAGTAGCAAAGGAGATTGGTAGAGTTTCTGCTATGAGAATTGAATCTAAAGGCTATACTACTTACAAAATAGCAAAGGCAAAAGTGGAAATTGAACTTGCAGCTCCACTGTTACAAGGATCTATATTCAGCAACAACAAGAAAAATTTATGGTTGGATTTTAGGTATGAACGACTACCATACTTCTGCTATGCTTGTGGAAAAATTGGCCTTTATGCTTAGCATTGCGAAGAAAAACCATGCAATATTGAAAGTAGTGAAGGTATGGGCAATTTGGCTTACGGATCTTGGCTGAGAGTGGAAGCAAATGAACACAGCCCCTACTGGAAATTATACTATGGTACAAAGATTGAAGACTTAATTGAGGAAGAGGAGATACATGAGACTCTTGGAGGCAATGGCCAACTGACACTGTACGAGAGGCCAGGGCAAGATACTTCTGCAAATAAAGGAAAAGCAATCTATGTTGATGAAATGCATGAGGATGATTCGGGAAGAATGTTGCTAGATTCATATATGTATTTCCAGGGTTAGCAAAATGTAGAATTGATTGAGGAAGATGAATTGACTGAATCACTTGTCTCCGATACTCAAAAAAGGGCAAAGAGCCCAAAGTCCATGCAAAGCAAAAAGAAGAAAAGATATTCTCCATACGAGGCACTGAATTCAGAAAAGATAGAGCTGGATGAAACTCAGCTTCTTGAAACACAGGTACACACGATGGGAAAGGCTTATAACAAGGGCTTGGTGGCTTGCCCAAAAAAGTTTATAAATGAAGATTATTTGCTGGAATTGTCAAGGTTTAGGCTCACCCTTGACATTCGAGGCACTTAGAGCTCTTGTAGCTAAAGAAAGCCTAAAATTCTATGCCTTCTAGAAACAAAAAATAAAGAGGAGGTTATCCAAAAAATGAAAAAAAGATTGAGATTTAGTGATTGTTTTATAGTAAACCCTTGTGGTTTAGTTAGAGGAATTGCAATATTCTGGAATGAGGAGGTTAAAACTCAAGTTGTTTTCAGTTTAAGGCATGCGGTGGATATTATTTGTGAGGTGGAAGAGAATAGGGAACAAATGCGAGTGACCTTTGTACATGCACCGAATGCGTTCCAGGGTAGATTAAATTTATGGAATTGCATATAGCAGATTAGCAAGAGAAACAACCTTCCTTGGATTTGTCTTGGAGATTTTAATGAAGTTTTATTTCTTTGGGAGAAAGATGGGAGGCGGGGAGTGGAAAATTATAGAACAAGAGCCTTACAGAATTTCCTAAATGAATGCAAATTAATGGATGTGGAAAGTAAAGGCTGTACCTATACTTGGGCAAATAATCGTAATGGGGCTGAACTAGTTAAAGCAAGGTTGGACAGGTTGCTATGTACCTTACAATGGAGGGTATCCTACCCTGAAGCTTTAGTATTTGCTTTGCCTGCAATAGGGTCAGATCACAGCCCTCTCCAGTTAGACATGTTCCCTAAAACCAAGAGAAGGAGGAAGAAGTTTAGATATGAAGTCTTTTGGTTAGAAGATGATGAGTATGAGCAGATTGTTCATGAATCATAGTACTCAAACAGAGAACAGCAAATGAATCTTCTACAAAGGTTACGGCTAGTAGCTACAGACTTGATGAACTGGAGCAAAAAGAAATTTTCAAATGGTGACAAGCGACTTACAATTCTAAAAAAGGAGATTTAGCTAATCACAAATTCACCCAGACAATATGAAAATCAAACCAGACTAGAAGGTTTGAAACAGGAAGTAGAAAGACTATGGCGACAAGATGAGATGTACTGGGGCATGCGATCGAGAATACAGTGGCTGAAATGGGGCGACAAAAACACGAAGTTTTTTCATACCACTACAATTTAAAGAAGACAGAGAAATAGAATTCTAATGCTAAAAGATGAAAGAGGTGAATGGTGCAGAAATACAAAACTCTTACAGCAAATGACCAACAACTTCTTCCAGAATCTCTACACGATGGCACAAGGGATTTGTCTCCGGTTGTTGATCAAATTCCCTGCATTATCACAGAGGAAATTAACCTAGCTTTAGTGGAGGATGTCAAAATGGAAGAAATCAAGCAAGTTGTTTTTCAGCTTGGAGCTTTAAAGGCCCTAGGACCTGATGGATTAAATGGAAGATTTTTTTAGCATCATTGGTAGGATATTTAGCAAGAAGTTATTCAAGAGGTTCAAAATTTCTTCCAGTCAAGTTACCTACACCCTGATTTGAATAAAACTGTTATTACCTTGATTCCTAAGGTACAAAACCCTAAGAAGTTTGATCAATTTAGACCCATCAGCTTATGCAATTTTGCATACAAAATCATTTCAAAGATCATGGCAAATAGATTAAAACAGTGGCTCCCGAACATAATTTCTGAAGAACAGAGTGCCTTCGTGGGGGGGGGAGACAAATCCAAGATAATATTTTTGTTCTCCAGGAGGTTCTCCATCAATTGAGAATTAAAAAGAGACATAAAAAGTTTGAAGCATTATTGAAAATGGACATGAAAAAAGCCTATGATCAGGTGGAGTGGGATTTTCTTGAAACTTGCATGCTAAAGATGGGTTTTCATGAAAGATGGGTCTCGAGGATAATGAAATGTATAACTACAGTCGCATATAGTGTGAATTTGAATGGAGACACTTTACCTTTCTTCCGGCCAACACGTGGAATCAGACAAGGAGATCCAATCTCTCCTTATCTATTCATTATTTTGGCTAATGCCTTATCAATTTTACTGAAGAAAGGAGTGGCTGATGGTAATATCAATGGGATAAAGTTGAACCCAAGATGCCCTACTTTATCGCATCTAATGTTTGCTGATGATCTAATTGTTTTTATGGAAGGAAAGCTAGTGGAACGCCAAAATGTTTCTGTTGTTTTGAACCAGTATTGTTACGCTTCAGGACAAATGATCAACTTGAACAAATCAGGGGTGTTTTTTAGTCATAATTGCCCTGCTGAGCTCAAACGAAATATATCTTATGAATTGAGGATTCCTGAGATTTAGAAAATGGGCAAGTATTTAGGCATCCCATCTAACTGGGGGAACTCTAAGAAGCAGGTGTTCTCATGGATTATGACAAGGGTAAATAAGAAACTAGAGGGGTGGAAGGAGAACCTACTTTCAAAAGCTGAGAAGAAAATTCTATTAAAAACAGTAGTGTAGGCGATTCCTCAATATACAATGTCAATATTCAAAATTCCAAATGCTATTTGTCGAGCTATTGAAAGACGAGTCACAGATTTCTGGTGGAGTTCAGCAGAAGATAAAAAAGGCTTGCATTGGAGAAAGTGGGAAGTTTTAAAACAGAGGAAAGACAAGGGGGGACTTGGATTTCGTGATTTAGTATCCTTTAACCTTGCTATGCTAGGTAAGCAAGTATGGAGGCTAGCCCAACAACCCGATTCCCTATGGGGAAAAACTTTTAAAGCCCTATACTTTCCACATACAGACATAATGCATGCAAAGGAAAAATCAAGGCAATCTTGGGGGTGAAGAAGTTTACTTGCAGGGAAAGAAGTGATTTACCAGTCTTCCCGATGGGTTGTTGGAGATGGCAAGAAGATTAACATAAGATCTGATAGATGGCTGCCAAGAGGCCCCATTGGTGGCCATGCAAACTCAAGTGATCCGGTTAGTGTCTTAGAATTAATGGTGGAGGGGGAGCTGGAATGGGATGATTCTAAACTTACTGTTTTGTTTGATGAAGAAACAGTACATGATATTCAGTCAATTCAGCTAAGCAATCAAAACCCAGTTGACTCCTTAATCTGGGAAAACACAGCCAATTGTCAGTATACAGTGAAGAGTGCGTACAATAAAATCAGGGAATATCAAGAGAAACACTCTCAGGTATATGGATCTATATCCTATGTTACTCCTAAAGAGCTATGGACACGAATCTGGAATATAAGTGTCCCACCGAAGATCAAGTTTTTTATGTGGCAAGTTTGCCATAATGCTCTGGTGACAAAGGACAACCTATTTCGAAGGAAAGTGACTATCAACAGCATACGCCCAATCTGTGGAAGCCACCCGAAAACAACAGAACACACTCTACTACTTTGTTCCTGGACAAAGCAAATCTGGGCGACTCCAGCCATAAATCTTGCGGTAAACAGATTCTCTATAACACGTATGGATGAATGGTTCCTTAGTCTACCACACACCTCCACATCACTCGATTTTTTGGCTTTCATCTTGTGGGGAATCTGGAAGGCAAGAAATGCTTTTGTTTTTCGAGCTGAAAAAGTGAAACTCGAAAGAATCATCTTCTCTGCTATGGTTGAAATGGAAAATTACCGAAAGTGGGCAAAAGAGAACTGCAAACAAAAGAGCAAGTAGAGTGACTCACCGGCGAGATGGCTACCTCCCTCACCGGGATTCCTGAAAGTTAACGTCGATGGATCTTTCGATCCGAGGTCGGGCAAAGGCGCGATGGCCTGTGTGTGTAGAGACGAGAATGGTTTCATGCAAGATGGATACGCGTGTTCTATGAAGGTGTCTTCGGCGCTTCAAGCTGAAGCCTCAGCAATTGTGGAAACCCTAGCTTTCTTGAAGAGACGAAAGGAAGAGGGAAGACACGAAGTGATAGAGTCTCTAAAGTCAGATCACTTTGATATGGTGAAACTGATAAGTGAAGGCTCAGATCACGTCCATTGGGAGGCGAGAGCTCTTATCAAAGAGGCCTAGGCCCAAGCGCATACCATGCCCAATTTGAAGATAGCCCACTGCTCCAAGACCCAAAATAGTATTGCGGATTGGGTATCAAAAACCCAAAGAACAGACTCACTCCCCAGTAATTGGGTTTTATACCCCCATGCTGGTTTAAGGGATTTATTATGTTTCGAGACAAGGAGTTTTCCTTGCAACTCTGTTATCAGATGAATATATGAGATATACTTTCGACCAAAAAAAAACCAAGCAAAGAATCAAAAGATTAAGCATATGCTAATGGTGTCTGCTATGAGGCAAAGTAGAACGAAGTGATATATGGATGGGACTTTCTTGGGATGTGTTGATTCATTGCTTTTAAAATTATTAATTAATGATGAGCACTCGTTTTCTAAATTAAATTTTTTTGAGGGTCTATTTAATTCCCCAAAATATTTTCATTTATTATATTTTATGAAATTGAGAAGGAAAATAGTTTTATGTTTTGCATTTTTTTGCTTAAAAATGTGTTTGGTTTGGGGAGAAGAAAAATATGATAGAAATGAAACTATGAGGATTACGATTGGTTGTAATATCTCTAGAAAGAGTACCTATTGATCCATTTCAATTGCCCAATCACCCATTAGACTACAATTTGTTTCAAGAGTTTTGGATTTATGAAATTCAAAGTTTTCAAGTAGTGAAATATAGATTTTAGCAAAATATAAGTAAAAATTAAAGGTCGATCCAGATGATTAGATTTCTCCAAAATTTCATTAACTGAAAAATCCGAGAGTGGGAAAGCGATTCTTAAGATTTAATTTGTATATGTTCCCAAATTGCAACCATGTAAAAAATAGTTAATTCGACCAAGGAGCACTCACTTGTTCTGCCTTCTCTATGGAAAGCATAAAAGTAATTTCGAATTTTGTAAGGGATCGATATGATATATATATATATATATATATATATATTTAGAGTGGACAGTAAAATTTTGAAATTTATATTGGATGAGAATGGAAATGAGAAAAAAAAAAGAATATAGACATGCTATTGGCCAATGTTGGAGTTGATAAAACGTCGGAAGCCACGTGGGAAACTATGATTTGACTGTTGGTACCAACGACCAGCATTATTAGAGGATCGAGTCGCTCTTTCCGTGATTTGCTCCCGAGAATTTGACCCGAGAATGTCCAAAAGTTTTCGGTTTTTTTCTTTATTTATTTATATAAAAATATTGCCAAAAAAATCCCCAATTTTTTTTATGACACAAAAACTTCCGAACTTGTCTTGTTTCTTTATGACACATTTATTCTAATTTTTCTTATTCTTCTTGTTCTTTATGTTTTTTTAAAAACCCACTTTAAAAAACGAGCTGAGATTAGTGAGAATCACATTAGCTCGTTGGTGATTGGGTGAGGGTTGTGAAGCCCTGATTGGCGGCCCTCGCCGACCAAATTAGATGCCAAAAACAAAGAAATGAAGAAGAAAAAAAAATTATGATAAATTTGTCACAATAATACAAATTCAGGATTTTTAATGTTAGAAAAAGTTTAAAATAAATGTGTCACAAGAAAATAAGCTTTTGATTTTTCATATCACAAAAAAAATGTTGGCATAAATTGTCACACAATCACCAATTAGGAATTTTTAGTATCACAAAAAAAGTTTACGATATATGTGTCATAGTAAGTATAATTTTGGATTTTTTGGTAGTATTTTCCCTTAAACTATTTAGTAAGTATAGTTTCAAAGTTTTCACGAGATGTATTGTTTCAATACAGACTCCTAATGAGTGGACAAGATCATCAACATGACCCGAGGTTGAATTACAATGTGCTCAATATATGCATTATATATATATATATATACACTAATTTTCATGCAACACTCTACACGCATGAATTACTATGAATATACTAGTATCCGTGCATTTTAGAATACTTTGGATATTTCTTGCGCAGAACAAAAGTCAAATTTACAAAAAAAAAAGATGAAAAATGAGAAAATGTTGACGGAATAAAAAAAAAGGAAATCGGAGAAAAGAGCATAGATGTGGCGTTTGGCCAACGCTGGGGTTGGAATGCTGTAGAGTTGGAAGGAACGTGGGAAGCCGATGATGAGACTCCGTCGGGACCAGGTTGTCCCTCTCGTGCATCCTTCTAGAAAATCTTGTCCCTCTTTTCCGTGAAGGATATTATTGTCTTTTAATTACTTTTCTGTTTTACCTTTTTGGCCTTTTACAAGTATTACAATAGTTCCATTTTAGTATCTTAGCTTATGATCCACATGATAGTAAAAGTAAAAGAATATTAAGAACTTTATCGAGATGATATTCCTGATATTCAATTCCCTAGTTTACGTATTCTTTAACTAAATTTAAATAAGGAAAAATAATAAACACAAAATCTTGGTAACTTCATCAGTTTGAAAAAATGGGAATGAAATTTAAACTAATATAATTTCAAAATTCTATCGATAAATTAATATCATAATTAGGTATTCTAACAAAAACACATATTTTTAAATAAAAATAATATGAATCCAATATAAGTGTAAATGAGGTTATGTTTTACTGTTATAGAGATTATAAAGTTAAAATTTATTTAAATTGAGCTATACTGATATTAATAAAGACCCAAAAGGTGAAAAGGTAATACAATATGCCATATTTTTTTTTTGTTGAATTGGGAATGGATTGAAAGGAAGAGTACTAAAAAATTTGGATAGTAGTGTAATTATGAGCATAGGGGTGAATAATACCAAATGACTAACTTGACTTCGTTATGAGAAGTTAATGGACTAAATTGAACCAATCGAAAATTTAAAGACTAAATTGAATATTTATGAATAGCTTAGAAATTCATATCGGATAAATCAAAGTTAAAATAATATCACACATCAAATCTAAATTATAAAAATTATTTGTGTCAGTTTCCTAAAACTAATATACACTAATAATGCATATAGCTATCTTTGCCATTCATTCAAAAATATATATATCTATATAATCTGAAAGATTTTAGACGATTCGCACCAACATATTTTGAAAGAAAAAAAGGAATATATACACAAAATCACAGTAAAAATTAACTTCAAAGGGGTTGTAATTATATATAGAAATGAAAAAATTTCCCTCGAAGTCGACCTGATCCTTTTTCTTTTTCTCCCCCGAATTACAGTGGAAAAGCCCAACTTGGACACGTCGCCCCCACCAAATTCGCGTTTGTTTTTTTTCTTTTCTTTTTGCGTTGAAGGCTATCCGAATTTCCGTACGCTGCCAAACCAACCCCTACGAAAGGAGCAGCCTTTCGTGCCCAAATCGTAGAGCGCCGCATCCTACATCTGACCACGTGCCACGTGGGTTCCTCTCATTCGTTGTTCCTTTCCCTCTTTTTTGGTCCCTACCCCATCAACAAGTCATGGTTAGTCATTTAAATAACTCAACCATTCCCAATCTCGACCCAATTTCCAATTTTGGCTACAAGAGAAGAAGCTCTTTCCCTTCCGAGCCTTGGTTCAGCTTTACCCAAAACCCAATTTTGATTTGGGCGCTAAACTTGGGTCCGGGGTTTTGTGAATAGCAAGTATATGGATGTCGGTCGCGCTTCCTTGATTATCAAAATGAAGCTATCCACAATCAAAAGCAAACTTACTAATCCTATCGAATTATTATCATCTCATCAGCGAGACTCTCTTATAATTGATTCGTGGGGTATTTCATGAGTGCTTGGATGGTGGGATCTCAATACTCGTCTCCATTGACTCGAATGAGAAGAGCGGAGATGTGATGTAGATATGTGAACGAATGAAAATAAAGAAAAAAGATAAAATATTTCTAACTAAATGTCAAGAGCGTGCTGCATCATTTAATTTTACATCGCACAAGAATACAAACTTTTTATTCTCGATGGGCAACGAAGTGGGGAATTATTAGGTGAGGGATTGTCCGTCATTTTGCACTTTTATTTAAGATACTCTACCGACATTTTATGGAAGGTGCAATTTTATTAGAACAAGTGATGATTACATGTAAATTTGAGAAAAAATTTCGAGCAGAGCATCTCATAATTTAGAAATTGTCAGAAATAACAACGTAATAAGTCGCACGGATCCAGATTTCCTCCTCAGAAAGAATATTCACACCAGCTCACGAGCGCACGTGCGCCGCATGATTCACATCGGGCGGCCCAAAAAGACCGCGCGGTACAACCAACGAAACCCACTTGCCTCCGCTTGGGTGGGGCCCGCCACGATCCGGCGGCCGAAGACCGTCCGATGCATCGTCCAGTGGGGCCCGCGGGTACCACCGTCACGAGACACGAGCCCGCCACGGAGGACACGTGGAACAAATTCTTTGAGAGCCAAGTCAATGACAGCGTACTTTGAAAAGTAGAAAATAAAGGACAAATTCGATCGAACAACGCAAACCCGAAAGAAGCCTGGAAAGATCGAAACGTTGACGATCTCTTTCTCTCTCTCTTCCTCTGTTCTTCAAACGACCCTGTTCTCCAAGATCATAGGAAATCGCCTGCAGATCTAGCGGGGCTCGAGAAGGATGAGGAATTCGACGCTGTTCGATAGGTTCTCTCGCGCTTTCCACGACCATCCTTCCCTCTCCAAGCTTGTCGTCCTCTTTACCGTCAGGTTTTGCTCCTTTCTCCCCTCCTCTGCTTTTTTCGCCTTCGCGCGAGCTCCCGTGCTCGTGCTCTCTGCGTCTTGATGTGTCCCGTTTGCGCGTGTGCGTGAACCGGAGCGGCGCCGGAGCGACGTCGTCTCCTGTAATGGAACAAATGGGTGTCGTCGAGTTCTTCGAGCCATGTTGCATACGGCGGTTTTGTGTGTGGATCTCTGTTCTGTGACGATGGTTCTGAGACGGGAGTGGACTCGTTGTTCCCTGTTTGTATGTCTTAATGCTTGAAAGTGTGGCTGAGAAATGCCCGATTTTCACGGAGACCGATAAATTTTGTTGGCATGTCGAGAGACGATGATGAACTGAGAAGGGGTCTGGCAGGGCTTCGCCGCTGCTGCGTGGGGATTTGCTGTAGTATTTTAGCAAATGTACATTTTATAGTCCATGGAGTTTAGCGTAAGATTCTTACTTCTTGCCCTGATATAGAGTATTTGCGAATGCTTTTATCTCGCTACCCCGAATCTAAGTTTCAGCGTCCACCTCCATCTAGAGGGCAGCACGCCCGGCACAAGTGCTTTCAAGCAATAATTATTTCCGAATCAGATAGTTAATTGTGTTAACCTCTTTAAATGAGAATCCAATTGCGTATTCGCTGTACATGAAGCCGCATCAGATGCCAATTTCCTTATAAATGGCAGGGTTTCTTTTAAGGAAAAAAAATGAAGACATCATACTGTCTTACATCGATACTTTCCTCTAGATTATCATTTAATGTTTGAGTTTCATAGCTTGTTTCTTCTGCTATGATTTGTTCAGTGGAGGAGGGCTTGTGGCATATGCTGAGGCAAACTCGGGTGCACAAGCAATTGTACCAGTAGAAGCAGAGAGCAAAAAGAAGAGGGTGGTGGTGCTTGGAACTGGCTGGGCTGGAACAACTTTTTTAAGGAATATTAAGAATTCCTCCTATGATATCCAGGTGGTATCACCTCGTAATTACTTTGCATTTACCCCTCTGTTGCCTAGCGTTACCTGTGGTACGGTGGAAGCTCGTAGCGTCGTCGAACCAATTCGGAACATTGTTCGGAAGGTAACGGAACTCTCATGGAATAAGATTATACCATCAGAGGTCTATTAAATCGTGTTTTATTTGCCATTGAATATCTTATTTGGAATGCTTATTAAGGATTAGACATGTTCAACGAGAGTGGTCTATGTGATAAGTTACTAGAGAAATATGTATCTGTTATAACTTTAATGAGCCTGGGGGATTTATCATAAATCCCTCATTTATGGGTTTGGTGTTTTTGATGGACCTTGACATCATCTGTAAACCATCGTATCACCTATTTCTGAAATGATGGGCAGACCTTTATTAGTGACTATGGAATTTGCGTGACTAGTGATAGCTTAATATGGTTTGGCTTGTTTTTTTTAGCAGAAGAATATGGACATTCGTTTCTGGGAAGCCGAGTGTGTCAAGATTGATGCAGAAAATAAAAAGGTCTACTGTCGAACAACTAACGGGACCAATTTGAATGGAAAAGAGGAATTTGTTGTTGACTATGACTATCTTGTTATAGCCATTGGTGCCCAGTCCAACACATTTAATATTCCTGGGGTAGAGGAGAACTGCAAGTTCTTGAAGGTAAGTTTCCTGTAATTGTCTACATACACCTAGATTTGTAAAGATAAAACAGTACCATATGGTTAATTTCGACTACAGGCGCAATTGACTATAAGCATTAATAGATTGGAGATTCCTGTGTGCCTTCTCGTGTATTTTCAAATAGTAAGGTGTGTGAAATATACAACTCTAAAGTTTTGATGCCTGTGAGCAATTGTCACTGGCATGCACCAGGAATGCAGTTTATGATTTTTTTTTTCTTTGCATGTTGATCTTTTAGGAAGTAGAGGATGCTCAAGCAATTCGAAGAAGTGTCATCGACTGTTTTGAAAGGGCAAACCTACCAAACTTAAGTGATGAAGAGAGAAAAAGAATACTTCATTTTGTTGTTGTTGGCGGTGGCCCAACAGGTGTGGAGTTTGCGGCAGAGCTTTATGACTTTGTCAATGAGGATTTAGTGAAATTGTATCCACGGGTGAAGGAGTTAGTTAATATAACACTTCTGGAGGCAGCTGATCATATCTTGAACATGTAATTACTCTATAATACTTCATTTTGTTGTTTCATTGGCGAGCCAATTATTTCTTAAACATATAATACTTCATTTTGTTGTTTCTTTGGCGAGCCAATTATTTCTTAGTGTAAATGCATACAAGCTATCTAGTGTCTATCTACACAAATTCTCTTCTTCCATCTTGAGGGGTTTCCACACTTTGTAATAACACCATATGGATATTCTCCAGAATCCCGGCATAATTTAAAGATTGTTGTTTGATCAACCATGCATATGTTCTAGTCTAAACTATTTTTACTTTATGTAGAAGATTATGTTTTGGAATGTCTGCTAATTTGAGGATGCTAACTCTTATGCCTTAGGCGTGGCATGCATCATGTCATCGATGGGATTGGTTCTATGCATTTGTTAAAAGAATTGTAACATTTACATCTTATAATGATAGAGCAACCTCTCATATCTATCTGGTAGGTGAAAGAGTAATATGCCTACTAATTCTGGAAGTTTCAGCAGCCTCATTACAGACGCAATTCAGCATACTAAATACATATAGTCTTTGGCAGGTTTGACAAAAGAATCACAGATTTTGCTGAGACCAAGTTCCGAAGAGATGGAATCAATCTAAAAACCGGGTCAATGGTTGTGAAGGTAACTGATAAAGAAATTTCTACCAAAGAGAAGACTGGAGAAACATCTTCTATTCCGTATGGTATGGCTGTCTGGTCAACTGGTATTGGGCAGCGCCCTGTAGTAAGAGATTTCATGAAGCAAGTTGGGCAGGTATCTCATATGATTCGTCGTCTGCTTTTTAATCTATCTTACATTTAAGTTAACCATAAACTTGTATACTTGTGAATTAATTATTTTGGACGTGCATCTGGTGAGACAGGCCAACAGACGTGCTCTGGCAACTGATGAATGGCTTCGTGTTGAGAAATGTGATAGTATATATGCACTTGGTGATTGTGCCACAATAAATCAGCGAAAAGTCATGGTAAAGTTCTTATATGGCTCTCTAATTCATTTCTTTCATGTTCTTTATGGCTTCTGTCATTTCATTACTAGAGATTTACTTGTCAATCTACTTTGGAATTTAAAATGCTATGGTTGACATGTCACCATTTGTCTTCATTTAAAAAGCTTTGCTCTGAATCATACAGTTAAGGCTTCTCCAAACTGTAAACACCCAGTTGTCAAGCATCACATTCTAAGGCAAAAATGTTTTGATGTGCGTCCAAGTTGTCTTGTCGCAGCACGTAATGGCTAAAGCCAGTCTGCAGTGCCTTAAATTTTATTATGAAAAGATAATCACCACATTTTCTGTCAGTTTTCTCTGTTCAGATTTCAATACTCGCTATTCAGCATCTGCTTCATTGTGTGATTTGATCTGAGTACATAATAACTCTAGTTTTACACTCTTTTCTTTGGCTTTCTCTGTTGAATTGCTAAGAGCTGCTCCAGGAAATTAATGGAAGGGTTATGTCCTAGTAATGTAGCAGGGGCAGAAATTGAACTTTTCCTGTGAGTTTAGAAAACCTCAATAAGTTCTCTCAAAGATAGGGCTTCACAAAGATGCTGATCAGCTAACCATTAGTCACGGCATATTTCCTTTTGCACTAAGAATTGCAGAATTAGTGAGGTTTAACGGAACCAACTCCATCTAGGGATGACATGACAATTTGTTTCTTTTTTTGTTCTCAGGAAGATATTGCAGTTATATTTAGTAAGGCAGATAAGGACAATTCCGGGACACTGACTGCAAAAGAAGCTCGCGAGGTCATTGCTGACATTTGTGAAAGATACCCTCAGGTGGAGCTGTACCTGAAGAATAAGAAATTGGGGGACATTGTTGATCTGTTGAAGGAATCGAAGGGGGAAATCGAGAAGGAATCAATTGAATTAGACATTGCTGAATTTACGTCGGCTCTTTCCCAAGTGGATTCTCAGATGAAAAATCTTCCAGCAACAGCTCAGGTATAGCTCAAGTCATACTGAAAAGCTTTTTTGGGTTATTCATTCATTTGTTTTACTTTAATCTGCCACATGAAAACAGGTTGCTTCACAGCAAGGTGTCTATCTAGCTGATTGTTTCAACCGGATGGAGGCATGTGAGAAAAATCCAGAAGGTCCCCTCAGGTTCAGAGGAGAGGGTCGCCATCGGTTCCGTCCTTTCAGGTATGTAAAAGTTTGCTGAAGCATCCCATCTGTGAACCTTAAGAAAATAGCTCCTTCTTATTTGTCCTTCGCATGAAGAATTATGGAAATTCAATTTTAATCCTATGGATACAAATGTTGGAATTAAGCTTATTCTGATTACATTTTCGTAGCAAAAATAATACGTATCTGTGTGGTTATTGACTTCCCTGAGACTATTCTCTATTGCTTATTACATTTGACATTTGAGAACTGTTTTAATATGTTGAACGACTTCATATGCTTGACTCTGTTTGCGATTTCTGATTCCTGAAGGTACAAGCATTTAGGACAATTTGCTCCTCTGGGAGGAGAACAGACAGCAGCACAACTTCCAGGTGATTGGGTCTCAATTGGCCACAGTAGTCAATGGCTCTGGTACTCTGTCTATGCGACGTATGTCTCTCTCTCTCTCTCTCAAATTTTACCTTCAAGCACGATGTCATTGATGGCAATCTAATTTTAATCTTGCTACTTGCAAAATTCAGCAAGCAAGTTAGCTGGCGCACGAGGATGCTGGTGATATCAGATTGGATGAGGCGTTTCGTTTTCGGCAGGGATTCGAGTGGTATATGAAGCTATGTAAGTGTATGATGGGCTTGTATGATGGGCTTATTTTCCTTGTGACCGCGGCATGTAGGCTAGTGATTCGATCTTGAAAGATTTGAGAGCCACTGAAAAGTTTTGCTTGTAATAATTCAATTCACGGACCCATTTGATTTATTCATGATAGGTGGCCAACTAAGCATATATATCCACCAAAATAAACTCAGCTGCTTGAAGCAACAAGTATTTTCCTTTGGGAGACATCCTTTCATTTGGGTGGTGAATTTTATATAAAGTTTCTGCTTAAGATTGGACCGCCTACTTCGATGACAGCTGACGTGATCAAGTTTTAAGTAGTTTGGACACTAATCGATGATATAATACATAGTTCTCACTATATTAAGATAATTCAAACGACTTTGTGGATCGGTTGCAAATATTAGAAAGTAATCAAGTCTGCTTGTCATTTTGATGGTTTTTTCTTTATTCTCACCGCCTTTAAAAGCAAACAATTGGAGATCGAGGGTAGCCTTCTTTGAAGACCGCCAATTAGGGCTCTTCTCTCCAGGCAACTCGGGATGACAAACCTATCTTATACAGCCCAAGCTGCAACGTGAATGCAATTAAAGGATGATTCAAAGAAATTCGATTGTTGTGGCAAGCGTGTAATATCGATGATATGATGCATTCCAATCATCAATTGATGGTGGTGTGCAAGTTTCCAAGTGAGGCAAGGCGTGTCTTCTTGCCTATCGACTCATTTAATCGATACCGGCTATCTCTTTGGACCGTATGGGTTCGGGTTTAGGATTTCTTGAATATACACAGAAAATCATACCCTTAAACTGCTTGTCACACTTAAGACTTTGTGGCTTTCCACGTTGCAGAATCCTTGTAGCATACGTTACAAAAGTCTGACGCCACTTGGATTTTCCAAGCAAATAAAGTGGTAGATTTTGCTCGAATACCTGTTTTCTGAAGACTGCGATGCGTAGTTACATAACATACACACACACTCTTAAAACCATGAAGACCAATGTGATCCTCAATGAAGTGCTCTTCATTTTTACAACCATAAATTCATGGCCAGTGCCAATCCACCAACTACAACTTGTGTTGCAACTCGACATCTTGTGGTCTTAAGCATCAAAAGAGACGTCCCCACGAGTTCAACTTTATTTGTGTCGGCAACATCACGACATTTGCAGAGTAGTCCTTACTCTTTCAAGCGGAATCAGCATAGGACATTACTTGAATATTCAACAGAAACTATACCGCACAATCATATATTTGATTCATGATACGTAGTAGATGGGATTGACCCAATTCAGTAGAACATATACCACGTACATGTAGTCTCTGAAAACATTGAATTCACTACATGTGGGAAAAAATTAGCAAAAGTCTTAAACTTATTATTTGACAGCTAATTCAGTTCTAAACTTTCAATTTGACCAATTTAGTCCTAGACCTCTGTGTGACTTTTTGATGTAGTCTATTCGGCCAATTTAAACAAAAAATTACTAACGTGGATCATTAGTGATTAGAAGAACATTGTATTAAGGATTTATATAATATTATTAATTTTCTTTCGTTTCTTTTGTCCCCGTACATACTCTCGGGTGTTAGGTCAACGACCCTTGCCAGCTATAAGTGAGGTGAATCAAGGCGATTTGAGGGGTGAGGCGAGGCGAGGCAAGGTTGAGGCCAGGACCGTTGTGGCTTTGCTGGACTAGTGAAGGCTGTGAAGCCCTCACACCAAATCTAGCAAGGGGGCGAGTGTGTCATGCGCCCTCGCTTGCGGCTGATGGCGGTCATCATTGAGGCCTCAACGGCCTTGCTACTAGATATCATGAGAGATGCATAGTAAGGAAGAAGAAAAAAGATAGAAAAAAGAAAGAAAGAAAGATCATGAAATTTAAGAAAATTCTCAAAAAGACATTTTTTTTAGCCTCATTAGACCCACTGGGCATTAAGCCATGCCACACAAGACATCTAATGCTAAATGGGCTGCCACATCAATAATTTTATTTTTCCAAAACTAAAGAAGTTAAAAAGATTAAGATTGAATTAGCGGGACAATTGCCAAATAAGTCCTAAACCTTTTGCTACTTTGTCAATTCAATCCTAAACCTTTTTTTTTTATGCCAAATAAGTCCTAAACCTTTTTTTTTTATGCCAAATAAGTCCTAAACCTTTTGAAACTTTGCCGGTTAAGTCCTTCCAGCGAATTTTGGCCGGAAAATGCCACGTGGCGATGACGTGGCGCATCGGACCTCGTCGGTGACGACGTGGCACGCCGGACCTCGTCGGTGACAACATGGCGATGACCGGACCCAAATTTTTTTTCTTTGTTTTTTTCCTTCATTTTCTTAGAAAAACAAGGAGGTCGGTGAGCTCCGGCGGTCGATGGCGGTCGATGGAGCTCGCCAGCCACTCCAAAGGGCGGCCTCGCCCTCGCCGGTCGCGGGCAAGGGCGGGGGAGGCCCTCGCCGCCCTCGCCCGTGGCCGCCGAGGGTCGGCCTGGGCGGGGCCAGCTTGAGCTCGCCCATGCACTGCTTGCGGATCTGCAAACTGCAGGAGCGAGCTCGAGCTCGCCTCGCCCAGGCTGGCCCTCGCCGGCCACAGGCGAGGGTGGGGCCGCCCTTTGGAGTGGTCGGCGAGCTCCGCCGGCTGCCGGAGCTTGCCGGCCTCCTTGTTTTTCTAAGAAAATGAAGGAAAAAAAAAGAAAAAAAATTTAGGGTCCGGTCATCACCACGTCGTCACCGGCGAGGTTCGGCGTGCCACATCATCGCCTTGTAGGTATTTTCTAGTCAAAATTCACCGAAAGGACTTAACCGGCAAAGTTGCAAAAGGTTTAGGACTTATTTGGCATAAAAAAGGTTTATGACTGAATTGGAAAAATAGCAAAAGGTTTATGGCTTATTTGGCAATTGTCCCTTGAATTAGCTGCTGCATAATATGCTCTTGACATTTTGGATAATTTTTCCTACTCCACTACGTACTCTAAACTCTCCGAGTGGAAAATTATCTAACATGCTAATCCGTAGGTCTCGCATTTTCACTTAAACTGGTTTGATTTTCTCCTTGAATTAGAGCTCCCCATAATCTTTTCTTCTTCTTTTTTTTTTCTTCCGGATTTTCCCTGTTTCTCAGACTTCGTTTTGGCTAATCGTCAATTTCAAGCAGTTGGAAAATGGAATGATTACAAGAACGTAAAAACCGGATCTGCAACTGATAATTAAAGGATACACTTCGGTTGGTTCATACACTTGTTTCCAATCCAAGCAATAATCTCTTCCTTTATGTATTCTCACTTATGCTGCTATGTTACTTAGCATATAGGGTCAACTTTGCTCCATATAACTTAACATATTCCCTTTGAAGCTAAGCGACTTCTTTAGCTTTTATCCCTCCTTCCTCGAAAATTATTTTACTGAATCGAGTCCATTAGGTATAAAACTAAACTAAGATTCATATCGACCAAATTACATGCCGAATTTCGTGCAATTTCATATTTTTTTTGAAGAGTGGAAGTTCAAAAATGTTAATGTCAGTACCGAAAATGCCATTTAAAGGAGTATGAAAGAGAGAGGAAAAAGAAAAGGTGGGAATACAATTGAGAGGATAATTAGTAGGTTTTGATAGAAGTGAGCATTTTCCAAGATCCAGACTTGTCATTCAAGTGAGGAGGGTGTCTTCAGTCTCTCACATGGGTGTGGGGTTACAAAGATTTATCATCACCACGCTTCAGGATCTTGAAGTTGTCTACTCATCAATGTGGTCCTCTCTCTCTCTCTCTCTCTCTCTCTCTCTCTCTCTCTCTCTCTCTCTCTCTCTCTCGCCATCCATGCCTTGGCCAATGTGTACTTATCCGAACAGCTGAGCGCATACAATCGACTGGTTATACTATAAGAGAAAGCAATTCATGGGTCTATTTCGTCGTTGATGGGAAGAAGCTAATCAATCAGTTATTGATACTTGAGCATATGGGGGAAAAGAGAGAGAGAGGAAATAATCTCAAAACGTTATTGGCATCGTCATCACTTCTATTGATCATCTCTTGATGCAACATTGTTAAGCCGAATGATGACATTTGATCCACTCTTTTCCTACTTCACCCCCACTCTCTCTCTATCTTCTAGTATCAATCCCAAAGCTTTTGTCTCTTGCTAGTGAGAACCCAAGCCTTGCATTTGCATTGTAGAACGCGTCCTCTGTCAATCACATCTTCAAATGGAGGAAAAAGTTAAGACTTAAAAAGATGAGCAGCTGGTGACGAAAAAAAGTAAGTAAAAACGTCGCGAAGTTTCCCTTTGATTCATGTTCGTGAATCCAAAGCAGGAGTAAACGTGTCACCTTTTTGTTTTCTCTAGGGGCGAATGTATGGAATCGATGTTCTTGTCATGCAATTCGAAGCTCTTTGATTCTCCCCATGGATTTAGTGGCTGTCCTCCAGCAAATTTAATCATAGTTTAATCATTTTCACTTAAAAGTAAATGCACACATAATAAGAATTAGTATAATGTATTATTATAACGTATAGATTTGGTGGATAATAATAAAAATATGCCACGGTGCATGTCATCTCGTTTTCGAAGTTTGGTGACAAAATACCGTTTCATGTACTGTCACTTTTAGATGACAAACCCGAGCCCAGATGGTCAGAGCCTTGTGCTAGCAATGAATGAACCCATGAGCTCCGATTCAGCTTCTTCCAAGAACCAAAATCCCTCTCAAATTTGCAGACACTGACTCCACAGAATGTACTTCCGGAACAACTAGTGGATTCAGGGATGGGGGAAGAAGAAGAAGCAGCAGAAGAGGTTCGAAGGCAACCGCTCCAAGAACAGAGTCTCCAGGGATCGGCGGACCCGAGCCCCACTCGCAAACAGGCCATCGAGTTGATTTCTTCGTTGGCCTCCCTGTCTCGCTCGATCAAAGTCTTCACAGTGAAATGGCAACTCATTCGGAGCAAGCTCGTGGAGATATCTTCTGCGCTGGCCGTCTCTGATGAAAGCGCTGAGCTTTCAGGCATGGTTCAAGAAGTGATGGTCACGGTCAGGGAAAGCTATGGCCTTGCTGAGAAATGCATGGCCCGTTCCTACAATGGGAAGCTGTTGATGCAGAGCAATTTGGACATGGTCTTGGCGAAGCTGCATTGCCATGTCAAGAATATCTCTGGGATGTGCAAAACTGGTTCTTTTCCTCATGGGTGTGCCATTGTTGTCTCAAAGCCGAGGTTTGGGGCTTGTAAGGAGGACATGAGGTTTTATGTTAAGGATTTGTTGACAAGGATGAAGATTGAGGAAGACCCAGAAATCAAGAGGCAAGCTCTGGTTAGTTTGCACGAAGTTGCGAGCGAAGATGAGAAATTTGTGAAGGTGGTCGTGGAAGTTGGGGAGATCATTCACCTCTTGGTCGGCTGTCTCGATTCTCTGGAGATAGAAGTTCAAGAAGAGGCAGCAAGAGTGCTCTCAGTGATTGCAGGGTTTGATTCGTACAGGGGTGTGGTCATTAGTGCTGGGATTGTTGCTCCACTGGTAAGGGTTTTGGAGTGCGGTGGCGAAGTGGGCAAAGAACTGTCCGCAAGATGTTTGATGCAACTGACTGCTAATTCAGATAATGCATGGAGGGTCTCCGCCCATGGTGGGGTCACAGCTCTATTGAGAGTGTGTTCTTCTAGCACTGACTTCACCAAGACAGAGTTGATTTGCTCTGCTTGTGGGGTGCTGTGGAATCTCGCGGCAGTTTTGGAGATCAAGAGGTTTATGCTTGAAGAAGGCGTGATTTCAATTCTCCTCAGGCTAGCAAGATCTAAAGATGAGACCGTGCAGATCTGTTCGATTGAGTTTTTGCAAGACTTTGTCTCAGGGGATGATTTCTTGAGGCGAATGGTCATCCAAGAAGGCGGACTTCACGCTTTATTGCGCCTTCTCAATCCGCTATCATCGTCTTCCAAAGCACTGGAGGTAGCTTTCAGGGTGATTGAGGATCTCTGTTTCTCTTCAGAGACTGCCGTTAAAATGTTGTTGAACCACGGGTTCGCGGAAGTCGTAGTCCGCTTCCTCCACGACCGCGAGGCATCGCTCCAAGAACTGGCCTTCAAGGTGGCATTCAAGCTAACCAAGACACCGTCGGACGATGCTAAAAGGGTACTAGGCGACGTCGGCTTCATGTCGGAAATTGTCCGGTTCCTCGATGCAAAATCGTACAGCGTCCGCGAAATGGCAGCTGAAACGCTCTATAACATGGTTTCGATCCCGAAGAACAGGAAGAGGTTCGCTCAAGACGAGCAGAATGTGGAATTTCTGATGCATTTGCTCGAGACAGAGCTGGATCCTTCAAGCAGGAGAAAGTTCTTGTTATCGGCGTTGATGTCGTTGACCAGCTGTAGCAGCGGGAGGAAGAAGATTGCCAATTCCGGGCATTTGAAGACCATAGAAAAGCTCGCGGATGATGAGGTTTCCGATGCCAAGAGACTTGTGAAAAAGCTGTCCACGAACAAATTCCGTAGTATGTTGAGTGGAATTTGGCATTCTTGAATCCAAGAACATGTGATTTTCCACTTTGTATAGTTTCGCTCCCTTTCTATGTTTAGCAAAACTTGTTCTCGCTTAAATTTTCTCTGCATCTTCTTTCACATTTTTACTAAATTAGTTTTTCTTTCTTTTTGTCTTATGTCGTTTTGCATTGCATTAGACCGCGATGAACTGAGCTTATATAACTAATAAGTGTCAAATCGGATGGGTCTGGCCATGTTTGGGTGGGCAAAAATTGTCTCTTTTATAAATTGATCAATTTAATCTATATTGATCTGCTTTATGTACTGTAATTTTAACGACCTAATATGAACCTAACCCATATCTGATTCAACTTGGAGTATGATCACTAACAAATTTTCTCCTTAATAAGACACCATTGAAAGCAATGAGAAAATTGTCATACAAATTATAATATGAAATAGTATCAGATGAGATTTCGTGTATCCATTTTTACAAAATTTTTATATTTTTGGGTTGGATCTGTAGTAATTATCCAGATCCAGGAAAGCTCCCATAAAAATTGCTGCTGTGAATTTCTGGCATTGAATATGTTGGGACAAAATTTATGAGTCATTAACTATACATCTCATTTTTTGGGGGCTGGGGCTTATCATGCTGATCCATTACTCTGGAAAATCATATTGCACTCTTTATGGTTGTAAGATTGTATCATAAATCCTCCCATTTTTTAAAATTCAAAACACAACCGGCTTGCAGTTGTAGCTAAGAATAATGGTATTTATTGCTTCAAATTTATAAACAACCTTGAGAAACATATGAACTAGGCAAATTTAAAAGCCACGAAATGCAGAGGACAGTACATGTTATCATTGCCTTAGTAGTTATCGGTTCGTGGGTGTGTATGGGTTATCACATGCGTTGATAGCTTGTAGGTGTTAACACATGCTACTAGTTCATCGGTTTATTGGTGTATGTGGTATCACATGCCAGAGGCTTGTACGTGTAATCAATTACCTCAGTAGCTTCCTGGTATAGAGCTTGCTCCTGTTGATTATGAGTTCATATGATTCCAGTGGCTAACGAAGTTATCGAATTATTGGAACCAAGACTAGTAGATTGTGGAAATGAATATAAATTAGAGACTTGATACTCAAGGGAATTTGAGGATTGGGAGTATCTAGCAATCTCTTGAGGACCTCTAGGGCATGGTCGCCCAGTAGACATAGAGTTAAAAGGTTGTTGTTGCAGCTAATGCTGCTGCGGCAAGTGTTGCTATGACTGTAGAGATAAGCGTTGCCACTGTTTTCGGCACTTGTGGCGAGTGCCGCTGTTGAGGGCATTATGGCCATTTTCCCTATTATGTTCTAGCCATTGAAGGCGAGAATGAGAAAAGATAGTGTAGTAGTTGGGTGGAGTAATTTTTGAGAGAGAAACCTCCATAGTTCTTTGGAGCTTGTGATTCGAAAATTGCCATCTCTTGGCTCCACAGAATTGAAATAGTGTTCTCGGTGAAATGATACATTGATGTGGTAGAGTGGTTTTGGGCAGTATACCAACTTAAAGGTAATGTCAACCATTGGTGGGAGGCCACCGAGGGAACATTTGTCCTTGAAGAAGTCTAGTAGATTTGGGAATGCTTTTGTAAGAGCGTTCAGTGAGAAGTATTTCTCAAGTACTGCAAGAGAGCAGGAAATGGCCAAGTTTTAAGACTCTTCCAAAGTCACCTCTCAGTGAAAGAGTATGTGGCGAGGTTCACCGAGTTGCCTAGGTACGACAAAATGATTGAGGAGGATCCTATGGATCGGGCGATTAGATTTGGTGATGGACCGAATCTCGACGTTGAAAGCCAGTTTGCACCACTAGTAGTTCGCACCTATGATGAGGTGTTGTGCAGAGTCTTGAGATTGAAAGGGACATGGCAAGGAATGTGGTCACTTTTGTACCACGATTTGTGACGAGTTGAGTTAATCGTTGGCTAAAAAAAGAAGAAGAGAAAGAGCCAATGTTTGGAATTGAGTACTCTACCCCTCCCAGTAGAAGAGGTGGTACTGCGTAGTTGATTTTTTGCTTGAATATTTAGTGCCGCTATTGCTAAAGGTGCCATAAATTTGATACATGTCCAATGAGGATTGGAACACGTGTCAGTTGTGGCAAGCCAAGAGGATCGCCGGTGTAGAGTTTGCCCACGCCGTCCAGTTGGGACTCAACTGTTGTAGTGCGCATGCCAACCAATGGGGGGATGCGTCTCGAGGTGACGTAGTTTGATCTCAAGTAAGTGTAAGCTGTGATTTGAGTTGAGGCTCGAAATCGAGAAAAGTTATCACTTGTACCTTTCCCATTTATCCTCACATGGCTAGTACTTGGTTTGACACTAGACCCCCCACTCGTCTCTCTTTAGTTGAGTAATTTGATAAGTTAGTTTAGTTGATGGTAAGACCGTTATATACGGACTTTGGAGTTTCGACCCCGCTGAATGATAGTGTGTTATTGACTATAGGGTGTAAGGAATGTGATTTAGTAGTGATTGAAGTGAAAGATGGAATGGATTCGACTATGACAGCCATGATTGAGTTGATATGATTATCGGAAGAGTTGCGGAAGTACAAGAGCCGTAATTGACTATTTTAGTGTGGTGATATAGTCTCGACGGTTATTGATGAGTCAGTTGATGGACCGATGTGAGAGGAGATCACCATAATGCGAGAATTTTGGAAGTATTCCAAAAAAAGTGTCAGGATTGGCCTCAGATAGAAAATTTGAGGTCGTGATTGAACTGATTCTTGACACAGAACCGATCTCCAAATTGTCTTACCGGATGTCACCGTTGGAACGGAAAGAATCGTAGACGCAAATACATGAGTTATAGGAGTATCGAAATTATTATCACATGAAAATTATGGTGAATGATACGGAACGAGGAAGGTAATATTATCACATGAAAATTACTCTGTATATACATTCGATCTATTCGAATCGTCGAATGTTTCACAAATTATATACATAGAGAGACACGCAAAGAACCTCGTCACTCCGATTCATCCGAATGCTCATAGAAAGATATCACTTAGATGGTATTAATAAGACAAGACTTTTGCTGAGATGATAAACGATGATGATAGATTGACACCGAGCCTTTATCTTATTCTCAATAAGGGAAGACGAAAAGAAAGGGGAAACAACAAGCAAGAAGCGCACATCCACTTGGATTAGAATTAAATATTTATCTGTTTGAAAGGTCATATCTGTTGTCCCTGTGACTCACTGCTTCGTTGCCGTAACGGTCGACAGATCCTTAAATTCCTTCTTTATATAGTACCCCCCCGGGCACCCTTTCTCGCTCTTACGAACCTTCCCTTCTCTCGCAGTTCATTCTCACTTCTCAAAATCGTCTTCTCCACGGGTGAATACAAGAAGAACAAGAGCAAGGTTTAGAGGAATCCCTGCGGTGGGAGTAATAGTCGCCGATAGCGGCAAGGAGTACCCGGGCGAACTCACGCCGTATGTTCTGGTAACATGCATCGTCGGGGCGATGGGCGGTCTGATCTTCGGCTACGACATCGGGATCTCCGGTAAAAAAAAGAAAGAAAGGGCTTCGCATGTTGTTTTCAATTAGTCCTTCAGAACTAGCTTGCCGATGATCTCTATCTGTTTCTTTAAGCCGATGATCTCTATCTGTATCTGTGTGGTTTGTAACAACACGATTATCTTTCCACTCCGTCTAATATCCAGACCGAAATTTGGTTTTCCTATTGTAATCGCAGGTGGGGTCACGTCGATGCCGTCGTTCTTGAAGAGTTTTTCCCCGTCGGTGTACGCGAAACAACAAGGGGAGGAAGTGACCAACCAGTACTGCCAGTACAACAGCGAGGTCTTAACCATGTTCACCTCGTCGCTCTACTTGGCTGCTCTCCTGTCATCGCTGGTCGCTTCGACCGTGACGAGGAAGTGGGGGAGGAAGCGGTCCATGCTCCTCGGCGGTGTTCTCTTTTGCGCTGGCGCCTTGCTCAACGGATTCGCCAACGCCGTGTGGATGCTCATCGTCGGACGCATGTTCCTCGGCTTCGGTATTGGATTCGCCAATCAGGTTACGCTTCTCTCTCGATACTGAGATCAAACTAAAAGGAATACCATCCGATTCTTATAGCACATGCATGCTATGATAGTTTTACGTTTGTTAAGTTTTGCACTTCCGATTCGCATGCAATTTTAAAATGTGGTTGGTGTCTGCCTTTTTAGTTTTTGGTTTCAGTCTGCTATAGAAAACGTCGCGCATGCCCTGGGGCCAGCCTAGGTTCGATCAGGCCCCATTGGCTCCAAGGACAAAATTAGCGAGCTTGACAAGCAACTTGCTTCTTGGAGCCCGTCTAACAAAGCTCATCTAGGCTCAATCAATTTTCTGGAACTTAAATAATTTTCTCTTTTACTGGCAGACTTGTAAATAGGGATTTTGCTAGTATGTTGCATGATGTACTTTCCGAATGATAATTTTTCGAATATGTTAATTCACACCAACTGTTCTTCCCCAGCATCAGATGGGGAAATAGGCTAAGTAAATGGGATCTCACAGACTGATTGATGCTTTTTTAATCGATAAGGATTACGAACAAGCTTGCTTACAAAATAGAAAAATCCAGACTTACCAATCTCTCTTGACCTAACTTGAATATACTTACAGTCTGTACCACTCTTCCTCTCTGAGATGGGCCCTTACAAGTACAGAGGAGCTCTCAACATCGGCTTCCAATTATCTATCACCGTTGGGATCCTGGTGGCCAACATCCTCAACTACTTCTTCGCAGAGATCAAGGGCGGCTGGGGATGGCGGCTCAGCCTTGGTGGTGCTGTGGTCCCTGCCCTCATTGTTACCATCGGGTCCCTTGTGCTCCCCGAAACCCCAAACTCGATCATCGAGTGGGGCGATCACGAAAAGGCCAAGGCGCAGCTGAAGCGGATCCGGGGCATTGGCAATGTCGATGAGGAGTTCAATGACCTGGTAGTGGCGAGCGAGGAATCGAAGTTAGTGGAGCGCCCTTGGCTGAATCTCTTGCAGAGGAAGTACAGGCCTCACCTCTGCATGGCAATACTGATTCCCTTCTTCCAGCAGTTTGACTGGGATCAATGTGATCATGTTCTACGCCCCCGTCTTGTTTAACACACTGGGGTTCGAGAACGACGCCTCCCTCATGTCCGCCGTGATCACGGGGATCGTCTTTGTCGGTGGCACATGGGTCTCAATCTACACCGTTGACAAAGCGGGCAGGAGAGCCCTTTTCCTGGAGGGTGGAGCTCAAATGCTGATCTGCCAGGTACTTGATCTGATGGCTTTTGCTATGACCAAATTCTTTTGCAAGCATTTTGTTTAGTAATCAGGCATGTAGTCCATAACTGTCGCAGCAACCAATTTCTTATCAGTCCCCTCAGTTCGGAGATAGTACTAAGTAAACCTATCACTCATACCAAAGTGAATTTTTACTTTCGGATCTGATGGTACCCATCGTTTTCTGTAGTTCACATTCAAGATTAGTACATATACTGTTCTTGTTATATTTTCCTTTGTAGACTTGACACTATATTTGGTCCTTGTCATTGTACGTCCTTGAAAACGTGGTATGTAGATGTGCACTTACGCTATTCATGTTCAGATTATTGTTGCATCTGCAATTGGTGCGAAATTCGGAGTGGACGGGAATCCAGGCGATTTGCCCAAGTGGTACGCCGGCACAGTGATGACCTTCATCTGCGTCTACGTCGCTGGGTTCGCGTGGTCTTGGGGCCCTCTCGGGTGGCTCGTGCCAAGCGAGATCTTTCCCTTGGAGATCCGGTCAGCCGCCCAGAGCATAAACGTCTCAATCAACATGTTCTTCACGTTCGTGGTGGCTCAGGTCTTCCTCAACTTGCTCTGTCACTTGAAGTTCGGGTTGTTCTTGTTCTTTGGCTTCTTTGTGCTTGTCATGTCCATATACGACTACTTCTTCTTGCCCGAGACGAAGGGCATTCCCATCGAAGAGATGGACACGGTGTGGAAGAAGCACTGGTACTGGTCTAGATTCGTTGACGACGATGCTCCTAAGTGGGGGTGATGAAGCTTATCATGCTGATCCATTACTCTGGAAAATCATAAGGCACTCTTCATGGTTTGTATGATTGTATCATAAATCCTCCCATTTTTTAAAATTCAAAACACAAGCAGCTTGCAGTAGTAGCTAAGAATAATGGTATTTATTGATTCATATTTATAAACAACCTTGAGAAACATATGAACTAGACAAATTAAAAGCCACACGAAACTACATATTTGGTTTCTTTAAAGATGGGTTTCGTAAAGATGAACAGATTATTCAATGTTGATATTATGATTTGTGCAAACAAGTTGCAATTTTTAATGACAATTTATACTTCGATCAGTAATAATATGCTTTTGAAGACACTAAGGGTATCCCAATGGAAATGAAATTGGTCTCATAAAAAATTGGTTCAAAATTCATCGTTGAGCTTATTTAAATGTCACGTATCTATGATTTATATACTTTTTATATACATGCAATTCCCTTCCACACATCACTTAAGATTAAAATTGGATTTTCTAACATAGTATTAAGTAAGATTTTGTCTTAATCTATTTTGTATGTAATTCATTCATCAAATTTCATATGTCATAGGGATTGTTAATATATATCGACTTGACTTTGGAAGCGTTTTTTTAATGGATAAGGTGTAGGATCTTTTCCATTGCTAGATATCTTCTCGTACAGCTCATTTTCTTGTAGTGGCTCCACCTCCATCGAATCTCAATATAATGAGAATATTTAATCCGAGCGTTGCTGCTGGATCAGAAAGATTAAATGACTACGATATCACCTTTTTTTTCACTACACTAATAATTTAGTATTTGTAGCTTGCTAATTTTTTTTCATTTTTCATATTTCTATATTTGTAGCACTCCTCACAAATTTCAAATTTATCTAACTTTTTTTATTAAAGTTTAGACGGCTCTATATATGTAAAAAAAAAAAATCCAAAACTACCTTTATATGTAAGAACACACGTCAAATTTAGAGTTGAGAGAGTTATTAAGATGATTAACTCTGGGGCCATCAAGTAGAATGGATATGTCGCAGCATCGTTGATCTATTCTGGTTGATCTATCTTGGAGTACCTCCGGAAGTTGGCAGGGTCGAAGAGATGGCATTCTTGTGCATTTTTCTGCATCATGAGAAGCGATAATATACTCTTGTTTCGAAGAACCCCAAACATTGAAAGATTTGATCGTAAAACGTTGTGATAGGCCAGCTAAATCTCCAGTTTCCATGCTCCTGGAAACTTCAGAGGACTGAACATTGTTTAACACCTGCAGCTTCGCATGAGTATTGCCAGAAGCTTTGAAAGCGCTTTACATGGAAGGAACTTCCATTGAAGCAATTGATTTTCGAGAGGGTTCTTGTAGAAAGCTTGAAATTCTGAGTGCATGCACCCCTAGATTCTTGACTCTAGACATCGAGCTCACTGACCTACCCTTCTTTAATTTGATTGTTGGACAATTTTCCCTTGAAAATAATTTACGTCCCTCAATTTTGTGACGTTATTTCATGATCAAAACTAAATGCATTATCAACAATTCAAATGGATTCAGTGCTTTAAACTTTGCAATATCCCTCGTTAGAAAAATTAGCCCATCCCAAATTTATTCGTATCACAAGATTGGAACCCAAATTGAGCTTGATATTATATATATCTGACTAAAGTAGAAAAAAATTAGCCCAAATGCATAAAGCCCTTGAGGCTTGAGGAAGGGTTAGAGTTTCCTCGAAATAACACCAAAAAGGTAGTCACACGGCTGCTAGGAGGCAAATCCAATCGATTCACGTGCAAAATGTCTAAATGAGGAATGACGAGTCACTTATTGAGAATTTTCTCAATGGTCTACTACCGATGTCAATGAAAGTGCTGTCATGCGAAAGTTCTCCAAAATATCTCCTCACTGAATGAATTGATAGGTACTTGACATAGGAAATTGATTGTAGATCGGCTATCACGTGTCAGGAGAAAATGAGCTAATCATGTATTGTCAAGTGTAAGGAGGATCATCCCTAACGAGTCTTGCTCCAAGTCCACCAACCTAAAATTTTTTAAGACAACTAAAATGAACAAGAATAATCTAGGATCTTGCTCCCTAACCCCAAATCATTCGTTCATGGAGAAATGTCTTAGGTGGAATGAACTTGCGAAAATTAAATAAATTGTATGTATGAGTAATATATTTATTTTTCATATCTATGAAAGGACAAAGGTATGCATTAATAGTATCGAATTGCAACTCCACAACATATATGGCCAACGTGCAATTTTGGAAAACAAATCATACTCAACTCTAATCTCGTTCAATCTCTGTCAATCTTCAAGGTTGGACTTCAGTTCCTAGGCGATTCTCCTCTTTAAATACCATTATACGCACTTCCGTATTTGGAGGACACGAAGTTAAGATTGATTTATTTTCTCGATATTTGCATGGCCTGTTAATATTACCATTTCCTCAAATAGAGTTATATTCCCGATTTGACATTCTGTCATTTGCAGTAACTAGATCCATTCATATCCATATTCGATAAGATTTTGATTCTCACATTGCTATTCTTGATGATGATGATAAATATCTTGGTCTCCCACTTTTCTATCCTTTTTATTACACATCGAGTGAGAATAAGTTGCGCCGGGGATTATCCGTACAGACACCGACCAGACATAAGCTGCCTTTTCGTGGCATAGTCTACTAATGGGTTCCTTTCTTATGAGTAATTGATAGGTTTAATTCGTACTTATCGAAAGCAAAAGTAAGGGCTCCAGAATTCCTGCATATGTACTCCACATCCACATCTGTTCCCCTCGATGTCAATGCAGTCTGACGCGTAAATTAAAAGTTTCCAACGATCCCAGCCAGAAATCCACCACCAATTAAGTTCCTATTGGGGGATATTACGTATTTGATCCCTGCAATTAGGGGGAATTTCGCTTCCGGTCCTTATACTTAGTTTGATTATAATTCTTGTCCCTGTACTATTCTAATCCTTGCTTCATGTTCCCACTCAAAAAATGTCGGAAATCGATTGCCCCATCGCCATGGGCAACTGACACGTGATGCCTACATATACAAGGCCATAAATTAAGTTACACTTTTGATCCCTATACTTTTTGAAGTGTTCAAATTTAGTCGATGTACTCTTTTTTAAGTGATAATACTAGCCTTGATATCAATTTATCAATGAGATTTTGAGTACTATGTTATACGTTGTCATTCCAAATATTTAATAAAATATGTTGAGATGGGATCTGAAGAACTCTCCTAAATTGATCTGCAATATGTCGTCCACTGGATAGATAGTCGATGAGGATGCCATTGTAGGATCCTATGAAATTATGTTTAATGGGACTGTAAATCAGATTGGGCGTATTTGTAAATGCAGGAATCACCTGTTTAAGATTATATCGATTGGACATTTTCATAATGTTTCAAAAGAATGGGTAACAGCGTATAATTTTGGTCGATCATCCCTAAAAGTATGGGAACCAATAAGTTAATTTGCTTTAGAAGCTGGTCTACGTAGGTACCATGACTTAATAGTCGGTGCCTCCTCAGCAATTTCCGGTGGAATTTGAATGGAAATATCGAAGGAACGACTTAATCGTCACCAGGGAATAGCAATAGAGAATTAGAATTGTAAGCGAACAAATTATAAGGACCAAAAGCGAAATCCCCTCCAAACTACGGAGAACAAAAGTGTACTTTCCTCATCCTATTACGTTTCCTGTAAGGAAATTTCCAGAAGTGGGATTCTTTTGGCTAGATAAGTCACAATTGATAACCCTGAGGATTCGCTCCATTGGCTAGTTCTGATTTCCTACTAAGAATGGCCGGTCAACATGATTATTACAAAAAAAGCGTGGAAAAGTATCAAATTGTGAATGATGGTGAATCATACCGACTTAGGAAGGAAATATTATCACATGACCATAACTCTGTCTATGCTTTCGATCTATTCGAATCATTGAATATTTTCACAAGGTATATACATAGAGAGACGAGCAACGAACCTCGTCATTCCGATTTGTCCGAATACTCATAAATGCATTAAATAACTTCTCTTGATAAAGATATCACTTGGATGGTATCAATAGGACAAGACTTTTGTTGAGACGAGAAACGATGACGTTTGATTGACATTGAGCCTTGATCTTCTTCTTCATAAGGGAAGATGAAAAGAAAGAGGAAACAACAAGCAAGAAGCGCACGTCCAGTTGGATTAGGATTAAGTAATTTATCCATTTGGATAACTCAAATCCTGGAGTGATTTTCTGTAAATATATATGGCATAATTACTTGCTGTTTCCAGCATGAACGCGACAAACCTCTTCATTGCAATAGTGATTGACATTCTTCTCTAAGACTCACGTACTGATTCGGATAAGGATTTGAAAAGATGCTGCTCTTTGGCCCCTCGATTTCGAAGTGATTCTACTTCCATTTATAGCATGGAAAGGCCGTATCTTTTTACCGTATGACTCACTGCTTCATTGCCGTAACAGTCGACAGGTCCTTAAATTCCTTCTTTGTATAGTACCCCCCCGGGCTCCCTTTCTCGCTCTTACGAACCTCCCCTTCTCTCGCAGTTCATTCTCACTTCTCACGATCGTCTTCTCCACTGGTGAATACTGGAAGAACGAGAGCTAGGGTTAGAGGAATGCCTGCGGTGGGAGGAATAGTCGCCGATAGCGGCAAGGAGTACCCGGGCGAACTCACGCCGTATGTTCTGGTAACATGCATCGTCGGGGCGATGGGCGGTCTGATCTTCGGCTACGACATCGGGATCTCCGGTAAAAAGAAACGAAAGGGTTTCGCATGTTGTTTTCGATTAGTCCTTCAGAACTAGATTGCCGATGATCTCTATCTGTTTCTCCAAGCCCTCTTCCCTTCGCCATGTATACGTCTGTGTGGTTTCTACCAACACGATTATCTTTCAACTCCGTCTAAATCCAGACAGAAATTTGGTTTTCCTATTGTAATCGCAGGTGGGGTCACGTCGATGCCGTCGTTCTTGAAGAGATTTTTCCCGTTGGTGTACGCGAAACAACAAGGGGAGGAAGTGACCAACCAGTACTGCCAGTACAACAGTGAGACCTTAACCATGTTCACCTCGTCGCTCTACTTGGCGGCTCTCCTGTCATCGCTGGTCGCTTCGACTGTGACGAGGAGGTGGGGAAGGAAGCGGTCCATGCTCCTCGGCGGGGTTCTCTTCTGTGCTGGCGCCTTGCTCAACGGGTTCGCCAACGCGGTGTGGATGCTCATCGTCGGACGCATTTTCCTCGGCTTCGGTATCGGATTTGCCAATCAGGTTACGCTTCTCTCTCTAATACTGAGATCAAACTAAAAGGAATACCATCCGATTCTTATAGCAGAGGCATGCTATGATAGTTTTACGTTTGTTACGTTTTGCACTTCCGATTCGCATGCAATTTTAAGATGTAGTTGGTATCTGCCTTTTTATTTTTTGGTTTCACTCTGCTATAGAAAATGTCGCGCATGCCCCGGGGCTAGCCTAGGTTCGATCAGGCCCTATTGGCCCGAAAGACAAAATTAGCGAGCTTGACAAGCACCTTCCATCTTGGAACCGGTCTAAAAAAGCTCATCTAGGCTCGATCAATTTTCTGGAACTTTCATAATTTTCTCTTTCACAGGCAGATTTGTAAATGACGATTTTGCTAGCATGTTGCATGATGTACTTTTCGAATGATAATTTTTCTAATATGTTAATTCACACAAACTGTTCGTCCCGGGCATCACATGGGGAAATAGGCTAAGTAAATGGGATCTTACAGACTGATTGATGCTTTTTTAATCAATAAGGATTACGAGCAAGCTTGCTTACTAATAGTAAAATTCAGACTTACCAACCTCTCTTGGCCTAACTTGGATATACTTACAGTCTGTACCACTCTTCCTCTCTGAGATGGCCCCTTACAAGTACAGAGGAGCTCTCAACATTGGCTTCCAATTATCTATCACTGTTGGGATCCTGGTGGCCAACGTTCTCAACTACTTCTTCGCGAAGATCAAGGGCGGTTGGGGATGGCGGCTGAGCCTTGGTGGTGCCGTGGTCCCCGCCCTCATTGTTACCATCGGGTCCCTTGTGCTCCCCGAAACCCCAAACTCGATCATCGAGCGGGGCGATCACGTAAAGGCCAAGGCGCAGCTGAAGCGTATCCGGGGCATTGACAATGTCGATGAGGAGTTCAATGACCTGGTAGTGGCGAGCGAGGAATCGAAGTTAGTGGAGCACCCTTGGCTGAATCTCTTGCAGAGGAAGTACAGGCCTCACCTCTGCATGGCAATACTGATTCCCTTCTTCCAGCAGTTCACCGGGATCAATGTGATCATGTTCTACGCCCCCGTCTTGTTTAACACACTGGGGTTCGAGAACGACGCCTCCCTCATGTCCGCCGTGATCACGGGGCTCGTCAATGTCGCTGCCACATGGGTCTCAATCTACGCCGTTGACAAAGCGGGCAGGAGAGCCCTTTTCCTGGAGGGTGGAGCTCAAATGCTGATCTGCCAGGTACTTGATCTGATGGCTTTTGCTACGACCAAATTCTTTTGCAAGCATTTTGTTTAGTAACCAGGCATGTAGTCCATATATGTCGCACCAAGCAAATTTTTATCAGTCCCTCATTTCGGAGATATTACTAAGTAAACCTATGACATATACTAAAATGAATGTCAACTTTCAGATCTAAAGGTACCCATCGTTTTCTATAGTTCACATTCAAGATTAGTACATATACTATTCATATTATAATTTCCTTTGTAGACTTCAAACTATATTTGGTCCTTGTCATGGTACGTCCTTGAAAACATGGTATGTAGATGTGCACTTACGCTATTCATGTTCAGATTGTTGTTGCATCTGCAATTGGTGCGAAATTCGGAGTAGACGGGATTCCAGGCGATTTACCCAAGTGGTACGCCGGCACAGTGGTGACCTTCATCTGCGTCTACGTCGCTGGGTTCGCGTGGTCTTGGGGCCCTCTCGGGTGGCTCGTGCCAAGCGAGATCTTTCCCTTGGAGATCCGGTCAGCCGGCCAGAGCATAAACGTCTCAGTCAACATGGTCTTCACTTTTTTGGTGGCTCAGGTCTTCCTTAACATGCTCTGTCACTTGAAGTTCGGGTTGTTCTTGTTCTTTGCTTTCTTTGTGCTTGTCATGTCCATATACATCTACTTCTTCTTGCCCGAGACGAAGGGCATTCCGATCGAAGAGATGGGCACGGTGTGGAAGAAGCACTGGTACTGGTCTAGATTCGTTGACGACGATGCTCCTAAGGCAGGGATCGAGATGGGCGACCAGAAAGGTGTATGAATGAAAAACTATGTGAGATCTTGGACGACGTTTTTCGTTGTCTAGTTGGTCGTGGTGAACATAAATCCGAATTGTTCCTGATGTGTTGATGATACACTTTTGCTTTTGAATTTATCTTTGCGGACTGCCGGTTTCTGATGTTTTTCCTGAATAAAATCCTTGTCCATAAGGAAAGTCAAATGTGTGACGTGGAAATAATGATGTCATGCTGCTTTTCGGTGATACTTTGCGTCCATTGGTTTCGATAATCTTTCAAACTGATTGATGGCACCTTCATGTGAATGTTGAAAGATCGATGAATAGAACATATTTAGTTGTTAGTCCTAAACCTGGGTGCAAAATGTGAGGGACTGATTAGGAGAACAGTTGCATTGAATCCACAGAACAATTGTGTTAAATCCATCATTGATGAATTTGTAAAGTTGCAATAGCAATATAGTTCGTCACTTGTATTAAGAATTGCGTGGCCAAACAAAACCGATTTTCTACAATCGATGAATAAATCATAATAGAAATTTTAATCTCGCATCTAAAAGTTTCAGTAATAATGAATGAACTCATATAGTCCTTGATTTGACCATACAGAAGGGGACATTATGTTACTGAAAGCGTATTCTTTAGATTTCTCAGAGTCATATGCTGGTCGTTTGGCACACATTCTGTCAACCAAAGAGGAGGTGTACGGATCTATGATGAGTAATATCGAAGCTCATTAGAGTCTAGACACAAGGTAGTAGATTACACTCAAAGGAAGAAGCCAAGGTCACATCTGACACACATAAATCAAAAGTACCAAGACAAAGGAACCGTAAAATGGAGGCAGACCAATAACTCCTTATGCATGCTGAGTTTAATCAGAGCATCTTCTTGGATGAACTCTTTTGGAACACCATGAAGTAGAGTTTAGCTGCTCAACACAAAGCCATTGGCCCAGGAATAGAGAATCGCAGTCGACGTTGGGGTTGATATCTTGGGAAGGTGCCGGTCGACGAGCTGACCGGCTCCGCCACGGAGATACAATTATCCCCAGCTCTCCTACCATAAGCCGTAGCACACACCAAGGCAGGATCCTTCTCTCCGAGGATCCCGACTGCCTAATTTGCATGTCGAAACGAAAAAACTGTAACGTTTAAGATTGGTGAAAAAAATGCGTTAGTCGTGAACTACTATTCTCCTTCCTCTCTTCTTTAGTTTAACATATATGGATGATAACCTCAATAGCATTGAAATATATACTGATTCTCCGTGCCGAATTGAACCGAAACAAGGTATGATGACGATCTTGAAGATTTAGCAAAACTCAAGTGCTAAGACTAATGCTGTTATCTCGTCAATCAATTTATACTCAGTCCGTCATCAGAATAACACTTTCAAGTGATTTCTATCTAGATATTGTCTCTAATCCTATAATGAAGTGTGGGAAAAGCATAAAGCCTTCCATCAGCTTGTTCTCGGCCATGGAAGCAGCAAGCAGGAATCGGAGCACCAGCAACATTTGGAAGAAGAAGAAAACCTTCTTTTTTGGGGTCGTGAATATCATATTGCATTCATAAAATAGGAAGTGATCGTTTAGACATATCACAAGCTTCAGCGCAAATTAAATCTAGCAAACTAGACGGGGGTTAGTATAGCCACGAGTGGGGGAGAGTGTGCAGTCTTTGGGCCTTTGCAGCCCAATCTGCCACCTTGTTGCATTCCCTTGGGCAAAAGACAATGCTTACGTTGGTGAGGCTTTTTAGCTGGGCCTAGGCTTCGAGTATTAGAGCATGTGCATCCCACGGTACTTGATCTGCAGGAGCGCTTATTAGCTCTATTAGATTTACACAATCCGACTCAAGGAGAATCGGAAGATTCGGGAACTGTACTTTCACGAAATTGAGGGCTTCAAGCACTGCTAGGGTTTCCTTCTGAAGCGACAAGGAGGCTGATACCGTTTGAGCAAATCCGTTGAGCAGGACCCCTCGGTGATCTCTACAAACACCGGCAATAGAACTGGAGCTAGCAACCGGTTCGAAGGAGCCATCCACGTTGGCCTTGATCGTTCATTGAGGAGGAGGAGTCCATCTCGACGGCAAGGGAATATGAACCCTAGCTTCGTTTTGCCTGTTCTTTGACCATCGATTGAAGTTTTTTGATTTTGTTATGGCTGACACAATGGCTTGCTGAGAGTTGACTGCTTGATTTTTGAAGACGGCTCCATTCCTCATCTTCCAAATTTGCCAAAGTACCTCGGCTAAGAGCTCGAAGGAAATTGAGGTATGAGTAAAATTGGCTAGCCACTCCTCCATTCTATTGATATTGTGGCTGTTAACGATGATGTTTATAGCAGGGTCATTCCATATTTGCATGGTCCAATGGCATAATAGGAACAAATGCTCTACGGTTTCTAGGGCTTGATTGCATATTGGACAAGCATTTTCAGGTATGAGCTTTCTCCTCCACTGGTTCTCTTTTGTGGCGATGGCATTTTGACTGATTTGCCATAAGAAGAACTGAACTTTCGGTGCAATATTGGTGGTCCATATCTGTTTCCGTAGTTTTTTTGGAGTCGAGTAGGAAGTGGTCGCTTGCAGTCTGAGTTGATCTTCATGGCATGCTCTGAGGTGGTTGTAAGCGCTCTTGACTGTGTGCTATCCCGACTTAGTGTGGTCCCATCTTAGTAGGTCCTCTGGGGAATGGGAAGTGATTTGTATGGAAAGAATTTCTTGAGTAGCATTGTCAGCAAAAATCTCTTCCACCTTTGCAACATTCCAGTTAGTGTTTCCTTATTCCAATAGTTCTGAGACCCAAATTGGATCTTTTTTGTTAGCTAGACCTCCAATTATGCCCTTAGTTATCCACTTGTCCTCTCAAATGTTGATTTTCCTACCATTTCCTACTGTCCATCGTGTGGAATTCTTTAAAACATCACATCTAGCCAGTAAACTTAGCCATCCCCAAGAGGGACGGGAGCCTTTGGTAGCATGTAGGAAATGGGTATTGGGAAAGTAGAGGCCTTCCAAAATTTTCCCCCATAAAGCATTTGTATTATGAGTGAGTCTCCATGCCTGCCGACTAAGCAGTGCTTGATTGAAGTCAATCAAGTCTCGAAAACCCAACTCTTCAGCATCTTTTTTCTTCTTTAGTGTCTCCCAATTTTTTCAATGTAGGCCTTTTTGTGTAGAACTATTTTTCCAGTAGAAATCAACGGTTTTTCTTTCAATGGCTCGACAAATGGAGATAGGAATTTTGAATAAAGACATGGCATATTGAGGGAGTGCCTAAACCACTATCTTCACCAATATATCTTTGCCAACTTTTGACAATAAATTTTCCTTCCAACTCTCTAATTTTTTGTTGATTCTGTCCATGATCCACGAGAACATTTGTTTCTTGGATTCTCCCCTGTCTAAAGGGATTCAGAGATATTTTACTGTTTTCTGTATCTTTGGCATTCTTAGTTCATACATCATGTTCCTCTTTAATGCTTATGGGCTGTCTTTGCTGAACAAGACTTATGACTTGTTTGAATTGATTGTTTGATCAGTTGCAACACAATATTGGTTCAGCACTTTAGCTATGTTCTGGCATTTTGCTATTCTTTCATCAAGAAAGAGTATTAGGTCATCAGCAAACATCAGGTGAGATAACACTGGACAAACTAGGTTGAGCTTTATGCCTCTGACACTACCACTTTCCACCTTTTGTTTCAGTAGTATAGATAAAACATTTGCTATGATAATGAAAAGGTAGGGAGAGAGGGGGTCTCCCTGCCTAATTCCTCTAGTTGGCTGGAAGAAAGATGAGGATTCTCCATTCATTTTGATGCTGTATGAAACTGTGGAAATACACGTCATAATTCTTGAAACCCACATGTCACAGAAACTCATTTTCAGCATGCACGCTTTGAGAAAATCTCATTCTACCCTATCATATGCTTTTTTCATGTCAACTCTGGCTACAATATTAAACTTCTTCTTTCTTTTTCTCATTTTGAGTAGGTGGAGTACCTCTTGTACAATGAAAATGTTGTCATGTATTCGACGTTCATTGACATAGGCACTTTGTTCTTCAACTATGACTTATGGTAACCACTTCTTCAACCTGTCAGCCAAAACCTTTGAGAGGATTTTATAAGTAAAGTTGCATAGGTTGATAGGTTTGAATTGATCTAACTTTTCTGGATTAGGCACTTTAGGAATGAGGGTAATATAAGTTTTATTCAGCTCAAGTTGTAGATGACTTGTTCTGAAAAAAATTTGCACTTCTTGAAACACCTTTGATTTAATGTCTTTCTAATGAGTTTGGAAAAATTTGCCGCTGAAACCATCTGGTCTTGGTGCTTTAAGTGCACCCAACTAGAGCATTGCTTTTGAAGTGGTAAGGGCCAGCCTTGTCCAACTAGAACAATGAGGCGAGCAAGGGCCAGCCTCGCCTAGATTTGGGCGAAGCTCCCTGGGCAAGGAAGCTCCTTGCCTAGCTAGGCGGAGCTCCCTGGGCGTCGACTCCCTAGGCGAGGAGATCCTTCGCCTAGGGAGCTAAGGAGCTCATTGCCAAGCTGGGCAGAGATCCCTGAGCGAGGGCTATGGCGGCCTCCCCAACCCCCACCGCCCTTACTCGCAGCTGGTGAGGCCTCCCTTTCTCTACCTTGGCCGCCATCATGTGGCTGTCAAGTCTCCAGAAGGCTAGGGTTTCCGGGGGCTCGCATGAAGGGGGAAAGAGGAAGACGATAAACAATGCCGGGAGAAAACGAATTTTAAGCCAAAATGACGTCGTTTTTGCCACGTCGTCGCCAGTGACGATTGGTCGCGCCACATAAATATTTTCCGGCCAAAATCCATCGGAAGGACTTAATCAGCAAAGTTGCAAAAGGTTTATGACTTATTTGGCAATTGTCCAAATTCTCAAATCTTGACTTGATTAAATCAAGTCCTCAACTTCTACTCATATATATAATCAAGTTTCGTATATGTATTAACAAATTCGATTGAATTCTAAGGCAATTTTTGAGAGCAACATATACATTCTTAGTACATTCTCAATCCCGATTGCCCTGCAACTGAGAAAAGTAGCCTCATTTCAACATATAGCCATTGATTCAACAAAATGTTTTATTGTGATTTCTTATGATGATTTCTATAATTTGTCATACTTATTATTTGTTTTGTTTATGTTGCAAACATAGGTTTCTCCAATCTCAAGCAGTGGGCCCTACTGCGTCACGTTACCTAGGTTTATAAACTTCCAAATAACAAATTAATTCTCTATTCATGGGAAAAAAAAAACAAATCCATATCCCTACATTGATTAGTTCATGCGAATTTCCTACTAAGGTATCGAATAGACATAAATTATGAGATATGTATATTTCTATCAATGGACATAAATTATGACATATCCCTATGTCTTTACTCAATCTTATACAATCATAATTTACTCTTTGTATACACTTTTGACAGCGTCAAACATGATGACACCCCCTCAACGCATGTTAAACATCATTAAAGGAAAAATTATTAAATAAAATTATAAACATATTGCAATTGTGCTAATTCAGTAATAAATCTTGTTTTTATCAATTCAGTCCTAAATATTTTTCATTAATTTTAATTTATTTCATTCAACTAATTTTAGCTAGCCAGAATTGACATGGATAATTTTTTATAATTTTTTATTATTTTATTATTTTTTCTTTTTTTACTTTCCTTTTTCTTTGCCCTAGACAGTTCATTTCAAGTCAAAGAACAAAGGCGACTTGTCAAAGACAGGACATGATTCTTATGTAAACTTCAGCTTTCACAAATTGAAAACTCTGCAAACCGTGATGCCTGAATGTCACGTGAAAGTTTGTAGTATATAAAGCTCACTACGATGGCAATTAATCATAGATTTTAGATCTCATTTATACGAATTCTCTTTAGTCTCAATAGTACTCTGCTTATTATTTGGCGGAACAGCAGAGCGTGTAATCGATTCTGGACGTCAGATAGTTGCTTTTGGCCGTTTTAACCCATCGGACAGAGAGGCTTATATAAATGGTCATCTCTCATCCATGAGATTATGCAAGGATTTCGAGGGCATACGAGCAAATGTGTAAGAAGAGAACACATACATTCTCAATTTTGGTTCTTGTCTGGCTGAGGAAAATGCCCAAGTTGCTTTTGAGGTTCTTGGATCATATTAGTTAATTTAGGTCGTTGGTGATTTACCCATTAAGTCAATGAAATGTCTGATAATGATTTCTTGTAATGATTGCTGTTATTTATTATGTATATATTATTTATGTAATATTGGAATAGTACGTTTTGCACTTGTCCTTGTCATTTGGCTCATTGAGCTCAAATTTCTGGCCACCACGTGGCGTACTATCAACAAACCCAATCGATTTGTTATTGCCCAAACGAAATGGAATCTTACAGAGCTACATTCAGTAATTTTTGAAGCTCTTTAAAGTCGAGAAACAAGGTAGTAGAAGATCACACATGAAGGAAGAAGCCAAGTTCACATTTGACACACATAAATCGAAAGTACCAAGACAAAAGAACTCTAAAATGGAAGAGGTAATCCAATTACTCCTTATTCATACTAAGGTTAAATTGAAGGTGCTTCTTGGATAAGCTCTTGTTGAACACCATGGAGTACAGTTTAGTTTGGTGCCCCATGAACACAAAGCCATTGACCCACGAATAGAGCATTGCAGTTGACGTTGGGATTGATTGAGGCGAAGATGTCGCTTGTCAAGCCGAATGTCTCCGCCACGGAGAAACATGTATCTCCAGCTATCACACCATGAACCGCATCACAGTTTGGGGCGGAATTTGTTGCAAAGATCCCAACTGTTCAATTTCATGCCCGAAAAAATAAACAGAAACTTTTAAAATTGGTGAAAGATTGTGTTAATCTTGAGGTGCCATCTCTTCCTATCTTCCTCAATTCAACATGTGTAGTCTATAACATTAATAGCATCGAAATGTTTCTTGACTCTACATATCTAAAGAAACCCTAGGCACGGAGAAGGCCATTTTTCTCATTCTCTGTCTCTTCCTTTGCTTTTTTTTTTAATTGCATTCAAGAAGGTCATTTTGAGAGTCAAAGCATGATATGACCATCTATCTTGCAGCACGGTTGGTACATACTTGGCTATACAATTTAAAAGGAGTTTAGTAACCTAAATGAATCAACCGGCTTAAAAAAAGAACCTAATTGAACCACAAGTTTGTTGACAATATTGACTATCGAGCAAAGTTCGAGAGCTGAAGCTACTGTTCTCGTCTTGACAATTAATTTATACTTGGGTTTGTTATTAGCATAACGTGTTCAAGCAATTTCTATCTATGAATTGCCTCTAATCCTATAATGAAGTGTGGAAAAAGCAGGACTTACAGCCTTTTATGAGCTTGTTCTCAGCCATGGAAATGCCAAGCAGGAGTGAGAGCACCAGGAACATTTGGAAGAAGAAGATAATTGCACTCTTTCCAATGTTAGCCATTTCTCGAATAAATATATATATATATATGTATATCTAAATTTGAAAGACAAAGAAGACTATGGTTCGGATGAACTATAGCTCATCTATCTATATATAGCGAAGACCTTGAAATCTAGTTGAGTGGAAGATCACAACATCCGTTATCTCCAATCATGTGCCGGCTTTTAGTTAATACCAAGGTAAGAGTTGTTGTCTTAAGGAACAAAACAGCATATGCTAAACTGTGCATTTTGTAAGGTTGCAAGACCATCCTCACCCCATGTAAGCTATTGCTAAGATTGAACCGAGAGCACTGATTTCGAGTGGCGGTTTGCATTGCTCTGCGCAGCTAAACCTCGATTTGAAACCAATCTTCCGTCACTTGGTTGAAACTTCACATCTCAATCAATGCGCAGTTTTTCTGTAGAAGGTCGGAATGCGATTTGATCGACCTATTCTTCTGGAAGTTATGAACGTCTTGGTTTTGAGCCTCGTGTTAACCTTCTCTAGCATTCTGGAGGTAAGAATTGCAAAACGGGCAAATCAAGATAATCAAAGATGAAGGGCCGTAGAGCATTGGTTGGATGACTTTTTAAAAATAGACTAGAATCATCAACAAGTTCACTGATTTTGGGAAGTATGAATGATCAATTCTTGGAAAGTCGAAATGTTTTTTTATGAAGGTTGTTTAACAAGTGCAGTCGGGGCCCTCGTTAACAAATTGGTGATGAGACTGAATCCTAGTAGACTAAAGAAAAGGAGGACCTTTTTCTTCCTAGATAGTGAGTAGAAATCGGATAAATTGATTAACGATTAATTTTTCACGCGATTAATTGTTGGTGAAATTCAAAAAATCGACCATTTATGGTGCGCATGGTAACGTTCCAATTTCTCTGAATTTCTTTTCTTTTGTTCCCCGGAACAAAAAAAAAAACAGAAATCCGTTTGGTAACGCCAACTTGTTTTTTTGTTCCTGGGAATATAAAGTTGTTCCCTAGAATAGAAACAAGAAGAAAAAAAATTGCTTCTTGTTCCCGGGAACAATTTTAGAAATAAGCCATTTTTTTCTTTTTTTTTCTTTTTATCTCTTTTATCTATTGATCGCCACTTGCCCCCAGCCGCGGCTGCCGGTCCCCGATCGCTGCCTGCCAGCCGTCGGTCCCCGGTCGCTGACCGCTAGTCCCCGAGTCCCCATCGCCGGTCCCGGCAGCCGATCGCCGATCGCCGGCCTTGGCCCCCGGTCACCGCCGCCGGTCGCCGGCCTTGGTCATTAAAAAGATAAAAAAAAATTATGAATTGTACCAAACGCATTTCTATTCCAAGAGTAGAAATTTTGTATAGTTATCAAACGCCTTATTTTACTTAGAAATTGTTCCGGGAAATAGAAATAGAAAAGAAATGTTTCTGAAAAGAACTTTTCCCCGGAAAAGAAGTGTTATCATGCGCACCCTTAGAGTCTCACATACTCATCTAACACTGTTGGACACATTGGCGCTACATGTATCCACGCATCTATTATTTTGAAATTGTCGTCGGAATATCCATATTGTCTTAATTTTGTTTCTCCCATCACCTTAAGGCTCAAGGTGGTCCAACTTGTTTATTAGAAAATTTTAAAGACTCACATGTGGAATGAATTGAGTCTAGACCTCTTTAATGTTCATAAATCATGTTCTGAATCTTGTTTTCAGTGCAATCAATTCTCAAATCTTGACTTGATTAAATCAAGTCCTCGACTTCTACTCATGTATATAATCAAGTTCTGAATCTGTATTAACAGATTCGATCAAAGGCCATTCTAAGGCAATTTTTGAGAGCAATGTAGAGATTCTCAGTACATTATCAATTTTGATTGCCCTGTAACTGAGAAAAGTAGCCCCATTGCTTCCGAGCATTCTTGGATTGTATTATTCAACATGCAGCCATTTATTCAACATAATGTCATATAGTGATTTCTTATGATGATTTCTATAATTTGTCATGCTTATTATTTTATTTTTTATGTTGGAAACATAGGTTTCTCGGCCGGTTACAAGCAGCGGGCCCTGCTGCGTCATGTTGCCTCGGCTTGTAAACTTCCTATTAACAAATTAACTCTCTATTTATGAAAAAAAAATCATATCCCCTACATTGATTAGTTCATGAGAATTTCCTAATAAGGTATCAATTACACATAAATGATGAGATATACATATGTTTCCATCAATGGACAAAAATTATGAGATTTACTCAATCTTGTACAAGCATACTTTACTCTTTGTATGCACTTTTGAAAGCGTCAAACGTGATGACGCCCCATCAGGGCATGTTAAATATCATGTATAGGACAAATTACTAAAAAATTATAAATTTATTGCAATTGTGCTAATTCAGTAATAAAGCTTTTTTTTTTTTTTTTACAAATTTAGTCCTAAATATTTTTCATTTATTTCAATTCAGCTATTTAACTAATTTTAGCCGGTCAAAATGACATGGATTAATTTTAATAATTTTTTTTTGGTAAGATTTTTTTTTATTCTTTCTTTTTTAACTTTCCTTTTTCTTTGAAGTTTCGTTTTCTTTACCCTCGACAGTTCATTTTAATTAGAAGAACATATGCTACTCGTCAGAGATAGGACATGATTCTTATGTAAACTTCAGCTTTCACAAGCCGAAAAACTCCGCAAACCGTAATGCCTGAATGTCACATGAAAGTTTGCAGTATATAAAGCTCACCATGTTGGCAATTGATCATAGATTTTAGACCTCATTATACGACTTCTCTTTAGTCATGATGGCACTTTGTGCTTATTATTTGGCGGAACAACACAACGTGTAGACGATGCTTGACTGAATTTTGGTTCCTGTCTAGCTGAGGAAAACACGCAACTTGCTTTGGAGGTTCTTGGATCGTATTAGTTAATTTAGGTCGATGGTGATTTACCCATTAAGTCAATGAAATGCCTGGTAATGATTTCTTGTAATGATTTCTATTTTTTGTCATGTATATGTTACATATGTAATATTGAAATGGTATTTGTGCTTGTCATTTGGCTCATTGAGCTCAAATGTCTGACTACCACATGACGTACCATCAATGAACCCAATTGATTTGTTATTGCCCAAATGAAATGGAAACTTATAGAGCTACGTTCAGTAATTTTCGAAGCTCTTTAAAGTCCAGAAACAAGGAAGTAGAAGATCACACGTGAAGGAAGAAGCCAAGTTCACATTTGACACACATAAATCAAAAGTACCAAGACAAAAGAACCCTAAAACGGAGGAGGTAGTCCAATTACTCCTTATTCATATTGAGGTTAAATTGAGGCCGCTTCTTGGATAAACTCTTGCTACACACCATGGAGTACAATTTAGTTTGGTGCCCCGTGAACACAAAGCCATTGACCCACAAATAGAGCATTGCAATTGAGGTTGGGATTGATTGAGTTGAAGACGTCGCTTGTCAAGCCGAATGTCTCCGCCACGGAGAAACATGTTTCTCCAGCTATCACACCATGAACCGCATCACAGTTTGGGGCAGAATTTGTTGCAAAGATCCCAACTGTTCAATTTCACGCCAAAAAACAAGAAACGGCAACTCTTAAAATTGGTGAAAGAATGTGTTAATCTTGAGGGGCTATTTCTTTATATCTTCCTCAGTTCGACATGTGTGGTCTATATCATCAATAGCATTGAAATGTTTCTTGACTCTACATATCTAAAGAAACCCTAGGCACGGAGAAGGCCATTTTGCTTTTTGAAGAAATTTTGAGGAGGAAAAGATCATAATCCTCTCTCTCTCTCTCTCTCTCTCTCTCTGCTTTTTTATTTTCATTGCATTCAAGAAAGTCATTTCAAGAGTCAATGCACGATATGTCCATCTATCTTGCGGCATGGTTTGTTACATACTTGGCCGTAAAATTTAAAAGGAGTTTAGTAACCTAATTGAACTCCAGCTTTGTTGACAATGTTGACTATCGAGCAAAGCTCGAGAGCTGAAGCTACTGCTCTCATCTTTGCAATTAATTAATACTTGAGTCCGTTATTAGCATAACGCGTTCAAGCAATTCTTATCTAAAAATTGCCTCTAACCCTATAAAGAAGTGTGGAAAAAGCAGGACTTACAGCCTTTTATCAGCTTGTTCTCGGCCATGGAAATGCCAAGTAGGAGCGAGAGCACCAGGAACATTTGGAAGAAGAAGATAATTGCACTCTTTCCGATGTTAGCCATTTCTCGAATAAATATATATGTATATCTAAATTTGAAAGACGAAGAAAGTTATGATTCGAATGGACTATAGATCATCTATATATATAGTGAAGACCTCGAGAAACTAGTTGAGTGGAAGATCACAAAACCCGTTATCTCCAACAATTGGCCATGCCGGCTTTTAGTTAATACCAAGGTAAAAGTTGTTGTCTTAAGGAAACAAAACGGCAGATGCTAAACCATGCATTTTGGAAGGTTGTAAGGACATTTTCACCCCATGTAAGCTATTGCTAAGAATGAATCGAGAGCATTGATTTTGAGTGGGGGTTTGCATTGCTCCGCGTGGCAAAACCTCAATTTGAAACCAATCTTCCATCACTTGGTCGATATTTCACATCTCAATCAACGCACAGTTTTTCTGTAGAAGGTCGGAATGTGATTTGATCAAACTATTCTCGTGGAAGTTATGAACGTCTTGGTTTTGAGCCGAATGCTAACCTTCTCTAGCATTTTGGAGGTCAGAATTGCACCAGCAAAACAGGATAATCAGAGATGAATGGCCATAGAGCATTTGTTGGATGATTATTTAAGAATAGACTAAAATCATCAATGCAATCACTGATATTGTGAAGTGTGTGCGATCAACTCTTAGAAAGTCGAAATGTTTTTTTATGAAGTTTGTTTAACAAGTGCAGTGGGAGCCCTTGTTAACAAATTGGTGACGAGATTGAATCCTAGTAGTAGAAAGAAAAGGAGGAACTTTTTCTTCCTAGGTAGTGAGTAGAAATTGGATGAACTGATTAATAATTAATTTTTCATGCCATTGCACTATGGGTGAAATTCATAAATTAAAAAAAAAAATCAACCATTTAGAGTCTCACATACTCATCTAACTCTGTTGGACATGTGGGCGCTACATGTACCCACTCATCGATTGTTTTTTAAATAGTCAACGGAATTTCTCTCCCATCACCTTTAGGGCTCAAGGTACTCCAACTTGTTTAGAATCATATGGAGAAAAGTATATTAGGAAATCTGTAAGACTCACATGTGGAATGAATTGAGTCTAAACCTCTTTATTTTTTGTAAATCATGTTCTAAATCTTGATTTCAGATCAATCAATTCTCAAAGTGACAATTGCAAATTAAGTCCTAAACCTTTTGCAACTTTGCCGATTAACTCCTTCCGGTAGATTTTGGTTGAAAAATGCTTATGTGGCAACGATGTGACGCTACTGACAGTTGTCGGCGACAACATGGTGATGACGTGGCAATAAACTTTTATTTCAATTTTTTATTCTTTTGTCTTCTTTTTTTTTTCTAAAAAAAGACTTTCCCAGCGATCTCCATCGGCCGCCGAAGCTTGTCGGCCACTCCAAAGGGCGTCAAAGCCCTCCCCGGCCGTGGGCGAGGGCGGTGGGGGCTGGGGAGGCCGCCGCAGCCCTTGCCCTTGGTGGGTAAGGGTCGGCCTCGCCCAGATTTGGGCGGAGCTCCCTGGGCAAGGGAGCTCCTTGCCTAGATCTAGGTGGGGCTGAGAGCTCCGCCCAAATTTAAACGAAGCTCCCCAGGCAAAGCCAAAGAGCTCCTCGCCCTGGGCAGTGCTCCCTCCCAAATCTGGGTGAGGGAGCTCCTCGCCTAGTTGGGCGAAGCTCCCTTGGTGTCGATTCCCTAAGCAAGGAGCTCCTTTTCTAAGGGAGCCGAGGAGCTCCTCGCCTAGCTGGATGGAGATCCCCGGGCGAGGGAGTTCCACCCTACCCAAATCTGGGCGAGGGCTAAGGCGGCCTCCCCAACCCTCGCCACCCTCACTCATGGCCGGCGATGCCTCCCTTTCTCTACCTTGGTCGCCTCCGCCATGGTCGTCAAGTCTCCGAACAGTGGCTAGGTTCTCTAGGGGCTCACATGAAAGGGGAAGGAAGAAAACAATAAACAGTGCCGTGAGAAAATGAATTTTTAGCCAAAATGACATCGTTTTTGCCATCTCGTCGCCAGCGACAGCCGTTCGCGCCACGTCATAAAAACCTAAGCATTTTCCGGCCAAAATCCTTTGGAATGACTTAATCGGCAAAGTTGCAAAAGGTTTAAAACTTATTTGACATAAAAAAAAAAGTTTATGACTGAATCATCAAAGTAACAAAAAGTTTATGACTTATTTGGCAATTATCCCATTTCTCAAATCTTGGCTTGAATTAAATCAAGTCCTCAACTTCTACTCATATAGATAACTAAGTTTCGAATAGGTATTAACAAATTCGATCGAAGGCTACTCTAAGGCAGTTTTTGAGAGCAACGTAGACATTCTTAGTACATTCTCAATCCCGATTGTCCTGTAACTGAGAAAAGTAGCCTCATTGCTTCTGAGGTTCTTGGTTTGCATTATTCAACATATAGCCATTAATTCAACAAAATGTTTTATCGTGATTTCTTATGATGATTTCTATAATTTGTCATACTTATTGTTTGCTTTGTTTATGTTGCAAACATAGGTTTATCCGGTCTCAAGCAGCGGGCCCTGCTGCGTCACGTTGCCTAGGTTTATAAACTTCCAAATAACAAATTAACTCTCTATTTATGGGAAAACAAAAAAAAAATTCCATATCCCCTACATTGATTAGTTCATGCGAATTTCTTACTAAGGTATCAAATAGACATAAATTATGAGATATATATATTTCTATCAATGGACATAAATTATGAGATATCCCTATGTCTTTACTCATTCTTATACAATCATAATTTACTCTTTGTATACACTTTTGACAGTGTCAAACGTGATGACACCCCCTCAATGCATGTTAATCATCATTATAGGAAAAATTATTAAAAAAAATTATAAACATATTGCAATTGTGCTAATTCAGTAATAAATCTTGTTTTTATCAATTTAGTCCTAAATTTTTTGCATTAATTTCAATTTAGTTCATTCAACTAATTTTAGCTGGCCAGAATTGACATGGACAATTTTTTTAAAAAAAAAATTATTTTTGAATTTTTTTATTTTTGAATTTTTTACTTTCATTTTTCTTTGTAGTTTCCTCTTTCTTTGCCCTGGACAGTTCATTTCAAGTCAAAGAACAAAGGCCACTTGTCAAAGATAGGACATGATTCTTACGTAAACTTCAGCTTTCACAAATCGAAAACTCTGAAAACTGTGATGCCTGAATGTCACGTGAAAGTTTGTAGTATACAAATCTCACTACGCTGGCAATTGATCATAGATTTTAGATCTCATTTATACGAATTCTCTTTAGTCACAATAGTACTATGTGCTTATTATTTGGCGGAACAACATAACGTGTAATCGATTCTGGACGTCAGATAGTTGCTTTTGGCCGTTTTAACTCATTGGACAGAGAGGCTTATATAAATGGTCATCTCTCATCCATGAGATTATGCAAGGATTTCGAGGGCATACGAGCAAATGTGTAAGAAGGGAACACATACATTCTCAATTTTGGTTGCTGTCTGGCTGAGGAAAATGCCCAAGTTGCTTTTGAGGTTCTTGGATCATATTAGTTAATTTAGGTCGTTGGTGATTTACCCATTAAGTCAATGAAATGTCTGATAATGATTTCTTGTAATGATTGCTGTTATTTATTATGTATATATTATTTATGTAATATTGGAATAGTACGTTTTGCACTTGTCCTTGTCATTTGGCTCATTGAGCTCAAATTTCTGGCTACCACATGGCGTACTATCAGCAAACCCAATCGATTTGTTATTGTCCAAATGAAATGGAATCTTACAGAGCCACATTCAGTAATTTTTTAAGCTCTTTAAAGTCGAGAAACAAGGTAGTAGAAGATCACACATGAAGGAAGAAGCCAAGTTCACATTTGACACACATAAATCGAAAGTACCAAGAAAAAAGAACCCTAAAATGGAAGAGGTAATCCAATTACTCCTTATTCATACTAAGGTTAAACTGAAGCTGCTTCTTGGATAAGCTCTTGTTGAACACCATGGAGTACGGTTTAGTTTGGTGCCCCATGAACACAAAGCCACTGACCCACAAATAGAGCATTGCAGTTGAGGTTGGGATTGATTGAGGCGAAGATGTCGCTTATCAAGCCGAATGTCTCTGCCACGGAGAAACATGTATCTCCAGCTATCACACCATGAACCCCATCACAGTTTGGGGCAGAATTTGTTGCAAAGACTCCAACTGTTCAATTTCATGCCACAAAAAAAAAAAAAACGGGAACTTTTATTGGTGAAAGATTGTGTTAATCTTGAGGTGCCATCTCTTCCTATCTTCCTCGATTCAACATGTGTAGTCTATAACATCAATAGCATCGAAATGTTTCTTGACTCTACATATCTAAAGAAACCCTAGGCACGGAGAAGGCCATTTTTGAAGAAATTTGAGGAGGAAAATATCATAATCTCTCTCTCTCTCTCTCTCTCTCTCTCTCTCTCTCTCTCTCTCTCTCTCTCTCTCTAATCATATAATGAAGTGTGGGAAAAGCAGGACTTACAGCCTTTTACAAGCTTGTTCTCAGCCATGGAAACACCAAGGAGGAGTGAAAGCACCAAGAGCATTTGAAAGAAGAAGATAATTGCACTCTTTCGAATGTTAGCCATTTCTTGAATGAATATATATCTAAATTTAAAAGATAAAGAAGACTATGATTCGAATGGACTATAGCTCATCTATATATATAGCGAAGACCTCGAGAAACTGGTTGAGTGGAAGATTACAAGATTCGTTATCTCTAACCATTGGCCATGCCGATTTTTCGTTAATACCAAAGTAAGAATTGTTGTCTTAAGAAAACAAAATGGCAGATGCTAAACCATGCATTCTGTAAGGTTGCAGGAACACTCTCACCCCATGTAAGCTATTGCTAAAAATGAATCGACAGAACTGATTTCAAGTGACGTTTTGCATTGCTCCGCGTGGGAAAACCTCAATTCGAAACCATTCTTCCATCACCTGGTCAAAACTTCACGTCTCAATCAACGCATAATTTTTCTGTAGAAGGTTGGAATGTGATTTGATCGAACTATTCTTGTGGAAGTTATGAAAGTCTTGGTTTTGAGTCTAATGTTAACCTTTTCTAGCAATCTGGTGGTCAGAATTGCAAAACCGGCAAAACAAGATAATCAAAGACGAATGGCCGTAGAGCATCTGTTGGATGACTATTTAAGAATAGTTAAATGGATTTCCCAACTGCAAAATTGATTCTTGAGAGTTCCCAAGTGAAATTTGACAATCGTGCAATTGACCGTGGGGCTACTGTCCACGTCTCTAACACCACCTGCTGCTAAAAGTCAATGATGAATCAAGTTTCAAAAACATGGGCTTCGATGATAAAGCTAGAATAGAATCGAAGGCGTTGGTGCTTTGGTAATAAAGTCAAATTAAGATAAACTTTTACGACTAACCTAACCCACTGTAATATCATAGATTCATGACTACATAAGAATCGGAAAGTCACGTAATGGCCTAATGGGTAAGGAGAAAAAAATGATTTCTGGCGAAGTCACTCGATCATATCATTAGACAAAGGTTGAAAGTTATCTGCGTACCTATTAATCGACATTATAGTTTATGGTGATTTTCTTATATACAGAACATAGATTTTTCCCGACTTATGCTCGTCAATTTGGCTCATTGACACGTGGAATAACTTTTTCCATACGGCACGCGTTTCATAGAGCTAACAATGATTAATGTTTGATTCTCGTTAGAGTCCAGGCACAATGTAGACGACAACCACAGGAGGAAGCCAAGTTCACATTTCGCGCACTTAAATCAAAAGCATAAAAAATAAAACAGAATCCTAAAATGAGGAGATAGTCCAATTACCCCTTATTCATGCAGGGATTCAAAGCCCATTCTTTGATAAACTATTATGAACACCATGAAGTAGGGCTTAGCTTGGTGTTCCCTGAATACAAAGCCAGTGACCCATGAATAGAGAGCATTGGAGTTGAGATTAGGATTGATTGAGTTGAAGATGTCGCTTGTCAAATTGGATGTCCCCTCCACGGAGAAACATTTATACCCAGCTCTCACACCGAAAGCCGTACAACATTTCGAGATAGAATTCGCTCAGAATGTCATGACCATTTGATTTCATGCCGAAAAGAAAGAACAATTACTTCTAAAATTGGTTGAAGATGGGTTAAGTATGAGCTGCTATTCCTTCCTCTCTTCCTCAGTTCATGCATGATTTATAACATCAGTAGCATTGAAATGTTTCTCGATTCTACATATCTAATGAAACCCTACGCTTAGTAAATACCCTTTCGCTCTTGGAGGAAATTTTGATTTTGAGCCTTTTGTTTTGTTTTTTTTTCCTTTTTGGCCTCGGGAGGTGTAGAAACCCCCATTTCGATCTAGTCTCCTATCACTCGATCGAATATTCAAGTTTCAACCATCATACAATTTTTCTGTACGAGGTCAAATTATGACTTAATTTAATTACTTTTGTTGGACTCTTCGTCCTAAAATTTTGTCATATGGTATAGAACAAAATATTTTCAGCTTTATTTCACCACAAGCACTTCACGGACACATATACATTTATACGTGAACCGTTTATAATTGCCACGAATCTTGACAATGCTTGCAACATGGCAAGACCTATCGATGACGATCCCACCCTTTTACCAATCTCCTGATGACTCACCGAGGTTCGATCTCCATAACATGACCAGAAGCCGACATCTCCCAGGGCCCCATCGGCTCAACTCCTGGCCAAATGACTCCTCGCGCTCGATGGTCATAACCAGGGGCCTTAGGCGGTTTAATTCAATCTCAGGTCGGGCGACGACCTGCGTCGGTAATCAGTTCTGGCTCCAGCAGCTCAAGAACATGACGGTCCTGAGAGACTCTTCGGATTGGCTGCACCATATCTCCTTGCCCTTGCCATTGCCATCTTTGAGAGCCATCGAATCATCGCCCAGTCCATCTGAGAAAGGCCTCCTGGATCTGTCCGAACGTGAAGAAGAGTAAACCCCCGGACAGTTGATCGGAGAATCCGATGACTTCGATCCTTGGTCTTTCGTCGCGTCTCCGTTCCCTCCCATTGTTATTACCATTAATTGCCAAAACTCAAACTATGTGTACATGACTAAGACTGAAAACTCGAGAACCAGTTGACTTTCCATAGAAGTTGTGAAGTGCGTGAGCCTGTTTATATAGATCGGCTCCGCCACCCCCACCCTAGGTTTTGTGGAAAAAGATGTCCGTGTCTTTCGGGATAAGCTCTGCAACGTGTCTAGGGACGGGATTAGATATGCTCGCAAGAGAAGACAGCTAATTTTAATTGAACAAGAATTATTAATCTTAATTTGTGAGGCGATCGAATACTTCGATTTTGCATTTTAATTTCTCTTGGGTGAGGAAATGTTTGGGAGACGGGCTGGCATTGTCAGAGAAGGCAATCTATCTGTATATTTAAGCCTAATTTTGATTTGTCTCACGTTTTGAACTATTCATTATTGCCCTTGTATCAAATTTATATCAAATTTAAGAACTAGACAGTATTCTCTCTCTTCCCATGAGGTTAAGAGGTACCCACTATAAATATACAGAAATTACATCAACTCTATTATTTCTAAAGAAATTATATCTTTCTCTTCATACATATCCCATCAAGGATCGTGGATGTGCAGCGTGTACCTCGACACTAATATTATCCATTGCTAACATATTGACAAGCTCTAACATATCCAGAGACTAAATTTTTTTTTTCTTATGCTAAGGGCAATTTCAGATTTGATTCTCTGTCCCATCCCTCTCGAGGCAGACCTCAAGGTAGCTAACAGATTTTGTTAGGCAGAGACAAATATCCTATTCCGAGGTGATGCTATTGTTTCATAGGAGTTCTCCTATATCTCATCGATTACAACTTCGTTTCTCATTTCTTATCGATTGACGATTATGCTAGAATTGTCATTGTTAGGATCGGCGCACAATCGCAAATAAAGTAAAACGAGCCAGAAAGAGAAAATTGAGACATGAGGTTTTATCATGGTTCACCCTTAAATTAGGATTATATCCAGCAGATGATTCCATTATATTAACACCTCACAACTCTCGTTATATCACTCAGCAAAAAACAAACATATTATATATAATGATAGCTATTCATGAGCCTAAATACAAATTACTGATAGAAAATTATAGACTTAAATTGTCTACGCTACCCCCTTGGGACCCTCGCCCGAGCGGCTTCCCTGGACCCCCGCCCACTCAGCATGGAGCGGGACCCATGAGCTTTCTTATCGCGAGTATGAACCACACCCCAATAGTCATTAACTGCAATGGGTTAGTTTGAATAAGAATGATCCATGAAAGCGATACACAAAAGCGAAAAGACAAAGTCGGCAGCAAGCGCTTGAATAGATATCACAAATGAATCGATCGATCAAATCATAGGTGGTACTATTTAATGCTTCCTAGCATGACGTTGCTCCATACATACATACAATTTAAAAGGGGACTTGAGAAAAACGAAAAGAAAGACGGGCCAGAAGATTTTTAGGTGAACATTAGCTTATACAAACGGAAACCCTTCAAACCGTGATACTTGATTCCCACGTGAAGATCCGCAGTATGTGAAACTCAGCTTGATAACAGTCGGTCTTAGATCTTTGACCTGATTAATCTAACTCTTACTTAGTCACCATGGTACTTGGTGCTTTTTATTCATGTTGAGAATGGAATACTAAAATCCTTGAACCGGAAATAAATTCCCGAATATACGGAAGACATGCCCAATGATCAATTATTACACCAATCAAAAAGTACCTCATAATGACAGACGTACCTTGATCGTACCAAATTAAATGCCCATTTACAGCCTTATCCTTGAGATACTCACTATTTGAGAAATAGGAAAGATAAGAACAATTTTCTTTTCTGTCTCTCTCATGTTTTTTTTTTTTTTCGTTCTATTGAAGAAGATAGTCACAATAATTGCTCTGTAGCAGCTGATCCCAAAAAGGATATGGACAGAGTTCCCTTAATACAAAGCCATTGACCGATTAAGATCAAGGTGCAATCGAGATTCCAGTTGAGTGCATCGAAGGACGCCTTAGTCAAGGCCAGGCGCCTTTGCAACGTCGACGCAAGTGTCCTGCTCTGCACCCCGTGCACCACATTGCATTGCCCGCCCACTCGACTGATCCTAGAAATTGATAAAGGCGAAAAAAGAAGAAGCGAAATCTCATTTGAAATTGGAGGAACAGCGCCTTGTGGCCGAAGCTGCCTCAAATAACATCACAGTAAGACGAGCGCCTTTAGTGACATTCTTTTCTTATATAATTGCAGGCCCGGATTTACGAGAACAGAGTCCACTTCCCTCTCTTTTGGTTAGGAGAAGGGAGATCGCCGCGATGAATAGCAAGAAGGTGACTGCATTGTTGCTGCTGGTCTTCGCCATAGATGAGCTACTGATTGTTCTTCTATGTCTTTGCAAAGAAGTATATGCCCTCTCTTGCGGGCTTGCTGTTCATATATAGAGGGAAAAACGTAAAGCGCACGAGCTTTCCTGCGGCTGAATGATTGGCTAAGGACATGGAGGAAAGAGCAAGCTAGTCCAGCTCTTCAATGCAGACGGACAAGCGACATAGAGAGATTGACAATACTTGTGGAAGATAGATGACGGATTGTGCCAAAGGTAAGGCAATAGGAATCTTCACTCCGGCGGAAATATTTGTAAAATTAATGCAATAAGTATACAACTTTTATAGTACTTTTCTATTAAAACTTTAGTATGTTACTCAGATAAAAGTTATCAAGTTACCACAAAAATTAATTATTTGCAAAGAGAACGGCTTATTATTTCAGGAAAATGTTGGTAAATTGATCTATTGGTTAATTACTTGGTAAAAAAGGTGCTGATTTTCTCCTTTTTTACTAATAGATATCTTGACATTTGAACACTGACTAAACTGTATCAGTACAGAAGATATTGCCTTCTTCTTCTTCTTTTTTTTTTTTTTGTCGCAGAACAACAGAATTACGTGCAGACTTAACTAGAAATTAATAACAACAACAACATAAGTAATGTCAAGCTAGAAAATTTTGTTTCCGACCAAAAGAAAAAAAAATAGAAGTTGGTATTGCTATTTTACCATTTCGATTGATCAATATGGCATCGTCGTCACAAAATGTAGCGACAAACCAACCAGACCTTGAACTCTTCATCCTAGATTTCGTCACATAATATATAAGAAAACATTTTGAGCTTTATTTCTACACAACACCTGATATTATACATTCATTTATACATGATCAGTTCACAAGGTTTCACCATCAATCTTGACAACTCCTTGCAAAATGGCAAGACCTGCCGGCAATCCTACTCCTTTACTAATCTCCAGGTGAATTCAGCAACCTCCATGCCGAGCTTAGATCTCCACGGCATGATCCAAAGGCCAACATCTTTCAGGGCGGCGTCGGCTTGACTCCTCCCCCAAACAGCTTGCCGTGCTCGATGGTCGTAACTGAGGGGCCTAAGGCAGTCCAACTCGACCGCGGTAGACACAAAGACGCACGCCTGGTGATCAGTTAGGACCCCAGCAGCTCAAGTACATGACGGTCCTGAGAGACTCCTCAGCTTGCCGGCACCATTTCTCACTGCCCTTGCCGATGCCATCTTTGAGATCCATCGTCCCATCAACAGCTCCACTCGAGAAAAGCCTCCTCGAGCTCCCCGAACGGGAAGAAGAAGAAGAGTAATCTACCGACCCCTTGATCGCAGAATCGCATGACTTCGATCCCTGGTCTTTCATCGCGTCTCCGATCCCTCTCACCATGCAATGAGTGAGCAAAACTCCACTCCAGGTTGCTGACTTCCCCACGGAAGTTGGGAACAGCGGGAGCTTGTTTATATAAAGCGGTGACACCCCAGGTTTTGCTGCAAAACCGTGGATCGAGCGATGGGAAAACAATTGGCTGCGATGGCTACTTCGAGATAAGGACAGGATGGGTGTCCCACGTTTGCCGAAAAGATTTCCGTGCCTTCCTGGATCAGCTTTGCAAAGTGCCTAGGACAGGATTCGATATCACATCATGGGGATCTATGCTGCTAAAATTATAATTAGAGATACTAATTATGTTACAAAAGTTGAGGACAGAATAGATGATGTGATCATAGAAAGGAGAGAAGGTTACTAAGTTTATTATGAGTACAAAAGAAGTAAGCGTGGATACTATGTTTTTACATTGCTATTTTATGTTTTGTTAATCTCAGTTTGTTCTTACCTACTTCTTTTTTTTTCATTTTTCAGGAACACCTTTATATCAAACTATATTTAAGAAAAAAATACTGTAATTACCCTATACTCTCTTTCTCTCTTCATATAAGTTTAACAGCTGCCCACTATAATTACTCAATTAAATAAACTCAATTATTTTCAAGAAAAAAAAATGTTTCCTTTATCTTCATGCATATTTTGTCAACGACCATGCACACGCATGGAGCGTGGGCCTTGACGCTAGTATCTTTCAATGTTAACAAATTATCAAGCTAGTCGGATCCCAGGACAAATATTTTCCGTCTAATATTGCCGAAGGTGCGATTCCAAATTTGGTTCTCTAATCAACATTATTGTACAACATGACTCTCTACCTCATCCTTGTCGTGACACTCTCAAGGTAGGTCCCATGGGAGCCAACATTTTGCTAGGCCGGCGTTGTCACCGATGTCATTTATACTTCGGAAGAGCACTCATAACTCTTATCGTTTGCAGCTTAGGTTCTTAAATCTTAATTTATTATTAAGTTACAGTCGCCACTAAACTATTCTAAGCCGGTTGAGAGTATGGATAAGACGTGGGAGGTAAATTTACTTCTTCGAACAGGAAAATTGAGTTTAGATAGGCCAGATTACATCTTGATCATATAGGAAAATGGGTATTGCCAATTCTTGAAGAGTAAAGCTAGTGAATCTGCACTCTTTCCTGTGAGTGGAATCTAGGCAAATATAGATATGATATCCACATAAAGGGGATAGATGAGAGACAAAGCCCCCCCCCCCCCCCCAATATTGAGAAGAAGATGCCTTCCAAGATCTAATTTTATGTATAAAGTATGACATAAATGCGTGATGGTTCTGATCGATTCAACTAACTGTGAAATGCATGAATGCCGTGTGCAAAAGTCAATAAGTTTGGTAGGGACCTAACTCCATTTCTTGAAGTATGCAACAAAAGACCATGGAGCTAAAACTTTGGTGCCAATAACCTTATTCTTACGTTTGTTAGGGTTAAGCCATTGGATTTGGCGTTCAATCAGCGAACTTTAGAGTTTGGTCATTGAGGACCTTGCTTCTAGTCGATGACTTTCTTGGTTTATCCAGTATGAACCAGCTCCGATGGACGTCATGATGGCTCTCTAGTTGTGGGAAATCCCGAATCCGGATCCCCTGACCTGTGTCAGGGGATCCAGTCTTGGGTACTGTCCGATTTCATATTGGATGGCCCCCATTATAGGGGATTTTGTGTTTCATTTATTTTAAAAGATCATGGCCTTTCAATTTAGATCGGACAGCCTTGATCCATACCAAGACACCCTTGCCCTGCAAAGTACGTAGGGCATGGGATCCAAATCCGGAAATCCCAGCACGACTAGTACGGACCAATGGCATCCTAGGTCATACTGCGTGCTACTTGAGTCTAGCCTCTATGTACAAAAAAATATATCTCTGTTTCGGTTGTATAGGACCCTTGGCATGATTGTCGGAGGCCGAGACCAATTCGTGAGGACGGACATCTAGTCATCAAAGATCCGTGATCGAAGTCCTAGATATTGACATCCACATCCCAAGTTCCCAGTTACTAGGACCCAAATTTCATTGGCAATATTCTAGTTGAACAATCAAGGACTCAAGTTTTTCTTTTTCTCTGTTTTTTTTGGGGGTCGACAATTCCTATATCGAATTAACTAATGAAAATGAGAGGACTTCGTTACATATGAGGTTCATAAAAATATGAGGGGATAAGAATAAGATAGTCAATTGCTAAGTAAGGATTTTTTTTTTCATGGGCTTTGGCAATCCAATCTATGAACAAATTGACATCTCTAGAGCAATGGGCTATCTGAATATTCGAAAAGTAAAGGAGCATTCCACTCCTTGATAATCAAACGTCCCTTCCATGTAAACTGTTCTGTGTCTTTAAAATTGGAAATTCCTTTATCGTTTCTGAGATACCTATCTCCACAACCATCGACCGAGGACTCAACGCCTTCAAGGATGGATGCAAATCCGACTCGTGATACTTGAGCAAGGAAAAGGTGATGATCGATGCCTTGATCGAGTTCAAATTGAATTCAAAAACATGATTTTCTAATTTCTAAAGTGAAAATCATTATTTCCAATCTTTAATGCAAACTTACTGATTTTCCCGGAATTCCTCGGATAGCCCATAACTAACACTAGTGTCTTTGACACTAATAAAAGGCCCACTAAAGAATGTCGCAAGTGAACAATTTCCAAATCTGTCGATTCTAGTTATAATCAAATTAATACACAAAAATTAATTCTAGTTTGGGGAAAAAAGGGTAAGTATAAAAAATTAAAATTTGTGCTCACAGTGACATAAATAGTTGAAATTATATTATATCACTAAAAATCTTAATTTTCTCACTATGATGTAAATATTTGCAATTTTTTATTACAAAAAATCCATAATTATACATATATGACATATATATCATTTATTTCAATTCTACCTAAATTTTGAGCATTTATATCATAATAGAAAAACTTAAGTATTTTAGGCTCGATTCATTTCACCAAAAATATAACTTTTCTAGAAAATATTTTTCAGGAAAATCATTTTCCTAGATAATGATAATATTTTCCGATATTTGTTTGAAAATTAAGAAGAATTTAAAAAAAATAGATATTTTGTTATACATTGATATATCATCAGCTACAAATCTCGTCAAGCTCTCACGAGCTCCCAGCTTGTCACCAGAGGCCATAAACTTGCCAATCCAAGGCAAACCTTGAGCTCGCCTCTAAAAGTTACGAGCTTGCTATCAAAGATTGTTAGCTCGCCGGTTTCGGGCGAGGTTGAGGCATGCTGGTCACAATATTTAAACGTAAACAATGAAGACGGAAATGTTTGCCACTTAAAAAAAAAAGAATATATTTTCCCTACTTTTGAATGTGTTTTTTTTTTTCCATTTGTGGAAAATATTTTTTGACTATTTTGTTTTCCGTGAAAGAAATACCAGAAAATTCGGATAATATTTTCCTAAAAATTATTTTCCGTGAAACGACTAGATTAGTGACATATAAAAGTTTAGGGTATTTGTGTTATTATTAATATAGCTTAAGAATCTTTGTAATAGTAAGAAAAATAGGGAGAGGAAATAAAAGAATCGATCCGGCGAATTACCGTTGCGCCGTCCTGAAGGACCTGAACCAAGCGTAACTGCCCCATCCACGCCTCGCCATCGTCAGCCGCCGTGGCGACGCTTGTCTCTTCCAAGCTCCGCCGCCGAGAGAATCCGAACCACCCACCGCCCCACTCTCTCCGCCATGGTCGTCCTCCTCCACTCCGCCTCCGTCATGTCCACCGTCCGGTTCAATCTCCCTCCCCGTTCCCCTACGCATGTCCGCCGACGATTGCTCCCTTTCAGGTGTCTCAGCTCGAGCCTCCCGTTCCTCGCCGATGACGCCAAGTATCACCAGGAGCTTGAAGCCGCCATCAGCGTTGTGGAGCGCGCTTGCTGTCTCTGTGCTGACGTGCAATTCTTTTGTTACTCTCTCTCTCTCTCTCTCTCTCTCTCTCTCTCTCTCTCTCTCTGATTCTTTTCTTCTTCTTCTTCCGGGGTGAATGCTCGTTGGAGATGATTCTTTTGCTGTGTGTTGAGTTATATTCGTGATCAGGTGAAGAAGGCCTTGTTTTCGAGTGAAGGTCGGATTCTCGAGAAGACTGACCAAACTCCCGTCACCATTGCGGACTTCGGCGTGCAAGCTCTTGTCAGTTTGGGTACTTTCTTTCATGATTACATGAGACTTCATGTTTCCTTTCGTTGCTCAATTCATGAAATTTTTAGTGTAAGATGCTCATTGGATACATGGTTCCCACGCATATAGGCTTCAATTAGTTTTGGACATTTGATTGATGCGCAAAATGAGCTTGGGGAATGTTTTATCAGACAATGCCACAGGAGCACATAGTTGAATTCAGAGAACCTTGATTTGCCTTACCGCAAGTGGTGTTGTCTGGTATCTGTAATTTGATGTGCTTATAAGTTGAAACTAATTGGTGGCAAAGTTGTACCAATAGAGAAGTTAAAATCAGCCAATATCCTATTCGATAGCTCAGGCATGCCATGCAATTACTTGTTAGAAGTGGCTAGACCAAACTTCAACTGTAAACTGCTATTGTTGGGATTTGATGTCGCCTCTTGGTTTTTTTGCATGTTTCGCCAGAGCTGGGAAACTTGTTTCCTTCCATTCCATTGGTGGCAGAAGAGGACTCTGCTTCCATACGTTCTACTGATTTGGTGGATCATGTGGTGGACGCTGTTATGGACAAAGTGAGCTCTGAAGATCATCTTTTGACAAAGGATGCTGTTTTAGATGCTATTGATCGAGGAGGAAAAAATGACTTCTCTATTGGAGTGCAGCCAGCCTCATATTGGGTATGTAGATGGATTGGCTGTTCTTTAAAAGGTCTAAGCTAAAGTTGCATGAATAAGTGCCATAAAAAAACAGAGCTTTTACTTGATGCCAGATTTTGTATTCTCTGAAATTGTACAGGTAGCTGTAGAAATCTAACATCAATATGAAGGGCTAGGAAATGATTATATAAGGCTTAAAAAACCTTCTTCCGAGTCCAGAGTTTGGTAAAATAAAAAGAGGATAGACATGCCTCTCAAAGGATTTGCTTCTGAAGTTGACTAGTTGCATATCTGTCCACATTTAGTATGATAAATTGCTCTACTTTAATAGTAGGGCATGTAGTATAATATGGTCTGCGAGAATCTCTTCCATAGTTGAGCTTAAAATTACAATGATTGCTGCAGGTTCTGGATCCAATAGATGGGACACGAGGATTTCTAAAAGGAATTGAGTCCTTGTATGTGGTATGTTATTCTCTCTCTCTCTGGTGGTTTAATTGTTTGGTTTAAGGGGAACAGCTTCAGTTTGATGACTGCTTAGAATGAAATTGTTAAGTTGCTTTCAAGCTGCATGGCAGTATGTTAAGCATTCAAAGGTTAGTTCAATTACAAAATTTTTAGTGCAGTCCAAATCTTGGCATCTATCTATACAAAAGACGTAAGTCTGAATTCAAGCTGGTTGAGAAAGGATGTGGGAGGAACTTCTGTTTAAGTTTGTTTTACTGTTTGATGTATTCACAAAGACACCTGATACGATTTTGTTTGTAATGTCCCTATCATGGTTTAGGGTTATGCTACTAATCCTTTATTGCCTTATTACTCCAATTAGTGTATGCCCTGAACATTATCTAACATACCTGTCTCGGCCCATTAGCAGGTGATCATGATCGCTCTACTAGATGTAGGTAGCAGTAATGCATAGTCCAAATTTTAATCATCCTCCTTTGGTGAAAGATACTTTACTGGCCAAAGTCCTATACCTACTTAATTTCTATTGCCTGATGACAAATGAGATACTTGGTGCTTTGGGCCTCCTCTCTTTGACCTCTCTTCTTCTATATTGTGAAAGAATTCTTACATAAATCTGTGGATGCCGGTAGTCCTCTCTTCTTCTATATTGCCAAAGAATTCTTACATAACTCTGTGGGTGCCGGTAGTCCCCTAACTATCTACATAAACCAGTCTAGTCCGCTAGTAATATTTGTTTGATATTGGGGAACAGTAGCTTTTATCAGGAATATGCGTTGTTGCTCATATTATTATATGGAAATTTGATTTTATAACTCTTTGTAAGTTTTTAACTTTCTTTTCTTGGCTGAATGCACACAAAAATTTCCAGGTAGGATTGGCACTTGTAGTTGGTGGCGAAGTTGTAATAGGCATAATGGGATGCCCTAATTGGCAGCAAGATCCATCCAATGTAACCAATGATGGGCTGCAGGAGTATGAGATCAGCAATGCAAGACCTGGGATCATCATGGTATCTCACGTTGGCTGTGGAACATGGACCAAAAGGTTACCACCACAGCTCAGTAACACAAGTGCAAAGGATGCCGACTGGACCAGGTGCTTTGTTGATGGGTTCTCTGCAGTTCATGAAGCACGTTTTTGCATTCCAGAGAGTCAAACATGGGAGACAATTCCCCTGTCAACTTCATTCAAAGCAACACTTGAAGCTGATACTCCTAGAGTAGGGAAAGTTGTTCTCCGGCCAACATGTTGTGGAAGGTTAGTCAATCTTTTTCCTAGTCAATATCTTTTCATTTTTGTGTTAATTTTGTTTTACTACTCTAACTCTGGAGTAGGTGCAATAGCCCCCCTCGAGTTTTCACTATTGCGCTTTGCCGTCCAGGAAATTCTGAGACTTTTGTGATCTTCTTTTCTGCTTATGAGTGTTTTGCTTACAATTCCCATCACATCCTACGGAAATCTTATCCAATGAGATTTTTCTTTCTACATAATAGTTATCTGGCTTGGATAGAAGGATCAAAGGCCCTTAATGATATAACTGTTGTAACATCAATTATTTTCACAAAATCAATACCCAATGTTGTGAAAATGTTATTTTTCCAAGTTGTATCTGTCAATTGAATCAATGGCTTATCATTATTAACTCCATTTCTGTCACCTGATGATGCATTATGTGGTGATTATATGTCCATGATTAATGTGTATTCTACTTCTTGGCTGCGTGGAACTAACTCACATTTAACTTCTAAATAATGAAGAAAAAACAGGATTAAGTTTAAAGTATCATGTATTTCCTTGATAGCTATCGATTCCTTTTTCTTAAATAAAAAATCCTTTTTCACATTTACAGGGTTGTTTCCCCTGGCTATTAGATTTGTTATTTTGATGAGCAAACACTTTCATAATTGTATACATAATTGAAATCAGATAGCTCTTGGAGTCTCTCCTAAGGCAATAAGTTTCCTACATCCTCCAATTTGGAGATAGCCACTTCTGCGAGTTTGTTCCATGCATTTATCCTCACATCATGTGAAAGGTGATGTTTATTCTTCTATTTACATGCAAGAGCCTTTTCACTGACTTCTCTGTCTTGTGGTAACTCTCTCTCTCTCTCTCTCATCACAGTTTTCTCTTCTTTCTGTGTGTATAGTACATACTATGAGCAATCACTGATCCCTTTGGGGGGAACAGTGACTCCTTGCAGTAGAAATGACAGGATTTTCCATTTTGGTTTCTCACAGTTTATGCAAGTATATGATGGTTGCTTCTGGAAGAGCATCAGTTTTCATTCTTCGAGCAAGAAAACAAACTTCAATTAAGGTATTATCTGAGTTTCGCTTGCAAGTTTCTTTTTATCCTGGCTGGACCAAAATCAAGGAAACATGCCTAGTCTCTTTCTCAAATATTGTTAGGCTTGGGACCATGCTGTTGGCATGATATGTGTGCTTGAAGCTGGAGGGAAGGTACATATATACGTGACTTCAGAATTTCTCCTTCACTTGTCAAATTTTTCCCTTCTGCATTCATATTTCAGGATTTTTCTCATTATTGACTGCAGATTGTTAGTTTGCATCTGTGTTCGTCAAGTGAGATCAGCTGGTACATTTAGGCTCTTTTCCTAATTACCACCTCCAGGAAAAAAAAAATTGAGAAGAAAGAGTGAACAATCTGAATTATGTATGCACAAAAGACAAATAGTACTAATAAGAGAATCTATGGCAAATGATGTTAAAATATTGCCAAAATCAGTTGCGGATTGAGCTTTTATGTATTTAGTCATTGCTCGACCAGTCCAACCATTGGTTTTTATAACATTGTAAAAAGGTAATGTTCTCATTGCTCCATTTAATCGCATATTTTATTTTTCACATATGTTCTTGTTCATGTTATTTAGCTCACTTTGTGTTCTTTACATGGCTTAATTCAAGTTTACTTATCACTTGCATACCGGGCTTACGATGGCTTTATATATAGTCTTTTTCACCTAATAGTTCAAGTTGAACAGCTTCTAGATCTGCACTATTTGCAATTTGCCACACATCTTTTTCCTTGTATATTTTGAAGTTTGTTGAAGAACACTTTTGTACAAAACAAGGAACGCAATATACTCCTTTCCAGTCTGTCCTATCTCTCAAATATCATATCGATTTTGCTAGCCCCTTATTCTATCTGTTACACTAGCTCTGATACCTGACTTGCCTTTCAAAGAAAGGACGCCTTTTCAACTTTATGAGAAAATCCATTTCAGATGCGTGTGTATCTTAAAAGCATAATTTATCCTAAAAGTTTAGATTTATGCATCACCTGACTGACTAGCCACCATCAATTAGGTGACCGATTGGGAAGGAAGTCAAATTGATCTCACAGAAGATGCTGCTGAACGAAGAATTGTATTCCCTAGAGGTGGCATTATTGTGTCTAATGGGAACCTGCATGACAAGATTTTGGACATGACTTCTTCTGGTTCCTCGTCTAATGTATAGGAAGGTAAAGATTTGGGCGCCTCCACCCTCTCTCTCTCTCTCTCTCTCTCTCTCTGTGTTCACTCACACAGGTGTGGGGCATTTTTGGTAAGCTTGCTTTTCTTAATTCAATCACAATCGTAAGTATGTGATGGGTTATCGTGCATATTATGGTAGCCAAAAGACTGACATTTTCTGTGGTTCTTGCTGTGCAGAAAAGCAAGTAAAAACCATTGCGCATTTGTTCTATCGAATGTAGTATGTATGCTACTTGTTGGAAGCTGGTATTAAAGTTTCAAGCCCGTGCTCGTCTCAATTCCTTATCTTTGGTAAAATCTTCTGGTGAGCGTGTGTTTCTTGCAAAGTCCAAACATCTTTTAGATTTTTTACGTGTAGTGATTCCGGTATTATGTCAAGTGCCTTTTGGATTCAATACTGTCTCTTTCTCGCTACAGCTGATCTATTTGGTTATCCAGAATGTTTGCAGAAAAGATGGTGCACAAAGGTTTCAAGGAAGTCCAAACAACGATTGGTGCTATTCCTCAAGAAGTTGCAGTTCCATGCATTACTAACAAACTGTGTTGATCAAATGTCGGTCTCGGTCACACATTGAGCATGCAAGGTAGATGAAATTAGAGTACATAGAATCTAGTGCAATTATGACAAATCCCTTCTCTAGATTTAATGAACAACTCAAGTATCTGTGCCTTACTTCAGGAAAAATCATGTAGAGAAACAGAGATTCTGTAGTAATTTCTCTGTTTGAAAATTATGTTGTACCGGAAATTTGTTGCCCAACAATCATTTTGCTCTCGAGTTCTTACTCTACAGTCTACATGATCTCCAACGGTACTTGCCTTGAATGTCATCTACTCTTTGAGTCTTGACGTAAGGAAAGCCATTGGTTTTGCTGCACTTTCATCATCCGTTTTTCCCGACCATGAACAGCAACTTTTTTTCCTTTCTTTCAGATAAGGATGTTTCGCTAGTCTCTATATTAACAGCAACTGAGTCAGTTTGACGTTATCCACACTTTAAGTTGAGCAGGTTAAAATATTCTACTCTTGGTCGAAACCAACTTTGCTCTCTACCCTTTTCAGCTGTTTGGCAAATTTGGGTGGCCTAATCTATGCTGCAAGAAGCACCAAAAAGCTGAGAAGATTCAAGTAATCTCGATGGTTTAACTTACCTAAATGGTTCGTTTTTTTAAACATATCTAAGCGTTTTACTGTCTCATGAAAACGCGAGCTCTGAAAACACATGGTAGCTCGTGTTGTCACTAGTCATTATACTGTGTTGCACTGTAATTGCGACTATCGAAAAGTCTTTGGTAACATATGTTTGAAATAGCTATACAAACTCCAAACTCAGAGACGAGCGACTACGCAATCGCAACAACCGCTAATACCCTTTTCTTCACGGTCACGCAAGAACTCATAATAAGGTTCTTCCCAATGCCTTCGGACTGACGTGTGTGATTTCGATACTGTGCAAAAGCTCAATTAAGGAAGAAATCGGCGTTGTGACAATTAGTTTACAGCACATCGATTTAAACCTAGGACATTTGACGATTCCGCTGGCCTCAAGGTGTTGGCGAAGCACAAAATTTGAATATGAACACGAGGTTGAGGAAGCGTCCAAGATGATCAGCATCGGCAAAGATGTCTGTAGCTCAGTCGAGAGAACTGGACGAGTTTGGGATTGTGGTCAAATTTGCATCGGGTTCTCGTCCTTACGTGAGTTTCGAGGTTGGAAAATTGTCAAAAAAGTCGTAAATATATTACAATTTTATCAAATTAGTACTAAACATCTCAATATTATAAATTGAGTCTTAAACATTTTTCACTTTTCTCCAATTGAGTCAATCTAACTAATATTGGTTGGAATTCACTGATGTCGACACCGGTCATCCTGCGTGACACGGCCAATATTGATTTGGACTATTTTAAATAAAAATTTAGCATTTTTCTAAAATTTTAATTTTAATTTATTTTTTTTATTGTGGTTAGCAAGCTATGACCCTCGTCTAGAGGGCCATTGTAGGCAGGACTAGCCTCCCCAATGGTTGGCAAGCTATGACCCTTGCTATCAATTGTAAATAATAATAATAATAATAATAATAATAATAAAGAATGAAGAAAAGATAAATAAAAAGAGGATTACAACTTTCGAATAAATATCAGAATATTATTTAAAATAGTTCATGTTAGTAGCAATCTTACCACGTAAGATAGCTAACCTACAATTCGGCGAATACCAACCAAAATTGACTGTGTGGACATAATTGGCAAAATGTAAAAAGATTTAGGAATTAATTAATTAAAATTAAAAAGGTTGAGGATTACATTGATAAAAATGCACCAGATTTATGATTTTTTGGATAATTTTTCTGTTTTAGGTTCTTAGACATAAAGGTATGCAAAATAACCAAAAACTGCTCTTACCCCTCAAAATTGGACTAGACTGGCCTGGAACCAATGGTTCTCAAGGGACTTGATCTGTTTCCCAATTCTAGGTATGGAACCACCTATTCAGACCGATAGATATATATAGTAATATAATATATATTATTTTTAAGAAAAATGAAAATCTTGAATCTATAACCCCTAAATATCTAGTATATTTTGCATTGCACTTTACTGATCATAAACACTAATTAATTATCCAGATTTAACATCTCTTTTTCTAAGATTTTGCTTTGTTTAGTTCTCACTAAGTCTAGTTTCTCTATCATCTTCCCTATTTAATGAGTAAAAGATAGAGGTAGGAAAGTTTGTCAATTTGAATAACAACACAAGGCTAATGTTTTGAAAATTGGGCATCTTTGTCAGTGTGGTTTTCAAAAGCCACCCTATGCTTTTTAGTAGTAAAAAGTACTTTGTCCCGAACTTCCATGACATAAATTCATTTAGGTTCTGACAAGAAATCCAAAACTGTATGCCTTTCTCCGTTCACTTCCAAGGTAGACAACTGATTTTCCACACAAGGTTGCATCTTGCAAATCTAAAGCTTAATCCAGTGGTGAGAACAGTTTCATGGACCTACATAGAAATCGGATTAAATTGCGATTCGGTTCTCAAATGAGTCCATAAAACCAACAGACAATTCTCGGCTCTAATTTTTCATAAATAGTCCTTAGTGGATGGTTTCCAATTTGAGGGTGGGAACTGCCCGATCCGCATTATACTCACCCCTAGTTAGACGAGTTTGAGATCCCATTTACAAAAGCAGTAAAAGATTTGGGATGGGTGACTTGAAACCCGACCCGATAGTTATTTATGAAGGCGTCTGGATCACCTGCCGAGAATGCAGGGTGGGCAGGTGATCCAGGCCATTCATTAAACTTCCCTCCCCCTATAATAGGAGGGAAAGCCCCCTCCACCGTTGATCTCCCCCTGACCAGAAAAAATCTGATCAGGGGAGCCGGGTCCTTTATGAAGCTACCCTTAATCTTTGAAAAGTCTCAAGGGTTACTGAGGTAACTATGTTTATCTACGGCACAATTCACGTTGATCAAACATTTTTCCACTGACAAGTAACATATAAAGTGCGCTTTTCTTGGCGCCATTTCCAAACGACCTAAAATGTTTGTCTGCAACAGTTTTGTCTAAATGGCATCAGATGCATGTCCTCCTGATTTAAAGTCTTTTCACTGCCTCTCATCTTTCTCCAACCTTTCATTCTTGTTAATTAGTGTTCCTGCTTTCCTGTCTACTGTTGTTTGTTTGATCTAATTACGTTGCGTCCTGTGTTGAGCGTGCAAGGATCGGCTTAAATGCGAGGGGATTGCTAATTAAAAAGCTATGCACATTGTTGGTCCGCTTCTTGATAACTTAAGATGGTTAGGTACTTAGTGTTAGAAAATTTATTTACTGAATGTTCTATGGTGAGTGTCAAGTAGATCAAGGGCATCCAATGGTTGCTCGACTGTCTTAACGAGCTGAGTATGAGATTTCACATCAAAACTCGTGACCGCTTTGAGACGAGATTGGACAACCAGGATGGGTTTAGCTTCGGAGCTTATCATCCTTCATTCATCGAATTAGATGTTGCTAACGCTGTGGACATATAATGTACAAGAAAATAACTAGTCTATTCTATCCGTTAGTCAATACACTTTTGTAATATAGTTGAGAAGCTACGCCACCTAAACAAAGGGTAAAATTCTCAAAAGGGAGTAGAAGCTTCCCTGATAACTTTCCTCTGCATTAATTTATATATCTTACCAAAGAACTGGTCTTTTCTGAGTATTCTACATCATCAAGATTTTATATAGGTCCAAATGCAAGACATACTTATAATATGCACAATGCTTTGATCATCGCTTACCATACGTGGGTTGCTCTCATGCACACTCATACTGTTCTACGTATATACACCTCTTAAAATTCATGCATGAGTGCATGGATATCTTTGAATAATACGAGGACGGATCATCATCCACACATGCCCCTTTGGGTATCAAATCTTGCCCTAAGTCACCGTATTGGGTAAGATCTGCTGAGCAAATGGGATCGAGACATCAAAGGGAACCCACACGAAATACTTTTCAGCGTTTGTTGGTGCCAACGGGCAGCGCAAGGCGACAAACATAAGATGATCCTCCGCCAGAGGTGTACTCCTCGACTGGTCAACTCTAACACGTATGCAGCTGCTTTGGGCAAACCCATGCGCAAGCAAGCCCCTAGGCTTTGGACAAGTAAATACCCCGTTGAGACCAGACAATGCAGCTTTCTGGATTTAACAATCAATCGCCATTCGTTGGTGTGCTTGATTGGCTCTTGGGTTGAGTGACAAATGATATAAAAGTCATGGGGGTGTCCCCATGACATCGTGCATGGAGACAAAGGCCAAAGATTGCGGCATTGCGGTCATGTCTCCTTCTGTTGATCATAATAGATTTTTCACTAGAAATATCTTATCAAGCACAAACCCTCATTGAAAAAATTTACTTTAAAACTACCCTTCTTAAGCATTATTAATTACATGACATGTAGAGTAATTACGTTACCGCTGATAATCATACTTCTGGAAGGATAACGAGCTTAATGATGTGTAGGCACACATCACAATAATTACAGAACTTGTGGACTCAATTATTGGGTATGCAAACAAACTGCTTTGGACAGTCGCAGTACGAAATAAACTGGCCATAACCAAATCTCAATCCAAATGCAAGACCCACCACCAGCAATCAGCCAAACACGTGACAATCTGATGTCAATCGAAAGCCTAGTCCCTAGAAGCAGCAACAAGGAATTTAACAATTCCTTTGCAATGTCTTCGCCTGGATATTTGCACGTCTAGAAATTAGAAATCTTTCTCGTGAGGTGGCTCCAAATGTTGTTGGCTCGATTACGGTTCCAAGTCTTAAAAGATTGATAGTTACTTTGGACTGCTATTGTGCTGTGTGAATTAAAGACATATATAAACTTGAAAAGTAACCCCACAGGTGGCAAAACCTTGGACGCAACACCTAGAAAGTGACAATCACATGCTATGTATGTTGCCTAAATATGATAACAAGAGCCAAGAGAACATCAAATAGGAGTCTCTGGTGATTACATAGAATAATGGTTCACCCCATACATGCTGTTCATAGGGTGGCTTGGTCCAATGACTAGGGTTCCACATGAACTAGCATTTGACACAGCGAAGCCAGAAAGAATCAATGTTAAGATTTGTTGGGATATGCATGGATTTCATGTTTCCACAGCCTAGCAAATTATTAATATATGTCCCAGATTATTGCTATGTAAACCATTGGAAGATGATAACTTAAAAGAGGTTATGGAGAATGTATTTACGTGTCTTGCATATGCGCCACTTGTTATATTTGCACGATCTCTCATAACTCGTGAATTTACAATCGAATTGCTTCTTATCGTGTGTACTCCCCAATGTAATGAAATCACCAACTTCGATGCTCGCATGATTGACAAGTGCCAGAACATGGAAGTTGCTAGATGTTTTGGAACCTACTACTGTGATGCTATCATAACATATGCTTTAACAAATCCTTATCGGAGAAAAAAAAAAGTAAAAAGATTGGAGATAGCACCACAAATTAATACTAAATTAATATATTTACATGAAATTTAATTTTTTGCTATAAAAACCCTAAATTCATACTTCTTTGCAAATCTACCTTCCGTTTGTTTCCGATCAATGTTCCCCATGTTGACATGGAAACGCATGTGACAGAAAACTCGTTCAACATGAATCCAATATGGAAAATCTTCAAAATGGCTTGTAGAAACGACGTCGTTTTGGAAATACAAATTGGTCCGATAAATCCTAATCCCACGATGAAGAGAGTCACGAAACTTCAGCCATCTCGAGGTGGGCATTCAGACATTGGCACGTGTATCTCTTCGCAAGCTTTGCCGCGGAAACGCCCACATGATCGACAAGTGTCCAGACTTGGAAGTTGCTAGATGTTTTCGGACCGATTACACCACGATACCATCATGACATGTGCATTAACAAATCGTCATCAATTAGATTGAGGATTTGCATGCAATTCGCATATGCTGGCTGAATGAACGCAGGGGTTCACTCCCAAGTAATCTTGTTAATTTTGTGGATAACAACGAACTGCAGACTTTACTCACGTCGACAAGGCAGGAAAAGTTGATTCCTGTTCTTTAGGGAACATATGCTTAATTTATTAACGTACGTCACATGGATTGGACGTGGCAGGCTTCGATAGGTACAATAATGCTGGCGATTTTAATTTTATGTTGTGGTCCTGATCAGTTCTAGAAACCAATGGGTCTAGCAACCTGACACGTAGTTGCTCAAAACTTGGCAAATCTAGATTAATTAATTGGTTATCATGACTCGAGACCAGATTAAGAGGGGTCGGTCCGTACATGTTAAATAATCCTGCATGCAGCTTTTTTTAAAATAAATGTCCGTGTCATAATCGCATGCCCCAAGCTTATTTAATAAATTTTTATGCATGGTTACTTTTGAAATACTTATTAAAATTACTAAATAAAAGAATTTTATCATTTGGAAAACACCGGCCATTTTCGTGCTAGATAAGAAGTGTTTCGAAAGCGCTCATTGGTATAAAAGTTGAAATTGGAACATACACTCGTGATTCAGACGAAATAAATAGGTTTAGTAGGTACGATTATTTTCTTCATGATGCGTGGGAATCGATGATGTTTTTTTCCTTTTAATATTCGAAAAAAGAGAGTATATCACCTTATATAATTTAAGATTAGACATTGTCATTTCTTTTATTGGTGAGTGATAATACTTTATGAGGTAGGTTGGATCATGAGAATTTGTATTTTGAAAATAGTATAACATGCTTTGCTGTGACAAACATTATACCCGAAATTACAGAAGAAACAATACCACTGTACAACGCAAGAGGAAATCATTACATTTCTGTCTTTTTGGCCATAATCTTGACAATCTTCTACTGTCCATCAAGAACAAAACGTCATCGGCACTCCGTTTCTTTCGCTTCAAAGTCGTATGATTTGGACTTTGTAAAATGCACCATCTTCAAGAAAAGCAATTTTTCTTCAAAAGGCCGAGGAACCCACAAAGATTCCTTTCAAATGGAAAACTGCCCACAAAGCAAAATCATTTCTTTTCTAAGTTCTTGACCAGAGCATATCCATACACACAAGAAAAAAAAAACAAAAGCCAAAAAACTTAGAGGTCGAAATAAATTAAAAACATAATCTTGTCCATGAATAAAAAGAATCACAATCCCCATAATAAATGTTCTTATATTTCGGCAAACAGAACCATGTCAATTATTGCCACCACCTATTAAATGCTCATCCATATGCCCCATGCCTATGCTTTCCCTCTAGAGTTAATTTTGACCAACTTCTCTAGGGGAAATAAAGAAGAAAATTTCACCAACCCAATTAGGGCATCCGTACAAATAATACGAAATTCCCATCTTGCCCTCTGGACTCGTCGTCTGTTCTATATCTTCCCCTAACTCATGGAAAATAATTGTCCGAGGGAGGGGCAATATAGTCTTTGCACCGACCGCGCGACGTCACATTGGCTCGCTGGCTCAAGCTGCGCAATGCGATGAATAATAAAAATTTGAGCCATGAAGCAATGCACATTAATAAAAATTTGAGATGAATATGAATGATTTGGGAAAGCCTTGGAGGCTTTTTGGGGAAGTCTCATGAAGAGATGATGCGTGGCGGCTTAGCGTTGGTGACAGCTAATCATAATGTGAATCACAGGAAAGCAAGAAGGTGACACTTCCCGCCGGAAATTGATGGATTTATTTGACATTGAGATTACAAGAGATCTTGTGATAGAGAGAGAGGGGAAGGAAGATATGGATTGTCTTTTTTAACCATGCCCAACATGAGAAATTTGTCCTCTTGCTTCCTTTTTAGTTTTAATCAATGTTCGTGTGGCCAGACCATAAATTAATTTTTTGAAAAGATTACTTTATGTCATGTTATGAGTGTCTCGAAATTAACCCGTTTCGAAACTCAATAACAATAGATGAATGGTTGTCGACTTTTTGTCCTTTTGCTTCCTTTTAACCAATGTTCGTGTGGCCCGACCATAAATTAATTTCTTGGAAAGATTACTCTATGTCGTGTTGTGGGTATCTCGAAATTAACTCGTTTTGAAACTCAATTAGCGATAGAAGAATGATCGCCGACTTTGTGCTTTTCTTTTTCTGGCTTATGTTGATTGCATGTGTTGACATCTTAATGATCACTATATCCACATTTTTGTCGCTAAAAGTTGAGAATAATGACTAGGGAACATCATATGGTAATTATCATTGACTTGAACACAACGCACCTTCTTTTTAGTTTTCCTTTCGGGATTTCTCTCCTCCTTGTGTTGGGGCCTCACACTTTGGCCCTTAAGAAGGGTTACACGTCGCCTCTATGATCAACGACGGACGGCACCAAATCCTTTTGACTCTCTCTCTCTCTCTCTCTCTCTCTCTCTCTCTCTCTCTCTCTCTCGATCTTGAACTCCTATTTATATCTTGACTTCCCCATCTGGAGCCAACAACAATTACACACACCATCTTCAAATCTCTCTCTCTCTCTCTCTCTCTCTCTCTCTCTGAGAGCGATAATTTGTACGTGCACAGTTCAGCTAAGTTACATTGTAGCAGAGCTTACAAGCAGAGGACGAGCAGAAAGAATGGGGAGAGCACCTTGTTGCGACAAGAGCGGACTGAAGAAAGGGCCATGGACCCCGGAGGAAGATCAGAAGCTCGTCGACTACATTCGCAAGCACGGCTATGGGAATTGGAGGACCCTCCCCAAGAATGCAGGTACTTCATGTCTATTCACTCGTATATATTATATCTCTTCGTTCTATCTCGTTTTCATTCTTCGGCTTCTTTTTGTATGTTATGAAGGAATTACAACGCGTGGCTGTTAACGGGGTTCTTGATTTTTTTTTCTTTTCTAGGGTTGCAAAGGTGTGGAAAGAGCTGTCGCTTGCGGTGGACAAACTATCTAAGGCCAGACATCAAGAGAGGGAGGTTCTCTCTAGAAGAAGAGGAGACTATTATTCAACTCCATAGCATTCTGGGGAATAAGTATGTCCTTCTTTTCTTTTCTTTTTTGTTAATTTGAATTGAGTTTAACACTTTAGTTGATTTTGCCTATCTCCTCAGTGGTGGAATGAGAACTTATGTATATATGCAGGTGGTCTGCAATAGCGGCTCGTTTGCCTGGACGAACAGATAACGAGATCAAGAATTATTGGAACACCCACATCAGGAAAAGGCTCCTTCGGATGGGAATCGATCCAGTGACACACGCCCCCCGCCTCGATCTCCTTGACTTCTCCTCTATTATTAACCCTTGTCTCTTCAATAACAGTTCGTCGACTCAAGTGAACTTGTCGGGACTGCTGGGGGTCGACCCTCCGATTAATCCCGAACTGTTGAGGCTTGCGACTTCTCTTTTATCATCCCAACGTCAAAACTTGAACCCAAATCCTCAAGATTTCCAAGAAAGCCAGCTAATAAATCAACAAATTCAAGAAACCCCTGGGTTTACTACAATGGCCTCTCCGTTTGTTCCATTTCCTAATGAAGCACAAGTATCTCAGCCCAAATTAGTAGATGAATTTCCTTCAAATCTCACAGACTTCAGCTCTTCGAGCAATTCTCAGATGAGTGACTTGGCTTCAAGCTTGACAGAAGATTTTGTTCCATTCCCAAGTTACGAGTACAACTACTACAGCTCAGACCGATCGCTGGTCGACCATTCATCAACCAACTCCGCCTTCAATTCTTATGACAGCTACCAAAGTTTCGGCTCATCCAGCCCAACACCGATAAACTCGAAGGCAACGTATATCACTAGCGGCACGGAAGATGAGCGGGAAATCAGCTATTGCAGCAACATGTTGAAATTCGAATTGCCGGATCTTCTGGATGTGAATGAATTCATGTGATGTCAAGAACCAAGATGGTGAAGAAGAATTTGCCACAATGGTCTTAGACTTGATGTTGTTGATAGGTGTGGAAGCAAGAAAGCTTCTTTTTTTACCCCTTTTTTTGGTAGAAACCCCTTTTGTTTAGTATTCTCAACATTGATGTGCTTGATTTTTCCTTCTAGTTTACATAGCTAAGCTGACTTTATGAGGAAGGCAAGATCGTCCTGATTTCCTTTTTCCTTTTACATTTATGATTTTTTTATGTGGTAAGTTTCCATTATTGCTATCTAATCTTCTCTTCTTTTTCTCGAGTCTGTCTCATCATCTTGACACTTGAAAGCACTCGTCCAATCGTGCATATCATAGAGACCTTTCTTGCCAAACATACATTAAAATCTCCCAACTGTTAACTGATGTTGCTTCCGAAAGATGAGAAAAGATTGGTCAAGTAACCCACCAATCATCAGTCACCCTCATATATTACAAACCGAGTATGTTACTGTGAGGTAGCACACTGAAAATGGCTTTATCACAGAGATACATCATCAACCCTTGATTTTAACGAGTGAATCAATTATCAGAAACTACAAAACTTTCCCGCAAAGTATAGGAATCAACATCAGTGGGGGTGGACCTATCTGGTTTATCTAACGGGGAGCAAAATTATACTTACCGAGTTTCCTGTTCTAAAGATTCGATTTATTCAGTATTTAATAAAAGTTGAATCCAAAAGGCTGCAAAGAAAAAAAATTCAACATAAGCTCCTCTCAGTTATTGGTAAATAGCATCATAATAAATTTAGTATCTCGACCATGATCAGAACGGTAGTTATTTACTATCTAGGAAGTGGGTTTTTCTTCCCGAACATCGTGTTTTGCAATTTGTAATCAAAAGCTACGTAGAGAAGAAATCATCTTATTTACTGAAGCATAAAGCCTGCGTCTACATATACCGGTAGCGACGCCGAGCCTCCGGCGACGGTGGCCGGAGCTGGTCAGAAGCGAGCTCGCGGACACCTGTCCCCGCCCACCTGTGCAGGGGAACTGTCAACTTCACCTAAAAGAATCACCAGAGCAATTATTTCTTGCATGGGATTTTATATGGGTGGAGTCCTGACAAAGGCAGGCAGATACATACGTGTCGAGGTACCGCGAACCGAGGGGCCCAACCTGCGGGAAAGGCCTGGAGCTTTATTTGAAATCCATGGCATGGTTCTTGTGGAAACTGTCCTCGTCTTCGTCAATCCGCCATTAATGGCTCCCAAGTCAAACCCGAGCAAGAGAGAGAGAGAGAAAGCTGCGCTGGGATGACGTCACCCTTTGTGTACACGTGTGCTCCGCTTGGGCTCCCAAGTGGGGCACGGTATCGGGAGCGGAAGACTTGTTGACCCGGTAACGTGCGCGTTCTCCCCCGTCTTTCCCGAACGAGGCTGGGAGAAGAAAAGGCGATGATCGGCTGTGATTAGTTCATGATTACAACCAATCATTGCAGATATCAGAACTGTTGATTGAATGGGGCATGTGTGATTGGGGCCCCTTCGTGGGTCCCATCGTCCTTTTGATGCTTCCATAGTTAACTCATATGAAAAAAATTAACGATGAACAATAATGATATGGATATTTATATAAATTTAGCTCATGCCGTCAGTGATCAAGTAACGTGTTCAAATAATAGATATATGTTAAGCAAACACTCTTTTGACATATATCGTCTCATATTTGTTATTGTCAGACGATTTGATTCCATTACTAATAGTGATTTATGATAAAATGGATCATTTAGATATGACATGATACAAAGCATTGAATAGACATAAGTATATGACTTTTTTTTGTCGTTTATCCTTTTTAAAGTATGATTGTAGTGGAATGCAGTAGCACAGTGACTAGAATTTATTTTGTTTGGGTTGAGAAAAACTTTTTCAAAAAAATATTATTTAGATAAGTACGTGATGTGGCGCTTTTGCTAATATGGAATTGCCAAGGTGGATGTCGAGTGAGACATTCAATGGCTAACTTAATGGTGTTCGTATTACATCAATAATTTCCATCCATCTGTCTGTCTAATTGAGACCTCACATAAAGTCATATTCAAAATATTGGAGTACTTGATTGAACAAAAAATGACTATTTACCTGATTAACTTTCAAGTATTACACAGTTATTACCCATTCTTTGAAAAAGCATTGTAAATCTAATATGGTGCTCGATAGTCGAGAATTTCAAGAAAGAGCTACAATGCTTAACAAGGCGTCGCTCCTTCCATGCAATAAAATATTGCACCAAGGTGTTCGTTTAGATGACAAGAGAGTTTGCTCTTCTCCTTGTGTTCTGGGTTCAATCTGTGTTAGGAGTATTGCAGGGAAAAAAAATCTCAAGGTTCTGACGTAAGGGGGTACATCCTTCAGATTGCCTAGAGAGGTGGACTGGTCGAGACATGTAAAAGTTGATTTAGATGCCCTGCGAAATTCCTAATAAGGAAATGCTTAGTAAGTGACAGAAACACTAGCTAGAAGTGTTGGCTGAAAAAATGAAGTGGAAGATGATGATAAGCAAAAGCATACGCACTGTTCAGAACTTAACTTAGTATTTCCCTTGTGTGAGTGGATATCGATCATATCCAAGTACTCAAGGAAAGATCTGTCTCAAATGTCAAGAAGCCAGCCCGAAACAAGCAAAGAAGATGCTGCCAAACTCTCTCATTTGTGGGTGATGCAAGTAAACCATGTTACCCATTTCACAGGTCAATCCCTCCATGCACGTAATCCATACATCACTTATACGTCAAAATCCTCTCTCTCTCTCTCTCTCTCTCTCTCTCTCTCTCTCTCTCTCTCTCTCTCTCTCTCTCTCTCTCTCTCTCTCTCTCTCTCTCTCTCTCTCTCTATATATATATATATATATATATATATATATATCTTGTGGGTGTAGGAAGACGAAGACTTTATGGTCTCGACGTGTCGAAAGAAGAAGATGAGTTTGACGTACAAAACAGTACAGCCACGAGCCGACCACTGCTGAAAATCGAAGGCCCCCCTCGCTTTCTGGTCTCGACCGCCCAAAGAAAAAAAATACAAAGCACACGGAGAATTCTTCCGTTTTTGCAATCTTCAGCTTCGAAACTCAAGAAGGATTTCGACCCTCCAAAAAGCGGCCTCACGTCCTCGGTCGAAGACTTCTTTCTCCCTTCACCTTCTTCTGCCCTCGAGCTCTCCCTTTCCATGTTTTTTCTTTGCTTCGTTTATCGTTTCCTCTCCTTCATGATTGAGCTCCCTTGTTGACACTTTACATAGTTTTTTGTGCCAAGAATAATTGAGGGTCCTCGTGATAATATTTTCTTATTGTGGAGTGTTGGAGTAATGATCCGATTTGACTTTTAAGTGGAAGCTTCATCCTATTTAGGAGATTGATTTCCGTCCTTATGACTAAGAAATAGGAGCCCTTTTTGTCTCTTTTTTGTTGCACTCGAAGAGAAAGCACATGTTTATTTCTTGGGGGAGATGTGTGGAGGCAAGAGTCCAATAGCCCAAAGTTTAGTCGGTCCCACTTAGGAGTTTCTTCTTCTTCTTCTTTTTGTTATATCTGTTGTAGGTAAAATGAAGAGATTGCGATTATATTAGAAATCCTGAAATTATATATATATATAAGGTAACTAAGTCTCGAAATTCTCGAATAGTGTAAGTAAATCTTCAAACTTGTCAATATATGGTACTAAAGTATTTCTATTAGCTTGTTTATTTTAGAAAAAAATTGTCCAAAAAATCCTAAACTTATTATATGGCTAGCAATCTAATCCTAAACCTTTGTATTGTACTAATTTCATCCTAAATATTTTGATAATTTGTCAATATTCGTCTTCTGACCAATTTTGGTCATAAACCGCTGAAGTAAATGTTAGTCTTCCTACACGGCACATCAGCGCTAACATTGGACAATTTTTGCAATTTTTCTTAATTTTTATTACTTTTTAATTGTTTTCATTTTTTTGCATAATTATTACTGGTCAAGGCTCAACAACCCTCATTGATCACTTGGTGAGAGCCTGCGAGTTGTCACTAGCAGCAGGCAAGGGCTTCACGGCTATAAGCCCTCGTTGGTGGGGGGATGCTGGCCTTAACAATTAAAAAAGAAAATATATGAATAATTCAATTTTGAAAAAAAAAATAGAAAGGATTTGCAAAGATTATTCACATCAACTCCAGTTGATGCCATGTAAGATAATTGGCATTTATATCAATGCTCTTTCTGGTCATAATTGATGGAAATGATTACATTGAATAAGAGTCAAAAGATTTAAAATTAGATTGACATAATTAAAAGATTTAACACTGACCTGGCTACTGTACAAGATGTTCAAAACTTTTTGGACAATTATATCTCGGTTTTAGGTGGTGGAAAAATCTAATGTGGGCCTAATCAATAAACTATTATTGTGTCATGACCTCATCTCAATCTCCTTTAAACCGCCACCATCGTGCCATCACAGCTATTCTTCCACGAATCGATATTACATTCTTGCATTGTCGTGGTCTCATCAAATCAACGCACCGGAGACACTGACCGGGGCAAGAGTTCTAGATCTCGATGCCACACCGTTGTGATCGTGCCTATCTTGATGCCACATTGCGAAGTGTCCTCAAAACCACATCATAGAAGAGAGAACATATTAGAGCAAATCCATGTCGTTGTTTCCATCAATGAAAAACAGATGTGTCTCCAACAACGTACTTAGGTGCACTCTATGAAATTCGCAACGCTTTATTACACTTTACATATAAGTTTTGAGACCTATGGTTATCTCATCGCAACTTGATTTAACTTATCAGCCTTATGATACTACCAATTTAAAGGTGAAAATCAATACCTTCAATTTGTCCCATTAAGAGGCCACCGCATTATTTTTCTATGACCCAAAGAGCGAATTTCAGGAATCTAGAACAATATGGTTCCAGGCAATCCAACATGTATTCACACCATAGAAAGTTTCAAGTGAGTTGTCCATTGCAAATGACCAACTTGGAATGAATACTTAATGAAAAAAATCAGCCACTTGTGCGGGGGAGTTGGTGTTGAAGTTTTCTTAGATCATAGTCAATCTTCCTTAAAGCTTATGAATTTGAAGAAACCACGAGTTTATACTTGAGGTTGTAATCCGGAGTTGTTAGGGATAGAAATACACAAAATTATTTACAAAATCTATTTTTAAGATTAGACGACGATATCTTGTTATGTAATTAAATATGACCTGCTCTTGTAAATATTTCTGCTGAAGTTTGATAATGTCCGGTTAAATTTAAGTTAATCGGATTGTGCATCCATGACAATACTCACAAACTCTCATGATCTCAACTTTTCTTATGTAATGAGATATTCTAAAAGGGTTTACTTTCATTAAGGTAAAATAAGAACCATATTATTTAATGAAACTATTTCTCCTTTAATTACTTGTGTGCCCACTTGTTTGATCTGCCATGTATCTAAGACTGAATCATAATCCAGCCAAATGATACGGAATCATCAGCAATTTGCTCTCGGTAGCTGGACTTCTTCTTTTTTGGTGGGCAGAAAGATAGGAATTTCATGAAGTAGATAAAAGTTTGAGAATACAAGTTCAAAGCATCTGAGCAAAATAGATCTCAAAGGGCCTGCGGAGAGAAAGAGGCCCACTTTCTGGACAGGGCTTTCCTTCGTTGGGCTTTCACAACCCGATCAGCAACCTGATGGAACTCTCTTGAGCAGCTGGACTAAAAAACCTAAATACACGACCGATTATCAGAAAAATTGCACAGGAAGTCTTAACTTTTGTGTATGGATGTACGTAATCAAATTTTCAATTTTCAATTTGCTCAATTAAAAGCTCTAGACATTCTTAAACAAGTGCGACCAAAACCTTTCAATGGGTAGTATCCAAAATTGTCTCCGTGTCATCAAAAAAATACTTACGTTGCATTTTTAAATTGCACTTCTCAACACAATTTTCAAAATTATATTGCATTTTTAGATAAAGGGTGAGGACTTAATTGAACCCATTGACAGGTCTAGAATTCGATTGCATTTCTTGTTGAAGGTTGAAGACTACTGGTGCAATTTTTCCCATTTGATAAGATTACTTGATAGACTTTTTTGGGTTCTCGAAGATGACTTGCTCGTTTTAAATATTTTCTCCTAAAATTCGATAAAGATAGATGACCTGTTAAACTTGAGTTAAGCAGGCTTTGCAGACAAAAGCAATCGTCATAAATCTGTCATCATGTCAACTTTCCAGCATATGACGTCCCCAAGACATTCTAGAAAGGTATGCTTTTTAATTAAGGTCAAATGAGCACCTTATCAACTTGATGAAGATATTTTCTCCTTCATCTCCATGTGTGCCCTTCCCATTTGATCATTCCCTTGTCCGGTGGATCCCTCTTTTAGGAACTATGAAGGATTAAACAAGGTCGTGAAAAATCTGGTTTAGGAAGACCACAATGCATTGTCGCGATCGACACGCCACATTTGATTTGACTCTTGAAGTCGAATTGTATGAATGTCATGCTTACATTTGATTGCGTAATCAATTGGAATATGTATGAGAAATTGATGCAGCACATGTTAGAATCTTATAAATTCCGGAAGTAGGTAATTCGCTCGACTGGAAATGATCTGGCTCAATAAAGAAACTCAATTTCATCGCATCTTTCAATACATTCAAATTCAAAGCTCCAGAGAGATCATATCCTAAGAACAAAACTACATAATGATATAAATCCATTTTCAATCTTTTGCAGGCTGGGGTCTCCCTCCCTTATATTATTAGGGTCAATTATCTCGAATCGCTTATAACATTAATTTCATTGCCTACATTAATTAAACAAATCTGCTCTTAAGTACGAATCATTATTTAATGCATGAGATGCACACAAAGTCATTATTGTTGAACTACTAGTGCATGTTGGAAATCTTTATATTCTGACCATTTTGGGAAATGTGAATATGATTACGATGTGTGCCACAAGCCTCAAGTTTTGGCAAAGCTTTGTTATACATTTGTCTACCATAGAAAGGATCCAATTGCAAAGGACAAAATAAAAAATAAAAACGTCTCGTTTGCTCTTGATCAACACAAGTATCTTGCGCAAAATACTCTATAATAATAGCTTTAAAAATCGACTCAATAGTTAGAGTGTTTCATGTGCTAAACAATCTAATAACTTTTTTGACGAGTCGAAATTTCTAATTAACAAAATCTGAACTCATTTTGGATATAAAAAACGAAAAATTCGAGCTTGTCAGTTAACAAGCAACTTTTTTTGAATCATCTAAAAAGAAAATATCGACGACTTCATGATAATTATCACCAAAAACGAATATATGATGCGAGTTTAAAGAGGAGCACTTTTTCTTATGCAGCAATACTTCGCAATAGATATGCAATCATTGATGAAATTTGTATCATAAATGAAGATACTCGAACTTAGCCTCCCAAATAAAGGCCATGCGGATCGAATGCGAACCCGAGTCCAAACACGGCCCTTCAACACCTCGAAGTCTCCGGCGTCGTCGCCGACCCAAACATAGAAACATAATTGAGTGCAGCGCCGGTGAAACCGATCCGGATAACGGGGAAGCGATTTCATCAACGCTGCACTCAATGATGTTTCTGAGTCATGAGAGTCCTCCTCCCATCTTCCCGAGCAGCATCAAGATCTGAAGCTTTCCAACATCTTGAGTCGGTCTTTTATACTACGACTGTAGGGGCCATGAAGGTGCAGTACACAGTGACTTTGGATTCCCTTTCTTGTACTGCCCATTGCCCTCTCGATCTGCTGAACGAGCAGGAGCATTCGGGGGTCTTGTCGTGGATTATTAATGCTTGGGAAGAAAGAGGGGGAGTCCTGTACTTCATCATTGTACTGGACTCTTGTACTGCAATCTCATCACCTTTGCGCTCGCTCGGTGGAAAGCATGACGATGCCCTGCATCACATGACGATTGATCAGCAGCTTCGTGTCAGCGACTTCGCGTACTTGAGAATTTGAACAGCTTCATGCAAATTCACGGCTTGAACATGAAGCTATATATATAATTTTTCTTTTTGTTATGCCGTGAATTGATATGTTCATGATGTATTTATACTGAATTAATACTCGTCTCGCCAAAAACTTCCAAGGGGTAGATAGGGTAGATTGGACTCGGGATGCCAAATTGGGTTTTTCTAAGACGAACTGATGCTGATTTGAAATTTTTGATGACACGACTAGTACTGCTTAGCATCTTTCTTTGCGAGATAATGAGATTCTTGCCACTTGCGAGTCCCTTCGTAATATCATTACAGGAACATTTTAGGGAGGAAAACTGCAGTTTCTCACGTACAAATTCTTTTAACCGCAATAGATTGAAGATCGCTGCATAACCCCACTACTTTGGTGTATGGTTTCATCGAGTGCCACCTCATTGATCATACAGTCCCTCTATAAGTCTAACGTAATGCGCATCCTCGGTTCCAAAATTACACAGCTCTTGAGAATGATGTCTAACCTGGTAAATATGAACAAAATCAGCTGTAGTCTCAGCTTGAAGGGAGATTGAGGGTTGCCCATTGGAACCCGAACCCAGTTCAGAAATGTAAATAAGAACCTTGATACCTAACAAATTGAAACGCACGACAGGTTCCAGTAGAGAGGTATGACCCCACTGCCATTGCAAAGGTATCGATTTATGCAGGATTCAAACAAGTAGAAATACGGAAGTATACATACAAAATGAGGAACCTGAAACTAAACATGAAAGAATAGTGGACTTAACAGACTGTTATACATCCCCTATCAGATTTCTATGCTGCATCACATCCCTCGAGGGATCATATGCATCGAGCTAGAGCAAGGGTTGTTGGACATTTTAGCCAGTAAGCCTCCGATGTTTTATCTTTCCGCTCACGATGATTGTGATTGTTTATACATTACAGAAGAAAAAAACTGCCAGTAATTTCAGGTGGAATTTCTCTTGCATTCAATGGATCATCACAGAGCTACGAAATCCTGCATAATGGATGAGTTCTGGAATTACATGATGATGACGTGACAATACCAAATTCCTTTCGTGGGGGGGCCAGAGAGAGCTGAACTGGGAATTGCAAGCTGAATGATATTCTAAATGCATTGATCGGTGAGCTTCGCGTGAAATTCTAAGTATGGATGACGTTACCTCTTACTCAACCAGATCATCTATTTGCAGATTTGGGCAGTTGACAACATCATATAGACGAAGTACTACAAACCCAGTGCTTCTTAGTTTAGGCAAGCTGCACAGTCGTACTCTTGACAACAAAGAACCTGCTGAGCTGCCTCGGAATATAGTTTCCAAGCTTTCACAAGAGTTTATCTCCAGAATCTTTAGGTTTGGCGGTAATTCGGATGAGGGAGAAACTTCTTTGAGCCAGGGACAAGATTCTACCTTGAGCCCTTCTAAAATTTTAAGGTCCCTGGCTTCACTTCTGACTGCATATGGTCTTCAGCCTAGCAGCACAGAAAATATGGAGAGTTTCCAGATTTTTGGCTTCTCCAAGAACTTCCTCTAATTTCTCCAGATTTAGACACCGTCTCACTTTCAGTACTTGCAGGGAGACCATCATAACCCCAATCCTCTCGAGCTTTGGTCCATAAGATCCAAGGTCTGCACGTTGCATTCTGCGGACGCACCGTGTTTAAACAGCTCTTTCATTTCATCACAAAATTTAATTCGCAGTTTTGAGCTTCTTTGGCAGCTTGGACAATGAGAAAATGCCAGTGAGCATAGGGTAACACTCTATATGCAAGCTCTTGAGACCTCCAAAGACCTTGGATTCCACTTCATCATCACATATGCATCTTAAAGAAGACAGATTACACAGATAGAGAAAGTCAAGCTTTTCTGAATCTCTGCCATCTTTTTCTCCATCAACCATACTCTTAATACTAGTGCACCTATCAAGCTAGCAGCTCTTTATTGATTTCAAATTCTCTTTAAAAAGTTCAGATAAGTGACTAAAAGAGCTCTCATCAATTAACAAAATGCGATCAGTATACTTGAGAAAACATTCAGGTAGACTGGAAATGCAATAGGATTCATGGATCTCCAGCTACTGCCCTTACTCTTCATGATGGGGATTTCTTCCTGAGACTTAATTCCCGTCAGTCGGCCCCTGTCTCCAAGGTCGGATACCCTTCCATCTTCATTTTTTGGAAGCCAAACAGAAAAGTGAAATTTTTTAAAGCATGTGACCCACAACTCAGGATTTTTTTTTCCACAAATTGGAGAAATCTGGTACCACACATTGATTATATGCTCCATATCCTCCAGATTGAGCTTCCTTAGACTAGTCAGATCCAATATCTTATAGAGATATTCTTTTATTTTTGTCTTTGAAAGATCTAGAACCTCCAACTTGGTAAGAGACTTCAAATCTTTCACATTTTCCAATTCAGCACGATCTCCTGGCACTAGTTGCTGGAGCTTGCTAAAACTCTTGAAGGAAAGTACACGATATAACTCAACTGTTTCACAAGCACCATTCCATCTAGTGCTTCAATACAAGCACGGATTGTCAAGTCTCAACTACAGAGGCTCCAAAAAGTGAAAAAAAAACTTTTTCAGGAAAAAAAAATTAACTACTCCAAGCTGGAAACAAGACGATGTAAAAATGTTTATTGTCTTATCAAACATAAATGTCGCTTATTATTACTTCAAGACTTTTAAAGCGCCCGCTACAAGAAGAATTATTGCATTAGTTATAACCCATGTCCCGATACTTTCCAAATGAAAGAAGATGATTATAGCCCAACCATTTAATTTCTGAATTTTTGCAGACATTGCCACAAATCCAAAATATAAACAATGGAAAACTAAAATAATCACCATAACTCCACCATGTCATCAGAAAAAGCAACATGCAGGGGTTTATAATCTAACTTTCCCATTCTGTTAAGTTATGATCAGTCTGCCAAGATAAAAGAATAGCACTCCATTGTTTTCCTTAGGCAGACTCAAATTTCTTCCAATGAGTTCATTGTGAGAATTAGGTGAAGCTTGTCAGCTTTAAACATATGTCAATTTTACTTCAACACTCCCATTGCATTAATAAACCACAAGGTTTTCAACAGGACTTACCAAGAATTATGTGCTGCCGAAGAAATCTTTTGTTACAGTAGTAGTTCCCACAAAATTACTTTCAAAACAACTTTGATTTTGGAATACCCTACATCTGCATTTATCACGCATATTAGAGGCAAACAAGTTTTGGTTACAGTAGTTGTTCTCCAGAGTCCTACAGCTGACCACACATGCACAAGGAAAAGTTTACATTTGCTTGTTTCACAATGATAACAATGACAAAAGGAAGCAAAAAATTCCCCAAATCGTCAAAATAGCTTTGCCCAGAAGTTTGTTTTACCACACTTTCCTCCTTGATTATAAGTCGTGTTCAAGCCTGCCCATAATTTCTGACGTCAACTGCCAAAAGATTGTTCATGTGCCAATCCTGCCAATAAACATTAGATCTCCGAAAGTGGGACTGCAAAACTGTGAACATTTTGGTTAAGAGTCCAACTATTAGTGGCAGAAACTGGTGTCAGACAAGCTATTTTGACATTTGCACATATTGGTTTATCACGAGTCATATGCTTCAAGATTGACACATTCCTGACGAAAAATTCACTAGGCACAAAATATCGGGACAAGCTGAGGTGTGTTGCGAATGCACAAAGGTAAATTAGACAAAACAAGCTGTATGAGATACACAGATATAGATGAAAGACATCAATGTAATGTATCTTTCCCATGAACTATTCCTAAATGCTCATTCTAGTTCCCAGACTTCCCAGTTCCTTGACTTTCCATACAAAGGCAAATTAGTCCTTGCCTAGTACTTCACCAAGTATCAATCATAGCCCGGAACGAAGTCAACACCCAAAAGACAGGAGCAACAGGAAGAAATTTCATTCAGCCAAATGAGCAAACACTTTGCGACCAAACAAAAAGAAGGACAAGAAACGAGAACCTGAAAGCTTCACGGAGCCGAGACCGCAGCAAGCAAAACGGAGCAACCCTCGCTGACCCTCTCCGAAAGCTCTCTAGCGCGCGTCCTCTTCACTCCATCGCTTTCTGCTGTTCATTCTCCCGCCGGAGTCAACGCACTTCGTTGTGCTTTGGTCTTCTTCCTCGTCTCTGTTTATCTGAAAACGACCAAAAACCCCAAAAAGGGGGGAAAGAAAACTATCTTCTTTTTTGTCTTTTTTTTTCCGGAAAATAAAATTATTTTATCTCGACTTGCTTACTCTTATGATTGTAATTAAAAAACTTATAATTACTCCTAGTGAAATTACAAATGTAATAAGTTGATAAGTTGGGAATGATGAACATGGTTTGAATATGTAATGCTCGAAAATGAAAAATTATAATTCCATTAATCACGAATAAATGAATGCAAAAATCAAAATCAAACTAAAATAATAGATTCTTTATATGTATGTATCAACTAAAATAATCGCTTATTTGATCATTATAAAGCTCCTAATTGGCGTGATCTCTAGTTGAAAGTTGAGAATGTTCATGAAGTGTAGCAATCATTAAAGCTTATGCTTGTAAATCACGTGATGTATAGCTTCTCCCACGTGGCCTCCATCTCTACTTTTGAAGAGAGATTGCTCTAATCATGAAATGTCTTATAGATTTACATTTCTAACTTTGATACTTTGTTGATAAATACTTAACTCAGGACCTTGGCACTTTGCAAATTTAGGAAATTTCGGAATAAACAAGGACCCAAGTCAGTTCAGTTCCCAAAAATTGAGGGACAAAGCCACCAACTCTATCGAGGAACCAAACCGATCGAGTTAGTCTTGGGAACAGCCGCTTAATAATACTTTATAATGAAATAAAATGCAGTTCTTCTTTTTCACCCAAACGCATGGAATGGAGAAAAGAAAGGAAAATAGGGAAGGAAGAGATTATTGTGCTAAGAATTTGCATTTGTTGAATTAAGCCAATCTTGATGGGTGAGTAATGGTCCACGTTCAATTTGGGAAGTGGCATTGACGATTCAGTTCAAGCCCGGAACCAAGTAGCTTGAGAAAAGACCGGGGGTTCAATTTAGTTCCCAAGGTGAGGGTAGAAACTGCCAATTCTACCTCGGAACCGAACTGAGCAAGTTGGTACAAGGTCGAATCAATACTGAACCAGTCAATCAACATTTTGTTTAGCGAAAATTTCATTTTATCAATGACTGAGAGGTCAATTAGATAAGAGGCTCAAAACCAGCTTACTCATCCAAGCCATTTGCATCTCTTTAGGTCTCTCCAACTTCGCCCAAAAACAAGGATGGCAAAGAAAAAGGGGTAAAAGGATAAAATTAGAGGGGACAGATTCCATGTCCTATCTAGGAAATGACTTAGTTCAGTTGATTAATGCATTTGCAAACAATATGAAAGCTCAAAGCCAGAAAAGATTAATGCTCAAATAATCAATTTCCCACCTTGATGATGTGATATACAGTTATACACCACTGATGAACTTGTTCCCCATACAACAAACTGATGCACACCACATAAACACAAACAAGGACTGAAACTTTTACAGTCAGCAGAATAAATGAGTTGCCGGGCAATCAACGCCATCTCGAGTATAGTGACTAAACATCATATTCGCAAATCATCTCCCCTGAAAAACGGTTGTCGTAATGCTTGGCCTGCACCATACGCCTTCTGCTACTGACTACAACCAGAAGCCCGCGCAACTCGGGTTTCACACTGACACAGCCTGCTTGACAATCCTTTGACTGCAAACCTGATTGGTGTTTTGGAAGATTATACAACTCCTCACGTGGTTTGAGAAATTCTCAGCCTGCTGTAGTGTCTTTTTGCATCGTGCAAGGGTTGGGGCACTTGGTTGAGGAAACGGGGGTTGAATTTAGTTCGAGTATTGCTTTGCTTCCTTCATTGTAAGTACCCACACATATCGTGTCGCCACGACCATGCCAAATTCCGTCCTGGACATTGTTCATCTCCAAAGTTCGGGATTCCTGCTCAATACTGAAGTAACATGAGAACCAGGATGCAGAGCAGAAAAAAATGTAGGCTTTTTACTAGCAACACATGAAAAAAAACTATTTGTGTGGATCTTTGAATGAACCAATCTCATAGAGTTTGCACACGATTTTCAGGAGAAACTTTACCTGACATAAGGCACAGCATGGACATATAAAATGGCAGACACAATCATCCAAAATGCTGTCGGTACCCTACAATAAGAGATCAGTGAAGAAGTTGAATGTCAAGATCCACTGATATTGAGAAATAAAAATTGATCCAATGACATTAATCAACTCAAAAAGGAAGTCGAGCAAACTTATGACAACAGGGAGAAAGGCAATGAAAGGAATAGAAAAGAGAGGAGACGCTAATCTGCGTAGCAACTAAGTGAATTATATAATTTCTGACTTCACTCAACTCAAAAAGGAAGTCAAGCAAAATTATGACAACAGGGGAAAAAGGGAAATGAAAGGAATACAAAAGAGAGGAGACGGTAATCTGTGTAGCAACTAAGTGACTTACATGATTCCTGACTTCACCAAAACAATTCCTAACTCCACAAGTGTTTTCTTTTGTTCTTTTATTCAGAGGGTGTGATGAGAAGCAGGAAAGAAGAAATCGAACTGTAAACTTTTTGGATCTTGGCCCACTAGTTTTATCTCCAAATTCTCAAATTACATGGAGATCAATCGAGTGAATCTTGATCTTGGCTCTTAGATTGTGACCATAAAAACTTCCTGGGTCTTGGATCACAACTGAGCCAAGCCATCATTTCTACTTGGGATTTTCAAACTTCCTACTGGACATTGGCACCATCATGGCTCTTGGCTCGGCTTCTGACCTAACATGGATATCTACCAACTCAAATCACATGGCGAGATGGCAACCCAAGTCATATTCCAGCAATGATTGTGAGATGCATCGTTACTTGTAGCAACCATGTGACCAGTGGTCCACCGTCAATGGAGTATGGTCATCCTCAATGAATATCATGCTACTAGGAAACAACCAGTCTAGATGCAAGTTACAAAAGATCACACAAGATCTCGGCTATATAACTTCAAATCCTCCATTACTGGTCATTGACCTCATGATATCACTTACAATGTATATGCCTCTAGGGCTTAAAAATTCCCGTACATAGAATTCATGTCTCTCTATTCTCACGTGTGCTTTTAAGTAAAACTAAGTCAATCAATGCTTGCCAAGGTCTCAGAAAGTGAGAGAATTGGGTTGGCTCATCCCTGTCTGCAGGCAAATTGACGTCTAACCACTTTACTTAAACAAATGGTAACAAAAGCAATGGATATGGTTGTATAGTGTCAATTAAGTTCCAAGTTAAGGATAAACTTCAGAGGGCCCTCAATGCCTAGGATATTTGCATAACAAGTGTCATTTCGAAATCAAATGTGTGAACATGGTGGGTGAGATCAGACAAAGGACTTCAAAAAAAGGGCAAAAATGCATCAGCAGGAAAGCAAAATATGAGAGACAACAGTCGTGATTGCAACAGAAAGAAAATAAGGGGAAAAGCAGGAGAGAAAAAAGTAGTTCTGTACATTATAGTTCAAATAAGGCAAATAAACAAGTTCCTGCTTATATTATTAACCTATATTTTGCTTCCACTTTAATGATCAACTCTCAAATGTCATTGTATCATGAGGTGGAGGCCCAACAAGAGCAGATGAACTAAAGCAAACAAGCATTGGTATGGAAAATTTCAGATTGAGGCTGCTTTGGGTCAACGTTGGCTACCAGCTTTGTAGAAGATAACTTTGTCAAGATAGCGGATATATAGCTCTTTAACGTATTACAGAACTTCAAGCAAGAAGACAGAGAAATAATGAACTTTTATCCCGTTGACAATGAAAAAGCAAGTTTTGTAGTGTCAAAAGATTAGGAACGGTAAGAGGAAATCAGATAAGTATGACGTTGAAGAAAATAAAGATCCACCAAAACCAAAGAAGAAATAATTATTATAACAAGAGAAACCATATATAACTTGGAAAAGCTTAAGGCATGAAAATATAGCAGACATATAGACAGGAAATAAAGCAAAAATGAGACACTTACTTTGATGTTAAATTTCTTTCTAATTTGTGTACGGAATAAGCCTGTATAAATTCCAAGTGAGAAGGCAAAAGTTATCGCTAAGTAAAGGAATAAGTGTCGCTTGGTTACTGCAAAAGCGATCACGCTGAAGAATGCACAGAAGGCAAGAACAAAGTGGAAGGTTCCCTGCAATTCAAATGATAAAACCTTATTAGTAACAAAGCTCCCTCTTCAGAGAATAGTAAGATTTTCAAATCTTGAGAGCTTATAAGCTGCCCGTCAAGCATATGGCAAATCTCGCAGGAAGCTGCATTCCATGTTAACAAAACTAGCACATGTATCAATATCAATATGAATTTATGAGGTCGGACTGACAGAGATTCACTCATACATGTTTGCAGTGGAACCTCAAGAGGTGAACTAAGAATGGAGGCCAACAAGCCAGCAACATAATGCTTGTGCTCCAACTTAAAAGAAGAATCATTTGAGCATAAAGCGTCATTCAGACTACAACTAAAGTGAAAAGATACAAAAGACATTCAAAAACCTTTCATGTGAAAATCATGTTGGCTCCCTTTTTTACCCCTAAGACCAACTATTGGCATTTTTGGTTCAAGAATGGCATGATACAGCCAAGAAAGCCAATAAACTAGGTTTAATGTCACTCCACTCACATTGCGATGCAATGCAAGAAATATGTTCAGTGAATATCCTACACCACTTAATAGGCATTTCAATGAATACAAGGTTTAGTCAGCTTGTAGTCACATTTTCAACATCATAACAAAGGTGACTGCAGTAGACAAATGAAAGGGACTTCAACATCTGCTTTATTGATACCCTAATATGTAATTTGGCCAAAAAAAAAGTGCTTTAAACCAATTATGCCGATTCAGAGAAACTTCACCGAGCAAAAAGAGCGTGATCGTCCTCCTCGACAATTTACCTGCATAAAGCAAGAGCCGAAGCCTGCACGCTTCATGTTTTTACCGAATCTGTAGCATGGACAACTGCACAACCAATCGCAGAAATTACTCACAGATATTCGATTTCATTAGTTCATGGTACAAAAACACACAGAATGATAGTCCAACTTCAAAAAGTCAAAATTGTGAAAGCCGTCCCGCTCCCCAAGTCAAAACACAAAAAACATGCTGAACCAAAGTAGAGGACTTGGTCCAAAAAGAGGAGAATTTTCTACAAACAAAATCTGTCACCCCAGAAAAGAAAAAGTATTCCACGCATTGAAAAGGTCCTTTCACGGCAAAAATCATTCATCAGAGAAACCCAAAAAGGAACTGCTTCCCCAATAGAAGAGCTCCCATTTGCATGAGCTGAATTCAAGCCCAAAACCCTGGAAACAACAAATAGATCTGTCTTTTTTTGTTAACTTCCACCGAGAATTGTAACATCTATTTGCAGTAATTTCTGATATCTTTTCTTAAACAGAAACTAAACAACAGAGAGATCAAGCGAAAAAAAAAAAACTAAAACTAACCATGAAGATTGAAGAGCAATACGACGATCCTCGAAGCAATCAAGAACCTCACCTTCCCACAACCTAAAAACTCCTCCACCAAGCTCCAACCCCTCATCATCACCGCCGCCGCCGCCACAATCACCACTCTCAAGCTTCCTCCATTTCCCCTGAGTCTGCAACGCCACCGTCGAACACAGCATGTCGAAATCAAGAACCGTCACACCCTCCATCAACAGCCTCTGCTCCTCCTCCTCCCCCTCCCCCTCTCCTTCTCCCCCTCCCGCTCTCTCTCTCTTGTCCGAGTCCGCCATTAACGACCACCTGCAAAAGCTCGAGACCCAACTAAAAGGAGGCAACTTTCGGTTCCTCTGGGTACGAATTTTTGTGGGTTTCGCTCGTGTCTCTCCCCCTCAAGGCGTTCTTCGCAGTTTCTCCGAAAAAGGAATCTCCTTTTGATGCCCATTTGCACACTAAACGCAAATGATTAAACAACAATTACGGTTCTTTGCCTTTTCGTTTTGGAGGGGTCGCTGTGGGGTGAGAAGGACATGGAGAGGATAGTGACGAATCTCTCTCCAAGATTTGGGTGGCAAATGGGTGGGGCCCGGTGCCCGCCGTTCGGACAAGCTGGTTCACGGACGGTCCAGCTGTCGCCACGTAGGACGAAGATTATAGGTGGGTCGCTCTCCCTCCCTTGCCAAACAAGGATTGGCGTCCAAATTAACGGTCTAATCTTGGATTTGGTTGCCCCACTTTTCTTGGGGGATAAAAGCAATGGATTTGGGAATAAAGATTGGACTGGATGTTTTCTCTTTCTGGGTGTATGGGATGTTGAAACTTGAAAACAGAGCACTCTTTTGTCCTCGTACTTTTAGTCAAATGATGTCGAAGGAAAAAGTCAAAATGTTTGATCGAGCTTCCACGTGAATTGGCGTTGAATTAGATCAAACATGGTGAAAGGGAAAAGGATGTGTGGAAAGTGAAAGTTTTACATGGGTTTGATTGGGAAAAACTGCGGATAATCTGCAATAATAAGTAAGATTTTGATTATATTCTAGACATAAACTTACATCTCGTGTAATTTACTATAAAGAAAATTGATGCAATAAAATATAAGAATTTAAGCATAAGTGTAATTTTTTTTTTATGTTAATGTACTATTAGATATGGCACAAGGAGGGAGGCCCACTGCTTTGGCATCAACTTGCATAGGACAGATTTTTTGGCTATAATAAGGTTGCCTGAAAAATGGTTGGACATAAAGAGGGGATCTTGATGGAACGAGTGAGACGATAATAGACTCACCCTACCACCTGCTTTGTGAATATATATATATATATATATTATTTTAAAATACAAATTGAGATAGTTTGATCTATGTGGTAATTGTAAATAATATATTCAAGAGTAGATCATTATATTAGCATTTTGTATAGTAAGTTGATTGAACACACGTGTTATCTAAAAATAATATATTAACGTATAAATTATTGTACCAACTCATGATTTAATAATTATCCACTCAAAATATAATTTTTCTTAATCAAAGTTTGTTTATTTTTATTATTTGAATGAATTCCCATATAACTTTACACTTTTTATATATTATAATAAGATAAACAATCTGAAAGAAGTAAAACGATATATCTCTACTATTGATGCATCTACATCTATACTACTATTGAATTAGTCCAAGAAATGAGATATCTCAGTAGAAAAATCAAAAGAACTATTTGGACAATCCTAGCAAAAACATGTACACTCGACAATCACCTTTTTTATATGATAAACTTAAGCATGAAAAAACATTTGTTTGAATAAAAATTCAAGTCTAACTATTAAAATAGATTGAATGTGCAAAAATCTTCAGTCAATTTGGCTGCTAACCATAGCTTTAATGTTCTTTTGTAAATTAATGTTTGTAAAACTAACATTCATCTCCCGATGATGTTGCATAAGTTAATAGGGCTGGGCAATCCCGTTAGAACCGGTTTGGTTCTCTGTTCCAAATTTTTGGAACCAGTAAGAACCGGCCCAGCTCCTGGGCCGAACCAAATAATTATTTTATGGGCTTTCTTCGGATGGGCCGGGAAAATTTTGGCCCATTATTTTGGTTCCGGGCCGAAGCCTCTCTGGCCTAGCCCGCTTTCATCGCACTGCGGGTTTTGGGTCTTGTACGGCAGAGCCTGCAAACTCAACTCTGACCTCAATATATAAACCATGTAGTCTTCTCCTTACCGTCCCTTCTTGTGTGTTCCGCCGCGAAGCTCTCCATTTAGGGTTTTCTGGGGTTTCTCTGTGGATCTCCTTTGAATCTCCTTCACGATGGTAAGCGCGGAATCTCTCGTTCGACCCTCTGTTTTTTTGGGCTTAAAGATTAGGCATTGTTTCTGGCTGTGCTGCTTAAAGAAGGCCTCCTGAGCTGAGTGATGGTGGGGGGTAGATGCTTGTGAGTGTTGTGTTCCGGATTGCTTTAGGCTGTGGGTTGAAGCTTTGAATTCTGGGTTGTGTTTGCTTTTGTTTAGTTTGAAGCTAATTGAATCCTGAGTCGTCTCCTTTTGTTTAGTGAGGTGTGAAATTGAGTGGTGTCTTCTTCATCGTCTATATATTTCCCTATGAACTGGGAAGAGATTCAGTGGCGGATCTTTTTTAACTGATGGATTGTTTCGTTTGGGAACAGGTTCTCCAGAACGATATCGATTTGCTGAACCCGCCGGCAGAGCATGAAAAGAGGAAGCACAAGCTCAAACGTCTCGTGCAATCGCCCAATTCCTTTTTCATGGTACGTCAAGTGCGGATGAATGATTTTCGGCACGTGATGACTTCTTATTTGGGTTAGGTTTGTTGATTGTTGTAGTTAAGATTGGGTCTTTGATAAGAAGGAACGTGTGTTGACTGTCTGAAAGTTCAGATTTTTGTAGAATTATGAACTTGCCTTCATTTTAGCATTTGGGGAGGGTCATTTTCTGTAGTCTCCCTTTCATTTACAGTCGAACACTTACTTAGAAAGGCTGAGCAATTTGCATAATTAATTTACTTTCACGTTTTGGGTTTCAGGATGTGAAGTGCCAGGGATGCTTCAACATGTGAGTATTTGCAATCTTGATATGTGAAGCTGGTTTTGGTTGTGCCATGAGTTGTTGTTAACTTGTGGGGACAATGTGTTTAAATGCAGAACGACTGTTTTCAGCCACTCTCAGACTGTGGTGGTTTGCGGCAACTGCCAGACTGTCTTGTGCCAGCCAACTGGTGGGCGTGCTAGGCTCACGGAGGGTTGCTCTTTTAGGAGAAAGGGCGATTGAGAAATGTTTAGATGCAATTTTCCCTTAGCTGCTACAAGTTGAAGAGTTTCGAATTTTCGTTTTGGGAAAAGAACTGGTCTTTACTTGTTCCATCTAGTATCTTTTTTCGTTGGATCAACATACCCTTGGTGACAGTTCCTTTTCTTCCCCTTATATATGTTATGATGGATTGAAGTGTTCTTTGTTGAGATTAAGATTTTGGTTCCGTTAGTAAATTCACAATTACTTTCCGCATGATGGCTATGTGTAAGTCTTGAGTCACATGCAAAGACGGTCATTGCTGCTGCGAGCTTGTATACGCCACTGTTTAGTGATGTCTTGTGCACTGTGTTGGAAGATCTCGAGTTGATTGGCTTTTGTCTGCAGACATCCTAGTTTACTCTTTGTTCTCTTGTATGCAATTGCTTGATATCCTGAGGTAGGGGCTCCTTATCATGTCGGTCTCCTAAAAATTTACCGACGCCATGCAGATACGCAATTGTAGAGGACATTTCAACAAGGGTCAAGTTACTTATAGTTCTCAAATTAAAACACCAGACCACGTCATATGCTAGGATCCGTTTAGGATAACCTTGAATTGCTGGGTACAACGCTGTAGGAAGAACTACTTGTTTCATGTGCTGTTAATTCATTTTTGCTGTGTGGTTAACGCGCAGCCAAGTGTACTAGCTCAGTATCTGAATGGCTGTTAGACGATAATGCCAGGGGGAATGTTTGTTGGGGGAATTGCATGTTTTCAAAGTTGTGGAGGATGCAGACCCGAGTTTCTGCTCTTTTCGTTAGTTATCATCTGTTTATTCGGGTGAGATTATCCCTAAAGATTATTAGGTTAAGCTTGTCATGATGGTTGAGTTCTGGCACTGAGGCCATAATTCATTAGCGTCTTGGGCCTTTTTCGGGGGAACTCTTAAAGCAAGGGCTTTTCTTACATTGGCACTGGGCCTGCAATTTTACAGGTGTTTTTCATGTATTTTGCCTCTTGTTTCATTGTGGTAATGAGATGGGTTTTTGCACTCGAAGTCCGGAAGACACTTTCCGAATGTCCAAATGTGTTCTTTCATCCGGAAGATGCTTTCGGAAGAAAGAACCGATCGCAACTCATTCTCGAGTATGTCAGCGCTACAAATTGGCGAGAATTACGCACGGGCAAATTGCGCGAGCAGCCTAGAAGGTAGATGCTTCAGTTCGAGTTGATAGCTTAAACCAATTGCAGATCGATTGAACGCCAATAGCCTGGTTTTGGTTGGGTCCAACCGTCTTGAACCCGGGCGCTACAAATTGGCGAGAGTTACGCACGGGCAAATTGCGCAAGTGGCCTAGAAGGTAGATGCTTCGGTCCGAGTCGATAGCTTGAACCAATTGCGGATTGATCGAACGCCGATGCCCCGGTTTTGGTTGGGTCCAACCGTCTTGAACCTGGCTCGGTTTGATTCTCAACACCTCCCGGTTCACAGCCGGGTCACAGATCAAGCTCGGTCGAGCACGAGCTCGAGCTCGAGCTCGTTGCGGGTGAGCTCCCAAAGAATATTCTGCGAGCACGCGTAATGGAATCATGTCAGGCTCGACCCTATCCGATCTCTGCCAGGGGCAGAGCCGTAACCATCATCTCTTTCCCTTTCCGCGGTTTAGCGATCATCAATAGAAGACAAGGAGAAACGAGAGGAAAAAAAATTCGAACTTTACGAGGCAAGACAATCAAGAATTGGATAAAACCATGAGCACCCCGAGGAAGCACCCGTCGTCGTCGGAAGCCGCCGTCTTGATCCAGCCCTCGTCTCCTCGCTACCCACCTCCCTCGGGGACGCCGACGGCCGGGGCCCAGCGCAAGATCGGCATCGCCGTCGACCTCAGCGACGAGAGCGCCTACGCCGTCCGATGGGCTATGCAGAACTATCTCCGCCCTGGTGACGCCGTCATCCTCGTCCACGTCAGCCCCACCTCTGTTCTTTACGGCGCCGACTGGGGCTCCATTGATCTCTCCCTCCACGATGGCGCCGTCGCCGTCGATGCGGCGGAGGAGTCGGAGAAGCGGAGGCTTGAGGACGAGTTCGACGCTTTCACGACGGCCAAGGCCAACGATGTGGCGCAGCCCCTCGTGGACGCGCAGATACCCGTCAAGATCCACATAGTGAAGGACCATGACATGAAGGAGAGGCTGTGCCTGGAGGTGGAGAGGCTCGGCCTGAGCGCCGTCGTGATGGGGAGTCGCGGGTTCGGTGCAGTGCGGAAGAACGCGAAGGGGAGGCTCGGGAGCGTGAGTGATTACTGCGTGCATCACTGTGTTTGCCCTGTGATTGTTGTCAGGTTCCCTAATGACAAGGACAAAAATGGCGGTGGCAGCAATAGATTGGGCAGCCCAGCATCTCGGAGCAGTCGGTGTGGGGCTTGCCCGGCGGCACCCGAGGAGGAGCCAGAGTATCATGATGCATCTGATAAGCAGAGTGGTATGTTCATATTCCTCAAGTGGCATTGTTTAACTTGGTTTCGAAGATCATCTTTTCTGGTGTTATTCTAATTCATGTTAAAGAGATTCTCTGGTATGTGTAGTTTCTGTAGAGGTGTCGTTATTCACCAGTTGCTGATTGTTATTTGATGACTGATTTTACTAGTACTGTAAGGTTCTTCTTTTATATTAGCTAGCAATTTTGTTTTTGCTGAAATCCAAACACTGAACCTCTTCTTTTGTCTTGGAATGCGATGGATTTGTGTGGGAAGAGTTGATCCTTGCCATGTAAAAAATTTGGCCTTGAGTCTGTATAGGTGATAATTGGCATGTGAAAAATTTGAGCTTCAGGCAGTTGACTTAAGTTTTGCCTTTCTGTTGCTTTCGTAATGACGATTAGCCAGGAAACTTTCTGAAAGATGAATCTCCACCCAATATCAAAATTCTGTAGCAATTATGAGCTGATTGCTTCCCTATATTTACTATGTAGTAACTCATTGGTCTTGAAAGGACATAGGAGATTATCAGCACTGTCTAGATCGTCAATTCTGCTGAAAACATTGAGGTACCATGTATGTAATCACCAGAGCTGTAAGTAGTTGCATGTTATTAGGGAGGACGGTCTAGGATCATCAGTGTGGACTGGCACAGAAACAGAGATTCAGCTTGAACTACTTAGTGAAATTATGCTCTGTTTAGTACTTGCATATCCAATTTAGCCAGAAAAGATTTGCAGATTATGATATATTAATAATGGCATGTGAACTTTTGGTAAACTTCTCAAATATCTTCACTGAAACTTGAAATATGCACCTACCGATCGAAGCCTATGCAGTAGATTGCAATTTGCTGATGATTGATTTTATTTTGCGGTGCGTTTATTTTATGTCTTTATTTTGCAGTGCTTTTATTTAGGTATTGGATCTTTTTATGTGTTTTATATGTCTCTTTTAGCCTTTCTCGCATCCACTGTACTCTGCGTCCATGCTATAGCTTGACCCAGTCTTACCAGAGCATTTCAAGTCTGTCTTCTCGCTGCCATAGTTAGCAACTTACATTGTTTTAGTTTCCCTAACAAATTTTAAATAGACTTTGAATACGACTTGATTTGCAAGCTTAGTTATAGTGAACGTTGGATGATTGCTTATCACTAGGATTTTGGTTCAGTTGTCTAATTCAAGGGATTCCTGTTGTATTTTCTCTTTCTCGTTATCCCTAATTACATTTATGTTTGTCTAAAGAATGTGCATTTTAGCAAAAGGGATGATGAGTGAAGGTTTATCTATCTACTTTTCATGGTTTGGCATGTAAAAGCCTCTTGATCGTCAAATAATAACTCCATAGTTGAGCTGTCTATGGTGGATCCTGTTTAGGGCAAGTGTCTGAGATCATACATGTTGTTAGCTGGATGTTTCAGTTAAAAACATAAAAGAAGTTTCTAGCTGACTTCAGTTGCAAGAAATGTGTTTTTTGCATTCCGATAGGCTGTAATAGTTAACATCATGCAGCCTTATTGGGAAATGAAATTGATGGAAGACCTTTGAGGCTTTCTGGATGATCTGAAAACATTACTTGGTTCGTTATGTGGTTACTGCTACAATATAGGCCTAGTGGCATAGACATAGTCACTAGAATGATATAGTCACTACGTTATAGGCCTAGTGGCATTGATGTAGTCACTATAATGATGTGGTGGTTGTTGAAGATGTGTCTTTTTCAGCCAGTGTTCAGTGATTGCTGGTATCTGAATGAGGATGATGGGTTATCACAGGACAAACAGTGACCAATGGAATGTCAAGTGCATACTCTGTAACCTTCCCATGACTAGGTGTTTTATTTTATTGACCATCTGACAGTTTCCTCTAGAAAACCTTTTTATACCTGCTCCTAGGGAACTTTCTATTCCTACCCACCCTTAAGGGTCTATTTAAGTAGTGTGATATGTTGAGCATTGAAAATGGAATATGTTTTTCAAGGGAATTTGGAACTGGTGTATCACATATGTTGGTTATGCTGTTAGACAACCGTTGGTGCTTAGATAAGATGTTAGAAACTGTAAATTGGTTCATCCAGTGCTTTAAATACATCTTTACTTTGGCAGGGTGACTTTCATCTTTGCTCATCTGCTTCCACATAAAGCAGGCGACTTGTTTAGCATTGACATAAATGGAATGGATTGTTTTCTGGAACTCTAGATGGTCAAGGCGTGATGTTGACAAATCTTTCGATAATTTAACTGCTTTGGGAATTGCCAATCCAAATGTTGTAGACCTTCTTGCTTGTTGGTGGAATGCACATGCACATGCATGGAAAACTATATTATCTCAGTATTAGAAAGGTCGTTCAACTTTTTAACCTGTTGCATGGATCATCTGTTAAAATTTGGATTTGGATCAGTGTTACCGTTGTTATGCTGGTAATACTAGAGGAGCAGGTAAATACTTGTTTTGTGACAAGTCACGTGTTTTATGTATTACAAATGTGCCAGGCAAATATGAAAGTTTCTTATATTTCAGCTAATATGTATTTAGGTTCATGTTGAATATTTAAATTAGTCTTTCCTGTCAGTGGGTGCATAAAACTGAATTTAGATGCAATCTCAGACCACTCTTGCTGAATGTCCAACTTCTTTTTTAAAATGCAAAAATTGTTTTATTTACTCGATTAATCTGAACCTGGAAATGATGTGGCATTTGGCAATGCTCTAGTTATACATAGTTCGCGCATGAGAGAAGTTTGAACACCTCTGTTAATTCATGGAATAGCACAATATGATGATGTTTTTATCTTGTGATCTTTGTGTTAAATGTCGGCAGCATTGGATTTTATTGCAATAATTCTCCCATATTTAGATTGTTTTGAGTAGCTTTCATATTAGATTAGGCTTGGTAAACACCTTTTCTGATATGTAAGCAAAGAAAAGAACTGGGAAATGGAAAAGGATGAGAGAAAAAGGCTGTGAAGGTGTCCCTGGCTATATGATCACCGCACAAGGCATGAGTGGAGTACCAATGGCTCGATAGGAGAGGGAATTAACAGTTTTATTTTTAGCTAATGGAATCTCTGATATGTTACAAATCCATGGCAAGATTATTTTAAGGGAATAAAAATGTTTTAATTCTTACCTTCTGGTATGTGAATACCGTGTCTGGGAATCATTCTTGTGCAGTTTAGTTTTGAACCTCCCTGAAGGATCTACTTTTACATCATTCGAGTTCATATGTCTGGCATTATAGGTGATACGGTTGTATCTTCTTAGCGAGCTTGAAGGCCTTATAAATGAGTCACATAATGTGGTTGGGGTTGATGTCATCGTTTATCATGTTTTTGGTGAATGAGTGAGAATAACTGATGAAAATATTTTGCAGAGTTGGACAAGGCTGCTTGAGTGGAGCTTGTTGCAATGCTTCAGCCATTGAAGAATTGCGAGGTTTATGCTGGACGTTTTGTGTAAATGCTGTTATCACTCTGAGTCTGATTCCTCCACCTTTTCTATCCGTTTGTTTATATTTTCACTCTGAAGAAGATTGTTTTTGGTAAATTTGAGATTCTTTGCCTTTCTAGGCATAGTACCCGTTTATCTTATCAACATCTTGAGGTAATAATGCTGAAAAGCTTTGAACCCTTGTGCCTCTTCACCTTAATGTCAAGAAGTAAAAGAAATCTCAAGTAAACACTGAACAGATTTTTCTGAAACATTGTCAGGCAATGGTCATTCGGTACTCATTCCTAATTGTAACTTCATGTTTTCTTCCTAAATTAAGCAATCTTAGGTTCATTGAGTTAGCTTAATGACCCTTTTTTTTATGATTCTCGATACAATCTTTTTCATAAATAAAAAAATTGGAAGGCTACACCTGTTCTTATAGTTGGAAGGACAGTTTCTGTTTATATACTTGCGATGAATAATAAATATAACTGTTTTTCTGTTCCTATTATTAATTGGGTCAATATGTGATGAGCTGGGTTCTGCAATCATCCCACAACTTCTGAGAAGATTCAACTTTTCGGAGGGCCATTCCATTTGTGGACGCTTTTCTTCCTGCCATGGGTAATGAAGTGCAAATTTATTGCCTAGAAACAAACCAAAGCTTGTGGACCACAAGATTGTACAATGAATTGGGTTACGTTGACATTGTGCACAAGCTTGTTCTTGTCCAAATTCTGCAATTGGTCAATGACACAAGCGCCATGAAACGAACGTATGGAGGCCAAAGCATTGCTTTCCTTCCTTTGTGGGGTCCCACATGTTTCTGGGGCAACTTGAGGTCACTTGATGTGTCCGCTTCTTGGTTTGGTCCATTTGGACAAATTGGCTTTTGGTGACAATTGAAGCTGCCAAGAAGGAAGAAGCAACCTTCTTCTCCTGTACTTTTTTCTTTGGAGGGGATCTGCTGAGCGCTCGCAAGCACCTAATGAACGGTCACTCATGGAGTACGATGGTCATTTTTGGCATTCTTTTCAATCGTAATGAGAGCCTACATCAATTCTCGAAGGTGAAACAGAGAAATGAGCGACCAAAGGTGACCATTCGAACTTAAACTTCGACGAAGAAAAATGAATAAATTAAAAGTGAAAATGAAACACCGTGCACAAATGAAACATTTTGTATAAGTAAAAAGTGACAATAACCAATACCCAGGACTCTGGAGCTACCAATTTAACAATCCCGTGAAGTCCGTTTCTCTCTTTTTGCGAAGGAATTGGAGCAATTACACCCGCTAAGCCTTTTTGATTGCTTCAGTTTTGCAGTTGGGTCCTTGAACTTTTGATTCATATGATCGAAATCTCTAAATTACGTGAATCATCCTGTCTTTGCCGCTTCGAGTTTTCAAGTTTTTTATTCTTACAATCTCAAGTATTGTGTTGGCATAGATAATTGCATGAATAATGAAAGGATTTGGATACTGTCGAAAGAAGTTAAGTAAACATTAAAATCATACGAGGATTCAAATACAAGTGTGATATTAAAGGATCAAGAAGGATCTATCCATATCAGAATTACAATGCATACGAGACAAGAGAAGGTTTTAGCTTTTAGCTCTTTCTTGGGAGACACGGCTGAAGAGTTAAGAACTGCTAATGAAGGTTACAGGTTCAGTCGAGGAAATCAAAGAAGGAAAATTGCAAGACAAAGGACAGGCCGGTGCACGGAGCTCCCGCGACACACGGCCTGAGGAAGGGTCGGACCAGTTTTGGGTTGAAGGCATACGGCTTTACCTTGAAATTTTTGCAAGAGGGGCATTTTCCGCGACTCGAACGCATGACCCACTAGGTCACAAGTAGGTCACAAGGCAACAACTTTACCGTTCAACACCCCTTCAAGCCGAATACAAAGAACCAGAATGATTTGGTTGACTACAACATGATCGGCTGATGTGGTCAATGAACAGCGTATTCATATCTGCTTTAGTTAGAGAAAATAGGTCAACAGCACGAACAGTGAACAAATTCGACAGCTGAAGGGAGTACAGAAAGAGTTCATCCTAGACATTTGGTCGCAAAATGGTGGCCTGCGCTCTCTGCTCTTGGAACTGTTTCTTCATGGTTTGATCTTTCCCTAACGAGCGTCTCTGTCTCTGTCCATGTCTCTGTCTCTGGCTCATTTGATGGGCACCCTGAATCTCTTCCAGCTCGAGGTTAAGCCCCTGAAAGTTGTGAGGTCATGAACATGTGAAATTCCGTCTAGAATGATCGAGATTTAGGGTCCCAAGGGAACAACTCGAACACGATATTGATAAATGCAATGTTCTTACTCCAATGAACAGTGCTCTGCCTCCGCGATCGCTTCCCCGAGATCGCCGTGGCTCTCGAGCGTGAAGCTCTAGAATCTTTGCTTGATGAAGGGCTAGTGGCAACTGACGCCCCCGCCGCCAGAGATGGTCCTCCGGGAACGACCTGATACTCCTCGTTGCCGTCGCCGTCCGCCGCGCCTCCATCTCTATCTCCGTCATAATCGCAGTCGTCTCCCCCACCTTCTCCGTAACTCGACCGAGTAGAATCGCCACGATCGCTGCCGCAGGCCCTACAGCCGACGCACTTCTCGCACACCGAGACTATGGGAGCGAGCCTCGGCCCCGAGGCGTTCCACGGCGTGGGGCTCTGGCACGAGCGGCAGAGGAGATTCCTCGAGTGCTTGGCGACGAGGAAGTTCGCGCTGTGGACTCTGGAATCGCAGTCCCAGCAAAGGCTCGCTCGGTCCGACTTGCAGTACATGGCCGCGAGGTTGGTGCAGAGCTCGCATGGCTTCTTCCCCTCCATCTCTCTCCCTCTCTCGCTCGTTCGTTTCAGTTTCACTGACTTGACAGTGATAAGTGTTAACTGGAGAAGGAAGGCGCTCTATATGTAGGCTCTCTCTCTCCGTCTCTCTTTCTCAATTTGAAGAGCAAGTGGCAATTTTTGTTGGAGTAACAATTAATCTCCTTTGTTTTCTTAATGAAAAGTATACTCCACTTGGGTATTTTAAAATTTTTCCATATCATAAATTCAACATTAACTTTGCTCCAATTTTAATCCGACTAGTACGATCAATACTTTCTCAAATTCGTTGTCTCGTGTGATAAGCATTTTCATTTTCACTTGTCTGAAATGTTCACGATTAACTTTACTCTCGTCTTGATAAAATCATTTGGTCATTGATGAGGATGAGGAGAGATTTAGTAAACGCTTACAAAATCGCTATGATCTCCATAAGAACGAAGTCTCAAGTCCTAATTTTATGAAACGATATTTCTATGTGAGAGGAAAAACTAGTGAACAATATTTTCATGGTGAAATTAGCGTGAACAATCTATGTTTTTTTTTAAGTTTATTGGATAAAAATCGGATTCCATTTATTTCATGGAAATCAAATGATCTACAAAATATTTTCGAAAAATGATTGCTTATATTGTTTTAAATAATTAATCAATTAAATATTTTCAATAATAATTTATATTTAAATATTTTCGAACATGAAAAAAATATATTTTCTTAATTTATTTTTAAATGACACATATGATTATTTAAAAAAATATTTTTTGAATTATTCATTTTTGCCAGTGTAATGCGCCTTCATTCTGATCCAGAATGGAAAATTTTTATGAAGAAATAGTCCCCTTGTTGCCTTCTCAGGTGAATAAGGCCTTGCTGTCTAAACAAAATAGAGGTCATTTAATTGTGATTGAATGATGCAGCCCACCCTTTTTTTTTGTTTTTGGGTCTAGTCTAATGATGCCGCCCACCATGAGACTTCAATAATTTAAAAGCTGCCGTTCCACCTGTCCCCTACTTTCTTGATTGAGAATTGCATGATGATTGGACTTGTCCCATATTGCATGCTTCTAAACAATTTGTTTCTATATTTCCTTCTTTTGTTTACACCTTGTTGTAATATTGAACTATAAAATTGATAGGCTATAGAACAATCAGCATGCAACAAGGGACAAGAGCGGTCGGTTAACTCGGTACAATTATAATGGTGGTCCAGTCTTCTTCCTTAAAAGGGTAAAATCTTTATCCAAATTTGAGATCTTGAAGGTGTAAAATCTTTATCCCTATTTCTTTCACAACGTTGATTCTATTCTAATTACAATGAAAATCCCACAAAAAGTCTTAAGCTTGACAAATGGAGTACTTTCACTATAATTGAGAGGATTCGATCGCATCGATTACACATTTGACAAGATGCGAGGGGCTAAAAGTCGACTTCCATCCTTGATTGCACCTGACCTTGGAGGCCACAATCTAGTTCACTGGTGATTAGCCTTTCCACGAAGTCGGCTCCATTCCAATTTCAGAGGAAATCCTACAAGAAGTCTTAAACTTTTCCCTGTAGCGTATCAATATTCAAAATAGTTTTCATTACCTGTGTCCATAATAGTTGTTTGAAGTTAGACGTGACGGCAAGCGTGGACAACACTAGATAGGATTTTAAAAGGTCATCATGGACAGAAGTGCGATGGAATGTACTTTTGCGTCACCGATATAATTTTGATGTATAGAAAAGGAAGTTAGGACATTGAAATCTCAGGTGGCAATACGTAGACTTTTTGGTAGAACTAATTTAACGCAAGCTTAGAGAATTAAGCGCTCTCTCTCTCTCTCTCTCTCTCTCTCTCTCTCTCTCTCTCTCTCTCCTTTTTTTTCTTTTCCGGTCAAAGGGACTTTATCTTCTTTTGTATTGCAAAATATCGACAGATCAACACTAGATACGGTATTTGTGAATCATGTGATATTTTCTAATAATTAGATTACCTAATTTTTATTAGTCAACTTGCATATGAAGTTAATAAGCTCTTAGCATTTCGGACAATAGTGAATTTCTTATTCTCAAGTTTAGTCTATCTTTAATTCATGGAGAAAGTATTCCATATGTAAAAGGCTAATAATCGGAAAATTCGACGGTATACACGAATTAAGTTTCATAGGTAGAAAGCACAGTTAAAATCGCACTTATCAATTGAGAGGATTGGATCGCACGGACCATACATTTGGCAAGACGACGGTGCCCAAAAGTCGACCTGCATCCTAAGATCGAAGTTGACTTTTCGAGATGAACTTACTCCAAGTCTTCAAACACGCTGAAGATCAATCTCTCCCTCGATCCCCTTCCCCTCCACATCACGTCCCACGTTAACAAGATCAAGGCCCTAGAAAAAGGAGAGGCCGTACCTTTGGATTGGACTATCCGTGAAGGAGCGGTGGGCACGGGTCCTCTCGTCAAACCCAATTTGCATTCCTGCAGAAAAAACCAGGTGCCAAGCCGAAACCAAGGGCAGGCAGACGGTATCGAGTCAAGTGGGTCTTGCGGCTGCGACGTGAGCGGTCCATACTTAACCCATCAGTCTTTTCCTCGTTTAAAGTCTTTCCATGGCCTCTCCTTGTCATTCTGGCAAAAAATCTAGGTGGGCAGACTTGCTGGTCCTCTGGTTTTGGAGCAATGAACTTGTGGGCAAGTAGCTCAATCAATGCCATTTTTGCTGACGTGTTTGTTTACTCCATCTAGATGGCAAACGTCGTGTTTCCAACGGCACTAGACATGCCCCGAAACCGAAACGAAATGCAACGTGGTCGTACGTGAAAATGTGTATAGCATGACATCTCGAGTCTCGGATTGGTTGCAAGAGATCTTGTTGAGTGAGGTCGTCGATTTGTGTGGCTAGTCGGACTGTTCATATTAGTATGCTGGCTCATGCGTAACAAGCCGATTGTTACAAGTGATATTGGAACGTGATCTCTTTTGATAAATCCGTGGTTTGTAAAGAGCCTCCACTCTATCAGACGATAGCATGGAGTGATTGTCACGATAAGAGGACTCGGACAGAATCGCGTCCAAGATGGAGGGTGTTGCTTGTCGATATGAGTTGAACGGTGGGGAGGATCTGAAAATCAGAATGGATGGATAAAGAAATGTGGAGTTCCTACTTTACAAGACACTTAGATTGGTGATTGTGAAAGCTGATACGAGCAGGAAATTTTTATTGAAACTCGACTTGATTTGGAATTGAAATTGATTAAGAAAAGTCAATGCTCGGCGTTACTAATTTAGGTGCCAAAATAGGTTAAAAATCCATATTTTAACTCGTATGAGATAATATAAGTCATTGATTAGCTTAAAAGATTAAACGAGTCTTAAATGAGTCACTTACTAATCTGATGGGTCTTAAATGAGTTTCAAATGGTTCATAAATGAATTACCTAATTAGTTTTAAGTATTGTTAACAAGTCATTTTTACATTATGAAAATTCTGATGTTCAAATTATTTTTAATTTTTTTAAAATAAAAAATTTGATTGTTTTCATTTTCCCTCTTTTCTTTTATTTTTTTCCCCTCATTTTTCCTTCTTTCTCAGTGGGTCACTGAATAGAGAGGTTGAGCTCAAGCCTCGTTGAGATCGGTGAGCTCAAGCTCGCCCTTGGTCTGCGAAGCTCGATCCTCGCCTCAAGCAAGCTCGAGAGGCTAGATCTTAGGGCGCGAGGTGCCAACTTGATTTTGTTGGATTTGGTGGCAAGGTTGAGCTTGCCCAAGGCCACTGAGCTTGAGACTTGCTAGATTCGGTGAAGTCAAGCTTGCCTAAGGCAGTTGAGGTCGAGACTCCTAATTTCGATGAGCTCGACCCGTCTTAACGAATCTCGAGCGTCATTTGAGGTCGATAAGGTTGAGCTCGTTGAAATCTCTATCGAGCTAGAACCTCGTCGACAATTGAAAGAGGAAAAACACAAAAAAAAAATAATTAAAAAAATAAAAAATTATCAACTAAATTGTATTACATAAAATTGTTTTAACAATACATTTAAAAAATCATGAAGCAAAATTTTCTAGACTTTTTTATATATGGAAGTATTTTAACAATATGTGTCAGCTCGGGTATAAGTCGGCTGGAGTGTGAGTTGCTAGAATTGTATTGTACGAAAATGGGTCAAAACAGGTTAAATGGGTCAACATGTGTTAGACCATTTTTGACTCGACCCACCCATTTAACGTCCTTAGTTACTAAGCTCATGTAAAAATAAGTCAGATGAAATCCAAAGCCACGTCAACACAACCCTAGCCTAATTGAGTCCCGGACTCTTCGATTTATGATGTTATTTCTTTTCAAAAATTTCCATAATTTCCAGACAAACATATTTTGCGTCCATTCATTTATGGGTATTTGGATAGTGACCTCGAGTTACGTGAAGTTTGGGGAAAAAAGGAAAAAGCTCACTTCCACTCAAACAATCTTTAGTTATCATTACAGTTGAGCAAAGTGAAAATGACACATGAATCCTAACTCTTAACTCAATATGCAATGTCATCGTTAAACTCTTAATTTAATCGATGCAATACTCTAACTATTTATAAATATTAAATTTAGTCCTATGGTGATTTATTTGTATATGAATAAAATTTTCCCATTTTTGGGTTTTATTTTTTATAAAGGAATATTGATTTGACACAACTCCAACTGAGATTATACTATAGTTTTAGAGATCATTAATTAAATTATGCTTACATGAAACCATCTTGATGTTTAGATAGACCAAAAAGGTAAATAGTTAATAAAAATGCCGACATATTTTCATTGATTTAGTAAATAATTTCAAATGAAAAGATATTTTAAAATTTTGACGATAATGTAATTATAAAAACTTGTGTAAAGTATCAAAAAACTGATTTGACTTTGTTATGAAAAGAGGAGGTTATATTGAACATATATAAATATTAGGGACTAGAAAAGATGACATTGCATATGGAAATAAAATTTAAGGACTGTTAATGTCATTTTTCAGATGGATAATCCTCACATTTTTCTTTTACATAATTATACTTAATAGTATAAACTCCTTTTAGAAATTAATGTTTCCCATTTTCTAGTTAAACTATATAAGTTAAGGAAAGATAAATCATAAATTTGTTCGATCTACGTGATTTGATGACCTCGTTTCTTGAAGGTAATGGTTTATATGTTTCTTTTTCCCTAATGAAGTTACTAAGTGGTGGATAACGTTACCCGCAAACCTAATACTTTCAAGATGAACGGGAGAAATTCTACTATTTGTCTCTATACTTCGACGTCCTTTCGGATCAAGTACCTTTGCACTTAATTTGTTTATTTAAGAGTCCTTCTCTTTTCACAAATTTTTAATCAAATCCTTTCATATCTTGCTAAATCTAGCTGGAGTGGCTATAGAAAAATACAGTAGTTTCACATAAATAAGAGTTTTCCATAGTGAATGTTCTCATTGACTAAATTTTATCCACATCATACTCAAATATGGTCTACATAGACTAAACTATTCCACACAAGTTTACGGGGGCAATTTTATACTTTATCCACATCAGAATTTGGTGCGTCCAACGACCAAGTTAGCTAAATTTGAACGGTTTTGATGTTGAAGGGATTTATTTAGATAATTTGTGCCAGTGGAAAAATTTGACTGAAAAAATTAGATGTGAAAAGTACATAAATGATAAGAATAAATTTTCTATATGAATTCCAAAATATCCCACATTTGGAATAGTGGCGGAAAAATTGTTAGGTGCTTTGGATGCATATTCCAAAGTCATGTGGGATGTGAAAATCACTGTATTTTTCAATGCATTAGAACATTTGATTTTGATGGATTTCATGTGGGATCGCATTATCTAAGGGCTTGGTTGCCCTAGGCTCACATATACCTGGTGTACCAAAAAATTACTCCTAATTTAGACAGATCACTTATACCAAAAAAACAATGATATATCATGGGTAATCTTGAAACTAGTGTACTAAAGATAGAATGTGAAACATAATTAAGTAAAATATCATTACCACGAGTAAGATGGAGCGAATGAGGTAATAAACTCGATTAGGCAATCGAATTTGATGAATTTTCCTATGATGTATCATCTAGTGCTATTTTACTCTTTTCAATGATAGGGCAATAAATATATTACACATTAAGTTCCATGAAGTAAAAAGACAATGCACTTGAGCTGAGCTTGGCACACTAGTTGGTCCGAGTCAAGCGTCCGCCAGTTGATAGCAAGCGGATCTCCTAGATAACTAAGCTACGTGAAATTTTCAATTCATTTAGAATTAGACTCCGTTTATTTGAAGGAAATTTTTTGTTGGGATAACATCTCTTCCTTTTTCACCATTCGGATTACTTAGGAAAGATCAAATTTTACTTCTAATAATTAGAAAACTCATGCTTAAATTTGGGAATATAATTTTAGTTTTTAAAAAATAGAAATAACTTTTCAAAATATGACTATGAATTAGTACTTGGAATAGAGACTCTGTGCTTGGGCACAAGAACTCCAAAGTCTGTTCTTGGGTACTTGGCAATGGACCTAGGTCTAAAGGCCAAGGACGGGTCCGTCGAGGCTAGATCTAGGCACAAATAAGCTAGGCTCAGGTTCTCAATGCACATGCTTGGTTCCCTGATATTCAAGCTCGTTTCCATAGGATCATACTGAAGACACTAGTACCCATGCTCAAGTAACCGGTACCCAAGCCCAAATGCATAGAGTATCTACTAGCACCTAAGCACTTGAGTCCATAGAACCTAGGCCCAAGACCCATGTGCTTGTGTCCTATGTCCGTGATACGCAAGCTTGGGTCCATTAAGGTCGAGCATGGCATAGTGATGCCCGTGCTTGGTCCTCAGTGCTTGGGTTCGAGTCTTTCATATTGGGTTCTTGACGCTTGGGTCTAATTCCATTGAGGGTAGGCCTAGGTCCATAAAGGTGGGCCATGGTGCTGTGGTGCTTATGCCTATGTCTCACACTACACTAAATATTGGGGAAAATTTGTTAGGCGTTTCAAGTCTTGGTGTACGTGCTTGGTTCCCCAACATATAGGCTCAAGTCCATACGGTTGAGCCTAAAAATATGGTGCCTGTGTTTGGATCATTGATACCCAATCCCAAATGTACAAAGAATATTCTTGTAGCTAAGCACTTGGATTCATAGAGCTCGGGCTAGGTTCTCATATGTCTGGCTCGAGTTAACAAAGGCTAGGCTTAGGACTTCAGTGCTTGTGCCCCAGGTCCTCAATGCTCAAACTTGGGTCCATCGAGGTCGGGCATGAGATACTAATATGTCTATGTTGGGGTCCTTGGCACTCAAGCTCAAGTCCTTCGCATTGTGGTCCTTAATGCTTTGGTATAGGTCCATCAAGGCTAGGACTGGATCTATAGAAGTAGAGCCTATGACCTCGATGCCCATACTTAAGTTTCCCACTACTTCAAATGTCAAGGGAAAATTGTTAGGAGCTTTTGATCATAGTGCACATGCTTAGCTCCTTGATGTTCGTGCTTGAGTCCATACAGTTGGGCACAAGATAACAGGGCCCATGCTTGGGTCCTCGATGCCCAAGTGTCGATGCATAAATAATATGCCCAACATGAGTGCTTGAGCCTTAGAGCCCAAACCCGAGTCCACAGAAGTTGTGCTCATGCTCTAGCTCCCTAATGCTCGAGAATAGGTTTGTCGAGGTTGGGTATGGGACATTGATGCTCATGCTCAGATCCCTTTCATTAGGGAGATGCTTAGGTTTAGGCTCATCAAGATTGGGCCTGGGTCCATAGAGGCAGGGTTTAGGTACTTAGTGCCTATGGTCGGGTCCTTGGCACTTGAGCCCAAGTGCATTGAGGTCAAGCCCAAGACCTTTGTGCTTGTGCCTAGGTCCAAGCACCCTATGGAGGTTGAGCTTGGGACAGTAGTACTAATCCCTTAGTCCTCGGTGCCTAAGCTCGGGTCTATTGAGGTCGAGCCCAGTACCTGGCGCCTATGCTTGGGTCTCTAAAGCCTTGTTTAGGTCCATCAAGACCAACCTCAAGACATTAGTGTTCGTGCTCAAGCTCAATTCCATCGAGGTAGGGCCTGAGTCCATTAAAGTATAGCTCAAGGGTCTAGGCATAGGCATTGAGGTCGTTTGGCATGGCCTCCTCTAAAGTGATGACATCTAGAGATTGACTAATGAATTTTCAAGTTCAACTTAGTTCGAACTCTCCCAAGTTTACATAAATTCATAACTTAAGGTTTTTAACATACAAGATTGATTTTGTTTGGAGTCACCACTAATCTATTTATGATAGGTCAATTATAAACTCAAGTAAAGTTCCAAGAGTTATACTCTACTCCTATGAACTAGAGATTGTGAGTTTGGGGACTGATTTCTTTAGATTATTTTAATGCCCTTTTAATACTTATCTTTTTTAATTCAAAAATGATTTAGCATGTAGTCTGAATTTAATTTTATTCTAATTACCTGTCATATAGGTGTTAATGCGGGTATGCAAAAAATAAATAAGCACTCAAATAAACTAAATTATTTAAATGAATTGCGTAAAGTTACGAATTAAACACTAAGGCAAATAAGAAGAAGAAGAAGCTACATGTATCTTAACCATGGTTTTTAAATAAATCCTTTATTTGGTTTTCTTTATTTTTTTAAAAACTATCCTATATGAAATGCATATTATGTGAACCTAATTCTAAACTAAAGTTTACATGACTTACTCTATCTGCATGCGACCTAATTAATCTAGTTCTAGTATCTTAATAAATGACAAGCATTTAACCTATCTTACGAAGATATTTTTTGTTTTGTTTTGTTTTTCATAAAAATTTGTAAGTATATATTAATGAAAATAAAAAATAATCCAAAGTCAGATATTATCCCGTTTAAACTAAGAAATACTTTTAACCAAGTTTTATCTTAACTTTGAATCTATCCTAACATGTAATTTTATCTAGATATCTTATCTAACTAAGACACAATCTTAATTTAACTACGAAACTAACTGATGCTATCTTTTTCTTTTTCTTTTGCATTTGAAAGTCTAATCCAAATTCAAAACGTGCAGAAATCACACATAATATCCATTAATTTAAAATAATCCGTCGTCTTGTATCTTAAACTAACGGATATTGAAGTCTTGATAAAGCACTTACCTAACTTGAAAATAAAATAAAACCAAAAAATGGTGCATTTTCTCAGGGCTCATACTAATGATTACATTTAAGTTTAGTCAATAAAATCTATTGGATAATGCCTAAAATACTTAAGATCACATTAATCCAAGTTCGCAAATAGAACGCAACGCGACCTCTTAGTTGGACCGGCGGATGGGACTCACGATGGCTGTTATCACGACGGTGTTTGGTGGAATGACTTGGATTGGTAAAAATTCGATGCGGCCGTGGAGGTCGACTTTTGTTAAAGGCTGCCGACAACGGAATATGACGGCAAAGCTAGAACGGTGCTCGTCAGACAATGCTGCAACAAAAGCAACTCGACAATACTTTTCTTTATAGATCTCGGCTGGATTATCAATAGGCGCGTCAATGTAGGCTTGCTGAGAAAGATTGCTACGTTGAACAATGGTTGGGAGCATCGCGGAAAGCCTCTAGTGGTCGTCTGTTGCGGATGGTGGTGCAAAGGCTGCTGGGCGATCGAGGCAAAGGAAGTTTCGGGAGCTTGGAGGTGAAGCATCCGATGCAAGCGAGGTGGGGTTTCGACTGAGAACGTGAGAAAAAGAGCCTGAAACGTCGCTCATGCAGATGAAGTGTCAAGGAGTGAGAAGGCATGCAGCTCTGGAGTATTCACGAAGGAGGAGGGGCTCGGGGTTAGCAAGCAGAAATTTCAAAGACCGCTTCTACTATTTTCTCCTTTTAAGCACTTTTATGTGTGTGGTTCTCTCTATTCTTTTCTTGTTTGTTTTTCGTGTCTGACCAAGGACGAAAATCCCTAGAGCCCCACCTTCCCGTGTAGTCCTTTTATATGCAAAAGAATGGAGCCCACCAAGGAAGGAAACATTCTTCCCTCTTTCTTATCAAACATTGCACGATCAATGGCACACTTTCCTTATTTATATAATATTTTCCTTTAGTCACCAATCTCCTTGTAGAAAAATTTGACTTCTCTCCCTTTCCTAAATATTGCGTGAATACGCATGGATTCATTTCCCCATGTTGACTGAACGTTGCTCAATTTTATAGCACAATGTATAATTTTCGTTCCAAGCGTGAGTGGGCTTCTCAATGTGCAAATCAGCGGCCGAATGCATGGTGCTCTTCCCTTTATCTGTTCCCTCAACTAATCAATTACTCACAAATATATTCGATCTGAGCCGATTGACACAAATTTTGATAAATAAAATCAATTTTCCTTAACTTGTTGCCCTATCTTCTTATCACTTTCGGGCATTACAATGGATTTTGGCCGAATCTTATGGGTTCAATCTATCTTTTAATTAAGTTTAAAACCACCAATCTAAACCCATCCTCTGCTGGTCTAAGAAATATGCAAAAGCTCTTAAAGACTATATGCAATTTGAATGGCTTTTTATGGCATAAAGATTAATCATTAATTTTTATGCAATTTTCTATCCTAAATGTTTACTCAAATTTAAGTGTTAATAGTTCCAAGCCCTGCCTGTGGCCATAGGCTAGAGCTCGATGGATTTAGGTCTAGGTACATGGGATTCAAACACAATTACCAAAGTCTTAGGCTTAGCCTTGATATACTTGAGCTTAGGCATTGAGGATTCCGCTATAGGCTCTAGGGTCCTAGGCTCGGTCTCCATGGACTTGGGTCTTCCTCAATAGATGCAAGTCTAGACACCGAGGACCTTAGTATAGGCACTAGGGTTCCAGGCTCTACCTCCATTTACAAGGGCCCATGGTTTGGAGACTTAGGCATGGGCACCAAGGTCCCTACTTAGCCTTGATGGACCCATGCTTGGGCGATGGGAAGCGAGGCGTGGGAGTTGGGGTCCTGTGCTCTGTCTTAATGCCCCTGCTCGGATCGCTAACCTTGGAATATGTATGTTAGGAAAGTGAAAACGGTTTTTTTTCTTTCCAAATAAAGGAAAAAAACTTCAATTTATTTTTTAATTTTAGTTAAACAACGAAAAATATTGTTATTTTCTCGAAAAATTACTTCTTGGAAAATATTTTCTAGAGATGTCAATTTTTTTAATGGAATGAAGGTAGTACTAAACATAAGTTTTAAGAAATTTAATTTTGTTCAAGATTTATATACAACAAAATCAATCTCTGGAGTAAAATCTGACAAATATTAATGAACATGGAACCCATTGATACACTATTAAATCCGTTTGATGAATAAACCTAATAATTTATTGAGAGTGTGTTTCTTAATTATTAGGAGAAATTATCATGATAAACGAAAATATTTCATGAGAAATCATTTTTGAGGAAAATGTTATCCTTTTCTCAACTTAGATAATTCATTTGTCTAATTTTAAGCATGTATATTTTCTTTAACTATAAAAGATTTTCTACTAGCTAATCATTTTCAACAAAATAAATGCTTAAAAGAAAATAAATCTTATTTGTGGAATATACTTTCCCTCAAATAGACACACCCATAGTTTATTCATGATTTAACATTTTTCTTCTTGTGAAATTTAGGCAGTTTCATCACAGTCCATAGAGTAAAATTATATTTTTATAAGTTTACGAATATATTCAAATTTTTACTTATGTCTAATCTCCAATTGTTACAAATAAAAGGATATATATGCTATCTTAGTTTTAGATTAGGTGCAAAATTACTTCTTACACATAACATTGTCTATTAATATCCTATGTATATCAATTTATGACACATCAAACTTTACCCCCAAGATTGAGGCAATTGATCAAAATATCAAGGGATTTCTAATTCAGGAATTAGTGATAAGATTTTTATTTTTACCAATTCCATACAAAATATTTTGGATCATTAGATCCATTTATATGGGCCAAAGGCCTGAACTAAATGGGTTCATTAGAAATGCAGGGCATTCCATGATCGTCCAAACAATTGAACCTCCGAGGTTGTGCCCTTATATCATGAAAAGAAAAAGATCAATGGCAAGAAATTTTTAGTTTTGATAAGTAATGCAGATACTTGGCTACTCTTAAGGCATCTTCTTTGCAACATTTTGTGAGGAATTACTGCTTGGCACAATATATCCCGGAGGGAGTGAACACTACATCATATGTATACGGTCCAATATCTAAATTGCCCTGGCAACTCATACACTCGAGTGATATTTGGTGCGGTTCAGATTTGATTGTTTGCTGTAATTCTCAATGCTGTGGAATAGTAGATATAGACAAATGTTGAATGAGGTACCATACGAACAGCAAATGTAGACTAACATATCAAACGACCGATAGAATTCGACAATAGTCGACGAACATCACAACCCCAATCATAGCTCCAATAGCTCATACATCAAATTTCACGGATCAACAAATACCAGACCTACAAATAATCTTCAACAATGGCTTCCTCCAGAATTTCCTCGGAATCCTTCATCAACTGGGGACTCAACCTAAACATGAGCACACAGAACTCCTTCTCATTCAATGCCCCATCGCCATCCAAGTCGCCCTCTCGCAGCATTGACCTCAGCTCGTCGTCTCGCATCCCCTCCAGCCCCAGCAACGCCGAGTTCTTCTTCAAGCTATCGAAGGTGATCACGCCCTTGTCGCTGTCCCTCAGCAGATTGAAGCCATTGCCCAGCTCCTTCATGAAACCGTCCACCCCTAGCTTCTCCACCATCGTCGGGAAGAAGTCCTCGAACACAACACTATTCCGGCCTGCCATTATTGAAAATAGCTCAAACCCAATTGAGTTCGCAAATTTATCAAATCGGGGTCTGTGTATGTATGGATGAAATACATGGGGGAGATGGTGGTTTATATAGGAGAGGGAAAGTGGTGGATTTGAAGATGAAATTGCTTGAAGGACTGAGAGAAATGATATTGTTCGATTTGGTGACAAAAAAGGGTACAGGAAGAGAGAAACTGGTAAGGAAGGTGTTGGGGTTGCTTGGGATTCCTATTCTTTTTGGGAAATGATAACATCGGGGGGTCGTTTGCTTCGTGGGGAGAAGTTGTCTCCTTCCTCGAAGTTGCATGGAAAGGTACGTGCATGGCAAGCGTCTTCATAAGGAGACATAAGTGGTTCAGATGAAGTTGTCAGGCAAGTCAATTTCCTGGAATGCCAAGCTTGCAGTCAATTTAAGAAAATAATAAATAATTTCAGAGAAAGTTAAGCATGATAAAACAAAAATATTGTATAATGAAGTCAATTTAAATGTAGTCAGATGAGTACTTCTGGGGGAAGAAACTTTCCAAGTCAATGAAGCAGGAGTCAACCATTGGTCTTGGAGGTAATATGCTGGCAAATGTTTCGCGACTTAGAAAGACAATTATTCTCTCTTTGTAGATTCCTTTAAGAATTATATAGTAGAATAAATCGATGATGGATTTATAATTAAGAAAGCGTTTATATTAGTGATTTATGGGGAAAAAAAAGCTTATGTATTTTTGTGCTCCATGTCAATTAATCTAGCAACACAAGCGCATAGATATTGCTTTATCACTCTATTTTTAGATTGCGATCGATGTATATTAGGAAAATTATAAAATCAATCATAAACTCATTGAATTGATATCAATCAGTCCTTAACTTTCTAATTTAATCAATTTAGTTTTAAGCTTTTGTCTAATTTTTTTAACATAGTGCTTCCAACCAATTTTCATGGAAAAATACTTACGTAATAATGTGCCTTGTAAGACAGACGTCAATGGCTATACTAACATGTTAGCTATTTTTCATTGAAAAAACTAAATTGTAATTTAGGGTAAAAATTTAGAACTAAATTAAAAAAATTAGAAGTTTATAATTAAATTGACATATATATAATAAGTATAAAAAATATTGAGCAATTTTTCTGTCATTTTTTAGTTTTTAATTTCTAAATAATGTTTAATTATATTTATCCGAGTTAGGACAATGTCAAATCAGCAATCATTCCGTCCGATAGAGACCTAGGCCATATTACGTCATTGAGTTACAGTAATGAAATGAGCAATCGTGAGCAAGACACGTTAACGAATTTGAGGTTATGTTTCGGATGGGACCTTATTGAATAAAAAAGGTCAAGGAGACGTAATACAATTATGCTTGTCTAACCAATGGGAAGCCTCGTGCATCTCCAATCGCCTTTTGCATAACGTATATCAATATACACATATCTCATAAATAATTTCTTAATTATACTAATATGTAATGTAATTTTTAAACTTTTAATTTATTTAATACGATCATTAAAATTTAGTCGAATGTGCAAAGCCCATAAATTTTCAATTTGTTCAATCTAGATTACATGTAAATATTCTATGTAGTCATTCCATTAAATTGCAATTCAAGAATTATATTGAATACTTCGATATATTCTAGGGATTAGTTTGAATATGTAAATAAGGTTCATATACCACATTAAATAAACTGAAACTTCATGGTCTACATTGCATATTAAGCTAATGTTGAAGGACCATTTGTGTCATTTTCTTTAAACTATATTAGAGACATTTAAAAGGACATAATTTTCATCAAGGCACAGAAAATCGGCCAAAAAATTAGATTAATTAATTAATTAATCCGGCGCATAAACCTTCCAATGGTCTATAAAAATGCACACATCGTGGTGGCAGCTATTCGTTTTCTTTCTAAAAAGAAAAGTACATGTTACATTGATAAACTCGAAGTTATGAAAATACCTATCAGTTTCATGGTCCTAGACAAGTCGAGAAATGGAAATAGATCAATGCCCAAAACATAAAATTGATTGCAATGGATGGAAAAATCTGATCGTACGCTTGATTTTACACACACATCAAAATCTTAAACCAGTAAGTCTACTGATGCGTTTAACTTCATGCTATTCTCAACCTCATAGACAAATCGAATTCGGATGCGCAGCCTTATGAATCGCTGCACAAAATGGGCCGAGGCAACAAAATGGCAAAGGTAAAATTCTTCTTGTCACGAAGAGTTTGCTGCGTTTGGTCCGTTTTCTTCACCTAAGGCGACAAATTTATCTTGTCGTCTAAGGTGACCAAAGGAAATGAGTTGGATTTTGTCGCCTTGGCTAAGATGACAAACACGAACTATCGTTGTAGATGCCAAAGGCGACGGACGAGGGCATTGAATCTGGGTATCATTACCCTTAACCTGTTTTTCTAATGGGCAATGCAAAGGAGAGAATTCTAATCATAGGACTACAGACCCCCCATGTGTCGAATGTTTTTGAAAAGGTGAACGAGTCGAAATATCGATTAACCCTCTTAATTGGATTAGGTATACTTATCGAAGAGTCTCGAAAGGATACTTATATATTATTTACATGTAACCTTAACTGACCTCCACAGGTGCAAAGACAATAACATTTTTTCCTTCCTTCTTCGTCTTTTGAGTATAGCAGAAGTTTCCTCCGTTAAAGTCAAAAGTTGTTTCGGTCGTGTAGGCCCGGATGGGGGAAGAAACCTCTAAATTGACAAGAGCATGAAGTGAAAATCAGGTCGACGCTTGGTTTGACTCTTAATTCTATGGGACAACGTGGTGTCTGATGAATGACTCGACATGTTTATCCACTTCCTCGTATGATTTGCCCTTTCGCACGAGTTACACGACAATCGATTGAGGATTGAGTTAAGAACAATGACTGAAGATCTCGGTATTAAGGTTGATGTCCTGTATTCTGTTATCTAAAAGATTATGAAGCAGTTCCAAAAGGTCTCCTGATGACAGGATAGCACGGGGGTCCATGTGTAGAATTTATATGAGAAAATTTACTATTTTAGGCAATGTGAGCAATTTTACAACTATTTACTATTTAGGGTGAATAATGTCTCTAAGGTAATTAGAGAGGGCAAGGAGAGCAGTTGTATACTTTTATTCATCATTAGTGAAAGATCTTATTTCCCGTGGAAGTAGGTAGGTGGAAAATTTCCCCTGCCGAACCATATAAATTCTTGTGTCTTGTGATTTTCATTACTTTTTTGCATTGTTGATAAGATCGAATTCAAATATTTGACACTTAGCCATCGCCGACGGCGGCGGCAACACCTTCAAAAGCTATCCACTTTTCCAAGCAGTTCCTTTTCTTGTGTCTTATCTTCCACGTAAGTAGCACAACACACATAGACTAGATGAAGTGAACTAACAAAAGTGTATCAAGAACTAGAGGAAATCCGCATGGGTGAAGTTTTCTCAAGTGATGACTTATCCAATTGTGTAAACTAAAAATGGGGAAAATTACCCGATTTATGCTAAACTTATTGTATGGATGTCAATTCAGTCTGTTATAAATCTTTGTTGAAATTCTAATATGGTCATTTTGATCAATTTTCACTAAAAATCACTCATGTGATGGTCTAGTCATTACCACCCCGAGCGCAATTTTCGGCAAACATTGACCGAAAGAACTACATTAAAATTTGCATAAAGTTTCATGACTAAATTGACAAAATTAAAAAATATATGGTTGAATTGACACTTGTATGATAAGTTTGAAAGTGATCGGAGAATTTCCCCAAAGAAAACGTGTAAAGAGTGTTCTTAAAGCACTTGCTAAGAAATTATACTTTCATAGCGGAAAAGAATTCTTTTTTAAAGTAGGTGACTTTTATGATGTGTTATTTTGCTCCACTATCAAAATGTTTGGGGATGTTCTATTACTGTCTAATGATCTTAATTACTGCCTTTAGGGTACTAGCGTTTCTCTCAAGTAAACTTTAACTCATTCGTCAGATGCCCATGGTAAATTTAATTTTTCCGATTTATTATTAAGGCAATCTAGTTCTCTAATTACTTAGAGGAGAGATAAGCATATTGGCGCTGCACAATACTAACTCGATCAATTAGATCTGATCAATTGGCAGGCCTAACGAAGCACCGGGTCTCAAAAGTCTTACGCAAACCTGTAGAGTGTTTAAAATATGATTCTTTTTTCATGTAAATTTGACCAGGCTGGACGAGTTTGGTCTATTAAAACTAATTGGAGTTTGTGTGGTACGAGTTTGGTGGTGGACTACGTCCGAGATGTTAAGCGATAGATATAGAATTTTAGATCAGGAGGCAGGTCAATGAAGATACCGACAAGTCGTGCATGCGAAAAGGCTGTCCTCGGACGACAGACTCTGAGTCTAAGACAAGGAATTCATCATCGAAGGACCTCACGTCGTCGAATTAAACCCAATTCACGATGCCCTTTGATTCCATGGTGTCCAAGTGAGGAACTTTCTTCCGGGACAGTTATTTCCAGAGGAAGATCGCTCGCGGTCTGACAAGTTTTCCTAAAGAGGCTCTCTCTCCCCCACCCCAGATGAAACCTTCCGTTTTAATTTGGAATTATGCAAGGCAGGCACCGAGGCTATCACAGAGGAGAGTTTGGCATTCTCAAGGCAAATTGCCTGAAGCCCACTTTCCTAGAAAATTCGTGCTCAATTGCGGTTGTCTCCTAGGCACGTCATTGTTGGTTTCCTGAGAGAGAAAACGATAATCGGAATCGAGAGCAGGTCTGAGCAATAGAGTTTCCATGAAAAATGGGGGCCAGTTCTGATGATCTCGCAAGAGCCAATCCTCTCAAAAAGGAGAAGAGAGAAAGGAGGAGAAAAAGATCATCTGGCTTTCTTAGGGTTTCTACAAGCATGCACAAGACCTTACATAGAGAAACCCCTTGTGTGTCTACGGGAAGATTGCATGACTCTTCCAAATAATTGCTTTCGTGTAAAGCAGAAATGTCCCGTCATTTCCTTCTAATTATGTTTCTTTTTATATCCACCTCGTACTTAACTTTCACACTTTAGTCGGTCTGTCGTACTCTGGACGACCATTCCGCAATAATTGAAGGGCCCTAGTGAGGGGAACCCTCGTATTGCCCTCAAACTACTCACTTTGCACACTCCCGCCCAAATAAGCACTGCTTTCGGCTGAGATTTGAGACTCGTGCAAACACCACCTCGCGATGGTTGCCCATGTCAAGCAGCCGCCGTGTCTTGCAGAGACACCTTGTTTTCATCTGTTGAAACTAAAATGGCTTGGTGCTTGCTTTGCAGCATATAAGGCACATCAACACCATATGAACAAATAAAACCACGACATCTCAAGTTTAACTGAAAAATCGAACAGACAAAAAAGGTAGAGCCATAATTTTGTTTTTCGGGTAAGAGTACATGACTGGTAGCATTGTATCTTCTCTAAATAACGTAAAATATTTCCAATAGTGAACAATTAGACAAATCATATTCTTGGGACACATATTTTATACACCACCTTATATTTTGAGTTGTAATTTTGTTTTCCGGGTAAGAGTATATGAACCACTGGTAGCATTGTACCTTCTCTAAATAACATAAAATATTTCTAATTTTGAACATTTAGATAAATCATAATCTTGCAACATGTCAAGTTTAACTGAAAAATTAAACAGACAAAAATGGTAGAGCCATAATTTTGCTTTTCGGATAAGAGTACATGAACCGCTGGTAGCATTGTACCTTCTGTAAATAATGTGAAATATTGCTAATATTGAACAGTTGGACAAATTATATTCTCGGGATACATATATTTTATACATCACCTTATAATTTGAGTCATAGTTTAGTGCAAATTGTTGGGGAGATCCCATGTGATATTTCGCCGCCCTCTCTTACGAGCAAGTTGGATTAGCAATGGCTTGTGAAATTTCACTAATTGAGGTAGAATTTGACTCTAATATCATGTTATAAAGTTCAAATTAAAAGTCTAAGTGAACGGGTGAAGAAAAATCAAATGTATATAAAGAGTATATAGACTCTACTGTCCAGCGATGTGTGATATTTCAATACGAACAAAAGGTTTAAGTAGAATGAGGGAGTTTTCTTGGTAAACTGTAAACTCTAAGTATATAGCATTGTCGAAGCATTTTATCGCGAGGAATACAAATTTCTAATCCCCAGCCGGGGAGAAAACATGAAGTGGGGCATCACTCAATGGGCTCCAAATTGAAGCCCAGAGCCCATGAGCTACCTGCCTCTCAAATGTCTAGATGGTGGGGCGTGGGCTGCTGCAACTTGAGCGTGGTGAGTTAGATACAGAATAAAGAGTAAACTTAGGTGTTCGAGTTAAGAGCTACATGTGAAATAAAGTTGATTCGCTAAGGGATGTAACTGAGTTCGTACCCAACAAAAGCAAGTTCACCCGGCCAACTTAAGATGTTTTTTTTTTTCCGTTCATATTAACCGATCATAGTGGCCCATAGAGACGTGATAATATGTAAAATGACTTGTGCATTTTAAGAGATCTAAAGATTTGATGTCCCTGAAATACATACTTGGAGTTTGCTTTAGTAATTGTAGGAGGAAATTTAGCTTTTTTAGGCGCCTAATAGGAATTTCAATGACTTGGCCCATGAGGGCTGCTCTAACCCTAGTCTATATCAATATCTAGATTAAAATTTCTCTTTGCTTTATGTATATTTTAATTGCACAGCATGCACGCTTTAATTTCCTTTAAGTTCGAAACACATGCAGTAGTGGTGGGCAAATTCGCAGATAGTTTCTACGAAATATCTTAAGTTCAATTGATATTCCATATCTTCGTAAGAACAATGAAGTTGCACTTTACCTCGCACATGGCTTGTGCCTTTTTTTGGACATTATAGATTCAATTGACATTGACATTGCAGATTTGATTTACTGTAAAAGGTAAGAATGCTATCTCATATTAAACAGAAATTTCTTTTTCTTGTTAAAAAAGATGCCTTTCTCAACGTGAAACCGAGTCCAGCTTTCATGGGAAAGTTCCTTTGGTGCAAAGGACGTCGTCGTCGTCGACAGTAGAAATCTCCAAAGTCTGGCTATCATAACCCTTAACCCGTGTTTCATGCTTAAGAAACGAGGGACTGTCTGTTTGGTGGCGCTTGATAGCCCCACCGACGCGGATGATTTCGATCTCTCCTAGGAGAGAAAACGAGAAGAAAAAGATGGACGAGAAAATATTCCAGTTTCGCTGGTCCTAGGCGTTGCCTTCTGCGGCAAAAAAAATCAGTTTTGGTCAACTATTCCATAACGCTTATACTCGTGTTTGAAAGTTGAAACCAGCCCCTTCTTTGAATTATGATGGACGACGAGTCTCTCGTCTTCTTCTTTGTCCTCATATTCGACCCGTCAGGTGACTTGATAAGGGACACAAGCCTCAAGTCACCTGCCTTATGTTCCTTCTGATTACCACAACCGTCTGCCCTCTGTCATAAAATGCAATGCCATTGAAACTCCCTCTCCCACCCGAAAAGTTTCCACTCATGTTCTTGATTCTTCCTCTCTTCGGAGCAATGCTTGGGGCATTTGTCGATGGTGAAATGCCCTTCACCAGCGAAAACAGAGCAAATTTCTTCCTCTTCTCCTTGTTTTTCGTGTCGTCATCTCTGTTTTCGTATTTGCGTGCAGCAAACTCGATCTCGCGGGGGCAGTTTGTTGGAAGTAGCGAGGGTTCTGATTTCTTCTTCTGAGATTTTCGAATTTGGGTTCTTTAGCCCTGTAAATTCCTCTCTTAGATATGTTGGTATTTGGTACCACAAAATCAGTGTTAAAATAGTCGTGTGGGTCGCGAACACGTGAGACTCCTTGGATTCATCAGAAACAGGGTTCTCCCTGTTCGCGACCCACACAGATTATTTTAACACTAATCTTGTGGTACCAAAACCGACATATCTAAGAGGGGAATTTACAGGGCTAAAGAAGCCAAGTTCGAAAATCCCAGAAGAAGAAATCAGAGTCTCGCCACTTCCAACAACCTGCCCTCGCGAGATCGAGTTTGCTTCACGCGAATGAAAACAGAGATGGCGACACGAAAAACAAGGAGAAGAGGAAGAACATTGCTCTGGTTTTTTCCGGTGAAAGCCAAGAAATTGAGTCATTGAACGGCGTAACGACTCCCTCAGTGGATGGTAGATAGCACCAAAGTGATTCATTCATGTTGTCTCTCCTCCTTGTTCCTAAGTACACTTGAAATTGTGCACCTGTACTTTTGTCTAAAGGACACGTGAAATAGAAAAATTACAACTTGATTCCTTGGTCTCTATATGAAAGTGTCTTTAATGCTTTTTATTCTTGGGCTTTATTTTCAATTTTCGAAGCCACTTACTTCGCTGATAAATTTACACGCGCAGACGGCTCCCGAGTGAGTATAATGCTGTCACCATCGATGAATGTCAAATTTAACAGTACGAAGAATTCCGAAAATTTCATTTTACTATTGTCACTGTGCATGGCTCGACCCTAAGTGCCGCGACCACGAGCTCACGGTTTAGTGCAGAGCTCCTTCAAACCTCGAGCGCAAGACAAGGGGAAAATTGGTGATGGTCAATGAATCGATGGCGTTGGGCAGCAGCAAACATGACGGCTGGTTTTGGTTTGGGTCACTGTGGACCTTGGAGAGGTAAGGTGGTTGTGGGCTTGTTTTTTGTAGTTAAGTGAGTGTCTTACGGTTTGGATTGTGCGAATTGCGTGTTTTGAAGAAACAAGTATGCAGATTGATATAGATGGCAAAACTGAAAATTGGCGTTTGAGAACTTCCATAGGAACTGGAAGCCAAGGCCATAGAAGAACGAGTTATGCTTAGCATATTAATTCTCTTCGGTGAACCTCAGATCTGGGGCCTACAACTAGTATTTCCCTAAGACTTCCGCTCTTTCTTTCAATTGCTTGGTTCAGGAGAATGTCATTGAGACTCAGCGCCTGAAAATCAGGAACCTCTCAATGGGAAAAGCAAACATGACCAAGAAATCTCGTGGATAATTGCCCGAAAATAGCATGACGGACCCGCTTCGAGACGGTTTGCTTTCACTGAACTAGATATAAACATAAGAGGACATGAATTGCCTAAGGTCAAGCAATATATATGTCACGGAGACTATAGTCCATTGAAAGTGATCGTTGTTGAGAGTAATTGCCAAATAATAGACCAAGCTTTCAATCATATATTCAACATATATATACATGCATTAGTTCGAGACTTTTGTGCCAACATCAGGGCTCTGATGCATGGACACGAGATCGCAGCCACCGAACATCTCGGCCCATTTGCACAATCCAAGATCGAGCACCTGTGGCCCTAGACCCAGTCTAGGGGTCTAGGTACCGTGTTTGAGAATACAGGGTCCGATTTCTCAAGATTTCAAGTCTGGCCCTCGAGGTTTTTGAGCTTGAGCGTCGCGGTTTATGGGTCGCAGCATGTGATCATGAATATGAATATGGCGTCAGGGTCCTAGGCACAACTCCCTAAATCCCCAGGTGGAGTGGTAACATTACCTGTTCCATAGCTAGGTTTTATGGCCTTTGTCACCAATACGACGGCCTATGGTGGTAGTAACTATGAAGCGGCTTTTGCAGTTTGGATATCTGGAATTATTGTTGGCTTTTCACTGATTTTGTTTTTTTTTTTTGTATGAAGCGTTTCTTTTCTGTGAGAATTTCTGCTGGCAATTTGGTCTTTTTGACTATGCTGTTTTGTGTTTAGAAGCAAAAGTATGCAGAGTGAATTTTACGTGGCATAACCAAGGAGAACAGGGTCCTAACAACATAGAGGCAGACTAGGTAAATTCTGCTATGTCTTAGAAAGCAACAACTTCTAAAATGCAGGTGTAACTACTGCTAAAATTTCTAGCGGTGGGTCTTCAGCGACATGGAGATTTCCTTACGGAGGGCGCCCTTTCTCTATCGTGAAATCAGCACATTGATCTGCTTCTCTCGCATGTGCGCCATCCCATACTGAGGAAAGCTTTCGAGGAGAGTCGTGTGTTCAAGCAGTAGAGGTAGGGGTGTGCAATCAGATCGGGTAAACCCGGTTCCCAGACCGGCACACTTGAAAAATAGGGTTGGGAACATGGTCCAATGCAAACAAGGGTCGGGTTTAAGGTCCAAAAAAGAAGAACCGACTATAATAGGGTTAGGAATAGGATCCAGGTCTGGAACTTACTCACCTTGAACCCTAAACCCGATCATTAGAAAATAAAGTTCATTTAGTGGAAATTCTGATTTTGAATCACAATTTTTGCATGTCTCTAAAGCATGATTTTTTGGTTGATTTTTCTTTATATATGAATTTTAGGTTTTTGTCAGAGATTTTGTACTACATGAATTGGCTCGCCTGATTTTTCTTGGGACAGATATATTTTATACACCACCTTATATTTTCAGTCGTAATTTTGTTTTTCAGGTAAGAGTACATGAACCACTAGTAGCATTGTACCTTCTCAGAATAGCACAAAATATTTCTAATTTTGAACACTAAGACAAATCATATTATTGCCACATGTCAAGTTTAACCGAAAAATCGAGCAAACAAAAAAAGGTAGAGCCGTAATTTTGCTTTTCGGGTAGAAGTACACAAACCACTAGTAGCATTGTACCTTCTCTAGATAACGTAAAATATTTCTAATATTGAACACTTGGACAAATCATATTCTCAGGATACATATATTTTACACAACACCTTATATTTTGAGTCGTAATTTAGCTCAAATTGTTAGGGAGACCCCATGTATTAATATGTAATATTTTGACACCCTCTCTCATGTACAAGTTGGATTAGCAAATGGCTTGTGAAATTTGACTAATTAAGGTAGAATTTGACTTTGATATCACGTTAGAAAGTCCAATTTAAAAGCTTAAGTTTACTGCCCAAGTGAAATCAAATGCATATAAAAGAGTATATAAACTCTATCGTCAAGCGACGTGTGATATTCTCATATGAACAAATGGTTTAAGTAGAATGAGGGAGCTTTCTTGGTAATTTATAAACTATTAAGTCCATAGCATTGTCGAAGCATTTTATCGCGAGAATGCAAATTGCTAACCCAGCCGTGGAAAGAACATGAAGTGGGGCATCACTCAATGGGATCCAAATTGAAGCCCAGAGCCCAAGAGCTATCTGCCTCTCCAATGTCTAGATGGAGGGGCGTGGGCAGCTGCAACTTGAGCGTGGTGAGCTAGATAAAGAGAATAAAGAGTAAACTTAGGTGTTCGAATTAAGATCCGCATGTGAAATTAAGTCGATTCGCTAAGGGATGCAACTGAATTCGTACATAACAAGAGCAAGTTCTCTCGGCTAACTTGAGATGTTCTTCTTTCCTTCTGAATCACCCAATTGTAGCGGTCCATAGAGACGTGATAATATCGTGAGATGACTTGTGCACTCTAAGAGATCCAAAGATTCAACGTTGCCGGATACAAAGTCACTGAAAAACGTAGTTGAAGTTTGCTGTAGTAATTGTAGGAGGGAATTTAGCTTTTTTATGCGCCTAATAGGAATTTCAATGACTTGGCCCATGGGGGCCGCTCTAACCCTAGTCTATATCAATGTCTCTAGACCATCAAATATTTAAGATCAAAATTTCTCTTTGCTTTATGTATATTTTAATTGTAGAGCATGCATGTTTTTATTTCCTTTGAGTACGAATACATGCAGTATTGGTGGGAAAATTCGTAGATAATTTCTTCAAAATATTTTAAGTTCAATCGATATTCCAAATCTTGATAAGAACAATGAAATTGCACTTTACCTCGCACGTTGTCCGTGCCTTTTTTTGGGGGGGCATATTTCGATTGACATTGTGGATTTGATTTATTTAAAAAGATAAGAAAACTATTTCATGTTAACATAATTTTCTTCTTGTTGAAAACGAAGCCTTTCTTAATGTGAAACCGAGTCCTGCTTTCGTCTTTCATGGGAAAGTTCCTCTTGCGCAAAGGACGTCGTCCTCAGTAGAAATCTCCAAAGTCGGCTCGCCTCCCCTCTTTCGCCCGCGTCTCCATCCTCATCCCTCCACGCACTTCCGTCCAAAAGAGACAGCGACCACAGTGTCCCCGTCGCGATTCGTGCCAGAAAAGCAGACCGGAGCCTTGGTGGTTTCTAGAAATTCTGTCAAATTTCGATCGAAGAGTCGTGAAACGTCTAGAACAGCACAACCTAATGGTAGTTTTGTCAAAGTTACACCTACCACCCAAAATTTATTCAACATGAAAAAATTAAGATAAGTCTATTTCAACAAAATATAATTTGTATCTGTTGCGATATCAACATCCCAAATCTATTTTTTTTTTTATCATAAGTATGATGAACTAAATGTGCTAGCCAGCCTTACTCAGTTGATTCACACACGATCGATTTGGTTTCTAGTTCCAAAAAGTGAGGACCGACTTTTATCGGTTGGGTCCTCCATATAGGGCCTTGAGCGAGGTAGAATTGGGATTGGATTGATTTGAACCGGCACCGAACCGATTTTGCTGAGTAAGGAATGCATTCATAATGCCCGATTTTCTCTTCCATTGCTGATTATCGGCAACAAACACGCATCCTTTCGACGGTGATGTTGAAAATCAATGTCTGTAAAGGGTCAACCTTTCTTTGCATAAGGTAAATCTGCAGGTTAAATTGACATATGGTGAAGGCGTGTCGTCCTTTCCCGTCCCACTATTTTCTCAAAAATTGATTTTCTTCTTACGTTATTCAATTGTGGAACGGAGAAGATGATATTCTGCCGTGATTGACTCACAACTTCACTGAGATTTACTGTATCTGCTCAATTTGAGTATCCTTGACCGTACCTGATTGCAGCAATTATAATGTCTTGTTTAAATAATAAAGTGGAACCAAAGAGGGGAAAAAAAAAACAGCTGGTTCCAAGTTTAACAGGTTACTACAAAGTAACCTAATTTGGGATTTACTTACCCTGGAACTAATCACCTTTATTTGTTACACAAAAAGAATTTTTTTCGGTATTAGTAACACAATCAACATAATTTAAAATTTTCGACTACATAATAATAAATTTAGGGTATTAGTGTCATATTGTGTGATTTAGAGTTTTTTGTGGTATTAACCATTTACAAAAAGTTCTTGTATAGACTTGGCATGTGTGAGTTTGCTCCATCTTAGCAATTGAATAATACGAGTTTTACGTGGATATTACATGATTTGATGATCGGGATGTAGTAGGCTCACATGCATAAAATGCATGCGATGCTTATTCCAAACTTAATAGCCCATTCACTAATAAGGTGCCACAATTTCATACATAGCAATTTTATATGGTCTTTTCCATCCAGAGGAGTCTGGATACAAATTCGTCCCGGCCAATATCTTAAAGGAAGGCCTATGCAAGATGGGACAGGCCCCATGCTGCTTCACTTTTTGCCTCCATAATTTTGGTCGACGTCGAGTTCTACTTGGGCATTTTCCCTCGAGTTATGCTTCCTGAAGTATTTAATCCTAACGAGTTGGCCAAATTAGTAAACCTACATGAACTTGTGCCTAAAGCATTGTGTTCCGATGCAACCACTTGAGAAGTGACTCGATGGCCGACAGTTTGGCTTCATCAAGAAAGTAACTTTGACCTCGTACGCGAAATTCAGTCCCTCGTAGCACGTGGCCTTAGAAAGATAAAGCGTAGCGAAATCTTATTCACACCATATAAACTATTGGTGACTTAATGAAGCCGTCATCATCACCTACCGAATTGCTATGTAGAGGAGCTTTCTAAGTGATTTTAATATTCTCAGCACTGGTTCAACATTTGTATCTTTCTCGAGCTCCAGCACGAATTGAACGTGCATTCGCTGTCCAACTCGACGACGTGGGAATCTTCTTTCCAGGTCAGACCCGGCGTTCTCCAAATATGTTACTAGTTTCATGATGCAGGGGACTCCTGTCTTTGTTTTTCCGTTGTTTACAGTTGACGACTTAAAAGAAACTTCGATGACCAAAAACTAGTCAGAGAAAAGATTCATAATAAATAAAAGGGACTAAACAGTTTGGCTTATTTGGTTCGAGGAATAGAATAATGAGACTGTCAACATAAGAAAGTATTAACAGCTATCGCGTGATTTGGGTTGAACCACGTAATGCTGTTTGGTTTCAAGAAGTCAAGGTAACGTGTTTCGGGGTCTAGGATTTGACACTAGGGGTTCCAAGTCCGGCCCTTAGGTGTTTTGAGCTTGAGCAACGACACATGAGGGTCATAGCTTGTGATATTGAATATGGTCTTGAGTAAGGATGAGCAAATTGGACCAACTGAATTGGGAGATGCCCAGACCGGTGGATTTGGTCCAATTCCTGGAGGTGTCTGTCCAGTCCCTAGTTTCCAAGAGTGAACCGATATCCGGGCGGTCCAGTTTCAGGTTTCTAGAAGGGTCAGACTGGATCGAATTGATTCAGATTTTCATAAATTTTTTACATTTTATCAAAAATAAGATATAAAAAAGTGAAAAGAACTCAATATCAAAAATAAAAATAAAAAGTAAAGAAATTCGACTTTTTTTTGAAGAATTTTCGGAAATTGGCCCGGACTGACGAGTCCGGTCCTATGACTAGTCGATTCGGGGGTATTTGGATTGCCTAGGAAACCGATCACCCCTCACCTTGAGATCCTACATGGCTACATCCAACTCCCTATTACCCCAAGCGAGGCGCTAATGTTACATGTTCTATTACTAGGGTATATGGTTTTTGTCACCCTGGTTGCCAAATGCGACGGTGTGCAGTGATAGTAACAGTTGACTTGTTTGGTGTCAAATTTGGGTTTTGGCATTGAAGTTTCTTCTTTGAGAATATACGACAGCAGTTTGGTCTTTCTTATGACGCTGTGTTGTGTTCAGATGCACAAGCATGCGAAGTGAATTTTTGGTCGGTGCAACAAACGAGGAAACAAAGGTCGTGGAAAAGCTCCTGAGGAGAGGGTCCTCCATTCAAGGAACGATGGTCGTCAGCCCACATCATTGCATGTGTCGTATAGGAGCGTTTGGACCCATGGGAGCTCTACTTTCTGGTATCTCATGCTTAAGAAACGAGGGACTGTTTGATTGGTGGCGCTTGATAGGCCCACCGACGCGCATGACGCGCATGATTCGATCTCTCCAAGGAGAGGGAGGACCCGAATCACTTGGCGTGTGTACGGAACACAGGAAACCGAGGAGAGATGTCTGGGAGAGTGCACCGTACACTCATTCAAAATGAGATGAAAAAGATGGACGAGAAAAAATTGCAATTTCGCTGGGTCCCATGCGTTGCCTTCTGCGGCAAAAAACCAGTTTTGGTAAACTATTTCTTAATGCTCGTACTCGTGTTGAAAGTTCAAAGCAGCCCCTTCTTTGAATTATGATGGACGACGAGTCTCTCGTCTTCTTCTTTGTCCTTATGTTCGTCCCGTCTAGGACAAATCACCGATCCTTTCCGTAGTTCTGTTGGCGATGGCCCTTTGCACGTTGGGTCAACTCCAAACCCACCCACTCCCCAAAGAAAGTAGAGAAATATTTCAACTTTCGATGCAATTCGCGTTTTTTTTTATGTTCATTCTAATTACCGACAATCGTCTGCCCTCTGTCATAAAATGCAACACGTAACATGGGTCGCCATTGAAACTCCCTCTCCCACCCTGAAAAGTTTCCACTTGTGTTCTTGATTCTCCCTCTCTTCGGAGCAATGCTTGGGGCGTTTGTCCATGGCGAAATGCCCTTCACCGGCAAAAGCAGATCAATTTTCTTCCTCTTCTCCTTGTTTTTCGTGTCGTCATCTCTGTTTTCGTGTTCGCGTGCAGCAAACTCGATCTCCCGAGGGCAGTCTGTCGGAGATGGCGAGACTCTGATTTCTTCTTCTGGGATTTTTGAACTGGGGTTCTTTAGCCCTGTAAATTCGTCTTTTAGGTATGTTGGTATTTGGTACCACAAGATTAGTAAAACAGTCGTGTGGGTCGCGAACAGGGAGGACCCTGTTTCTGATGAATCTGGAGTTTTGACAGTTTCAAGTGATGGAAATTTGATGGTTTTAGATGGGAGTAATCTTACAGTTTGGTCTAGTGGCAATAATTCCTCCTCTGTGCACACCAACTCAACAGCTGTTTTGATGGATTCTGGAAATCTTGTTCTTTTGGATAGTGCAGATGCTGACTCTGCTCGTGCTGAGGGTTATGTCAGCATTTCGTATTGGCAAAGCTTCGAACACCCAACAGACACGTACTTGCCCGGCATGAGAGTAAGGGTGAATTCTGTGGACGGAGAGAACCATGCCTTCAGGTCGTGGAGATCGTTGAACGACCCTTCCCTTGGCAACTTCTCAATGGGCATTGATCCGCGGGAACCGCCGCAGATAGTAATCTGGGGCCAGTCGGGCCGGCATTGGAGGAGCGGGCATTGGAATGGGGGGATTTTCACCGGAGTGCCCAATATGACTAGCCATCTTCAATACGGGTTCACCCTCTCCAAAGTCGAGGCGGATGGAAGCATGTATTTTACGTACACGCCGTCGAATAGCTCCAATCTCTTGATGTTCCGTATACTTTGGAATGGGACGGAGGAGCAGCTAGGCTGGGATGAGACTAGCAATGAGTGGACTGTGCTGCAAGAACAGCCTGCTGGGGAATGTGACCTCTATAATAAGTGCGGAAATTTTGCAATATGTACTGAAATGGGCTCTGTTAAATGTAGTTGCATGCGAGGGTTCAGTCCGAAGTCACCGGAGCAATGGAACAGGGGTGACTGGTCCGCAGGTTGTGCTCGGAAGACCCAATTACAGTGTCGGGACAACAGCAGCATTTCAGCGGGAGATGGCAGCAAGACAGATGGCTTTTTTACATTGGATCACATGAAGTTGCCTGATTTTGCAAGTTATGTTGCAGCCACTAGCAGGGACGAGTGCATGGCAAAGTGTCTACAGAATTGTTCGTGCAACGCTTATGCTTTTACTAGAGACAGCGAGTGCATGCTGTGGAGCAAGGATTTGATAGATGTGCAGCATTTCACCAACGGCGGACTGTTCTTCCATATTCGTCTGGCCAATTCAGAATTAGGTATGATCTCTTTTGGGTATTTTCCTTTGTAATTTAAAAATTTGACAATCTTCTTCAGAGTAATGTTTCCTATTCCTTGCGATCTTCTTGTATGATAAAGGCCAACACGATTGTGAGACTTAGCAAAAAAGAAAAGAAAAAAGAACCGAGATTCTTATATATAGAATTTGGTTTATGAAGGTCAGGCAGTATAACAATTAGTGTAACTGAATAACATGAATCTAGCCTTGTGTAGTATAAGAATGGAATTAAATTAATCACTGTCAACAGAGATCACCATAAGATGTCTCTAGTCTCAAATAAAAGTTCAAGCATAATTAGGTATGTTCAACTTTATAAGAAGGTGAAGTATCAGAACATTGCGCATGAAAAGGTCCTATTCATCAGCATGTCATGATTTGTATTATGGCTTACCCGAGATCTCTTTTGTCTGACCTGCCTGTAATAAGAAGTCGTGCATCATACGACAGACAATACATCTGTCGTCTCAGATTTTATCTGTGCTATGACTTTGGATATTTTGTAGAATACTTGAACACTTTCCGACTAGTGATGACCCGTATAACGTAATTTCTCTCTCTTATTTATGAATAGGAACAAAGAGCAAAATATCAAACCTGTTGATAACAATTACTGTCTTGGTTGGAGCGTTTGTTCTTGGAGTAGCGGTATGGTTGTTGTGGAGGTACAAGGACAATTTGAAAGGTGAGATTTGTATCCTGTGGACTGAATAATTCATTGGTCCTTAATTTCTTATTTACATGTTAGTGAACTTTAAATGCAGGATTCTCGATTTTCTATTGGAAAAACAAGGAACTTCCCTTATTTGATGTTTTCATTGAGAACGAGGAACTGTCTGCTGAATTATCTGGATTAGATGGTCTTGCTAGAGATGCTAAGCTAGAAGGAGGAGCTGATATACCAGTGTTCAACTTCAGTACCTTAGAAGCTGCGACGAACTCCTTTTCTGAAGAAAACAAACTTGGACTGGGAGGATTTGGTCCTGTTTACAAAGTAAAGCTAATTGATCACCAGTTGTAGACTTTGAGATGTCAAAGAGGCATACTAAATTGTCTATCCTCTGAACCTGCAGGGAAAGCTTCTCGGAGGACAAGAAATAGCAGTTAAGAGGCTTTCGAGGAAGTCAAGCCAAGGGGTCGAGGAATTTAAGAATGAGGTTACGTTAATTGCGAAATTACAACACAGAAATCTCGTGAGACTCCTTGGATTCTGTGTTCAAGGGGAAGATAAGATGCTCGTTTATGAGTACATGCCCAACAGGAGCTTGGATTGTTTTATTTTCGGTAAGCTGAGTCAAACATCTGAATTTGGTCCTCTACATTTCATGAAAGAATTGTCACGGAATTTATTCCTGTGCTTTTCTTCACTTTTCAAAATTTAACGCAGATCCAGCAAAGCGAGTGCAACTGGACTGGACGAAACGTTTTGAGATTGTTGAAGGGATAGCACGGGGCCTCCTCTATCTCCATCGAGACTCTAGACTAAGGATAATCCATCGTGACCTAAAAGCCAGTAACATTTTGTTGGACGAAGAAATGAACCCGAAAATATCAGATTTTGGCATGGCGAGAATTTTCGGTACGAATGAAAATGAAGCGAGCACCAATCGTGTGGTTGGCACATAGTAAGTTGAACATCTTCTTTGTGAATAAAAGGAAGTCCATGTCTGACTCCAATTGTTTGATCAGTGTGTAGTGGACTGATTCATCCACCAATTTAAACTGCAGTGGTTACATGTCCCCTGAGTATGCGATGGAAGGTCTATTTTCGATCAAATCTGATGTGTACAGCTTCGGGGTATTGTTACTGGAGATCATCTGTGGCAAGAAAAACTTAGGCTTTTGCACACCGGAACATTATAATCTTATTGGCCATGTGAGTTTCTACTTATCTGTAGTCAAGTTGCTAGACGTTAAACTCTCATTTTAGGATATTTTTGCATCTGCTCTGATTGTTTCATTTAAAACTGCCTTTGATTAGGGTTGTCTCGGTCTGGTTGCCGCTTCTCCATTTTGTGTAGCTTAGGAACAGTCAGTCATAATAAATAGCATGACATATATCAACTGAGGTTGTTGCGCATTAGGACAATATACATTTGAACTTGCCATTCATTTGTTTACATCAAAGAAGTTGCTGGAGCTGTTTTTCACACGCATCACGATGATTTTAGGCTTGGCATCATTGGAATGAAGGAAAGGGGATGGAGCTTATTGATCCCTGTATGAGGGACACATGCTCTACGGATGAGGTTTTGCGATGCATCCAAGTTGGACTGCTCTGTGTGCAGGACTCCGCTGTAGATAGACTGGCCATGTCTTCTGTTGTGCTACTATTAGGAAGCAAGACAATGGATCTTCCCTCCCCAAAGCTACCCAGGTCAACCTCGATCACGGGCTCCATAGATACTTATTCTTTGTTTGAAAGCCAAGAAATTGAGTCATTGAACGGCATAACGACTACCTCAGTGGATGGTAGATAGCACCAACGTGATGCATTCATGTTGTCTCTCATCTTTGTTCATAGTATACTTGAAATTGTGCACCTGTACTTTCGTCAAAAGGACACGTGAAATAGAAAAATTACAAGATTCCTTGGTCTCGATTTGAAATTGTCTTGATTGCTTTTCATTCTGTAGTATCACATTGGGTTGCATTTAGGACTGGCATTTCAGCGAAAAGTTGTTGCTCCATGCACTAGCTGCCCTTTTATTCTGGCATTTTGCTTTTATTATCCCTGAAGTGGGAAGTCATCTTTTGGGATCGACAAATTGCCTTGTCTGCCTAGTCGGCGTGATTATATGCATGCTCTGTTTTTAACATATGAAGCTCATTTTGTATGGGAGAGGAGTGTTAATCGATATGCTCGAACTATAAGGCGAGGGCTTTGTTTTCAATTTTTGAAGCCACTTACTTGCTGATAAATTACAATTGCAGACGAGTGAGTATAATGATTTCACCATCGATGAATGTCAAATTTAACAGAACGATTGATAGTGAAAATTTCAGTTACTATCTTCAACGTGCATAGCTCAGGCCTGAGCGCCACGACCACGAGCTCATGGTTTAGTGCAGAGCTCGAGCCTTGTCCCATGGCCACACTCTTTCAAAGCTCAAGGGCAACACGAGGAAAATTGGTGATGGTCAATGAATGGACAGCGTTGTGTAGCAGCAAACATGACGGCTGGTTTTGGTTTGGGTCTCTGTGGACCTTGGAGAGGTAAGGTGGTAGTGGGCATGTTTTCTGTGGTCAAGAAAGTGTGTTATGGTTTGAATTTTGCGAATTGTATGTTTTGAATAATAAGAATGCAGATTGATATAGATGGCAAAACCGAAAATTGGCTTTTGAGATCTTTCATAAGAATTGGGAGCCAGGGCCATAGAAGAACAAGTTATGCTTAGCATCTTAATTATCTTCGGTGTACCTCAGATCTGGCTTAAAACTAATATGTCCCTAGACTTCCGCTCTTTCAACCTGAAGAGATTGCTTGGTTCACGAGAATCGCAATGAGACTCAGCGTCTGAAAATTAAGAACCTCTCGACCGGAAAAGCAGACAAGACCAAGAAATCCCACTGATAACCGCCCGAAAATAGCCTGACGGAACCCGATTTGAGACGGTCCACTTTCACTGAACTAATAATAAAATAAGAGGACATGAATTGCCTAAGGTCAAGCTATATATAGGTCGCAGAGACTATAGTCCATTGAAAGTCATTGTTGTTGAGAGCAATTGCCAAATTATAGACCAAACGTTCAATCAGATATTCAACATGGAGATCATCGAACGATCCTTCCCCTGGGAACTTCTCTCTGGGCGTCAATCCCCGGGGATTGCCGCAGATAGTGATCTAGGGCCAGTCAGGCCGGCAATGGAGGAGTGGGCATTGGAATGGGGTGAGTTTCACTTGAGCGCCCAATATGACTAGCCATCTTCAATACGGGTTCACCCTCTCCAAAGTCGAGGCGGATGGAAGCATGTACTTTACATACATGCCGTTAAATATAGCTCCAATCTCTTGACGTTCCGTATACTTTGGAATGTGACAGAGGAGTAGTTAGCTGTGATGAGATTAGTAACGAGTGGACTGTGCTGCAAGAGCAACTTGCTAAAGAATGTGACCTCTATAATAAGTGCGGATATTTTGCAATATGTAATGAAATGTGTAATAGTTAGAGTTTGACTTGGTAAAAAAGAAGAAGATGAATTTCACTTGGTCAAAAAGAAGGAGGCAAAAGAAGAAAAGAAAAGGGAAAGTGGGTTGAATTATAAAAGAAAATGAGAGAGAGAGAGAAGAGAGCACGGGCAAAAGAAAGAGAAAAAGAGAGGAAGAAAGAAAAGAAGGAGAGGAAGAAATCTTGCTCTCGAGACTTTGCCAAGCCAATCCAGCTCCGAGTCGCAACGTCCACTAGGTATTCGCGCCCGTCATCCACTTAATCACAATAGTTTTTGAAATTAGGGTTTAAATTAGAAGTTATGTGATTTTGGAGCCATGAAGTATGATTTTAGAGTTACTTGTCTGAGAAATTATGGGGTTATTATACTCTAAGGTATGATGAAGCCATATCATTTGACATAATTCAATTTGAGCTCATGATTTGTCCAAAAATAAAATTTAGAAGTTTGTCGCGCATTGTTCACTGCGCATGAACAGTAACTTCATGGGCTGCAGGAGTTTGTCTTGGCTGATTCGAGAATGTTGTAGTACGTCGAGAGGGCTTTCTTTCGACTATAAGATCATTAAAAACATGGTTCGGTGGAGGAAGTTAAGGTAAAAATGGATAAAGTCACGAGTTGCGCACCATAGAAAAATAGTGGTTTATGTTAACGACAAGTCTTTTAGTGCCTCATAGGTGTTGTTTTTATCGAAATAGATGTATTTAGTCAAGTTAGTTATTAGAGTATTAATTTATTCAACGTTCGATATCATTTACAATTTATTATTAGGTATTAGGAACCCGGAGACGTTAATCTATCGGCCCATTGAAAATTAACGTTCTTCTTATTCAAGGTGACTAATACTATTTCTTCTATGAATTTACAAACCCATGTCTTCAAAATGATAATCTTTTGGATATAGCATGAGGGTGAATGAGAATCTTTCTTGCAGACATTGGATCGAACCTTTACTACACTTTTACATGGTTTAAAGAAGGTATTGGGAATTTCATTTGAGTGGATTGAGATGCTAGTTTGGGAGTTAAATATATCGTGAAAGGAAATACTAAGAGATTTAAGTGTTGAGTTCGAAATGTATGATATCAATTCTATTATAATAGAATTGTAAAAGATTTTATGATTGAATTTATAAAACTGGTTTATAAAATGATATTCTGAGGTTGATTGTGACTTGTTCGAGAATGATATTTGTTATTACTGCTCTTGTAAGAACCCATAAAGGGAGAGGTATGCATATTATTTCAGGACGTTCTTCTGGCCCGAATCGCTGGCCAATGTAGGTGTTATATGTAGCCAAAGGGAGTAAACTCGGTTGCATTTCTCATGGGCATTAAACGTGAGGGTGATTTGATGAAATTAAACAATGGGTTTGCAATTGACCATTGTTGTTGTTGTTTTGTTTTTATAAAGTAAATTTTGTTGTTGACTGATTTTATGTGTATAAAGCTTGTTGGAAAGTTATGATACACTTTTTATATCTTACTTGTATTATGGGTTTCAAGATGATATGTTGTTATATTATGTTATAAATATGCATAGTAAACTTTCAATCCACATAGAAAAAAATTCTCACTAAGCTGTGTGAGCTTATTCTTTTAGTCTCACTTTTTTTTTAGGTTTTTCAACGAGCCGTAAATAGACGAGGACGTGTAGTTGGAGAACTTTTGATAGTGAGCATTTTTGTGCATGAACCATACATAGTTGGGTTGAGTTTTTGGGTTTGATTCTTAAGAATATAAATATGCCTTTGATAAGCCTCTAAGTTTGTTGTTGAATATGTGTATATATTCTTGATGGATTATAGAATACTTTGATATTGTGACCATATGACTTTTTATCAAATATATATTAATGTACATATTGTGATAATTGTATTGAGTTGTGGTTACGTTAAAGCCGCGTCCTTTTTGTGAAAGGACTGTCGTGTCATTGCCCCTATTTCCATCGCTCTTTTGGCTAACAAAAAATCAACCCGAAAATAATGAAATTTGGCCCAAAATACACTGTGCGACTATTGTGCACTATGTGCGGAAAAGTTCTAAGTTTCGTTTCGAGCAAACCGACCAAATTGAATTTCGTAAAATCTCATGAATTCACAGCATCCTAAACTAACAAATCCATAAAAATTTTCAAATTACTAAAACGAAGCGAGAACCAAACGAGCAGTTGGCACATAGTAAGTTGAATTTCTTCCAAGTGAGAAAAAGCAAGTGCTGGTTAAATGAAGTAAGGGACTCCAGTGTATAGAGAGGACCTCACCGTTTAAGACATAACCATAGAAACGATGGAATCTACTATTCCGTTATTCATTTCTATTTATTACTTTTTTTCTATTTTTTGATACATAGTATCAATACTTGTTTCGAGGTGAAATGCCAAGAAAAAAAGAGAAATCGTGGTCGGGAAGGTTATAGTAGCAAAAGCCATTGAAATTTGAATTTTATACGTTGGAAGAATCCGTTTTGTTATTAATAAACTAGGAAAAGGGAAAAGAATAACTGAAAGAAAGGAAATCAATTAGTTATTCATGAAAGTTTCATTTATTCAATAACTAGAATTGTCTTTGACTCAAAATGTTTGATAAGTATAAAGTGGGCTGATTCATCTTCCCTTGTAATTGCAGTGGTTACATGTCTCTCGAGTATGCGATGGAAGGTATATTTTCATTCAAATCCGATGTGTACAGCTTCGGGTTTTTATTATTGGAGATAATCTGCGGCAGGAAAAATATTGAATTTCGTACGTCGGAGCATAATAATCTTATCGGCCATGTGAGTTCATCCCCATTTTTACTTGAGCTAATAGGCTTAAAAATTCTCTTTTTACATGATGTTTGCATATGCTTAGATTGGTATCACTGTTGTCTCGGTCTAGTTTCTACTTCTCCATTGTTCGTGAGCATATTGACATCAATAGAAAATATTACACATGAGGACAAGATACATTTGAACTTGTTATTCGAATATTTAAACCTAAGGGGTCATCAAAAGATTTTTCACACAAGTGCACGATGATTTCAGGCTTGGCATCATTGGAATGAAGGGAAGGCGATCGAACTAATCGATCCTTGCATCAGGGGCACGTGCTTGGTGGATGAGGTATTACGATGCATCCAAGTAGGACTGTTGTGTGTGCAAGAGTCCCCAGAAGATAGATTGACCATGCCTTCCGTTGTGCAACATCTGGAAAGTGAAACAACAGGTCTTCCCCTCCCCAAACCAACCATGTCATTCTTGATAAGGGGTTTCACAGATTCTTCGGGTGAAATACCGAGTCTTCCCTTCCCGGAACTACTCGGCTTAATCTCAATCAGGAGCTCCACAGATACGTATTCTTCATTTGAAAGCTATGAATGGCGTCGTGCAATGGCGTAATAGTTAGCTCGATGGATGGCAGATAGCGCCAATGTGATTAATTCGTGTTGTTTCTTCTGTTTTTGTTCTTACGATCTTTATAATAAGCGACAAAAGGGCACATGAGAAATACATCGTGCGAGTATTGTGCATCGCGTGCGGAAAACTTCTAGATTTCATTTCAGGCAAGCCGTAAGCCCAAAATGAATTCCATAAAGTCATGAGACTTCGCAGCATCCCAAATTATCAAAGCCACAAAAATTTTCAACTTACTAACTCAATTACAGTGTCACGACAACATCAGTATTTCAGTAGGAGATGGCAGCAACACGAATGGCTTTTTGAGATTGAATTGCATGAAGTTGCGTGATTTTACAGATTATATGTCAACCAAGAGCAGTGAGGAGTGTGAGGTAAAATGTCCGTACATTTATTCGTGCAACGCTTATGCTTTTGATAGAGGCAACGAGTGCATGTTATGGAGCAACGATTTGATAGATGTGCAGCATTTGACCAGCGGCTGACTATCCCTCCATATTCATCTGGCCAATTCAGAATTATGTGTGATCACTATTGGGTATTTTCCTTTACAATTTAAAAATTTGATGATCTTCTTCAAAGTAATGTTTCCAAGTTTTTTTGGGGTACTAGAAGACTTAGAAAGTTGGCCAACCTAAAATCGACTCGAAAATGGAGAAATTTGGCAAGAAATACACCGTGCGAGTATTGTGCACCGCGTACGGAAAACTTATAAATTTCTTTTTGGGCAAACCGTAATCCCATATTGAATTTTGTAAAATCTTGTGACTTCGTAGCATCCCAAACTAACAAACCCACAAAAAATTTCAACTTACTAACTCAAATATCTGACTTCGCTGTGCATATTTCATAAAACTCCGAATTTGTGACATTATGATACGCGGCGCATTCGACTTAATAAGTTTCTTATGGCATGTACACGAGCTACCTATTTCCCTTTCTTCTTTCTTTCTCTCTTTCTATTTCTCCTTCTTCTTCCCATCTTTTTTCTTTTTTGTAACTCCATTTTTCTCCTTTTTTGATTCCCCCTATTTTCCCCTCTTTACGGCATCCGCACGAGCTTTGAAAGAGTGTAGCCAAATGAGTGGGATGTACTACAACAATAGTTTGGTAAAAATGTGACCTCTATAATAAGTGTAGAGATTTTGTAATATGTAATGAAAGTGGACTCTCCCAAATGTAGTTGCATGCAAAGGTTCAGTCCGAAGTCACTGGATCAATGGAATAGGGTTAGCTGTTTTGCAGGTTGTGCTCAGAAGACTCAATTATAATGTCACGATAACATCAGTATTTCGCGGCATGAGAGTGAGGATGGATTTTGTCGTCGGAGAAAACCGATCCTTTAGATCATGTAGATCTAGCAAAGCAAGCGCAACTGAATTGGAAGAAACGCTTTTAGATTATTGAAAGGATAGCACGATGCCTTCTCTATCTCCACCGAGACTATAGACTAAGGATTATTCATCACGACCTGAAAGCTAGTAACATTTTGTTGGATGAAGAGATGAACCCGAAAATATCAGACTTTGGCACGGCGAGAATTTTCGACGGGAACGAAAATGAAGCGAGAACTAGATGAGCGGTTGGCACATAGTAAGTTGAATTTCTTCCAAGTGAGAAAAAGAAAGTGCGTATTTGACTCAAAATGTTTGATAAGTATAAAGTGGGCTGATTCATCTTCCCTTGTAATTGCAGTGGTTACATGTCTCCCGAGTATGTGATGGAAGGTATATTTTCATTCAAATCCGATGTGCACAGCTTCCTGGTATTATTATTGGAGATCATCTACTGCGAGAAAAATATTGAATTTCACATGTCGGAGCATAATAATCTTATCGGCCATATGAGTTCATCCCCATTTTCACTTGAGCTAATAGGCTTAAAAACTTTCTTTTTACATGATGTTTACATCTGCTTAGATTGGTACCACTGTTATCTCGGTCTAGTTTCTACTTCTCCATTGTTCGTGAGCATATTGACATCAATAGATAATATTACGCATGATGACAATATACATTTGAACTCACTATTCAAATGTTTAAACTTAACGGGTCATCAAAAAAACAAATTTCACACAAGTGCACGATAATTTCAGGCTTAGCATCATTGGAATGAAGGGAAGGCGATCGAACTAATCGATCCTTGCATCAGGGGCACGTGCTTGGTGGACAAGGTATTACGATGCGTCCAAGTCGGACTGTTGTGTGTGCAAGAGTCCCTAGAAGATAGATTGACCATGCCTTCCGTTGTGGGACATCTGGAAAGTGAAACAACAGCTCTTCCCCTCCCCAAACCAACCATGTCATTCTTGATAAGGGGTTTCACAGATTCTTCGGGTGAAACACCGGGTCTTCCCTTCTCAGAACTACTCGGTTTAACCTCAATCACGAGCTCCACGGGTACGTATTCTTCATTTGAAAGCTATGAATGGAGTCATGCAACGGCGTAATAATTAGCTCGGTGGTTGGCAAATAGCGCCAACGTGATTAATTCGTGTTGTTTCTTCTGTTTTTGTTCTTGCGATCTTTATAATAAGCGACGCGTCCTTGAAGTCATGCGGATGTATTTTTGTCAAAGAGGCGCACATGAAATACACCGTGCGCGTATTGTGCACCGCATGCGGAAAGCTTCTAAATTGTGTTTTAGGCAAACCGTAAACCCAAAATGAATTTCATAAAATCTTGTGACTTCGCAGCATCCCAAATCATCAAAGTCACAAAAATTTTCAACTTACTAACTCAATTACAGTGTCTTGACAACATCAGTATTTCAGTAGGAGATGGCAGCAACACGGATGGCTTTTTGAGATTGAATTGCATGAAGTTGCGTGATTATGCAGATTATATTTCAACCAAGAGCAGTGAGGAGTGTGAGGCAAAGTGTCTGCAGAATTATTCGTGCAACGCTTATGCTTTTGATGGAGGCAACGAGTGCATGTTGTGGAGCAACGATTTGATATATGTGCCGTTGACCAACGGCGAACTGTCCCTCCATATTCATCTGGCCAATTTAGAATTATGTGTGATCACTATTGGGTATTTCCCTTTACAATTTAAAAATTTGACGATCTTCTTCAAAGTAATGTTTCCAAGTTTTTTTCGGGGTACTAGAAGACCTACAATGTTGGCCAACCAAAAATCAGTTCGAAAATGACGAAATTAAGCCAGAAATACACCGTGCGAGTATTGTGCACCACGTGCGGAAAACTTATAAATTTTGTTTTGGGCAAACCGTAAGCCCAAACTGAATTCTGTAAAATCTCGTGACTTCGTAGCATCCCAAACTAACAAACCCAGAAAAAATTTCAACTTACTAACTCAAATATCTGACTTCGCTGCACATATTTCATAAAAGTCCGAATCTGTGACTTTATGATAGGCGGCGCAGTCGACTTAATGAGTTTTTTACAGCATGTACACGAGCTCCCTATTTCCCTTTCTTCTTTCTTTCTCTCTTTCTATTTCTCCTTCTTCTTCCCATATTTTTCTTTTTTGTAACTCCATTTTTCTCCTTTTTTGCTTCCCCTTTTTTCCCCTCTTTACGGCATCTGCACGAGCTTTGAAAGAGAGTAGCAAATGAGTGGAATGTGTTGCAATAATAGTTTGCTAAAAATGTGACCTCTATAGTAGGTGCATAGATTTTATAATATGTGATGGAAGTGGACTCTCCCAAATGTAGTTGCATGCAAGGGTTCAGTCCGAAGTCACTAGATCAATGGAATAGGGTTAGCTGTTTTGCAGGTTGTGCTCGAAAGACTCAATTACAGTGTCGCGATAACATCAATATTTCGCGGCAGGAGAGTGACGGTGGATTTTGCGGCCAGAGAGAACCTACCTTTAGATCATGTAGATATAACGAAGCGAGCGCAACTGAATGGGAAGAAATGCTTTCAGATTATTGAAAGGATAGCACGATGCCTCCTTTATCTCCACCGAGACTCTAGACTAAGGATTATTCATCGTGACCTGAAAGCTAGTAACATTTTGTTGGATGAAGAGATGAACCTGAAAATATCAGACTTTGGCACGGCGAGAATTTTCGACGGGAACGAAAATAAAGTGAGAACTAGACTAACGGTTGGCACATATTAAGTTGAATTTCTTTCAAGTGAGAAAAATAAAGTGCGTCTTTGACTCAAAATGTTTAATAAGTATAAAGTGGGTTGATTCATATTCCCTTGTAATTGCAGTGGCTACATGTCTTTCGAGAATGCGATGGAAGGTATATTTTCATTCAAATTCGATGTGTACAGCTTCGGGGTATTATTATTGGAAATCATCTGTGGCGAGAAAAATATTGAATGTCGCACGTGGGAACATGATAATCTTATCGGCCATGTGAGTTCATCCCCATTTTTACTTGAGCTAATAAGCTTAAGAACTCTCTTTTTACGAGATGTTTGTGCCACGGACCGACATGAAGGGCGAGACTCCAAAGATGTTTCCGTGACACGAAGGCGTCCCCCCATGGAGAAGTTGTGCAGAGAGCAACTCTCCTAGGGTTTCTAGAACATTCCCGAGGGCGGGCGATACGGTAATCGTACACCCCGGTATATATGGGAAGTGGCGATTCTGTAATCCCCGGGTATATATGGAAAGTGGCGATACTGTAATCGCCTTGTATATATGGGAAGTAACGATATTTTAATCGGAAGACGGGCCTACATCCGTTAGATCGTCGGGAGATCTACAGATACGGGTGGACTTTTATTCCTATATAAGGAGGCCATCTCTTCCTCATTTGTGTCATCTAGCATCTGGCAATAGAACCTCCAGAGCTTCTCTCTCTAAACACACACTCTCTCTCTAGAAGTTTTGTGAGTTCGGGGTAAAGGCTACTTAGGACGAGGTCCTAAGGCCGCACGGATCGTCTAAGGGAACGCTAGATCGATCGGTCCGTGTCATTTGCATATGCTTAGATGGGTATCACTGTTGTCTCGGTCTAATTTCTACTTCTCCATTGTTCGTGAGCAGATTGACTTCAATAGATAATATTACGCGTGAGGACAATATACATTTGAACTCGCTATTCGAATGTTTAAACCTAAGCGGTCATCAAAAGTATTTTTTCACACAAGTGCACAATGATTTCAGGCTTGGCATCATTGGATTGAAGGGAAGACGATCGAACTAATCGATCATTGCATCGGGGGCACGTGCTTGATGAACGAGGTATTGCAATGCATCCAAGTTGGACTATTGTGTGTGCAAGAGTCCCCATAAGATACACTGATCATGCCTTCCGTTGTGCGACATTTGGAAAGTGAAACAATAGATCTTCGCCTCCCCAAACCAACCATGTTATTCTTGACAAGGGATCTCACAGATTCTTTGGGTGAAACACCGAGTCTTCCCTTCCCGGAACTACTCAGCTTAACCTCAATCACGAGCTCCACAGATACGTATTCTTCATTTGAAAGCTATGAATGGAGTCGTGCAATGGCGTAATAGTTAGCTCGGTGGATGGCAGATAGCGCCAATGTGATTTATTCGTATTGTTTCTTCTAATTTTGTTCTTGCAATCTTTATAATAAGGGACACGTCCTTGAAATCATGCGGATGTATCTTTGTCAAAAGGGCCCATGTGAAATACACTGTGCAAGTATTGTGCACCGCGTGCGAAAAATTCTAAATTTCGTTTCGGGCAAATCGTAAGCCCAAAATGAATTCGATAAAATCTTGTGACTTCGCAGTATCCCAAACCATCAAAGTCACTAACATTTTCAACTTACCACCTCAATTACAGTGTCGAGACAACATCAGTATTTCAGTAGGAGATGGCAGCAACAAGGATTGCTTTTTGAGATTGAATTGCATGAAGTTGTGTGATTTTGCAGATTATGTTTCAACCAAGAGCCGGGAGGAGTGTGAGGCAAAGTGTCCACAGATTTATTCGTGCAACGCTTATGCTTTTGATAGAGGCAATGAGTGCATGTTTTGGAGCAACGATTTGATAGATGTGCCGCTTTTGACCAACGGCGGACTGTCCCTCCATATTCATCTGGCCAATTCAGAATTATGTGTGATCACTATTGGGTATTTCCCTTTACAATTTAAAATTTTGACGATCTTCTTCAAAGTAATGTTTCCAAGTTGTTTCGGGGTACTAGAAGACCTCCAAAGTTGGCCAACCAAAAATCGACTCGAAAATGACACCATGCGAGTATTGTGCACCGCGTGCGGAAAACTTATAAAATTCATTTTGGGCAAACCGTAAGCCTAAATTGAATTCTGTAAAATTTGTGACTTCGTGGCATCCCAAACTAAGAAATCCACAAAAAATTTCAACTTACTAACTCAGATATCTGACTTCGCTGCGCATATTTCATAAAACTCCGAATTTGTGCCATAACTTCGAATATTATTTGAATCGGGCGAACGAAGAGTGTGAGCACTTACTGGACATTATGATACGCGGCACATTCGACTTAATGAGTTTATTATGGCATGTGCACGAGCTCCCTATTTCCCTTTCTTCTTTCTTTCTCTCTTTCTATTTCTCCTTCTTCTTCCCATCTTTGCGGCAAACGCACGAGCTTTGAAAGAGCGTAACCAAATGAGTGGAAGCTTGGAGACATTAGTGAAAGAAAAAAATCTGAAAATATGGAAGGTTAAAGAGAGAAAGATGTGGAGGCAGTAATCAGTGGAAGCTTGAATGGGGCGAATGGACGTTCCTTTGCCTAAGTTAGGTGCGCATCTAGATGCTAAAATTCTAGAGAACCAAGCAATCTTCGTGAACGCTAGTTTTGGCCTAAAACTAGTAGACGGATACTTTATGCTCTTTCACAAACCCAACAAGATTTGCTTGGTTCAGGATAAATTGAGCTGAGACCTGCCTAAGAAAGTAAGAAAAACTCGACAGGAAGAGCATACATGACCGAGAAATCCCGCCGAAAACTACACGAAATAGCTTAGGCAGTAAGTTGGATACTATGCAGATCGACTTTCATTGAACTTGAATCAGATCTAAGCAAAAGATGACATCAACTACCTAAGTTCAAGCTCTATATGGGTTAGGGAGACTATAATCCTTTGAGAGTGAATTGCTGTTGAGAGCCACTGGTTTGACTTGAACCAATTCTGCAATTGGCAAGTAAAACCCAGGTATCACTTAGATATTGAATATGTATATACGAATGTTGGCTATCTGGGACAGTGCTTGAACCAAGTCAGACATAACCAGGGCAGTCTATAAGACTTCCATCCCTGATAAAATTATTTGCCTGGCATAGGAGATTAAGAGTGTAACGACCGAATCTTGACCTTTATTGAGCTTTGAATTATAGTTAATTAAATGTGGATCACAAGTCAAGGACTTCAAGAATTTTTCGGTAGTTTTATGTAATTTTTGAGAGAAAGTGAGAATTTCTAAAAATTAGTTTTGATTTCAAAAGTTATATTTTATGGAAATTTGGCCCAAAAATATGTGGTTTAGTTGTGGGAAGTATTTCTGAATTTATAGAAAATTTTTCAGATTTGATTGAATTCATTTTGAAATTTTAATGATTAATTTATTATTATTTTATTCATATTTTGACCGAGTCAACGTGAAACCGGTCCAACCCGCGAGTCATACAGGTCCAACCACACACAGACCCAGTCCAACCCATATGAACCGGACCGGCTTCTTCTCCTCTCTTCTTTCTTCTTCCTTTGTTCGAGCATTTCACCGAGCACGTGGCGTGCTTGGGTGAAATGGACCCCACCGTCGGCGTTTTAGCCGGCCAATCGCCGTGGAACCGAGCCTAGCTGCCCCTAGGCTTGGCCGGAGTACACGTTGGCCAATGGGTGGCCGCCGTTTGGTCATGGCAAGCTGATTTTTCCTCATTAACCACGGCACCCCCTGTTTTTCGTTCAAACCGAACCCTCACTTTGAACGTCGATTTCTCCCAGCTCCGAACCCCGTTTGGGACGCTGTTGGTACTGCTGGAATCGTTGAAACTCCAGCTTCAAGTAGCCTCCGACCACCACCGCCGACTCCGCTTCCTCCACCACCGAGAAGCCCCGAAAATCAGCCCTGCATTTCGGCCTTGCTCTGTTTTTCGGGTAAGCTTTTTCAAGCTTCAAGTTGGCATATCTTCCAAACCTTCGATCTAGGGCTTGAACCAGCGTTTCAAACAGGTTTCTAAGCACCCATAAACCCTATATTTGACTATTAATTGGATTGATTTGGTCTAGTTTTGGTTGGGTTTCAATCGAGCTCCATTTGCCCCAAATTGCGCCGTTTGAAGCCCTAGGTTGAGCAATTAGCCAATCCAGAAACACCCATCGTTCAATAATGGTACTAATAGGTTTTTAGGAGTGTGGGAGTGAGGAATGAGTGTTTAATTTGACTGATTTGGTTTAGGTTTCATGGATTGAAGCTCGTTTGGTCTCGGCCCTTCCGTGAAACCCCAATCCGCGACTTCCTCGCCGTCGACGAGCCATATCTCCGTCCTCCGGCCATCTCAGCCGCCATGGTTGGTGTCAAAAGAATCGTGTGGACGTCCTCTACAAGACCCAATCGGCCTTGAGCTCCGATTCGGTCCGAGGAAGAAGAACCAAGGCCAAACCCGCGTGGCCCTTTCCCTGACCGGGTTCGCGACCCGGGTAGCTTAATCCGGGTCTGTTCGTGGGCTTCTCGCGTAATCGATCCCGTTTCGTTCGTCGCTTGTCTTCGTCACCCAGGACCTTGACTTGCCTCCTGGAGCCAAGAGGAGTCGCCGGAATCTTTGCCGGAGCTTCGCCGGAGTTTTGCTGGACCGACACTGGAAAATCGTTGAAGCCGTTTTTGGACTCCTCTGAGGTTGGGCCATCTAATTGTGCAATCGGATTGGAGATTGAAGGTTTATGTCGAGCTCAAGCGCGATGGAAACCTTATAAACCGCGTCGCCTTCAATCACGCGAATAAAAACAGTGAGTAGACCTTCTAAAACTCAATTAGTCATGCTATTTGCCTTAGTAAATCTATTAGGCTGATTATGTGATTCTATGATGTGATTGGGTGAAGTTGGATAGTTATGGACTTTGGTGTTGGATATCAAAATTGAATAGTGCAATAGAATGAGACATTGGGATTTGTTTATAATTAGATTTCGAGGAAGTCCAATTGGAGGTTTATCGAGCGATATTTAAGTGAGGTTGAATTGCGATATGATGTTGAGGCAGGAAGGTTGGTTAGGGTCTCAGTTTGATTGTGGACGGCCTCAAACTATTGATTGCACACTTTATTTAATTATTTATTTGTTTGCGCAATTTATATAATTATTGAGTTGTTTGCGTAATTTATTAAAGTATTGATTTATGGTGTAATTTATTTAATTATTGCAATAAGACTTGATTGGGCTTAATGCGAGGGTATTATGGACCGGTAGGCTCTTGGATGAGTTTTGCATGGAGGAGAGAGAGAGAGAGAGAGAGAGAGAGAGAGAGAGAGAGAGAGAGAGTTTAGAGGAAGACAAGTACGATAGAAGAAGGTGAGGAAGGATTAGGTGTTAGGAGACTGAGGAGACGCAAGATGTGATTTGGGACCCTAGGCCGGTGGTAGGCCTAGTTTTGGGTTAGAGGGCCGGCTCACTGAGATATCCCCACATCTCACCCCCAACACCCCTTTCAGGAATTAAATCATGGATTGGGACGAGGAAGCATCTAGCAGGAATCGACAGAGAAGGAAGCGATCGCGAAGGAGCCAATAGAGGTGGAACTGAAGCCAGATAAGGAGAAGTCGGGGAAATGGAATGATTTGTAATCTAAACACAAATGTAATATTATTTGGAGAGTTGTAAATTATATTAATTTATCTGACTTCTGTTTGTATTTGATTCTGATTATTAAGGAGACCAATGACCTGCCTAGGCCATTGCAAATATGTAAGCAAAGGAGAAAAGAAAAATCGGGGTTTGCCGCGCAGTCGTGAGGCGGGGCGTGACGAGAGGTAAATTACCGGCCAGTCTATCCCACACATATTGTACGAACGTCAATTCAATCTCAAAATTTTCCAATTTCGTCAATGTAACTTAAACATTTGTGCCAAATTTCAATGTAAGCCTTTTGTTAAGCATTTTGGCCACTTGCTACTAAAGTTCGCTGATGTGGTGATGCTCAAATTGTCCATGTCAACATGCAATGTAGGCCGGAGTGGATGCTATATTTGTAATATTCGATAGTTATTGGTAAAAAAGATTACAATATATTTTGTGCAAAGATTTATATTTACATTTGCAAAATAATTTTTTTTACTGAATTGACATATATGCAATTAGCCTAAGATTTGTGTTATTATCCCGGATGAAGAGATATATTGAATAGCACCCCGTCAAGTCCTATTGATTCATGATTAAGGGAAGTATCTGTTGGGGCTGGCAATTCATGTTTGTCCGTCATGTTTGTGACATTGTCCATGTCATCTCGTGTCATTGTAAAATTGTTTCAACATAATAACAAAGTGATCTGTTACAAAAATTGAGTGAAAACTTGTAATTCATGTAGGTGGGCACCCTCCGTGCAGCGCATGCCAATCAGAGAGGGAGAGAGAGAAAGAGTCAAAAGTCAATAGGGGCTGGCGAGAAAATATTAGGTGCAATTGTGATGTCACCTCATTTATGCAATAATCTATTCGGTGAATGACAAGTTTAGGACCACCCAAAACAAATTTTACGGTTTAGTCGGGGGGATTCCCGAGGCCCACGGGCCACAAATCTAAACCAGGAATTATAAATACTAAACCCTGAATTTGATCAAAATCGGGTCGTTAAAGAAATTTTCCTTTTTAACTTTCGACTATGGATCCGATTAGCGAGCTATTATAAATATACACATCATAATATGTTTAATTTGGGTTAAGTAGCTACGAGTAATTTTAAAATGTAGATTTCACCAATTAGTGATTTCAAAATTTTCCTTTTCCTTTCTTTTTCTTTTCGTTTTTTTTTTTCATTTTACATAAAAGGAGTTCATGCTTGCTTAGATATACTATATAATATGTGTAACAATCAAACTCTCGTGTTCATCTTCAAAATTTCGCAAACACCCTAGCATCAATCTTTCCTAACGACAATGACTGGCAAGTATCTGGTCAACCTACGCTCTCAATAATCATGTTTAACTACGATCATTGTCGTAAGGATGAATTTATATAACGCACAACATCATATATTTAACTAAGTGTGTAAGAGAGAAGGAAAGCTCTACGGCTTTGAGCTTATAATTGAGTTGGCAAGGGTTAGGAGTTAATTCAAAAAAAATCTTTTGATAATCCATCAATTACTTAAGAAGTCTGCCCAAGATTTTTTATGTTAGACGAGCGCGAGCAGTCTAGTATCTTGACCCGATCAACTGACAATTGATCCTCCATATGACGGATTTGAATCCCCCGACTCTCCGCCAATCCTTTAATCTCCCGATGATATTTTCTTCTCTTTTATTTTTTTTTTGTTTTCTTAACGTTTTCTTTTATTTTAGAGAACAAAGAAATCTAATTTGTCGTATCCGTTTATTTCATAAGGCATGAGACAAATTCTACGCCAAGCCAACATCACGGGATATTATTTTAGGAAAATATTGGATTTATTAAGACTGGTCTACGCAATTATTTTGTTAAAGGATCAGTCACAATGAAACATATCTCTTAATAAAAATAAGTTTTGTAGAACTAATCATTAGTAAATCTTGCAATCTGGTCAAGGATTTCGATTTTTCGTCATATAGTTCTGCTCTTCTCTCTCTCCTTTGGATAAATTTTCTTCACTTTGTCCACCAACACTACAAGTGAAATCCTACGGCATAAGCACGAACCATAACCTCTGCAAATTGCAATATGTAGCCTGAAAATCTCCTACTCTGCAACACGCAAAACCATTCAAGGCACCAAAACCGCCAAGCCATACCATGAACCATTCATCAACTGCTCTTTATATCCTCATTTCCCTGGCTGTTCTGATCCGAGCCTACCCATCCCATGCACAACACTGCTACAACACCACCGGAAACTTCACGTCGAACAGCGCCTACGCCAAGAATCGCGACGCCATCCTGAGCTCTCTTTCCCCCAACGTGGCTGCACATGAGGGGTTCTACGCCACGAGCACCGGAGAGAGCCCAGACACCATCTACGCCATCACTTTCTGCAGAGGGGACACTTCGGCAGATATCTGCGGGAGCTGCGTGAGCTCTGCAGTCCAAGATTTGTTCATGAAGTGCCCTAGACAGAAGGCGGCTTACTCCTGGGGAACCGGGGACCCGCCATGCTTTATCAGATACTCTGACACTCCGATCTATGGCATACTGCAAACACATCCTACCCTTCGGATTTACAACGTCGGCAACATCACCATGGACCAAGGCCAGTTCGATTCGATTTGGAGGAACTTGACGCAAAGATAGCCATTGAAGCCGCGAACGGCTCTTCAAAGCTCAAGTTTGCGACGGGCCAGGTCAAGTTGCCAGACGACAACACGGTGTACTCGTTGACACAGTGTAGTCCCGACTTGTCGCCGAACGATTGCGGAAGCTGCTTGTCTGAAGCCATTGATGATTATGATAAATGTTGCCGTGGAAAACAAGGCGGCGTTGTTTATAAGCCGAGCTGTATTTTCCGATGGGATTTGCACCCCTTTTTGGAGTCGAACCCCAGTCCGCCACCATCTTCTCTGCCACCTCCAGCTGCTCTGCCAGCTTCCGGTAGAAATATCGGCAAAGGTACGTTACCTTAAAGATTATGGAAAAAGTAAAGGTACGTTACCTTAAAGATTATGGAAAAAGTAACATTATGACTGAGACTATTCGGTTCTCTTTTTTTTAAACGATAATTCTAGAGTAGTTAGCGTTTGAAATTTTAGTTCTTGAAATTGCCCTTTAGATTTTAAACTTACTAGTTTGGGAAATTTCATTAAAGAAAACCTAGATTGCACTTCATATTTTTGAATTTTAACCCAAACTCTGAGATTTATATTAGAAACGTTCAAACTTTCTTTCTTGGTTTAAATATGGCAAACATCAATCTCACAACGGTGGGTACCACATGAATACTGCTGAACCGTTCTTAGTGCGACACGTGCACTTCACTAGATGAGGGAAGAAAAAGTCAGAAATGGGGGAAAAAAGAAATCCACAAATCTGCAGCAGTAATTGAAGCTTTTTCCCCTACCGGTAGATGGTAGGTATGATACATTTATAATAACGGAAATTAACAGTCAATAGGATTGTAAGAACAGCTGATACTTCGTAAAATGTGAACAAGAATCGCTAATTGCATAAAAGTGTCAATAAGTTACTAATGAGTTAATAAAAAATCCGAAAACTCGATAATTCATATTTGTATCAACAGTTTTCTAATACTCATAACTCTTTTAGAAATTTATTGGCAAGGTAAAAAAATTCTTTTTTTGTACAGAATAATAGAATCATCCTAATTTACGTGCTGGTTCATGCAATTTGTGCATTGCAAGGGTAGAGGTATGAGGACCTAAATGAAATTTGAAGTACAGAGTTTATATGGGCAGAGAAATGGCGAGTGGGTCTTGTTAAAAAAAATGCCTTCAAGGCACTGTTTAACAAGCCATTTAAAGCAAGTTTGGAGCATTCTACACACTATCTTTCTCCTTTTACTCGAAACGAAAGGTTAAGCTTGCAATGATTCTAGAAAAAGTGTTAAAGAAGTCATAAATTTATTATATTAATTTAGTCCTAAATTATATAAAAATATTAATTTAGTCTTAAATTTTGACTTGATGTGGATTCAATCATTTTGACTGTTTTTAGGCGGAAAATTATTGATGTGGACACATAACGGCTTATGTGGCATTACCGTCATCAATGTGAACAAATTTTAATAATAATTTAATAATAATTTTACATTTTTAAATTTTAATTTGATGTTTCTCTTTTTTTTTTAGCCTTTCTTCTTCCTTTGTCGGAGACCAGCCATCGCCCACAAGTGATAGTGAGCCATAAACCATGCTTAAGTGGGTAGTCCTCGCTTGGGGGAGGGTTGCCATCACCCATCACAGGCTCGGCTCGATGAGAGCTTCTATTCTTTAGCATCAACTAGGTGAGGGTTAGCCTTGTCTAATCTGGTGAGGTGAGCCCTTGTCAAGGCTCGCCCTTGCTCAAGTGAGCTCAATCATGATAAGCAGCGGTGACCCTTGCCCAGCAAGGCCAGTTCGCCCAAACATGGCCAGTGGTTGGCCATCACATGTGAGCAATGGTCAGCCACCAACAAAAAGAAGCAGAATGGCAAAAAAGAAGGAGAAAAAACACAGAAAAAGACGGAAACGATATTAAATTATTATTAAGTATATTCATATCAGCACTGGTGGTGTCGTGTAAACTGGCAAATGTCCACTCCAGCAATGTCTAGGCAAACCAATTGGAACGATTGAATTGGGATTAAATCAGAAGGTTTAGCGCTAAATTCATATATTTAAAAGGTTTATGACTAATTGGCACTAACGCAATAAGTTTAGGACTTTCAGAACACTTTTCCAGAGTGATCCCCATTAGGGTTATTGGCAACTCACTAATTTAGGGTTGCAATTGACTGATGGTTCTAAATATGTTGAGCAAAACGATTTTCTAATCAGGCATCTTGGCTGCAATCATCGTTTCTGTTGCCTTTTTCGTTATGCTTCTCTTCACTGGTTGTTGTTTCCTTCGGACGAGGCGAGCACAGAAGAAATATGAAGCAGTACAAGAAGATAGTGGTAAGACTGTCATTTTTTTTCAAAAGGACAAAAGCAAAATATTGAAACTTTCGATCAAGAAACTAAAGATTGTGAAGCTATGACCTAAAGACATGAAAAACAAGTCCAAACGACTTTTCTGTTCATTCGTGAAGGTGTAAGCGAAGTTGCATCCTTGAAGTCCTTGCAATTCGATTGGGATAGTTTACTTGCAGCGACGAACAATTTTTCTCAAGATAACAAGCTTGGCGAAGGTGGATTTGGGGAGGTTTACCAGGTACGTTAGTGATTGCCAACGTCATAAGATGCTTTCAGAATTTGCTTGATGATCGGTTTGGTTTTACTTATGTATATTGGCAACTAAACCATCATGGAATCAATGCCATGTCATGAAGTTTCAGCTCATTTAAATCGAAATGGACTTCAAACGGGCTATATTATGCTCTTTTTCTGAAGAATATTAAGAATAAAGTTTAAAATTTTGACTTTCTAGCCATAAGAATGACTTGTGTGTTGATGTCATAAAAGCATGACAAAGTACTGAATAATTTTGAATCTTTGGGGACTCAATTGAAATCAAAATATGTTTTAATAGATAACGTCGCATATTGATTACAACTTCAGAAAGTCGTTACCCTAAAAATTTTAATAAAGAAAAACAAAAAGAAGTGAAGAGTTCTTGAGGTTGTCACCTTCCACAAATTTTTTCAGGGTAGGTTTCCCAATGGACGAGAAATAGCTGTGAAGAGGCTGTCTCAAAGCTCAGGGCAAGATGTCGAAGAATTTAAGAACGAGATTTTGTTGGTGGCGAAGCTTCAACACCGGAATCTAACGAGATTGCTCGGATTTTGCGTGGAAGGAGGGGAAAAGCTACTCGTATACGAGTTTGTTCCCAACAGGAGTCTCGGCTACTTTGTGTTCGGTTTGCTCCACTTCACTTGCTTTAAGTTTGTCCCTTATGTTAAACAATCATATGCTCGTTTACTAGACCATATATAACATTTTGAATCTAACTCCTAAGCTTCCTAGATTATTCTTACTCTTGCTTACATCCATAAATCACTTCATAGACCCTGAGAAAAGCAAGCAATTGGACTGGCCAAGACGTTACAAGATAATATTAGGCATTGCACGAGGGATGCTCTATCTTCATGAAGATTCTCGACTTCAAGTCATTCACCGAGATTTAAAAGCTAGCAACATCTTGCTGGACAATGATATGAATCCAAAGATTTCGGATTTTGGCATGGCGAGAATTTTTGGAGTCGATCAAACTAATGCAAACACTAGAAGGATTGTAGGAACCTAGTAAGTTTTGCATTCTTCAAAGTTCACCATTAGGTAGCTTCTTGTTAAGAATTGAGACAGGATTAGCATAGATAAAGGGCATCCCAACAGTATGCTTCTGGTGGTGGTTTGCAGCGGTTACATGTCCCCGGAATATGCAATGCATGGACATTTCTCTCAAAAGTCCGATGTTTACAGCTTTGGCATCCTCCTCCTTAATATCATTTTCGGCAAGAGAAATAACTACTACTACCAATCTGATGGAGGCGAGAATCTCGCAAGCTTTGTAAGTTTTCTTATATGATTTAATTGTTCTCTGCGCTCTCAATCAACAGTCATGGTACATCGGTTCACTGGTTGTGTCCAATTGAGCTGCTCCAGGCTTGGAAACTTTGGAGAGACAATGCGCCTCTGGAATTGTTGGACCCGGCAGTGGGAGAATCTTATTCTAGAAGCGAAGTCGTCAGATGCATACATATCAGCTTACTGTGTGTTCAGGAAGATCCGGCTAATAGACCGACCATGGCGAAAATTGTTCTCGCACTGAGCAGCCAAACTATCAGTCTGCCATTGCCACGAGAACCGGCCTTTTTTCCCCGAAGCCAGACAGAACCACCAATTAACATCCTAGGGGATGGCCAGGGGCCTGATCAATTTACGAGTGGGTCTGTGCCTTCATCGACCAATGGAGTGTCGATTACAGAAGTCTATCCTCGATGAAGCTCATGGACATCTATTCATGGCGTAATTTCATTTGCTTCTAAAGGATATTTCGCATATGTCGTGCCCTGAGGTACTATTTAGTATTATGTCAACTGATAGTAATTTGGTGGTTTCTTTGCTTTCTAGTAAAGGAGCTAGCCATTTCTAGTTGGATTGACTATTAGCTTTTACTTCCATTTACCATCGATTTTTTATCGACTAATCCTTTTTGTATTTAAATGAGGGAAGAGTAAAATGTTTTGGCACTTTCTCATGGGCCATGTATTCAAATAATTTTGAACAATTTTTTCTGACATCGGCAAAGTGGGAGGGACAGAAGAGCAAGGGGCATTTCTTTAATGGCCATTAAAGCGAAACTATAACACCTATTATGGCTATTCCATTGTTGGGAGCAAAAATTGTGAAGGCAATGACCTTATTCTATAGGTCCATAATGTAATAGCCATCACCGAGACCAAACTCATTAGTTTTCGCGAAATCAGTACGCCTCAAATCTCATTCTGCAATCGTTAAGTTGAAGTTGGGTCCCAATTGCATTACATTCCGAAAGGAGCGTGTCACCAGCATGTTCCAAGCAGCTAGGACAATCGCAATCCAGAAGGTCTCCATTGCAAGCCGACTGAAGAAGCTGCTGTGGCCACAGTAGTTGTTCAGAATCCGCCGGATTGATTCGTATATCTCGGAGAAGTCCACATCCACAACAAATACAAATCATCCCCTTCACTGTGCTGGCCCCCTTTTCAAATTTGCTGCAGCGCAGTCTCGTCATGCATGCCTCTCATGATCTGGCACATGCAATATAGTCCAACCATGACCGCTACTACTCTATCAAAAGCAGCCATATATGCTTACGCTCGTTTGCGATATGAATTCTATCCTTTGATTCGTGTTTGCTTTCTTCACCTCACAATTACTGGGCATCCGGGAGCTTTTACAGGATTATTGCCATGCCTTTCCACATCTTTACTGTGAACAACAAGTTTCGTATCTTGAGAAACATTTTACACTCATGATAAGATATTTGTCCTTTCTTTCTGTTCTGTCCTCCAATTCACTAAATGGTGCTTGAGTTTGTTGCACTCAGTGATAAGGACCGCTCAAACAAGAGACAACTAGGGAAGTAAGTCACATGAATGCAGGGTAAACCTTTCATGCTCTCGAAGATACTTTTTGCTCGACCCGAAAAGTGGTTTCCTAATCTAAAGTAGCGAGAGTTTTCTCGCTGGCTTGCTTTTTTTCTTTTTGAATATTTTCTAGGAGGCACAAATGCAAAGACTTGTTTATATAAAACCTCGTGAATACTTTGCAAGTCTCATGAACTAATTAAGTATAGGCATGAGCACAGTATGGTTTGTTGCGGTTTTGGAGGGACAATTACCGATTCAGTCCTAAACCTTTTGCTACTTTGCCGGTTCAGTCATAAACCTTTTTTCTATGCCAAATAAGTCCTAAATCTTTTGCAACTTTGCCAATTAAGTCATTCCGGTAGATTTTGGCTGGAAAATGCCTACGTGGCGACGACGTGGCGCGCCGGACCTCACCGGTGATGACGTGACGACCACGTGGCGATGACTGGACCCAAAAAAAAATTTCTTTCTTTTTTTCCTTGTTTTTCTTAGAAAAAAAGGAGGCCGGTGAGCTCCGGCGGCCGGCGGAGCTCATCGGCCACTCCAAAGGGCGGCCTGGCCCTCACCGGCTACCGGCGAGGGTAGGGGTGGCCGCTGCCGACCTCGCGGGTGGCCGGCGAGGGTTGGGCTAGCTTGCCCAGATCTGCAACTGCAGCAGATCTGGACTTGGCCTCCTTGACGGCCTGCGAGAGTGGGAAATGGGTACTCTTAGATGGCTGTCGAGTTGTTAAGGTTTTGAGGACTAATGGAGTGTTCACTTCAGAGTTAATGTCTTGGTCTTCCATCAAGAGACGGTAGGATGAGTTCTGGTTCTTCTCAATGTCTTCTTCTGCCGCAGATATGGGCGAGCTCATCCCGCTCAGATCTGGGATGGGCGAGCTCGCCCGGCCCTTGCCGGTGGTCGGCGAGGGCGGCTGCGGTCACCCCTGCACTCGCCCGTGGCTGATGAGGGCTGGGCCGCCTTTTGGAGTGGCCGGTGAGCTCCGCCGGCCACCGAAGCTCGCCGGCCTCCTTTTTTTCTAAGAAAAACAAGGAAAAAAGGAAAGAATTTTTTTTTGGATCCGGTCATCGCCACGTCATCACTTGTGAGGTCCGGCGCGCCACGTAGGCATTTCCCGCCAAAATCCGCTGTAAGGACTTAATCGGCAAAGTTGCAAAATGTTTAGGACTTATTTGGCATAGAAAAAGGTTTAGGACTGAATCGGCAAAGTAGCAAAAGGTTTAGAACTGAATCGGCAATTGCCCCCGGTTTTGGATGTCAAGCCAAACCACATCACCTAAATACAATTTTAAAAAAAGAGAGGGTGAAACCAAACCACACCATATTATAGTTAAGAACCATCCAACTACTTTTACGGTCTAGTGAGATTTGAAATCGAACCATCTCTTCAGTTTTTGTAACTTCATGAGATTAAACTCACTAAACTAAACTTTCTAGAAGCATTAATTCCAAATAAAAAGACTAATTCATTCATAAACGGTTAAAAAAGAAGAAGACAGTTATGGAAATGTGAAGCACCAGAGGCGCTACAAGAAAAACAGCCTGGGGCGACACAATATATTGCGACCAAAAAAAGCTTTTGTTGCCTCTGGCTATCCAAATGCGACTAATAGTGACGAAATCATAACTTGTTTTCCTTTTATATTGTCGCCCTAGGGTGAACCAGTCATACCCTAGGCGATAAAAACGACCTTTTTTCTCACTTATGTAACATTTAAGAATTAAAAGTTTGCCGCTATTAATTGAAGATGGGCCTTTGTTATATCTACGGCAGTAAATATGAAATTTTCTCGCTTTCGGTCTAATCAAAGGTGACAATAATACGATGAACTAAGCCGCAAACATCAGATTTTTGTTGCCTTTTGGTCAGACCAAAGGCCACAAACTATAGGTTCCATAGCCTTAGATATACTGATAATTCTGTCATCTTAGAGCGCGTCATTCTGTTTTTTTGACACAATTTATGACCAGAAATTTATGTTATGAGTTTTGAGCAGAAAAATGCGTTTAACAATGATAAAAAATTTCTTAGAAAAATGCGTTTAATAATGATAAAAAAAATTCTTACTTTTGAAACAAAATTTCGTTTGATAGGCCTTCTAAATATCTATTTCTATCATCGGCTGACCGACCACCTACCCGCCGATAGTTGGCCACGGTTGCCGAGTACGAGTGATGAGAACATATTTTATTCTTCTTTCTATTCTAGAAATAGAGTAGTTAATGCAAAACTGATTCTCCTTTCTTACATAATGACACCATAATTAAGAGAATTTTCACGTTCTTTTTGCCAGCATATTAATGTTTGAACACTTTATTTAACTGTCTTTTCATTATTTTTCCCCCAACTAAATTTTGAAGAACACTTGGCCTTTCTAAGATGAGAAATATTTTGGGATTCTAAGAAAAACATAGGCTTTATCCGCTAGTCTACGTATGCATACATACACGCACGCAATACTTTAACGCATGCAAAGCCAATCTCACGCACGTTAATGTACCCAATATGTTCCTTTGTTAACGTTTATTAATTAAAAATTCCACTTGTTTCATGAAAAATGAGATATTTTTTGGAAAAATATTTTTGGAGAAGTCATTGTCCAGTGAAATGGAAAATATTTCCGATGTTTGACTAAGACCCGAATATAAGTTGGAAATTTACTTTCGTTGCTTGGTCAGGAAAATCTCATTAGGCCACAAATTCCCGACATAAATATTGATCGTCTTATGTGGTATGACCACACTAACGTAGATAATTTTTATAAAATTTTCAAAACAAATTATTTTATTTTTTCATTTCGCTTGGCTAAAGACAAGCAAAAAGTGAGGACTGACCTCGTAGAGCCTTGGTGAATGTCTAGTGATTTTTAGCTACATTGCATATGGGCAGGGCAAGCTCAAGCCATGCTAGGACTGGTCGAGCTTAGCGACACTTGAGCCTTTTGGATCTTGATGAGGCCGAGCTGGAGGTAAGGTCTGGTCAACGTGAGGTTGAGGTGAGCTTAGTCCCATCGAATATGGTGAGGGGGAGCCTTGCTCGAGGTTAATGATGCTTGAGCTAACTGAGACCAAGCGAGGCTCAAACTCAACCTCACCATAGACTTGAGTAAGGTACCACCTCACTGGATTTGGTAAGGTTGAGCTCATCAAAATCTAGAGCTCAAGCCTCACTTGCCTTGAGTAAACTCGTCTCTTACTTGTGGTCAATCACTGGCCACCATGGCCACTGATGGGCAAGCTAGAATGAAAAAGGAAAAAATAATAAAAAACTTAAATTTTTTAAAAATAAAAAATAATTAGATACTTTAATATTTTAAAATAATTAAATTTATTTTTTTAAATAATTTTATAAGAATAAATGTGTCATTAACATAGGTCCAGAGCTCAAGTGCCAAGAACCCGCACATAGTCTTTATAGACTCCACCTAATGCTAGGGACCAGAGCTCAAGCATTTAACACAACCTTTATGAACCCAAGCTTAGGTGTCGAGGTAATTGGCACAAGCACTAGGGGTTTGAGCTTGGCCTTGATGGGCCTACACATGGGCATTAGGGCCCAAGCTTGGGCTTGGGCACCTAAGTCTTAAGCTTAACCTTGATGAACTCGAGTTTAGCCACCAGAAACCTAGTCTTGAACGCTAAGATATGAGAACCAATGTTAGAGTTTTATGCCCATGCATAGAGTTTCAGATTAAAGTCTTAATATCTAGTCATATTCTGGAAAAACATTTAAAGGAATTTTTTTCTAAATTTAAGTTTTTAAGGAAAAATATTTTTCGTTACTAAAAGTAATTTTCCGTTAATTCATTTTTCTAAGCAAACCAAACACTAGAAAAATGAAGGAAATATTGTTCCCAAAGAAGCAGAACATAAGTCATTCTAAAGGTTAGATTGGAATTGATCAGGGTGAAACTGCGAGAAGATAAAATTGAAAGACAAATAAAAGACATCAAAAAATAGAAGTTGAGGATTTACAATAATGATATCGTCCTAAATTATGCAATAAATCAAAGTTTCAATGTAAAAGCCATATCGTTCATCTTAACTGGACCCAAGCAAAGCTAGCGTAGTAAAAACTTTTTTTTTCTTACAAAAATGATAGCACCAGCCAAAATGTAAAATTCAAAAAGGAAAATTCCTGAAGAAGGCATTAAAGTCTCAATTATTGAAAGGAACTTCTCCACTAAGATTTTGCGCAGAGTACGCTGCATCTTTATATATAAATACAATCAAAGCGACCTTCAGAATTCCCACAAGCCACAGAACAGACTCACTCAAAGAAAAGAAACTTAAAAGATGGAGCAGCACTTTGATCTTCTCTCGCAAGTTAAATGATGACGTGTCATTTCGGTCAGAGTGGTGTTCTTGTGTCATGTTGGAATTGTCACCTCTGGTATCTATTAATGCCACGGGTGTAGCCAAAAATTTGCCTGATCACCACCGGTGAAGATAGAAGAGACCATTTGCCAAAATAGACTGAAAACAGAGGAAATGCGGGAGATTTGGTAAGCAAATATGGATATGTGATCATACTTCAAAAATTTGCCTTATCACTGGGGAATGTTACATATTTACCTAGTCCCACATTGCCTAGGGAGTAAGCCTTGGGATGGCTTATATGTGGGAGGTCCATCCTTAACCATCAACAACGCGTTTTTCCAGATTGAACACTAGTGAGTTGCTGCCGAGGGCCTTGAGGATGGTGGATCCGAGGAAAAACAAAGCCGTGATGTCGAGGCCGTAGCTGGGATGGCAGTGTGTCCGCGTGAGTGCGGTAGGGCCAAAGCGGATAATATTGTTGGTAGTGGGGATGATGATGACGTTACAATAATACTTTCAAGCCTAGTTTCACTATCTTCATATTTATTTACGGTTGACATGTTACCATACCTCAAGGAAATCAATCAAAGAGCTTGTCAGCATGAAATAATTCTTCAAAACAAGATATATCATCACAATGTCACAACACACCACAACAATGACTTGTTCACTCTTATCATCAAATTTAACTAAAATGAGTATAAAGAAACATTAACCTATTAAGTCAATAGTATAAAGTAAATCAACCTAAGTTAGCTTCTAAAGTATTTACTTACCTTGAAATAGACTCGAAGACTCAAAGCTTTAGTCACCTTTTAACAACAAAATAAAATAAAATAATTAACAATTCTTGTCTTTGAAACAAAAAAAAAACTCATTGGTGGAAATTATTGAAAGTGCCTACAACTCATCAAGTCGGTACTCCATTCTATCCAGATTTACTAGTCTAGTGTTTTCATATTGCCTATATCAGTACGAGAAAAAAATTAGCAAGTAATAAGACAATTTCTATGGAAAGGTCCTGATCTTGGGACCGGTTGGGCCAAGGTGTCTTGGAGTGATGCGTGTTTTCCAAAGGAAGAAAGGGGACTAGGTATTAGGCGACTGAAGGAGAGCAACAAAGCTGCTATGCTGAAACATATACGGATTCTGTTTGCGGATAAAGAATCTTTATGGTGTAAATGGATACATTCCGTATAAAAAAAAAGTAACTTCTGGATTCTTCGAAAACCTACTTGTTGCTCGTGGTGGTGGAAGAAAATTCTGGACTTGCGTCAGCAATTTAGGACCTTATTCCATTGCATATTGGAAGTGGAGAGCCGGTCTCCTTATGGTTCGACCATTGGCATCCCAGGGGTCCATTAAACCTCTTTTTCTCTGATTGTGATATCATTCATGTTTGTCCAGGGAAGCTAAGGTGGCTAACCTATTTATGGCGTCGACTAGGTTGTCATTGCTGGACATGTTGGAATCCTGGGGAGATTCGTTCCCATTTCTATCTTATTCCTTGGATGCCTTCCAGTGGCTTGGTCACTCTTCTGGTGCTTTTTCAGCTGTGTCAGCTTGGAGTATTGTCAGGCCAAGAGGTCATGTTGTGCGATGGCATAAATTTATCTAAAATAGGATGATAATCTCTTGTTACCAATTTCACTTATGGCTGATGACTCGAAATAAACTACTGACCTAGGTATTCCTACTCGCTTGTCGTCATATCATGGATGCCAAGTGCATTTTTTACAATCATAAGCCAGATTCGATGGACCATTTATTTTTTGGTTGTGAAATTACATCTCAGCTGGCGCATTTTTGGGTAGGGAGATGTAACTTACCTTGGCGTAGTGGCTCATGAGGCAATCCCTAGATTGGGCTTATGGTTATTTACATGGACATTGCTTCCATCACAACATTTCTAGATTCTCTTTGGTGCACTTTGCCACATCATATGGATGACTAGGAATAATGCGTTGTTTCGAAGTCAAGCTGCTATTCTCCCTACAATGAAGCTGAAGATTGAGAAGATGGTCAAGGATAAGGCGAGAACCTTTCATCATATACCAGATTCTCCAACGAATAAAAGGTTACATCGATGTTCAGACCTTAATCCTGATATTTTTATGCCTTAGGTATCCTTTGTTGGTTGGTTCACATGTAAGTTGACTTCGAGTTACTTTATATGTATGCCGAAATTGGCATTTTCCTTACTTATCATTTTGAGATCTTGGCACCCTTTTTCTCATAGTTATTTATTGTGAATGAAAGCTTCTGTGGTGCCAAGACAGCTCGCATTTTACATTTCCAATAAAAGTCAATACAAACACTTATCTTACAAAAAGAGACACGTAATTTAATATTTATTTATTTCAACAAACCTTTTAGTGTTCTGGTACCATGTGTTGGGGAATGATAAATGTCACGCCCCGCTCCCGAGCGTGCGGCAGTCCTTGATCTGCCTCTTCTTTGCGGCCATTGAGTAGCGACGTCCCAGGCTGGTCGCTGGCCTTCAAGTCTTTAACGGAAGCATAATTCCTCACACCATCAACTCCTACCAGAACTCGTCCGCAAGATTCGATCTCCAATCATGTACCTGAAAAATGGTTACCACGACGGGTTAAGATAAAATCTCAGTAAGTCTAATCCTATGCCGAAATTAGGAACGCCATCGCGATAGGGTCCCTGCTTCCACTCTCGGCACTACCCCAACCACTAACCTGACTTGTCTCATCTCCAAAGTGCTAATTCCTTCAAAGATCCCATCCTCATCGCATAGCCAATCTAGAATCTATCTCTAATGCTAACGGAACTTCTCAGTGGTCTACCCCCCTATGCCTGAACCAAGAATGCTACCATCTGAGGTCCTTACTCATGTATCTCTCATCAATCGTCACCACCAGTCGAACTCCTTTCGATTAAACCCATGTACAACTAAATCAATTTTGTCTCTCTCTCTAATAACAACTTCATATTTTCTATGAGTCAACTAGTTCGTAACTGGGACTTGGCACTAAGCCCGGACCAAAGAACGCGTTAGGATTAACCAACATAAGGCTATAGCTCACTAAATAAGTAAAAAGCACATCTGAATAATGAAATTACTAACCAAGTAAATAAATTACTCATTAAATAAATAAAACACTAATTGAATAAATAAATTACTCATTAAATAAATAAATTACTAATTGAGTAAATAAATTGCTAATTGAATAAATAAATTACTAAACAAACAAATAAATAAATTGCGCAATTAGCCAAATGAAGCCGTCCACAACCGGCTTGGGACCCTAACTAAATTTCTCGGATTAAACCGAATTCATCAAGGTGCCAGGGTCACTGACCACGCTGGTTTATTCCAACCATCATGCCCACTCGTCAATTCGACGTCGATACCAATTTTTAGGTTCCATCGACTTTCACCATTGATTAGGGTCCACTGGCCTCTAAGGCAAACCGGGGTCAACAACCACGCCGGTCAACTCATCCGTATTAATGACCAATCACGATCATTCGTGACTAATTGCGCATTCAATGACATTGAATAAATCAACACAATATGGCATAATAAATTTTATGACAATTTCCCAAAATTTCTAAAGGTCAACCACTCAGGCCTACTAATCAGGGATTCGCCCGGGTCCCTAAGTCGAAGCAGGAAATCCTCTGCTCGACAAACTACAGGCACCATCACCATAATTTCTAGCCGTATGCCCAGCCGCACAATTTCCACAATCCCGCTAAAATATTCCAAAATACCTAAATAGCTCCTCATCAAGCGAAATTCGAGCCGAACTCTTAATGGCGCAAATTGTTAATCCAACCCTTCCTAGCTGAGTATCAAATCCAATTGCAGCCAACAAATCTCAATTCTGCCCTCAAACTTCCGAATTTACGATTTTGCCCCTAAAGCTCTAATTTGGTCCTAAATGACCAAAATTAGTAATTTACCTCCACAATCGTAAAATCTATCGCATAACCGTCACTAGCTACTAACTAAGGCAACTAACATAACTAAGTTACCAACTTACCCTCTAAGTCACCAATTTTGCCAATTTACTCCTAATTGGCCAAAATTACCAAATCGCCCCTACTTCCTCCCAAAGTTGCCGATCAACTCATAATCCTCAAATTAACAACCAATCCACCTCAATCAAGCCTACAATCATCTACTAAAGCGGTGAACGGCCCTAATTAAGGGATAGGATGTCCACTCACTTGGTTTCCTCGCGAATAGGCGGCTCACGGCGAGCTCCGGCGAACTTCCGGCGAGACTCCAGTGGCCGGGGACGTTCCTTGGTGCTGCTGGGAGGTTGAGGGACTCACGAGTGGCTGTGGGTGGTGACGAAACGGCTCGGACATGCCTCAAAGGCGCGCGACCAGCAAGCCCTAAAATTGGGTTCGGCGAGCACTAGTTGGTTTAAGACCAAATTCGAGCAAATGGTGCCAAATTGGTGAACCAAACCTATTGGGCTTTGTAAAGAGGACTTACACGAGTCCAATGGTGGTGGCGGCGTCGCTTGAGGTGGCCGGAACGGCGAGTAATCGCCCGTTGAAGGTGCTGGCCGGAATCTGGGTTCAAGGGGGAGGGGTTGTGCTTTGGAGGTTGATTTCTCTCAAATGGCTCAACACCAAAGGCCGCAATCGGTGCCATTGTGTTCATAAGACTCTCCTCTATCAATTTGAGGTGGTGGGGTGGAGTGGGTGTCGCCGGAGAAGCCACGGTGGCCGGCGAACAGCAAGGGCGGCGGAAACAGGGCACTTGGCTGTTTTGGGGGTAGAATGGGTGATTTTAGACCAAATCAATCCCAACCAAAGCATGGATTAGGGTAAAGGAGTACCAACAAATCCAATGGAAGCAACGGAAAAGGCTTTAGATCGAAGGATTGGGAGAAATCGCGATTTGAAGCTCAGACCAAGAATCTGGAAATTCCAGAAAACAGTTCTGGGAAGGCTTCTTTGGGGGATTCCCGACGGCGAACCGGGTGGAATCATGAGAGGAGGTTGGTATCTATGGAAAGCTAGTTCTTCAAGGATTCCAACGCCACCAACGGCGCGTCAAACGGAGGTCGGAGCTGAAAGTTATGGGCTTCCAAAGATGGGGTGTCGCTCTGGTCCGAATCTGGAAAAACTCGAACCCAGAAAAAGTGTTCCGTGAGGGCTTCTTTCGGGGCCTATAAAATTAAATCTAGATGGAGTATTTGGGTGTGGTTGATCTCTTTGGAAACTAGATGTTACGAGGAAGACAATGGCGCAAACGGCACCCAAAACAGAGATCGGAGCAAGAAGTTATAGCTTGGTGAAAGAGGGCCGGTGAGCAGCAAAAACCGAAGAAGAAGATGAGGAAGAAGATGGTCGCGGGAGGGAAGGGAGAGAGAAAAGAGAGAGAGAGTGAGCTGATGGGATGGAGGCTGACCTGTGGGTCCCTCCATGTGTTATACCACCTACCACAAGAGAGAGAGAGAGAGAGATGGGGTGGAGTGCACGCAAGAGGGGAGAGGGAAAAGAAAGAAAAGAAAGAAAAGAGAGGGAGAGGAGAGAGAGAGTCGGCTGCACGTGGTGTTGGCCGGTCAATGGTCAACGTTGACCGGTCAACCCATTAAATAATAAAATATTAAAAATATTAAAAATTACAAAAATTACAAAAATTCCTAAAAATCCCAAAAATTATAAAAACCTCCCCAAACCTCAAATTCATGGTTTTTGGGGCTCAAAACGTGATTTATAAATTTTCGGGAGACCAAAACATGATTTTCGAAAATTTGAAATAGTCCGAAACGAGATTTTACGATTTAGTCCGGGGAGTTCTCGAGGCCAACGGGTCACAAACTAAACCCGTAAGTTCGCACAATTAAGCCTCGGAAAGGGGGTCGAAAGCGGGATGTTACAATAAACATGCCCGTGGCAACGGAAAATGGAAAATCTACTGCCAATTCATTTTTCTTTACCACAGGTACACAATATGGAAAAATAGTAACGTAGCAAGATTTAATAAGTTTTCCACATCGTTACTGTCTACCAACTTCCAAATGGAAAAAAAGAAGAAGTGGTATTTTTATATATGTAGCAACGGTAGTAACTGGCGACTTTCTTTCCCTTTAAAAAAACATCATGTCTTGCTTGGCAATCCAAAGAAAAAATTGTCACTTATAAAAGGAATAAAGTCATTACTTCGGTAACATAAATTCAGTTTTGCTTATGGGTAGCTGAGCAGACATGGCTTTGAAGACAGTTAATTCACGATGCACGCCACTTGCTCTCAATAACCGTACAACACTAGAACTCTTCCTTTTTTAAACATGGATTGATTGTCACACCCCAAATCCTATTGGAATAACGGCGATGACACGGCCGTCATTCTCTTCACTTGAAGGACGCAGCCTCAGACCATGCCTAAAAGAAATCAAACTCCCAAAAGTCTCCACCGGTAGCGCTTTCGTACTGACATGGAACCTGAAAATATTTGGGAAAGAAAAGGGGTGAGTAATCACAGCTTAGTGAGTAGTACATCTCTTCTAAGCAGATCGAGCACTCACTATGCATTTTACAAAATGATATCAAAATTCATTTATCTCAATTGTAGTTCAACACATATAAAATAAGTTTTAACACAATCATTTACATGTTAAATCAATAATATCATAACAAACAGGATCAATCTCATCAAAATCATATGCCAATGGTCCATTCCATCGGCCAATCTCAAATCACATCTCAATGGTCCATCCATTGATCAAACTCAATTCACATGTCAATGGTTCATCCCATCAACCAACCCGAATCGTATTGTCAATGGTTCATCCCATCGACCAAACTCGTGCTCAAGTGTCTAATCATGGTCATGAATCATGCTGCATGACTAGGCGATCAAGATTCCCCCCTTGGCTAGGTCTCCACCTACAATGCCGGTGGCTCAGCCCACAAGGATATCCTAAATAGTATGCGAATGCTCACAAAGCCTCACAATAGGCTCACGGTGATATCGAGCACCAACAAAACGCACAATAGAATCCTTCACCATTCACAAGCCAATTCGAAACCCATTCATAAAATAGTTTCACAAATCAAACATATAATTCTTCACAATCTGGCTCATTAGATAGAAATACATTTTCTCAAACCCTTTCCAAACACATTCCATAAATCAATTCGTAAATTCACACATGTATAAATCCCATCACAATAACTTTCTCAAATCATTTCTGAAATCATTCCATAAATCAAATAAATAATTTCACAACATCTTTCATAAAATATTATCAAATCATTCACAAATACTAAAAAGTTGTAATTGCTCGATCCAGATTTTTATGCAATATAAATGCTACTTTGTAACTCACAATATATCTAATTCCTATCGTTTTTCGAAATATGAGTTTGCAAACACAAAGAAGAGATGGCACCACTCACCTAGCAACTCCTACGACTCCACACAAACGTTACTCAAACGGTTTAACTCGTAATCCTATCAAATAAGCGATAATCAACTTTGAAATCTAGTAAAAGAATACTCTAATTAATTACTCGACTAATTAGACCCGTTGTCGATGAAACAACACTTATGAGCCAATTAAAAGGCTCATCCATAACGAAAATTACTATTATATATTGTACGCAACTTGCGCGCTCAGTCTATTTGTGTTATAACTTTCTCTACAGAACTCTGTTTCTAGTGATCTTATAATCAACGGAAAGCCCTTTCGACATATGATAAGATTCTTGAATTGGGCCACCCAAAATCCGACTGAAGACCAACAAAAACGGTCCACGAAGTTACTGTTTGTGCATTATTCACTGCACACGACGAACTTCAAAATTCCGTTTCGGATAAACCGTAAGCTCGAATTGAATTTTGCCAATTGCTATGGCTTCACGACACCCTAAAATACCATAACCCCATAATCTTTCACCCAAATAACCCTAAAATCAAGCTTTGCCACTCTAATTTCATGAAAATCCCAATTTAAACCCCAAATCCAAAATTTATTCCGATTAAACTGGCAAGGGGCGCGAATACTTACCAGGTACTGCGATTCGGAGCTGGATCAGCTTAATGAAGTCTTGGGCATAAGATTTTCTTTCCTTCTCCTTTTTTTCCTTCTCTCATTCTCTCTTCCTCCCTTTTCTCTCTTCTTTCTCTCTTTTTGTCTTTCTGTTCTTGTTTTGCCCCTTTAAACAGCAGCACCACCGCCTCTCCTTTCCCTTCTTTTTGACTTTTCAACCCACTTTCTTTCTTTCTTTTCTATATTCTTGTTCCTCGTCTCTTCTACAAGATTCTAGGCTTCTCTCCTTCTTTTTTTTCTTTGACTAGGTCAAATATTGAATGTTACATTGATGATATAAAAGAAGACGGGTCAACGTACCTCACTATCAATATTAAAACCCCCGCCATTGCTATATACCGAATTCGTAAATCGATTTAGTAACGTGATCTCTCGACGTAGTTTAGCTTTGCTATACAAAAAAACCCATGAAAAGATAGTGATGATTTCGATTCGCTGCTTGTCGTGCTCAACAAGGAAATGCGCGAAGCAGAAGTTCGATCCAAAAACGGAAAGTTACCGTCATCCGAGTCTCGTAAGAAGCCTCTTGCTAGGCAATGTCTTATCTGAGCTTGTTCCCTTGGGGGTCAGATCTGTTGCTAGACCCCCGGAATTTAGTAGTTAACCGGTGCATGTTGAACGGAGAAACTAGCAGGTGAGGAATAATTTTTAAATAAGAGGACGGAGAATTATACATACACCTCCCCAAGAAGTCAACTCAGTACGCAGGATCAGAAAGGGCCAAAGCTTACATGGATAGTATAATATCTGGCTGCTTTTGAAAGCCGCCAGCTTGACTTGTATAATTATAGGGTCGCAAGAACAAAGAACAAGTCATTTCATAGCCATATCCCGGTGTGATGTTGCCACTCGAACCAAGTCAGCCATTATAGGTTGAAACTGGTTTATTCTTCAACTTGAAACTTCTGGGAACCAACCTCGGTGAGAAATTAAGCCTTATAGCTTGGTTAACAAGCCTTGCTTCTGGAGCGATCCTGTGTGCATCCGCGTTGATTTCCTACGAAAACAGTTATCCTCTGGAGGCCAACATCATCTCTTTCAAATTCGACGGTACGCCTTGGTTCTTCCTATCTTTTAGTTTCTCTTATGAATGCGTACTTTTATTCCACGGTCATAGTGTTCCTGCTTCAAGCGCTTCACAGCAGAGCAGTTTTCAATATAACTGCATCAGAGCCACTTCTCCAGAACCAGACACTGTTGTCCCATAATCAAATCTTCGAGCTTGGGTTCTTCACACCTAATGGATCACAAAACCAATATGTTGGACTATGGCATAAGAACAAGGCCCCTTCCAAAGTTGTCTGGGTGGCCAATAGGGATCAGCCACTCGCAAATATGGATCGATCTGCAAGCTTGACGATAGGCAGTGATGGAAATCTGAAGCTTCTTGATGGACGACAAAGCTTGGTCTGGTCTACCAATGTCACGGTCAATTCAAATTATTCTGTAGCAACACTTTCGGACCAGGGAAATTTTGTCCTGCAGGATGGAAATTCAAATGAAATATGGGGAAGCTTTGATGAACCTACTGATACCCTTTTACCAAACATGAAGTTGGGAATAAATGTCAACACGGGAAAGAAAGCATACTTGGTTTCCTGGAAAAGCGAAGATGATCCCTCATTTGGAAGTTTTGTCCTAGGAATCACGCCAGAGACACCACCTCAGGTATTCGCTTGGGAGGGATCATCTCCTTATTGGAGAGGTGGGCAATGGGACAAGTCAACCTTTATCGGGGTACCTGATATGGATAACACATACATGAGCGGCTTTAGTCTTGAGCAGGATATTCAGCAGGGAACATCATATTTCACACTCAACAATTACAACAACTCTTTCTTGGCCTATATATCCGTCTCATCACCCGGATCAATAAAGCTAGTTATTTGGGATGACAGAACTGACAAGTGGTTGACAAATTGGGAGGTACCGACCACTCGCTGTGAACATTATGGAGCTTGTGGTCCTTTTGGTGTTTGCAATTCATTGAATTCGCCTGTATGTAGATGCTTAGATGGGTTTAAACCAAGGTCGAATGAAGAATGGAAAAGAGAAAACTGGACAGGAGGGTGCATCAGGGAAACCGAATTGAATTGTCAGAGAAACACAAGCACGTCTGCTCCAGTAACTGTAACAGAAGGCATGTTCTTGAAAATGAGCCAGATGAAATTGCCTGATTCCTCCAATTACTTCTTAAACGTAGCAGACACAGAAGAATGTCACAATTGGTGTCTTAGTAATTGTTCGTGCTTGGCCTATTCTTATGTGAAGACTATAGGATGTATGGTTTGGACGGAAGAGCTCATAGATATTGAACAATTCACCACAGGAGGGGAAGATCTGCTTATTCGCCTTGCGCACGCAGATAAAGGTACAAATGCTTATATTAAGAATAGTTCCATATAATATATCCGACATTTCTGGTAAATTTGTCTATGATTTCAGGTTTATCAAAACAAACAAAAGTAATCATCAGCCTCGGTACAATCTTTGGCATCATCTTGTGTGCTGCGTCCATATATGGTCTCTGTAAGTGGAGAGCTAACAAAAGAGGTATGAGTAATCCATATCATAAGACTTTTGCGTATTATATGCCCTGACATTAAAATTGGGATGCTCCTTTAAAAGAATCACTACTTTTCCGTCTCATATCCTCATTCCGGGGCGCCAGTTCTCCTGTTTCCCATAGTTGGCTTTATGTCAACTATATAATCGTTGAACAAATGAAGACCAGCCCAGTGTCTTCTAGATATCTAGTTTCACAGTCTAGAATCACATGAAAAAATGTTTAGTCTAGCGTGCCTATGGTTTGCTCAATCTGTTTAGATACAAAGCATGCTCACCCTGCTTACTTTACTCCGCAGGGAAATTTAAGATGACAAACCCAGCATTACTTTACTCCGGGGATACGCCCAATAGGTCAGAAGAAGTGCAGAATGCATGGACAGAGCAATGGAGGCAGGATAATGCATCAGAGTTGACATTTTTCAGTTTTGATAGCATATTACTTGCAACAAACAACTTTAATACAAGCGATAAACTCGGACAGGGAGGTTTCGGCCCTGTTTATAAGGTAAAGCCTTCTCTGAAGTATAATAAAATATGGGTCATCCATCGAAGCTGAAAGTCTAATGATTCTGTCAATTTGGAAGCAGGGAATCCTGAAGGATGGGAAGGAAATAGCCGTGAAAAGGCTTTCAAGCATCTCAGCACAAGGAGTGGAAGAGTTCAAGAATGAGATCCTTCTAATATCTAAACTTCAACACAGAAATCTGGTCAGGCTCCTGGGTTGCTGCACTGAAAGAGAGGAGAAGATCTTAGTATATGAATACTTGCCGAACAAGAGCTTGGACGCCTTTCTTTTTCGTTAGTTTCCCTCTCTAAAGAATGTCTTTCCACTTTCTTAATGGGAGAAACAGAATCTAGGACTCAAACTAGAATTTCGTTTTGTCTGCCACCTTGCTTAGATTCAAGAAAGAAGGCGGAACTGAGCTGGGACATACGTTTCCACATCATCCAGGGGGTTGCTAGAGGACTCTTGTACCTCCATCGTGATTCTTGTCTTAGGATTATTCATCGAGACTTAAAAGTGAGCAACATCCTCTTGAATGAAAAGATGGATCCAAAAATTTCCGATTTTGGGTTGGCAAGGATGTTTGAAGGGACTCAAGTCTTGGTAAATACACACAAAGTTGTCGGGACACTGTAAGTTTTCCGTCTTTCATAATTTAGACTATGACTCATCAGGCAAATTCTTATTTAGCTGGAACTCATAATGTCCACAAGATCAAGGGCACTATCTTAGGAAATCAATAGCAAAGCTGTGATATTGTAAATCTGTCGGCCTCAAATTCCTAAACTTTGTCCCATCTTAGTTAACTATTTTCTGACTTTTGAAGTGCATCCCATGAATCTTTGATTCAGGCCTCATAGCCTTATTATGATTATGACACCCTATGGGAGAGAATTTAACATGTTTGAATTATACAGCGGCTACATGTCTCCTGAGTATGCCATGGGAGGGATATTTTCTGAGAAGTCCGATGTTTATAGCTTCGGAGTGCTGCTCCTGGAGATTGTCAGCAGCAAAAAGAACACTGGCTTAGATTACATCGAACAGCATCTCAGTCTCCTCATTTATGTAAGCACAACATCTTCCTCACGAGTAATTTCTCTTATTTTTGACGATTGGTAATCCCTTCCTACTGCTAGTAAAATCTAACGACCGTACCTTTCTTACAGGCTTGGGAATTGTGGAGCGGAGGTAGAGCCTTGGACCTATTGGACGAGGCGATCGCGGATGCCTCTTCCCCGTTGGAGGCGATTCGATGCATTCAAGTAGGGCTTCTGTGCGTGCAGGACCATGCCATGGATCGGCCCAACATGTCGGAAGTGGTTCTGATGCTAAGCGGCGAGTCGGATCTTCCTCAGCCGAAAAAGCCTACATTTACCTTCCAAAGCTTGAAAACTCATGATATCCAGTCATCATCACAACAGGGTAGTTGGTCCACAAACGCTATCACTAACACAGACGTTGAAGGTAGATAATCCATGGCCATCTTCCGTAAATTACTATCTATTTGTAAAATAGAATCATCGGCGTCTGCATACTATTCAAAATGATGAATAGATAGTTTAGTTTTCGTGAGAGATTTGCCAGGAGAAAGACATAACAAGTGTCAAAAATTGTGGATAGCGCTCATTTTATTGCCAATAATTTTTTGGATCACATTTTATTGCCAATAGTTTTTCGGATCACTTAAATGTTATTTCTTTTAAAAGAATGACCACTAAATTATCAACTCCGACCTGAGTCGCTGAGAATATGATGTGCCCATTTTTTAATCAATTTCTCAGTCCTATGTTGCATGTTGGCGTGCTCAGTTAGTATACAGCCCCCAAATGACGTCATGCAGATAAGATGATAACTGATTATTTGAGTGCCAAAACTTATAAATAGGGACCCTTTGAGTGCTAGTTATTGTTACAAGTGATTAATTTCACAGCCAATCATTGATAAAAAAAATGATTACTTCAGGGCCGGTTGCTGTTAAAAAGTAATAACTTTAGTGTCAATCTCAAATAAAAAGTGATCATTGTGCAACGTGGTTTTGGATGTCCATGTGGACTGGATTATATATTTTTTTAAAACATCCTAAGTCGTGTTAAAATTTTAATTATAGTGTCACGCCCCGATTCTCGGGGACGTAGCCATCCCTTCAGGATCCAAGTTTTTCTTCAACTCCTGTCGTAAAACCGACTTCGACACCCAATGTAAACCTCAAGCGAGAACCAAGATAGAGGCTGAAAATACTTCATTACAAAAGACTTCATAACGAGTCTACAACATTCCCAAAATACAAAAGATCAGACCAGGAGGAAAGACACCAAAAGTCCTAAGGTTAGATCTCCGCTCAGCTGTACAATCAAAAGTCGCGGAAAAGTAAGAGGGGTGAGATAGCCTACGGTATAAGAACCGACTTCCCTTTCTCACGCGTCCTAAGGGCTCTGGGTCGATGATGGTCCCATCCTCTGAGTTGTCTTCCCCGTTCGGATCTTCGAAGCCTAACTCGTAGCCTCCCCATGGTACTTCGCACTGCTCCGAAAGGAATTCCATCCCGGTCTCCGAGAATCCCGAGTACTCCGTTACGTGTTGGTGCGGGTACCAGATATTCTTCGAAACACTCCAAATCCATCCGGTCTGACTCTGGGACTCCTCAATCAGCTCATTCTCCTTTACCTTTACATCGATTACATACCCTACGTCGCGAGGAGGGTCGGGGGCCGCTCCTATTCCCTCATAGAAGTCAGCCACCTCCTCATATGAATTATAGGGAACATCCGGCTCCAGATCCTCCTCCGGGTCCTCCTTCGGGTCCTCCTCTTCCTGAGGTACTAGCTCCAGCGCCTGTTCCTCCCAGTACGCCTCCACCAGACGTTCCTGCTCCTGCGGATCCTAGTGCTCCTCCTCGAGGGGTTCCTCCTCCGAAAGCTCCTCCTCCATGGGCTCTTCCTCCGAAAGTTCCTCCTCCCATAGCTCCTCTTCCTGGGGTCCTCCTCCACGAACTGGTCCTCCAAGTCGGAGAGTTCCGGCTCCGGGTTCATAGTGGGGTCCTGGGATGGTGGGGGGTGGTGGTGTGAGATACTTGGTATCCCAGTGAACAAACCTTAACCCTAGATTAGGAACACCCCTGCCCTAGGATCCCTAGGTCGTCCCTCCCAACTCTCAGTCTCTAATCAAAGGGTCAGGTGATCCTAGGTAAGAAACCGGGTTATAGTCTCGCATCCCCAAGGCCCTATAATCCCGCGCATGCTACTCACGACTAATCTAATCCAGAGACTACCCGTTACTAGGTTCCCAACTGAAAGAAGCTACCACGCTGGAGTCCAATATTCGAGCTTTAAGGGAGGAATTATGAGGCTAACGCTCTAAAGGCTGAATTTAAGTAAATAACTGCAGGACTACTTTAATCTAGTAGTTAAAATTATCTAGATAAATCATAACACTAATGAGCGAAATTAATTAAATAAGTTGCAACACGGTAAATCTAACAACTGAAATTAATTAAATAAATTGCAATACGACTAATCCAATAATTGAAATTAATTAAATAAATTACAATACAGCTAATCTAATAACTTAAATTAATTAAATAAATTGCAAGACGGCTAATCCAACAACTGAAATTAATTAAATAAATCGCAATACGACTAATCTAATAACTGAAATTAATTAAATAAATTGCAATACTACTTTAATCGAGTACTTCCAAGATCAACAGGAAGTACGAAGCCGACACCGTCACCATTTTGAGGTGCCTGAACCACGGCACTTCCTAGTAGAATTAATAGTACGAGGGTGCCCCTTGTGAAACGACGGGGAATGCCACCCCTAGACCAATACAGGTCGCTCTGTCCACTAAATGTAGCCAAACAGTCGATCAATTAATTAATCGAACAATCAATCAATTCAACAATTCAACGATCAATCACGAAAATCTAGGAATTTTAGCAATTCTAACCATCCTAGCCATTTCTACCCAATTTCTACTAAAACAGTAAATGCGCCTAATAAAGGTTTAGAACCCACTCACTTGTGAGTCTCTTGGCTAAATCCCTCCTGTAGCACTCCCCTTCCTGTAGGCCAAGAGAAAATAATTTCTCTCTTTCTTTTTTTTCCTCCTTCTTTTCCTTTTTCTTTTTCTCTTCTTCTCTGCGGGCCGCTCGGACTGGGCTGGGCTGCTGCTGGGCCCGCGGCTGGGCCTGGCTGGCTGGCTCCCGGGTCGGGCTGGCTGGGCCAAGCCGAGCCTGGCTACTGGGCTGGGCTGTTGGGCCTGGCTGGCTGGGCTCCGGCGCCAGTCTTCTTCTTCGGCGAACCCCGACTCCGGGTCGGGAAAACGGGTCACGAGCCGGGTCGTAGAGGCTTCTCGGGTTTGGCCGTCGCTCACCGTCCACCGGCCAATCCGAAGCTCGAGACTGGTCGGATCTTGAAGCTGCTTCTCCGGTGGTAGTGGCTTAAGCTGAGGGCCGGAGCTGAGAGAAATCCGACCATGAAGCCGGTGGCTTCGACTTTAGGGTTTCGGGAAAGAAATTAGGGCTTCGAGTTTCGATCTGTTGATTTCAAGCCAAATCGAGCAAAGAGAGGTTAGGGGTTTCACTCACCGATTCAGTGCGAGTCCAACGGTGCCAACGGTGAGGCGTGGGAGTGGCTGGAATGGCGGTGGCGACAACTAAGGCTCCGGCGAGCTAGGGTTTGAGCTCGTCTCAAACCCAGCCAATTTCTCGCAAACCTAGACCAAATCGAACCTAGCAAGAGCCAAAATTGGGGTTTAGAGACCCTTAGGAGTCGATTGGTGGGGTCGGTTTGAGCCCAAGTGCTCGAGGCTGAGAGATCTCACCGTTTGGAGGTTGCGGGTTTTTCTGGGAAACCCAGAAAAACTGAGCTGTGAAGCCCTCTTTCGGGGGCTGCCGGCGACAGCTCGGGCCAAACCGAAGGCGGCGGTGGGTGGTGCTGAACAGAGGGCGTTGCAGGCTCTCCAACGGCACCAACGGTGAGGGCAGAAGAGGTCTGAGTTGGGAATGGCGAGGGTCGAAAGTGGGGTGGAAGCTCGGTTTAACCGAGTGAGGGGGGGTTGAGGGTGAGCTGAAAATCAGCTCGCCGGCACAACGTGGAGGTCCCCCATTGGCTCCACATCACTCCGTCCATCACTCAAGGACGAGGGGTGGGTGGTGGCAGCAGTGAGGCGATCGTTGAGGCGACGGTTGCAACAGTTGATGGGCGCACATCAACTGTTCGAGGAAATGCTGCAGAGAAGGAGAGAGAAAGAGAAAGAGGAGAGAGGCGCGCGCGCGTGCCTCGCGCGTGCGGTCCAGTTCGACTCGGTCGGACCGCCGGCTGGCGCAGTGAGCTGGTCGGTTTGGAATTTTTAATTAAAATAACAATATTTTAATTTTCGAAAATTGGGAAATTACTTTAAAAATTTATAAAAATTCAGGAAAATTTCCTAAGATTTTCTAAAACTTCCAAATACTGAAATTTTGACATTTTGGGCCCAAATAACAATTTTAACCATCGATTACAATAATTCAAAAGTCTTTCACAATTTTCGCAAAACAAGAGGAAATTATTAAAATTTCCCGAAAATTCCCCCGAGGCCGTAAATGCGAACCGGGTCCAAAACGCAATCATTACATAAAGGTCACAAGATCAATTTTTCCGGAATTTCTATTAGGAAACACTTGAATGTTCTTTTTTTTTTCCTTTTTAATTTGACATTGAAGTGAGCCGATGGAAATTTTTGACAAGAAAATGATGACAATACGCCACTTTTGGTCATCTTCTCCAAATTTGCTATTGAAACAGCTACATGATTGAGCGGCTTTCGTTCGTAGCTGTCTAATAGGCTAATGGAATGGACTTTTTCGAATCGAAAACCTAAACATAACTTCAATTTCAGTAAGGATACACATGGGTAAATTCGCACATATAGTTCAAGCAGAAACACCCGATAAGCCCACTACTCCAATTCAAATGCATCGTCGCAATGAAAACACTTCAAAATCCTATTAAGATCATCATCAATAACTATGTTTAGAATTTTTCTAGAACCGTTTTTGCCACAAAGCCAGAAAAACAACAAGGATTGCTTCATTTCAATGTACCATCATGGCGGATGCACTATTCCTAAAATGCTAGGGTATGAATGAACCTTTGAAGACGCAGTCAGAGCCATTTTTCGATTTCACGATATCCGATTGACTTGATTTGGCGAATTAAAAGGTGTTCTCTCGACTGAATCTTCATTTGTTGCACCTTTGAAGGTGCAGCCAGAGCGATTCTACGATTTCACGATGTCCAATTGCGAATTGATTTGGCAAATTATTAGCCACATCAAAAGGTGTTCTCTCGACCGAAGCTCATCCGTTTCCGTCATAGCATAGCTCCTGGAGTAATATGCTTTAGAACCCAAACTATTTTGTACGTCTATCCATCCAGAGATCTAAACTCGCAATGAAAAACCAACAGAAACAAGAACATCTCTTTAGATACATCCCTTGACCAAATCCAAAACCGTCTCTTTTCTTCCCTACTGCGACATCATCACCACACAAACACCAACAAAAATAAGCAAACAAATCAAGCCAATATTTTCACATGTCATTCCGTTCTGTGCGTTCACCTAATGATCTCAGTTGCAAAGACAAAAGAAGAAAAACACCAACAATTACCATGTCGGCTGAATTTTTCCACTTTCACTTGCTCGCTCCTTGGTCAGAGATCAACTAGACCCCGGATAAAACATAGACGACACTTCCACGGGTGAGATCAACGGTGATTCCTCACACGATCAAAAGGAAAGCTACACAATTGATCGAGCAACATTGTCATGCCCCGATCTTCGAGCACGCGACGGTCGCTGCATTTCTTCTTCCTTTCTATGAGTGCGACATCCCAGGACTTGTCGCCGTCCTTCCAGTCTCCAACAGAAGTGCAAATCTTCGCCTTGTCAACTCCCACATAACTCGCCTCCAAAATTCAATCTCCAGTCATGTATCTGAAACATGGTTACCACAATGGGTTGAGATATAAATATCTTAGTGAGCCAATCTCCTAACCCAAAACTAGGTCTGCTAATTGCCCTAGGTCCCTAATCGCACGTCACATCTCCTTAGTCACTCTAGACATAATCCAATCTCACTCTTTATCCTATTGTACTTGCTCTCCTATAGTCTCTCTTTTCCGTGCTCAGCCTATCCACGAGTCCACCAGACCCTAGTTGCTAGTTGGCACTAAGCCCAATCAACTCACCAATCAATATTTATTGCAATGATTAAGTAAATTACCAACAATTAAATAAATTACACAAGTAAATCAATAATTAAATAAATAACGTATTCAATTAATAATTAAATAAATTACATAATAAATTCAATATTTAAATAAATTGTGCAATCAATAATTCAAGGCCGTCCACGACTAGCCTAAAACCATAACTAGCCTTCATGTCTTATCTCCACACCACAGTGCAATCTCCATTAATGGTCAACCCACTAGTCTCCAATTGGGCTTCCTTTGATATCCAATTTGTATCTCGGGCCCAATGGCCTTACATTCGATACATCTCTGACCCAATTGGTCTCGTACTCGCTCCATCACATCACACTTCCTTGGCTTCTAACACCCGACCATATCAGACCAATCTCATCCACTCACATCATAATCCATATAATATGCCATAATAATTCTACTAAGGCAATAAACATGCATAATTAAGTTTTAGGAAGTCTACTCACCTCAATTTGCGTCTTTAAGCGACTGGTGGCGGTTTGCAAATTTTCCTTATTTTCTTTCCTTTTTCTTTTCTTTCATTCCCTTTTCTTTTTTTATTTATTTCTCCTTTTTCCTGTTTCTTTCATTCTTTTCCTTTTTCTTTTCTTTTCTTTTTTTTTTCTTCTTGGGCCAAGTTGGGCTGACTAGGGCCCACCAAGTTTGGGCTCAAGCTTCAAAGGGGAGGCCCACGCTCAAGGCCCCTGTACTAGTGCCAGTGAGGGTTCCGGCGTGTCTCCGACGATCCTCCGGTGAGAGTCCGACAAGGGCGATTCTTGTCGGTGCTGACATGGCCAAGCGCTCGGGAGAGGTGGCAGAGGCAGGCGATGCTCCGACGAGGAAGTATAGAAGCCGCACTGCTGGTTCTCGGCGGATGGGGTTGAGTTCGGCTACTTGCGACCCGGTTCTCGTCGAGCCGCAGCAAGGGGTTGACGACGGAGGTCGAGGAACAATGAACAGCGGGGCGAGGCAACAAGTGGAGGCGGAGCAGAACGTGGTGGAAATAGAACGCAATCGACGAGGGATGAGCCAAGGTCACGAGTTCGGTCGGTTCGTGAAGGGCCGAGTTGCGTCGATTTCAAGGGGGCGACGTTCGGGCGGGCGCAGCGAGCAGGCACCGAGAATGGTGGCCAAGGCAATAGGCGGAGCGGCGAGCTAGGGTGGAGCTCTGGCGATAGACGACGTGGCACGAAGGACGAAAGGCCAGAAGCAGAAGCAACCATGGCAGCTCGTGCGGAGGAGGAAGAAAATAGACGAGGAAGAAGACCGAAGGAAGAGAGAGAGAGAGATGGGACGGGGGGTGGCGTGCGGCAAGGTGTGGCATGCAGCAGGAGGGAAAAATAAAGGAGTGGGAAAGAGAAAGTCCAAGAAAATTGGGGGGGGGTGTCAAAGGTAAACAAAGTGGGGCTGTTACAAAGATATTCCGAAAAGAATTAGGTTTCGCCTTTGGCAGAAATTTAGGGTTTCAGTGGGAAAAAACTGTCCTTTCTTGATGCTGGAACGTAGTAGAAAAATTGGTTAAACAGGAATTAGAATTGATAGAGGAACAATCGTTCTCTCAAGTGTGATTATAAAAATCAATATCTCAAAAGTGTAAAAAATAATAATCCTTGAAACCCTAAAACACCTTTTAATAGTGCTAAAATAACAAACCTAGTCAAAAAAAGAAATCTAGTAATAGTAAGAAACCTCGTGACAATAGGAAACTTAATTAGAATAGGAATCCTTATTACAATAGGAAACTAAATTAAAAATAGGAAACTAAATTTTAACTTAAAGAAATTACTCCAATCTTGATTGCATCATCCTCTACTGCTAGAAAAAAGATTCATCCTTGGATATATATCGTCATTATTGATATCAATCTCCTTAGGTGGCAACTAAAGTGGCATCTCCTTCGATATAATATCAACAAACTCTTCAAGCAAGGATTGAACTTGGATATGAATTTTAGAACTGTTGTTGGACTTTGGCTCCATCAAGACTTCCATAGCAAACTCTTTTGATTTAATCATGTAGACTTCAATAAGTTGTTCATCGCCATGCTTCTCTATCTGAATTGTTGGATTAATAAGAGATATCAACATGTCAAGCTTGATGATTTCTTCTTCCTCGGCATGAGCATTGTCTCGAATTTCCAGTTAGCTAGACTTGGAAATTTCAACATCAGAATCATTGTTCCCATCATCATAGTGACGGACTAATCGGTCGGAGTTGGCCATGATATGAGTAGCTAGTTGATCTGAATCATCAAAAGTACAAATACTTGTCTTCGAGATCTCATTATTGTCCACCATCTTTTTTGGAGAGTTTTTCTCTTCGGTCTCAGCTTCCGTCAATGTTGTTCGTCGTCCACCACTACAACATTTAAAGTTTTTCTAATAACTAAGGACTTACCAAAATCAATAAAAATAATCTCTTCATATTCTGGATCCACATCATCTTATTTGATGTTGGATTCATCCTAAATTGGGCCTTCATCATAGACAAGGTATTCATCATAGACTGGGCTATGAAACTCAAGAATCTCGATCTTCTTTCCAAGATTCTGCGAAGAGGGTTGATTTCCAAGACGTACTTCTCGATTCCGTCTTTGGTCCAAAACCCCAAAAGGGTTGACATCCTCCTCTTCATCATCATCGGATGGATTATGAGATTCCGCTTCTTCTTCGGATAGAACGTCCAACCTTGCCTCCACAAGTTGTCGCTCTAAATCCTAGATTCGCCTTCTCTGTTCTTCAAATTATACATCTCGCAAGTCTCATAGTGTCACGTCCAGAACCTCGAGAACATGCACATCCCTTGGTGGTCGACTAAATTGCGACGTTCCCAGGAAGCGTCGTCGACCCAATCGATTTTGCACATGCGGAAGCGAATTAAAACAATCCCCATACAACAGTCAAACATGGGATAGGCAAGCAAGACAACCAAATTTATACAAAAAATATCTTATAAATAACCTCGGGTTTAGATACACAGCAGACTAAACCAAAAAGGAACTAATGAGCTATCTAGTCTAGCCAAGGGCTCCGGATCCAGCCAAAAAGGCGTGCTAAAAAATCCATCACCTGGGGGACCCCACAACAGTTCATGTTGCACCTCTACCTAGGGACCTGAAAAATTGTAAACCACGACGGATTGAGACAGTGTCTTAGCAAGTCTACCCCCTAAGCCCCGATTAGGAAGAAATTCATATAGAGGCAGCTTAACACACATCAAACAAGCACACATCAAACAATCCTTACCTCGCCTTAACGCCTCCCTGCACATGAGTAAAACTCATACACATATATGTAAAGCAACTATTTCTATCAACTAGCACATTGCACATCAATTGTCAAACAAACCTCACAATTATAAGGTTCAACAGATCAATGATTCGATAAAACATTTAGATGTTTCTCGACCAGCAAAAAGTTCTCGCCTTGGGTCCTTCTCACAACAGGCAATGCAAGGGTAAAAGCGCTACGTATCGCCATCCCTCTCCCAAGCCACAAGGGTAGAGGCGTTACGTATCGCTGTCCCTCTCCCAAGCCAATATGTAAAGTAGGGGTAGAGGTGTTATGCATCGTCGTCCCTCTCCCGAGCCCATATGTTATCCTCACCACAACTCGGGAAGGTTCTAAGCATGCCACAAATCAATCATATCACCAAATATGCCCTATCTAGCAATCACTATATCAATAACAATCACCAAAACAGAATCGGCTCTAATCAGCAGAAACGGGGCCACTCGCGCATCTCCATGTTTAAATCCAGAAACATAATCAAGCAATCTCAGAAAATTATAAAATTTTAATATGTTATAAAGAACACATATATGAACATTTTTCATGAAGACACTGTGACCTAAATCCTTATGGAACGAGATAATTAAATCGACCCAATTCCTACAAAAACTGTGTCAATTTTCAGAAATCATGTCTTCCAAAATTAGCTTGGTTTGATATCCAAAACTTGTCTGTTTGATATGACATTTTGCTAGTTATAGTAAAAGATCTAAGAAACAACTTTTGGGAAGGAACTATTTTGAAATTCAGACCCTAAGAGTTGATAGAAATCCATTGAATACCAAAAGGTCACAAACTCCAGCAAAAACAGGGGTTCTGTTTTGCTTAAAACGAAGCTAGAATAATATTACTTTAAATCCATAAAATCTTGATTAAAATATATGTTGTAGCTGAATATGTATACAACATTTCTGAAGGGAATCAATCTCAAAATCTCATCCAATTTCGATCCACAAAATTGGCAAACAGCAAGGGTCCAATGAACAGATTCAAGAGAAATCCACTAAACTAAGCTAAACCATCCTCACTAGTGTCAATCCAACCTAAATCATTTCTAATCCAGCTAATCAACACCATTATAATCTCCTAAGTGTAAGCACAACCTAAGAAAGGATTAGAGAGTTCACTTGCCTGATTAGAGAATAAATCGGTTCACGGCGACGGTGGCGCGAAGACGAACAAAACTCGAGCCTACGGCGACACCAAAAGAAGCTCGGAAGAGGTTCAGCTGAGGTGAAACTTGCACAGAAAATAGGGAGGGCGTGAGCAGCAAAAGGAGGAGAAGAAAATGAGGAAGAAGAAGAAGAAGAAGGATAAAGAGGCGTGGCTTCTGCTGGAAGGGAAGCAAGAAGCATCTAAAGTCCACAAATAATATCTCAAGCACTTGAGTAAGTGCCCCAAAAGTCCATGGGTCCTCCAATGAATGAATTCTTCTCAAATCTTCACAAGATAAAGTATTTTTGGAGCCCAATTAGACCCCTTAATCAGCCCCTACGAATTTCCACCATTCATCCACTAGATAACTCAATTTGGTACCACAAATGCAACCAATAAGGCCCCTCTGAATTTCCAAAAATTCTTTTTGTCCAATTTGAATTTTTCTGCAAAATTCCCGGCTCGATGGAATTTTCCGAAAAGATGAGACGAGGTCCTAAAAATAAATTGTGACACACTCCAATGTTTGATTTCCGAAGCCGAGTTCAATTTCTTGGTTAAAATCAACCGAACATGATTTAGGTACAATCCCACTCACTAGGTAGCTTTTGGGGATTTTATTGCGGTTATATCCCTTAACAGTTTTACCTAATAGGTTGTTAACTCGTGAGTGATTAGTTTTGAGAAAAAGTACCATAGGCGCGTCGGCGAAAAGCCCATTTCATTTTATCGAGACAAGGTCAAAAATTCAGGATGTCACACTTAGACACGGCTGTTCATCTGCTTTAGGAACGACTCCACATTCCCGACCTCCACAAGCTCACCATACACAACCAACGCGATTCCGTTCAGCCATTGATTCAAGCAACTTGTGCTCTAATACGAATTGATGTCGGAACACAGTAGAAAAATTGGCTAAACAGGAATTAGAATTGATAGAGGAACAATCGTTCTCTCAAGTGTGATTATAAAAATCAATATCTCATAAGTGTGAATAAAAAAATTCCTTGAAACCCTAAAACAACTTTATATAGTGTTAAAATAAGAAACCTAGTCAAAAAAGGAAATCTCGTAATTGTAGGAAACCTAGTGACAATAGGAAACCTAATTAGAATAGAATCCTTATTACAATAGGAAACTAAATTAAAAATAGGAAACTAAATTTTAACCTAAAGAAATTATGCCAATCTTCATTGCATCCTACTCGGCGAAAAGCCCATTTCATTTTATCGAGACAAGATCGAAAATTCAGGATGTCACACTTAGACGCGGTTGTTCATCTACTTTAGGAACGACTCCACATTCCCGGCCTCCACAAGCTTACCATACACAACCAACGTGATTCCATTCAGCCATTGATTCAAGCAACTTGTGCTCTGATACCAATTCATGACGGAACACAGTAGAAAAATTGGCTAAACAGGAATTAGAATTGATAGAGGAACAATCGTTCTCTCAAGTGTGATTATAAAAATCAATATCTCATATGTGTGAATAATAATAATCCTTGAAACCGTAAAACACCTTTATATAGTGTTAAAATAAGAAACCTAGTCAAAAAAGGAAATCTAGTAATTGTAAGAAACCTAGTGACAATAGGAAACCTAATTAGAATAGAATCCTTATTACAATAGGTTACTAAATTAAAAATAGGAAACTAAATTTTAACCTAAAGAAATTACGCCAATCTTCATTGCATCCTGCTCTTCTTCACTCAGCTCTCCTTCTCCCTCTCCGTGTTGGAGGGCGAGCAGGAGAAGGGTCATGCATGGGTTGTCCTTAAAGGGAGGTAGGGAGCTCCGCACTCCTTCTCCCTCTCCGTGTTGGACATAAAAAGGGTCGTGCAGAGGGTTGTTGTCAAAGGGAGGGAGGGAGCAAGCTGATTGAGAAGATCGAGCGTGGTTCGTGAAGAGATATCTAAGCAAGGGAGAGAGAGAGTGCATTGTCAACAAAGAAAGGCGCAAAGAGAGGGATTTTGGTTCGCGAAAGAGAGGGAAAAACCTTAACCAGTTCTAGTTGGACACAATCGAATGGAATGAGGCTCTGGGAGGTGACGAGCGTGGTTGGGATCGGGGTCGTGCAGAGGGTTCCTCTCCTCCTAATTGCTGGTCAATGAGCTTGTAATAGAGGCAGAGCAGGAAGAAGGTCGTGCAAGGGAAGCCTGCAGAAGAAAAAGGGAGAGAGATAAAGAGGGTTGGAGAGACAAAGCCGGAAGAAGAAGGGAGAGAGACCATTTTGAACGATGGAGAGAGAGGAGCGGCAACCCTTAGCACAGTACACAAATAGAGAAGAGAGAGTGGCGTGGCTTCGGCATTCAGCTTTCCTTCTAACAGGGCGCCACATGGCGAGCGGTGAATGGATTGAATCTCCACCCACGTAGATGAAGAGATATATTAAAATTGCACCCCGTCAAGTCCTACTGATTCGTGATTATGGGAAGTATCTGTTGGGACCGGCAATTCATGTTTGTCCATCATGTTTGTGACATTATCCATGTCATCTCATGTTTTTATAATAAATTGTTTCAAACATAATAACAAAGTGATTTGTTATAAAAATTGAGTGAAAACTTGCAATTCATGTAGGGTACAAGTTAAATGATGACGTGTCATCTCGGTCAGAGTGGTGTTCTTGTGTGATGTTGGAATTGCCACCTTTGGTATCTAGTAATGCCACGGGTGTAGACAACAATTTGCGTAATCACCACCAGTGAAGGTAGAAGAGACCATTTGCCAAAATAGACTAAAAACGAGGAAATGCGGGAGATTTGGTAAGCGAATTTGGATATGTGATCATACTTAACAAGTAACAATGAGTAGTGGCTAGTGATTATAAGGTAAATATGCTCAACAACTGATGAATATAAAATGAATATGATTAGTGACTGATGACTATAAGGTTAATACTAGTGGGTGAGTATAAGGTAGCTAGGATTAACTACTAATGTCTACATCGTGGATATAAGTAGCTGTCGATGAATATAAGCAGTGGTTGATGGATATAAGATGAATATCAATAGTGATCAGTGGACACAAGGTGAATACTAATAGTAGTTGATAGATATAGGGTGAATATGATCAACAACTGATGACTATAAGATGAATATAATCAGCATTTGATGATCATAAGGTGAATGTCAATAGTGGCTACTAGATATAAGGTAAATATTATCAGCGGCTGGTGACTTCATAATTTATGAAAATAACCCTTTCAAGTTTAGTTTCACTATCTTCACATTTATTTACGATCGACATGTTACCATACCTCGAGGAAATCAATCAAATAGCTTGTTAGCTTGAAATAATTCTTCAAAACAAGATATATCATCACAATGTTACAACACACCATGACAATGACTTGCTTACTCTTACCATCAAATTTAATTGAAATGAGTATAAAAAAAACACTAACCTATTAAGTTAATAATACTAAGTAGATCAACCTAAGTTAGATTCTAAAGTTTTTACTTACCTTGAAATTGACTTGACGACTCAAAGCTATAATCACCTTTTAACCAAACTGAAAATCGAAAATTATCAATTATTGTCTTTAAAGCAAAGAAAAATTCATTGGTGGAAAGTAATGAAAGTTCTAATGGTTTACCTTGTTGACGCAAATGAGATTGGGATAAAATTTTCAATGATATTAGTATTGGCCCTTCGTTTTTATTTGCGGAAATTGAAAACGAAAGCCAAAGAAGTAATTATGAAGTCGGGACTTCTGTTTTTGGAACCTTGGAAGCTCTCCGAGATCAATACAGGACAGGATAAAGGTTGTAATGACATATGATTAACCAAAGTTAAGGTAATAAATGTTCTTGGGCTAAAATCATTAGGTCTAGAACTAAAAGAGTATGTGTTCAAATAAAAGTAATTCAAGGGGCTCTAAGTGGTCTCATAAAAGTAGTTGGAGGAAGATATTTTTTGTTAAAATGAGCGATGGCTTCTTCTTGACCTGGTAAAAAGAGTGAGCCATCAATATATTAATTGATTAAGGCTAAAATTAATGATGTAATTTATGATATCAAGCTAAGTCCAGTGTCTCAAATTAAAATCTTGTCGGGGTTAAAACACTTAGGAAAAATTAAAAGAGGTGTGCCCAATTTAAAGAATGGCGAATAAATCAATTATCGAAATATGAATTCAATCAATATGCGAACAAGAAAACTAGTGTTTATTCTAAAAATTGATAAACAAAAAAAGATATCTTAAATTCACTATTATTATTTATAAGCAATACTGGATGGTAGGACAAATTCAATAAATTTATTATTGAATATCATCTATTATGAAATTTGAAGTATCTCAGACCCAACTACAATCAATATAATAGTAAGTCAATTACCATCGTACTGTGCCATCAACATACACGTCAACATCTCATCACTTTAATTATACAATATTCGACCCTGAGTGATTAAGTATAGACATATTTAATTTGAGAGGCTAACGAGACTCTTAAGATTCGAACTTTGGACCTCTAACTCATGGAAAAATTTGTGGGATCACAACCAACTACTTTAAAAGTTTAAACAATTGCATGAAGATGTAATTCAATATTTAATTATTTCAACAAACCGTTTTAGTATTTTGGTACCACATGTTGGGGAATGATAAATATGCTCGCCGCAACGGAAAATGGATACTCTACCGCTAATTCATTTTCCTTTACCACAGGTACAACAATATGAAAAATAGTAACGTCGGGAGAAGCAAGATTTAAGAAGTTTTCCACATAGTTACTGTCTGGCAACTTTCAAATGGAAAAATGAAAAATTGGTATTTTTATATATGTAGCAATTGGTATTAACTGGCGACTTTCTTTCACTTAGAAACAACCATCATGTCTTGCTTGGCAATACAAAGAAAAAATTCTCACTTATAAAAGGCATAAATTAATGTCATTACTTTGGTAACATGGATTCAGTTCTGCTTATGGGTAGCAAAGTCTGAGCAGCCATGGCTTTGAAGACAGCTATTTCACCGATGCACGACACTTCCTCTGAATAATTTATACTATACTAGAACTCTTTCCTTATTGTAAACATGAATTGATGATATAAAAGAAGACAGGTCAACGAACCTCATTGTCAATATTAACCCACGCCATTGCTATATACCGAGTTTGTAAATCAATTTAGTAACATGATATCTCGACGTGGTCTAGCTTTGCTGTACCAAAAAACCCATGAAAAGAGAGTGATGATTTCGATTCGCTTGTTGTCGTGCTTAACAAACAACTGCGTAAAGCAGAAGCTAAGACAATCCAAAAAGGGAAAGTTACCTGCATCCGGGTCTCGGAAGAGCCTCTTGCTCGGCAATGTCTTATCTGAGCTTGTTCCCTTGGGGGTCAGATCTGTCACTAGACCCCCGGAGTTTAGTAGTTAACCGGTGCATGTTGAACGGAGAAACTAGCAGCAGAGGAATAATTTGTAAATTAGAGCCCCAAGAAGTCAACACGGTACGCAGGATCAGAAAGGGCCAATGCTTACATGGATGGTATAGTATCTGGTTGCTTTTGAAAGCCGCCATCTTGGCTAGTATTAAAATAGTATCGCAAAAGCAAAGCACCGGTTGTCATTTCATAGCCACATCCAGGTGTAATGTCGATGTCCTGCGACTCCACTCGAACCAATAACCATTAGAGGTTGAAAACTGGTTTATTCTACAACATGCAACTTCTGCGAACCAACCTTGGCGAGAAACTAAGCATTATAGCTTGGTTAACAAGCTTACTTCTGGAGCGATCCTGTGTGCATCTGCGTTGATCTGCAACGAAAACAGTGATCCTCTGGAGGCCAATATCATCTCTTTCAAATTACGGTACGAGTTGGTTCTTCCTGTCTTTTAGTGGCTCTTATGATTGCGTACTTTTATTCCTCGGTCATCCTGTTCCTGCTTCAAGCGCTTCAAAGCAGAGCAGTTTTCAATATAACTGCATCAGAGCCACTTCTTCAGAACCAGACACTGTTGTCCAATAGTCAAATCTTTGAGCTCGGTTTCTTCACACCTAATGGATCACAAAACCAATATGTTGGAATATGGCATAAGAAGAAGGCCCCTTCCAAAGTTGTCTGGGTGGCCAATAGAGATCAGCCACTCGCTAACACGGATCGATCTGCGAGCTTGATGATAGGCAGTGATGGAAATCTGAAGCTTCTCGATGGACGACAAAGCCTGGTCTGGTCTACCAATGTCACGGTCAACTCAAATAATTCTATATCAACACTTTCGGACCAGGGAAATTTTGTTCTGCAGGATGGAAATTCGAATGAAATATGGGGAAGCTTTGATGAACCTACTGATACCCTTTTACCAAACATGAAGGTGGGAATAAATGTTAAAACAGGAAAGAAAGCATACTTGGTTTCCTGGAAAAGCGAAGATGATCCCTCATCTGGAAGTTTTGTCCTAGGAATCACGCCAGAGACACCACCTCAGGCATTCGCTTGGAAGGGATCATCTCCTTATTGGAGAGGTGGGCAATGGGATAAGTCAACCTTTATCGGGATACCTGATATGGATGACACATACTTGAGCGGCTATAGTCTTCAGCAGAATATTCAGCAGGGAACATCATATTTCACACTCAACAATTACAACAACTCTTTGTTGGCCTATATATTCATCTCATCAGCCGGATCAATAAAGATAGTTTTTTGGGATGATGGAACTGACATGTGGTTGACAAAATGGGAGGAACCAACCACACGCTGTCAACTATATGGAGCTTGTGGTCCTTTCAGTGTTTGCAATTCATTGAAATCGCCTGTATGTAGATGCTTAGAAGGGTTTAAACCGAGTTCAAATGAAGAATGGAAAAGAGAAAACTGGACAGGAGGGTGCATCAGGGAAACAGAATTGAGTTGTCAGAGAAATACAAGCACATCTGCTTCAGTAACTGTAAAAGAAGGCGTGCTCGTGAAAATGAGCCAGATGAAATTGCCCGATTCCTCCAATTACTTCTTAAACATAGCAGACACAGGAGAATGTCGCAGTTGGTGTCTTAGTAATTGTTCGTGCTTGGCTTATTCTTATGTGAATACTATAGGATGTATGGTTTGGACGGAAGAGCTTATAGATATTGAACAATTCACCACAGCTGGGGAAGATCTGTTTATTCGCCTTGCAAATGCAGATAAAGGTACAAATGCTTATATTAAGATTAGTTACATATAATATGTCCAACATTTCTGATAAATTTCTTAATGATTTCAGGTTTATCAAAACAAACAAAAGTAATCATCGGCCTAAGTACAGTTTTTGGCATCATCATGTGCAGGGCGTCCATATATGGTCTCTGTAAGTGCAGAGCTAACAAAAGAGGTATCGGTAATCCATATCATAAGACTTTTGCGTATTATATGCCCTGACATTAAAATTGGGAAGCTCCTGTAAGAGAATCGCTACTTCTGTCTCATATCCTCATTCCAAGGCTCATTTCTCCCGTTTCCCATAGTTGGTTTCATGTCAACGACATAATCGTCAAAAAAATTGAAGACCAGCCCAGTGTATTCTAGATCTCTAGTTTCACAGTCTAGAATGACATTAAAAAAATGGTGTGCCTTTGTCTTGCTCAATCTGTTTAGAAACAAAGCATGCTCACCCTGCATCCATAAAATTTGCACGGAAAATTAAGAAAATGAAAAACCCAGCACTACTTTACTCAGGGGATACACCCAATAGTTCGGAAGAAGTGCAGGATGCATGGAAAGAGCAATGGTGGCAGGATAATGCATCATAGTTGACACTTTTCGGTTTTGATAGCATACTACTTGCAACAAACAACTTTAATACGAGCAATAAACTCGGGAAGGGAGGTTTCGGCCCCGTTTATAAGGTAAAGCCTTCTCTGAAGTATAACATAGAGGTCATCCATTGAAGCTGAAGGTCTAATGATTCAGTCCATTTCGAAGCAGGGAATGCTGAAGGATGGGAAGGAGATAGCTGTGAAAAGGCTTTCGAGCAGCTCAGCGCAAGGAGTTGAAGAGTTCAAGAATGAGATCCTTCTAATATCTAAACTTCAACACAGAAATCTGGTCAGGCTCCTGGGTTGCTGCACTGAAAGAGAGGAGAAGATCTTAGTATATGAATACATGCCGAACAAAAGCTTGGACGCCTTTCTTTTTCGTTATTTTCCCTCTCTAAAGAATTTCTTTCCACTTTCTTCATGGGGGAAGCAGGATCTAGGACTCAAACTAGAATTTCGTTTTGTCTGCCACCTTGCTTAGATTCAGGAAAGAAGGCGGACCTGAGCTGGGACATACGTTTCCACATCATCCAGGGGGTTGCTAGAGGACTCTTGTACCTCCATCGTGATTCTTGTCTTAGGATTATTCATCGAGACTTGAAAGTGAGCAACATCCTCTTGAATGAAAAGATGGATCCAAAAATATCTGATTTTGGGTTGGCACGGATGTTTGAAGGCACTCAAGTCTTGGTAAATACACACAAAGTCGTCGGGACACTTTAAGTTTTCTTTCATAATGAGACTATGGCTCATCAGGCAAATTCTTATCTAGCTGGGACATTATCAGTACAAGCTGATAATGTCCACAAGATCAAGAGCACTATCTTCAGAATCAAGAGCAAAGCTGTGATTTTGTTAATCTGTCGGCCTCAGATTCCTAAACTTTATCCCATCTTAGTTAACTGTTTCTGACTTTTGAAGTGCATCCCATGAATCTTCTGTTCAAGCTTCATAGGCTTATTATGATTATGACATCCCATGGAAGAGAATTTAACATGTTTAATACAGCGGCTACATGTCTCCTGAGTATGCCATGGGAGGGATATTTTCTGAGAAGTCCGATGTTTATAGCTTCGGAGTGCTGCTCCTGGAGATTGTCAGCAGCAAAAAGAACACTGGCTTAGATTACATCGAACAGCATCTCAGTCTCCTCATTTATGTAAGCACAACATCTTCCTCACGAGTAATTTCTCTTCTTTTTTGACGATTGGTAATCCCTTCCTACTGCTAGTAAAATCTAACGATCGTACCGTTCTTACAGGCTTGGGAACTGTGGAGCGGAGGTAGAGCCTTGGACCTATTGGACAAGGCTATCGCGGATGCCTCTTCCCCGTTGGAGGCGATTCGATGTATTCAAGTAGGGCTTCTGTGCGTGCAGGACCATGCCATGGATCGGCCCAACATGTCGCAAGTGGTTCTGATGCTAAGCGGCGAGTCGGATCTTCCTCAGCCGAAAAAGCCTACATTTACCTTTCAAAGCTTGAAAACTCATGATATCCAGTCATCACGACAACAAGGTAGTTGGTCCACAAACGTTATCACTAACACAGACGTTGAAGGTAGATAATCCATTGCAATCTTCCGTCAATTACTATCTATTCGTAAGATAGAATCATTGGCGTCTGTATACTATTTTATTAATTTCTCAGTCCTATGTTGCCTGTCGGCATGCTCACTTAGTATACAACCCCCAAAACGACGTCATGTAGATAAGATTACAAGTGATTATGGGAGTGCCAAATTTATAAATAGGGACCATTTTTGAGTGCCAATTATTGTTAGAAGTAATTATTTCAATGGCAATCATTGTTAAAAAAATGATTAGTTCGACGTTGGTTCCTATTAAAAAGTAATCACCTTAGTGTCAATCTCAAAAAGAAGAAAAAAAAAGGATCATCGTGCAACGTGGTCTTATATGTCCATGAGGACTGGAAATTTTTCTTTTAAAACAAAACATGCTAAGTCATGTTAAAGTTTTAATTATAAAGGTTACGGAATCAATTTGGCCAGAATTTCTCTTCAGAAATGCTTGAATAGTCTTTTTTTTTTCGATTTGACATTTAAGTGAATGAGGCAAAATATTTTGGCGGGAAAGTGACGACAGTACATGACTTTTGGTCATTCTCTCGAAATTTTCTATTGACAGCAATGTGATTGAGCGGCTTTGGTTTGTAGCTGTCTATAGGCTAATGGAATGGACTGTTTGAATCGAAAACCTAAACTTAACTTCAATTTCAGTAAGGATACACATGGGTAAATTCGCACATATAGTTCAAGCAGAAACACCCGGTAAGCCCACTACTCCAATTCAAATGCATTGTCGCAATGAAAACACTTCAAAATCCTGTTAAGATCATCATCAATAACTACGTTTAGTATTTTTCTAGAACCGTTCTTGCCACAAAGCCAGAAAAACAACAGGGATTGCTTCATTTCAATGTACCATCATGGCGATGCACTATTCCTAAAATGCTAGGGTATGAATGAACCTTTGAACATGCAGTCAGAGCCATTTTTCGATTTCACGATGCCGATTGACTTGATTTGGCGAATTAAAAGGTGTTCTCTCGACTAAATCTTCATTTGTTGCACCTTTGAAGGTGCAGCCAGAGCCATTCTACGGTTTCGCGATGTCCAATTGTGAATTAATTTGGCGAATTATCAGCCACATCAAAAGGTGTTTTCTTGACTGGACCTCATCTGTTGCCGTCATAGCATAGCTCCTGGAGCAATATGCTTTAGAACTTAAACTATTTTGCACGTCTATCTCACTATCCAGAGATTTAAACTCGCAATGAAAAACCAACAGAAACAAGAACATCTCTTTAGATACATCACTTGACCAAATCCAAAACCGTCTCTTTTCTTCCCTACTGCGACATCATCACCACACAAACACCCACAAGAATAAGCAAACAAATCAAGACAATATTTTCACATGTCATTCCGTTCCGCGCATTCACCTAACGATCTCAGTTGCAAAGAGAAAAGAAGAAAGCACCAACAGTTACCATGTCGACTGAATTTTTCCACTTTCACTTGCTCGCTCCTTGGTCAGAGATCAACTGGACCCCGGATAAAACAAAGACGACGTTTCCATGGGTGAGATCAGCGGTGATTCTTCACATGATCAGAAGGAAAGCTACACAATTGATCGAGCAAGATGTCCCAAAATGAATAAGGTTCTGCCTCTGGCAGAAATTTAGGGTTTCGGTGGGAAAAAGCTGCTCGTTCCTGCTACCGGAACACAGTAGAAAAATTGGCTAAACAAGAATTAGAATTAATAGAGGAACAATCGTTGTCTCAAGTGAAATTATACGCTGCCTACTAAGCTCACACCAAACCCAAGAATCACTAGTCCGTCACTCAAGTCCAGTCTAATCCCGAGTCCCATCGATCTAGACTAATCACGTAGTCTAAATAAACACTCAATTGCAGAATATAATAATATTGGACTTTAAATAAATAAATACGGTATTAAATAAATAAATTACTGTAATTAAATAAATAAATTGCTGTGAATAAATAAATAAATTGCATAATCAAAGAAACTAACTAACGCCGTCTAATTTGGCTTATAATTTGCTACGTTCCTCAAATTCTCAATCTTGCTTCCATGGACCAATTACTCGGCTAAATCACCCCAATTTAACCATCTCAGAACAATAATACTAATAATGCTAAATTAATAAAACAGTAAATAATAATTAACTAACATCAACACCACATTAATTAAAAATAATTTTGGTAGATATTAATAATAATTTATTAATGCTATTAATAATATTAAAGGCATTTAAAATAAAACAATACAAGTAAATAACTAGCGCAAAGGCATGCCTAAGGGCGATTTAGAAAGTTCCCTCACCTTGGCTAATTTTCCAATAATCACGCGGCGACACGTGAATTATTTTCCTTTTTCCTTTTTCTTTTCTTTCTTTCTTCTTTCTTTCTTTCTCCTTTTCTTCTTTTCTTTCCTTCCTTCTTCTCGGGCCGAATTGCTTCTGCCTTGGACTTGGGCTCACGAGGCCCACGAATCTCGGTCCACACCACACGTGAACAGCCCACCTGCAGACCCGCATCAACCAATTCGGGTCAGAAGCCGGGTCGAGCGACCTTCGCTCGGTTTTGCCTTCAATTCGTCGTACACACGCAAAACCGAGACTCCAAACCATAGGGGTTTTGGAGAGGACTTCAATACGAGTCTAAGGACACCAAGAACGTAGGTTGAGGTGGTCGGAGGAGGGAGAAATCGAATTTCAAAGGAGAGGGGCGGCGGTTCGTCGAAGGGGGAAGGAAGAGACCGAGATTTGGCTTCAATTCGTCCACCCAAGACCGAATCGAACCAAATTTCTTCCTAAACTACACTCACAACACTCACACGAGCCTATTGGAAGCATCAATTGAGAGTGGGTAGCCGTGGTTCGTCGGATTGAAGAGCTAGGGCTCGGTTTTGATAAAATTGGGGCAAACCGAGTTCAAACTCCAAATCAGCCAATTTTAAACCAAATCGAATGAAATCAGAGGCTAACCCAAGGTTTAATCATGTCTACAAATCCATTGGAACGCTCCATTTGAGATAAAGATCGAAGAAAACGGACGAATTCACCATTTGCAGCTCAAAACGTTTACCGGCAAAACAGGGGAGGGAGCTGCGAGTGGCTGACTTCGGCGGCTCACCGGCAACGGCGTGGCTCGAGTCGGCGGCGACGGTCGACGGCTTCTTGAAGAGGACTTCACCGTGATTCTAAGGGTACAAACCACAGCCCAAACGGAGACTCGAGGTGAGAGATACGCACATTCAAAGCGAGCTGGTCGGGCGGTGTAAAAACAGGGTATGTCGCGTGTTCAAGAAGTTTGGCCACCGTTTGCGACCCGGGACGAGCTCCCCATTGGTTGAGGGTCACGTCCGCCGCTCCCCCTAGGCTGCTGCAGCAGGTCTAGGGCAAATGGCCGACGTTCCTCCGGCGTGGGACCCGCACGGCGAGCTTCCCGATCGGTCCATGCTGCGCGCGTGATGCAGGGGAGAACAGAGGAGAGAGAAGGGTTGCGGCGTGGGCTTGCTCGCGTGATGGGCTGGGCTCGGCTGGGCGTGGACGGGGGTTGGCTGGGCCGAGCTCATGCACGGCTGTTACAATTAAGGCTAGAATTGATGATGTAATGTATGATATCGATGAAGTATAGACATTTTGTTGGGAAGGCTAATGAGACTTCTTAAGATTTGAGTTAGGACCTCTAACTCATGGAAAAGTTTTGTGGGATCACATTCAATTACTTTAGAAGTTTAAACTATTGCATAAAGATGTAATTAAATATTTAATTATTTCAACAAACCGTTTAGTGTTCTGGTACCACATGTTGGGGAATGATATATATGCCTGCCGCAACGGAAAATGGATACTCTACCGCCAATTCATTTTCCTTTACCAAAGGTACAACAATATGAAAAATACTAACGTCGGGAGAAGCAAGATTTAATAAGTTTTCCACATAGTTACTGTCTAGCAACTTCCAAATGGAAAAATAAAAATTGGTATTTTTATATATGTAGCAACGGTAGTAACTGGCGACTTTCTTTCACTTAGAAACAACCATCATGTCTTGCTTGGCAATCCAAAGAAAAAATTGTCACTTATAAAAGGAATAAAAGTCATTACTTAGGTAACATGGAGTTAGTTTTGCTTATGTGTAGCAAAGTCTGAGCAGCCACGGCTTTGAAGACAGCTACTTCACCGATTCACGCCACACCTCTCTCAATAACCATACAACACTAGAACTCTTCCTTATTATAGACATGAATTGATGATATAAAAGAAGACAGGTCAACGTACCTCATTATCAATATTAACCCACGCCATTGCTGTATACTGAGTTCATAGATCAATTTAGTAACACGATCTCTCGACGTGGTCTAGCTTTGTTATACAAAAAAAACCCATGAAAAGAGAGTGATGATTCCAATTCGCTTGTTGTCGTGCTCAAAGAACAACTGTGTGAAGCAGAAGCTAAGACGATCCAAAAACGGAAAGTTACCGGCATCCAGGTCTCGTAAGAAGCCTCTTGCTAGGCAATCTCTTATCTGACTTGTTCCCTTGGGGGTCAGATCTGTTGCTAACCCCCGGAATTAAGTACTTAACCGGTGCATGTTGAACGGAGAAACTAGCAGGAGAGGAATAATTTTTAAATTAGATGACGGAGGATTATACATACACCTCCCCAAGGAGTCAACTCGGTATGCAGGATCAGAAAGGGCCAAGCTTACATAGAAGGTATTATATCTGGTTGCTTTTGAAAGCCGACTTGACTTGTATAATATTAGTATCGCAAAAGCAAAGCACACGTCATTTCATAGCCATATCCCGGTGTAATGTCGATGTCCTGCTACTCCACTTGAACCAAGTCAGCCATTAGAGGTTGAAAACTGGTTTATTCTACTACATGAAACTTCTAGGAACCAACCTTGGTGAGAAACTAAGCATTATGGCTTGGTTAACAAGGCTTGCTTCTGGAGTGATCCTGTGTGCATCCGCATTGATCTACCTGCGAAAGCAGTGATCCTCTGGAGGCCAATATCATCTCTTTCGAATTCGATAATACGGTTTGGTTCTTCCTGTCTTTTAGTTGCCCTTATGAATGCGTACTTTTATTCCTCGGTCATTGTGTTCCTGCTTCAAGCGCTTCAAAGCAGAGCAGTTTTCAATATAACTGCATCAGAGCCACTTCTCCAGAACCAGACACTGTTGTCCAATAGTCAAATCTTCGAGCTCGGGTTCTTCACACCTAATGGATCACAAAACCAATATGTTGGACTATGGCATAAGAACAAGGCCCCTTCCAAAGTTGTCTGGGTGGCCAATAGGGATCAGCCACTCGCAAATATGGATCGATCTGCAAGCTTGACGATAGGCAGTGATGGAAATCTGAAGCTTCTTGATGGACGACAAAGCCTGGTCTGGTCTACCAATGTCACAGTCAATTCCAACTATTCGGTAGCAACACTTTCGGACCAGGGAAATTTTGTTCTGCAGGATGCAAATTCGAATGAAATATGGGGAAGCTTTGATGAACCCACTGATACCCTTTTACCAAACATGAAGGTGGGAATAAATGTTAAAACGGGAAAGAAAGCATACTTGGTTTCCTGGAAAAGCGAAGATGATCCCTCATCTGGAAGTTTTGTCCTAGGAATCACACCAGAGACACCACCTCAGGCATTCGCTTGGAAGGGATCATCTCCATATTGGAGAGGTGGGCAATGGGATAAGTCAACCTTTGTCGGAATACCTGATATGGATGACACATACATGAGCGGCTATAGTCTTCAGCAGGATATTCAGCAGGGAACATCATATTTCACACTCAACAATTACAACAACTCTTTCTTGGCCTATATGTTCGTCTCATCAGCCGGATCAATAAAGATAGTTCTTTGGGATGACGGAACTGACAAGTGGTTGACAAATTGGGAGGTACCGACCACTCACTGTCAACTATATGGAGCTTGTGGTCCTTTTGGTGTTTGCAATTCATTGAAATCGCCTGTATGTAGATGCTTAGAAGGGTTTAAACCAAGGTCGAATGAAGAATGGAAAAGAGAAAACTGGACAGGAGGGTGCATGAGGGAAACAGAATTGAATTGTCAGAGAAACACAAGCACATCTGCTCCAGTAACTGTAAAAGAAGACGTGTTCTTGAAAATGAGCAAGATGAAATTGCCCGATTCCTCCAATTACTTCTTAAACATAGCAGACGCAGAAGAATGTCGCAATTGGTGTCTTAGTAATTGTTCGTGCTTGGCTTATTCTTATGTGCGTACTATAGGATGTATGGTTTGGACGGAAGAGCTCATGGATATTGAACAATTCACCACAGCAGGGGAAGATCTGTTTATTCGCCTTGCACATGCAGTTAAAGGTACAAATGCTTGTATTAAGATTAGTTCCCTATAATATGTCCAACAATTTCTCAATGATTTCAGGTTTATCAAAACAAACAAAAGTAATCATCAGCCTAAGTACAATTTTTGGCATCATCTTGTGCGCCGCATCCATATATGGTCTCTGTAAGTGGAGAGCTAGCAAAAGAGGTATGAGTAACCTATATCATAAGACTTTTGCGTATTATATGCCCTGACGTTAAATTTGTGAAGCTCCTTTAAGAGAATCACTACTTTCCGTCTCATATCCTCATTCTGGGGCGCCAGTTCTCCTGTTTCCCACAGTTGGTTTTATGTCAACTCTATAATCGTTGAACAAATGAAGACCAGTGTCTTCTAGATCTCTAGTTTCACAGTCTAGAATCACATGAAAAAATGTTTAGTCTAGCGTGCCTATGGTTTGCTCAATCGGTTAGATACAAAGCATGCTCACCCTGCTTAATTTACTCTGCAGGGAAATTTAAGATGACAAACCCAGCATTACTTTACTCTGGGGATACGCCCAATAGGTCAGAAGAAGTGCAAAATGCATGGACAGAGCAATGGAGGCAGGATAATGCATCAGAGTTGACATTTTTCAGTTTTGATCGCATATTACTTGCAACAAACAACTTTAATACAAGAGATAAACTCGGGCAGGGAGGTTTTGGCCCTGTTTATAAGGTAAAGCCTTCTCTGAAGCATAACATAGAGGTCATCCATCGAGGCTGAAGGTCTAATGATTCTGTCAATTTGGAAGCAGGGAATGCTGAAGGATGGTAACGAGATAGCTGTGAAAAGGCTTTCAAACAGCTCAGCGCAAGGAGTTGAAGAGTTCAAGAATGAGATCCTTCTAATATCTAAACTTCAACACAGAAATCTGGTCAGGCTCCTGGGTTGTTGCACTGAAAGAGAGGAGAAGATCTTAGTATATGAATACTTGCCGAACAAGAGCTTGGACGCCTTTCTTTTTCGTTAGTTTCCTTCTCTAATGAATTTCTTTCCACTTTCTTAATGGGGGAAACAGGATCTAGGACTCAAACTAGAATTTCTTTTTGTCTGCCACCTTGCTTAGATTCAACAAAGAAGGTGGAACTGAGCTGGGACATACGTTTCCACATCATCCAGGGGGTTGCTAGAGGACTCTTGTACCTCCATCGTGATTCTTGTCTTAGGATTATTCATCGAGACTTGAAAGTGAGCAACATCCTCTTGAATGAAAAGATGGATCCGAAAATTTCTGATTTTGGGTTGGCACGGATGTTTGAAGGCACTCAAGTCTTGGTAAATACACACAAAGTCGTCGGGACACGGTAAGTTTTGTGTTTCATAATGAGACTGACTCATCAGGCAAATTCTTATCTAGCTGGGACATTATCAGTACAAGCTGATAATGTCCACAAGATCAAGAGCACTATCTTAAGAATCAAGAGCAAAGCTGTGATGTTGTAAATCTGTCGGCCTCAAATTCCTAAACTTTGTCCCATCTTAGTTAACGATTTTCTGACTTTTGAAGTGCATCCCACGAATTTCCCATTCAGGCCTCATAGCCTTATTTTGATTATGACATCATATGGAAGAGAATTTAACATGTTTGAGTCATACAGCGGCTACATGTCTCCTGAGTACGCCATGGGAGGGATATTTTCTGAGAAGTCGGACGTTTATAGTTTTGGAGTTCTGCTCCTGGAGATTGTCAGCAGCAAAAAGAACACTGACTTAGGTTACCTCGAACAACATCTCAGTCTCCTCATTTATGTAAGCACAACATCTACCTCACGAGTAATTTCTCTTCTTTTTTGGTGATTGGTAATCCCTTCCTCCTGCTAGTAAAATCTAACCATCGTACCGTTCTTACAGGCTTGGCAATTGTGGAGCGGGGGTAGAGCCTTGGACCTATTGGATGAGGCGATCGCGGATGCCTCTTCCCCGTTGGAGGCGATTCGATGCATTCACGTAGGGCTTCTCTGCGTGCAAGACCATGCCATGGATCGGCCCAACATGTCGCAAGTGGTTCTGATGCTAAGCGGCGAGTCGGATCTTCCTCAGCCGAAACAGCCTACATTTACCTTGCAAAGCTTAAAATATCATGATATCCAGGCATCACAACAAGGTAGTTGGTCCACAAACGCTATCACTAACACAGACGTTGAAGGTAGATAATCCATTGCCATCTTCCGTCAATTACTGTCTATTTGTAAATAGAATCATTGGCGTCTGCATACTATTCAAAAGGATGAACGGATAGTTTAGTTTTTCTGCAAAACTTGCTCGGAGAAAGACTACAAGTGTCAAAAATTGTGTATATAGCATATTTATTGTCAAAAATTTTATTCGGATCACCTAAATGCTATTTTCTTTTTTAAAAGAAGGATTTAATTATCAGCTTCAATCCGAGTCGCTGAAAATCTAATGTGGCCATATTTTATTAATTTTTCAGTCCTATGTTGCCTGTTGGTGTGCTCAATTGGTATATAGCCCCCGGTATATAGCCGCCAAACCACGTCAAGTAGATAAGATGACAAGTGATTATTTGATTATTTGAGTGCCAATTATTGTCAGAATTGGTTATTTTAGTGCTAGTCATTGTTAAAAAAATGATTAGTTCAGTGCCGGTTGCCGTTAAAAAGTAATCAGCTCAGTGTCAATCTCAAAGAAAAAGTGATCATTGTGCGATGTGGTTTTAGATGTCCATGTGGACTGGATTTTTTTTATAAAAATGCTAAGTCACGTTAAAAATTTTAATTATAAAGGCCGTGTATCAATTTGGGCGGAATTTTTCTCTAAAACTAATGGTCATTTTTCTTCGATTTGATACTTAAGTGAGCCAGCAAAAATTATTTTGGTATCCTCTCGAAATTTGCTATCGAAACAGCTACATGATTGAGCGGCTTTGGTTTGTAGCTGTCTGATATTCTAATGGAATGGACCGTTTGAATCGAAAGCCTAAACCGAACTTCAATTTCAGTAAGGATGCACATGGGTAAATTCGCACATATAGTTCAAGCTGAAACACCCATTAAGCCCGACTACTCCAATTCAAGTGCATCGTCGCAATGAAAATACATTAAAATCCTGTTGAGATCATCATCGATAGCTCCGGTTATTACGATTTTTCTAGAACCATTTTGCCAAAAAGCCAGAAAAAGAACAAGGATTGCTTCATTTCAATGTACCATCATGGCGGATGCACTATTCCTAAAATGCTAGGGTATGAACGAACCTTTGAAGACGAAGTCACAGCCAATTTTTGCGATTTCATGACATCCAATCGACTTGATTTGGCGAATTGTTAGCCACATCAAAAGGTGTTCTCTCGACTGAATCTTCATTTGTTGCACCTTTGAAGGTGCAGCCAGAGCCATTCTACGATTTCGCGATGTCCAATCGCGACTTGATTTGGCGAATTATCAGCCACATCGAAAGGTGTTCTCTCGACCAAACCGGAACCTCATATGTTGCAGTCATAGCATAGCTTCTGGAGTAATATGCATTGCTCTTTCAGCGGAAACAAACGAAACTAATACATAAAAACACTTACCCTGAATCTATTTGAATCAAGTCCATTCCCATATAGACATTTAATCTACGGGCTCTCCACAATTGAAACATACGTGAACTGGGTCCAAATTCAGACAAGAATTTATACACTGTACATGTTTTAATGAAGAAAAAAACGCGAAACTTTTTGAAAAATGACAATACATTGCACCAAATTAAGCCTGTCAAATGGGTGTGGACTAGATTGAGATGACTCAAATTGACCCGTTTTAATGTAACACATTTTTTTTGCGATCCAAACCGACCCGCCTTAGTTGTATAGTGACCACCAAGGTTCCCTCATCTGTTGCCCTAGGCTAGGCAAAGAAAGTCGATGGTCATTCCGGTTCAGGTTATCCTTCATAGCTTTACTGTTACGGCACACGCTTGCTACAAAAGAGCCAAAGAGCCGACCACCAAAAGTTTCTCACCGTCTATTTCGCACGTTGACTTCAGCAACACAATCAATATGAACAATTCCAGATTGATGGCTTATGTAATGATCTTTAGCATCCAATTTGGACTCTCACTCCTATACAAAAACATATCGTATGAACGCATTTCGCGCACCGTTCTTGTTCAGTTTATGATCGCGTTGTTACACGTCGCATCAAGAGTTTGATTTTTAATGTGGCCCCGAAAGCAACCTCGTACGTGATTGGCGTGGGACTAAAAGTATGATCAGGATCCGGTTGACTTGTGTTTTATGAATCCAATCCCCTCTCTTTTCCTTGCTCTCTACCATTCCTTTCCCCATAAGCATTAGATTCTCTCTCTCTCTCTCTCTCTCTCTCTCTCTCTCTCTCTCTCTCCAGTTAAACCACACTGTCACACCCCAAAACCAAGGGATGACATAGCCTCCACCGGAAGGACACACCCTCAAACATAATTTTCTTATACCCAAAAGCCAACTCCCATAAGTTCTCATCAATATTACTCTTGATGTAATTGGCTGCTTATTAAAACCCTGAAAATATTCGGAAGGAATTGGATGAGTAACCACAGGCCAGTGAGTAAAGATTTTTTTGTAGGTAGATCAAGTAATCACCACGCATGTATACAAAATAATACTATAAACTTGTAGTCCAAATCTAATGTACAACGTATATATAAAATAAAGTGTGAGTTTTTTTAATTATAACAAAGTTTTATAAAAAATACTCACTTATTCAATAATATCAAAACAAAATATCAATGGTCCAATTCATGGATTATTCGACAACTTAGATATCAATGGTCTAATCAATTGATTAGTCTTACCAAATCACATGCTAAGGTCTATTTCATCGACTAATCTCAAATCACATTGCCCATTTCTTGGACGGATTTGTTGCTCAATAATAAACCTTGGTCATCATACAATGTCTTGTGACAAGGCGGCTAAGATTCGCCCTTGGCAAAGTTTGGTGGCTTGGCCCACATGAATATCTTAATCGGCATACATACCCAAAAACCTTTCAATGGTCTCACAACAATATTGAGTGTCAATACAAACTTATAATGTTATCCTTCACGATTCACAAGTTAATGTAAAGTCAATATCATAAAACTGTTTCACAAACCAAAACATATGATCTTTCACAATCTAGTTCGTCAAACAAAATACATTTTATAAGACATTTATCACATCATTGTGGAATCCATTTCATAAACCCACGGCATGTCTAAATACCTTTCATAAAGAGTTTCCCAAAATAAAACTCATTTTATAATCCAGTTCGCAATATAATATATATGTATGTATAAACCTTCACAATGTCTTTCATAAAAACATTTGGAAACCATTTACATATACTAAAAAGTAGTCATTGATGGAACAAACATGCTTTAATATACATATAACTTAAAAAATATGAGTTTATAAATTCAAAGAAGTAATAACATCATTCACTTAAAAATGCATACGACCAAACAACAAAGATTACTTGAACTGTCAAATTCATGATCCTATCCAATGAGTAAGAAACATTGTCAAAATAGAGTAGAAATCCAACTTAACTCTAAATCAGCTAAACTAAGCTCAATCACTAACAAAATGACTCTTACGCACTAATAAAACTATCTATAGATGTTGATATTCAGAGTTATTTACGACGCATAACTTGAGCCATAATTCTCTTCAATAAACTGCATTTTTAAGCTAGTTTATAGTCAAAGGAAGATCTTTTGAAATACTACAAGAACCACTACTTAGCCTACCTAGAATCGGGCCGAAACCCAACAAAGATTGACGTAGAAGCTAGGCTGCTAATAGCTATTGTTCATCGCTCGTGCTCAACTTCAAAATTTTGTTCCGAGCAAACTGTACGATCATGTCAAGTTTCATAAAAATGCTAACTCCATAGCACCTTAAATTATTTAAAAAAAACCCTAATTTCCTAGCTCAACAATTATTGAATGGGACTTCTCGGCTCAAACTTCACAAAACTTTGAATTTCAATAACCTCAAAATTTATTTAGATTAGAAGAATGAGGGGCACACACACTTGTTGGATGTTGCGATATCTAGTTGAATTGGCTTGGCTAGATGCTTGTTGTGCATATGCATGTTTTAGGGAACGAGCGATTTTAGATTTCTCATAGGTTCCACCTAAAACCTAAAACTTGAAACCTACTTATTGGAATAAGTTTTTCATTTTTTGGAACTTGGAATTTATCTTACATACCCTGGAACCTGGAACCTATTTTGTTACCAATTTAAGATCAATTCATTGATCTAATAGGTTCTGTATATTTTCTTGATTGAATGATTATAAATAATTACATCTTGTTGTGATTATCATTTTTTGCTACATTCGATTAACCACGACTCACATTTAGATATATAAAAAAAAGTAAAAGTTACGGATATTGTCGACGATATAAACTCATATTAGTTGTTGTAGATGACTGCTAATCATTAGACATCATGGAATATGGAGGATTGCGCGAAAACATAGATCAAGAAAAACACAAAAACTTATTATTCTTACCGTCGAAATAAGTCACTCAAATTTTGAAATTTAGAAGTTACCTTGTATCCTTGAAATCCGAATCTGACCGCTTCTTCTCATAAGGATTCTCAGGTTTTCAATTCTACCATGAAACTAGGGAAAAATCCAAATAAGGATATGAGGTGCTATCATTTTCTCAAATAAGGACATAAAGTAGACATTGTTTCAAATAAAGATTTAAAGTGTCATCTTTGTCTCAAATAAAGACCCAAAGTTGTTATAAATATTTCAAATAATGGCCTAAAAAAATCAAAAGACGAAAATGTCATCATCAACAGGTGTAGTGAGGTCCATATTTTAGACTGATTAATCACTTCAAACATTTACTTGAATTTCAAGTCTTTATTTGAAACAATGATGACACTTTATGCATTTTTTCGAAACAATATCAACTTTAGGTTCTTATTTGAAAAAATGATATCATTTCGGGTTCTTACTTGAAATTTTCCCGAAACTATGCTTATCCTTAGTATGTATGCGTGAAACTCTTCCCTTTTTATTTCTTCTTCTTCTTTGCTTTCTCTTTTTTCTTCTATTTTTTCTCCTCCTTCCGCTCGAGCGTGTGCACTTCTTTTTCATCCCTTTCCTCTCGGTGATCTTCTCTTTCTCTTTTTTCTTTTTGTGCTGACCATGACTTTTCTGTCAAAAAGGTACCATTCCAACAACGAAAGACATGCGATCGACATGGGAGAACAGCGTTGATCTCTCGGCCAGCGTTGAGTGCTTGGCTCTTGAAAAGACCCGCCTTCTCTTTTATTCTACCCTTACTTTCACACTTCTCTTTCCTTTTTCTTCCTCCTTCAAACGATCACCTTTGCAGCCGCGTCATCCTTCGAACTCGCGCTGCTCAATCAAGTCTCGCATCTCGGTCCGTTGTTGGCCGGTGTCATCCTTCGCTTATTGAAGCCATGACGAATTATGTCCTTGCAAACAGAGCTAGTGTTACAGATGAGACACCCTCGTCAAACAACGCGCGTCTATTTTTTACCAGGCAAGGGTCAAATTCCCTGGTAAAAGTAAGGGTCGAATTTTTTCGATTTTCCACTGGGCGAGGATCGAGTTCTGATTAAATAGACGTAGCGTATATTGTCAATTCTTCAAAAGATCGGGTTAAATTCTCATGTCATCCTACCTTGAGCACCAAGGAGTGACTCTCATCAATTCTTGTTCTGGCCAGTAACTACAGAATCAACCGATCCACAGAACTCGCTAGGGACGTCCATCCATTTTTAATATGCTGCTTACGATTAGTTGGTGCTCTTGCTTGGTCTTCTTCATCCTACTTCAGGCAAGTCAGATAGTCAGGGGCAAGGTTGACGATATTACGTCGTTGGCGCCGCTCTTCCCGAACCAAACTCTTGTCTCCTCTGGCCGAATCTTTGAGCTTGGGTTCTTCACGCCGCATGGCTCAGAAAATCAGTATGTTGGGATATGGTACAAGAACTTCAGTCCTTCTAAGATCGTGTGGGTGGCCAATAGGGAACGGCCGCTTTTGTACACAGATTGGTCCGCAAAATTAATGATAGGCAGTGATGGGAATTTGAAGCTTGTGGATGGACAGCAGAATGTGGTTTGGTCTACGAATGCCTCTCGTCGGTCTGATTATACGTCAGCAGTGCTATTAGATAGTGGAAATTTTGTACTCCAAGACGCAAATTCTAGTGCAATATGGGAAAGCTTTGATGAACCAACAGACACTCTTCTTCCAGACATGAAGATGGGAGTAAATGCCAGGACTGGAGAGAGACATTATTTAATTTCCTGGAGAAGCGACATTGACCCGTCCCCTGGAAGTTTCTTGACTGGGATGACATTGGAGACGCCGCCTCAACCTTTCACTTGGAATGGTTCGACCCCTTACTGGAGAGGCGGGCAATGGGACAAATTAAAATTTATTGGCATAGAAGGCATGGGCCAATCTTATTTGAGTGCGATCAATGTCCAGCAGGATATTGAGCGACGGACCACTTGCTTCTCACACAAATTTCAGAAGTTCCCGCTCTTTACATACATGTTTCTTTCGCCTGGAGGATCTCTTAAGTTCATGTACTGGGATAAGGGCGCTAAGGTGTGGTTGACATATTGGGCGGGACCAAACAATACTTGCGAGATTTATGGAACTTGTGGCCCTTTTGGAGTTTGTAACTCAATGAATTTCCCATTTTGCAGATGCTTAGATGGGTTTGTGCCAAAGTCAAATGAAGAATGGAATAGTGGAAACTGGACCGGAGGATGTGTAAGAGAGACAGAATTGAATTGCCAAAGAAACACAAGCACATTGGCTTCAACAGTTGTAAAGAAAGATGCCTTTTGGCAAATGAGCGGGATGAAACTACCTGACTCTGGCAGCTATCTATCAGTCATTGGAGATCAAGAAGGATGTCGAAGCTGGTGCCTGAGCAACTGTTCTTGCTTGGCTTATTCTTATGTCAGCACCATTGGGTGTATGGTTTGGACTAAAGAAGTCCTCATCGATCTTAATGAATTTTCCACAGGTGGAGAAGATCTATTTGTTCGAGTTGCACATGTAAATGCAGGTTAGAATTGGTTTCATTGAGATGCGTCTTAGTCATAATCAATCATTTCTTACATAAGTCTTTTTCCCATTTCAGGAGGATTGACACAAAAAGCAGTTGTCATCAGCCTGAGTACTGTTGCTGGGATCATATTCTTTGCAGTATTTGTTTTTTGTCTCTGCAAATGGAGAGCTGAGAAAAGAGGTACTGTTAAAGAGCCTGTTAAAGAGTCACATCACTGTTTTCAGAGGATTGTGCTTCTATTTTGTTTTATCTTCCATTGATATGAAGATAGGGAACTGATTCTTCACCAATAATAAACACAGGAAACTTCCGAAAAATTTTGAGGCTCCTTGACTTGGTAGATAAACATGAAAAGCTGGGTGAACTGCTACATGGAAATGTCTGGAAAGAGCAGTTGAAGCAAGATGATGCATTGGAATTGACCCTTTTCAGTTTTGAAAGCTTGCTACTTGCTACAGACAAGTTCAGCACGACAAGTAAACTTGGGCAAGGAGGCTTTGGCTCTGTTTATAAGGTAAAGCCATTCTGCAGGACATTTATTAAATGAAAATATAGATATAATTCATGGTCTACAAAACAGGGAAAGATGAATGATGGGAAAGAGGTGGCTGTGAAAAGACTTTCAAGTAGCTCGGCCCAAGGCATTCGAGAGTTCAAGAATGAGATCATCCTTATATCAAAACTCCAACATCGAAATCTTGTTAAACTCGTTGGTTGCTGCACTGAAGGAGATGAAAAAATTTTGGTATACGAATACTTGCCAAACAAAAGCTTGGACACCTTTCTTTTTGGTGGGTTTTCCTCCATATAACTATTTCTTGGTAATGTACTTTTTGAAATAGCACTAAAACTTGAAAACTATTGTTTGTCATGGTTGTTAGATTCAAGAAAGAAGGCAGAACTTGACTGGGGCAAACGGTTCCAAATCATTGAGGGAATTGCGAGGGGGCTTCTCTACCTCCATCGAGATTCTTGCTTCAGGGTCATACACCGTGACTTAAAAGTTAGCAATATTCTCTTGGATGAAAAGATGAACCCGAAAATATCAGATTTTGGGCTGGCACGGATGTTTGAGGGCACTCAAGTTTTGGCAAACACTCACAAAATTGTTGGAACTCTGTAAGTTTTCTAGCCGTGCTTGAATTATCAATCCTTTGAGTCAATCTTTCGAAGCAGATAGAAATGATCGATTTACCACAAAGAACCTGTCACTTTGTATGTGTTTCATCCCATTATCCTTCAATACAATTAAAGAGTAAATAATATGTTCTACTCAATGCAGTGGCTATATGTCTCCTGAGTATGCCATGGCTGGGATATTTTCTGAGAAGTCTGATGTCTATAGCTTTGGAGTGTTGTTACTGGAGATTGTTAGTGGCAGAAAGAACACGGCCCTGAATGACCAGAGATATCTTAACCTCCTTTCCTATGTAAGTGCCAAATTCCAAACTTAATCGATATTGTAAGTTCCCTGCAATATTATGACACTGTTCTCTTCTAGGCATGGCAATTATGGAGTGAAGGCAAAGCATTGGACCTTATGGATGAAGGAACTGCTGTTAGCTTTCCATCGGAGGTGACCAGGTGCATCCACATCGGGCTTCTCTGTGTTCAGGACCATGCCATGGATAGACCAAACATGGCGAATGTGGTTCTAATGCTAAGCGGTGAATCAGATCTTCCTCAGCCAAGACAGCCTATATTCACTTTCCAAACTGAAATGCGAAATCGTGCTACTCCGTTGCAGCAAGAAAGCATCTGGTCTGTTAACACTATCACTAATACAATGGTCGAAGCAAGATGATGGCTATCTTCTTCATTTTTATTTTCCTTTTCTGGCAGATGATTTTGTTGTTATTTTCCAAGGCATTATGTGTTCACGTTATTCAAGAATGGCTTAGTCTGCTCTATACAAAAGATTGAATGAGATGCTCCAATTTTACACGGGTTTTAGGCTGTAAAGCAAGGGCTTGGAATAGCCGGAACTGTTGGTAGTATGAAGTAGAACTACCAAGTAATCATCATCAGGTTTCACAGCAGTTGTGTTATGAAGATTTTTATTTTATGGCTTTTTAGATCAAAGACGTCTTACTAAAGCTGGAATAAAGTTCCCAACTAAGAATCATGAGTATTGGCACAGCCAAAGTAGTTTCAGCTTCAGTTTGGTTCACAGATATGATTTACCTTCTCCAGATTCGATAACGAGAGTTACTATGCCTAAGGGAAATATATTGCTGCCTCGCAGGCATAAAATGAATCTTGGTTTTCCATGAAAATAGAGAGTGGCCAAAAGCTTGAATAACTGAACAATTCACTTCAGCTTTCTTTCCTCCCTCTCTGGCGCACGTAGGCGCAAAGAGGGCCCACGCCCGTTTCCCCCACGCCAGCACAGTTCCCTGGGCACTGTTCATCTTCTTCTTCTCATTTTCCCTCGCTGGTTCTTCACGGTTTGCCCTAGCTCCGCCGAGAGAAGACACCGCCTGACTCGCTGGAACTCGCCACCGCCGCCGTGGACGCCGCCGTGCCGTGTCTCGCCCCCAAAATCCCGAACCCTAACTCTCCCCTGTTTTGGCCGTCGCCGGATCTCCCTTGTTCGGACGAGCTCGTGGCTTCCACCCGGACCTCGCCGCTGCCCAGGAACTCTCCGGTCTCCGTCCAGCAGCCCTTCGTCACCATCGTCGTGCCCAGCTCCGTCCCCAGCCTGAACCAGCCGAGACCCAGCCCGCCGGACGTCCTCTCCGTTCTGATTCAGGCCACAAACCGCTGCCACTGGCTACGAATTGGCCCTGTTCAGCCCCTGACCCCAGCCTGAACCAGCCGAGACCCAGCCCGCCTGACGTCCTCTCCGTTCTGATTCAGGCCACAAACCGCTGCCACGGGCTACGAATTGACCCTGTTCAGCCCCTGACCTGCCGCGCAGTCGTCCAACCGTCCCTGGCCGTCTCGCGGGGGAGTGCTTGGCCGCCTTAGGAGAAAATTCCAACTGGCCGGAGCTCGCCGGAAAACGGCTACCGCCGCCGCCACAATGCGCTGAGTCATGTCATGGAGTATTGGGCCAATCATGCGTTCAGAGCACAAATTTTGTGGACTGGGCCTAAATCAATTAATGGTTAATCGTTTTAGTAGTTAATTATTGATTTGTTTGGACTAAATTGGTTGTCAATTGAATGATTATATGTAATTTGATGACTTTTGATGAATTAGGGATGATTTAGTAATTTAATCAAGTAATTCCTCGATTTCACAACATTCTAGCAATTTAATTTGGTGAATTATTAGCCACACATCAAAAGATGTTCTCTCGACTGAATCTCATCTGTGGCAGTCATAGTATTACTTCTCGAGTTGAAGTCCTCGTGATTGACATGGGAGACTATTGCGATCTGTTGGCTAAACTGAAATGCAAAGGAGACAAAAAGATATAACGCTGAATCAAGGCGTTCTTGGTGGGTAAATTCTGTCGTCCATCTTGGTACATGCGGTAACGCATCTATTATGATCGTCGATAGCGTCAGCCCACAAATATGTGCCATGTGATCATGGACCCGGATTCAAACAAGACGACCCCCCCCCCCCCCCCCCTCGTAAAAAACGCAGCTTCTATCCTTGCTCACGGACACTATTCATTAACTACTATGAGCTCGTAGTCTCAAGCAGATAAGCTGTCAACTGGTGAACTTGGATCTACTCATGTATTGAAACAACTGCGATAGTACCAATGCACTTGATTAGGGTTTAGGTAGGAAGCAGGGCGTGCAAAAGTGATGTGCAGGCTAAGCCTAGAGCCATTTTTTGACCGGGCGCAAGCAGGTCGATGCTTCCAAGGCTCGATCCATGGTCGCTTCGGGGCAGAGCGCTTTCTAAAACAAGGAAATATTGTCTACTTACTAACAGATTTCAAAAATCCGAAAAGTGGTCACGAATTAATCTAGTAATTATTTATAAATATATAATTGACACCTAAAGGAACAAAATCGAGGCTTCTCATTTTTAACGGGACATAAGGTTTGATTAGGGTAAAGTTAGGAGTTTTGCAAGAACAATGAAAACAAGTTTTAAGATCACATGAGCATCCGTTTGAGGTTCTTTGGTTGGAAGTAATTTTTAAGCAATTGAACATTTAGGGACAACAATATATATTGCCGACGAAATTTAAGCATGGATATTGTTTTCTTTGTTAAACCAGTGTTGTCGTGCTAGGCAGAAATTGATTTCATCCAATGTCTTGGTTAACATTTGAGCAATTCGAACTTGTGGAGGATGATGATTCAAGTGCAAACTGAGAGGCTGAACCAAAAGTGGAGAGGAACAATCACGATGTCAAATAGTCAATGAAGATATGCTCTTCTGAATGCAATTGTGCTCTGGCCACCCTATTGACTCAAATGATTGTGATGCCACATGTTATATAAAGGCCCAAATAATGAAAATTAACTAGTGGTTGCGCCAACAACTAGAGACCTAACTTAGCCCCTAATCTTAAAAAATCTTCTTCATCCTCTTGCAAGTGCCTTCATAAGATACAAGAGAGAGGGAGACAACGAGGAACGCGCAAATCGAGAGAAATGAAGAAAGGCAAATCACAGTTGGTTGGATAACATCCACTGATATTGGATTACGCCTTTTGCATGTGAATGGCAAGTGTGTTCCTTATTGTTTTCCTCGTTTGTGAGGTATCTATTTCTGAAATGGACAGACAATACAGTAATTTGACCAGCAAATACTCGTGCTGATTTCGTATGCTGCCAGCAGATATTGGGTTGGAGAAGTTTACGGTCTTTTAGTATTACCAAATGGCTTTATTTTGACTACAAGCTTACTTGAATTGAAGTTCAATAATGAAAGATACGACGAGACAAAGTTCGTCGTGCAAGTTGAGTTTTCTGCTTCGCTGCAACACTATGGCTGTCCATGGGGTCTTTTGTTGATCTGTAGTGCACGTTTTGACCCCCAAAAAATAGCGTCACAATGTAGAGTTTAAGTTGTAATTAGTTTGGCATTCGGTTAATGCTTCGTTGATAATTTCTAAAGCTTTCCTAGTGACATAAATTCTGGTTTAACTTTCGATCAGTAGCGAGTGATACTCATTTCTTCTATGATTAATAAACTCGTGTTATGAAAGTAATAGGAATTAAATATATTTTAAGTTCTAAAGGGCATCGAACAGTATGGTTTTCGATAACATAGAATTTAGATCAATTTTTGCATTTGTATTGGTTTTTGAAATGGCAAAGAATCTTTTGAAATATTATGAGTTGATTACTTGTTAATGGTAATGTTTTTATGGAATGCATTTTGTTAGATAAATTGAATTATCAAAGGTTACATGTTTTGATTGGTAGACCCAACTTCTGAGACACGTTCCATTTTGGTTTTGTGGGATATTGGATGATGAGTTAGTTGTTTCATGCTCATTGTCGCTATGTTTTGAACGCGTTGAGGGGTTGAGTACGCATGCATATGTTCTCAAACCATCTTGTTTAGGCTGAATAATTGACTTGAAAGTATAGGTGAAGACCCAACCAAGAAGAGCTCGGCGAGTGTTGTCATGGGGCGCTAAGCATGATCATAGTATTAAATATAGCACAAAATTAGTCCGGTCGGTCGATGCCCCTTTGTCAAAAAAGCAATCTCTATCATCGCTCAATAGTGCACGTCAACTAACTCGACCTTGCAATGTCAAGCAGCAAACTCAACCTCATAAATTAGCTGGTGAACATAGATCGACGTTCATTAGCTAATATACGAGTAGATATACTCATGTATGGAATCAATCATGATAGTGGTAGATTGGCAATGCATAAGGTCGGAGCCCGTGCAGGAGACGGAGGATGTAGGAGGGTTGCACCGAGTAAGCCTAGAGCGATTTCTTGACTGGGTTCAAACAAATCGAGGGTAAATTTTTTGAGCTAAATCAGTGGCCTAAACCTAAATCACAGATAATTTTCCCGAATTAGTTCGGTTTGATCTGGGCAATTTTAGGTAGGTCAAAGCCCGATTTGAAAAAGCAAAAAACAAAAGTATGTTTACTTATTGTCAAGGATTAATACCACGAAAACCCCAAACTATACCCCATGTGACACATTTACCTCAAGCTTTTTTTTGTCACACTAAAAACCCCAAACTATACCTCATGTGATACATTTACTTTAAACTTTTTTTGTCACACCAGAAACCCCAAATTATATCATTTGTGATACATCAACCCTATTATTTTTCTCTTTTCTTTTTTTTCCTAAAAAAATACTTAGTTGGTGATCTGACCGCCGGCCCATCGGTTGTCGGAGCTCACCGACCATTAGGGGTGAGCATAGAATACCGTCCGCCCAGGAACTGCCCGGAACCGCCCGGACCAGTCAGTTCCAGGCTGTTCCAAAGGGTAATGGTCCGGTTCCCGGTTCCCGGTTCCACAGTTCTGAGAGTGGAATCCAACCGGACCGGACCAAATTTTTTTATCTATTAAAAAATAAAAATACAAAAAGTTATATAACATATCTTTAATTTTTGGTTGATCGGCTCACTTTAAACCTAACCCTCCACTATCCCGCCTCTTTCTTTTTCTCCACCTTCTTCTCCACTCTCTAGAAAACAAAACCGGAACCGAACCGGACCAGGCGAGAACCGTTAAAAAATAAAAATAGAACTAACGCATTGCCGGTAATTAATAATTACCCAGTTGGGAACCGGACCAGATTGCCCAACCCGGTATGGTCCGATTCCCGGTTCCAAATAATATGGAACCGGTTTCACCGGTCCGGTTCCCAGTTCCAAGGGGAACCCGGAACCGTCCAGAAACCGATCACCACTACCGACCATTGCTAGAGGTCCACGAAGCCCTCGCCGGCGATCGATGGAGCTTGCCGGCCAAGTATTTTCTTTTAAAGAGAAAAAGAAAAAAAAATAAAGGGTAGTTATATCACAAATGATATAGTTTGAGGATTTCGATGTCACAAAAAAATTTAAGGTAAATATGTTACGAGAGGTATAGTTTGGGGTTTTTAGTGTCACAAAAAAAATAGAGTAAATGTGTCACATTGAGTATAGTTTGGGGTTGTCCGTGTTGTACGAAAAGTTTATGGTAAATGTGTCACATTGGGTATAGTTTAGGATTTTTCGTGATATTAACTCTATTGTCAAATTTCAAAACTTCGCCAAGCGATCAACTTATTAAGGTGAAGTTATTTATAACTTATGTAGATGTCACCTAAATAAATGAAATCTATGCACCTCTAATTCAATGGGACATAAGTTTTAGATGATCTCCATGACCAAAAGGCACGGTTCTCTCCAGCCGCAGAATTCACCTCACTGTCATGCCGAGCAGGAACGTGTCTGTTGGGTGTGCAAAGCTTTGCCAGGATGAATAGCTTGCCTCACCATTAGCACTAGCAGAGTCAGCATCCGCATTGGCAAAAAGAGCAATGGAAATAAGGACAATGACATGGCCGCCCATTCGCATAAAGGACGCAGTCTTAACGTAACCATAACTCAACACGATTATCGCAATATATACATTCATATATATTTGTTAAAAAAGCCATATGGTCACAATATCAAAGTATTATGCAATCCATCAAGAATATATACACATATTGAACAATCAACTCAGAGGCTTATCAAAGTCATATGTACATTCATTACAAAAAAAAGTTATATTTACATTCTTAGGAATCTAAACCAAAAACTCAACCTAACAATGTATAGTTCGTACCAAAAAATGCTCGCTCTAAAAAATCCTCCAGCCACTAAGTGCCCTCGCCTATTTACAGCTCGCTGAAGAACCTGAAAAACAAGTAAGATTAAAAGAATAAGCTAACACGCCTTAGTAGGAAATACATTTCTTCTATGTGGATCAAAGGTTCACTATGCATCGTTATAGCATAATATACAACATATTATCTCCAAACCCATATATAATGCACGTAAAATATAGAAAGTGTATCATAATTTTCCAACAAGCTTTATACATATAAAATCAATCAACAACAATATCTACTTCATAATAACAAAACAACAACAATGGTCAAACTCATTGTTTAATCTCATCAAATCTTCCGTTTGATTAATTTACTGCTCAATACCTTATTATAGTCGCGTTTAACGCTAATGAGAAAGGCGACCAAGTTTACCCCCCTTAGCTAGGTCTATCACCTACATCAGCCAGCGATTTGGGCGAGAAGCATGCTTGAAATAGTATGCATGCTTTCCCTTTATGGGATCTCCTCATAATGATAAGTGCAATAATAACAAATACCATTCTCCAACAAACTCACAATCAACATCGTAATATCATTTCATAAACCGGTTTTATAAATCGAATAACAAAATCTTTTGCAATTCTATTATCAAATAGAATTTATATCATAAAACATTTCAAACTCAACACTTAAATATCTATTTCCTTTCACAATATATTTAACTCCCAAACCAGCATTTCAATCCATTCAAATGAAATTCTCCAATACATTCTTAAACCATGTAAAACTATAGTAAATGTTCGATCCAATTTATGTAAGAAAAATGCTCATTCATACTCATACTATATCCAAAACATTATTATTTTTAAAGACATGAGTTTGTAAATTCATAGATGAGATAGTATTACTCACCTCAAATAAGACAAACGTCGATTTTATATCGATCGATAGATTAACATCTCCGGGTTCCTAATAATCAATTGGAAAACGTTATAAAAAAACTAAGTAAATTAATACTATAATGACTAACTTGACTAAATACACATATTATCGATAAAAACAATACTTATGAGTTACTAAAAGACTTATTGATAACATAAACCACTATTTCTATTGTGCGCAACACGTGCGCAACTCGTGCGTTGAGTTCATTTTAAACAGCAACGAGGAACAGACCCCCGTTTAATAGTTCATAATGACACAATCTTCTGAAAACCATTGTGTTTTCCCCACCCTTGAGCACCAAGGCCTCTTGGCTCATAGGAAATCTTGTTCGTCTATTCTTGATATGTAGAAAGCGCAGAATCAACTGCCCCCTGAACTCGCTAGGTTCGTTTAGTCATTCTAATTATGAGGATTATGATTTGTTGGTGCTCTGCCTTGGTCGTCTTCTTCCTACCTCAGGCGAGTCATATGGCCAGCAGCACGGTTTACAATGTCACTACATCGGAGCTGCTCTTTTCGAACCAAACTCTCATCTCCCCTGGCCAAGTGTTTGAGCTTGGGTTCTTCACATCGAATGGGTCTATAAATTAGTATGTTAGCATATGGTACAAGAACTTGGCGCCTACTAAGATTGTGTGGGTGCCCAATAGGGAACGGCCACTTTTGTACACAAATTGCTCTGCGAAATTAGTGATAGGCAGTAATGGGAATTTGAAGCTCATAGATGGACAATAGAATATAGTCTGGTCTACCAATGTCTCTAGTCGGTCCAATTATACATCAACAGCGCTATTAGACACTGGGAATTTTGTCTTAAAAGATGCATATCATGGTGAAATATGGGGAAGCTTTGAGGATCCGATGGACACTATTCTTCCACAAATGAAGATTGGAATAAAAGTCAGGACTGGAGTGAAACAACATTTTATTTCCTAGAGAAGCGACAATGATCCATTCCCTGGAAGTTTTTTAACTGGAATGACAACGGAGATACCAACTCAAGCTTTCACTTGGAGTGGTTCGACCCCTTACTCGATAGGTGGGTAATGGGACAAATCGAAATTCATCGGCATACCAAACATCAACCAATCCTACATGAGTGGATTTGAAGTCCAGCAGGATATTGAGCATGGGAACTCTTAGGGTGCTCATGATTCGCGCCCAATTTTGTTCCAGAATGAGTTCTGGAACAAAAAAACTCATTCTGGAACAAAATAATGTTTAGTAAAAATATTATGGAAAATCAATTCTAGAAGAGATTTCTATTCCATAATTGGTTTTAGGGCAATTCGCGGGCATTATTTGAGAATCCATTCTCTTTTAGCGCTCTTTCTTCATTTTTTTCCCTAATCAGATTGCTCTCTCCCTCCTCTCGTTCGAACGTGCCCCGACTCGGTGCGAAGTCCTTTTTCATATTAAAAATAAAAAATTAATAAACTAATAAAAAACATAAAAATTATAAAAAAAATCCAGATAATTCAGAAATTAAAAAAAATCAAAACTATTAAAAATTAAAAAATAATAAAAACTAATAAAGTATTTTCTATTATTAAAAATTCAAAAAATCAAAGTTTTATTTGGAAATCCCAAATTTTCTTGGAAAAATCAATTTGTAACATTAGAAAAATGAGGATAAAAATCACCAGTTTTCCAATTTAACTCTAGCCAATATGGTGGCGGATTGGCTAGGCAAAAACTACAAGAAAAATGCCTTACCTCAAGATTGGATATCCTCATCTCCCCTAGTTCTTTGGGAATGATTATATATTATGATTTATGCAACTAAAATGAATTGAGAGTTCAATCACAATAGAAAAAGTGATCAAATTTGTCAATTTTTTGGGCTAAATAATAAGTATTTGATTTTTATTGGAATGAACATCTTGCAATCTAAAACATTTTAAAAAATTTCAAATGAAATAGAAACAGAGACAATTTTTTTTACCATATCAAACAAAATTCTAGTTTTGGAATAAAAATTCTTTGCCCATATTAAACAAGTTTCTTTTTTCAGAAGCTCATTCTGGAACAGAATCAGAAATATTCAATTATATCTAGAATTAGATTTCTGGAAAGAATTTCAATCATGTGCGCCCTTACTTTTGGATTGATAACTACAACAAAGAATTCTTTGAATACATATTCATTTCGCCTGGAGGATCTCTTAAGCATGTGTATTGGGATGATGGAGCTAAGGTGTGGTTGACAGATTGGTCAGGACCAAACAATACTTGCGAGATTTATGGAACTTGTTGTCCTTTTGGAGTTTGTAACTCATCGAATTCGCCTATTTGCAGATGCTTAGATGGGTTTGTGCTATAGTTAGATAAAAAATGGAACAATGGAAACTGGACCGGAGGATGTGTAAGAGGGAAAGAATTGAATTGCTAGAAGAACACAAGCACGCCAGCTTCAACAGTCATAAAGAAAGATGCAATTGCGCGAGTGAGCCAAATGAAACTACCTGATTCTAGGCACTATTTATCCTACATTGATGATAAAGAAGAATGTTGAAGCTGGTGCCAGAGCAATTTTGCTTGCTTGGCTTATTCTTATGTTGGTCGTATCGGGTGTGTATGGTTTGGACTAAAGACCTCATTGATCTCTAGGAATTTTCCACAGTTGAAGAAGATCTCTTGTACGAGTTGCATATGTAAAAACAGATTAGAGATTGTTTCAACGAGATGACTTTGACTCTACACTATTTGTCTTTTTCATAACTCTCTTTCCTATTTCAGGAAGATCGGCACACAAAACTATGAACAGCCTGAGTCTTATTGCAGGGATCATGTTTTTTGTACGTAGTATTTGTTTTTGGTATTTGCAGATGGGGATCTAAGAAAAGAGGTACCGTCAAAGAGCCACATCAATGCTTTCAGAGAATTGTTCTTCTATTTTGTTTATTCTTCCATTACCATAAAGAAAGTAGGTTAATTCATTGCTAAAATAAACACAGGAAACTTGCTGAGCAAAATTCCACGGCCCCTTGACTCAGTAGATAGACCTGAAAAAGTGGGCGAAGTGTTCCTAGGAAATGCATGGAAAGAACAGCTGAGGCAAGATGATTTACCGGAATTGTGTTGTTTCTTTGAAGTGCATAAGAAAAATTGACAGTAAAAAAGAGTATACAGCAAGAACGGAGCAATAGAAGGGAAACTGCATGCTTCATTAATGTCTCAAGTACAAACTAAGAAAACAACACACGTTACATACGCTGTGGCATGATCACACGATCAGCAACTAACCGAAAAACAGTTACTAAAACTCTAAAGATAGACTTGAAGCAACAAAGAAACTGAACAGCCAATGTAGGACACGATTTCAACAGATAAATAAATTAGTGCGGGCCTTGATTCATCAACAAATTGACCCTTTTCAGTTTCAATAGCATTCTCCTTGCTACAAACAATTTCACCACGACAAATAAACTTGGGCAAGGAGGGTTTGGTTCCGTTTATAAGGTAAATAAATTCTGCAAGATATTCATTGAATGAAAATATAGAGTTGGTTCAAGGTTTAAAAGCTATGTGAATTGTGAAACAGGGAAAGCTGAATGATGGAAAGGAGGTTGCTGTCAAAAGACTTTCTAGTACCTCAGCCCAAGGTGATGAAGAAATCAAGAATGAGATCATCCTAATATCGAAACTCCAACATCAAAATCTTGTTAAACTCCTGGGTTGCTGCTGTGAAGGAGAAGAAAAGATTTTGGTATACGAGTACTTGTCGAACAAAAGCTTGGACACCTCTCTTTTTGGTTGGTTTTTTCTCTCCAAACAACTATGTTTTGGTGATGCATTTTTTCACATAGCACTAAAAACTTGAAAACTGTTCTCGTTTGTCATGTTCGTTAGATTCACATAAGAAGGCAGAACTCGACTAGGGCAAACGATTTCAAATTATTCAGGGGATTGCAAGGGGCCTTGTCTACCAGCATCGAGATTCTTGCCTTAGGGTCATCCATCGAGATTTAAAAGTGAGCAATATTCTCTTGGATGAGAAGATGAACCCGAAAATTTCGGATTTTGGGCTGGCACGAATGTTTGAGGGCACTCAAATTTTGGTCAACACTCAAAAAATTGTTGGAACACAGTAAGCTCTTTTGTCCTACTTGAATTATCAATTGCTTGAGACAATTGTTTCAAGCAGACAGAAACTATCGATTTACCGCAGCATTTTTGGGACTTTGTGCATGTTTCATTTCGTTGTCCTTTAATATAATTAAAGAGTACATAACTGTCGACTCAACTGCATTGGCTATATGTCTACTGAATATGCCATAGGCAGAAATTTTCTGAGAGCTCCGATGTGTATAGCTTTGGAGTGTTGTTACTGGAGATTGTTAGCAGCAAAAAGAACAGGGCCCTCTATGACCACGGACATCTCAATCTCCTTTCTTATGTAAGTGGCATTTCAACTTTAAACGATACCATAAGTTGCCTGCAATATTATGACGGTTTTCTCTCATAGGCCTGGCAATTATTGAGTGATAGCAAAGAATTGGACCTAAAGGATGAAGCAATTGCTGTTAGCTCTCCATTGGATGTAACAAGATGCATCCATGTTGGGCTTCCCTATGTTCAGGACCGTGCAATTGATAGACCAGACATGTCGAATGTGATTCTGATGCTAAGCGGTGAATCAGATCTTCCTCAACCAAGACAGCCTACATTCACTTTCCAAACCGAAATGCCAAATTGTGCTATTCCCTCACAGCAAGAAAACATATGGTCTGTTAAGATTCTCGCTAATACAATGGCTAACGGAAGATGACGGCTTTATTTTTAATTTTAGTTTTACTTTGTTTGCAGATGTTGTTATTTTATAAGGCTTTAGTGTTTTTTTGGTTCAAGAATGGCCTTATACCGCTCTGTACAAAAGGTTGAACAAAATGCTCAGCTTTTACATGGACTTAAGGCTGTAAAGCAAAGCAGGAGCGGGTAATAACCAGAATAGTTGCTATGGTGAAGGAGAACTACCAAGTGATCACCGTCGTGTCTCATAACCAGTTGCGTTATGAAAATTTGTTCTTCTGGTTTTTAAGATGAAAGCTTGACTAAGGATCCCAAATGAGAATTGCAAGTATTAACTGCCAAAGTATTTCCAGCTTCAGTATGATTCACCGATATGATTTACTGTCTCCAGAATTGATAATAAGAGCTATCTATGGCTAGGGTAATTATGTTCCTTCCTTGCAGCCATGAAGTAATTGTGAGTTATCCAAGCAGTGGAAAGAAAACAGAAAGTGGCCAAAAAGCCTCGATGACATAACAATTCACTCAAGATGAGCTTCGCATGAAGATGGAAGGCTAATGTCAGCTAATGATCAAAATGGAAGCCATGTCATCCTTAAATTGAACTACTCAAGAGTCAAGACTTGCCCTTTTGCTTGGAGCGGTATCGAATCTAGCTTCTTCGAACAGGAAACTTGTGCCACTGCATCGACAGAAAGAGATGGTTAGCAGAAATTTGATTCGAAGCGGCTTCGACCTGTCCTGTACTATTTGTACCCTGGAAGATGGAAGTCTACTTTAAACACTAGTTGTACGGGAGAGATTCATTTTGCAGGATTTGCCACTTAAAACAGCTACATGGCTAGGTGGGTTTGGTTTTCAGCTGTCCGATGGGCTGATGTAATGGACTGTTTGAATCAAAAGCCTAAACTTAACTTCGATTTCGTTAAGGAAACTGATGGGTAAGTTAGCACAGATAGTTCGAGCGCAAGGATTACAATCCCGTTAAGATCATCGTCTGTAACTACATTCACAATTTTTCTTGAACCCTTTTGCCTAAAAGCCCAAAAAACCACAACGGTAGCTTCATTTCAATGCCCCATCACAGCGAAAGCACCGTCACTGAAATGCCAGGGATTGAAAATGTCACACCCCCAACTCAACAATAGAAGGGTATAACACAGCCGTCCCCCTTATCGAAGCACGCGTCCTCAAACAATCAAATTTAATCTGATACCGATATATGCATACATATATATGATAAGAGATAACCCGATTTACAATATAAGAGTCCACTACAACTATCAAACAATGTATATACAAGCAATCTAAAGTTTTCAACTCAAGATAACTCATACCAAAATACCGTTGTCCAAAAAATCCCAATATGAATGCGCTCTCGCTCTCTGAGCGGGTTCTCAAGGAACTTGGAAGACAAATGTTATTAAATGAGTGAGCTACAACAACTTAGTGAGTAATAAAATTCTCCCAAGTGGACCGAACAAACATATATTTAAAATAATAACATCACTCATTTTCATCAAAATCAAGTTTAGTAACCATCAGAATTAACACAAATCATTTGAATATAACGTATTCACATCAAAACCAAAGATCGGTTTATTGAACAATATCAAATAAGTTCAATGGTCAAACTTACTGATCAATCCTATCAATCACATACAAATTGTCAATTCCATTGACTAATCTCATGCTCAGATTTCAATTGTGATCATGAATAATGCCACGTGACTAGGAGACCAAAATTCCTCATTGGCCAAGTCTCCACCTACGATGCCGGTGGCTCAACTCATAATGATATCTTATAATAGTATGCGAATGCCCACAAAACCACACGGGTTCATAGAGATACTGAGCACAATCCACCAATTAAAAATATCCACAATACTAAAAAGGAAACAATCTCGTATATCAATCTCCTTCACGAAACATTTTATAAACTAATTCGTAATGCACTCATATGAATTTTCACAACACATTTGCTAAAGCATTTCACAAGTCAAAACACAATTTTTTGCATTAAAGAATCTTATCAAAATCAATGTCAAATCCCAAGAAGGAGCAATTGTTTGATCTATAATTTTATGCGATAAATATGCATTTAATAATTCTTTATCAAATTTTTATACTCTTCAAAGTATGAGTTTTCAAATTTTTAAGGAAAATAGTATCACTCACCTCGAATAAGTCAAATATCAATTTCTATCGGCCAATAGATTAACGTTTTGGATTCCTACTAATGAATTGGAAAACAATATATAAAATTGAGTAAAATAATACTCTAACAAATGACTTAACTAAATTACGCCTATTATCGATAAAAGCAACACCTATGAGCCACTAAAATGCTTGCCAATAATATAAATCACTATTAAGCACAATTTGTACACTAAATCTATTTATGCCATAACTTCCTTCACTGAACTCCGTTTCTGAAGATTTTATATTACAAAGAAAGCTCTTTCGACATATTACGATATATTAATAGTGATTTTAATACTACAATATAAATCACTATTAAGCACAACTTGTACACTTAATCTATTTATGCCATAACTTCATTCACTGAACTCCGTTTCTGAAGATTTTATATTACAAAGAAAGCTCTTTCGACATATTACGATATATTAATAGTGATTTTAATACTACAATATAAATCACTATTAAGCACAACTTGTACACTTAATCTATTTATGCCATAACTTCATTCACTGAACTCCGTTTCTGAAGATTTTATATTACAAAGAAAATCCTTTCGACATATTACGGGATTTTTAAATCGGCCAACCCAAACTCCGACCAAAAACAGACAAAAATGGCCCACGAACTAATATTCACGTACTATTCATTGTGCATGACAAACTTTTAAATTCCGTTTCGGGCAAAGCGTAAATTTAAATTAAATTCTATCAAATGTTATCACTTCACGAAACCTAAGATATCATAATCCCATAATTTTTCAGCCAAATAACTCCAAGATCAAACTTCGTGATTCAAACTTCACATAACTCCTTATTTAAGCTATAGCTCCAAAATTATTCCGATTAAGTAGACAAGGGGCGCATATACTTACCAAGCGCTACAATTTCGAGCTGAGTCACCTTGGCAGAACCCCGTGAACAAGATTTTCTTCCCTTTTTCTCTTCTTCTCTCTTTCTCTCTTCTCCTCTTTTCTTCTTTTTCTTATGGTTTCCTGCATCTTCTAGGCCTCTGAAGTCGGTGCACTGTAGCAGAGTTGACCTGTCAACTTTTTTTTTTGGCCATTGGGTGGACTTGGCCATTACAGAACAAACATTTGACGATGCAATCGAGTGGTTCATGACGTCCAAGCCACATTGCGAGGTGTTCTCTCGACCGAAATTCATCTGCTGCAGCTACAGCATGGCTTCTGGAGTTGAAACAGTCATGATCGACATGGGAGACCATCGCTGATCTCTTGGCTAAATTAAACAGCAACGGAGAAAATTCGAGAATGCTGAAGCATGGAGTTTGTCCGTTTGCAAATTCTTGCCCTGTTTTCGGGTTCATGTGGATCCGATCTATTGTGGTAGTTAATCGATGTGGACTCGTGATACATAATCAACAATCATTGATTATTTTGGACTCCTAGACCCGATTAAAGCGAGAGTCTCTCTGGCCGATGTCATGGTCCAGTTGATGCCCCTCTATGAAAGAGGCGATCTCTATAGTAGCTCAATAGTACACATCAACTGACTCAACCTTGCAGTGTCAGGAAGCGAACGCCCCCTAAGAGATTGGCCGATGAACATAGACCATATATGATTAGATCTACCTGTGTATCGAATCAATTATGATAGTCGCAAATTGCACTAGGTCAGGGCACGACCAGGAGGCGGAGGGTGCACAAGGGTTGCGTAGGCCAAGCCTAGAGCGATTTTTTTATCGGGCTGAAACAGATCGAGGGTAAAATTTGTGGACTCAATCAATGGCCTAGACCTAAATCACAAATAATTTGACTGAATCATTTTTGTTTGATCGGAGCCGTTCGAGGTCAAAGTCCAATTTTCGAATAAAACAAAAGGAAGCAAAAGTTTGTTTTTCTTTTATTGTCAAACTTCAAAACTTGGACCAGCGACCGACTAATTGTTTTTCTGGGTCAAAAATTTTGACTTCAATGTGACGTAAGTTTTTATTAAAGTTTGACTTGATATAGATCCAGGCAAGTGAAAGTTTAGGAACAATATTGTCTGTTGTACTAAAGAATTGAAAGCGAAAATAAAAAGAAAAAGAAGAAAAAGACAATACATTTTGAACAGACTTGAAAGTGATGCTTTAACCTGAATATCCTATTCGGCTCAATGAAGGTTTCAGAGTTCACTTGTAATCTCTTGAAATAGATGCCTAAACCGGAATAGATGTTAAAGCTGCGTTCGTTTCATGGAGAATATAACATTTTTGGAAAATGGTAATATTTTCCGATGTTCATTTGTTAAAAGCCGCCGGCTTGCCGGCCTCGAGCGAGTTTGTGGTACGTTACTAGAAGTTGCGATATTTAAAGGTAAACAAAGATTATGGAAATTATATTTCCCTTTCAAAAGTGAAAAACATTTTTCCCACTTTTGAATGTGTTTTTTCTATACCGACTATTTTATCTTCCTTAAAACGAATCGAAAAATTCGAAAAATATTTTTATGGAAGTTATTTTTCAGGCGGAGCATAAAAAGTTCGACCTTTTCTCTGCACCACTGAATTTGCTTGAGGAGTTCCTCTGAGCCAACCCAAATCGCATGGCTTCAAGTCATTGGTCACACAACACTAGCATGTCTTGGTTAACAAGCAATTGGAATTTGTCGAGGAGGGTGGTTCGGTTGTAAACTGAGATGCTGAGTCAAATTTGAACAGCGGCGGCCAACAACTGCCACGTTTAATAGTCAATGAAGATATGATCTTCCGAAGACCGTTGTGTTTCAGCCACCTTGACCACCAAGGCCTCTTTGACTCACGGGAAATCTTGTTCATCTATTCTTGATCTGCAGAGAGTGCAAAATCAACCGACTCATCGAACTCGCTAAGTTAGTTCAGTCATTCTTATTATGGGGCTTACGATTGCTTGGTGCTCTGGCTTGGTCATCTTCTTTCTACTTCAGATGAAGCATATGGCCAGCGGCGCGGTTTACAATATTACAACATGGGAGCCGCTCTTTCGAAACCAAACCCTCATCTCGTCTGGCCAAATCTTTGAGCTTGGGTTCTTCACTCCGAATGGGTCAGAAAATCAGTATGTCGGCATATGGTACAAGAACTTCACGCGTTCTAAGATCTTGTGGGTGGCCAATAGGGAACGGCCGCTTGTGTCCACGGATCAGTCTGCAAAATTAACAATAGGCAGTGATGGGAATTTGAAGCTCATGGATGGGCAACAGAATATAATTTGGTCTACCAATGTCTCTAGTCGGTCCAATTATACGTCGGCAGTGCTATTAGATAGTGGGAATTTTGTTGTGCAAGATGGAAATTTCAGTGAAATATGGGGAAGCTTTGAGGATCCGGCAGACACACTTCTTCTGAACATGAAGATGGGAGTAAATGTCAGGACTGGAGCGAAACAGTTTTTAATTTCCTGGAGAAGCGACAGTGATCCTTCCCCTGGAAGTTTCTCGGCTGGAATGACATCAGAGACGCCACCTCAAATTTTCATTTGGAATGGTTCGACCCCTTACTGGAGAGGTGGGCAATGGGACAAATCGAAATTTATCGGTATACCGATCATGGACCAATCGTACTCGAGCGGATTCAATGTCCAGCAGGATATTCAGCAGGGAACCACTTACTTTTCGATCAATAGATACGATTTCTTTATATACATGTTTGTTTCTCCTGGAGGATCTCTTCAATTTATGTATTGGGGTGATGGAGCTGAGACATGGTTGACCGATTGGGTGGCACCAAACAATACTTGCGAGATTTATGGAACTTGTGGTCTTTTTGGAGTATGTAACTCATTGAATTCGCCTATTTGCAGATGCATACATGGGTTTGTGCCAAAGTCAAATGAAGAATGGAACAGTGGAAATTGGACCGAAGGATGTGTAAGAGAGACAGAACTGAATTGCCAGACAAACACAAGCACATCAGCTTTAACAAACATAAAGAAAGATGTGTTTTGGCAAATGAGCCGGATGAAACTACCCGACTCTGGGGACTATTTTTCAAATACGAGAGATCAAGAAGGATGTGAAAGCTGGTGCCTAAGCAATTGTTCTTGCTTGGCTTATTCTTATGTTAGCAACATTGGTTGTATGCTTTGGAGTAAAGACCTCATTGATCTTCAGGAATTTTCCACAGCTGGGGAAGATCTATTCGTTCGAGTAGCATATGTAAAGGCAGGTTAGAAATTTTTTCATTGAGATGAGTTTGAATTAACAGCAGTCATCCCTTACATAATTCTCTTTCCCATTTCAGGAGGATCACAACACAAGGCAGTTATCATCAGCCTGAACATTATCGCTGGGATCATGTTCTTTGCAGTATTTGTTTTTGGTCTTTGCAAATGGAGAGCTAAGAAAAGAGGTACTATTGAAGTGCCATGTCAGTGTTTTCAGAGGATTGTGAACGCTATGACGAAAGTGAACTAATTCTTCACCAATAATAAATGCAGGAAAGAGCAAAATTCTAAGGCTCCTTGACTCAGTAGATACACCTGAAAATTCACCCCAACTGATACAAGGAAATGCATGGAAAGAGAAGTTGAAGCAAGATGATTTGCTGGAATTGACCCTTTATAGTTTTGATAGCATACTACTTGCTACAAACAAGTTCAGCACAAGAAGTAAACTTGGGCAAGGAGGTTTTGGCTCTGTTTATAAGGTAAAACCATTCTGCAGGACATTTTTTATGAAAATTTTCAAGTTCTAAAAGCTTAGTGAATTGCGAAACAGGGGAAGCTGAATGATGGGAAAGAGGTAGCTGTGAAAAGACTTTCCAGTACCTCGTCCCAAGGTGTTGAAGAGTTCAAGAATGAGATCATCCTTATATCAAAACTCCAACATCGAAACCTTGTTAAACTCATGGGTTACTGCATTGAAGCAGAAGAAAAGATTTTGGTATATGAGTACTTGTCGAACAAGAGCTTGGACACCTTTCTTTTTGGTTGGTTTCTTTGTTTCTGAGTAATTATTTTTCCGTAATTTATTTCTCGCCATAGCACTAAAACTTGAAAACTGTTTTTGTTTGTCTTCTTCGTTAGATTCAACTAAGAAGGCAGAACTCGACTGGGGCAAACGATTTCAAATAATTCAGGGGATTGCAAGGGGGCTTCTCTACCTCCATCGAGATTCTTCCCTTAGGGTAATCCATCGAGACTTAAAAGTTAGCAATATTCTCTTGGATGAAAAGATGAACCCGAAAATTTCGGATTTTGGGCTGGCACGAATGTTCGAGGGAACTCAAGTTTTGGTCAACACTCACAAAATTGTTGGAACGCTGTAAGCTCTCTAGCCGATTAGAATTTTCAAGCAGACTGAAAATGATTGATTTACCGCAACGAACCTTTCTTCTTATGCATGTTTTATCCCGATTGTCTATCGCTATCATAAAAAAGTATGTAACCTGTTTAACTTGACCGTAGTGGATATATGTCTCCTGAGTACGCCATGGGTGGGATATTTTCCGAGAGGTCCGATGTCTATAGCTTTGGAGTGTTGCTACTGGAGATTGTCAGTGGCAAAAAGAACACAGCCCTGTATGACCAGGGACAATATTTGAATCTCCTTTCCTACGTAAGTCGCAAATTCCAACCTTAATCAATATTGCATGTACCCTGCAATATTTTGACAGTGTTTTCTCTTATAGGCATGGCAATTATGGTGTGATGGCAAAGCATTGGACCTAATGGATGAAGCAATTGCTGTTAGCTCTCCATTGGAGGTAACAAGATGCATTCATGTTGGGCTTCTCTGTGTTCAGGACCATGCCACAGACAGACCAAACATGTCCAATACCGTTCTTATGTTAAGTGGTGAATCGGATCTTCCTCAGCCGAGACGGCCTATGTTCATTTTCCAAGCCGAAATTCCAAAGCATTCTATTCCATCACAGCAAGAAAGAGTCTGGTCTGTTAATACTGTCACTAATACAGCAGTGGAAGGAAGATGACACCTATCTCTCTTCATTTTTATGTTGCTTTCTTGGCAGGTGATTTGTATATTTTTTTAAAAAATTTTAAGTATATTACTGTTCATTCAATTCAAGGATGGCTTTAGTCCGCTCTGAGCAAAAGGTTGAATGAACTGCTCTACTTTTACATGGATTTTAGGCTGCAAAATAGGGGCTTCGAATCGATACTTTTTTGACAGAACATAAGCAAGGAAGGAATTGGTTCTGATTGACGATAGCCAGAACTGTTGGCATCATTAATGAGAACTTTCAAGTAATCACCATCACTCTCATCACCAGTTGCATTCTGAAGATTTAATTTTCTTATTTTTTGGAAGAAAGAAATCATTACCAATGATAGACTAAAGTTCCCATATAAGAAGCATGAGCATTGGCATGGCAAAATGTGTCTTCAGATTCAGTATAAATCATAAATATGAATTAACTTATTCAGATTTGGTACGAAGAAGATTAAATGACTGAGAAATTCTTTTTGGATAAGCTTTGCATGGAAAATGGAAGACTAATGCCGGCTAGTGATTGATATCAGAGCCATGTGATCCTTAAACTGAAGTGCTCAAGAATTGCCCTTTTGCTTGGACCCCATGTCATGTTTAGCTTAATTGAACATCAAACTTGTCTAGTGTTTTAACAGAATCATATGGCCAACAATTTGTACGCTGGAAGGTTAAGTCAACTTTGAACAAAGGCCAAGAGAAGAATGCCGATGTGTTCTGGCTTGTCATCCAAAAACAGTTCTCTTTTTAAAAGCCATCATGTGACTCACAATGAACCTGCTGTGGCATAATTGGTACTGAGTTGTCAAGCACCAATGTCATCATGATCTCTTGGCATTTAGGGAATGCACTTGAACTGGGACAGGCATCATCAGCTCTAATATAGAACTGATCTATTCAATAACATAACCTTTGAAGCCATCTCCAAAAGGACTTATGACCTCACACCTTTGGCAACACACTTTGGTTTGCAGAAATCTTCTGCTCCTTTCAGATCTGCAGGGAAAAAGGAAAAGCAAAGAATTCGGAACCTTTTAACATTCTGAAGTAACCAACACCTGAACACACTAGGATTACTAAGCTGGTTATGATTGATCTCTACTCTTCCTTGGTCATCTTTGTCCTTCTTCAGGCACATCAGAGCACCCTGCAGTTTTTAACATTACTGCAACCGAACCACTCTTTCAGAGCCAAACTCGTCTCCTCCAGTCAAATCTCTGAGCTCGACTTCTTCACCCCCAATGGATCAGCAAATCAATATGTGGCCATATGGTACAAGAACAGGACTATCCAAGTTCATTTGGGTCGCCAATAGAAATACACCGCTTGCCCATTCGGATCAATCTGCAAAATTAATTATAGGCAGTGATGGAAATCTTCAGCTCATGGATGAGGGACAGAGCATAGTATGTCCAACCAGTGTTTCTGCCACTTAAAGCATACTGCAGCAATGCTTTCAGATGGTGGAAACTTTGTTCTACAGAACGTAAATTCTATTGAAATATGGGCAAGCTTTGATGATCCGTCTACCAGACATGAAGATAGGACTAAACAACAGAACTGGAGGGACAGTGCTTCATTTCCCGGAAATACGACAAAAATCCATCTTCTGGAAAGATAGGCCTTGGAGCCATTCATTATCAACAATAGACTTTGACTGCCAGGTGCTGTTTGACCGGACTGTAACCTGCTCTTTAACTAATCAGTACTGATGAATGCAGAATGCTAAGACAAACACTGTTTCTGGGCAGCCGGATCTTATAAAACTTTTCTGCTTGAAGAATATCGAAGAGGTTACAACTCTCTACAGGGCTTCATAGTGGGTTCTTTCCTTGAGAGTCATACATAGAGCTTCCAAGGTGCACGACGTCAATACAAAATTAAGTTATACATGTTGAACCGGCCTGGATGATTATGTTATAAGCCACATATGCAATGTGGCATGGCGATATCAGCTCCATGTAGCTCACAACTATATACTTTCGTAGTATTTAAGAGATGGCTCGCACAGATATCGGAGGCGACTTCTTCGCAACACCCTGTAGTGCGACATTGGAGTTTTTTCCGACTGATGTAATGCTCTAACATACAATATGAATGACCCGGCTTCCGGCTGGAGTAGTACTCTAATATCCTTGAGGACTCCCTCAATCCACAACAAAGCTCTCAAATGGAGTAGTTGAGTTGAGCTTTACGATGTTGTAAATCACGTTCTGTTAAGTGCTCACAGACTGATTGACACACTATAAAAGCTGTCTGGCTTTCAGTCTAAACTGTGGATTCGTAAGGAAATTTTTCAAGTAGATCGGGTATAATTGATGTACTTTTGATAACCTTTGACTGCTCACATGTTTGAAACTTCGATCTCTCAGTGCAATAAGAAAAAGTTTCCTTGTGTTCCATCCTACAATTGTTTTTTAAGGTCAATTGCATGTTTGGTAAGATGGAATGAAGAGTAGATGAATCTCAAATAAAAAAACAAGAAATTAGTTTAATGCAGAACTGTTCGGTTCAAGGCTAGTTATTGAAGAACCAAGTAGGTTTACGTGTGACGGCTTGTTTTTGGAAAATTTTTAGAATGGAACTTGGGGAAAATTATACTCAATTTAGCTTGGGAAATAAAACTTGAAATTAGGGAAAAATATTTGATTTCCCCACAAATCTTTGGAATTTTCCCTTATTCTCCCCTATTTCCCCCTATTTCCTTTACTTTTTCCAGAATTTCTTTCTTCCTTTCTATTTCTTGCGCGTGGGCCAGCCCGGCCATGCCTTCTTTCCCTTGTATTTTTCGCCGGCCCAGATCCCTCTTTCCCCTCTTTATGTTTCCTTCTCGGGCCCAACTCCCTTGTTCTTTCTGTCTCGGCCCATCTGGCTTTCCTCACGCGTGCCAGCCCATTGTTCTCTCCTGCACGCGCGAGTTAGACTCCGGCTATGCTGGCTGCCAGCGAGGCGAGGCCTAGCCACGCGGAGCGCGTGGACGCGGGGCCCTGGCCACGCGGCAGCTGCGCACGCGCCAGCTGGCCTCCCCCTCGCCTCGTCAGCCTGTCTTCTCCTTCTTCTCTTTCATGCGAACCACCTGCACCGAGAAAAACCCTAGCCGCCATGGATGAGCAGAGGAGGGACGATTAGACCAGAAAAATGGGGGAAAACGCTGAAGATGGGTCGCCGTGGTCACCGGAGTCCTCCACCGCCGTCATGAGCTCCGTCGAGCTCTCTCTCGCCCCCAAACCCGAACCCGAAAACCCCTGATTTGCCGTCGCCTGCAACCCCAAAATCCGAGCAAACCGAGGCGAATCAAAGCTCGTTGTGACCATTGCTGTCGACCTAGACGTCGTCCCGACGTTCCCCCGCCGCCACCGTCACCCAATTTCACCCCTCAGCTCGCTGCGGCCATAGATCGAAGCCCTGTTTCTATCGGCTGAAAAACCGCAGTAAAAGGGGTATAAACCGCAACAAAATGGGAAGGAAATCGCAGCTACAGCGTGCCTTCCAGCTCACCGGAGCTTCCCTCGCCGATTCAGACGACGACCAGCTCTGAGCTGAGCCTCCAGCCGTCCAGCCAGCAACCAGCCACCCTGCCGGACCAGATCAGCTCGCCGGAGACGAGCTTAGCTCACCGGAGTCCAAATCTATTCGCCGGAAAGTCTCGCCGGAAGACCCGCCGGAAAATCATCGCCGGCGACTCGCCGGAAAACTTGCCGTTATCGCCGTCGTCACCGTCACATCGCGCCGAGCCATGCCGTGGACCTTGGGACCCATTCTCACGTTTGAAGTGCAAAGACTGAGGATTAATTGGGTTCGCCGTCACCAATTAAACTCGAAAGCTTGGATTGGAGGTGAGTCGCCTCCTAATCCCCAATTAGGGCAGTTACACGCTCTAATAGTTAATTATTGGTTTAATTGGGTGAAATTAATAGTCAATTGAATGATTAGGGGGTCGATTGATTGATTAAAACTAATTTAGTAATTTTTGGAGGATTTAGGGATGATTTGGTAATTTTAGCCAATCAGGGGTGATTTAGTAAAATTGGATAGCTAGAGGACAAATTGGTAATTTGTTAGCTCAAGTTAGTTGGTTTATTGGCTATTGGAGTTGATTTAGTAATTTCTAGAATTACCATGGGTTTTTCCTAATTTTGGCTAATAACATACTAATTAAGATTTTAAGGGGTAATTAGCTGAATTATGAATTTAATGCTAATTTGGTAATTTAATGGCTTTGATTGATTTCGACAATTGGTTGGGTGAAATTAGATTGGGAATTTATGCAGTGAGAATTTATTTACTGCAGTTTTGCCTATTTAATGATGAATTACTTAAATTGAGGTTTATTCTGGAAATTTAATTATTTTGTTATGTTGATTATTTAATACAATTGATTGTGCAATTGGATGTGATTGATAATTGATTGTGATTGACAAATGACTGTGGTTGATATTGATTGTGGTTGATAATTGGTTGTGGTTGCTAATTGATTGCGATTGTTATTTATTTAAGTCAATTTTTAATTGATTAATTTATTGATTGTAGACTTAATTGTTTAATTATTGGTTGGGACTGGTGAGGAATGAGGCTAGTGAGCTAATTAGATAATTGGACCAATCAACCATGACATGAGAGCTAGGTTACCTAATTGGTTAGGGACCTTAGAGTGAGGGCTCTCCTAATCGGGGATTAAGTGGTAGACTCATTGAGATTTATCTCATTGTTATTGTTAACCCCTTTTTACAGGTCCAGACCGTGGAACACCTCCTCGAGGGCCAGGTGAGGCTGGAGGAGCCTAGGGATGTCGAGAAGTCAGTTTATTTGGTTGTAATCAGTTAGGGGTATTTTGAAAGACACTTAATTAACCCCTTACCTATGATTTTTGATTGTATTATTAATGAGTTTAACCGTCATACGGTTCGTCTGTAATTACTGAATTAGTTTGTTTAAATTAAAGAATTTTCAGACACCTTAGGATTTGTCCGGGATTGTTTATCACTTCCGTTGCGTAATTAATGATTTAATTATTTAATTAATAAGTTAATAATCGGTCGATGATTATTCCTGGGAACGTCGCAAATTTATTGACCAGTAAAGACTATCTTCGGGGACTGTCGCGAGCTCGGGATCGGGGCGTGACATTACGAGTTCAAAACCTAGGAACCAACCCTATTCAGTTCAATCTCTGGGTCGAGCCTTGAATCCATTTGTTCTATCCAAGAACCAAGTAGACCAAGCCAGTTATAAATGGAACTGATTTTGAATCGGCTTTGATGAGGTAAGCATGTATATATTCTAAAAACTGTTTTGTTAACAAGTTAACAACTCAAAATAAAAATATATAAAAGAGAATGGCTTGCAAAGACAATGACTTAACTCAAAATAGAAAATAAAATGTTATCCATTTTTAATATGCTAAAAACTAAAAAAGCAAATTGGATGATGGGTTCCTCGTTTTACCTAGGAATTGGCCAGTTTGATTCTAGGCAAGTTATAGGATACATTAGTTCAGGTTCCTGTTTCAGGTTTTTTTGGAACCAGTTCCCAATTCGTTTATAGGTTCCAATTTTGGAATTGAACCACCCAGATGATGCTCAACTCCATGTTTATGAATTTTCAGACAAAGCTTAGCTGAGACACAGAAACAATTCGAGGGAGAAAATGTCAAAATTGGGCCAAAAAGAAAACTAAATTTGAGTCCAATTCTGCAAACCCCATTTTAAGCCCACGAAGGTACATCTCAGCTCTCTTTTCTCAGCCCATTTCCCATATTGCTGCAGAGAGCGTTAGAAGCTTCTCGTTGAACAAAGTCCTAATTCCTAAGTACTTACTGATGAACGAAAATTGTATTAAGATCCAAATCCTCATTGACATACAAGTAAAACTAGGAGTCGCAATTATCCAATTAGTCTCAAACCTATTGAAGAAATCCACTTTACTTCTAAACTTTGTAATTTTGCAATTTAATTCTTCTCCATCAGAAGGAATAAAATGCATCCAAATCGGTCTTCTGTGTGTCCAAGACCATGCTGCGGATAGACCAAATATGTTGACTGTAGTTCTAATGCTAACCGGTGAATCAAAGCTTCCACAACCGAAGGTTATTTTTCAAAATTCATTTGCTCATGAAACTCCTTCGCCCCACCAAAGTAGTTGGTCCGAAAACATCGTCACTAATTCTGCGCTTCAAGGAAGATAGGTGCACTATGAAGTACTGATTGGCACTCTTCTTTGAGGGAAATATAGGGTTTAAGGATAAGTTTGCACTAGCAACACATGCGGATGAACTCCGATAGTTGAATACCTTAATTTTGTATAGTTAGAAAAAGCACACTACTTCCACTAACACTTATTATGTCACACCTCACTCCCCGAACACGTGGTAGAGCCCAATTCTCTTTCTCCTTCTTTGACCATGAAATAATAACATCTCAGATAAGTCACTAGCCTTCTTGAATGATCAGAGCTGAACGCAAACGAAAGCAAGGTAGATAAATTAAATCATAACCCTCCCATACCACAATATACCCATTTGCGCTTCTTCTTATTATATCACAATATCATACTAGAACTTCATTTACAAGCCAACTGAGGCATCCAATAATTCACAAATATACATAGCCAACGAGAATGCACCCTAAGGATTCACTATGCTACCATCAAGGGGATTGTCTCTCCACGGGTCTAAATACCAATTTCCGTATCCAACCCATGGTTGCTCATGGTGTTATTGATAAACCTTTAATGATCCACCTATCACTTTCACGTACTTCACCCAATACTGATGGGGGCATACAACACCATAAATGGTAGTTGAACTCCCATAGGGTATTCTTGTGCTTCTAAAAAATATGCCTGCGTCTGGTATCGATTCTATTGATTACCTATCTGCTCTCGGCAGGTTTCTCCAGTATGGGCGAGTCGTGTCTGCGATCTCCATGCTCGTCACTTGAAAAAAGGGGGTTAATACAACAGGTTGAGATATAAGTATCTTAGTAAGCCTACGCCCTAATCTCGGATTATGAATGCAATAGCTCTGTGGTCCCTAATTTCTCGTCCACAGTCTTGCTTGACACTAATGGTCAACTCTCTTCCCTCCTTGAATAATTCCATGCTTGACCTCGAGTTCTGACCCACATTCTTAGCTCAAGTAAACTCATGAGCTAAACCTATCAGTCAATCGGTCCGCGATCGGGACTTGGCCCAAAGCCGTTCAACTTGTCACATCGTGACCACAATCATCAAATATCACCAAATCAGCAATCAAATAAGACAGTCAACAATCAATCTGATCCCTTAGATATGAACCACCAACACGCCACAATTCTTTTCAAGCGGGTTGGTGTCTATTAGCTCCTTGGGCTAACCCGTCAACATGATTATCTATGCCAGAAGTCACCAGTCAATGCCATAATAAGCCCAATCGACTAACTTGACTAACGGCAACCAATTGGCCGCCAAATTGGTCCATGCCTAGCACAACGTGTAAAATATAATGCACTCGGCCCTACTTAGCCCTAATTACCATTTCTCTACCTAACCACCCAACCAACTTAAATAATCTAATAAAGTATTAAACAGCCCTAATTTAAGATTAGGATGCCCACTCACCTTAATTCCTCATGCTTTAGGCGGTTGGCGGCAACACGTTGTGGCGGTTCGCGACAACGCAACACTCATGCATGAGGGCTTGAACGGGCTAGAAGCGGTTCGGTGAACCTTGGCCTGGCACCACAGGACGGTGGCCTAGCTTTGAGATAGCTCTGACAATGGTCTCGCGAGATTTCAACGAGCTCCGGCGGTGGCCCTTGACCGTAAGAGGCTGGCCAATCCAATAAGTGAAGTGGGAGGGGCTAATGGCGATTGGTTGGGCTCTAACAAGGGTCCACAGACTCGGTTCAAGCCCAATGGTGGCTGGACATCATCAAGGGAGTCTTAGGAGGTTCGAGGAGCCGTGGGTGGCTGTCATGGGTGGTGAAAATGGCTCCAATCGGAGCTGGAATCACACAAACAGAAGACCCAAAAATCGGGTTTGAATCAAGCCGGTCAAATGGCAGTCAAGTCACGGCTCGATTCGTGCTCCCTAGGCCAAATCATAGATAGCAACCGGCTAGGCTTTGAAGAAGAGTCTCCCACGAAGCTTTTCCAATCGGTGGCAGCGATTGAGGTGGCCAGAGTGGCAAGCATTTGCTTGGAGAAGTTGCTGGTCGCAAATTAGGCTTCCAAAGGAAGTAACCACGCTTCAGGGGCAAATTCTGGCAAATGGTGTAACATCGACAGCAACGGCTGGTGGCTCTATGCTTAGAGGACTCTTAGGGGTCGATTGGTGGTGGTGGCGGTGGCTGGGTGTCACCAGAGGAGGCATGACGGCCAAGCATGGCGAGGGTTTAGGGCAATTAAGGGCTTCGATGGCGATTTGACGATTTTTGGACCAAATCAATCGCAACCAAGGCCACCACAAAGCTAAAGGAATGTCTAGAAATGTGTTGGAAGCAACGGCATGGCTCATGGATTGAAAGGTTGGCCAAACTCCGGCGAGGGTCTTTTAGAAAAACAAGGATGTGACTGAGCCACGAAGGCTCCTTCGAGCAGCTCCCAGCGGCAGCGAAGGCGACGACGGAGGTGGCGGTTGGTTAGAATGGAAAGGGTGAGTTGCAAGGAAGACAAATGGGACCGATGCCACGTCAAATGGAGGTTGGAGCTGGAAGTTATTATCATCGAAAGAGGATGGGTTGCTCAATTCGAAAAACAGGGGGTGCTCGATGGTGAGAAAGAAGAATTGGCTCACCGGCTGCAGGTGGCGGCCAGCCAGTGGCTGAGGCGCACGCCGATGGGATGCCTTAGGTGGCTGGCAAGCTTGGCCAATAACTGGCCACGATGGCGCCTCCGTTCGTGCGCATGTCAATCGTTCGACGAAATGCCCAAATGAAGAAGAGAAGGATGGGGAGGGGGTTCGGTTCGCGTGGGTTGGGCCAATTTGTCATGGTCGAACCGGTTTGACTTGCGGTTGGACCGGCTCAAGCCTTGACTCGGCGGTCAAAGCCGCAAAATACTGAAATAATAAATAAAATAAAAATTGAAAAAAATCCCATAAATTCAGAAAACCTTCCGAAAACAAAACTCAAAGTTCTTAGGGCCAAAACACAAATTACTAATTTTTGGGGACCAAAGCACGAATTCTAAAAGTTGGAAATCGCCTGAAACGAAAAATTTGCGGTTTAGTCCGGGGATCTCCCAAGGCCGACGGACCACTTACTATACCCTAAAATTTGCACAAATGAACCTAAAAAAAGGGGCTGGAAGCGGGTCGTTACATATTACATGATCATTTTCCTTTTTTTTTTTCTCCAGCTTAATAAGATTGAACGCTTCTCTAAATTCAACTTAACACTACAGTTATGCGTCTGGTCTCCATTCATGCGTGCCCCCACGTTTTTTTCCCATTTGATTGGACTGTGAACATGTCCTTGATGTATCCCATCGCGTCTCTATGGGCTGCAAAAAGATTATTTTTTTTAATCATTGGCTGCAGAAAGATTGAATGTCTCATAAACTCAATGCTCAAAAAGAAACGGAAGGTTTGTATATGCAGCCTGTCGTAAATTTAGCACCGAAAGTAATTCACAGAAGGTAAACTTGTTCTGCAATTGAAATAATGAACACAATTAACTGTGGCCAAGAAAATATGTTAGACGATGTGTGTATTTGTATGGCAGATCTGACTATTGCTAGTTCCCACGTATGGGAGTTTCGCTCCTACATTGACGGTAATTTCTCTGTAAATGCTGGTTTTTTCTTTCTTCCTGCATACGCAAGTTGACTTGTCCAATTTGTAGTCACAGGTCGTTGGACAAATTACCAGTCCTTGCTTCCATGAGAAGGGTCAAATTGAGCTCGCGTTTTGTCCATAGATACAAATAAGCAGAAGTCGTTATTCTATTCGCGGTTTTTCCTGTCTACACAGGTTGACTCATCTATTGGATTTCACAACCAGACTAACTTTTGCGTGTGAGACCAGGGAACATATTCCCACTGATCACTGATACTTTGTACTTGCTGATATTGATGCTACAATCTGTACAAGAGGGTGGCTTTTAATTCATGTCCTCAGCCTCCATACTCGACCACTTGATGACATGAACCTGACTTACATTTTTTTCATATTGGAATGGACACTAGGAATTCAGTGTCAAATAAGTCATGCAAGTCAGGTTCAAATTTGTAGCGGAGCGTTTGACTCCTGCTGGAGTTTCTTGAAAAATCGGAGCAATAGACATTTTAAGCACGTAAGAGTAATGACCAGGAACTATCAGAAAAATAAATTGACTCGTCAGAATGATACTTCTTAAGAGGCATTACAGAATCTTCAATTTCGTTCAAGCGAACGGAAGGCAAAACTCTTAGGGATACTCGTAAGCTCATCTTTCCCTCATGAGGGTTTCGCTTTATTCCTCCGTTTTCTTACTTTTGTTTAGTGTACTGCATTGTCATGCAGTTACCCAGATTACTCGATCACAACCACTCTTTCAAAACCAGACTCTTGCCTCCTCCACTCAAGTCTTTGAGCTCGGTTTTTTCACTCCAGATGGTTCAGAAAACCAATATATTGGAATATGGTACAAGAACAAGACTCCTTCCAAAATTATTTGGGTGGCCAACAGGGAGAAGCCTATTGCATACAACGACCAGCTCGCTACTCTAAGAATAGGTGGAGATGGAAATCTGAAGCTTCTTGATGGTCAAGACAACTTAGTTTGGTCAGCTAATGCTTCCAGTCAGACTAATGATTCTTTCGCAGTTCTGTCAAACCTGGGAAATTTCATCTTGCAGGATGCAAATTCGGGGAATATTTTCTGGCAAAGCTTTGATAATCCTACTGATACTCTTTTGCCAGGAATGAAGATGGGAACAAATTCCAGGACTGGCGTAAAAAATTGTTTAACCTCATGGAAAAGCCATAATGATCCAATGCCTGGAAATTTCAGTTACGGTATCTCACCAGAGGTGCCGCCTCAGTGTTTCATTTGGAAAGGATCAATCCCTCATTGGAGAACCGGACAGTGGGACAGGTCGATGTTTATCGGAATGCCATACATGGATCAGAGATACGTGAATGATTTTAGTCTTCAGCAAGACCCAGAACAAGGAACGGCTTTTCTCTATATAGAAAGCTCCCCAAATTATCCATTCTCTTATACATCCATTTCGTCGGAAGGACATCTAGAGCACACATTTTGGGATGAAAAGGCAATGAAGTGGGTAACAGACTGGGAGGCGCCCACAAATTCTTGTGACACTTATGGGATTTGCGGTCCTTACGGAATTTGCAACGCTCTCAATATGCCTATATGCAGTTGTTTAAAAGGTTTCAAACCGAAATCAAGTGAAGAGTGGACCAAAGGAAACTGGACCTCAGGGTGCATCCAAGAAAGTGAGCTGAATTGTCAGAAAAACATCAGCAAAACAGGGAAAGAAGATGGTTTTCTGAAAATCGGTCACGTGAAACTGCCTGATCACTCTGACTATTTAACTCACATACGGGATACAGAAGATTGTCAGATGTGGTGCCTGAATAACTGTTCCTGCATGGCTTATTCTTATGTTGGTACAATAGGGTGTATGGTTTGGAGTGGAGATCTGATAGATATTCAAGAGTTCTCTATGTCCGGTGAAGATCTATTTCTTCGCCTACCAGATGCCCAAGCAGGTGATTCGTCACAGAAATATTGTTATTAGATATTTGAGTTTGCATGTCTAGCATTTTCTTCTTATTCTCCTTCTATTTTAGTTTCAGGGAGACCGGAGATTACAAGACAACTCGTGCTTTATGTCAGTGTTTCGTTTGGAATCATATCAATAGTAGCAGAAGCTATTTGTCTTGGCAAGTGGAGATACAACCAAAATGGTAAGAATGCTCCAAATGATGCATTTATGAACTTCCTAATGCTTCGAACTGTTTGGCAGATGCAATGTTGACTTAATCATGACTTATCCACTTTTTTCTTTTTTATAATTATGTTGGGTTTTGTCAAGTATCATGTCGATCATTTCTCAGAATTCCAACAGAAACTTGTCTAACCATTTATAATTTCCGTAGTACAGTATTTGCAATGCCCTGTCTTCTACATTGATAACAATCACATTATGATAAAGAGTTCACAGAAGAATTTGGAGAAGCGTGTAAAACTATTTACTCTACAATGATATATGACCAAAGGAACTTATTTTGGATTCCTCTCAACACTCAGGAAATTTTAACCAATCACCGGGTTTACTTATTCAGATACAGATCAGGAATCTGGCAACCAGTTCCAAGTAAATGCATGGAAAGAGCAACTGAAGCAAGACGGCGCCTCCAAAATGCAGATATTTGGTTTTGATGGCATTGTAGCTGCTACAAACAACTTCAGTGTCACAAACAAACTGGGACAAGGGGCCTTTGGACCTGTCTATAAGGTTAGTTTACTCCAAAATATCCGTTACGTGCTAATCTGCCTATGTAATGAAAGGAGTACACCTATTTAGACGTTGGAAAATGCAGGGAAAGCTGACAGATGGGAAAGAGGTGGCTGTGAAAAGACTTTCTAGCAGTTCGAGCCAAGGAATGGAGGAATTCAAGACTGAGATTAGTTTAATATCGAAGCTTCAACACCGAAATCTCGTACGACTCATTGGATGCTGCATTGAACAAGAAGAGAAAATATTAGTTTATGAATACTTGCCAAACAAAAGCTTGGACAGCTTTCTCTTCGGTTTGTTTCCACATTCTGAAACGAACCTCTTATATACTTTTTTTTTTTCCACCTTTTCCTTCGCATAAAGAAGTGAAGGGCATGATGAGACTTGGACCAAGTCTCAAAAAACAGATGTTATGTTTCTATAACACATTTTACCATTATCATGATATATTCTAAAAGATATCTTCTGTGGTGTCTTTGGTTAGATTGGAAAAGGAAGGCTGAACTTACCTGGGACAAACGCTTCCGCATCATCCAGGAGATTGCTGGAGGACTTCTCTATCTCCACAGGGATTCATGCCTACGGGTTATCCACCGAGACTTGAAAGTCAGTAACATCCTCCTCGATGAGAAATTGAATCCAAAGATTTCTGATTTTGGCCTTGCACGGATGTTTCAAGGCACCCAAGATTTGGCTAACACTGGCAGGGTTGTGGGAACACTGTAAGCACTTGAATCACAAGATTTATTGATCCGCCCATAAAATGGTTATGGACAAGAACAAGAGAAAAATTTCTCAATTGTCATCAGTTGCGTATATCTACTTATCTCGTTTCATTAGAGTTATAATACGCCTTTTTGGGTAAAACTCATTAGTTCATTTCATCATGCTTGTGGAAGTGGCTATATATCTCCAGAGTATGCAATGGGCGGGATATTCTCAGAGAAATCTGATGTCTACAGCTTTGGAGTACTTGTACTAGAAATTGTCAGCGGCAAGAAGAATACAAGTTTGTCTTCCAATGGGGAAGATCCCCATCTTCTATCATATGTAAGTGACAATTTAAAGTGAATTTAATTGTCATTTTTGGTCGGACGAAGGCCACCTTTGCATTTAAAATCTGTATTACAGTCTTTCTTATACGTCGCTATTTTATCTATTTAAATGTTGACCAGTTAAGGACAACACCTTTATAAGTCTCAATCTTGTCTCTTGAAGGCCCATTAGTATATTTCCTGAAATTTCGTCTGTGCAATATAATCATGATCTACGGGATGCATGTGTTATAAGAAGTTCCCCACACTTTCTAGTTCACATTGAAAAATCACGACTATTGCAGGCGTGGCAGCTCTGGCGTGAGGGAAGGGAATTTGACTTGTTGGATGAAACAATCGCGGGCTCTTCTTCTCCATCAGAAGCAATGAAGTGCATCCAGATTGGGCTTCTGTGTGTCCAGGATCATGCAGCGGACAGACCAAACATGTCAACTATAGTTCTTATGCTGAGCGGTGAAATGAAGCTTCAGCAACCCAAAGAGCCAACATTTACCTTCGAAAAGTTATTTCATCATAAGGTTCAGTCGAGCCACAAAAGTAGTTGGTCCAAAAACATAATCACTGACTCTTTTGTTGAAGGAAGGTGATCAACTTTGCAGATTCATCACTTTGTTGAATTTTTTGTTTTAACTCAAAGACAATCTCAGGTTGTAGGATGTGCACGGATAGATAATCATGTGCTTTCATTTTATTTTTTTGTCAAATGTACAGTGTCCCATTTCTCTTTTTGGAATATCATTGTTGAAATGAAGTCAGTATTCGACTTTACGGTGTTCAGTGTCTTCGTAGGAATATCAGAAGTTCTGAACTCTACCACAAGAATAAATCATCTTCAAAAGCCAAACTACCATATATGCATATACTTTAGGTGCCCTCAATTGCAGTATAAATCCCAAGCAGATGTGATAGAAAAAACAGCTAATCTTGAAGAATTACATTCCAGCGCGTCATCTGGACATCATGCATTGTTTACAGTAAAACCAAAAAAATTCTAGAATGATCACCACAACATCAGAGCAAGCGGGGTATGGAGCCCAGTCTTCACATGGCCAGTTTTCAGGGGCCACCACTTTAAGGAGTAAATGTACATCTTCTACTAGTCCTAATATATGCAATGCCTGATGACAGACGGGACGAACTCAATGATCTACTGATGTTTAAGTGATAAGGGTTCATGTCTATCTGATACAACACAGAGCCACCATCAGAATTACTAAACTTCCTTAGAATAGTCATTTTCAACTTAAGAGCATTTAAGACAAAATGATTGGAGGAGGAATAAACCAGCTTAGAGAATTTAACAGGAGAAGGAACGATAGGGAAAATTATATTTGTTGTTGATGATTGACGTGATAAGCTTCTTTTTCATGATTGATGTGAAAAAGATCGGGGCTTTCACAGTTTGTTATAACTAATAATTTAACCTAAAGAAGTTGGCTTTCAGAGGTCACTTATGACAACGCCATTCTTGTTTCATGCAAGTTCACGAGTTGAAAAGTTCGACCACACAAAATTTCTTGGGCCATTTTTGCCCCTTCCCCATCGACTCTGGCAATTCCTGTTTGGCTGCTATAAGTCCAAATGATGGGTCCAGCACTTGTGAAAAGTGACGTAGAGACAGATTCAAAGTCTGGGAAACTCTGAAATGTATGAGGAAGGCCGCAACTAGCATATACTCATCAAGTTTTGGATCATGGAATCAACAAATCAAGAGGAACTTTTCCACCTCTCTATCATTTGTCCGGATTTTCAGGGAAATCAATTTTTTTTATCCTCCTCCTGATTCTATATGCAACCATGAAAGACCACTATGGACAATCCCATACAAGAATTCTAGAGTACATGGATAATATGTTTTTCTGTACTCTATTGCATTTTAATTTTGCTTTCGCCAGCAGAAGTATGCAAATCATTTGATGTGTTGAGCTCATGTAATCCATTCGTGATGGCGACACTCCAATGTCAGCAGGAGAAAAGTTCCAGCTAGGATTCTTCAGTCCTGGAAACTCTAGCAATAGATACCTCGCAATATTGTACCTCAAGAACCCAGACAAGACCATTGTTTAGATGGCAAATGGGGATAATCCTTTGAATGATTCATCAGGGGTTTTGAGTTCAGGAAACTAAGGGAAACTAGTCCTTGTCGACCGAGCAGAACGAGTCTTGTGGTTGTTAAACCACATGAATACTTCTTCGCAGAGGATAGTTGCTTAGCTCCGGAATTTTGAATTCCCCGTTTTGAAAGATAACAGTGAAAATGACTCCGGAAACCATCTTTACCAGAGTTTTGACCATCCCTCTGACCCATTATTGGCAGGCATGAAGCTCGGGTTGGACCTGAGAAATGGTTTGGACTGGCACATAGCATCCTGAAAAAGCACAGAGGATCCCTCAACCGGAGACTTCACCTATGGTGCCGATCTTGGAGGAATAATGCCCCAATTCTTTGTTCCTAAGGTACAGGCCAAGTACTACCGGAGTGGGCCTTGGAATAGAATTCAGTTTAGCGGGATTCGGATTACTCCTAATTTGATATTCATCCAAAAGTTTGTCAACCATTATCAGGAGGTCTACTACACGTTCAATGCTTTCGATGAATCCACCATCATGAGATTGTTTTTAACAGTTATGGGGACCTCCAGCGGTACCTGTGGAACGATAAAACTCATGAGTGGACCCTTATCTATACATCGCTGCATGACACCTGTGATGTCTACACGAATCGTGGACCCAATAGCATGTGCACCATCCGTAATCCTCAAATATGTAGCTGCATGACAGGGTATAAACCGAAGTCACAGGCAGAGTGGAATACGTTTGTGTGGATTAGCGGGTGTGTCAGTGAGAACCTCTTCAATTGTTCTAAAGGAGAAGGGTATAAGAGGCTCAAAGGTGCGAAATTCCTGATTTTTTCCAGTTAACAATGAACACTAGCATGAGCCTGAAGGAATGTGAATCAGAGTGCTTCAAGAACTGCTCTTGCAGGGCCTACGCGAACATAAACGCCACAGGAGGTGGAAAAGGCTGTCTCCTATAGTTCGGAGATCTTGTTGATATCAGAAAACTCATTGAATACGCAAATCAAGATCTTTTTATTCATGTTTGAGCCTCAGACCGGGCATTAAGTACAACTTTGTTCTGTATTTCATCCTGGACACACAATAATCCTAATCATCATTCATCTTGATGACCTTTAGCCTCTCTCAGTGCTGTCAGATTCAGCGAATTCCAAGTGGAAAGAATGGGTGGGAGTGGCAACCTCTGCATTTGCCGTACATTTGGCGGTGCTTTCTTTCTGCATGTTTTGGAAGAGGAAAATAAATGCTCAAGGTACTCCATTTTCATCAATTAGAGTTGAGCTTTTGCTCTATACGAATTATAGCTCTGATTAGCACTCGCTTTCAGAACACCATTTACAATTCTTAGGTCTCTTTTTTTTGTATTTTAGCGTCAAGGAACGGCATCGCTCCATTTATTACTATCAGTTTTCTTCACATGAGGGTAGACAATCAATAATGAAAGGCGAGAACTTACAGTAAAGAATCTCGTATGTTCTTTCATGTCAAATGAATTTTGGATCTATTGATACATGGAAAGTCATTGACTTAGGCCTCATTACTAACACCTATGTCTCAGTCGATACACGCAACAATTGTTTATTGCTTGCATATAACATGGTCAGAAATATGTTCAGATGAAAATGTCAACAGGTACAAGATTCGACGTTCAAGCTAAAGATGACAATAGCTTACAGCTTCTAATCTTTGATATGGTCACCATCTTACGAGCAACTAACAACTTTCGTGATGCAAATAGGTTAGGTGAAGGAGGTTTTGGTCCGTATACAAGGATAGAGTTTAGTCTACAATTGCAAATGTTGTACGAAAGAACAGTGCCGTGCACTCATGCAATTTCATTTTTCTTGTCCTGTATCACTCGGCAAAATCCATGCAATTTGCTTGTAGGGGTCAGCTGTCAAATGGACTAGAAATAGAAGCCAAGAGGACTCTCCACAAGGTCTTAATGAACTCAAGAATGAGGTCGTGTTGATCGCAAAGCTTCAGCACCGAAATCTCGTCAAGTTTCTTGGGTGTTGCATCGAAGAAGAGAGAATGATAATCTATGAATACATGCCTAATGGAAGCCTAGACTCGTCCATATTTGGTTTGTTTCATTGATTCCTTCTCCAATTTGATGCTGATTAAATCTGCAATTCCATCCAAATTACTGATAAGAAAAAGAAAATTTGACTCAAGTAAAACAAGGGCAAATTCTGTTGGAGTTGTCTTAGTGCTACTGAGATGTTCTGTGTTGTTTATGTTAAGCTGTCCTTGTGTTTGTGTTAAGTCACGTAGATTGTATTAGGCAATTATTGTCTTAGCTATTTTTCAGCAAATGGAGATGGTCAGTTTCTTAGTTGCTATTTTCTAGAGAAGTGGAACTAGGCAGTTAGCACATGTTGTAAGCAGTTCAACAATGTTATTTAATCTCTTGTACTTGACAGTTTGTTTTTTTTAAGTTGAATGAAGTTGATATTTCTTCATTCGCTCTCTACAGCTTCTCTATCTCAGAATGTTCTGACTCTCAGAATGTACTACCTCAAAATGTTTTGATTCTCAAAATGTACACACTCAGAATATTCTGCCTCATAACGTATATGTCATATATTGTTTGATTTGCTTTAACAATTGGTATCAGAGCTATTAAAGGATCTTGAGGGACTGTGAAGTGAAGATAAGTGAAGTTTGTGAAGGATGGAAACATGTTCGAGTTTCTCTTCTATGGCTACTCCAGTTTTTACTAGTGAAAATTATCAGGCATGGGCTATTAAGATGACGACATATTTAGAGGGTCATGATCTGTGGGCGGCTGTGGAGGATGATTATGAAGTTACTCCACTTCTTGACAATCCTACCTTGAATCAGATTAAATTCCATAAAGAGAGAACTACGAGGAAGGCCAAGGCAAAGTCTTGCCTGTATGTTGCTGTTTCACCTTCTATTTTCACAAGGATCATGAGATGTGATTCTGCAAAGGCTATATGGGACTTTCTAAAGAAGGAATATGAGGGAGATGAGAAGATAAGGAACATGAAGGTGCTGAATCTCTTGAGAGAATTTGAGAGACAGCAGATGAAGGATTCAGAGTCAGTGAAGGAGTATTTTGATAGGTTGATTGATGTAGCCGAGAAGATCAGAGTTTTAGGGACTAACTTGAATGATGAAAGGTTGGTTCAGAAGATCCTAGTGTCTCTTCCAGAGAAGTTTGAAGCCACCATAGCTTCTCTGGAAAATACAAAAGATCTAGGTGATATAAAGCTTGCAGAATTGTTGAGTTCTCTGCAGGCTCAGGAGCAAAGAAGGTTGATGAGGAAAGAAGTAAATGTAGAGGGTGCTTTGCAAGCTAAAGTGAAGCACAATGATGGAGGCAAAGGAAAGAAATGGAATAAGTCCAAAGGAAGCGTAAGTGACTTCAAGTATGCTGCAAAAGAAGGAAGTTCTAGTGGATCAGGCAAATGGAAGAAAAACAAGAAGCCTTGTCAACACTGTGGAGGAACTAATCATTAGTCCTTTAGATGTTGGAGGAGGCCTAATGCTAAGTGTAGAAGATGCAACAAGCTTGGTCACATGGAAGCTATTTGCAAAGAGAACAATCATCAGCAAGCAGGAGAAGCACAGAAAAGATAGCAGTGAATGAGATTGAGGAAGAACACTTATTTGTGGCTTCCAATTCTGGCTTTTCTCTTGAGGATAATGCGTGGTTGGTGGATAGTGGTTGTACAAATCATATGATTGGCAATCTAAAGCTGTTTAAGAGTCTAGACAAGTCAGTCAAGTCCAAAGTTAGAATTGGCAATGGACAATTTATTGAAGTACAAGGGAAAGGTACTATAACTATTGAAGGAAATTAGGAATTGAAGCTGATAAGTGATGTTCTTTTTGTTCCAGAGATTGACCAGAATCTGTTAAGTGTTGGTCAACTAGTTGAGAAGGGCTATAGAGTGAAATTTGAAGGAAAAGAATGCCTTATTGATGATTCAAATTGCAAGGAAGTTCTGAGAGTGCCAATGAGGGATAAAAGCTTTATGTTCAAGCCACTGGAGATGCAACAAATGGCTTTAAAGTGCAAAGAAGAAAATGCTGAGCTATGGCATAAAAGGCTCGGGCACGTCCACAGAAAGAATATGCTGTTCATGCAAAGAAATAATTTGGCAAATGACTTGCCAAGTTTGGAGGAGGAGTTTCCACAGTGCAGAAATTGTCTTCTTGGCAAGCAAGCTAGATTTCCTATCAAAGGAGGAAGCTGGAGAGCATGTGAGAAGTTGTAATTAGTTTACACAGACTTATGTGGACCTATGTAAGAATCTTCTCTCAATGGTAGCAGGTATTTCATTACTTTTACAAATGATATGTCTAGGATGAGTTGGGTTTATTTTCTGCAAGCTAAGTCTGAAGTTGCTGATATGTTTATGAAGTTTAAAGCTTTAATTAAGAATCAGAGTGGGAAGAAAATTAAAATGCTTAGAACTGATAATGGTTTTGAGTATACAACTTACAAGTTTAAGTCAATCTGTGAGCAAGCAGGCATTGTACAACAACTTATAGCTCCATATTCTCCTCAATAGAATGGGGTTAATGAGAGGAAAAATCGAAGTATTATGGAGATAGCTAGATGTTTGATGTAGGAAAAGAGTTTACCCAAGAAGTTTTGGGCTAAAAGCAACAAGTACTGCTGTGTTCTTGTTGAACAAATTGCCCACAAAAGCCTTAGAGAGGTCAACACCTTTTGAAGTGTGGTATGGTGTTAGACTTTCTGTGAAGAGTTTAAAGGTTTTTGGATGTTTGTGTTATACTCATGTTCCTCATGTCAAGAGGGACAAGCTAGATCAAAAGGTTGAGCTTGGAATCTTCATTGGGTATAGCCTTCATTCGAAGGCTTACAGAATTTTTCAACCTATGATAGAGAAGGTTGTTGTAAATAGATATGTTGTTTTCTTAGAGGAAGATGAGTGGAATTGGATGGAAGGAAAGATTGCAGTGCAAAAGCAATCTAAAAAATAGCAACAAGAGATTGATGAAGCTGTTGATAGGTTGAAAGATAATATAGATGATTTTCCAGTAAAAGGCACAAGGTCACTTGCTGAAATTTATGAAAGAAGCAATGTGGTTGTGCTTGAACCGGTTAATTATGTTGAAGCTAAAGAGGATCAGAAGTGGATTGTAGCAATGCAAGAGGAGCTTGCAATGATTTAGAAAAACCACACATGGAAACTTGTTGATAGGCCTTATGATAAGAATGTGATTGGGGTTAAGTGGGTGTTTAGAACAAAACTTAATCCAGATGGTTCTATCAATAAACACAAAGCCAGATTAGTTGTAAAAGGCTATGCTCAAATATGGGGAGTAGATTATTAAGAGACATTTGCTCCTGTTGCGAGGCTTGATACAATCAGGCTGCTACTAGCTGTGGCAGTAAAGAAGGGTTGGCCTATATTCCAACTAGATGTCAAGTTTACTTTTCTGAATGGAGAGCTCAAGGAGGAGATATTTGTTGAACAACCTGAAGGCTTCATCATTGAAGGGCAAGAAGAGAAAGTATATAGATTAAAGAAAGCTCTATATGGACTGAAACAGGCTCCAAGATCTTGGTATGGAAAGATAGATCGATATTTGCAAGACTTTGGCTTTGTTAGAAGTTTGAGTGAGTTTACTCTCTATGTCAAGAAGGTAAATCACAGTGTTGTGATTCTGTCATTCTATGTAGATGATTTATTAGTGATAGGGAATGATGTGGAATTGATAGAGAAAGTAAAGCAAAGTCTGTTTGAAGTGTTTGAGATGTCAGACTTGGGAAAGATGGCTTGCTTTCTAGGTTTGGAAGTATAACAAGCTTCACATGAGATCTTCATCTGCCAGAAGAAGTATACAAAGGAAATTTTGAAGAAGTTTCAGATGGAAGATTGTAGAAGTGTAAGCACTCCTATGGCTGTTAAGGAGAAGCTAAAAGAGGATGATGGAACAGAGGCAATAGATGCTTCTATGTATAGAAGCTTGATTGGATGTTTAATGTATCTTAAAGCAACTAGGCCAGATATTCTATTTGCTGTGAGTGTTCTTTCCAGATTCATGAGCAATCCTAGTCAGCTACATTTGGTTGCAGCAAAGGGGATATTAAGATATCTCAAAGGGACATTGCATTTTGGTGTGAAGTTCAAGTAAAGTCAGAAGTTTATAATGTAGGGTTTCTCAAATAGTGATTGGGCTGGCTCAGTTGATGATATGAAGAGTACATCTGGATATTGTTTTACTCTTGGTTCTGCTTGTTTCTCTTGGTGTTCTAAGAAACAAGAGATTGTAGCTCAGTCCACTGCTGAGGCTGAGTTCATAGCAGCTACAGCAGTTGCAAATCAAGCCTTATGGCTGAAGAAGATACTGAATGATCTGTGGTTGAACTTAGGTGATTGTTTTGAAGTAAATGTAGACAATCAAGCTGCATTGGCAATATCACAGAATCCATTTTTCATGGCAGAACCAAGCATTTCAAAGTTAAGTTCTTCTTTCTATGTGAAGTGCAACAAAGAGGTGAAGTTAAGTTGGTCTATTGCAAGTCTGAAGATCAGCTTGCAGACATATTCACAAAGCCACTTCAAGCCAGAAGATTTGAGATGTTAAGAGAAAGAGTAGGAGTATGCAGCAGCAACTAATCCAAGGAGGAGTTTGTTGGAGTTGTCTTAGTGATGCTGAGATGTTCTGTGTTGTTTATGTTAAGCTGTCCTTGTGTTTGTGTTAAGTCACGTAGGTTGTATTAGGCAGTTATTGTCTTAGCTATTTTTCAGCAAGTGGAGATGGTCAATTTCTTAATTGCTATTTTCTAGGGAAGTGGAACTAGGCAGTTAGCACATGTTGTAAGCAGTTCCACAATGTTATTTAATCTCTTATACTTGACAGTTTGTTTTTTGAAGTTGAATGAAGTTGATGTTTCTTCATTCGCTCTCTACAGCTTCTCTATCTCTGACTCTCAGAATGTACTACCTCAGAATGTTCTGATTCTCAGAATGTACACACTCAGAATGTTCTACCTCAGAACATATATGTCCTATATTGTTTGATTTGCTTTAACAAATTCTCTACAATGGGGAAGGCAATTCAACATTAAAATATGAATTGTGAGGAGACTTCTTTATATTTATCAATGTTCAAGATTGAGAATAATACATAGGTTCTCAAAGCAAGCAATGTGTTACTCTACAATGAGATGAACCCTAAAATATCGGATTTTGGTGTGTCTAGAGTCTTCGGCGGAGATCTGTCACTAGCGAAAACAAAGAGGATAGTCAGCACTTAGTAAGTAACGAAAGAATTTCATGGGCTTACACATTCAACTTCAAATTCCTTTTCTAGTTACGCATATTGTCTTGCATGCAGCGGTTAGCCGGCACCAGAATACAAAATAGACGGGCTTTTCTCGACAAAATCAGATGTCTTTATCTTTGGAGTACTATTGCTGGAGATATTATATGGAAAGAAGAATCAAGGGTTCAATCATCTGGACTACTACTTCAATCTTCTCGGACATGGGCGACATCGCATTAAGAAGTCAAATTTTCAATATATAGCCATGCTTCTGTTTTTTTTTTGGGTCAAAATACCATACTATTATATGCTTAAATCGGACAAAGTTCGAGGGGCTGAAAAACTACATTCAGCACTTAGTAAATTGACAAGATTAAGAGGGGGATTGCGAGTCCACGATCTCGGAAGTATCTTCAATCTTTGGGCTTTCGTGACCCAATCAACAACTTTGTTTTGAGCTATAGGATAGTGGGCCAGCCGAAGATGACTGAATCGGCTTAAACGGGTAGGGCCCAAAAACTCACCTTTTTTTTTGTTAGGCCTGGAAATTGCGGCTCTAGGGGAAAGTAAGCAACTTTGTCGATCCACAACATCCGGATTCTTTCAATTTGTGGGAAGTTGTTAAATGCATTCAAATCGGGCTGCTATGCATGCAACGACATCCTGATGATAGACCAAATACATCATCAATTCTTCTAATGTTGACAGTGAGAGCGCTTCGCTGCTACAGCCCAAGCAGCCCGGATTCTGCAAAGGAGCTTTGGAAACACAAACGTTGAAATGAGTCGAAGAGATTGTAACTAGAATGAGATTACCATCACATTGTTACCTGGTGGATAGATTGCCAAGCATCTGTAAGCTCTTGCTTCTGAGGTGGCAGGGCATCATTAACCGAGAGACGTTCATAGTTCACTGAAACCCATAGTACCAATCATGGAAGAAATCAAAAAGGTAAGCTTGACGCTGGTCCGAAATCTCCACCAGCTAATGCGAATTGCTAACAAAGACAATTTTCTAGCTAGGAAAGTCGGAATTATCGTCCGCCAGCCTAATCTCTGAGCATATACTATGTTGGCAAAATCAATTTCGATACCATGTTTTGATTATAGCAGTGATAGGAAAAGAACCTTAATAAATGTATACTTGATTATGTTCATACCTTCATACCACGCAAGTTTCAACAAAGGAAATAATTTTTTGCAATTTCTTAGCTAATATTCTATTTGTTGCAATGCTTATACGTATCGATCTGATCACCAGTTTAGGCATTTTCAATGATTAGTGAAGTTCCACATGCTTCCATCTTAAATGAATCACCGGGTCAAAGCATCGGCTTATGGTTGCTTATTATCTCTTTACAACTGTGTCAATATACTATGGACATGTCCAAAAAAAATTAAATATAATTCGGACTTCATTGTGTATAAGCTTGTACACGTCCAACGGTTGATTGCATGCACATGATATCAACATGGGCCCGGTCGCCTTTCAGTAGGTTGAGCTGCTCTCGCCAAAGGCTGCATACTTGGGCTGTCATCCATGATCAACATTTTACTGGACATTACAGGAGCATAATCGGTATTCCATACAGTCAAGCACTGTCAACCTTATTTGGTATGTCGAGAACAATGTCATCCGCATTTGGCTGTGTAGACGTCTGTCATGCTCTTCCTATGATTCAGCATGAATTCGCATGTGCTCTTCTGCTACTTATAGTGGACAAAAGTCGCGGACTCTCGAGAATTAGTAAGCAAGGGAGAGAAACACTGATTAAAGGCAATATTGGTGGAAGAGGAGAGAGAGAGAGAGAGAGAGAGAGAGAGAGAGATGATGGACACATTTGGCTGATTTGGTTGTCCGCAAGTTCAACAATCTCATCCAATTTCAGGACGGTGTGTTCGAGAAGAGGGACAAGGGCTTCCTCATACATGCGGCAATGGGAGAATGACAGATGCGGTGTACAATTACTGAAGTCGTGATCCACCAAAAGGGAATCGTTCTCCCTTTCCTGAACCACAAGAATTCAAAGATCCAACTCGCAGGTATCATCATATGCCCAGGATTGTTATGCCTAATGAAGTAAATGAACAAGGAAGGGCCTGAAGAACTAGTGCTGCAGAAGCAGTCTTGAATTGGCAAACTGAAGCCCTCATGGCTCAAAATGAAGTACTTAAGACCATTGATACCAATATAGATGGTGTCCATTATGGTCTTAAACATTATCATGATGTCATCCAAAAGATGCTTCAAGATTTTCGAAAAAGGCTATCTAACCTAGAAGAATGAGGGAATTTTTCTTCTTATCTAGAAGATCTGAAACCAGAAATGGAGAAGCTGAAACAACAGATTTCACTTTTACAAGCAGAGCGAACTCTCCAAGTCCAAATTTCCCCTTTAGCCTTACTTCCACGAAAGCACCTTAGGCTTTTGAAGGTTCATCTCTATCTCCATTCTTTGTTTCTTCTGAGCTTGATCGTTCTAATCATATCAGATGCAGAAATATTATTCGAAATATGGAAAAAAGAACCAAAGAAAAGGAGAAAGCAAAAATAGAAGAATCATCTTCTGATCCATTTAAACAAATGATGATCTCAAACCCTCTAGAATCCTTCTTAAGGGAATTGACCGATCAATCTCCAGTCGTTCCCACTACTCCAATAATAGCAGCCTTTGATTCTCCAAACAGTCCTGAACTAGTAGAAGGAAACACTCCTGATGAATTTTCATCCTCGTCCTCTTCCGGCAATTTTGATGCCGCCCCTCTTTTTATGGCCGATCCGCCAAACACGGAGCCAATGAATGAAGACAACCCTTCAGAACCTGAAGTTATGGATATGCCAAATTATAATCCGGCCCAACCAACATCATCCAGTTCTTGATCAAGGTTCTTTACCCTTGATGATATTCCGTATCCTAAATGGCCAGAAATACTTCAAGAGTTTCATTCATGGCTCATAACTCAAAAGCTTACTCGAGACAGCAATTATGACATTCTTTTAGAATTTGTTTCCAAATTCACTGGTTCTCTAAAAAGCTGGTGGCAGAATGTCGTTGAAGCAGATCAAGTCAGATTCCTAGTGTCAACAAATTTTAAGGAAAATATCCAAATTATGCACTCATTCTTCTGTGGAAATCCTGATGACATCTCAGAACTTCAGCGACGAGAGTTCTTTGAAAAAAAATGTTGTTCTCTTCGGCGGAAGGATTTGAATCGTCATTTCCAGGAAATAATTAAGCTTTTCTATGCTTTGGGGGCAGACTCAAATTTGAAGCAAGTCTTTCTCAATTCCATCCCCAAAGAAATATCTCAAGTGGTTGAGAAATCTCTTCTCACCAAAAAGTTGAAAATCGAAGATATTACCATTGGCCAACTCCAGTAGGAAATTCATATGGGCCTTGAAGAACTATGTTTCAAAAAAAATGCTTTCCAGGAATATCTTAAAAATAGCCGACACTTGGACAAAATGTGCTCTAAAAGTTATTTGAAGATCAAGTGTCCTGGTTGTAAGAATTGTGACTGTGATGACTGTACATACAAAAAGAAGAAACACTTCAGGAAATATCGTCTTCATGAGGACCGTAATGAAAGGTTCCAGTATAAATGCTTTCGGAGAAGGAGGTTTCTTCGAAGAAGACAAGGGAAAATTCCTTTGATTCCTCTAAGAAGAAAAAATCCAAGCGTTGCTTCATTTGCAACAAGAATGGACATTTTGCAAAAAACTATCCACAAGCCAAGCGGAACAACATCAACATTATTCAACAAGTGGAACAACAAACTGGTGTCTCCCTTGAAGAAGATGATCTTGAATCACTATTCTATGTCGAAGAAGATCCCTCTGACAAGATTCTTTGTCTCATTCCATATTTTCCTTCATCAAAAGACAGTGACGGTGAGCAAGACCTCTTTCATTTTGCTCCTCAAGTTTTTTCACTCGATTCATGCTATCTTCCACCATACTTCTAGTCAAAATCCTCTTGTCAAAATACTCCAAACCAATTTCTATCATAGCCATGATTGACACTGGAGCACATGCATATCTTCTTGATCCTAAGATTCTTCTCGATGAATATTGGACACCTCATGTCCGATATTTCACTTCAATTATGGAAATAAACATGTATGTCAAAAGGAATTCCCGAGTTGAGACATACAGAGTCCAGGATATGTAGCAAAACAGGCCACGGCTTGAATATCCTCCTGAAATTCAAGCTGCTATCTAGGAAAATCAATTAGTTGAAAGACTTCTCGACTTTCTTCAATCAAGCGAATATAGCATATTCGCTAATTATGGATGTCTACTTTTAAAGCAAAATGGGCTCAATCCAGAATTTCCATTTATCCACCCTCTCACTTGGAACCCAGAACAGGATTTTCTCGAAGAATTGAAATGGATGCTTTGATATCTGTTCAACCTATACATCATAGCTATCCAGTTTCCTACTGAGAAGATTTGGCGAGCTCTTGCAGAAACTCTTCAAGCACAGGACCATCGACACCACAGGTTTAAACACCTATTCTCATTGTTCAATTGGATTATGCCTCTTAGTGCATGGCGTGCACTTTTTGGTATAGAAAACCAACATGGTTGCCCAGAACCTGAAAGACACACGGTCATCTTTTTCTATCGACCATGGAAATTTATCCATCCATCAGGAGACCATTCAAACCGACCGGCATTCGTAGGAACAAGTTCATATAAGCCTCAGTATCATTTGCAAAAACACAATGTATATAGAACATTTTCACGATGCATCTCATCAGATCCTCAATCTTACAGAGAACTCAGCGGATCCTCTATCAGGAAAATCGTACGATTCCCCCTGAAGCCTGGCCATTAGATTCAGATAATGTTTCATGGGATTCTATTAACCCAAAAGAATCCATTTATGAAGCCATGCAATTTTATCGCTTGAAACATCCAGAAGAATTTGCATCACCCTTATCGGATACTCAAGCATATTCATCCAGTTATTTTCAAGATTCTCAAGACCCATGGGCTGCCTATGGACCTTTTTCTGATCCATTTTACGCTAGCTCTCGAAGAGAACCTTATCTGGTTGAAGAGGAGATTGAAGCATTGACTCGAGATTTTAAAAGACATAAGGATGGTCCAGCCTTCTATTTTGGAGAATCTTCTGCACAAGTAGAAGAGGTTGATCTTTCTTTAAGCCAGATCAACACAGATCTGCATGAGTCTCATGACCTGACAGGTCGTGATACTCCACCATTAGACTCCCCAGCACATCATTCCTATTGGGAACATATTCTCAGCACTAGTACTCCTACTCATGGTACTATAAAAATGATAGGTCATGAAGACTCAAAAGACTCAATTCCTGAAGACTCAGTCAATGATTCTGAAGAGAACACTGAAGAACTGATCCATCGCTATAATAGGGACTAGTGCCACACGTGCCACATGTCAAGTGTATTCAGGACTCGAAGTTCTGTGTGCTTTGCAATGTGTTTGTACTTTATTTGTGTCTGTACTTTAATCCGTATGCTTTATTTGGGTCATGTGCCAGTGCGCTTTATAATTATAGTGTTTACAAAAGCTCGTACTACGAGCATCTAGTGTGAAGTGTGTCTGTGTTGTGTCAGTGTGACTTTGCCTATAAAAGGCATGTAAGATGGCTTGTAGGAATAAGAGCTTCCGAAGAGAATTTTCTCCCACAAAACCATCTCTCTCTAGCAATGTCCTTCTAAACTCCTTCTATTCTTCTTCTTAGCCTGGTAAGAGCCTCTAAGAACTGCAACTTCTTCTTATTCTGAGCACTAGGTTAAAGGTTCTGGTTAGGAATTTTGTTCGTCCCTTGACAGGCAGGCCCTTAAGGCTTGAGCATAGAAGCTCGCCGTGTAGGTAGCATACTTGGGAGAACAGTTGCTCTGGTTTAACAAGTAAGCAATTGGAGTTTGTGGAGGAGGGTGTTCAGTTGTAAACTGAGATACTGAGTCAAATTTGAACAGCGGCGGCGAACAACTGCCACGTTTAATAGTCAATGAAGATATTGTCACACCCGAAGTCTTAAAAGATGAGGAAATGACACAGCCGTCCTTCCCAAGGAAGAACGCAACCTCAAAAACAAACTACAACTTGATATCAACATATAATTCTTCCCAAAAATATATATGAGATAAACAAAAATGTTGGTTTCCACATCAGAGTTTATTTAATCCACCAAAAAGAACATGTACCACTTATGTTCAGCCAACCCAACAACCAACAACAATCTCATATAAACAACTAACTAAAAATATACCCCAAAATATATACTTCCAAAAAAATCCTCCTCGAAAGCACTCTCTCTTACTATCGGCCGCTGGCCAAGGGACCTGAAAAGATTGAAGATGAATGGAATGAGCAACCATAGCCTAGTGAGTAGCACATATCTTTTAAGGAAAACCGGGACTTATAGTTTAACTTCAATATATAATATACATAGATAACCAAATATGAGTTCTTTCATATAAACAAGCCTTTAAACAATTAAGAAAAACACTCACAATAAGGTATCCATCAATGGTCAAGTCCATTGACTAATCTCCATCAAAACCCATTCCATTGATCAATCTATTGCTCAACACATTACCATGGTCACGACCCAACCCCTAGTGACAAGGCGACCAAGATTCCTCCTTGGTAAAATCTCCACCTTTAAAGCCGGTAGCTCAGCCTAGAAGGATATCCTAACTCGTATGCATACTTACATGCCCTTTGATGGGCTCACAGCTATGTTGAGCATCAACAAAGTACATAATAGCACCTTTCACAATCCACAATATCAATTTAGAATCATTATCACAAAATGATTTCATAAAACCAAATATATCTTTCACAAAGCCAACACATAACATTTCAACTCATTTGCTAAATAAAAATTCATTTCGTAAAGCATTTTTCATATCTTTCACAATCCCTTCCACAAACTAGCTCACAAATGATTGCACATGAAGTACATTCATAATCCACTTTCAAAACATTTGTAAACAATCAAAGGGTAGTAAGTGCTCGATCCGGCTTTTATGTAATAATCAATGCCACTTTGTAACTCAAACCGTTCATATTTCATATTATGTTTGAAATATGAATTTGTAAACTCAAAGAAGATATAGAACCACTCACTTGAGATCGCCTACGACCAAATAACACTTGACTCATGCTTTTGAGTTTGCGCTCCTATCAAATAAGTAGAAAATAACGTCAAAATCGGACTAAACCTCTAAGTCTACTATGAATAGCTCAATCACTAGCTAATCCCACGCTTTAACTAAACCCTTTATCGAATCGAATATCCAAGATTATCCACAACGTGAAACTTGATTTTGCCATAACTCCATCTAGCAAACTCCATTTCAAGCATACTTATAGTCCAATTAAAGGTTATTCAACGCACTTGAAGACCCACAAGTTGGCCAACCAAAAATCAACTCAAAAACGACGAGATGTTGCTTGAAGGTATTGTGCACGTACTGTTCGCAAGGCATGTCCAACTTAAAAAATTCATTTCGAGCAAACCACAAGATCAAATCGAGTTCTGTGAAATCATACGGCTTCGCAACACCCTAAATCATCAAAGCCCCCAAAAATATCAACTTTATAACTCAAAATTGGACTTCGCCGTTAATTTACATAAAACTTCGAATTTGTGTCCTAACTCAGTTACTACTCCAATCGGACGAACGAATGGTGCAAACACTTACCGGATGTTACAATACGTGTTGTGTTCGGCTTGGTGAGCTCTTCACGGCGTGTGCGGAAAACCTCTCTTTCGTTTTCTCCTTCCTTTCTCTCTTCCTTTCTCTTCTTCTTCTTCTCCTTTCTTTTCTTTCTCGTGCGTCTCTGCCTGAGCGTCCCCTCCTTCTCCTTTTTATTATTTGACTTTGACTTTCTTTTTCTTTTCCTTTATTTCATTGTGGGGCCCACTTCTTCTTTTTGACCTAGTCAAAAAGAATGAGGTATTATAATCTACCATCCTTAAAAGAAATTTCGTCCTCGAAATTTTGAGTAAATATAAACTTACCTCAATTTTCAAACAAATGAGGATATTTGCTCTTTGCCTCTTCCTCAAGTTCCCAAGTGGCCTCTCTCTCCGAATGGTTTTGCCATTGAATTTTCACATAAGAAATAATTAAAGGTCGCAATACTTGATCCTTCTTATCAACAATGCGAATGTGTAGTTCCTCATAAGTCAAGTTCTCCCTTAACCTCAATGGTGTAAAATCCAACACATGTTCAGGATTTGGCACATATTTCTATAACAAAGAGACATGGAACACATTGTGTACGCCAGCTAGAGCTAGTGGCAAGGCCAGTTTATAAGCGACTTCACCAATCTTCTCTAAGATCAAGAATGGTCCCACGTATCTTGGACTCAACTTGCCACTTGTGCCAAATCTCATAACATTTTTTGTGGGAGAGATTTTCAAAAACACATTATCACCTATAGTAAATTCCACATTGCGCCTTTTAAGGTCCGCATAACATTTTTGACGACTTTGTGTTGTCTTGATACGTTTCCGAATTAATTTGATTGTTTCTTCCGACTGTTAAATGAATTCGGGTCCAGTCAGTCTTTTCTCACCAACATCATCCCAACATATTGGAGTCCTGCATTTCCAACCATATAGAGCTTCAAAAGGTGCCATCTTAATGCTGGAATAATAGCTATTGTTATAAGAAAATTCTGCTAAGTGTAAATGTTCATCCCAAGAACCACCAAAGTCAAGGACACAAGATCTTAACATGTCTTCTAATGTCCGGATAGTTCTCTTTGACTATCCATCTGTCTATGGGTGGAAAGCTGTGCTAAGGCTGAGTTTAGTACCCAACGCTCCTTATAGACTCCTCCATAAGTTAGACACAAATCTGGGATCCCTGTCGGAAACAATGTTCACCAGAACTCCATGGAGTTTCACTATCTCATTAACATATTACTTTGCCATGTCTTCTTATGAAAGGTTGAATCTATAAGACAAAAAGTGAGCGGACTTAGTCAATCAATCAACAATCACCCATATAGCATTCTTACCACTTGGCGTTCTCAGTAGACCAACTATGAAGTCCATAGTGATATGCTCCTACTTCCATTTAGGTACCTCTAGAGGCTGCAATTGTCCACCTGTCTTTGGTGTTCAATTTTCACTTGTTGACAAATGAGGCATTGGTCAACGAATTTTCCAACATTCTTCTTCATATTGATCCACCAGAAATTTTCTCTCAAATCTCTGTACATTTTTATGCTTCTCGGATGAATGGAAAATCTTGTGCTATGAGCCTCTTGTAATATTTCCTTCTTCAACATTGAGTCATCAGGAACACATAAACGACCACGAAACCTCACAGATCCATCTACATGTACATTGAAATCCGCTTGTCCTCCAGCTTCCACTCCTTCTCTAATTTTCTGCAATTGAGGATCCTCAGCTTGTGCAGACTTAATTCTATCAATCAAAGTTGGTTGTACTCGAAGATTAGCTAACCGATCACCAAGCTGATGCACCAATACCTCCAGGCTTCTGAGAAGTGAGCAAGGTTGCCATGTTTCCAATGGACTTACAACTCACATCCGCCACCACATTCGCCTCACCAGGATGATAGCTAATGGAAAGGTCGTAATCTTTTAAAAGTTCCAGCCATCTTCTCTATCGCATGTTCAGCTCTTTTTTAGTAAAAATATACTTTAGACTTTTATGATCAGTGAAGACTTCACATTTTTCACCATACAAATAATGCCGCCATATTTTCAAAGCAAATACAACTGCTGCCAACTCCAAATCATGAGTGGGATAGTTCTTTTCATATAGTTTTAACTGTCTAGAGGCATACGCGATAGCTTTATTATCCTGCATAAGAACACAACCTAAACCTTCTTTAAATGCATCACAATAAACTATGAAGCTGCCAGTTCCTGAAGGCAAGGTTAATATTGGAGTTGATACCAATCACCTCTTCAACTCTTGAAAACTGCGCTCACTTTGATCTATCCATATGAATTTAACTCATTTCTGAGTTGAGCAAGTAAGTGGACTAGCAATCTTGGAGAATCCTTCTACAAATCGTCTACAATAACTTGCTAATCCAATAAAACTTCTCACCTCCGTAACATTAGTGGGTTGATTCCATTGAACAACTGCTTCAACCTTCTTTGGATCAACTGAAATGCCATATTTTGATATCACCTGACCCAAGAATTCTATATGGTCAAGTCAAAAATCTCACTTACCGAATTTGGCGAACAACTTCTTTTCTTGCAAAGTCTGCAAGACAACTCTCAAATGTTGCTTGTGTTCCTCCAAACTCTTGGAATACACTAAAATGTCATCGATAAACACCACAATGAATTTATCTATATATTCCTTGAATACCCTGTTCATCAAATCCATGAAAGCAGCAGCCGCATTCGTTAAACCAAAAGGCATGACGAGAAATTCATAATGTCCATACCTTGTTCTGAAGGTAGTCTTAGGCACATCATCTCCTTTTATCTTCAACTGATGATACCCAAAACGAAGATCAATCTTAGAGAATACTTGAGCTCCCTAAAACTAGTCAAATAAATCATCAATTCGAGGCAAATCATATTTGTTTTTGATCGTTACCATATTAAGTTCTCGATAGTCTATGCAAAGTCTCATACTACCATCTTTCTTTTTCACAAATAGGACTGGAGCTCCCCAAGGTGAAATACTAGGTTTGATGAACCCCTTATCCATAAGCTCTTGCAACTGCATTTTCAACTCTTTCAATTCAGCAGATGCCATCCTATACGGCGCCTTAGAGATAGGTGTTGTATCAGGCATCAACTCAATGTGGAATTCAATTTCTCTGTCAGGAGGCAAGCTTGGTAATTCATTGGGAAATACGTTTGGAAATTCTCTAACAATAGGAATATTTTCCAACTTTATTGCAACTTTATTCGTGTCTTTCACACAAGCCAGATATCCATAACAATCTTTTCTCAACAATTTTCTCACTTGCAAAGCTAATATCAAATTTGGAAAAACGTCCTTACAACTTCTAGAAAAAGAGAATTCAAGTTGATTTAGAAGTCTAAATACCACTTTTTTCGAGAAACAGTCAACAGTAGCACGATGTGTAGATAACCAATCCATCCCTATTATAACATCAAAATCTCGAATTTTTAACTCCACTAAGTCCACAAGCATTTTAACTTTATCGATTTGGAGCACACATCCCTTGAACACATGATCAGCAATCAAGAAATCGCTAGTAGGAGTATCAACACGCAATTGACATTCAAGAGATTCAGGAAACACATCAAGCTTCTTAGCAAATTCAGTAGAAATAAAGGAATATGTAGCACTAGGATCAAATAATGCATAAGCACATTGCGAGGCAATAGAGACATTACCTCCAACAACCGCATTAGATGCCGTAGCATCTTCCTCTATCATCGCAAAAACTCTCCCAACCATCTTTTGTCTTTGTTGGTCCTCTTGACGTTTGGCAATTGAAGAAGCATTCCTCCTCATAGAACAACTGTGTGCCATGTGTCCCAGTTGCCCACATAGGTAACATGATCTACGATCAACAATGGAATTCTTTTGTGTTGGACAATCCCGCCGCATATGTCCTACTTTCCCACATGAGAAACATGCTCCTGTCTTTCAACGACACTCACCCCTATGAGGCTTTCCACATGTATTACAAGGGCTCTAAGAACTTTCAGTTCTAAACTTCCCTGACATGTTACCACTTCTTCGATTACCGCTGCCACCTACACGGCTTCTTTGAAACTCGGTGAACTTAGGCTTCTTTGGCTCATGAGTACTCTGCATGTCACGCTCCAGATTATGTTGTTCCACCCTAGTTGCTCTTTCAAAGACATCCTTATAGGTGGTCAATACAAGAGGTGCGAGCTTATCACGTATACTAGGTTGAAGCCCTCTTTGGAAATGTTCAGCTTTAAGTTCCTCATTGGCTACAAAATGCTCCGCAAACCTACTTAGTTGGTTGAAGCGGCATGCATAGTCTATCACTGTGGAATCACCTTGCGATATATGTATGAAGTCGTTTCTCATTTTTGCTTGAAATGACTTTCAGAAACGACTTCGGGAAGAATTGAATGTTGAAAGCTTTTGCAAAGTCTTCCCAAGAAATAGTCGCCTCGCTACCTCCAAGGGCTGATCTAGTCCCTTCTCACCAATATTCAGCCTCGCCCTCTAAGTATTGGGTGGCAAAGTCAACCTTTTGATCATTGGAAACTCTTTCAACTCTAAAGATCCCTTCAATTTTCTTAATCCAACGCTCGGCCAAAAGAGGATCCGCTTTCCTATCAAACAAAGGTGGATTCGCCTTCTTGAATTGGGCAAAAGTACATGAATCCGTTGTTGCACCCTTGCTTAGTTCCTTTGCTTGGCGATACCAATGAGCCATTGCTTGTGCAAACTCAGTTAAAGGAATAGGCTCTTGGGGCTCTTCCCTCTCTTCCGGTGAATCGAGATTCCCATCATAGTGGTCATCTAGTCTCATCCTTAGAGCTGTGCCTCGAGAATGTGAAGGCCTATCTCTAGTGTCGGGAGTAGCGACTCGCTTGCCCTTACCCTTACGAAGCGAGGCAAGTGTCTCCGAGTCGGAGCGCATAATTACCTGAATTCAAGACAGACATAAACTTAGAACCTAAAAAGGTTGATGCACTAGCACTATCACACAATCTCACACGTCCTACAACAATCTACTACCCAAACAAGTCATATTTTAAGCTCTGATACCAATAAATGTCACACCCCAAGTCTTAAAGGATGGGGAAATGACACGACCGTCCTTCCCAAGGAAGAACACGGCCTCAAAAACAAATCACAACCTGATATTAACATATAATTTTTCCCAAAAATATATATGAGATAAACAAAAATGTTGGTTTCCACATCAGAGTTTATCTAATCAACCAAAAAGAACATGTACAACTTATATTCAGCCAACCCAACAACCAACAACAATCTCATATAAACAACTAACTAAAAATATACCCCAAAAAAATCCTCCTCATAAGTGCTCTCTCCTACTATCAGCGGCTAGTTGAGGGACTTGAAAAGATTGAAGATGAATGGAATGAACAACTATAGCCTAGTGAGTAGCACATATCTTCTAAGCAGATCGAGCAACTACTATGCATACATATCTTATAGTTTAACTTCAACATATAATATACATAGATAACCAAATATGAGTCCTTTCATATAAACAAGTCTTTAAACAATTCAGAAAAACACCCACAATAAGGTATGCATCAATGGTCAAGTCCATTGACTAATCTCCATCAGAACTATATTAATGATCCATTCCATTGATCAATCTATTGCTCAACACATTACCATGATCACGACACAACGCCTAGTGACAAGGCGACCAAGATTCTCCCCTTGTTAAGGTCTTCACCTACAAAGCCAGTGGCTCAGCGCAGAAGGATATCCTAACTTGTATGCATACTTACATGTCCTTCGATGGGCTCACAGATATGTTGAGCATCAACAAAGTACATAATAGCACCTTTCACAATCCACAATATCAATTCAGAATCATTAACACAAAATGACTTCGTAAAACCATATATATCTTTCGCAAAGCTAACACATAACATTCCAGCTCATTCGCTAAACAAAAGTACATTACGTGAAGCATTTTTCATATCTTTCACAATCCATTCTACAAACTAGTTCACAAATGATTGCACATGAAGCACATTCATAATCCACTTTCAAAACATTTGTAAACAATCAAGGGGTAGTAAGTGCTCGATCCGGCTTTTATGCAATAATCAATGCCACTTTGTAACTCAAACCGTACATATTTCATATTGTGTTTGAAATATGAATTTGTAAACTCAAAAAAGATATAGAACCTCTCACTTGAGATTGCCTACGATCAAATAACACTTTTGACTCACGCTTTTGAGTTTGCGATCCTATCAAATAAGTATCCCATCAAATAAGTAGGAAATAACGTCAAAATCGGACTAAACCTCTAAGTCTACTATGAATAGCTCAATCACTAGCTAAATGACTCCCACGCTTCAACTAAACCCTTTATCGAATCGAATATCCAAGATTATCTGCAACGCGAAGCTTGATTTCGCCATAACTCCATCTAGCAAACTCCGTTTCAAGCAAACTTATAGTCCAATTAAAGGTTATTCAGCGCACGTGAAGACCCACAAGTTGGCCAACTAAAAATCAACTCAAAAACGACGAGATGTTGATTGAAGGTACTGTGCACGTACTGTTCGCAAGGCATGTCCAACTTCAAAAATTCATTTCGAGCAAATCACAAGACCAAATCGAGTTCCGTGCAATCATACGGCTTCGCAACACCCTAAATCTCAAAGCCCCTAAAAATATCAGCTTTATAACTCAAAAATTAGACTTCACCGTTCATTTTTAATAAAACTTCGAATTTGTGGCCTAACTCACTCAGTTACTATTCCAATCGGACAAACGAATGGTGCAAACACTTACCGGATGTTACAATACGTGTTGTGCTCGGCTTGATGAGCTCCTCACGGCGTGTGTGCAAAACCCCTCTTTCCTTTTCTCCTTCCTTTCTCTCTTCCTTTCTCTTCTTCTTCTCCTTTCTTTTCTTTCTCACACGTCTCTGCCCAAGCGTCCCCGCCTTCTCCTTTTTTTATTATTTGACTTTGACTTTCTTTTTCTTTTCCTCTATTTCATTGTGGGGCCCACTTCTTCTTTTTGACCTAGTAAAAAAGAATGAGATATTACAGATATGATCTTCCGAAGATCGTTGTGTTTCAGCCCCCCTGATAACCAGGCCTCTTGACTCACAGGAAATCTTGTTCATCTATTCTTGATCTGCAGAGAGTGGAGAATCAACCGACTCACCGAACTCGCTAGGTTAGTTCAGTCATTCTTATTATGGGTCTTACGATTGCTTGGTGCTCTGGCTTGGTCATCTTCTTTCTACTTCAGACGAGGCATATGGCCAGTGGCGCGGTTTACAATATCACCACATGGGAGCCGCTCTTTCGAAACCAAACCCTCATCTCATCTGGACAAATCTTTGAGCTTGGGTTCTTCACTCCGAATGGGTCAGAAAATCAGTATGTCGGCATATGGTACAAGAACTTAACGCGTTCTAAGATCTTGTGGGTGGCCAATAGGGAACGGTCGCTTGTGTCCATGGATCAGTCTGCGAAATTAACAATAGGCAGTGACGGGAATTTGAAGCTCATGGATGGACAACAGAATATAGTTTGGTCTACAAATGTCTCTGGTCGGTCCAATTATACGTCAGCAGGGCTATTAGATAGTGGGAATTTTGTTCTGCAAGATGGAAATATCAGTGAAATATGGCGAAGCTTTGAGGATCCGGCAGACACTCTTCTTCTGAACATGAAGATGGGAGTAAATGTCAGGACTGGAGCGAAACAGTTTTTAATTTCCTGGAGAAGCGACAGTGATCCTTCCCCTGGAAGTTTCTCGGCTGGAATGACATCAGAGACGCCACCTCAAATTTTCATTTGGAATGGTTCGACCCCTTACTGGAGAGGTGGGCAATGGGACAAATCGAAGTTTATTGGTATACCCATCATGGACCAATCGTACTCGAGTGGATTCAATGTCCAGCAGGATATTCAGCAGGGAACCACTTACTTTTCGATCAATAGATACGATTTCTTTATATACATGTTTGTTTCCCCTGGAGGAACTCTTACATTTATGCATTGGGGTGATGGAGCTGAGACATGGTTGACGGATTGGGTGGCACCAAACAATACTTGCGAGATTTATGGAACTTGTGGTCTTTTTGGAGTATGTTACTCATTGAATTCGCCTATTTGCAGATGCATAGATGGGTTTGTGCCAAAGTCAAATGAAGAATGGAACAGTGGAAATTGGACCGGAGGATGTGTAAGAGAGACAGAATTGAATTGCCAGACAAACACAAGCACATCAGCTTCAACAAACATAAAGAAAGATGCGTTTTGGCAAATGAGCCAGATGAAACTACCCGACTCTGGGGACTATTTGTCAAATCCTGGAGATCAAGAAGGATGTGAAAGCTGGTGCCTAAGCAATTGTTCTTGCTTGGCTTATTCTTATGTCACCACCATTGGGTGTATGCTTTGGAGTAGTGACCTCATTGATCTTCAGGAATTTTCCACAGCTGGGGAAGATCTATTTGTTCGAGTCGCATATGTAAAAGCAGGTTAGAAATTTTTCATTGAGATGAGTTTGAATCAACAGCAGTCATCCCTTACATAATTCTCTTTCCCATTTCAGGAGGATCACGACGCAAGGCAGTTATCATCAGCCTGAACATTATCGCTGGGATCATGTTGTTTGCAGTATTTGTTTTTGGTCTTTGCAAATGGAGAGCTAAGAAAAGAGGTACTATTGAAGTGCCGAATCAGTGTTTTGAGAGGATTGTAAACGCTATGACGAAAGTGAGCTAATTCTTCACGAATGATAAATGCAGGAAACTTGAGAAAAATTCTAAGGCTCCTTGACTCAGTAGATACACCTGAAAATTCACCCCAACTGATATAAGGAAATGTATGGAAAGAGAAGTTGAAGCAAGATGATTTGCTGGAATTGACCGTTTATAGTTTTGATAGCATACTACTTGCTACAAACAAGTTCAGCACAACAAGTAAACTTGGGCAAGGAGGTTTTGGCTCTGTTTATAAGGTAAAACCATTCTGCAGGACATTTTTTAGGAAAATTTTCAAGTTCTAAAAGCTTAGTCAATTGCAAAACAGGGGAAGCTGAATGATGGGAAAGAGGTAGCTGTGAAAAGACTTTCCAGTACCTCGTCCCAAGGTGTTGAAGAGTTCAAGAATGAGATCATCCTTATATCAAAACTCCAACATCGAAACCTTGTTAAACTCATGGGTTACTGCATTGAAGCAGAAGAAAAGATTTTGGTATATGAGTACTTGTCGAACAAGAGCTTGGACACCTTTCTTTTTGGTTGGTTTCTTTGTCTCTGAGTAATTATTTTTCCGTAATGTATTTCTCGCCATAGCACTAAAACTTGAAAACTGTTTTTGTTTGTCTTCTTTGTTAGATTCAACTAAGAAGGCAGAACTCGACTGGGGCAAACGATTTCAAATAATTCAGGGGATTGCAAGGGGGCTTCTCTACCTCCATCGAGATTCTTCCCTTAGGGTAATCCATCGTGACTTAAAAGTGAGCAATATTCTCTTGGATGAAAAGATGAACCCGAAAATTTCAGATTTTGGGCTGGCACGAATGTTCGAGGGAACTCAAGTTTTGGTCAACACTCACAAAATTGTTGGAACGCTGTAAGCTCTCTAGGCCGAGTAGAATTTTCAAGCAGACTGAAAATGATTGATTTACTGCAACGAACCTTTCTTCTTATGCATCTTTTATCCCCATTGTCTATCACTATAATCAAAAAGTGTAACGTGCTTAACTTGACCGTAGTGGTTATATGTCTCCTGAGTACGCCATGGGTGGGATATTTTCCGAGAGGTCCGATGTCTATAGCTTTGGAGTGTTGCTACTGGAGATTGTCAGTGGCAAAAAGAACACAGCCCTGTATGACCACGGACAATATCTGAATCTCCTTTCCTACGTAAGTCCCAAATTCCAACCTAAATCAATATTGCAAGTACCCAGCAATATTTTGAACGGTGTTTTCTCTTATAGGCATGGCAATTATGGTGTGATGGCAAAGCATTGGACCTAATGGATGAAGCAATTGCTGTTAGCTCTCCATTGGAGGTAACAAGATGCATTCAAGTTGGGCTTCTCTGTGTCCAGGACCACGCCACAGACAGACCAAACATGTCCAATACGGTTCTTATGTTAAGTGGTGAATCAGATCTTCCTCAGCCAAGACGGCCTATGTTCACTTTCCAAGCCAAAATACCGAAGCATTCTATTCCATCACAGCAAGAAAGAGTCTGGTCTGCTAACACGTCACTAATACAGCAGTGGAAGGAAGATGACATTTATCTCTCTTCATTTTTATGTTCCTTTCTTGGCAGATGATTTTGTATTTTTTTAAAATGTTTTTAAAGTATATTGCTGTTCATTCAATTCAAGGATGGCTTTAGTCCGCTCTGAACAAAAGGTTGAATGAACTGCTCTACTTTTACATGGATTTTAGGCTGCAAAATAGGGGCTTGGAATTTATACTTTTTTGACAGAACATAATCAAGGAAGGAATTGGTTCTGATTTACGATAGCCAGAACTGTTGGTATCATTAATGAGAACTTCCAAGTGATCACCATCACTCTCATCACCAGTTGCATTCTGAAGATTTAATTTTCTGGTTTTTTGGACGAAAGAAATCATTACCAATGATAGACTAAAGTTCCCACATAAGAAGCATGAGCATTGGCATGGCAAAATGTGTCTCCAGATTCAGTATGAATCATAGATATGAATTAACTTATTTAGATTTGATACGAAGAAGCTTGAATGACTGAGCAATTAATTTTTTAATAAGCTTTGCATGGAAAAGGAAGGCTAATGCCGACTAGTGATTGATATCAGAGCCATGTGATCCTTAAACTGAAGTGCTCAAGAATTGCCCTTTTGCTTGGACACCATGTCACGTCTAGCTTAATTGAACATGAAACTTGTCTAGTGTATTAACAGAATCATATGGCCAACAATTTGTACGCTGGAAGATTAAGTCAACTTTGAACAACAGCCAAGAGAAGAATGCCGATGTGTTCAGGCTTGTCATCCAAAAATAGTTCTCTCTTTAAAAGCCATCTTGTGACTCACAATGAACCTGCTGTGGCATAATTGGAACTGAGTTGTCAAGCACCAATGTCATCATGATCTCTTGGCATTTAGGGAATGCACTTGAACTTGGACAGGCATCATTAGCTCTTATATAGAACTAATATATTCAATAACATAACCTTTGAAAGCCATCTCCAAAAGGACTTATGACCTCACACCTTTGGCAACACACTTTGGTTTGCGGAAATCTTCTTCTCCTTTCAGATCTGCAGGGAAAAAGGAAAAGCAAAGAATTGGGAACCTTTTAACATTGTGAAGTAACGAACACCTGAACACACTAAAATTACTATGCTGGTTATGATTGGTCTCTACTCTTCCATGGTCATCTTTGTCCTTCTTCAGGCACATCAGAGCACTGCAGTTTTTAACATTACTGCAACCGAACCACTCTTTCAGAACCAAACTCGTCTCCTCCAGTCAAATCTCTGAGCTCGGCTTCTTCACCCCCAATGGATCAGCAAATCAATATGTGGGCATATGGTACAAGAACAGGACTATCCAAGTTCGTCTGGGTCGCCAATAGAAATACACCGCTTGCCCATTCGGATCAATCTGCAAAATTAATTATGGGCAGTGACAGAAATCTGCAGCTCATGGATGAGGGACAGAACATAGTATGTCCAACCAGTGTTTCTGCCACTTAAAGCATACTGCAGCAATGCTTTCAGATGGTGGAAACTTTGTTCTACAGAACGTAAATTCTATTGAAATATGGGCAAGCTTTGATGATCCGTCTACCAATCATGAAGATAGGACTAAACAACAGAACTGGAGGGACAGTGCTTCGTTTCCCGGAAATACGACAAAAATCCATCTTTTGGAAAGATAGGCCTTGGAGCCATTTCATTATCAACAATAGACTTTGACTGCCAGGTGCTGTTTGACCGGACTGTAACCTGCTCTTTGACTAATCAGTAATGATGAATGCAGAATGCTAAGACAAACACTGTTTCTGGGCAGCTGGATCTTATAAAACTTTTCTGCTTGAAGAATTTCATCGAAGAGGTTACAACTCTCTACAGGGCTTCATAGTGGGTTCTTTCCTTGAGAGTCATACATAGAGCTTCCAAGGTGCACGACGTCAATACCAAAATTAAGTTATACATGTTGAACCGGCCTGGATGATTATGTTATAAGCCACATATGCAATTTGGCATGGCGATATCAGCTCCATGTAGCTCACAACTATATACTTTCGTAGTATTTAAGAGATGGCTCGCACGGATATCAGAGGCAACTTCTTCGCAACACCCTGTAGTGCGACATTGGAGTTTTTTCCGACTGATGTAACGCTCTAACATACAATATGAATGACCCGGCTTCCGGCTGGAGTAGTACTCTAATATCCTTGAGGACTCCCTCAATCCACAACAAACTCTCAAATGGAATAGTTGAGTGGAGCTTTACGATGTTCTAAATCACGTTCTGTTAAGTGCTCACAGACTGATTGACACACTATAAAAGCTGTCTGGCTTTCAGTCTAAACTGTGGATTCGTAAGGAAATTTTTCAAGTAGATCGGGTATAATTGATGTACTTTTGATAACCTTTGACTGCTCACATGTTTGAAACTTCAATCTCTCAGTACAATAAGAAAATGTTTCCTTGTGTTCCATCCTACAATCGTTTTTTAAGGTCAATTGCATGTTTGGCAAAATGGAATGAAGAGTAGATGAATCTCAAATAAAAAAAAACAAGAAATTAGTTTAATGCAGAACTGTTCGGTTCAAGGCCAGTTCTTGAGGAACCAAGTAGGTTTACGAGTTCAAAACCTAGGAACCAACCCTGTTCAGTTCAATCTCTGGGTCGAGCCGTGAATCCATTTGTTCTATCCAAGAACCAAGCAGACCAAGCCAGTTAAAAAAATGGAACTGATTTTGAATCGGCTTTGATGAGGTGAGCATGTATATATTCTAAAAATTGTCTTGAAAAAATTCCACTTTACTTCTAAACTTTGTAATTTTGCAATTTAGTTCTTCTCCTTCGGAAGTAAGAAATGTATCCAAATCGGTCTTCTGTGTGTCCAAGATCATGCTGTGGATAGACCAAATATGTTGACTGTAGTTCTAATGCTAAACAGTGAATCAAAGCTTCCACAACCGAAGGTTATCTTCCAAAATTCATTTGCTCATGAAACTTCTTCGCCCCACCAAAGTAGCTGGTCCGAAAACATTGTCACTAATTCTGCGCTTCAAGGAAGATAGGCGCACTATGAAGTACTGATTGGCACTCTTCTTTGAGGGAAATATAGGGTTTAAGGATAAGTTTGCACTAGCTACACATGTGGATGAACTCCGATAATTGAATACTTTAATTTTGTATAGTTAGAAAAAGCACACTACTTTCACTGACACTTATTATGTCACACCCCACTCCCCGAACACGCGGCAGACCCCGATTCTCTTTCTCCTTCTTTCTTTGGGCATGAAATAATAGTGCAACGTCCCAGGTAGGTCGCTGGCCTTCTTGAATAATCAGAGTTGAACGCAAACAAAGAGGATAGTTTGTACTTAGTAAGTAGCGAAAGAATTTCATGGGCTTACACAATCATATTCAAATTCCTTTTCCAGTTATGCATATTGTCTTTGCATATTGACTAATATAATTCGGACTTCATTGTGTACAAGCCTGTACACGTTCAACGGTTGATTCCATGCACATGTTATCGACAAGGGCCTGGTCGCCTTTCAGTAGGCCGAGCTGCTCTCGCCCAAGGCTGCATACTTAGGCTGTCATCCACATGATCAACATTTTACTTGACATGACAGGAGCGTAATCGGTATTCCATACAGTCAAGCACTATCAACCTTATTTGGTATGTCGAGAACAATGTCATCCGCATTTGGCTGTGCAAACGTCTATCACGCTCTTCCTGTGATTCAGCATGAATTCGCATGTGCTCTTCTGCTAGTTATAGTGGACAAAAGTCGCGGGCTCTCGAGAATTAGTAAGCAGGGGAGAGAAACACTGATTAAAGGCAATATCAGTGGAAGAGGAGAGAGAGAGAAATGATAGACAGATTTGGCTGATTTGGTTGTCCGCAAGTTCAGCAATCTCATCCAATGGGCGGTGTGTTCGAGAAGAGGGCCAAGGGCTTCCTCATACATGCGGCAATGGGAGAGTGACATGACACGGTCGACAATTACCGAAGTCATGATCTTGAAAGACTGACCCAGCATCTGTGCTTATCGTGGAGCAGCAGGCTCAATGGACGCTTCAAGAAGGCCGAAGTCTCCGGTCAATTCTCTCTAGTGAGGTCTCATCGAGCCAATGGCCAGTCAAAGTACGACGCCCACCATCGTCCGGGACAGGACCACGGACTAAGCAACAACAGGTCAATCCACGTGAATCAGATCGAGACATACCCAAGGGCCCAGACAGACTTGCCTCCTCACACCTCTCATCAGTGAGCACCCTCTGCTTTCATAACTACAAATTCTGCACCTCAATTACGTGGGAGAGTAGACAAATTAGAATTGTGTATTATTAGTCGATGTTCAATTAGGTAATTGATCTTTTAATTTGTTCAATTACTCCTTAACACTCTTTCAATGGAACCAATTTAAGTATCTCACTCACAATTTAATCAATTCGGTTCCATGCAAAGAGCATGAGGATCATATTTAACATTGGCCAAGCATATGCTGATTGCTTTCAACACTGCGTTCTTACTCTAACAAGAATAGCCCTATCGTTTTTTCTCCGGCGCTGATGAACCCCTAGCTTAGTCACCACCGGACCTACATCGACACCGTTGCTAACTCCAGCCGTCAGGTCTCCTACCCACCTGCCGCTTCCGCCTTCATCATTGCAACAGAACTCACCATAGCACCTCCTCTTTCTCTCTCATGAAAAAAAAAATGCCAAAAAGCAGAACGTTCAGCGAAAGAGAAACATCAACAATGCCATAGTCTCCATGGATTTCAAAGTGGTTGGACGGACCCCAATTGTCAAAATCGAACTCGACTCTTTCCCTACGCATGCCGGCACCGAGGGAAAAAAACAAATTCCTGTCTCCTCCTTCATTGTCCCTCAAACTACCCTTTCTCGTACGGGAATCAACGAATTGAAATTGCAAAATTTAGAATGTCTAGTGTAACATTCCTTAGTCACACATTGCCTAGGGAGTAAGCCTTGAGATGGCTTATATGTGGGAGGTCCACCCTTAAACATCAACAACGCGTTTTCCCGGGTTGCGCGCTCGTGAGTTACTGCTGATGGCAGCGAGGATGGTGGACCCGAGGAAAAACAAAGCCGTGAGGTCGAGACCATATTTGGGATGGCGGTGCATCCGCGCCAGTGCGGTAGGGCCAAAGCGGATAATATTGTTGGTGGTGAGGTTGAGAAGGATATTACATAATGGTATCAGAGCCAACTCATGCAGGCTACAGCGGGGACGCTGTGCCATTGAGGGGGGAATATGTAACATTCCCTAGCCCACATTGCCTAGGGAGTAAGCCGGGATGGCTTATATGTGGGAGGTCCACCCTTAAATATCAACAACGTGTTTTTCCGAGTTGCGCGCTCGTGAGTTGCCGCCGAGAGCAGTGAGGATGGTGGACTAGAGGGAAAACAAAGCCGAGAGATCGAGGCCATATATGGAATGGCGGTGCGTCCACGCCAGTGCGGTAGAGGCAAAGCGGATAATATTGTTGGCGGTGAGGTTGAGGAGGACATTACACCTAGGGTCCAAAACCAAACACTCCCAAGGATCGAGTCAATACACCAGACATCGCCAGGCAACAAATCATGTGGCATTCGGATAAATAGGTTGTCTTATTAGTCAAAAGCGATTGGCCTGGTTCGTCATATCCAAGTTAGTGTTTCGCATTGTCACGTTCGGTCAATATTATGCGGTATACTCTCCCAAGCTCCCCTCGATTATACTTTCATCTCGAATCTTGAGCATACAATGCCCGCACTAATAGATTTCATTAGAAGTCCTGTGACTTTATGCACAGGGTTTGATTGATCGATTGACTCATTTGATTATGCCGTCAAGTCGTAGTTGTCCAAGTTAATGCCGCGACAGGAGTGATGTCCCATTGTCACGTGGTGAAGGACTTTGTTGCACTCCTTTGAAGACAGTTTGCGAAATCAAAGGGCCTTTGCATATAATTTCGGCCGACCCCGTTGCTTGACATCGTATTTATTGGAATTCTGCTTTGCTTAGTTCGGGAAAAAGTCCTGCTCAGAGAGAATAACTCTTATTGCCAAAATCAGCATTCTTGAGCCTATAGTATGTCCAGAGGAAAACAACATAAGAACCTAAAAACATCCACTAGAAAGATCTCATTCTGCTACTTGAGTCCGAATCTCCCGAGGTAATGTACCGATCTCGCTTGATGGAAGATGACCGCATGGTCTCTTTCCCTACGCATGCCGGCACCGAGGGAAAAAAACAAATTCCAAGCAAGTGAAAGTTTAGGAATAATATTGTCCGTTGCACTAAAGAATTGAAAGCGAAAAAAAAAATGAAGAAGGAAAAGACAATGCATTTCGAACAGACCTGAAAGTGATGCTTTAATCAGAATATCTTATTCAGCTCAACGAAGGTTTCAGAGTTCACTTGTAATCTCATGAAATAGATGCCTAAACTGGAATAGATACTAATGCTCCGTTCGTATATCATTTCTGGAAAAAATCATTTTTCTGGAAAATAATAATATTTTCTTGTGTTCGTTTGTCTAAGGCCGTCGGCTAGCTGGTATCGAGCGAGCCGCGATATTTAAAAGTAAATGAAGATTACATAAAATATTTTCCCCTTTCAAAAAAGCGGAAAACATTTTCTCCACTTTTGAATGTGTTTTTTCTATTGATGGAAAATATTTTCCCCGAATGTTTAATTTTCCGAAAAACGAACGCCGAAAAATTCGGAAATCTTTTTCCTGATAGTTATTTTTCGTGAAACGAACGGAGCCTAAAGAATTCAACCTTTTCTCTGCACCACTGAATTTGCTTGTGGAGTTCCTCTGAGCCAACCCAAATCGCATGGCCTCAAGTCAATGGTCACACAACACTAGGATGTCTTGGTTAATAAGTAAGCAATTGGAGTTTGTCGAGGAGGTTGGTTCGGTTGTAAACTGAGATGCTGAGTCAAATTTGAACATCAGCGGCGAACAACTGCCACGTTTAATAGTCAATGGAGATATGATCTTCTGTAGACCGTTGTGTTTCAGCCCCCCTTGACCACCAAGGCCTCTTTGACTCACAGGAAATCTTGTTCATCTATTCTTGATCTGCAGAGAGTGCAAAATCAACCGACTCATCGAACTCGCTAAGTTAGTTCAGTCATTCTTATTATGGGGCTTACGATTGCTTGGTGCTCTGGCTTGGTCATCTTCTTTCTACTTCAGATGAGGCATATGGCCAGCGGCGCGGTTTACAATATTACAACATGGGAGCCGCTCTTTCGAAACCAAACCCTCATCTCGTCTGGCCAAATCTTTGAGCTTGGGTTCTTCACTCCGAATGGGTCAGAAAATCAGTATGTCGGCATATGGTACAAGAACTTCACGCGTTCTAAGATCTTGTGGGTGGCCAATAGGGAACGGCCGCTTGTGTCCACGGATCAGTCTGCAAAATTAACAATAGGCAGTGATGGGAATTTGAAGCTCATGGATGGACAACAGAATATAATTTGGTCTACAAATGTCTCTAGTCGGTCCAATTATACGTCAGCAGTGCTATTAGATAGTGGGAATTTTGTTCTGCAAGATGGAAATTTCAGTGAAATATGGGGAAGCTTTGAGGATCCGGCAGACACTCTTCTTCTGAACATGAAGATGGGAGTAAATGTCAGGACTGGAGCAAAACAGATTTTGAATTCCTGGAGAAGCAACAGTGATCCTTCCGCTGGAAGTTTCTTGGCTGGAATTACATCAGAGACGCCACCTCAAATTTTCATTTGGAATGGTTCGACCCCTTACTGGAGAGGCGGGCAATGGGACAAATCGAAATTTATTGGCATACCGCACATGGACCAATCGTACTCGAGCGGATTTGATGTCCAGCAGGATATTCAGCAGGGAACCGCTTACTTTTCGATCAATAGAGACGATTTCTTTGGATACATGTTCGTTTCCCCTGGAGGATCTCTTAAAATAATGTATTGGGGCGATGAAGCTGAGACATGGTTGACGGATTGGGTGGCACCTAACAATACTTGCGAGATTTATGGAACTTGTGGTCTTTTTGGAGTTTGCAACTCATTGAATTCGCCTATTTGCAGATGCATAGATGGGTTTGTGCCAAAGTCAAATGAAGAATGGAACAGTGGAAACTGGGCTAGAGGATGTGTAAGAGAGACAGAATTGAATTGCCAGACAAACACAAGCACATCAGCTTCAACAAACATAAAGAAAGATGCGTTTTGGCAAATGAGCCGGATGAAACTACCCGACTCTGGGGACTATTTATCAGATATTGGTGATCAAGAAGGATGTGAAAACTGGTGCCTGAGCAATTGTTCTTGCTTGGCTTATTCTTATGTCAGCACCATCGGGTGTATGCTTTGGAGTAAAGACCTCATTGATCTTCAGGAATTTTCCACAGCTGGGGAAGATCTATTTATTCGAGTTGCATATGTAAGAGCAGGTTAGAAATTGTTTCATTGAGATGAGTTTGAGTCAACACCAGTCATCCATTACATAATTCTCTTTCCCATTTCAGGAGGATCACGACACAAGGCAGTTATTATCAGTCTGACCATTATCGCTGGGATCATGTTCTTTGCAGTATTAGTTTTTGGTCTTTGCAAATGGAGAGCTAAGAAAAGAGGTACTAGTGAAGTGCCAAATCAGTGTTTTCAGAGGATTGTGAATGCTATGACGAAAAGAAAGCTAATTCTTCACCAATGATAAATGCAGGAAACTTGAACAAAATTCCAAGGCTCCTTGACTTGGTCGATACGCCCGAAAAATCAGCTGAACTGATAAAAGGAAATGCGTGGAAAGAGAAGTTGAAGCAAGATGATTTGCTGGAATTGACCCTTTATAGTTTTGATAGCATACTACTTGCTGCAAACAAGTTCAGCACGACAAGTAAACTCGGGCAAGGAGGTTTTGGCTCTGTTTATAAGGTAAAACCATTCTGCAGGACATTTTTAATGAAAGTTTTCAAGTTCTTAAACTTTGGTAAATTGTCAAACAGGGGAAGCTGAATGATGGGAAAGAGGTAGCTGTGAAAAGACTTTCCAGTACCTCGGCCCAAGGTGTTGAGGAATTCAAGAATGAGATCATCCTTATATCAAAACTCCAACATCGAAATCTTGTTAAACTCATGGGTTACTGCATTGAAGCAGAAGAAAAGATTTTGGTATATGAGTACTTGTCGAACAAGAGCTTGGACACCTTTCTTTTTGGTTGGTTTTTATCTCTGAATAACTATTTTTCCATAATGTATTTCTCGCCATAGCACTAAAACTTGAAAACAGTAATTGTTTGTCTTGTTTGTTAGATTCAACAAAGAAGGCAGAACTCGATTGGGGCAAACGATTTCAAATAATTCAGGGGATTGCAAGGGGGCTTCTCTACCTCCATCGTGATTCTTGCCTTAGGGTCATACATCGAGACTTAAAAGTAAGCAATATTCTCTTGGATGAAAAGATGAACCCGAAAATTTCAGATTTTGGGCTGGCACGAATGTTTGAGGGAACTCAAGTTTTGGTCAACACTCACAAAATTGTTGGAACGCTGTAAGCTCTCTAGGCTGATTTGACACAAATTGTTTGGTGTGTTCCGACGAACCTCTCTTATGCATGTTCTATCCCCTTTGTCTATCACTACAATAAAAAGTACATGATGTGTTTAACTTAACTGTAGTGGCTATATGTCTCCTGAGTACGCCATGGGCGGGATATTTTCTGAGAGGTCGGATGTCTATAGCTTTGGAGTGTTGCTACTGGAGATCGTCAGTGGCAAGAAGAACACAGCCCTGTATGACCAGGGACAATATCTGAATCTCCTTTCCCACGTAAGTCCCAATTCCAACCTTAAGCAATATTGCAAGTACCCTGCAATATTATGACGGGGTTTTCTCTTATAGGCATGGCAATTATGGTCTGATGGCAAAGCATTGGACCTAATGGATGAAGCAATTGCTGTTAACTCTCCATTGGAGGTAACAAGATGCATTCATGTTGGGCTTCTCTGTGTTCAGGACCATGCCACAGACAGACCAAACATGTCGAATACGGTTCTGATGTTAAGTGGTGAATCAGATCTTCCTCAGCCGAGACAGCCTATATTTACTTTCCAAGCCGAAATACCAAGGCATTCTATTCCACCACAGCAAGAAAGTGTCTGGTCTGTTAATACTGTCACTAATACAATAGTGGAAGGAAGATGACACCTATCTCTCTTCATTTTTATATTCCTTTCTTGGCAGATGATTTTGTATTTTCTTAATAAGTTTTTTAAGTATATAACTTTTCATTCATTTCAAGGATGGCTTTAGTCCGTTCTGAACAAAGGGTTGAATGAACTGCTCCAATTTTACATGGATTTTAGTCTGCAAAATAGGGGCTTGGACTTTGTACTTTTTTGACAGAACATAATCAAGGCAGGAATTGCTTCTGATTTATGGTAGCCAGAACTGTTGGTGTCATTATGGAGAACTTCCAAGTAATCACCGTCGACCTCATCACCAGTTGCATTATGAAGAATTAGTTTTCTGGTTTTTTGGATGAAAGAAATCATTACCAAAGATAGACTAAAGTTCCCACATAAGAAGCATGAGCATTGGCATGGCAAAAAGTGTCTCCAGATTCAGTATGAATCATAGATATAAATTAACTTATCCAGATTTGGTACGAAGTCACCTATGCCTGTGGCAATTAGAATGCTGCCTTGCAGCCATAAAATAATTTATATTTATCCAAGAAGAGGAAAGAAAACAGAAAGTGCCAAGAAGCTTGAATGACTGAACAAATTCTTTTTGGATAAGCTTTGCATGGAAAATGGAAGGCCAATGTTGGCTAGTGATCGATATCAGAGCCATACGATCCTTAAACTGAAGTGCTCAAGAGTTGCCCTTTTTCTTGGAACCCGTATCATGTCTAGCATTTTCTGTACGATTCATAAGTTTTATTCCCCCTGACGGGGGGCTTGATGACCACCAATTGGAAGATTGCACGGAAACAATTAGTTATCTTTTGAGTGATGAAAGACTAAGCAACTTCTGGGAGGTTACATGTGACTTACTAACCTTTCGAAAGACTTTTAGCCATTTCATATTCTAAGCTTGGCATAGGTTGGAAAATAATTATAAAGTTGGCAGGATTGAAGGGTTTTTAACAAAGCATTATCAGCTCTAGGCCTTGGAGCCATTTCATAATCAACAGTTGACTTTGACTGCCAGGTGTTGTCTGACCGAACTCGATAAATTTTATGGGGAAGACCAGAGCCGTAACCTGCTCTTTAACTAATAAATACTGATGAATGCAGAATCCTACGACAAACATCGTTTCTGGGCAGCCGGATCTTATAAAACTTTTCTGCTCGAAGAATTTCATCGAAGTGGTTACTACTCTCCACGGGGCTTCATATTGTGTTCTTTCCTTGAGAGTCATACATAGAGATTCCAAGGTGCACGACGTCAATACCAAAATTAAGTCATACATGTTGAACCGGCCAGGATGATTATGTTATAAGCAACATATTCAATGTGGCATGGCAATATCAGCTCCATGTAGCTCATAACCATATACTTTCTGAGGATTTTAGAGATGGCTCGCGCAGATATCGGAGGCGACTTCTTCGCGACACTCTGTAGTGCAACATTGGAATTTTTCTGACTGATGTAATGCTCCAATATACAATATTAATGCCCGCCTTCCGATTAGAGTAGTGCTCTAATATTCTTGAAGTGTCACGCTCCGATTTCCGAGCACGCCACAGTTCTCGATTTTCCTTTTCTCTTCGGTCTATGAGTGCGACATCCCAGGACTTGTCGCCAACCTTCCAATCTCCAACGGAAGCGCGAGTCTTCGCCCTATCAACTCCCACGGAACTCCCCTCCAAAGTTCGATCTCCAATCATGTACCTGAAAAATAGTTACCACGACGAGTTGAGATATAAATATCTTAATGAGTCTACCACCTAATCCTCGATTAGTAGAGCCCTCACTCTAGGGTCCTTATCCAATTAGATAACCTATCTATCATGTCATGGTTGCTTGGTCCAAATATCTAATTAGCCCACTAGTCCTCACTTTTCACCAGTCCCAACCAATAATTAATCAATTAAGTCTACAATCAATAAATTAATCAATTAAACTTGACTTAAATAAATATCAATCACAATCAATTAACAACCACAACCAATTATCAACCACAATCAATGTCAACCACAGTCAATTGTCAAACACAAACAATTATCAATCACATCCAATTGCGCAATCAATTATATTAAATAACCAATATAATAAGATAATTAAATTGCCAAAATAAATCTCAACTTAGATAATCCATCCCTAATTAGGCAAAATTGTAGTAAATAAATTCTAATTGCGTAAATTATCAATCTAATCTCGCTCGGCTAATTATCAAAATTAATCAAAGCCTTTACATTATCAAATTATCATTAAATTCTATAATTCAGTAAAATATCCCATAAAACCCTAATTAGGCTATAAATAGCCGGAATTAGGAAAACCAACGGTAATTCTAGAAATGAATAATTCAACACCAATAACTAATAAACCACATAACTAGAGCTAACAAATTATCAATTTATCCTCTAGCTATCCAATTTTACTAAATCACCCTTAATTGGCTAAAAATTACCAAAATCACTCCTAAAACCTCCAAAGTCACTAAATTAATTCCTAATGGATCAATTGACCCTCTAATCATTCAATTGACTATTAATTTCACCAAATTAAGCCAATAATTAACTACTAGAGCGTGTAACCGCTCTAATTGGGGATTAGGAGACGATTCACCTCTAATCCAGGCTTTTCAACTCAATTTTGCGACGACGGTCCACACGACGAGCTTAACTAGTCTTCAATTTCTTGATCCCCATTCGCAATTGAACTCGAAACTTCACGGTACTGCTTGGCAGGACGCGACGGCGACGACGGCGGATTTTCCGGCGAGTCGCCGGCGAGGTTTCCGGCCAGCTTTTGGCTAGTCGCCGGCGAAGATTCCGGCGAAAAGTCCGACAGGTCTTCCGGTGAGCTGGATGGCTGCTCAGGCAAGCTAGATGGACGGCTGGGGCTCGATGGCTGGGACGGCTGGTGCTCGGATTGGTCCGGTCCGAGCCACCAGGGGTCAACCAAGGGCTGTTCGTGGCCGAGGACGAGCTGGGGGAGCGTCATGGCCGAGAAGCAGGGGATGAAACGGGCAGGGGAGCTCCGGCGAGTCTGAGTTCGGTCGGCTCAAGCTGAGGAACGAAGCTAGGCTCAACGATGGCGACAGGGGAGACGGCTAGATGGCATTGGGCGACTCCTTGAGCGACGGCGAGCTTTCAATCGTCACGGCGGGCGAGTTGTAGGCGACGGCTGAGCAGGGAGAAACTAGGGCTCGAAATCAGGGGCAGTAGGTGGCTCGACGGCGTCCATGGCGACGGGGAGGAGCTCCGGTGGTCAACGCGAGGCGTCACGGTGAAGCTGGCGTCCGTCTCTGGTCAAGCAGCACCCATCCGAAGCTCATCCATGGCGGCTCGTGCGGGGGAGGAAGAAAAGAGACGAGGAAGAAGATGAAGGCCCGCGCGAGAGAGGGAGGGAGAGAGAAAATGAATGAAAAGATAAGAGAGAGAGAGAGAGATGGGACAAGGGCGGTTTGCAGAGGGAAATAGCGTGCGGCAGAGTAGAAAAGAAAGGAGAGAGAGAGAGAGAGAAAAGAGAGGGGAGGAGAGAATGAAGAAAAGTCAAATGTTGGGGGAAAGAGGGGATGTTACATGAAGACACGAAGCTCTCAAATGGAATAGCTGAGTTGAGCTTTACGATGTTGTAAATCACGTTCTATTAAGTGCTCACAGAGTAATTGACACACTATAAAAGCTTTTTGGCTTTCAGTTTAAATTGTGGATTCTGTAATGGATTTCCAAGAAGATCGGGTATAATTGATGTTTTTCTTATAACCTTATGTTCCATCCTACAATCGTCTTTTAAGGTCAATTGCATATTTGGTAAGATGGAATGAAGAGTAGATGAATCTGAAATAAAAAAACAAAAAAAAATTGATTTAATGCAGTCTTGTCCGGTTCAAGACCAACCCTATTCGGCTCAGTCTTTGGGTTTATATATATATAAGAAAGAAAAAAAAAAGAAGGGCTTGCAAAGACAATGACTCCGCTCAAAATAGAAAAAAAAATGTTATTGATTTTTTATTTGTTAAAAGCTAAAAAGCACATTGGAGAATGGGTTCCTCGTTTTACCTAGGAATGATTCTAGGCAAGTTAGAGGATGCATTAGTTCAGGTTCCTGTTTCAGGTTTTTTAGGAACCGGTTCCCCAATTCCTTTATAGGTTCCAATTTTGGAATTGAACCATCCAGATGATGCTCAACTCCATGTTTAAGAATTTTCATACAAAGCTTAGCTGAGACACAGAAACAATTCGAGGGAGAAAATGTCAAAATTGGGCCAAAAAGAAAACTTAATTTGAGTCCAATTCTGCAAACCCCATTTTAAGCCCGCGAAGGTACATCTCAGCTCTCTTTTTTCAGCCCATTTCTCACATTGCTGCAGAGAGCGTTAGAAGGTTCTCGTTGAACAAAGTCCTAATTCCTTAGTACTTACTGATGAACGAAAATTGTATTAAGATCCAAATCCTCATTGACATACAAGTAAAAATAGGAGATGCAATTATCCAATTAGTCTCAAACCTATTGAAGAAATCCACTTTACTTCTAAACTTTGTAATTTTGCAATTTAATTCTTCTCCATCAGAAGGAATAAAATGCATCCAAATCGGTCTTCTGTGTGTCCAAGACCATGCTGCGGATAGACCAAATATGTTGACTGTAGTTCTAATGCTAACCGGTGAATCAAAGCTTCCACAACCAAAGGTTATTTTCCAAAATTCATTTGCTCATGAAACTCCTTCGCCCCACCAAAGTAGTTGGTCCGAAAACATCGTCACTAATTCTGCGCTTCAAGGAAGATAGGCGCACTATGAAGTACTGATTGGCACTCTTCTTTGAGGGAAATATAGGGTTTAAGGATAAGTTTGCACTAGCAACACATGCGGATGAACACCGATAGTTGAATACCTTAATTTTGTATAGTTGGAAAAAGCACACTACTTCCACTAACACTTATTATGTCACACCTCACTCCCCGAACACGCAGCAGAGCCCAATTCTCTTTCTCCTTCTTTGGCCATGAAATAATAACATCTCAGATAAGTCATTGGCCTTCTTGAATGATTAGAATTGAACGCAAACGAAAGCAAGGTAGATAAATTAAATCATAACCCTCCCGTACCACAATATACCCATTTGCGCTTCTTCTTATTATATCACAATATCATACTAGAAATTCATTTACAAGCCAACTGAGGCATCCAATAATTCACAAATATACATAGCCAACGAGAATGCACCCTAAGGATTCACTATGCTACCATCAAGGGGATCGTCTCTCCACGGGTCTAAATACCAATTTCCGTATCCACCCCATGGTTGCTCATGGTGTTATTGATAAACCTTTAATGATCCACCTATCACTCTCACGTACTTCACCCAATACTGGTGGGGGCATACAACACCACAGATGGTAGTTGAACTCCCATAGGGTATTCTTGTGCTTCTCAAAAATATGCCTGCGTCTTGTTTCGATTCTATTGATTACCTATCTACTCTCGACAGGTTTCTCCGGTATGGGCGAGTCGTGTTCGTGATCTCCATGCTTGTCACCTGAAAAAAAAGGGGGTTAATACAACAGGTTGAGATATAAGTATCTTAGTAAGCCTACGCCCTAATCTCGGATTATGGATGCAACAGCTCTATGGTCCCTAATTTCTCATCCACAGTCTTGCTTGACACTAATGGCCAACTCTCTTCCCTCCTTGAATAATTCCATGCTTGACCTCGAGTTTTGGCCCACATTCTTAGCTCAAGCAAACTCATGAGCTAAACCTATCAGTCAATTGGTCTGCGATCGGGACTCGGCCCAAAGCCGTTCAACTTGTCACATCGTGACCACAATCATCAAATACCACCAAATCAGCAATCAAATAAGACAGTCAACAATCAATCTTGATCCCTTAGATCTGAACCACCAACATGCCACAATTCTTTTCGAGCGGGTTGGTGTCTATTAGCTCCTTGGGCTAACCCGTCAACATGATTATCTATGCCAGAAGTCACCAGTCAATGCCATAATAGGCCCAATCGACTAACTGACTAACGGCAGCCAATTGGCAAAAAATTGGTGCATGCCTAGCACAACGTGTAAAATATAATGCACTCGGCCCTACTTAGCCTTAATTACCATTTCTCTACCTAACCACCCAACCAACTCAAATAATCTAATAAAGTATTAAACAGCCCTAATTTAAGATTAGGATGCCCACTCACTATAATTCCTCATGCTTTAGGCAGTTGGCGGCAACACGTTGTGGCGGTTCGCGCCAACGCAACACTCACACATGAGGGCACGAACGGGTTAGAAGCGGCTCGGTGAACCCTGGCTCGACACCACAGGACGGTGGTTTAGCTCTGAGATAGCTCTGACAATGGTCAGGCGAGATTTCGACGAGCTCCGGCGGTGGCCCTTGACCGTAAGAGGCTGGCCAATCCAATAGGTGAAGTGGAAGGGGCTAACGGCGATCGGTTGGGCTCTAACAAGGGTCCACAGACTCGATTTAAGCCCAATGATGGCTGGACATCATCGAGGGAGGTCTTAGGAGGTTCGAGGAGCCGTGGGTGGCCGTCATGGGCGGTGAAAATGGCTCCAATTGGAGCTGGAATCACAAAAACAGAAGACCCAGAAATCGGGTTTGAATCGGGCCTGTCAAATGGCAGTCAAGTCATGGCTCGGTTAGTGCTCCCTAGGCCAAATCATAGATAGCAACTGGCTAGGCTTTGAAGAGGAGTCTTCCACGAAGCTTTTCCAATCGGTGGCAGCGATTGAGGTGGCCAGAGTGGCGAGCATTTGCTTGGAGAAGTTACTGGTTGCAAATTAGGGTTCCAAAGGAAGTAACCACACTTCAGGGGCAAATTCTGGCAAATGGTGTAACATCGATAGCAACGGCTGGTGGCTCTATGCTTAGAGGACTCTTAGGGGTCGATTGGTGGTGGTGGTGGCGGTGGCTGGGTGTCACCAGAGGAGGCAAGACGGCCAAGCATGGCGAGGGTTTAGGGCAATTAAGGGCTTCGATGGCGATTTGACAATTTTTGGACCAAATCAATCGCAACCAAGGCCACCAAAGAGCTAAAGGAACGTCTAGAAATGTGTTGGTAGCAACGACATGGCTCATGGATTGAAAGGTTGGCCAAACTCCGGCGAGGGTCTTTTAGAAAAACAAGGATGTGACTGAGCCACGAAGGCTCCTTCGAGCAGCTCCCAGCGGCAATGAAGGCGACGACGGAGGTGGCGGTTGGTTAGAATGGAAAGAGTGAGTTGCAAGGAAGACAAGTGGGACCGATGCCACGTCAAATGGAGGTTGGAGCAGAAAGTTATTATCATCAAAAGAGGATGGGTTGCTCAATTCGAAAAACAGGGGGTGCTCGATGGCGAGAAAGAAAAATTGGCTCACCGGCAGCAGGTGGAGGCCAGCCAGTGGCTGAGGCGCACGCCGATGGGATGCCTTAGGTGGCTGGTAAGCTTGGCCAATAGCTGGCCACGATGGCGCCCCCGTTCGTGCGCATGTCAATCGTTCGACAAAATGCCCAAACAAAGAAGAGAAGGATGGGGAGGGGGTTCGGTTCACGTGGGTTGGGCCAATTTGTTCATGGTCGAACCGGTTTGACTTGCGGTTGGACCGGCTCAAGCCTTGACTCGGCGGTCAAAGCCGCAAAATACTGAAATAATAAATAAAATAAAAATTGACAAAAATCCCATAAATTCAGAAAACCTTCCGAAAACAAAACTCAATGTTTTTGGGGCCAAAACACAAATTACTAATTTTTGGGGATTAAAGCACGAATTCTGAAAGTTGGAAATCGCCCGAAACGAAAATTTTGCGGTTTAGTCTGGGGATCTCCCGAGGCCGACGGACCACTTACTACACCCTAAAATTCGCACAAATGAACCTAAAAAAAGGGCTGGAAGCGGGTCGTTACATATTACATGATCATTTTCCTTTTTTTTCTCCAGCTTAATAAGATTGAACGCTTCTCTAAATTCAACTTAACACTACAGTTATGCGTCTGGTCTCCATTCATGCGTGCCCCACGTATTGTTCCCATTTGATTGGACTGTGAACATGTCCTTGATGTATCCCATCGCGTCTCTATGGGCTGCAAAAAGATTAATTTTTTTTAATCATTGGCTGCAGAAAGATTGAATGTCTCATGAACTCAATGCTAAAAAAGAAACGGAAGGTTTGTATATGCAGCCCGTCGTAAATTTAGCACCGAAAGTAATTCACAGAAGGTAAACTTGTTCTGCAGTTGAAATAATGAACACAATTAACTGTGGCCAAGAAAATATGTTAGACGATGTGTGTATTTGTATGGCAGATCTGACTATTGCTAGTTCCCACATATGGGAGTTTCGCTCCTACATTGACGGTAATTTCTGTAAATGCTGGTTTTTTCTTTCTTCCTGCATACGCAAGTTGACTTGTCCAATTTGTAGTCACAGGTCGTTGGACAAATTACCAGTCCTTGCTTCCATGAGAAGGGTCAAATTGAGCTCGCGTTTTGTCCATAGATACAAATAAGCAGAAGTCGTTATTCTATTCGCGGTTTTTCCTGTCTACACAGGTTGACTCATCTATTGGATTTCACAACCAAACTAACTTTTGCGTGTGAGACCAGGGAACATATTCCCACTGATCACTGATACTTTGTACTTGCTGATATTGATGCTACAATCTGTACAAGAGGTTGGCTTTTAATTCATGTCCTCAGCCTCCATACTTGACCATTTGATGACGTGAACCTTACTTACATTTTTGTCATATTGGAATGGACACTAGGAGTTCAGTGTCAAATAAGTCATGCAAATCAGGTTCAAATTTGTAGCGGAGCGTTTGACTCCTGCTGGAGTTTCTTGAAAAATCAGAGCAATTGACATTTTAAGCACGTAAGAGTAATGACCAGGAACTATCAGAGAAAAAAATTGACTCGTCAGAAAGATACTTCTTAAAAGGCATTACAGAATCCTCAATTTCGTTCAGGCGAACGGAAGGCAAAACTCCTAGGGATACTCGTAAGCTCATCTTTCCCTCATGAGGGTTTCGCTTTATTCCTCCGTTTTCTTACTTTTGTTTAGTGTACTGCATTGTCATGCAGTTACCCAGATTACTCGATCACAACCACTCTTTCAAAACCAGACTCTTGTCTCCTCCACTCAAGTCTTTGAGCTCGGTTTTTTCACTCCAGATGGTTCAGAAAACCAATATATTGGAATAGGGTACAAGAACAAGACTCCTTCCAAAATTATTTGGGTGGCCAACAGGGAGAAGCCTATTGCATACAACGACCAGCTCGCTACTCTAAGAATAGGTGGAAATGGAAATCTGAAGCTTCTTGATGGTGAAGACAACTTAGTTTGGTCAGCTAATGCTTCCAGTCAGACTAATGATTCTTTCGCAGTTCTGTCAAACCTGGGAAATTTCATCTTGCAGGATGCAAATTCGGGGAATATTTTCTGGCAAAGCTTTGATAATCCTACTGATACTCTTTTGCCAGGAATGAAGATGGGAACAAATTCCAGGACTGGCGTCAAAAATTGTATAACCTCATGGAAAAGCCATAATGATCCAATGCCTGGAAATTTCAGTTACGGTATCTCACCAGAGGTGCCGCCTCAGTGTTTCATTTGGAAAGGATCAATCCCCCATTGGAGAACCGGACAGTGGGACAGGTCGATGTTTATCGGAATGCCATACATGGATCAGAGATACGTGACTGATTTTAGTCTTCAGCAAGACCCAGAACAAGGAACGGCTTTTCTCTATAGACAAAGCTCCCCAAATTATCCATTCTCTTATACATCTATTTCGTCGGAAGGACATCTAGAGCACACATTTTGGGATGAAAAGGCAATGAAGTGGGTAACAGACTGGGAGGCGCCCACAAATTCTTGCGACACTTATGGGATTTGCGGTCCTTACGGAATTTGCAACGCGCTCAATATGCCTATATGCAGTTGTTTAAAAGGTTTCAAACCGAAATCAAGTGGAGAGTGGACCAAAGGAAACTGGACCTCAGGGTGCATCCAAGAAAGTGAGCTGAATTGTCAGAAAAACATGAGCAAAACAGGGAAAGAAGATGGTTTTCTGAAAATCGGTCACGTGAAACTGCCTGATCACTCTGACTATTTAACCGACATACGGGATACAGAAGATTGTCAGATGTGGTGCCTGAGTAACTGTTCCTGCATGGCTTATTCTTATGTTGGTACAATAGGGTGTATGGTTTGGAGTGGAGTGGAGATCTGATAGATATTCAAGAGTTCTCTATGTCCGGTGAAGATCTATTTCTTCGCCTACCGGATGCCCAAGCAGGTGATTCGTCACAGAAATATTGTTATTAGATATTTGAGTTTGCATGTCTAGCATTTTCTTCTTATTCACCTTCTATTTTAGTTTCAGGGAGACCGGAGATTACAAGACAACTCGTGCTTTATGTCAGTGTTTCGTTTGGAATCATATCAATAGTAGCAGCAGCTATTTGTCTTGGCAAGTGGAGATACAACCAAAATCGTAAGAATGCTCCAAATGATGCATTTATGAACTTCCTAATGCTTCGAACTGTTTGGCAGATGCAATGTTGGCTTAATCATGACTTATCCACTTTTTTCCTTTTTATATATATGTTGGGTTTTGTCAAGTATCATGTCGATCATTTCTCAGAATTTCAACAGAAACTTGTCTAACTATTTATAATTTCCGTAGTACAGTATTTGCAATGCCCTGTCTTCTACATTGATAACAATCACATTATGATAAAGAGTTCACAGAAGAATTTGGAGAAGCGTGTAAAACTATTTACTCTACCATGATATATGACCAAAGGAACTTATTTTGGATTCCTCTCAACACTCAGGAAATTTTAACCAATCACCGGGTTTACTTATTCAGATACAGATCAGGAATCTGGCAACCAGTTCCAAGTAAATGCATGGAAAGAGCAACTGAAGCAAGACGGCGCCTCCAAAATGCAGATATTTGGTTTTGATGGCATTGTAGCTGCTACAAACAACTTCAGTGTCACAAACAAACTGGGACAAGGGGCCTTTGGACCTGTCTATAAGGTTAGTTTACTCCAGAATATCCGTTACGTGCTAATCTGCCTATGTAATGAAAGGAGTACACCTATTTAGACGTTGGAAAATGCAGGGAAAGCTGACAGATGGGAAAGAGGTGGCTGTGAAAAGGCTTTCTAGCAGTTCGAGCCAAGGAATGGAGGAATTCAAGACTGAGATTAGTTTAATATCAAAGCTTCAACACCGAAATCTCGTACGACTCATTGGATGCTGCATTGAACAAGAAGAGAAAATATTAGTTTACGAATACTTGCCAAACAAAAGCTTGGACAGCTTTCTCTTTGGTTTGTTTCCACATTCTGAAACGAACCTCTTATATACTCTTTTTTTTCACCTTATTTTCCTTCGCATAAAGAATTGAAGGGCATGATGAGACTTTGACCAACTCTAGATAAACAAATGTTATGTTTCTATGACACATTTTACCAATATCATGATATTTTCTAAAAGATATTTTCTGTGGTGTCTTTGGTTAGATTGGAAAAGGAAGACTGAACTCACCTGGGACAAACGCTTCTGCATCATCCAGGAGATTGCTAGAGGACTTCTCTATCTCCACAGGGATTCATGCCTACGGGTTATCCACCGAGACTTGAAAGTCAGTAACATCCTCCTCGATGATAAATTGAATCCAAAAATTTCTGATTTTGGCCTTGCACGGATGTTTCAAGGCACCCAGGATTTGGCTAACACTGGCAGGGTTGTGGGAACACTGTAAGCACTTGAATCACAAGATTTATTGATCCGCCCATAAAATGGTTATGGTTATAACAAGAACAAGAGAGAAATTTGTCAACTGTCATCAGTTGCGTATATCTACTTATCTCGTTTCATTAGAGTTATAATACGCCTTTTTGGGTAAAACTCATTAATTCATTTCATCATGCTTGTGGAAGTGGCTATATATCTCCAGAGTATGCAATGGGCGGGATATTCTCAGAGAAATCTGATGTCTACAGCTTTGGAGTACTTGTACTAGAAATTGTCAGCGGCAAGAAGAATACAAGTTTGTCTTACGATGGGGAAGATCCCAATCTTCTATCATATGTAAGTGACAATTTAAAGTGAATTTAATTGTCATTTTTGGTCGGACGAAGGCCACCTTTGCATTTAAAATCTGTATTACAGTCTTTCTTATACGTCGCTAGTTTATCTATTTAAATGTTGACCAGTTAAGGACAACACCTTTATAAGTCTCAATCTTGTCTCTTGAAGGCCCATTAGTATATTTCCTGAAATTTCGTCTGTGCAATATAATCATGATCTAGGGGATGCATGTGTTATAAGAAGTTCCCCACACTTTCTAGTTCACTTTGAAAAATCACGACTATTGCAGGCGTGGCAGCTCTGGCGTGAGGGAAGGGAATTTGACTTGTTGGATGAAACAATCGCGGGCTCTTCTTCTCCATCAGAAGCAATGAAGTGCATCCAGATTGGGCTTCTGTGTGTCCAGGATCATGCAGCGGACAGACCAAACATGTCAACTATAGTTCTTTTGCTGAGCGGTGAAATGAAGCTTCCGCAACCCAAAGAGCCAACATTTACCTTCGAAAAGTTATTTCATCATAAGGTTCAGTCGAGCCACAAAAGTAGTTGGTCCAAAAATGTAACAGCCGCAATTCTTCTCTCTCTCCTCCCTCCTTCTTTGACTTTTCTTCTCTCTCTCTCCTCCCCCCTCTTTTCTTCTTCCCCTCCTTTTCTTTTCCCTTTTGTCGCACGCCACCCCCTGTAGACCATGCAGCCCTGTCCCATCTCTCTTTTTCTCTCTCTCTTCTTCCTCTTCCTCCCGCGAAGGCCGAGTCTTCTTCTTCTTCTTTTTTCTGCTGCTTCATCGTTCTTCTTGGTCGTTCTTCTTTGTCCACGCCCGAGCCGTCGTCGCCACTTCCGGTCTTCCACTCCTACTCCTCCGTCACTGTCTCGACGAGAACAAAACGGCTTGAAGTCGACGCAGCTCCACCTCCACTTGCTACTTCGTGGACCGCGTCATCGTTGCTCCGTGGCCCGTGACTCACGCATCCCCTCCGTGCCGCGTTCTGCTCTTTTGTCACCATTTCAGCTCCGACCACCGCTGCTTCGTCACCGCCTGCTGCTCTGAGCTCCGCCTAGACCATTGTCTCACGCCGTCGCGCTCTTCCCTAGCCTCGATTGTCGCGTGAGGGTCGCCGAAGCCACCGACCAGCCACCGTCCTCCGTTGTTTCGTCTCTCTCCAGCCATCCAACCACCTCCGCCGCTTCGTCCAAACGACCGACCACCTTATCGCCACTAAAAACCACTATTGGAGCCTCGCCGAACGTCGCCGGAGTCTCGCCGGAGTTTCGCCGAACTGTTGTCGGAAAATCGCCGGAGCTGCCGTTGGAGTCCATTGAAGCTAGGCCACACAATCGTATAATCGAATCGGAGATTGAAGGCTCGTAGCAAGCTCGAGCGCGACCGAAACTTCGAAAAACCGCGTCACAGCCAATCGCATTCAACACGCGATATTGAGGTGAGTAGACCTTCTAAACCTTAATTAGGGATGTTTATTGCCTTAGTAATTTATCAGGGCAATTATGTTGATTTATGGCGTGATTGGATTGGTTATTGGTGAAAAATTGGACGCGATTGTAACGTCAGGTTTTAGAGGAACGGTGCGAGGTTAGTACGGACGGTTTCATGCACTCTTGTTGGCTGCGTATTTTATTTATTTAATTTCAGCATTTATTTATTTAATTTTTTGCGTTATTTAATTGTGCAGTTAATTGGTTGCCTGGGTCACTTGATTAGTCTTAATCGTTGGGATTTGGGCTTGGCTAAATTTGAGTGGCGGATTAGATGATTTAAGAGTGAGGTTGAGATCGGTCTATTATGGCTGGGTATCAAAGCCAAGGAAGCATGATGTGATGGAGCGAGTACGAGGCCAATTGGGCCGAGATGAATCGAATGTAAGGCCATTGGATCGAAATATAAATTGGACGTCAAAGGAAGTCCAATTGGAGACTGGTGGGTTGACCATTAGTGGAGGTTGTACTGTGGTGTGGAGATAAGATAGGAAGGCTAGTTAGGGTTTTAGGCCGGTCGTGTACGGCCTTGAATTATTGATTGCGCAATTTATTTAATTATTAATCTATGGTGCAATTTATTTAATTATTAATTGATTGCGTAATTTATTTAATTATTGATTGATTTGTGCAATTTATTTAATTATGGTAGTAGGTCTTTGTTGGGCTTGGTGTTACGTGATGATTAGGGACCAGTAGATTCCTGGATATATATATATATATATATAGAGAGAGAGAGAGAGAGAGAGAGAGAGAGAGATTACGAAAGCGGATAAGTTTGATGGAAGAACGAGGGAAGACGTGAGATGTTTAGGCTTAGTGTCTGGTGGTGACTAGGGTCTAGTAGACTCATGGATAGGATGAGCTCAAAAGAGAAATTATTTGGGTGAGCAAGTGCTATGAAGGGTGAGGAAGGATTAGATTCTAGGTGACTAAGAAGATGTGAGATGCGATTAGGGACCCTAGGGCAATTGACAGACCTAGTTTTGGGTTAGGGGGTTGGCTCATTAAGATATTTATATCTCAACCCGTCGTGGTAACTTTTTTTTTTAGGTACTTGATTGGAGATCGAATTTTGGAGGTGAGTTCTGTAGGGGTTGATAGGGCGAAGTTTTGCGCTTCTGTTGGAGACTTGAAGGTCAGCGACCTGCCTGGGACGTCGCTATTCTTTGGCCGAAGAGAAGAGGAAATTCGAGAACTGTCGCGCTCGGAAGATCGGGCCGTGACAAAAAACATAATCACTGACTCTTTTGTTGAAGGAAGGTGATCAACTTTGCAGATTCATCACTTTGTTGAATTTTTTGTTTTAACTCAAAGACAATCTCAGGTTGTAGGATGTGCACGGATAGATAATCATGTGCTTTCATTTTATTTTTTTGTCAAATGTACAGTGTCCCATTTCTCTTTTTGGAATATCATTGTTGAAATGAAGTCAGTATTCGACTTTACGGTGTTCAGTGTCTTTGTAGGAATATCAGAAGTTCTGAACTCTACCACAAGAATAAATCATCTTCAAAAGCCAAACTACCATATATGCATATACTTTAGGTGCCCTCAATTGCAGTGTAAATCCCAAGCAGATGTGATAGAAAAAACAGCTAATCTCGAAGCATTACATTCCAGCGCGTCATCTGGACATCATGCATTGTTTACAGTAAAACCAAAAAAATTCTAGAATGATCACCACAACATCAGAGCAAGCGGGGTATGGAGCCCAGTCTTCACATGGCCAGTTTTCAGGGGCCACCACTTTAAGGAGTAAATGTACATCTTCTACTAGTCCTAATATATGCAATGCCTGATGACAGACGGGACGAACTCAATGATCTACTGATGTTTAAGTGAAAAGGGTTCATGTCTATCTGATACAACACAGAGCCACCATCAGAATTACTAAACTTCCTTAGAATAGTCATTTTCAACTTAAGAGCATTTAAGACAAAATGATTGGAGGAGGAACAAACCAGCTTAGAGAATTTAACAGGAGAAGGAACGATAGGGAAAATTATATTTGTTGTTGATGATTGACGTGATAAGCTTCTTTTTCATGATTGATGTGAAAAAGATCGGGGCTTTCACAGTTTGTTATAACTAATAATTTAACCTAAAGAAGTTGGCTTTCAGAGGTCACTTATGACAACGCCATTCTTGTTTCATGCAAGTTCACGAGTTGAAAAGTTCGACCACACAAAATTTCTTGGGCCATTTTTGCCCCTTCCCCATCGACTCTAGCAATTCCTGTTTGGCTGCTATAAGTCCAAATGATGGGTCCAGCACTTGTGAAAAGTGAAGTATAGACAGATTCAAAGTCTGGGAAACTCTGAAATGTATGCGGAAGGCCGCAACTAGCATATACTCATCAAGTATTGGATCATGGAATCAACAAATCAAGAGGAACTTTTCCACCTCTCTATCATTTGTCCGGATTTTCAGGGAAATCAATTTTTTTTATCCTCCTCCTGATTCTATATGCAAGCATGAAAGACCACTATGGACAGTCCCATACAAGAATTCTAGAGTAGATGGATAATATGTTTTTCTGTACTCTATTGCATTTTAATTTTGCTTTCGCCAGTAGAAGTATGCAAATCATTTGATGTGTTGAGCTCATGTAATCCATTCGTGATGGCGACACTCTAATGCCAGCAGGAGAAAAGTTCCAGCTAGGATTCTTCAGTCCTGGAAACTCTAGCAATAGATACCTCGCAATATTGTACCTCAAGATCCCAGACAAGACCATTGTTTAGATGGCAAATGGGGATCATCCTTTGAATGATTCGTCAGGGGTTTTGAGTTCAGGAAACTAAGGGAAACTAGTCCTTGTCGACCGAGCAGAACGAGTCTTGTGGTTGTTAAACCACATGAATACTTCTTCGCAGAGGATAGTTGCTTAGCTCCGGAATTTTGAATTCCCCGTTTTGAAAGATAACAGTGAAAATGACTCCGGAAACCATCTTTACCAGAGTTTTGACCATCCCTCTGACCCATTATTGGCAGGCATGAAGCTCGGGTTGGACCTGAGAAATGGTTTGGACTGGCACATAGCATCCTGAAAAAGCACAGAGGATCCCTCAACCGGAGACTTCACCTATGGTGCCGATCTTGGAGGAATAATGCCCCAATTCTTTGTTCGTAAGGTACAGGCCAAGTACTACCGGAGTGGGCCTTGGAATAGAATTCAGTTTAGCGGGATTCGGATTACTCCTAATTTGATATTCATCCAAAAGTTTGTCAACCATTATCAGGAGGTCTACTACACGTTCAACGCTTTCGATGAATCCACCATCATGAGATTGTTTTTAACAGTTATGGGGACCTCCAGCGGTACCTGTGGAACGATAAAACTCATGAGTGGACCCTTATCTATACATCGCTGCATGACACCTGTGATGTCTACACGAATCGTGGACCCAATAGCATGTGCACCATCCGTAATCCTCAAATATGTAGCTGCATGACAGGGTATAAACCGAAGTCACAGGCAGAGTGGAATACGTTTGTGTGGATTAGCGGGTGTGTCAGTGAGAACCTCTTCAATTGTTCTAAAGGAGAAGTGTATAAGAGGCTCAAAGGTGCGAAATTCCTGATTTTTTCCAGTTAACAATGAACACTAGCATGAGCCTGAAGGAATGTGAATCAGAGTGCTTCAAGAACTGCTCTTGCAGGGCCTACGCGAACATAAACGCCACAGGAGGTGGAAAAGGCTGTCTCCTATAGTTCGGAGATCTTGTTGATATCAGAAAACTCATTGAATACGCAAATCAAGATCTTTTTATTCATGTTTCAGCCTCAGACCGGGCATTAAGTACAACTTTGTTCTGTATTTCATCCTGGACACACAATAATCCTAATCATCATTCATCTTGATGACCTTTAGCCTCTCTCAGTGCTGTCAGATTCAGCGAATTCCAAGTGGAAAGAATGGGTGGGAGTGGCAACCTCTGCATTTGCCGAACATTTGGCGGTGCTTTCCTTCTGCATGTTTTGGAAGAGGAAAATAAATGCTCAAGGTACTCCATTTTCATCAATTAGAGTTAAGCTTTTGCTCTATACGAATTATAGCTCTGATTAGCACTCGCTTTCAGAACACCATTTACAATTCTTAGGTCTCTTTTTTCGTATTTTAGCGTCAAGGAACGGCATCGCTCCATTTATTACTATCAGTTTTCTTCACATGAGGGTAGACAATCAATAATGAAAGGCGAGAACTTACAGTAAAGAATCTTGTATGTTCTTTTCATGTCAAATGAATTTTGGATCTATTGATACATGGAAAGTCATTGACTTAGGCCTCATTACTAACACCTATGTCTCAGTCGATACACGCAACAATTGTTCATTGCTTGCATATAACATGGTCAGAAATATGTTCAGATGAAAGTTGTCAACAGGTACAAGATTCGACGTTCAAGCTGAAGATGACAATAGCTTAGAGCTTCCAATCTTTGATATGGTCACCATCTTACGAGCAACTAACAACTTTCGTGATGCAAATAGGTTAGGTGAAGGAGGTTTTGGTCCGTATACAAGGGTAGAGTTTAGTCTACAATTTCAAATGTTGTACGAAAGAACAGTGCCGTGCACTCATGCAATTTCATTTTTCTTGTCCTGTATCACTCGGCAAAATCCATGCAATTTGCTTGTAGGGGTCAGCTGTCAAATGGACTAGAAGTAGAAGCCAAGAGGACTCTCCACAAGGTCATAATGAACTCAAGAATGAGGTCATGTTGATCGCAAAGCTTCAGCACCGAAATAATGATAATCTAAGAAGAGAGAATGATAATCTATGAATACATGCCTAATGGAAGCCTAGACTCGTCCATATTTGGTTTGTTTCATTGATTCCTTCTCCAATTTGATGCTGATTAAATCTGCAATTCCATCCAAATTACTGATAAGAAAAAGAAAATTTGACTCAAGTAAAACAAGGGCAAATTCTGTTGGAGTTGTCTTAGTGCTACTGGGATGTTCTGTGTTGTTTATGTTAAGTTGTCCTTGTGTTTGTGTTAAGTCACGTAGGTTGTATTAGGCAGTTATTGTCTTAGCTATTTTTCAGCAAGTGGAGATGGTCAGTTTCTTAGTTGCTATTTTCTAGGGATGTGGAACTAGGCAGTTAGCACATGTTGTAAGCAGTTCAACAATGTTATTTAATCTCTTGTACTTGACAATTTATTTTTTTAAAGTTGAATGAAGTTGATGTTTCTTCATTTGCTCTCTACAGCTTCTCTATCTCAGAATGTTCTGACTCTCAGAATGTTCTGCATTAGAAAGTATATGTCCTATACTGTTTGATTTGCTTTAACAATTGGTATCAAAGCTGTTAAAGGATCTTGAGGGACTGTGAAGTGAAGATAAGTGAAGTTTGTGAAGGATGGAAACATGTTCGAGTTTCTCTTCTATGGCTACTCCAGTTTTTACTGGTGAAAATTATCAGGCATGGGCTGTTAAGATGATGACATTTTTAGAGGGTCATGATCTGTGGGAGGCTGTGGAGGATGATTATGAAGTTACTCCACTTCTTGACAATCCTACCTTGAATCAGATTAAATTCCATAAAGAGAGAACTACGAGGAAGGCCAAGGCAAAGTCTTGCCTGTATGTTGCTGTTTCACCTTCTATTTTCACAAGGATCATGAGATGTGATTCTGCAAAGGCTATATGGGACTTTCTAAAGAAGGAATATGAGGGAGATGAGAAGATAAGGAACATGAAGGTGCTGAATCTCTTGAGAGAATTTGAGAGACAGCAGATGAAGGATTCAGAGTCAGTGAAGGAGTATTCTGATAGGCTGATTGATGTAGCCGAGAAGATCAGAGTTTTAGGGACTAACTTGAATGATGAAAGGTTGGTTCAGAAGATCCTAGTGTCTCTTCCAGAGAAGTTTGAAGCCACCATAGCTTCTCTGGAAAATACAAAAGATCTAGGTGATATAAAGCTTGCAGAATTGTTGAGTTCTCTGCAGGCTCAGGAGCAAAAAAGGTTGATGAGAAAAGAAGTAAATGTAGAGGGTGCTTTGCAAGCTAAAGTGAAGCACAATGATGGAGGCAAAGGAAAGAAATGGAATAAGTCCAAAGGAAGCGTAAGTGACTTCAAGTATGCTGCAAAAGAAGGAAGTTCTAGTGGATCAGGCAAATGGAAGAAAAACAAGAAGCCTTGTCAACACTGTGGAGGAACTAATCATTAGTCCTTTAGATGTTGGAGGAGGCCTAATGCTAAGTGTAGAAGATGCAACAAGCTTGGTCACATGGAAGCTATTTGCAAAGAGAACAATCATCAGCAAGCAGGAGAAGCACAGATAGCAGTGAATGAGATTGAGGAAGAACACTTATTTGTGGCTTCCAATTCTGGCTTTTCTCTTGAGGATATTGCGTGGCTAGTGGATAGTGGCTGTACAAATCATATGACTGGCAATCTAAAGCTGTTTAGGAGTCTAGACAAGTCAGTCAAGTCCAAAGTTAGAATTGGCAATGGACAATTTATTGAAGTACAAGGGAAAGGTACAGTAGCTATTGAAGGAAATCAGGAATTGAAGCTGATAAGTTATGTTCTTTTTGTTCCAGAGATTGACCATAATCTGTTAAGTGTTGGTCAACTAGTTGAGAAGGGCTATAGAGTGAAATTTGAAGGAAAAGAATGCCTTATTGATGATGCAAATTGCAAGGAAGTTCTGAGAGTGCCAATGAGGGATAAAAGCTTTATGTTCAAGCCACTGGAGATGCAACAAATGGCTTTAAAGTGCAAAGAAGAAAATGCTGAGCTATGGCATAAAAGGCTCGGGCACGTCCACAGAAAGAATATGCTGTTCATGCAAAGAAATAATTTGGCAAATGACTTGCCAAGTTTGGAGGAGGAGTTTCCATAGTGCATAAATTGTCTTCTTGGCAAGCAAGCTAGATTTCCTTTCAAAGGAGGAAGCTGGAGAGCATGTGAGAAGTTGTAATTAGTTCACACAGACTTATGTGGACCTATGTCAGAATCTTCTCTCAATGGTAGCAGGTATTTCATTACTTTCACAAATGATATGTCTAGGATGAGTTGGGTTTATTTTCTGCAAGCCAAGTCTGAAGTTGCTGATGTGTTTGTGAAGTTTAAAGCTTTAATTGAAAATCAGAGTGGGAAGAATATTAAAATGCTTAGATCTGATAATGGTTCTGAGTATACGGCTTACAAGTTTAAGTCAATCTGTGAGCAAGCAGGCATTGTACAATAATTTATAGCTCCATATTCTCCTCAACAGAATGGGGTTAGTGAGAGGAAAAACCGAAGTATTATGGAGATGGCTAGATGTTTGATGCAGGAGAAGAGTTTACCCAAGAAGTTTTGGGCTAAAGCAGTAAGTCCTGTTGTGTTCTTATTGAACAGATTGCCCACAAAAGCCTTAAAGAGGTCAACACCTTTTGAAGTGTGGTATGGTGTTAGACCTTCTGTGAAGAGTTTAAAGGTTTTTGGATGTTGGTGTTATACTCATGTTCCTCATGTCAAGAGGGACAAGCTAGATCAAAAGGTTGAGCTTGGAATCTTCATTGGTTATAGCCTTCATTCGAAGGCTTACAGAATTTTTCAACCTATGATAGAGAAGGTTGTTGTAAATAGATATGTTGTTTTCTTAGAGGAAGATGAGTGGAATTGGATGGAAGGAAAGATTGCAGTGCAAAAACAATCTAAAAAATAGCAACAAAAGATTGATGAAGCTGTTGATAGGCTAAAAGATAATATAGATGATTTTCCAGTAAAAGGCACAAGGTCACTTGCTGAAATTTATGAAAGAAGCAATGTGGCTGTGCTTGAATCGGTTAATTATGTTGAAGCTAAAGAGGATCAGAAGTGGATTGTAGCAATGCAGGAGGAGCTTGCAATGATTTAGAAAAACCACACATGGGAACTTGTTGATAGGCCTTATGATAAGAATGTGATTGGGGTTAAGTGGTTGTTTAGAACAAAACTTAATCCAGATGGTTCTATCAATAAACACAAAGCCAGATTAGTTGTAAAAGGCTATGCTCAAATATGGGGAGTAGATTATTCAGAGACATTTGCTCCTGTTGCGAGGCTTGATACAATCAGGCTGCTACTAGCTGTGGCAGCAAAGAAGGGTTGGCCTATATTCCAACTAGATGTCAAGTTTGCTTTTCTGAATGGAGAGCTCGAGGAGGAGATATTTGTTGAACAACCTGAAGGCTTCAGCATTGAAGGGCAAGAAGAGAAAGTATATAGATTAAAGAAAGCTCTATATGGACTGAAACAGGCTCCAAGATCTTGGTATGGAAAGATAGATCGATATTTGCAGGACTTTGGCTTTGTTAGAAGTTTGAGTGAGTTTACTCTTTATGTCAAGAAGGTAAATCACAGTGTTGTGATTCTGTCACTCTATGTAGATGATTTATTAGTGACAGGGAATGATGTGGAATTGATAGAGAAAGTAAAGCAAAGTCTGTTTGAAGTTTTTGAGATGTCAGACTTGGGAAAGATGGCTTACTTTCTAGGTTTGGAAGTATAACAAGCTTCACATGAGATCTTCATCTGCCAGAAGAAGTATACAAAGGAAATTTTGAAGAAGTTTCAGATGGAAGATTGTAGAAGTGTAAGCACTCCTATGGCTGTTAAGGAGAAGCTGAAAAAAGGATGATGGAACAGAGGCAATAGATGCTTCTATGTATAGAAGCTTGATTGGATGTTTAATGTATCTTACAACAACTAGGCCAGATATTCTATTTGCCGTGAGTGTTCTTGCTAGATTCATGAGCAGTCCTAGTCAGCTACATTTGGTTGCAGCAAAGAGGATATTAAGATATCTCAAAGGGACATTGCATTTTGGTGTGAAGTTCAAGTAAAGTCAGAAGTTTATAATGCAGGGTTTCTCGGATAGTGATTGGGCTGGCTCAGTTGATGATATGAAGAGTACATCTGGATATTGTTTTACTCTTGGTTTTGCTTGTTTCTCTTGGTGTTCTAAGAAACAAGAGATTGTAGCTCAGTCCACTGCTGAGGCTGAGTTCATAGCAGCTACAGCAACTGCAAATCAAGCCTTATGGCTGAAGAAGATACTGAATGATCTGTGGTTGAACTTAGGTGATTGTTTTGAAGTAAATGTAGACAATCAAGCTGCATTGGCAATATCACAGAATCCAGTTTTCATGGCAGAACCAAGCATTTCAAAGTTAAGTTCTTCTTTCTATGTGAAGTGCAACAAAGAGGTGAACTTAAGTTAGTCTATTGCAAGTCTGAAGATCAGCTTGCAGACATATTCACAAAGCCACTTCAAGCCAGAAGATTTGAGATGTTAAGAGAAAGAGTAGGAGTATGCAGCAGCAACTAATCCAAGGAGGAGTTTGTTGGAGTTGTCTTAGTAATGCTGAGATGTTCTGTGTTGTTTATGTTAAGCTATCCTTGTGTTTGTGTTAAGTCACGTAGGTTGTATTAGGCAGTTATTGTCTTAGCTATTTTTCAGCAAGTGGAGATGGTGAGTTTCTTAATTGCTATTTTCTAGGGAAGTGGAACTAGGCAGTTAGCACATGTTGTAAGCAGTTCCACAATGTTATTTAATCTCTTGTACTTGACAGTTTGTTTTTTTGAAGTTGAATGAAGTTGATGTTTCTTCATTCACTCTCTACAACTTCTCTATCTCAAAATGTTCTGACTCTCAGAATGTACTACCTCAGAATGTTCAGATTCTCAGAATGTACACACTCAGAATGTTCTACCTCAGAACATATATATCCTATATTGTTTGATTTGCTTTAACAAATTCTCTACAATGGGGAAGGCAATTCAACATTAAAATATGAATTGTGAGGAGACTTCTTTATCTTTATCAATGTTCAAGATTGAGAATAATACATAGGATCTCAAAGCAAGCAATGTGTTACTCTACAATGAGATGAACCATAAAATATCAGATTTTGGTGTGTCTAGAGTCTTCGGCAGAGATCTGTCACTAGCGAAAACAAAGAGGATAGTCAGCACTTAGTAAGTAACGAAAGAATTTCATGGGCTTACACATTCAACTTCAAATTCCTTTTCTAGTTACGCATATTGTCTTGCATGCAGCGGTTAGCTGGCACCAGAATACGCAATAGACGGGCTTTTCTCGACAAAATCAGATGTCTTTATCTTTGGAGTACTATTGCTGGAGATATTATATGGAAAGAAGAATCAAGGGTTCAATCATCTGGACCACTGCTTCAATCTTCTCGGACATGGGCGACATCGCATTAAGAAGTCAAATTTTCAATATATAGCCATGCTTCTGTTTTTTTTTTTTTTGTGTGTGTCAAAATACCATACTATTATATGCTTAAATCGGACAAAGTTCGAGGGGCTGAAAAACTACATTCAGCACTTAGTAAATTGACAAGATTAAGAGGGGGATTGCGAGTCCACGATCTCGGAAGTATCTTCAATCTTTGGGCTTTCGTGACCCAATCAACAACATTGTTTTGAGCTATAGGATAGTGGGCCAGCCGAAGATGACTGAATCGGCTTAAACGGGTAGGGCCCAAAAACTCACCTTTTTTTTTGTTAGGCCTGGAAATTGCGGCTCTAAGGGAAAGTAAGCAACTTCGTAGATCCACAACATCCAGATTCTTTCAATTTGTGGGAAGTTGTTAAATGCATTCAAATCGGGCTGCTGTGGATGCAACGACATCCTGATGATAGACCAAATACGTCATCAATTCTTCTAATGTTGACAGTGAGAGCGCTTCGCTGCTACAACCCAAGCAGCCCGGATTTTGCAGAGGAGCTTTGGAAACACAAAAGTTGAAATGAGTCGAAGAGATTGTAACTAGAATGAGATTACCATCACATTGTTACCTGGTGGATAGATTGCCAAGCATCTGTAAGCTCTTGCTTCTGAGGTAGCAGGGCATCATTAACCGAGAGACGTTCATAGTTCACTGAAACCCATAGTACCAATCATGGAAGAAATCAAAAAGGTAAGCTTGACGCTGGTCTGTAATCTCCACCAGCTAATGCGAATTACTAACAAAGACAATTTTGTAGCTAGGAAAGTCGGAATTATCGTCCGCCAGCCCAATCTCTGAGCATATACTATGTTGGCAAAATCAATTTCGATACCATGTTTTGCTTATAGCAGTGATAGGAAAAGAACCTTAATAAATGTATACTTGATTATGTTCATACCTTCATACCACGCAAGTTTCAACAAAGGAAATAATTTTTGCAATTTCTTAGCTAATATTCTATTTGTTGCAATGCTTATACGTATCGATCTGATCACCAGTTCAGGCATTTTCAATGATTAGTGAAGTTCCACATGCTTCCATCTTGAATGAATCACCGGGTCAAAGCATCGGCTTATGGTCGCTTATTATCTCTCTACAACTGTGTCAACATACTATGGACATGTCCAAAAAAATATTAAATATAATTCGGACTTCATTGTGTACAAGCTTGTACACGTCCAACGGTTGATTGCATGCACATGATATCAACATGGGCCCGGTCACCTTTCAGTAGGCTGAGCTGCTCTCGCCAAAGGCTGCATACTTGGGCTGTCATCCATGATCAACATTTTACTGGACATTACAGGAGCATAATTGGTATTCCATACAGTCAAGCACTGTCAACCTTATTTGGTATGTCGAGAACAATGTCATCCGCATTTGGCTGTGCAGACGTTTGTCATGCTCTTCCTATGATTCAGCATGAATTCGCATGTGCTCTTCTGCTACTTATAGTGGACAAAAGTCGCGGGCTCTCGAGAATTAGTAAGCAAGGGAGAGAAACACTGATTAAAGGCAATATCGGTGGAAGAGGAGAGAGAGAGAGAGAGAGAGAGAGAGAGAGAGATGATGGACACATTTGGCTGATTTGGTTGTTCGCAAGTTCAGCAATCTCATCCAATTTCAGGACGGTGTGTTCGAGAAGAGGGACAAGGGCTTCCTCATACATGCGGCAATGGGAGAGTGACACGACGCGGTGTACAATTACTGAAGTCGTGATCCACCAAAAGGGAATCGTTCTCCCTTTCCTGAACCACAAGAATTCAAAGATCCAACTCGCAAGTATCATCATATGCCCAAGATTGTTATGCCTAATGAAGTAAATGAACAAGGAAGGGCCTGAAGAACCAGTGCTGCAGAAGCAGTCTTGAATTGGCAAACTGAAGCCCTCATGGCTAAAAATGAAGTACTTAAGACCATTGATACCAAGATAGATGGTGTCCATCATGGTCTTAAACATCATCATGATGTCATCTAGAAGATGCTTCAAGATTTTCGAAAAAGGCTATCTAACCTAGAAGAATGAAGGAATTTTTCTTCTTATCTAGAAGATCCGAAACCAGAAATGGAGAAGCTGAAACAACATATTTCACTTTTACAAGCAGAGCGAACTTCTCCAAGTCCATATTTCCCCTTTAGCCTTACTTCCACGAAAGCACCTAAGGCTTTTGAAGGTTCATCTCTATCTCCATTCTCTGTTTCTTCTGAGCTTGATCGTTCTAATCATATCAGACGCAGAAATATTATTCGAAATATGGAAAAAAGAACCAAAGAAAAGGGGAAAGCAAAAATAGAAGAATCATCTTCTGATCCATTTAAACAAATGATGATCTCAAACCCTCTAGAATCCTTCTTAAAGGACTTGACCGATCAATCTCCAGTCGTTCCCACTACTCCAATAATAGCAGCCTTTGATTCTCCAAACAGTCCTGAGCTAGTAGAAGGAAACACTCCTGATGAATTTTCATCCTCGTCCTCTTCCGGCAGTTTTGATGCCACCCCTCTTTTTATGGCTGATCCGCCAAACACGGAGCCAATGAATGAAGACAACCCTTCAGAACCTGAAGTTATGGATATGCCAAATTATAATCCGGCCCAACCAACATCATCAAGTTCTTGATCAAAGTTCTTTACCCTTGATGATATTCCGTATCCTAAATGGCCAAAAATACTTCAAGAGTTTCATTCATGGCTCATAACTCAAAAGCTTACTCGAGATAGCAATTATGACATTCTTTTAGAATTTGTTTCCAAATTCATTGGTTTTCCAAAAAGCTGGTGGCAGAATGTCGTTGAAGCAGATCAAGTCAAATTCCTAGTGTCAACAAATTTTAAGGAAAATATCCAAATTATGCACTAATTCTTCTGTGGAAATCCTGATGACATCTCAGAACTTCAGCGACGATAGTTCTTTGAAAAAAAATGTTGTTCTCTTCGGCGGAAGGATTTGAATCGTCATTTCCAGGAAATGATTAAGGTTTTCTATGCTTTGGGGGCAGACTCAAATTTGAAGCAAGTCTTTCTCAATTCCATCCCCAAAGAAATATCTCAAGTGGTTGAGAAATCTCTTCTCACCAAAAAGTTGAAAATCAAAGATATTACCATTGGCCAACTCCAGTAGGAAATTCATATGGGCCTTGAAGAACTATGTTCCAAGAAAAATGCTTTCCAGGAATTTCTTAAAAACAGCCGACACTTGGACAAAATGTGCTTTAAAAGTTATTTGAAGATCAAGTGTCCTGGTTGTAAGAATTGTGACTGTGATGACTGTACATACAAAAAGAAGAAACACTTCAGGAAATATCGTCTTCATGAGGACCGTAATGAAAGGTTCCAGTATAAATGCTTTCGAAGAAGGAGGTTTCTTCGAAGAAGACGAGGAAAAATTCCTTTGATTTCTCTGAGAAGAAAAAATCCAAGCGTTGCTTCATTTGCAACAAGAATGGACATTTTGTAAAGAACTATCCACAAGCAAAAAGGAACAACATCAACATTATTCAACAAGTGGAACAACAAATCGGTGTCTCCCTTGAAGAAGATGATCTTGAATCACTATTCTATGTCGAAGAAGATCCCTCTGACAAGATTCTTTGTCTCATTCCTTATTCTCCTTCGTCAAAAGACAGTGACGGTGAGCAAGACCTCTTTCATTTTGCTCCTCAAGTTTTTTCACACGATTCATGCTATCTTCCACCATACTTCTAGTCAAAATCCTCTTGTCCAAATACTCCAAACCAATTTCTGTCATAGCCATGATTGACACTGGACCACATGCATCTCTTCTTGATCCTAAGATTCTTCTCGATGAATATTGGACACCTCATGTCCAATATTTCACTTCAATTATGGAAATAAACATGTATGTCAAAAGGAATTCCCGAGTTGAGACATACAGAGTCCAGGATATGTAGCAAAACAGGCCACGGCTTGAATATCCTCCTGAAATTCAAGCTTCTATCTAGGAAAATCAATTAGTTGAAAGACTTCTCGACTTTCTTCAATCAAGCAAATATAGCATATTCGCTAATTATGGATGTCTACTTTTAAAGCCAAATGGGCTCAATCCAGAATTTCCATTTATCCACCCTCTCACTTGGAACCCAGAACAGGATTTTCTCGAAGAATTGAAATGGATGCTTTGATATCTGTTCAACCTATGCACCATAGCTATCCAGTTTCCTACTGAAAAGATTTGGCAAGCTCTTGTAGAAACTCTTCGAGCATAGGACATCGACACCACAGGTTTAAACACCTATTCTCATTGTTCAATTGGATTATGCCTCTTACTGCATGGCGTGCACTTTTTGGTACAGAAAACCAACATGGTTGCCCAGAACCTGAAAGACACACAGTCATCTTTTTCTATCGACCATGGAAATTTATCCATCCATCAGGAGACCATTCAAACCGACTGGCATTCGTAGGAACAAGTTCATATAAGCCTTAGTATCATTTGCAAAAACACAATGTATACAGAACATTTTCACGATGCATCTCATCAGATCCTCAATCTTACAGAGAACTCAGCGGATCCTCTATCTGGAAAATCGCACGATTCCCCCTGAAGCCTGGCCATTAGATTCAGATAATGTTTCATGGGATTCTATTAACCCAAAAGAATCCATTCATGAAGCCATGCAATTTTATCACTTGAAACATCCAGAAGAATTTGCATCACCCTTATCGGATACTCAAGCATATTCATCCAATTATTTTCAAGATTCTCAAGACCCATGGGCTGCCTATGGACCTTTTTTTGATCCATTTTACGCTAGCTCTCGAAGAGAACCTTATCTGGTTGAAGAGGAGATTGAAGCATTGACTCGAGATTTTAAAAGACATAAGGATGGTCCAGCCTTCTATTTTGGAGAATCTTCTGCACAAGTAGAAGAGGTTGATCTTTCTTTAAGCCAGATCAGCACAGATCTGCATGAGTCTCATGACCTGACAGGTCGTGATACTCCACCACTAGACTCCCCAGCACATCATTCCTATTGGGAACATATCCTCAGCACTAGTACTCCTACTCATGGTACTATAAAAATGATAGGTCATGAAGACTCAAAAGACTCAGTTCCTGAAGACTCAGTCAATGATTCTGAAGAGAACACTGAAGAACTGATCCATCGCTATAATATGGACTAGTGCCACACGTGCCACATGTCAAGTGTATTCAGGACTCGAAGTTCCGTGTGCTTTGCAATGTGTTTGTACTTTATTCGTGTATGTACTTTAATCCGTATGCTTTATTTGGGTCTTGTGCCAGTGCGCTTTATAATTATAGTGTTTACAAAAGCTCGTACTACGAGCATCTAGTGTGAAGTGTGTTTGTGTTGTGTCAATGTGACTTTGCCTATAAAAGGCATGTAATAAGAGCTTCCGAAGAGAATTTTCTCCCAAAAAACCATCTCTCTCTAGCAATGTCCTTCTAAACTCCTTCTATTCTTCTTCTTAGCCTGGTAAAAGCCTCTAAGAACTGCAACTTCTTCTTATTCTGAGCACTAGGCTAAAGGTTCTGGTTAGGAATTTTGTTCGTCCCTTAACAGGCAGGCCCTTAAGGCTTGAGCATAGAAGCTCGCCGTGTAGGTAGCATACTTGGGAGAACAGTTGCTCTGGTTTAACAAGTAAGCAATTGGAGTTTGTGGAGGAGGGTGTTCAGTTGTAAACTGAGATGCTGAGTCAAATTTGAACAGCGGCGGCGAACAACTGCCACGTTTAATAGTCAATGAAGCTATTGTCACACCCCAAGTCTTAAAGGATGAGGAAATGACACAGCTGTCCTTCCTAAGGAAGAACACAACCTCAAAAACAAACCACAACCTGATATCAACATATAATTCTTCCCAAAAATATATATGAGATAAACAAAAATGTGGGTTTCCACATCAGAGTTTATTTAATCCACCAAAAAGAACATGTACCACTTATGTTCAGCCAACCCAACAACCAACAACAATCTCATATAAACAACTAACTAAAAATATACCCCAAAATATATACTCCCAAAAAAATCCTCCTCGGAAGCACTCTCTCCTACTATCGGCCACTGGCCAAGGGACTTGAAAAGATTGAAGATGAATGGAATGAGCAACCATAACCTAGTGAGTAGCACATATCTTTTAAGCAAAACCGGGACTTATAGTTTAACTTCAATATATAATCCACATAGATAACCAAATATGAATTCTTTCATATAAACAAGCCTTTAAACAATTAAGAAAAACACTAACAATAAGGTATCCACCAATGGTCAAGTCCATTGACTAATCTCCATCAAAACCCATTCCATTGATCAATCTGTTACTCAACACATTACCATGGTCACGACCCAACCCCTAGTGACAAGGCGACCAAGATTCCCCCTTGGTAAAATCTCCACCTTTAAAGCCAGTAGCTCAGCCCATATGGATATCCTAACTCGTATGCATACTTACATGCCCTTCGATGGGCTCACAGCTATGTTGAGCATCAAAAAAGTACATAATAGCACCTTTCACAATCCACAATATCAATTCAGAATCATTATCACAAAATGACTTCATAAAACCAAATATATCTTTCGCAAAGCCAACACATAACATTTCAGCTCATTCGCTAAATAAAAATTCATTTTGTAAAACATTTTTCATATCTTTCACAATCCCTTCCACAAACTAGCTCACAAATGATTGCACATGAAGCACATTCATAATCCACTTTCAAAACATTTGTAAACAATCAAGGGGTAGTAAGTGCTCGATCCGGCTTTTATGTAATAATCAATGCCACTTTGTAACTCAAACCGTTCATATTTCATATTGTGTTTGAAATATGAATTTGTAAACTCAAAGAAGATATAGAACCACTTACTTGAGATCGCCTACGACCAAATAACAATTTTGACTCACGCTTTTGAGTTTGCGATCCTATCAAATAAGTAGAAAATAACGTTAAAATCGGACTAAACCTCTAAGTCTACTATGAATAGCTCAATCACTAGCTAATCCCACGCTTTAACTAAACCCTTTTATCGAATCGAATATCCAAGATTATCAGCAACGTGAAACTTGATTTTGCCATAACTCCATCTAGCAAACTTCATTTCGAGCATACTTATAGTCCAATTAAAGGTTATTCAACGCACTTGAAGACCCACAAGTTGGCCAACCAAAAATCAACTCAAAAACGACGAGATGTTGCTTGAGGTATTGTGCACGTACTGTTCGCAAGGCATGTCCAACTCCAAAAGTTCATTTCGAGCAAACCACAAGATCAAATCGAGTTCCGTGAAATCATAAGGCTTCACAACACCCTAAATCATCAAAGCCCCCAAAAATATCAGCTTTATAACTCAAAATTGGACTTCGCCGTTAATTTACATAAAACTTCAAATTTGTGCCCTAACTCAGTTACTACTCCAATCGGACGAACGAATGGTGCAAACACTTACCGGATGTTACAATACGTGTTGTGTTCGGCTTGGTGAGCTCTTCACGGCGTGTGCCGAAAACCTCTCTTTCCTTTTCTCCTTCCTTTCTCTCTTCCTTTCTGTTTTTCTTCTTCTCCTTTCTTTTCTTTCTCGTGCGTCTTTGCCCGAGCGTCCCCTCCTTCTCCTTTTTATTATTTGACTTTGACTTTTTTTCTTTTCCTTTATTTCATTGTGTAGCCCACTTCTTCTTTTTGACCTAGTAAAAAAGAATGAGGTATTATAATCTACCATCCTTAAAAGAAATTTCGTCCTTAAAATTTTGAGTAAATATAAACTTACCTCAATTTTGAGGATATTTGCTCCTTGCTTCTTCCTCAAGTTCCCAAGTGGCCTCTCTCTCCGAATGGTTTTGCCATTGAATTTTCACATAAGAAATAATTCAAGGTCGCAATACTTGATCCTTCTTATCGACAATGCAAACGTGTAGTTGCTCATAAGTCAGGTTCTCCCTTAACCTCAATGGTGTAAAATCCAACACATGTTCAGGATTTGGCACATATTTCTGTAACAAAGAGACATGGAACACATTGTGTACGCCAGCTAGAGCCAGTGGCAAGGCCAGTTTATAAGCGACTTCACCAATCTTCTCTAAGATCAAGAATGGTCCCACGTATCTTGGACTCAACTTGCCACTTGTGCCAAATCTCATAACATTTTTTGTGGGAGAGACTTTCAAAAACGCATGATCTCCTACAGTAAATTCCACATTGCGCCTTTTAAGGTCCGCATAACATTTTTGATGACTTTGTGTTGTCTTGATACGTTCCCAAATTAACTTGACTTTTTCTTTCGACTGTTAAATGAATTTGGGTCCAGTCAGTCTTTTCTCACCAACATCATCCCAACAGATTGGAGTCCTGCATTTCCCACCATATAGAGCTTCAAAAGGTACCATCTTAATGCTGGAATGATAGCTATTGTTATAAGAAAATTCTGCTAAGTGTAAATGTTCATCCCAAGAACCACCAAAGTCAAGGACACAAGATCTTAACATGTCTTCTAATGTCTGGATAGTTCTCTTTGACTGTCCATCTGTCTATGGGTGGAAAGCTATGCTAAGGCTGAGTTTAGTACCCAACGCTCCTTATAGACTCCTCCAGAAGTTAGACACAAATCTGGGATCCCTATTGGAAACAATGTTCACCAAAACTCCATGGAGTTTCACTATCTCATTAACATATCACTTTGCCATGTCTTCTGATGAAAGACTGAATCTATAAGACAAAAAGTGAACGGACTTAGTCAATCAATCAACAATCACCCATATAGCATTCTTACCACTTGGCGTTCTTAGTAGACCAACTATGAAGTCCATAGTGATATGCTCCTACTTCCATTTAGGTACCTCTAAAGGCTGCAATTGTCCACCTGTCTTTGGTGTTCAATTTTCACTTGTTGACAAATGAGGCAATGGTCAACGAATTTTCCAACATTCTTCTTCATATTGATCCACTAGAAATTTTCTCTCAAATCTCTGTACATTTTTATGCTTCTCGGATGAATGGAAAATCTTGTGCTATGAGCCTCTTGTAATATTTCCTTCTTCAACATTGAGTCATCAGGAACACATAAACGACCACGAAACCTCAAAGATCCATCTACATGTACACTGAAATCCGCTTGTCCTCCAGCTTCCACTCCTTCTCTAATTTTCTGCAATTGAGGATCCTCAGCTTGTGCAGACTTAATTCTATCAAGCAAAGTTGGTTGTACTCGAAGATTAGCTAACCAAGTACCAAGCTGATGCACCAATACCTCCAGGCTTCTGAGAAGTGAGCAAGGTTGCCATGTTTCCAATGGACTTACAACTCACATCCACCACCACATTCACCTTACCAGGATGATAGCTAATGGAAAGGTCGTAATCTTTTAAAAGTTCCAGCCATCTTCTCTATCGCATGTTCAGCTCTTTTTGAGTAAAAATATACTTTAGACTTTTATGATTAGTGAAGACTTCACATTTTTCACCATACAAATAATGCCGCCATATTTTCAAAGCAAATACAACTGCTGCCAACTCCAAATCATGAGTGGGATAGTTCTTTTCATGTAGTTTTAACTGTCTAGAGGCATACGCAATAACTTTATTATCCTGCATAAGAACACAACCTAAACCTTCTTTAAATGCATCACAATAAACTATGAAGCTGCCAGTTCCTGAAGGCAAGGTTAATATTGGAGTTGATACCAATCGCCTCTTCAACTCCTGAAAACTGCGCCACATTGATCTGTCCATATGAATTTAACTCATTTCTGAGTTGAGCGAGTAAGTGGACTAGCAATCTTGGAGAATCCTTCTACAAATCGTCTATAATAACTTGCTAATCCAATAAAACTTCTCACCTCCGTAACATTAGTGGGTTGATTCCATTGAACAACTGCTTCAACCTTCTTTGGATCAACTGAAATGCCATCTTTTGATATCACCTGACCCAAGAATTCTATATGGTCAAGCCAAAAATCTCACTTACCGAATTTGGCGAACAACTCCTTTTCTTGCAAAGTCTGCAAGACAACTCTCAAATGTTGCTTGTGTTCCTCCAAACTCTTGGAATACATTAAAATGTCATCGATAAACACCACAATGAATTTATCTATATATTCCTTGAACACCCTGTTCATCAAATCCATGAAAGCAGCAGCCGCATTCGTTAAACCAAAAGGCATGACGAGAAATTCATAATGTCCATACCTTGTTCTGAAGGTAGTCTTAGTCACATCATCTCCTTTTATCTTCAACTGATGATACCCAAAACGAAGATCAATCTTAGAGAATACTTGAGCTCCCTAAAGCTAGTCAAATAAATCATCAATTCGAGGTAAAGGATATTTGTTTTTGATCGTTACCTTATTAAGTTCTCGATAGTCTATGCAAAGTCTCATACTACCATCTTTCTTTTTCACAAATAGGACTGGAGCTCCCCAAGGTGAAATACTAGGTTTGATGAACCCCTTATCCATAAGCTCTTGCAACTGCATTTTCAACTCTTTCAATTCAGCAAATGCCATCCTATACGGCGCCTTAGAGATAGGTGTTGTACCAGGCATCAACTCAATGTGGAATTCAATTTCTCTGTCAGGAGGCAAGCTTGGTAATTCATTGGGAAATATGTTTGGAAATTCTCTAACAACAGGAACATTTTCCAACTTTATTGCAACTTTATTCGTGTCTTTCACACAAGCCAGATATCCATAACAACCTTTTCTCAACAATTTTCTCGCTTGCAAAGCTAATATCAACTTTGGAAAAACGTCCTTACAATTTCCAGAAAAAGAGAATTCAAGTTGATTTAGAAGTCTAAATATCACTTTCTTCGAGAAACAGTCAACTGTAGCACGATGTGTAGATAACCAATCCATCCCTATTATAACATCAAAATCTCGAATATTTAACTCCACTAAATCCACAAGCATTTTAACTTTATCGATTTGGAGTACACATCCCTTGAACACATGATCAGCAATCAAGAAATCGCTAGTAGGAGTATCAACACGCAATTGACATTCAAGAGCTTCAGGAAACACATCATGCTTCTTAGCAAATTCAGTAGAAATAAAGGAATATGTAGCACTAGGATCAAATAATGCATAAGCACATTGCGAGGCAATAGAGACATTACCTCCAACAACCGCATTAGATGCCGTAGCATCTTCCTCTATCATCGCAAAAACTCTCCCAACCATCTTTTGTCTTTGTTGGTCCTCTTGACGTTTGGCAATTGAAGAAGCATTCCTCCTCATAGAACAACTGTGTGCCATGTGTCCCAGTTGCCCACATAGGTAACATGATCTACGATCAACAATGGAATTCTTTTGTGTTGGACAATCCCGCCGCATATGTCCTACTTTCCCACATGAGAAACATGCTCCTGTCTTTCAACGACACTCACCCCTATGAGGCTTTCCACATGTATTACAAGGGCTCTAAGAATCAGTTCTAAACTTCCCTGACATGTTACCACTTCTTCGATTACCGCTGCCACCTACACGGCTTCTTTGAAACTCGGTGAACTTAGGCTTCTTTGGCTCATGAGTACTCTGCATGTCATGCTCCAGATTATGTTGTTCCACCCTAATTGCTCTTTCAAAGACATCCTTATAGGTGGTCAATACAAGAGGTGCGAGCTTATCACGTATACTAGGTTGAAGCCCTCTTTGGAAATGTTCAGCTTTAAGTTCCTCATTGGCTACAAAATGCTCCGCAAACCTACTTAGTTGGTTGAAGCGGCATGCATAGTCTATCACTGTGGAATCACCTTGCGATATATGTATGAAGTCGTTTCTCATTTTTGCTTGAAATGACTTTGAGAAACGACTTCGGGAAGAATTGAATGTTGAAAGCTTCTACAAAGTCTTCCCAAGAAATAGTCGCCTCGCTACCTCCAAGGGCCGATCTAGTCCCTTCCCACCAATATTCAGCCTCGCCCTCTAAGTATTGGGTGGCAAAGTCAACCTTTTGATCATTGGAAACTCTTTCAACTCTAAAGATCCCTTCAATTTTCTTAATCCAACGCTCGGCTAAAAGAGGATCCGCTTTCCTATCAAACAAAGGTGGATTCGCCTTCTTGAATTGGGCAAAAGTACATGAATCCGTTGTTGCACCCTTGCTTAGTTCCTTTGCTTGGCGATACCAATGAGCCATTGCCTATGCAAACTCAGTTGAAGGAATAGGCTCTTGGGGCTCTTCCCTCTCTTCCGGTGAATCGAGACTCCCATCATAGTGGTCATCTAGTCTCCTCCTTAGAGCTGTGCCTCGAGAATGTGAAGGCCTATCTCTAGTGTCGGGAGTAGCGACTCGCTTGCCCTTACCCTTACGAAGTGAGGCAAGTGTCTCCGAGTCAGAGCGCATAATTACCTGAATTCAAGACAGACATAAACTTAGAACCTAAAAAGATTGATGCACTAGCACTATCACACAATCTCACACGTCCCACAACAATCTACTACCCAAACAAGTCATATCTTAAGCTCTGATACTAATAAATGTCACACTCCAAGTCTTAAAGGATGGGAAAATGACACGGCCGTCCTTCCCAAGGAAGAACACAGCCTAAAAAACAAACCACAACCTGATATTAACATATAATTCTTCCCAAAAATATATATGAGATAAACAAAAATGTTGGTTTCCACATCAGAGTTTATCTAATCCACCAAAAAGAACATGTACAACTTATATTCAGCCAACCCAACAACCAACAACAATCTCATATAAACAACTAACTAAAAATATACCCCAAAATATATACTCCCAAAAAAATCCTCCTCAGAAATGCTCTCTCCTACTATCGGCGTCTGAGGGACTTGAAAAGATTGAAGATGAATGGAATGAGCAACCATAGCCTAGTGAGTAGCACATATCTTCTAAGCAGATCGAGCAACTATTATGCATACATATCTTATAGTTTAACTTCAACATATAATATACTTAGATAACCAAATATGAGTCCTTTCATATAAACAAGCCTTTAAACAGTTCAGAAAAACACCCACAATAAGGTATGCATCAATGGTCAAGTCCATTGATTAATCTCCATCAAAACTATATTAATGATCGATTCCATTGATCAATCTATTGCTCAACACATTACCATGGTCACGACACAACGCCTAGTGACAAGGCGACCAAGATTCCCCCTTGTTAAGGTCTCTACCTACAAAGCCAGTGGCTCGGCGCAAAAGGATATCCTAACTTGTATGCATACTTACATGCCCTTCGATGGGCTCACAGCTATGTTGAGCATCAACAAAGTACATAATAGCACCTTTCACAATCCACAATATCAATTCAGAATCATTAACACAAAATGACTTCATAAAACCAAATATATCTTTCGCAAAGCTAACACATAACATTCCAGCTCATTCGCTAAATAAAAATACATTACGTAAAGCATTTTTCATATCTTTCACAATCCATTCCACAAACTAGTTCACAAATGATTGCACATGAAGCACATTCATAATCCACTTTCAAAACATTTGTAAACAATCAAGGGGTAGTAAGTGCTCGATCCGGCTTTTATGCAATAATCAATGCCACTCTGTAACTCAAACCGTACATATTTCATATTGTGTTTGAAATATGAATTTGTAAACTCAAAAAAGATATAGAACCACTCACTTGAGATCGCCTACGATCAAATAACACTTTTGACTCACGCTTTTGTGTTTGCGATCCTATCAAATAAATAGGAAATAACGTCAAAATCGGATTAAACCTCTAAGTCTACTAAGAATAGCTCAATCACTAGCTAAGTGACTCCCACGCTTCAACTAAACCCTTTATTGAATCGAATATCCAAGATTATCCGCAACGCGAAGCTTGATTTCGCCATAACTCCATCTAGCAAACTCCGTTTCGAGCAAACTTATAGTCCAATTAAAGGTTATTCAGCGCACGTGAAGACCCACAAGTTGGCCAACCAAAAATCAACTCAAAAACGACGAGATGTTGCTTGAAGGTACTGTGCACGTACTGTTAGCAAGGCATGTCCAACTTCAAAAATTCATTTCGAGCAAATCACAAGATCAAATCGAGTTCCGTGCAATCATACGGCTTCGCAACACCCTAAATCATCAAAGCCCCCAAAAATATCAGCTTTATAACTCAAAAATTAGACTTCGCCGTTCATTTTTCATAAAACTTCGAATTTGTGCCCTAACTCAATTACTATTCCAATCAGACGAACGAATGGTGCAAACACTTACCGGATGTTACAATACGTGTTGTGCTCGGCTTGATGAGCTCCCCACGGCATGTGTGCAAAACCCCTCTTTCCTTTTCTCCTTCCTTTCTCTCTTCCTTTCTCTTTTTCTTCTTCTCCTTTCTTTTCTTTCTCACGCGTCTCTGCCCAAGCGTCCCCGCCTTCTCCTTTTATTATTATTTGACTTTGACTTTCTTTTTCTTTTCCTCTATTTCATTGTGGGGCCCACTTCTTCTTTTTGACCTAGTAAAAAAGAACGAGGTATTACAGATATGATCTTCCGAAGACCGTTGTGTTTCAGCCCCCCTGATAACCAAGGCCTCTTGACTCAGAGGAAATCTTGTTCATCTATTCTTGATCTGCAGAGAGTGGAGAATCAACCGACTCACCGAACTCGCTAGGTTAGTTCAGTCATTCTTATTATGGGTCTTACGATTGCTTGGTGCTCTGGCTTGGTCATCTTCTTTCTACTTCAGACGAGACATATGGCCAGTGGCGCGGTTTACAATATCACCACATGGGAGCCGCTCTTTCGAAACCAAACCCTCATCTCATCTGGAAAAATCTTTGAGCTTGGGTTCTTCACTCCGAATGGGTCAGAAAATCAGTATGTCGGCATATGGTACAAGAACTTAACGCGTTCTAAGATCTTGTGGGTGGCCAATAGGGAACGGCCACTTGTGTCCATGGATCAGTCTGCGAAATTAACAATAGGCAGTGATGGGAATTTGAAGCTCATGGATGGACAACAGAATATAGTTTGATCTACAAATGTCTCTAGTCGGTCCAATTATACGTCAGAAGGGCTATTTGATAGTGGGAATTTTGTTCTGCAAGATGGAAATTTCAGTGAAATATAGGGAAGCTTTGAGGAACCGGCAGACACTCTTCTTCTGAACATGAAGATGGGAGTAAATGTCAGGACTGGAGCGAAACAGTTTTTAATTTCCTGGAGAAGCGACAGTGATCCTTCCCCGGGAAGTTTCTCGGCTGGAATGACATCAGAGACGCCACCTCAAATTTTCATTTGGAATGGTTCGACCCCTTACTGGAGAGGTGGGCAATGGGACAAATCGAAATTTATCGGTATACCCATCATGGACCAATCGTACTCGAGCGGATTCAATGTCCAGCAGGATATTCAGCAGGGAACCACTTACTTTTCGATCAAAATAGATACGATTTCTTTATATACATGTTTGTTTCCCCTGGAGGAACTCTTAAATTTATGCATTGGGGTGATGGAGCTGAGACATGGTTGACGGATTGGGTGGCACCAAACAACACTTGCGAGATTTATGGAACTTGTGGTCTTTTTGGAGTATGTAACTCATTGAATTCGCCTATTTGCAGATGCATAGATGGGTTTGTGCCAAAGTCAAATGAAGAATGGAACAGTGGAAATTGGACCGGAGGATGTGTAAGAGAGACAGAATTGAATTGCCAGACAAACACAAGCACATCAGCTTCAACAAACATAAAGAAAGATGCGTTTTGGCAAATGAGCCGGATGAAACTACCCGACTCTGGGGACTATTTGTCAAATCCTGGAGATCAAGAAGGATGTGAAAGCTGGTGCCTAAGCAATTGTTCTTGCTTGGCTTATTCTTATGTCACCACCATTGGGTGTATGCTTTGGAGTAGTGACCTCATTGATCTTCAGGAATTTTCCACAGCTGGGGAAGATCTATTTGTTCGAGTCGCATATGTAAAAGCAGGTTAGAAATTTTTCATTGAGATGAGTTTGAATCAACAGCAGTCATCCCTTACATAATTCTCTTTCCCATTTCAGGAGGATCACGACGCAAGGCAGTTATCATCAGCCTGAACATTATCGCTGGGATCATGTTGTTTGCAGTATTAGTTTTTGGTCTTTGCAAATGGAGAGCTAAGAAAAGAGGTACTATTGCAGTGCCATATCAGTGTTTTCAGAGGATTGTAAACGTTATGACGAAAGTGAGCTAATTCTTCACGAATGATAAATGCAGGAAACTTGAGCAAAATTCTAAGGCTCCTTGACTCAGTAGATACACCTGAAAATTCACCCCAACTGATACAAGGAAATGCATGGAAAGAGAAGTTGAAGCAAGATGATTTGCTGGAATTGACCGTTTATAGTTTTGATAGCATACTACTTGCTACAAACAAGTTCAGCACAACAAGTAAACTTGGGCAAGGAGGTTTTGGCTCTGTTTATAAGGTAAAACCATTCTGCAGGACATTTTTTAGGAAAATTTTCAAGTTCTAAAAGCTTAGTCAATTGCAAAACAGGGGAAGCTGAATGATGGGAAAGAGGTAGCTGTGAAAAGACTTTCCAGTACCTCGTCCCAAGGTGTTGAAGAGTTCAAGAATGAGATCATCCTTATATCAAAACTCCAACATCGAAACCTTGTTAAACTCATGGGTTACTGCGTTGAAGCGGAAGAAAAGATTTTGGTATATGAGTACTTGTCGAACAAGAGCTTGGACACCTTTCTTTTTGGTTGGTTTCTTTGTCTCTGAGTAATTATTTTTCCGTAATGTATTTCTCGCCATAGCACTAAAACTTGAAAACTGTTTTTGTTTGTCTTCTTTGTTAGATTCAACTAAGAAGGCAGAACTCGACTGGGGCAAACGATTTCAAATAATTCAGGGGATTGCAAGGGGGCTTCTCTACCTCCATCGAGATTCTTCCCTTAGGGTAATCCATCGTGACTTAAAAGTGAGCAATATTCTCTTGGATGAAAAGATGAACCCGAAAATTTCGGATTTTGGGCTGGCACGAATGTTCGAGGGAACTCAAGTTTTGGTCAACACTCACAAAAGTGTTGGAACGCTGTAAGCTCTCTAGGCTGAGTAGAATTTTCAAGCTGACTGAAAATGATTGATTTACCGCAACGAACCTTTCTTCTTATGCATGTTTCCCCATTGTCTATCACTATAATAAAAAAGTGTAACGTGCTTAACTTGACCGTAGTGGTTATATGTCTCTTGAGTACGCCATGGGTGGGATATTTTCCGAGAGGTCCGATGTCTATAGCTTTGGAGTGTTGCTACTGGAGATTGTCAGTGGCAAAAAGAACACAGCCCTGTATGACCACGGACAATATCTGAATCTCCTTTCCTACGTAAGTCCCAAATTCCAACCTAAATCAATATTGCAAGTACCCAGCAATATTTTGAACGGTGTTTTCTCTTATAGGCATGGCAATTATGGTGTGATGGCAAAGCATTGGACCTAATGGATAAAGCAATTGCTGTTAGCTCTCCATTGGAGGTAACAAGATGCATTCAAGTTGGGCTTCTCTGTGTCCAGGACCACGCCACAGACAGACCAAACATGTCCAATACGGTTCTTATGTTAAGTGGTGAATCAGATCTTCCTCAGCCAAGACGGCCTATGTTCACTTTCCAAGCCAAAATACCGAAGCATTCTATTCCATCACAGCAAGAAAGAGTCTGGTCTGCTAACACGTCACTAATACAGCAGTGGAAGGAAGATGACATTTATCTCTCTTCATTTTTATGTTCCTTTCTTGGCAGATGATTTTGTATTTTTTTAAAATGTTTTTAAAGTATATTACTGTTCATTCAATTCAAGGATGGCTTTAGTCCGCTCTGAACAAAAGGTTGAATGAACTGCTCTACTTTTACATGGATTTTAGGCTGCAAAATAGGGGCTTGGAATTTATACTTTTTTGACAGAACATAATCAAGGAAGGAATTGGTTCTGATTTACGATAGCCAGAACTGTTGGTATCATTAATGAGAACTTCCAAGTGATCACCATCACTCTCATCACCAGTTGCATTCTGAAGATTTAATTTTCTGGTTTTTTGGACGAAAGAAATCATTACCAATGATAGACTAAAGTTCCCACATAAGAAGCATGAGCATTGGCATGGCAAAATGTGTCTCCAGATTCAGTATGAATCATAGATATGAATTAACTTATTTAGATTTGGTACGAAGAAGCTTGAATGACTGAGCAATTATTTTTTTAATAAGCTTTGCATGGAAAAGGAAGGCTAATGCCGACTAGTGATTGATATCAGAGCCATGTGATCCTTAAACTGAAGTGGTCAAGAATTGCCCTTTTGCTTGGACACCATGTCACGTCTAGCTTAATTGAACATGAAACTTGTCTAGTGTATTAACAGAATCATATGGCCAACAATTTGTACGCTGGAAGATTAAGTCAACTTTGAACAACAGCCAAGAGAAGAATGCCGATGTGTTCAGGCTTGTCATCCAAAAATAGTTCTCTCTTTAAAAGCCATCATGTGTGTTGGAAATTCGTTTTAGGATATTAGAAGGAGTAAGGTCAGAAAAATACAGCAAGAACAGAACAATGGAAGGGAAAATACTGCTTGCTTGATAATACTCTTCCAAGCATACATTCTACTGGTTTATCTCTTGAATATAGACTAAGAAAAGCAACACACGTTTCACACAATCTCACATGATCTGCTAATAACAGAAAACAGTTACCAAAAAAAAAAAAACACTAGAGATAGACTTGAAGCTAAACAACCACTATCTCCTAAGAAATAGGACACAACTCCAACAGAAAAACAAACTTGTGCAAGCCTTGATTTATCAACATTCTCCTCCTAAATCAAGTACTGCACACTCCTAGCTTAGCTCTAAGGAATTCAAAACGACTAACATAAAATGTTTTGGTAAACACATCTGCAATTTGATCTTCTGAGCTGCAATGCACTAACTTAACTTCTCCAGCTTTCTGCACTTCTCTTAAGAAATAATATCTGACTTTGAAGTGTTTAGTTCTTCCATGAAACACTGGATTTTGTGAAATGGCAAGAGCAGCTTGATTATCCACAAAGACTTCTAGTTCTTCATCTTGATGCAAATGCAGATCATCCATCAGCTTCTTCAACCATAAAGCTTGATTCACAGTTGCAGTAGCTGCGATAAACTCAGCTTCTGCTGTCGATTGAGCAACTATTTCTTGCTTCTTCGAACACCATGAGAAACATGCTGATCCAAATGTGAAACAATAGCCCGAGGTACTCTTCATATCATCTTCTGATCCAGCCCAATCACTGTCAGAATATCCAACCAACTTGAACTCTTGAACTTTGCTAAACTTTATCCCAAATGACAAAGTTCCTTTCAAGTACCTCAACACTCTCTTCGCTGCAACCATATGCAACTTACTTGCACAACTAAGAAATCTGGACAGCACACTTACAGGATACATGATGTCTGGTCTCGTTGCCGTGAGATACATAAGGCAACCTATCAAACTTCTATAGGTTCCTTCCTCAGTAGGTTCAGCTCCATCATTCTTTCGGAGCTTCTCTTTGTGAGCCATTGGAGTACTCACACTCTTGCACTCTTCCATCTTGAATCTTTTCAGAATCTCTTTCAAATACTTTTTTTGACAAATGAAGACTTCATTCTGAGTTTGCTTAACTTCCATACCCAGAAAGTATGACATTTCCCCAAGATCAGTCATCTCAAACATCTTCATCATCTCACGTTTGAATGCATTGATCTGAGCTTGATTACTTCCTATCACAAGCATGTCATCTACATAAAGAGATACTACCACCAAGTCAAAATCTAACCTTTTAACGTACAAGGTTGATTGACTAAGGCTTTTCTGAAAGCCTAAACTCAGCAAGTGCTCATCTATCTTGCAGTACCATACTCTTGGAGCTTGCTTTAACCCGTAAAGCGCCTTCTTCAGTAGATAAACCTTCTCCTCTTGGCCTGGTGTGACAAAGCCTTCAGGTTGCTCAACATAAATTTCTTCATGTAACACTCCATTTAGGAATGCTGACTTCACATCCAGCTGATAAACTTTCCAGCCTTGTTGAGCTGCTAATGCAAGTATCATTCGGATCGTGTCAAGTCTTGCCACCGGAGCGAATGTTTCTGAAAAATCCACTCCCCATATTTGAGCATAACCCTTTACCACCAGCCTAGCCTTGTGCTTGTTTACTGAGCCATCAGGATTCAGCTTGGTCTTATAGACCCACTTCACTCCAATTATCTTTCTGCCTTCAGGTTTATCAACTAACTCCCATGTCTGGTTCTTTTCAATCATGGACAGCTCCTCCTTCATTGCATTTAACCACATTTGATCATCTTTAGCTTCCTCATAGTCTGCAGGTTCTAGGATAGCCACACTACACCTCTGATAAAGGTCAGTCAATGATCTGGTTCCCCTGACTGGAACATCATCCACTAGTTCATCAAGTTCCGACGAGTCATCATTGAACTTGCTATGTGGCTCATTTATCCAGTTCCATTCTTCATCTTCCAGAAACTGAACATCCCTGCTGATGATCACACTTTCTGTTTGTGGTTGATAGATTCTATAGGCTTTTGACACCGAGCTGTAGCCTATAAAGATTCCAGGTTCAGCTTTCTCTCCCAACTTGTCTCTCTTCACTTGTGGGATATGAGAAAAACACAAACAGCCAAACACTTTCAAATGTCTCAAGACTGGCTTGACATCGAACCAAGCTTCAAAAGGTGTCTTCATCTTCAACACTCTCGTAGGGAGTCTATTCAGCAAAAATACTGCTGTATTTGCTGCTTCTGCCCAAAAATCTTTTGGCAGATTTTTCTCATGCAGCAGACACCTAGTCATCTCCATGATGGTTCTATTCTTCCTCTCACTTACTCCATTTTGCTGTGGAGTGTAAGGAGCAGAGTATTGATGCTCAATTCCAGCATCTTCACAGAAAGAATTAAACCTCCGTGAAGTATATTCAGTACCATTATCTGATCTAACAACCTGAATATTGTAGCCACTTTGATTCTCGACCCATCTCTTAAACTTCAGAAATATCTCAGCAACTTCTGATTTATGTTTCATGAAATAAATCCAGTACATTCTGGTATAACCATCAATAAAGATAATGAAATACCTGCTGCCATTTAGTGATGGTGTTGTGGACCACATAGGTCTGTATGAACCAGCTGCAACTTCCTTGTAGCTCTCCAAGTTGATTCTCTGAAAGGTAGTCTTGCTTGCTTACCCACAAGACATGTCTTGCACTTGGTAATATGCTCCTCCAGGTTTGGTAACCCGGTTGCCAACTCATTCTTCTGCATGAACAGCACTCCTTTATGATGAAAGTGCCCCAATCTCTTATGCCATAATTCTGAGTCATTATCTTGACATTCGAATGTCACTTGCTCCTTCTGTATCTGTCTATCAGAAGGTAGCTCTTTCTGATCAGAAGATTCTGGTTGCTCAGAAGGTAACTTGCCAGAAGATTCTGATAATCTGCCAGAAGGTCGTTCAGAAGATGACTTCTTCTGGTCAGAAGGTGGCTTCTTCTGGTCAGAAGGTGACTTCTTCTGATCAGAATGTGACTTGTCAAAAGGTTCTCGAGAAGGTTGTCCAGAAGGTAAATCTCCAAAAAAGGAGACTCCAGAAGGTTCTCCCGACGATTTGTCAGAAGTTGAATAACAATCTCTATCTTGACACTTAAGTGCCACTTGCTCCTTCTAAAGAGGATTCAGAGAAAAACTCTTATGCTGCATCTTTATCTTGAACATCTCCCGACCACTAGAATCAAGGATCAAACACTTCTCCTCTTCAAATATCACCTTAAATCCTTTCTCTACCAACTGACCCACACTCAACAAATTCTGATCAATCTCAAGCACATACATCACATCAGAAACTTGCTTACTTCCAGCACAACTCTCAATCACCACAGTCCCTTTACCTTTCACTTCTAAGTACTCTCCATTCCCAATTCTCACTCTTGACTTCAATGACTTGTCAAGATCTATAAAGAGCTTCTTATCACTAGTCATGTGGTTTGTACAACCACTATCAACTAGCCAACTATCACATGGAGTACTAGAAGAGAAACAAGAGGCAACAAATAACTGATCTACCTCTTGCTGGACAGCAACTCGTACATCGCCTTGTTGCTGATTTCTTCTTTCTTTGCAGAACTTTTCAATGTGCCCTTGTTTTTGACACTTTCTGCACCTTACATCTGGCCTTTTCCAGCATCTAAAATGAGGATGATTCCTCTTTCCACAGTGCTGACATGGAGAATACTTTCCCCAAGAATACCTGGAAATTCCTGCACTGCTCTCTCCCGCAACAGCTTCTGAACCACCGCTGCCAAGCTCTTTCTTCCCTTTCCACTTCTTGTTTTTCCATCCTGCGTTCTGCTGTTCTTTCGCCTGCAAAGCTCCTTCTATATTTCCTCCAAGCCTCATCAATCTCCTTTGCTCTTGTGCTTGTAAAGCACTTAGCAGTTCAACTAGCTTAATCTGGGACAAATCCTTGGTATTCTCCAAAGAGACAATGGTCGCCTCAAATCTCTCTGGCAAGGTGACAAGAATCTTTTGCACCAATCGATTGTCAGAAAGATCGGTACCTAAGATCCTCGCCTGATTTGCAATACTTACCAGCTTATCCGAATACTCCTTGATTGTCTCAGACTCCTTCATCTTCAGCCTTTCGAACTCTGTGATCAGATTCATCGCCTTCATGCCTCTGATCCTCTCATCTCCTTGATACTCGGCCTTGAGGAAATCCCATATCGCTTTTGCCGATTCACAAGCCATAATTCTGCTGAAAATGGCAGGTGTTACAGCAGCATATAAACAGGACTTTGCTTTTGCCTTCCTTGTTATCTTCTCCTTGTGAAACTTGATTTGGTTGATAGTTTCATTGTCAGGAAGGGGATCAACTTCATAGTCTTGCTCCACAGCTTCCCAAAAATCACAACCCTCTAGGAAAGCTCTCATTCTAACTGCCCAAGCTTGATAATTTTCACCATCAAACAATGGTGGAGTCATTGCTGAAAAATTGCTCGAACTTGCCTCCATCTAGCCTTTAAACTTTTGTGAATGGAAGCACACCTCTCACTCAGTCTCACAAGTCACTCACAGCCCCTTAAGATCAAGAGTGCTCTGATACCAAATGTTGGAAATTCGTTTTAGGATATTAGAAGGAGTAAGGACAGAAAAATACAGCAAGAACAGAACAATGGAAGGGAAAATACTGCTTGCTTGATAATACTCTTCCAAGCATACATTCTACTGGTTTATCTCTTGAATATAGACTAAGAAAAGCAACACACGTTTCACACAATCTCACATGATCTGCTAATAACTGAAAACAGTTACCAAAAAAAAAAAAAAACACTAGAGATAGACTTGAAGCTAAACAGCCACTATCTCCCAAGAAATAGGACACAACTCCAACAGAAAAACAAACTTGTGCAAGCCTTGATTTATCAACAATGTGACTCACAATGAACCTGCTGTGGCATAATTGGAACTGAGTTGTCAAGCACCAATGTCATCATGATCTCTTGGCATTTAGGGAATGCACTTGAACTAGGACAGGCATCATTAGCTCTTATATAGAACTAATATATTCAATACATAACCTTTGAAAGCCATCTTTACAAGGACTTATGACCTCACACCTTTGGCAACACACTTTGGTTTGCGGAAATCTTCTGCTCCTTTCAGATCTGCAGGGAAAAAGGAAAAGCAAAGAATTCGGAACCTTTTAACATTGTGAAGTAACGAATACCTGAACACACTAAAATTACTATGCTGGTTATGACTGGTCTCTACTCTTCCATGGTCATCTTTGTCCTTCTTCAGGCACATCAGAGCACTGCAGTTTTTAACATTACTGCAACCGAACCACTCTTTCAGAACCAAACTCGTCTCCTCCAGTCTGAGCTCGGCTTCTTCACCCCCAATGGATCAGCAAATCAATATGTGGGCATATGGTACAAGAACAGGACTATCCAAGTTCGTCTGGGTTGCCAATAGAAATACACCGCTTGCCCATTCGGATCAATCTGCAAAATTAATTATAGGCAGTGACAGAAATCTGCAGCTCATGGATGAGGGACAGAACATAGTATGTCCAACCAGTGTTTCTGCCACTTAAAGCATACTGCAGCAATGCTTTCAGATGGTGGAAACTTTGTTCGACAGAACGTAAATTCTATTGAAATATGGGCAAGCTTTGATGATCCGTCTACCAAACATGAAGATAGGACTAAACAACAGAACTGGAGGGACAGTGCGTCGTTTCCCGGAAATACGACAAAAATCCATCTTCTGGAAAGATAGGCCTTGGAGCCATTCATTATCAACAATAGACTTTGACTGCCAGGTGCTGTTTGACCGGACTGTAACCTGCTCTTTAACTAATCAGTACTGATGAATGCAGAATGCTGAGACAAACACTGTTTCTGGGCAGCCGGATCTTAAAAACTTTTCTGCTTGAAGAACTTCATCGAAGAGGTTACAACTCTCTACAGGGCTTCATAGTGGGTTCTTTCCTTGAGAGTCATACATAGAGCTTCCAAGGTGCACGACGTCAATACCAAAATTAAGTTATACATGTTGAGCCGGCCTGGATGATTATGTTATAAGCCACATATGCAATGTGGCATGGCGATATCAGCTCCATGTAGCTCACAACTATATACTTTCGTAGTATTTAAGAGATGGCTCGCACAGATATCGGAGGCGACTTCTTCGCAACACCCTGTAGTGCGACATTGGAGTTTTTTCCGACTGATGTAATGCTCTAACATACAATATGAATGACCCGGCTTCTGGCTGGAGTAGTACTCTAATATCCTTGAGGACTCCCTCAATCCACAACAAAGCTCTCAAATGGAATAGTTGAGTGGAGCTTTACGATGTTCTAAATCACGTTCTGTTAAGTGCTCACAGACTGATTGACACACTATAAAAGCTGTCTGGTTTTCAGTCTAAACTGTGGATTCGTAAGGAAATTTTTCAAGTAGATCGGGTATAATTGATGTACTTTTGATAACCTTTGAGTGCTCACATGTTTGAAACTTCGATCTCTCAGTACAATAAGAAAATGTTTCCTTGTGCTCCATCCTACAATCGTTTTTTAAGGTCAATTGCATGTTTGGCAAAATGGAATGAAGAGTAGATGAATCTCAAATAAAAAAACAAGAAATTAGTTTAATGCAGAACTGTTCGGTTCAAGGCCAGTTCTTGAGGAACCAAGTAGGTTTACGAGTTCAAAACGTAGGAACCAACCCTGTTCAGTTCAATCTCTGGGTCGAGCCGTGAATCCATTTGTTCTATCCAAGAACCAAGTAGAACAAGCCAGTTAAAAAAATGGAACTGATTTTGAATCGGCTTTGATGAGGTGAGCATGTATATATTCTAAAAATTGTCTTGAAAAAATTCCACTTTACTTCTAAACTTTGTAATTTTGCAATTTAGTTCTTCTCCTTAGGAAGTAAGAAATGTATCCAAATCGGTCTTCTGTGTGTCCAAGATCATGCTGTGGATAGACCAAATATGTTGACTGTAGTTCTAATGCTAAACAGTGAATCAAAGCTTCCACAACCGAAGGTTATCTTCCAAAATTCATTTGCTCATGAAACTTCTTCGCCCCACCAAAGTAGTTGGTCCGAAAACATTGTCACTAATTCTGCGCTTCAAGGAAGATAGGCGCACTATGAAGTACTGATTGGCACTCTTCTTTGAGGGAAATATAAGGTTTAAGGATAAGCCTGCACTAGCTACACATGCGGATAAACTCCGATAATTGAATACTTTAATTTTGTATAGTTAGAAAAAGCACACTACTTTCACTGACACTTATTATATGTCACACCCCACTCCCCGAACATGCGGCAGACCCCGATTCTCTTTCTCCTTCTTTCTTTGGGCATGAAATAATAGTGCAACGTCCCAGGTAGGTCGCTGGCTTTTTTGAATAATCAGAGTTGAACACAAACAAAGAGGATAGTTTGTACTTAGTAAGTAGCGAAAGAATTTCATGGGCTTACACATTCATATTCAAATTCCTTTTCCAGTTATGCATATTGTCTTTGCATATTGACTAATATAATTCGGACTTCATTGTGTACAAGCTTGTACACGTCCAATGGTTGATTCCATGCACATGTTATCGACAAGTGCCCGGTCGCCTTTCAGTAGGCCGAGCTGCTCTCGCCCAAGGCTGCATACTTAGGCTGTCATCCACATGATCAACATTTTACTGGACATGACAGGAGCGTAATCGGTATTCCATACAGTCAAGCACTATCAACCTTATTTGGTATGTCGAGAACAGTGTCATCCGCATTTGGCTGTGCAAACGTCTATCACGCTCTTCCTGTGATTCAGCATGAATTCGCATGTGCTCTTCTGCTAGTTATAGTGGACAAAAGTCGCGGGCTCTCGAGAATTAGTAAGCAGGGGAGAGAAACACTGATTAAAGGCAATATCAGTGGAAGAGGAGAGAGAGAGAAATGATGGACAGATTTGGCTGATTTGGTTGTCCGCAAGTTCAGCAATCTCATCCAATGGGCGGTGTGTTCGAGAAGAGGGCCAAGGGCTTCCTCATACATGCGGCAATGGGAGAGTGACACGACGCGGTCGACAATTACTGAAGTCGTGATCTTGAAAGACTGACCCAGCATCTGTGCTTGTCGTGGAGAAGGCTCAATGGACACTTCAAGAAGGCCGAAGTCTCCGGTCAATTCTCTCTAGTGAGGTCTCATCGAGCCAATGGCCAGTCAAAGTACGACGCCCACCATCGTCCGGGACAGGATCACGGACTAAGCAGCAACAGGTCAATCCACGTGAATCAGATCGAGACATACCCAAGGGCCCAGACAGACTTGCCTCCTCACACCTCTCATCAGTGAGCACCCTCTGCTTTCATAACTACAAATTCTGCACCTCAATTACGTAGGAGAGTAGACAAATTAGAATTGTGTATTATTAGTCGATGTTCAATTAGGTCATTGATCTTTTAATTTGTTCAATTACTCCTTAACACTCTTTCAATGGAACCAATTTAAGTATCTCACTCACAATTTAATCAATTCGGTTCCATGCAAAGAGCATGAGGATCATATTTAACATTGGCCAAGCATATGCTGATTGCTTTCAACACTGCGTTCTTACTCTAACAAGAATAGCCCTATCGTTTTTTCTCCGGCGCTGATGAACCCCTAGCTTAGTCACCACCATCATCGACACCGTTGCTAACTCCAGCCGTCAGGTCTCCTAGCCACCTGCCGCTTCCGCCTTCATCATTGCAACAGAACTCACCATAGCACCTCCTCTTTCTCTCTCTCATGAAAAAAAAATGCCAAAAAGCAGAACGTTCAGCGAAAGAGAAACATCAACAATGCCATAGTCTTCTTGGATTTCAAAGTGGTTGGACGGACCCCAATTGTCAAAATCGAAATCGACTCTTTCCCTACGCATGCCGGCACCAAGGGAAAAAAACAAATTCCTATCTCCTCCTTCATCGTCCCTCGAACTACCCTTTCTCGTGCGGGAATCAACGAATTGAAATTGCAAAGTTTAGAATGTCTAGTGTAACATTCCTTAGTCACACATTGCCTAGGGAGTAAGCCTTGAGATGGCTTATATGTGGGAGGTCCATCCTTAAACATCAACAATGCGTTTTCCCGAGTTGCGCACTCGTGAGTTACCGCTGATGGCAGCGAGGATGGTGGACCCGAGGAAAAACAAAGCCGTGAGGTCGAGACCATATCTGGGATGGCGGTGCGTCCGCGCAAGTGCGGTAGGGCCAAAGCGGACAATATTGTTGGTGGTGAGGTTGAGGAGGACATTACATAATGGTATCAGAGCCAACTCATGCAGGCTACAGCGGGGACGCTGTGCCATTGAGGGGGGAATATGTAACATTCCCTAGCCCACATTGCCTAGGAAGTAAGCCGGGATGGCTTATATGTGGGAGGTCTACCCTTAAATATCAACAACGTGTTTTTCCGAGTTGCGCGCTCGTGAGTTGCCGCCGAGGGCCGCGAGGATGGTGGACCAGAGGAAAAACAAAGCCGAGAGGTCGAGGCCATATCTAGAATGGCGGTGCGTCCGCGCCAGTGCGGTAGAGCCAAAGCGGATAATATTGTTGGTGGTGAAGTTGAGGAGGACATTACACCTAGGGTCCAAAACCAAACACTCCCAAGGATCGAGTCAATACACCAGACATCGCCAGGCAACAAATCATGTGGCATTCGGATAAATAGGTTGTCTTATTTGTCAAAAGCGATTGGCCTGGTTCGTCATATCCAAGTTAGTGTTTCGCATTGTCACGTTCGGTCGATATTATGCGGTATACTCTCCCAAGCTCCCCTCGATTATACTTTCATCTCGAATCTTGAGCATACAATGCCCGCACTAATAGATTTCATTAGAAGTCCTGTGACTTTATGCACGGGGTTTGATTGATCGATTGACTCATTTGATTATGCCGTCAAGTCGTAGTTGTCCAAGTTAATGCCGCGACAGGAGTGATGTCCCATTGTCACGTGGTGAAGGACTTTGTTGCACTCCTTTGAAGACAGTTTGCGAAATCAAAGGGCCTTTGCATATAAATTCGGCCGACCCCGTTGCTTGACATCGTATTTATTGGAATTCTACTTTGCTTAGTTCGGGAAAAAGTCCTGCTCAGAGAGAATAACTCTTATTGCCAAAATCAGCATTCTTGAGCCTATAGTATGTCCAGAGGAAAACAACATAAGAACCTAAAAACATCCACTAGAAAGATCTCATTCTGCTACTTGAGTCCGAATCTCCCGAGGTAATGTACCGATCTCGCTTGATGGAAGATGACCGCATGGTCTCTTTCCCTACGCATGCCGGCACCGAGGGAAAAAAACAAATTCCAAGCAAGTGAAAGTTTAGGAATAATATTGTCCGTTGCACTAAAGAATTGAAAGCGAAAAAAAAATGAAGAAGGAAAAGACAATGCATTTCGAACAGACCTGAAAGTGATGCTTTAATCAGAATATCTTATTCAGCTCAACGAAGGTTTCAGAGTTCACTTGTAATCTCATGAAATAGATGCCTAAACTGGAATAGATACAAATGCTCCGTTCGTTTCACAAAAAATATATCATTTCTGGAAAAAATTATTTTTCTGGAAAATAATAATATTTTCCTGTGTTCGTTTGTCTAAGGCCGTCGGCTCGCTGGTATCGAGTGAGGTCGAGACACACTGTTAGATGCCGCGATATTTAAAAGTAAATGAAAATTACATAAAATATTTTCCCCTTTCAAAAAAGCGGAAAACATTTTCTCCACTTTTAAATGTGTCTTTTCTATTGATGGAAAATATTTTCCCCGACTGTTTTATTTTCCAAAAAATGAACGCCGAAAAATTCGGAAATCTTTTTCCTTATAGTTATTTTTCGTGAAACGAACGGAACCTAAAGAATTCAACCTTTTCTCTGCACCACTGAATTTGCTTGTGGAGTTCCTCTGAGCCAACCCAAATCGCATGGCCTCAAGTCAATGGTCACACAACACTAGGATGTCTTGGTTAATAAGTAAGCAATTGGAGTTTGTCGAGGAGGTTGGTTCGGTTGTAAACTGAGATGCTGAGTCAAATTTGAACAGCAGCGGCGAACAACTGCCACGTTTAATAGTCAATGGAGATATTCAATAACATAGAACTAATCTATTCAATAACATAACCTTTGAAGCCATCTCCAAAAGGACTTATGACCTCACCCCTTTGGCAACACACTTTGGTTTGCAGAAATCTTTTGCTCCTTTCAGATCTGCAGTTAAAAAGGAAAAGCAAAGAATTGGGAACCTTTTAACATTCTGAAGTAACCAACACCTGAACACACTAGGATTACTATGCTGGTTATGATTGATCTCTACTCTTCCATGGTCATCTTTGTCCTTCTTCAGGCACATCAGAGCACTGCAGTTTTTAACATTACTGCAACCGAACCACTCTTTCAGAACCAAACTCGTCTCCTCCAATCTCTGAGCTCGGCTTCTTCACCCCCAATGGATCAGCAAATCAAATATGTGGGCATATAGTACGAGAACAGGACTATCCAAGTTCGTCTGGGTCACCAATAGAAATACACCGCTTGCCCATTCGGATCAATCTGCAAAATTAATTATAGGCAGTGACGGAAATCTGCAGCTCATGGATGAGGGACAGAATATAGTATGTCCAACCAGTGTTTCTGCCACTTAAAGCATACTGCAGCAATGCTTTCAGATGGTGGAAACTTTGTTCGACAGAACGTAAATTCTATTGAAATATGGGCAAGCTTTGATGATCCGTCTACCAAACATGAAGATAGGACTAAACAACAGAACTGGAGGGACAGTGCTTCGTTTCCCCGAAATACGACAAAAATCCATCTTCTGGAAATATAGGTCTTGGAACCATTTCATTATCAACAATAGACTTTGACTGCCAGGTGCTGTTTGACCGGACTTTTACCTGCTCTTTAACTAATCAGTACTGATGAATGCAGAATGCTGAGACAAACACTGTTTCTGGGCAGCTGGATCTTATAAAACTTTTCTGCTTGAAGAATTTCATCGATGAGGTTACAACTCTCTACAGGGCTTCATAGTGGGTTCTTTCCTTGAGAGTCATACATAGAGCTTCCAAGGTGCACGACGTCAATACCAAAATTAAGTTATACATGTTGAACCGGCCTGGATGATTATGTTATAAGCCACATATGCAATGTGGCATGGCAATAACAGCTCCATGTAGCTCATAACTATGTACTTTCGTAGTATGTAAGAGATGGCTCACAGATATCGGAGGCAACTTCTTCGCAACACTCTGTAGTGTGACACTGGAGTTTTTTCCGACTGATGTAATGCTCTAACATACAATATGAATAACCCGGCTTCCGGCTGGAGTTGTGCTCTAATATCCTTGAAGACTCCCTCAATCCACAACAAAGCTCTCAAATGGAATAGTTGAGTTGAGCTTTACGATGTTGTAAATCACGTTCTGTTAAGTGCTCACAGACTGATTGACACACTACAAAAGCTGTCTGGCTTTCAGTCTAAACTGTGGATTCGTGAGGAAATTTTTCAAGTAGATCGGGTATAATTGATGTACTTTTGATAACCTTTAACTGCTCACATGTTTGAAACTTCGATCTCTCAGTGCAATAAGAAAAAGTCTCCTTGTATTCCATCCTACAATCGTTTTTTAAGGTCAATCGCATGTTTGGTAAGATGGAATGAAGAGTAGATGAATCTCAAATAAAGAAACAAGAAATTAATTTAATGCAGAACTGTTCGGTTCAAGGCCAGTTCTTGAAGAACCAAGTAGGTTTACGAGTTCAAAACCTAGGAACCGACCCTATTCAGTTCAATCTCTGGGTCGAGCTTGAATCCATTTGTTCTATCCAAGAACCAAGTAGACCAAGCCAGTTACGAATGGAACTGATTTTGAATCGGCTTTGATGAGGTGAGCATGTATATTGTCTTGTTAACAAGTTAACAACTGAAAATAAAAATATATAAGAGAATGGCTTGCAAAGACAATGACTTAACTCAAAATAGAAAATAAAATGTTGTCCATTTTGAATATGCTAAAAACTAAAAAAGCAAATTGGAGGATGGGTTCCTCGTTTTACCTAGGAATTGGCCAGTTTGATTCTAGGCAAGTTATAGGATACATTAGTTCAGGTTCCTGTTTCAGGTTTTTTTGGAACCGGTTCCCCAATTCGTTTATAGGTTCCAATTTTGGAGTTGAACCACCCAGATCATGCTCAACTCCATGTTTATGAATTTTCATACAAAGCTTAGCTGAGGCACAGAAACAATTCGAGGGAGAAAATGTCAATTATGGGCCAAAAAGAAAACTAAATTTGAGTCCAATTGTGACAACCCTATTTTAAGTCCACGAAGACACATCCCAGCTCACTTTTCTCAGCCCATTTCCCATATTGCTGCAGAGAGCGTTAGAAGCTTCTCGTTGAACAAAGTCCTAATTCCTAAGTACTTACTGATGAACAAAATTTGTATTAAGATCCAAATCCTCATTGACATACAAGTAAAACTAGGAGACGCAATTATCCAATTAGTCTCAAACCTGTTGAAGAAATCCACTTTACTTCTAAACTTTGTAATTTTGCAATTTAATTCTTCTCCATCAGAAGGAATAAAATGCATCCAAATCGGTCTTCTGTGTGTCCAAGACTATGCTGCGGATAGACAAGATATGCTGACTGTAGTTCTAATGCTAACCAGTGAATCAAAGCTTCCACAACCGAAGGTTATCTTCCAAATTCATTTGCTCATGAAACTTCTTCGCCCCACCAAAGTAGTTGGTCCGAAAACATCGTCACTAATTCTGCGCTTCAAGGAAGATAGGCGCACTATGAAGTACTGATTGGCACTCTTCTTTGAGGGAAATATAGGGTTTAAGGATAAGTTTGCACTAGCTACACATGCGGATGAACTCCAATAATTGAATACCTTAATTTTGGATATTTAGAAAAAGCGCACTACTTTCACTGACACTTATTATGTCACACCCACTCCCCGAACACGCGACAGACCCCGATTCTCTTTCTCCTTCTTTCTTTGGGCATGAAATAATAGTGCAACGTCCCGGGTAGGTCGCTGGCCTTCTTGAATGATCAGAGTTGAACGCAAACAAAGAGGATAGTTTGTACTTAGTAAGTAGCGAAAGAATTTCATGGGCTTACACATTCATATTCAAATTCCTTTTCCAGTTATGCATATTGTCTTTGCATATTGACTAATATAATTCGGACTTCATTGTGTACAAGCCTGTACACGTCCAACGGTTGATTCCATGCACATGTTATCGACAAGTGCCCAGTCGCCTTTCAGTAGGCCGAGCTGCTCTCGCCCAAGGCTGCATACTTAGGCTGTCATCCACATGATCAACATTTTACTGGACATGACAGGAGCGTAATCGGTATTCCATACAGTCAAGCACTATCAACCTTATTTGGTATGTCGAGAACAGTGTCATCCGCATTTGGCTGTGCAAACGTCTATCACGCTCTTCCTGTGATTCAGCATGAATTCGCATGTGCTCTTCTGCTAGTTATAGTGGACAAAAGTCGCGGGCTCTCGAGAATTAGTAAGCAGGGGAGAGAAACACTGATTAAAGGCAATATCAGTGGAAGAGGAGAGAGAGAGAAATGATGGACAGATTTGGCTGATTTGGTTGTCCGCAAGTTCAGCAATCTCATCCAATGGGCGGTGTGTTCGAGAAGAGGGCCAAGGGCTTCCTCATACATGCGGCAATGGGAGAGTGACACGACGCGGTCGACAATTACTGAAGTCGTGATCTTGAAAGACTGACCCAGCATCTGTGCTTGTCGTGGAGAAGGCTCAATGGACACTTCAAGAAGGCCGAAGTCTCCGGTCAATTCTCTCTAGTGAGGTCTCATCGAGCCAATGGCCAGTCAAAGTACGACGCCCACCATCGTCCGGGACAGGACCACGGACTAAGCAGCAACAGGTCAATCCACGTGAATCAGATCGAGACATACCCAAGGGCCCAGACAGACTTGCCTCCTCACACCTCTCATCAGTGAGCACCCTCTGCTTTCATAACTACAAATTCTGCACCTCAATTACGTGGGAGAGTAGACAAATTAGAATTGTGTATTATTAGTCGATGTTCAATTAGGTCATTGATCTTTTAATTTGTTCAATTACTCCTTAACACTCTTTCAATGGAACCAATTTAAGTATCTCACTCACAATTTAATCAATTCGGTTCCATGCAAAGAGCATGAGGATCATATTTAACATTGGCCAAGCATATGCTGATTGCTTTCAACACTGCGTTCTTACTCTAACAAGAATAGCCCTATCGTTTTTTCTCCGGCGCTGATGAACCCCTAGCTTAGTCACCACCGGACCTACATCGACACCGTTGCTAACTCCAGCCGTCAGGTCTCCTAGCCACCTGCCGTTTCCGCCTTCATCATTGCAACAGAACTCACCATAGCACCTCCTCTTTCTCTCTCTCATGAAAAAAAAATGCCAAAAAGCAGAACGTTCAGCGAAAGAGAAACATCAACAATGCCATAGTCTTCATGGATTTCAAAGTGGTTGGACGGACCCCAATTGTCAAAATCGAACTCGACTCTTTCCCTACGCATGCCGGCACCGAGGGAAAAAAACAAATTCCTGTCTCCTCCTTCATCGTCCCTCGAACTACCCTTTTTCGTGCGGGAATCAACGAATTGAAATTGCAAAATTTAGAATGTCTAGTGTAACATTCCTTAGTCACACATTGCCTAGGGAGTAAGCCTTGAGATGGCTTATATATGGGAGGTCCACCGTTAAACATCAACAACGCGTTTTCCCGGGTTGCGCGCTCGTGAGTTACCGCTGATGGCAGCGAGGATGGTGGACCCGAGGAAAAACAAAGCCGTGAGGTCGAGATCATATCTGGGATGGCGGTGCGTCCGCGCCAGTGCAGTAGGGCCAAAACGGACAATATTGTTGGTGGTGAGGTTGAGGAGGATATTACATAATGGTATCAGAGCCAACTCATGCAGGCTACAACAACGTGTTTTTCCGAGTTGCGCGCTTGTGAGTTGCCGCCGAGGGCCGCGAGGATGGTGGACCAGAGGAAAAACAAAGCCGAGAGGTCGAGGCCATATCTAGAATGGCGGTGCGTCCGCGCCAGTGCGGTAGAGCCAAAGCGGATAATATTGTTGATGGTGAGGTTGAGGAGGACATTACACCTAGGGTCCAAAACCAAACACTCCCAAGGATCGAGTCAATACACCAGACATCACCAGGCAACAAATCATGTGGCATTCGGATAAATAGGTTGTCTTATTTGTCAAAAGCGATTGGCCTGGTTCGTCATATCCAAGTTAGTGTTTCGCATTGTCACGTTCGGTCGATATTATGCGGTATACTCTCCCAAGCTCCCCTCGATTATACTTTCATCTCGAATCTTGAGCATACAATGCCCGCACTAATAGATTTCATTAGAAGTCCTGTGACTTTATGCACGGGGTTTGATTGATCGATTGACTCATTTGATTATGCCGTCAAGTCGTAGTTGTCCAAGTTAATGCCGCGACAGGAGTGATGTCCCATTGTCACGTGGTGAAGGACTTTGTTGCACTCCTTTGAAGACAGTTTGCGAAATCAAAGGGCCTTTGCATATAAATTCGGCCGACCCCGTTGCTTGACATCGTATTTATTGGAATTCTACTTTGCTTAGTTCGGGAAAAAGTCCTGCTCAGAGAGAATAACTCTTATTGCCAAAATCAGCATTCTTGAGCCTATAGTATGTCCAGAGGAAAACAACATAAGAACCTAAAAACATCCACTAGAAAGATCTCATTCTGCTACTTGAGTCCGAATCTCCCGAGGTAATGTACCGATCTCGCTTGATGGAAGATGACCGCATGGTCTCTTTCCCTACGCATGCCGGCACCGAGGGAAAAAAACAAATTCCAAGCAAGTGAAAGTTTAGGAATAATATTGTCCGTTGCACTAAAGAATTGAAAGCGAAAAAAAAATGAAGAAGGAAAAGACAATGCATTTCGAACAGACCTGAAAGTGATGCTTTAATCAGAATATCTTATTCAGCTCAACGAAGGTTTCAGAGTTCACTTGTAATCTCATGAAATAGATGCCTAAACTGGAATAGATACTAATGCTCCGTTCGTATATCATTTCTGGAAAAAATCTTTTTTCTGGAAAATAATAATATTTTCTTGTGTTCGTTTGTCTAAGGCCGTCAGCTCGCTGGTATCGAGCGAGCCGCGATATTTAAAAGTAAATGAAGATTACATAAAATATTTTCCCCTTTCAAAAAAGCAGAATACATTTTCTCCACTTTTGAATGTGTTTTTTCTATTGATGGAAAATATTTTCCCCGACTGTTTTATTTTTCGAAAAACGAACGCCGAAAAATTCGGAAATCTTTTTCCTGATAGTTATTTTTCGTGAAACGAACGGAGCCTAAAGAATTCAACCTTTTCTCTGCACCACTGAATTTGCTTGTGGAGTTCCTCTGAGCCAACCCAAATCGCATGGCCTCAAGTCAATGGTCACACAACACTAGGATGTCTTGGTTAATAAGTAAGCAATTGGAGTTTGTCGAGGAGGTTGGTTCGGTTGTAAACTGAGATGCTGAGTCAAATTTGAACATCAGCGGCGAACAACTGCCACGTTTAATAGTCAATGGAGATATGATCTTCTGTAGACCGTTGTGTTTCAGCCCCCCTTGACCACCAAGGCCTCTTTGACTCACAGGAAATCTTGTTCATCTATTCTTGATCTGCAGAGAGTGCAAAATCAACCGACTCATCGAACTCGCTAAGTTAGTTCAGTCATTCTTATTATGGGGCTTACGATTGCTTGGTGCTCTGGCTTGGTCATCTTCTTTCTACTTCAGATGAGGCATATGGCCAGCGGCGCGGTTTACAATATTACAACATGGGAGCCGCTCTTTCGAAACCAAACCCTCATCTCGTCTGGCCAAATCTTTGAGCTTGGGTTCTTCACTCCGAATGGGTCAGAAAATCAGTATGTCGGCATATGGTACAAGAACTTCACGCGTTCTAAGATCTTGTGGGTGGCCAATAGGGAACGGCCGCTTGTGTCCACGGATCAGTCTGCAAAATTAACAATAGGCAGTGATGGGAATTTGAAGCTCATGGATGGACAACAGAATATAATTTGGTCTACAAATGTCTCTAGTCGGTCCAATTATACGTCAGCAGTGCTATTAGATAGTGGGAATTTTGTTCTGCAAGATGGAAATTTCAGTGAAATATGGGGAAGCTTTGAGGATCCGGCAGACACTCTTCTTCTGAACATGAAGATGGGAGTAAATGTCAGGACTGGAGCAAAACAGATTTTGAATTCCTGGAGAAGCAACAGTGATCCTTCCGCTGGAAGTTTCTTGGCTGGAATTACATCAGAGACGCCACCTCAAATTTTCATTTGGAATGGTTCGACCCCTTACTGGAGAGGCGGGCAATGGGACAAATCGAAATTTATTGGCATACCGCACATGGACCAATCGTACTCGAGCGGATTTGATGTCCAGCAGGATATTCAGCAGGGAACCGCTTACTTTTCGATCAATAGAGACGATTTCTTTGGATACATGTTCGTTTCCCCTGGAGGATCTCTTAAAATAATGTATTGGGGCGATGAAGCTGAGACATGGTTGACGGATTGGGTGGCACCTAACAATACTTGCGAGATTTATGGAACTTGTGGTCTTTTTGGAGTTTGCAACTCATTGAATTCGCCTATTTGCAGATGCATAGATGGGTTTGTGCCAAAGTCAAATGAAGAATGGAACAGTGGAAACTGGGCTAGAGGATGTGTAAGAGAGACAGAATTGAATTGCCAGACAAACACAAGCACATCAGCTTCAACAAACATAAAGAAAGATGCGTTTTGGCAAATGAGCCGGATGAAACTACCCGACTCTGGGGACTATTTATCAGATATTGGTGATCAAGAAGGATGTGAAAACTGGTGCCTGAGCAATTGTTCTTGCTTGGCTTATTCTTATGTCAGCACCATCGGGTGTATGCTTTGGAGTAAAGACCTCATTGATCTTCAGGAATTTTCCACAGCTGGGGAAGATCTATTTATTCGAGTTGCATATGTAAGAGCAGGTTAGAAATTGTTTCATTGAGATGAGTTTGAGTCAACACCAGTCATCCATTACATAATTCTCTTTCCCATTTCAGGAGGATCACGACACAAGGCAGTTATTATCAGTCTGACCATTATCGCTGGGATCATGTTCTTTGCAGTATTAGTTTTTGGTCTTTGCAAATGGAGAGCTAAGAAAAGAGGTACTAGTGAAGTGCCAAATCAGTGTTTTCAGAGGATTGTGAATGCTATGACGAAAAGAAAGCTAATTCTTCACCAATGATAAATGCAGGAAACTTGAACAAAATTCCAAGGCTCCTTGACTTGGTCGATACGCCCGAAAAATCAGCTGAACTGATAAAAGGAAATGCGTGGAAAGAGAAGTTGAAGCAAGATGATTTGCCGGAATTGACCCTTTATAGTTTTGATAGCATACTACTTGCTACAAACAAGTTCAGCACGACAAGTAAACTCGGGCAAGGAGGTTTTGGCTCTGTTTATAAGGTAAAACCATTCTGCAGGACATTTTTAATGAAAGTTTTCAAGTTCTTAAACTTTGGTAAATTGTCAAACAGGGGAAGCTGAATGATGGGAAAGAGGTAGCTGTGAAAAGACTTTCCAGTACCTCGGCCCAAGGTGTTGAGGAATTCAAGAATGAGATCATCCTTATATCAAAACTCCAACATCGAAATCTTGTTAAACTCATGGGTTACTGCATTGAAGCAGAAGAAAAGATTTTGGTATATGAGTACTTGTCGAACAAGAGCTTGGACACCTTTCTTTTTGGTTGGTTTTTATCTCTGAATAACTATTTTTCCATAATGTATTTCTCGCCATAGCACTAAAACTTGAAAACAGTAATTGTTTGTCTTGTTTGTTAGATTCAACAAAGAAGGCAGAACTCGATTGGGGCAAACGATTTCAAATTATTCAGGGGATTGCAAGGGGGCTTCTCTACCTCCATCGTGATTCTTGCCTTAGGGTCATACATCGAGACTTAAAAGTAAGCAATATTCTCTTGGATGAAAAGATGAACCCGAAAATTTCAGATTTTGGGCTGGCACGAATGTTCGAGGGAACTCAAGTTTTGGTCAACACTCACAAAATTGTTGGAACGCTGTAAGCTCTCTAGGCTGATTTGACACAAATTGTTTGGTGTGTTCCGACGAACCTCTCTTATGCATGTTCTATCCCCTTTGTCTATCACTACAATAAAAAGTACATGATGTGTTTAACTTAACTGTAGTGGCTATATGTCTCCTGAGTACGCCATGGGCGGGATATTTTCTGAGAGGTCGGATGTCTATAGCTTTGGAGTGTTGCTACTGGAGATCGTCAGTGGCAAGAAGAACACAGCCCTGTATGACCAGGGACAATATCTGAATCTCCTTTCCCACGTAAGTCCCAATTCCAACCTTAAGCAATATTGCAAGTACCCTGCAATATTATGACGGGGTTTTCTCTTATAGGCATGGCAATTATGGTCTGATGGCAAAGCATTGGACCTAATGGATGAAGCAATTGCTGTTAACTCTCCATTGGAGGTAACAAGATGCATTCATGTTGGGCTTCTCTGTGTTCAGGACCATGCCACAGACAGACCAAACATGTCGAATACGGTTCTGATGTTAAGTGGTGAATCAGATCTTCCTCAGCCGAGACAGCCTATATTTACTTTCCAAGCCGAAATACCAAGGCATTCTATTCCACCACAGCAAGAAAGTGTCTGGTCTGTTAATACTGTCACTAATACAATAGTGGAAGGAAGATGACACCTATCTCTCTTCATTTTTATATTCCTTTCTTGGCAGATGATTTTGTATTTTCTTAATAAGTTTTTTAAGTATATAACTTTTCATTCATTTCAAGGATGGCTTTAGTCCGTTCTGAACAAAGGGTTGAATGAACTGCTCCAATTTTACATGGATTTTAGTCTGCAAAATAGGGGCTTGGACTTTGTACTTTTTTGACAGAACATAATCAAGGCAGGAATTGCTTCTGATTTATGGTAGCCAGAACTGTTGGTGTCATTATGGAGAACTTCCAAGTAATCACCGTCGACCTCATCACCAGTTGCATTATGAAGAATTAGTTTTCTGGTTTTTTGGATGAAAGAAATCATTACCAAAGATAGACTAAAGTTCCCACATAAGAAGCATGAGCATTGGCATGGCAAAAAGTGTCTCCAGATTCAGTATGAATCATAGATATAAATTAACTTATCCAGATTTGGTACGAAGTCACCTATGCCTGTGGCAATTAGAATGCTGCCTTGCAGCCATAAAATAATTTATATTTATCCAAGAAGAGGAAAGAAAACAGAAAGTGCCAAGAAGCTTGAATGACTGAACAAATTCTTTTTGGATAAGCTTTGCATGGAAAATGGAAGGCCAATGTTGGCTAGTGATCGATATCAGAGCCATACGATCCTTAAACTGAAGTGCTCAAGAGTTGCCCTTTTTCTTGGAACCCGTATCATGTCTAGCATTTTCTGTACGATTCATAAGTTTTATTCCCCCTGACGGGGGGCTTGATGACCACCAATTGGAAGATTGCACGGAAACAATTAGTTATCTTTTGAGTGATGAAAGACTAAGCAACTTCTGGGAGGTTACATGTGACTTACTAACCTTTCGAAAGACTTTTAGCCATTTCATATTCTAAGCTTGGCATAGGTTGGAAAATAATTATAAAGTTGGCAGGATTGAAGGGTTTTTAACAAAGCATTATCAGCTCTAGGCCTTGGAGCCATTTCATAATCAACAGTTGACTTTGACTGCCAGGTGTTGTTTGACCGAACTCGATAAATTTTATGGGGAAGACCAGAGCCGTAACCTGCTCTTTAACTAATAAATACTGATGAATGCAGAATCCTACGACAAACACCGTTTCTGGGCAGCCGGATCTTATAAAACTTTTCTGCTCGAAGAATTTCATCGAAGAGGTTACTACTCTCTACGGGGCTTCATATTGTGTTCTTTCCTTGACAGTCATACATAGAGATTCCAAGGTGCACGACGTCAATACCAAAATTAAGTCATACATGTTGAACCGGCCAGGATGATTATGTTATAAGCAACATATGCAATGTGGCATGGCAATATCAGCTCCATGTAGCTCATAACCATATACTTTCTGAGGATTTTAGAGATGACTTGCGCAGATATCGGAGGCGACTTCTTCGCGACACTCTGTAGTGCGACATTGGAATTTTTCCGACTGATGTTATGGTCTAATATGCAATATTAATGCCCAGCTTCCGACTGGAGTAGTGCTCTAATATTCTTGAAGACTCCCTCAATCCAGAACGAAGCTCTCAAATGGAATAGCTGAGTTGAGCTTTACGATGTTGTAAATCACGTTCTATTAAGTGCTCACAGAGTAATTGACACACTATAAAAGCTTTTTGGCTTTCAGTTTAAGCCGTGGATTCTGTAAGGGAATTTCCAAGTAGATCGGGTATAATTGATGTTTTTCTTATAACCTTGTGTTCCATCCTACGATCGTCTTTTAAGGTCAATTGCATGTTTGGTAAGATGGAATGAAGAGTAGATGAATCTGAAATAAAAAAACAAAAAAAATTGGTTTAATGCGGTCTTGTCCGGTTCAAGACCAACCCTATTCGGCTCAGTCTTTGGGTTTATATATATATAAAAGAAAGAAAAAAAAAAGAAGGGCTTGCAAAGACAATGACTCCGCTCAAAATAGAAAAAAAATGTTATAGATTTTTTATTTGCTAAAAGCTAAAAAGCACATTGGAGAATGGGTTCCTCGTTTTACCTAGGAATGATTCTAGGCAAGTTAGAGGATGCATTAGTTCAGGTTCCTGTTTCAGGTTTTTTAGGAACCGGTTCCCCAATTCCTTTATAGGTTCCAATTTTGGAATTGAACCATCCAGATGATGCTCAACTCCATGTTTATGAATTTTCATACAAAGCTTAGCTGAGACACAGAAACAATTCGAGGAGAAAATGTCAAAATTGGGCCAAAAAGAAAACTAAATTTGAGTCCAATTCTGCAAACCCCATTTTAAGCCCACGAAGGTACATCTCAGCTCTCTTTTCTCAGCCCATTTCCCATATTGCTGCAGAGAGCGTTAGAAGCTTCTCGTTGAACAAAGTCCTAATTCCTAAGTACTTACTGATGAACGAAAATTGTATTAAGATCCAAATCCTCATTGACATACAAGTAAAACTAGGAGTCGCAATTATCCAATTAGTCTCAAACCTATTGAAGAAATCCACTTTACTTCTAAACTTTGTAATTGCCGATTTAGTCCTAAACCTTTTCCTATTTTGCCAATTCAGTCATAAACTTTTTTTTTGTGCCAAATAAGTCATAAACCTTTTGCAACTTTACCGGTTAAGTCCTTCCGGCGAATTTTGACCGGAAAATACCTACGTGGCGCGCCGGAACTCGCCGGCGACGACGTGGCGGCCACGTGGCGATGACCAGACTCGAATTTTTTTTTCTTTTCTTTTCCTTGTGTTTCTTTGAGAAACACACTTGGCCGGCGAGCTCCGGCGGCCGGCGGAGCTCGCCGGCCACTCCCAAGGGCGGCCTGGCCCTCGCCGGCCTCGGGCGAGGGCGGGGGAGGCCCTCGCCGGCCACCGGCGAGGGCCGGTTTCGGCGGGGCAAGGGCGAGCTCGCCCCTGCGTTTCATTTGCAGGGGTGAGAGCTCGCCCCTGCGTTTCGTTTGCAGGGGCGAGAGCTCGCCCCTGCTTGCAGATCTGCAAGCAACGCGTGGGCGAGCTGCTCGCCCCTGCTTGCAGATGCAGATCTGCAAAAATGCAGATCTACAAAGCAACGCAGGGGCGAGCTCGAGCTCGCCCCTGCCCCGCCCTTGCCCGCGGCCAGCGAGGGCCGGGCCGCCCTTAGGAGTGGCCGGCGAGCTCCGCCGGCCGCCAGAGCTCACCGGCAAAGTGTGTTTCTCAAAGAAACACAAGGAAAAAAAAAGAAAAAAAAATTCGAGTCCGGTCATCGCCACGGCGTCGCCGGCGAGCTCCGGCGCGCCACGTCGTCGCCACGTAGGTATTTTCCGGCCAAAGTCCACTGGAAGGACTCAACCGGCAAAGTTTTAAAAGGTTTAGGACTTATTTGGCATAAAAAAAAGGTTTAGGACTGAAATGGCAAAGTAGCAAAAGGTTTAGGATTTATTTGGCAATTGTCCCGAAGGAATAAAATGCATCCAAATCGGTCTTCTGTGTGTCCAAGACCATGCTGCGGATAGACCAAATATGTTGACAGTAGTTCTAATGCTAACCGGTGAATCAAAGCTTCCACAACCAAAGGTTATTTTCCAAAATTCATTTGCTCATGAAACTCCTTCGCCCCACCAAAGTAGTTGGTCCGAAAACATCATCACTAATTCTGCACTTCAAGGAAGATAGGCGCACTATGAAGTATTGATTGGCACTCTTCTTTGAGGGAAATATAGGGTTTAAGGATAATTTTGCACTAGCAACACATGCGGATGAACTCCGATAGTTGAATACCTTAATTTTGTATAGTTAGAAAAAGCACACTACTTCCACTAACACTTATTATGTCACACCTCACTCCCCGAACACGCGGCAGAACCCGATTCTTTTTCTCCTTCTTTGGCCATGAAATAATAACGTCTCAGATAAGTCGCTGGCCTTCTTGAATGATCAGAGTTGAACGCAAACGAAAGCAAGGTAGATAAATTAAATCATAACCCTCCCGTACCACAATATACCCATTTGCGCTTCTTCTTATTATATCACAATATCATACTAGAACTTCATTTACAAGCCAACTGAGGCATCCAATAATTCACAAATATACATAGCCAACGAGAATGCACCCTAAGGATTCACTATGCTACCATCAAGGGGATCGTCTCTCCACGGGTCTAAATACCAATTTCTGTATCCACCCCATGGTTGCTCATGGTGTTATTGATAAACCTTTAATGATCCACCTATCACTCTCACGTACTTCACCCAATATTGGTGGGGGCATACAACACCACATATGGTAGTTGAACTCCCATAGGGTATTCTTGTGCTTCTCAAAAATATGCCTACATCTGGTCTCGATTCTATTGATTACCTATCTGCTCTCGGCAAGTTTCTCCAGTATGGGCGAGTCATGTCCACGATCTCCATGCTCGTCACCTGAAAAAAGGGGGTTAATACAACAGGTTGAGATATAAGTATCTTAGTAAGCCTACGCCCTAATCTCAGATTATGAATGCAACAGCTCTATGGTCCCTAATTTCTCGTCCACAGTCTCGTTTGACACTAATGGCCAACTCTCTTCCCTCCTTGAATAATTACATGCTTGACCTCGAGTTCTGGCCCACATTCTTAGCTCAAGTAAACTCATGAGCTAAACCTATCAGTCAATCGGTCTGCAATCGGGACTTGGCCCAAAGCCGTTCAACTTGTCACATCGTGACCACAATCATCAAATATCACCAAATCAGCAATCAAATAAGACAGTCAACAATCAATCTGATCCCTTAGATCTGAACCACCAACACGCCACAATTCTTTTCGAGCGGGTTGGTGTCTATTAGCTCCTTGGGCTAACCCGTCAACATGATTATCTGTGCCAAAAGTCACCAGTCAATGCCATAATAGGCCCAATCGGCTAACTTGACTAATAGCAGCCAATTGGCCGCCAAATTGGTCCATGCCTAGCACAACGTGTAAAATATAATGCACTCGGTCCTACTTAGCCCTAATTACCATTTCTCTACCTAACCACCCAACCAACTCAAATAATCTAATAAAGTATTAAACAGCCCTAATTTAATATTAGGATGCCCACTCACCTTAATTCCTCATGCTTTAGGCAGTTGGCGGCAACACGTTGTGGCGGTTCGCGCCGACGCAACACTCACGCATGAGGGCTCAAATGGGCTAGAAGCGGCTCGGTGAACCCTAGCCCGGCACCACAGGACGGTGGCCTAGCTCTGAGATAGCTCTGACGACGGTCTGGCGAGATTTCGACGAGCTCCGGCGGTGGCCCTTGACCGTAAGAGGCTGGCCAATCCAATAGGTGAAGTGGAAGGGGCTAACGGCGATCGGTTGGGCTCTAACAAGGGTCCACAGACTCGGTTCAAGCCCAATGGTGGCTGGAAATCATCGAGGGAGGTCTTAGGAGGTTCGAGGAGCCGTGGGTGGCCGTCATGGGCGGTGAAAATGGCTCCAATCGGAGCTGGAATCACACAAACAGAAGACCTAGAAATCGGGTTTGAATCGGGTCGGTCAAATGGCAGTCAAGTCACGGCTCGGTTCGTGCCCCCTAGGCCAAATCATAGATAGCAACTGGCTAGGCTTTGAAGAAGAGTCTCCCACAAAGCTTTTCCAATCGGTGGCAGCGATTGAGGTGGCCAGAGTGGCGAGCATTTGCTTGGAGAAGTTGCTGGTCGCAAATTAGGGTTCCAAAGGAAGTAACCACGCTTCAGGGGCAAATTCTGGCAAATGGTGTAACGTCGACAGCAATGGCTAGTGGCTCTATGCTTAGAGGACTCTTAGAGGTCGATTGGTGGTGGTGGCGGTGGCTGGGTGTCACCAAAGGAGGCATGACGGCCAAGCATGACGAGCGTTTAGGGCAATTAAGGGCTTCGATGGCGATTTGACGATTTTGGACCAAATCAATCGCAACCAAGGCCACCACAGAGCTAAGGGAACATCTAGAAACATGTTGGAAGCAACGGCATGGCTCATAGATTGAAAGGTTGGCCAACTCCGACGAGGGTCTTTTAGAAAAACAAGGATGTGACTGAGCCACGAAGGCTCCTTCGAGCAGCTCCCGGCGGCAGCGAAGGCGACAACGGAGGTGGCAGTTGGTTAGAATGGAAAGAGTGAGTTGCAAGGAAGACAAATGGGACTGATGCCACGTCAAATGGAGGTTGGAGCTGGAAATTATTATCATCGAAAGAGGATGGGTTGCTCAATTCGAAAAACAGGGGGTGCTCGATGGCGAGAAAGAAAAATTGGCTCACCGGCAGCAGGTGGCGGCCAGCCAGTGGCTGAGGCACACGCCGATGGGATGCCTTAGGTGGCTGGCAAGCTTGGCCAATAGCTGGCCACGATGGCGCCCCCGTTCGTGCGCATGTCAATCGTTCGACAAAATGCCCAAACAAAGAACAGAAGCATGGGGAGGGGGTTCGGTTCGTGTGGGTTGGGCCAATCTGTTCATGGTCGAACCGGTTTGACTTGCGGTTGGACCGGCTCAAGCCTTGACTCGGCGGTCAAAGCCGCAAAATACTGAAATAATAAATAAAATAAAAATTGACAAAAATCCCATAAATTCAGAAAACCTTCCGAAAACAAAACTCAATGTTCTTGGGGTCAAAACACAAATTACTAATTTTTGGGGACCAAAGCACGAATTCTAAAAGTTGGAAATCGCCCGAAACGAAAAATTTGCGGTTTAGTCTGGGGATCTCCCGAGGCCGACGGACCACTTACTACACCCTAAAATTCGCACAAATAAACCTAAAAAAAGGGGCTGGAAGCGGGTCGTTACATATTACATGATCATTTTCCTTTTTTTTTCTCCAGCTTAATAAGATTGAACGCTTCTCTAAATTCAACTTAACACTACAGTTATGCGTCTGGTCTCCATTCATGCGTGCCCCACGTATTGTTCCCATTTGATTGGACTGTGAACATGTCCTTGATGTATCCCATCGCGTCTCTATGGGCTGCAAAAAGATTATTATTTTTTAATCATTGGCTGCAGAAAGATTGAATGTCTCATAAACTCAATGCTAAAAAAGAAACGGAAGGTTTGTATATGCAGCCCGTCGTAAATTTAGCACCGAAAGTAATTCACAGAAGGTAAACTTGTTCTGCAGTTGAAATAATGAACACAATTAACTGTGGCCAAGAAAATATGTTAGACGATGTGTGTATTTGTATGGCAGATCTGACTATTGCTAGTTCCCACATATGGGAGTTTCGCTCCTACATTGACGGTAATTTCTGTAAATGCTGGTTTTTTCTTTCTTCCTGCATACGCAAGTTGACTTGTCCAATTTGTAGTCACAGGTCGTTGGACAAATTACCAGTCCTTGCTTCCATGAGAAGGGTCAAATTGAGCTCGCGTTTTGTCCATAGATACAAATAAGCAGAAGTCGTTATTCTATTCGCGGTTTTTCCTGTCTACACAGGTTGACTCATCTATTGGATTTCACAACCAGACTAACTTTTGCGTGTGAGACCAGGGAACATATTCCCACTGATCACTGATACTTTGTACTTGCTGATATTGATGCTACAATCTGTACAAGAGGATGGCTTTTAATTCATGTCCTCAGCCTCCATACTTGACCATTTGATGACATGAACCTTACTTACATTTTTGTCATATTGGAATGGACACTAGGAGTTCAGTGTCAAATAAGTCATGCAAATCAGGTTCAAATTTGTAGCGGAGCGTTTGACTCCTGCTGGAGTTTCTTGAAAAATCAGAGCAATAGACATTTTAAGCACGTAAGAGTAATGACCAGGAACTATCAGAGAAAAAAATTGACTCGTCAGAAAGATACTTCTTAAAAGGCATTACAGAATCTTCAATTTCGTTCAGGCGAACGGAAGGCAAAACTCCTAGGGATACTCGTAAGCTCATCTTTCCCTCATGAGGGTTTCGCTTTATTCCTCCGTTTTCTTACTTTTGTTTAGTGTACTGCATTGTCATGCAGTTACCCAGATTACTCGATCACAACCACTCTTTCAAAACCAGACTCTTGTCTCCTCCACTCAAGTCTTTGAGCTCGGTTTTTTCACTCCAGATGGTTCAGAAAACCAATATATTGGAATACGGTACAAGAACAAGACTCCTTCCAAAATTATTTGGGTGGCCAACAGGGAGAAGCCTATTGCATACAACGACCAGCTCGCTACTCTAAGAATAGGTGGAAATGGAAATCTGAAGCTTCTTGATGGTCAAGACAACTTAGTTTGGTCAGCTAATGCTTCCAGTCAGACTAATGATTCTTTCGCAGTTCTGTCAAACCTGGGAAATTTCATCTTGCAGGATGCAAATTCGGGGAATATTTTCTGGGAAAGCTTTGATAATCCTACTGATACTCTTTTGCCAGGAGTGAAGATGGGAACAAATTCCAGGACTGGCGTCAAAAATTGTATAACCGCATGGAAAAGCCATAATGATCCAATGCCTGGAAATTTCAGTTACGGTATCTCACCAGAGGTGCCGCCTCAGTGTTTCATTTGGAAAGGATCAATCCCTCATTGGAGAACCGGACAGTGGGACAGATCGATGTTTATCGGAATGCCATACATGGATCAGAGATACGTGACTGATTTTAGTCTTCAGCAAGACCCAGAACAAGGAACGACTTTTCTCTATATACAAAGCTCCCCAAATTATCCATTCTCTTATACATCCATTTCGTCGGAAGGACATCTAGAGCACACATTTTGGGATGAAAAGGCAATGAAGTGGGTAACAGACTGGGAGGCGCCCACAAATTCTTGTGACACTTATGGGATTTGCGGCCCTTACGGAATTTGCAACGCGCTCAATATGCCTATATGCAGTTGTTTAAAAGGTTTCAAACCGAAATCAAGTGAAGAGTGGACCAAAGGAAACTGGACCTCAGGGTGCATCCAAGAAAGTGAGCTGAATTGTCAGAAAAACATGAGCAAAACAGGGAAAGAAGATGGTTTTCTGAAAATCGGTCACGTGAAACTGCCTGATCACTCTGACTATTTAACCGACATACGGGATACAGAAGATTGTCAGATGTGGTGCCTGAATAACTGTTCCTGCATGGCTTATTCTTATGTTGGTACAATAGGGTGTATGGTTTGGAGTGGAGATCTGATAGATATTCAAGAGTTCTCTATGTCCGGTGAAGATCTATTTCTTCGCCTACCGTATGCCCAAGCAGGTGATTCGTCACAGAAATATTGTTATTAGATATTTGAGTTTGCATGTCTAGCATTTTCTTCTTATTCTCCTTCTATTTTAGTTTCAGGGAGACCGGAGACTACAAGACAACTCGTGCTGTATATCAGTGTTTTGTTTGGAATCATATCAATAGTAGCAGCAGCTATTTGTCTTGGCAAGTGGAGATACAACCAAAATGGTAAGAATGCTCCAAATGATGCATTTATGAACTTCCTAATGCTTCGAACTGTTTGGCAGATGCAATGTTGACTTAATCATGACTTATCCACTTTTTTCTTTTTTATATATATGTTGGATCATGTCGATCATTTCTCATAATTTCAACAGAAACTTGTCTAACTATTTATAATTTCCGTAGTACAGTATTTGCAATGCCCTGTCTTCTACATTGATAACAATCACATTATGATAAAGAGTTCACAGAAGAATTTGGAGAAGCGTGTAAAACTAATTACTCTACAATGATATATGACCAAAGGAACTTATTTTGGATTCCTCTCAACACTCAGGAAATTTTAACCAATCACCGGGTTTACTTATTCAGATACAGATCAGGAATCTGGCAACCAGTTCCAAGTAAATGCATGGAAAGAGCAACTGAAGCAAGACGGCGCCTCCAAAATGCAGATATTTTGTTTTGATGGCATTGTAGCTGCTACAAACAACTTCAGTGTCACAAACAAACTGGGACAAGGGGCCTTTGGACCTGTCTATAAGGTTAGTTTACTCCAAAATATCCATTACGTGCTAATCTGCCTATGTAATGAAAGGAGTACACCTATTTAGACGTTGGAAAATGCAGGGAAAGCTGACAGATGGGAAAGAGGTGGCTGTGAAAAGACTTTCTAGCAGTTCGAGCCAAGGAATGGAGGAATTCAAGACTGAGATTAGTTTAATATCGAAGCTTCAACACCGAAATCTCGTACAACTCATTGGATGCTGCATTGAACAAGAAGAGAAAATATTAGTTTACGAATACTTGCCAAACAAAAGCTTGGACAGCTTTCTCTTCGGTTTGTTTCCACATTCTGAAACGAACCTCTTATATACTTTTTTTTTCCACCTTCTTTTCCTTCGCATAAAGAAGTGAAGGGCATGATGAGACTTGGACCAAGTCTCAAAAAACAGATGTTATGTTTCAATAACACATTTTACCATTATCATGATATATTCTAAAAGATATCTTCTGTGGTGTCTTTGGTTAGATTGGAAAAGGAAGGCTGAACTTACCTGGGACAAACGCTTCCGCATCATCCAGGAGATTGCTGGAGGACTTCTCTATCTCCACAGGGATTCATGCCTACGGGTTATCCACCGAGACTTGAAAGTCAGTAACATCCTCCTCGATGAGAAATTGAATCCAAAGATTTCTGATTTTGGCCTTGCACGGATGTTTCAAGGCACCCAAGATTTGGCTAACACTGGCAGGGTTGTGGGAACACTGTAAGCACTTGAATCACAAGATTTATTGATCCGCCCATAAAATGGTTATGGTTATAACAAGAACAAGAGAAAAATTTCTCAACTGTCATCAGTTGCGTATATCTACTTATCTCGTTTCATTAGAGTTATAATACGCCTTTTTGGGTAAAACTCATTAATTCATTTCATCATGCTTGTGGAAGTGGCTATATATCTCCAGAGTATGCAATGGGCGGGATATTCTCAGAGAAATCTGATGTCTACAGCTTTGGAGTACTTGTACTAGAAATTGTCAGCGGCAAGAAGAATACAAGTTTGTCTTCCAATGGGGAAGATCCCCATCTTCTATCATATGTAAGTGACAATTTAAAGTGAATTTAATTGTCATTTTTGGTCGGACGAAGGCCACCTTTGCATTTAAAATCTGTATTACAGTCTTTCTTATACGTCGCTATTTTATCTATTTAAATGTTGACCAGTTAAGGACAACACCTTTATAAGTCTCAATCTTGTCTCTTGAAGGCCCATTAGTATATTTCCTGAAATTTCGTCTGTGCAATATAATCATGATCTACGGGATGCATGTGTTATAAGAAGTTCCCCACACTTTCTAGTTCACATTGAAAAATCACGACTATTGCAGGCGTGGCAGCTCTGGCGTGAGGGAAGGGAATTTGACTTGTTGGATGAAACAATCGCGGGCTCTTCTTCTCCATCAGAAGCAATGAAGTGCATCCAGATTGGGCTTCTGTGTGTCCAGGATCATGCAGCGGACAGACCAAACATGTCAACTATAGTTCTTATGCTGAGCGGTGAAATGAAGCTTCCGCAACCCAAAGAGCCAACATTTACCTTCGAAAAGTTATTTGATCATAAGGTTCAGTCGAGCCACAAAAGTAGTTGGTCCAAAAACATTATCACTGACTCTTTTGTTGAAGGAAGGTGATCAACTTTGCAGATTCATCACTTTGTTGAATTTTTTGTTTTAACTCAAAGACAATCTCAGGTTGTAGGATGTGCACGGATAGATAATCATGTGCTTTCATTTTATTTTTTTGTCAAATGTACAGTGTCCCATTTCTCTTTTTGGAATATCATTGTTGAAATGAAGTCAGTATTCGACTTTACGGTGTTCAGTGTCTTTGTAGGAATATCAGAAGTTCTGAACTCTACCACAAGAATAAATCATCTTCAAAAGCCAAACTACCATATATGCATATACTTTAGGTGCCCTCAATTGCAGTTTAAATCCCAAGCAGATGTGATAGAAAAAACAGCTAATCTTGAAGCATTACATTCCAGCGCGTCATCTGGACATCATGCATTGTTTACAGTAAAACCAAAAAAATTCTAGAATGATCACCACAACATCAGAGCAAGCGGGTATGGAGCCCAGTCTTTACATGGCCAGTTTTCAGGGGCCACCACTTTAAGGAGTAAATGTACATCTTCTACTAGTCCTAATATATGCAATGCCTGATGACAGACGGGACGAACTCAATGATCTACTGATGTTTAAGTGAAAAGGGTTCATGTCTATCTGATACAACACAGAGCCACCATCAGAATTACTAAACTTCCTTAGAATAGTCATTTTCAACTTAAGAGCATTTAAGACAAAATGATTGGAGGAGGAATAAACCAGCTTAGAGAATTTAACAGGAGAAGGAACGATAGGGAAAATTATATTTGTTGTTGATGATTGACGTGATAAGCTTCTTTTTCATGATTGATGTGAAAAAGATTGGGGCTTTCACAGTTTGTTATATCTAATAATTTAACCTAAAGAAGTTGGCTTTCAGAGGTCACTTATGACAACGCCATTCTTGTTTCATGCAAGTTCACATGAGTTGAAAAGTTCGACCACACAAAATTTCTTGGGCCATTTTTGCCCCTTCCCCATCGACTCTAGCAATTCCTGTTTGGCTGCTATAAGTCCAAATGATGAGTCCAGCACTTGTGAAAAGTGACGTAGAGACAGATTCAAAGTCTGGGAAACTCTGAAATGTATGTGGAAGGCCACAACTTGCATATACTCATCAAGTATTGGATCATGGAATCAACAAATCAAGAGGAACTTTTCCACCTCTCTATCATTTGTCCGGATTTTCAGGGAAATCAATTTTTTTTATCCTCCTCCTGATTCTATATGCAACCATGAAAGACCACTATGGACAGTCCCATACAAGAATTCTAGAGTAGATGGATAATATGTTTTTCTGTACTCTATTGCATTTTAATTTTGCTTTCGCCAGCAGAAGTATGCAAATCATTTGATGTGTTGAGCTCATGTAATCCATTCGTGATGACGACACTCTAATGTCAGCAGGAGAAAAGTTCCAGCTAGGATTCTTCAGTCCTGGAAACTCTAGCAATAGATACCTCGCAATATTGTACCTCAAGATCCCAGACAAGACCATTGTTTAGATGGCAAATGGGGATAATCCTTTGAATGATTCGTCAGGGGTTTTGAGTTCAGGAAACTAAGGGAAACTAGTCCTTGTCGACCGAGCAGAACGAGTCTTGTGGTTGTTAAACCACATGAATACTTCTTCGCAGAGGATAGTTGCTTAGCTCCGGAATGTTGAATTCCCCGTTTTGAAAGATAACAGTGAAAATGACTCCGGAAACCATCTTTACCAGAGTTTTGACCATCCCTCTGACCCATTATTGGCAGGCATGAAACTCGGGTTTGACCTAAGAAATGGTTTGGACTGGCACATGGCATCCTGAAAAAGCACAGAGGATCCCTCAACCGGAGACTTCACCTATGGTACCGATCTTGGAGGAATAATGCCCCAATTCTTTGTTCTTAAGGTACAGGCCAAGTACTACCGGAGTGGGCCTTGGAATAGAATTCAGTTTAGCGGAATTCGGATTACTCCTAATTTGATATTCATCCAAAAGTTTGTCAACCATTATCAGGAGGTCTACTACACGTTCAATGCTTTCGATGAATCCACCATCATGAGATTGTTTTTAACAGTTATGGGGACCTCCAGCGGTACCTGTGGAACGATAAAACTCATGAGTGGACCCTTATCTATACATCGCTGCATGACACCTGTGATGTCTACACGAATCGTGGACCCAATAGCATGTGCACCATCCGTAATCCTCAAATATGTAGCTGCATGACAGGGTATAAACCGAAGTCACAGGCAGAGTGGAATACGTTTGTGTGGATTAGCGGGTGTGTCAGTGAGAACCTCTTCAATTGTTCTAAAGGAGAAGGGTATAAGAGGCTCAAAGGTGCGAAATTCCTGATTTTTTCCAGTTAACAATGAACACTAGCATGAGCCTGAAGGAATGTGAATCAGAGTGCTTCAAGAACTGCTCTTGCAGGGCCTACGCGAACATAAACGCCACAGGAGGTGGAAAAGGCTGTCTCCTATAGTTCGGAGATCTTGTTGATATCAGAAAACTCATTGAATACGCAAATCAAGATCTTTTTATTCATGTTTCAGCCTCAGACCGGGCATTAAGTACAACTATGTTCTGTATTTCATCCTGGACACACAATAATCCTAATCATCATTCATCTTGATGACCATTAGCCTCTCTCAGTGCTGTCAGATTCAGCGAATTCCAAGTGGAAAGAATGGGTGGGAGTGGCAACCTCTGCATTTGCCGTACATTTGGCGGTGCTTTCCTTCTGCATGTTTTGGAAGAGGAAAATAAATGCTCAAGGTACTCCATTTTCATCAATTAGAGTTAAGCTTTTGCTCTATACGAATTATAGCTCTGATTAGCACTCGCTTTCAGAACACCATTTACAATTCGTAGGTCTCTTTTTTTGTATTTTAGCGTCAAGGAACGGCATCGCTCCATTTATTACTATCAGTTTTCTTCACATGAGGGTAGACAATCAATAATGAAAGGCGAGAACTTACAGTAAAGAATCTCGTATGTTCTTTCATGTCAAATGAATTTTGGATCTATTGATACATGGAAAGTCATTGACTTAGGCCTCATTACTAACACCTATGTCTCAGTCGATACACGCAACAATTGTTCATTGCTTGCATATAACATGGTCAGAAATATGTTCAGATGAAAGTTGTCAACAGGTACAAGATTCGACGTTCAAGCTGAAGATGACAATAGCTTACAGCTTCCAATATTTGATATGGTCACCATCTTACGAGCAACTAACAACTTTCGTGATGCAAATAGGTTAGGTGAAGGAGGTTTTGGTACGTATACAAGGGTAGAGTTTAGTCTACAATTTCAAATGTTGTACGAAAGAACAGTGCCGTGCACTCATGCAATTTCATTTTTCTTGTCCTGTATCACTCGGAAAAATCCATGCAATTTGCTTGTAGGGGTCAGCTGTCAAATGGACTAGAAATAGAAGCCAAGAGGACTCTCCACAAGGTCTTAATGAACTCAAGAATGAGGTCGTGTTGATCGCAAAGCTTCAGCACCGAAATCTCGTCAAGTTTCTTGGGTGTTGCATCGAAGAAGAGAGAATGATAATCTATGAATACATGCCTAATGGAAGCCTAGACTCGTCCATATTTGGTTTGTTTCATTGATTCCTTCTCCAATTTGATGCTGATTAAATCTGCAATTCCATCCAAATTACTGATAAGAAAAAGAAAATTTGACTCAAGTAAAACAAGGGCAAATTCTGTTGGAGTTGTCTTAGTGCTACTGGGATGTTCTGTGTTGTTTATGTTAAGTTGTCCTTGTGTTTGTGTTAAGTCACGTAGGTTGTATTAGGCAGTTATTGTCTTAGCTATTTTTCAGCAAGTGGAGATGGTCAGTTTCTTAGTTGCTATTTTCTAGGGAAGTGGAACTAGGCAGTTAGCACATGTTGTAAGCAGTTCAACAATGTTATTTAATCTCTTGTACTTGACAGTTTTTTTTTTTTTAAGTTGAATGAAGTTGATATTTCTTCATTCGCTCTCTACAGCTTCTCTATCTCAGAATGTTCTGACTCTCAGAATGTACTACCTCAAAATGTTTTTATTCTCAAAATGTACACAATCAGAATGTTCTGCCTCAGAACGTATATGTCATATATTGTTTGATTTGCTTTAACAATTGGTATCAGAGCTGTTAAAGGATCTTGAGGGACTGTGAAGTGAAGATAAGTGAAGTTTGTGAAGGATGGAAACATGTTCGAGTTTCTCTTCTATGGCTACTCCAGTTTTTACTGATGAAAATTATCAGGCATGGGCTATTAAGATGATGACATATTTAGAGGGTCATGATCTGTGGGCGGCTGTGGAGGATGATTATGAAGTTACTCCACTTCTTGACAATCCTACCTTGAATCAGATTTTCCATAAAGAGAGAACTACGAGGAAGGCCAAGGCAAAGTCTTGCCTGTATGTTGCTGTTTCACCTTCTATTTTCACAAGGATCATGAGATGTGATTCTGCAAAGGCTATATGGGACTTTCTAAAGAAGGAATATGAGGGAGATGAGAAGATAAGGAACATGAAGGTGCTGAATCTCTTGAGAGAATTTGAGAGACAGCAGATGAAGGATTCAGAGTCAGTTAAGGAGTATTCTGATAGGTAGATTGATGTAGCCGAGAAGATCAGAGTTTTAGGGACTAACTTGAATGATGAAAGGTTGGTTCAGAAGATCCTAGTGTCTCTTCCAGAGAAGTTTGAAGCCACCATAGCTTCTCTGGAAAATACAAAAGATCTAGGTGATATAAAGCTTGCAGAATTGTTGAGTTCTCTGCAGGCTCAGGAGCAAAGAAGGTTGATGAGAAAAGAAGTAAATGTAGAGGGTGCTTTGCAAGCTAAAGTGAAGCACAATGATGGAGGCAAAGGAAAGAAATGGAATAAGTCCAAAGGAAGCGTAAGTGACTTCAAGTATGCTGCAAAAGAAGGAAGTTCTAGTGGATCAGGCAAATGGAAGAAAAACAAGAAGCCTTGTCAACACTGTGGAGGAACTAATCATTAGTCCTTTAGATGTTGGAGGAGGCCTAATGCTAAGTGTAGAAGATGCAACAAGCTTGGTCACATGGAAGCTATTTGCAAAGAGAACAATCATCAGCAAGCAGGAGAAGCACAGATCAGATAGCAGTGAATGAGATTGAGGAAGAACACTTATTTGTGGCTTCCAATTCTGGCTTTTCTCTTGAGGATAATGCGTGGCTGGTGGATAGTGGCTGTACAAATCATATGACTGGCAATCTAAAGCTGTTTAGGAGTCTAGACAAGTCAGTCAAGTCCAAAGTTAGAATTGGCAATGGACAATTTATTGAAGTACAAGGGAAAGGTACAGTAGCTATTGAAGGAAATCAGGAATTGAAGCTGATAAGTGATATTCTTTTTGTTCCAGAGATTGACCAAAATCTGTTAAGTGTTGGTCAACTAGTTGAGAAGGGCTATAGAGTGAAATTTGAAGGAAAAGAATTCCTTATTGATGATGCAAATTGCAAGGAAGTTCTGAGAGTGCCAATGAGGGATAAAAGCTTTATGTTCAAGCCACTGGAGATGCAACAAATGGCTTTAAAGTGCAAAGAAGAAAATGCTGAGCTATGGCATAAAAGGCTCGGGCACGTCCACAGAAAGAATATGATGTTCATGCAAAGAAATAATTTGGCAAATGACTTGCCAAGTTTGGAGGAGGAGTTTCCACAGTGCATAAATTGTCTTCTTGGCAAGCAAGCTAGATTTCCTATCAAAGGAGGAAGCTGGAGAGCATGTGAGAAGTTGTAATTAGTTTACACAGACTTATGTGGACCTATGTCAGAATCTTCTCTCAATGGTAGCAAGTATTTCATTACTTTCACAAATGATATGTCTAGGATGAGTTGGGTTTATTTTCTGCAAGCCAAGTTTGAAGTTGCTGATATGTTTGTGAAGTTTAAAGCTTTAATTGAGAATCAGAGTTGGAAGAAAATTAAAATGCTTAGATCTGATAATGGTTCTGAGTATACGGCTTGCAAGTTTAAGTCAATCTGTGAGCAAGCAGGCATTGTACAACAACTTATAGCTCCATATTCTCCTCAACAGAATGGGGTTAATAAGAGGAAAAATCGAAGTATTATGGAGATAGCTAGATGTTTGATGCAGGAAAAGAGTTTACCCATGAAGTTTTGGGCTAAAAGCAACAAGTACTGCTGTGTTCTTGTTGAACAAATTGCCCACAAAAGCCTTAGAGAGGTCAACACCTTTTGAAGTATGGTATGGTGTTAGACTTTCTGTGAAGAGTTTAAAGGTTTTTGGATGTTTGTGTTATACTCATGTTCCTCATGTCAAAAGGAACAAGCTAGATCAAAAGGTTGAGCTTGGAATCTTCATTGGGTATAGCCTTCAATCGAAGGCTTACAGAATTTTTCAACCTATGACAGAGAAGGTTGTTGTAAATAGATATGTTGTTTTCTTAGAGGAAGATGAGTGGAATTGGATGGAAGGAAAGATTGCAGTGCAAAAGCAATCTAAAAATAGCAACAAGAGATTGATGAAGCTGTTGATAGGCTGAAAGATAATATAGATGATTTTCCAGTAAAAGGCACAAGGTCACTTGCTGAAATTTATGAAAGAAGCAATGTGGCCGTGCTTGAACCGGTTAATTATGTTGAAGCTAAAGAGGATCAGAAGTGGATTGTAGCAATGCAGGAGGAGCTTGCAATGATTTAGAAAAACCACACATGGGAACTTGTTGATAGGCCTTATGATAAGAATGTGATTGGGGTTAAGTGGGTGTTTAGAACAAATCTTAATCCAGATGGTTCTATCAATAAACACAAAGCCAGATTAGTTGTAAAAGGCTATGCTCAAATATGGGGAGTAGATTATTCAGAGACATTTGCTCCTGTTGCGAGGCTTGATACAATCAGGCTGCTACTAGCTGTGGCAGTAAAGAAGGGTTGGCCTATATTCCAACTAGATGTCAAGTTTACTTTTCTGAATGGAGAGCTATTTGTTGAACAACCTGAAGGCTTCATCATTAAAGGGCAAGAAGAGAAAGTATATAGATTAAAGAAAGCTCTATATGGACTGAAACAAGCTCCAAGATCTTGGTATGGAAAGATAGATCGATATTTGCAGGACTTTGGCTTTGTTAGAAGTTTGAGTGAGTTTACTCTTTATGTCAAGAAGGTAAATCACAGTGTTGTGATTCTGTCACTCTATGTAGATGATTTATTAGTGATAGGGAATGATGTGGAATTGATAGAGAAAGTAAAGCAAAGTCTGTTTGAAGTGTTTGAGATGTCAGACTTGGGAAAGATGGCTTGCTTTCTAGGTTTGGAAGTATAACAAGCTTCACATGAGATCTTCATCTGCCAGAAGAAGTATACAAAGGAAATTTTGAAGAAGTTTCAGATGGAAGATTGTAGAAGTGTAAGCACTCCTATGGCTATTAAGGAGAAGCTGAAAAAGGATGATGGAACAGAGGCAATAGATGCTTCTATGTATAGAAGCTTGATTGGATGTTTAATATATCTTACAGCAACTAGGCCAGATATTCTATTTGCTGTGAGTGTTCTTTCCAGATTCATGAGCAGTCCTAGTCAGCTACATTTGGTTGCAGCAAAGAGGATATTAAGATATCTCAAAGGGACATTGCATTTTGGTGTGAAGTTCAAGTAAAGTCAGAAGTTTATAATGCAGGGTTTCTCGGATAGTGATTGGGCTGGCTCAGTTGATGATATGAAGAGTACATCTGGATATTGTTTTACTCTTGGTTCTGCTTGTTTCTCTTGGTGTTCTAAGAAACAAGAGATTGTAGCTCAGTCCACTGTTGAGGCTGAGTTCATAGCAGCTACAGCAGCTGCAAATCAAGCCTTATGGCTGAAGAAGATACTGAATGATCTATGGTTGAACTTAGGTGATTGTTTTGAAGTAAATGTAGACAATCAAGCTGCATTGGCAATATCACAGAATCCAATTTTTCATGGCAGAACCAAGCATTTCAAAGTTAAGTTCTTCTTTCTATGTGAAGTGCAACAAAGAGGTGAAGTTAAGTTGGTCCATTGCAAGTCTGAAGATCAGCTTGCAGACATATTCACAAAGCCACTTCAAGCCAGAAGATTTGAGATGTTAAGAGAAAGAGTAGGAGTATGCAGCAGCAACTAATCCAAGGAGGAGTTTGTTGGAGTTGTCTTAGTGATGCTGAGATGTTCTGTGTTGTTTATGTTAAGCTGTCCTTGTGTTTGTGTTAAGTCACGTAGGTTGTATTAGGCAGTTATTGTCTTAGCTATTTTTCAATAAGTGGAGATGGTCAATTTCTTAATTGCTATTTTCTAGGGAAGTGGAACTAGGCAGTTAGCACATGTTGTAAGCAGTTCCACAATGTTATTTAATCTCTTATACTTGACAGTTTGTTTTTTGAAGTTGAATGAAGTTGATGTTTCTTCATTCGCTCTCTACAGCTTCTCTATCTCAGAATGTTCTGACTCTCAGAATGTACTACCTCAGAATGTTCTGATTCTCAGAATGTACACACTCAGAATGTTCTACCTCAAAACATATATGTCCTATATTGTTTGATTTGCTTTAACAAATTCTCTACAATGGGGAAGGCAATTCAACATTAAAATATGAATTGTGAGGAGACTTCTTTATCTTTATCAATGTTCAAGATTGAGAATAATACATAGGTTCTCAAAGCAAGCAATGTGTTACTCTACAATGAGATGAACCCTAAAATATCGGATTTTGGTGTGTCTAGAGTCTTCGGCGAAGATCTGTCACTAGCGAAAACAAAGAGGATAGTCAGCACTTAGTAAGTAACGAAAGAATTTCATGGGCTTACACATTCAACTTCAAATTCCTTTTCTAGTTATGCATATTGTCTTGCATGCAGCGGTTAGCTGGCACCAAAATACGCAATAGACGGGCTTTTCTCAACAAAATCAGATGTCTTTATCTTTGGAGTACTATTGCTGGAGATATTATATGTAAAGAAGAATCAAGGGTTCAATCATTTGGACTACTACTTCAATCTTCTCGGACATGGGCGACATCGCATTAAGAAGTCAAATTTTCAATATATAGCCATGCTTTTGTTTTTTTTTTTGGGTCAAAATACCATACTGTTATATGCTTAAATCGGACAAAGTTCGAGGGGCTGAAAAACTACATTCAGTACTTAGTAAATTGACAAGATTAAGAGGGGGATTGTGAGTCCACGATCTCAGAAGTATCTTCAATCTTTGGGCTTTCGTGACCCAATCAACAACTTTGTTTTGAGCTATAGGATAGTGGGCCAGCCGAAAATGACTGAATCGGCTTCAACGGGTAGGGCCCAAAAACTCACCTTTTTTTTCTTTGTTAGGCCTGGAAATTGCGGCTCTAGGGGAAAGTAAGCAACTTTGTAGATCCACAACATCCAGATTCTTTCAATTTGTGGGAAGTTGTTAAATGCATTCAAATCGGGCTGCTATGCATGCAACGGCATCCTGATGATAGACCAAATACGTCATCAATTCTTCTAATGTTGACAGTGAGAGCGCTTCGCTGCTACAGCCCAAGCAGCCCGGATTCTGCGAAGGAGCTTTGGAAACACAAACGTTGAAATGAGTCGAAGAGATTGTAACTAGAATGAGATTACCATCACATTGTTACCTGGTGGATAGATTGCCAAGCATCTGTAAGCTCTTGCTTCTGAGGTGGCAGGGCATCATTAACCGAGAGACGTTCATAGTTCACTGAAACCCATAGTACCAATCATGGAAGAAATCAAAAAGGTAAGCTTGACGCTGGTCCGGAATCTCCACCAGCTAATGCGAATTGCTAACAAAGACAATTTTCTAGCTAGGAAAGTCGGAATTATCGTCCGCCAGCCCAATCTCTGAGCAGATACTATGTTGGCAAAATCAATTTCGATACCATGTTTTGATTATAGCAGTGATAGGAAAAGAACCTTAATAAATGTATACTTGATTATGTTCATACCTTCATACCACGCAAGTTTCAACAAAGGAAATAATTTTTTGCAATTTCTTAGCTAATATTCTATTTGTTGCAATGCTTATACGTATCGATCTGATCACCAGTTTAGGCATTTTCAATGATTAGTGAAGTTCCACATGCTTCCATCTTAAATGAATCACCGGGTCAAAGCATCGGCTTATGGTCGTTTATTATCTCTCTACAACTGTGTCAATATACTATGGACATGTCAAAAAAAATTAAATATAATTCGGACTTCATTGTGTACAAGCTTGTACACGTCCAACGGTTGATTGCATGCACATGATATCAACATGGGCCCGATCGCCTTTCAGTAGGCTGAGCTGCTCTCGCCAAAGGCTGCATACTTGGGCTGTCATCCATGATCAACATTTTACTGGACATTACAGGAGCATTACAGGAGCATAATCGGTATTCCATACAGTCAAGCACTGTCAACCTTATTTGGTATGTCGAGAACAATGTCATCCGCATTTGGCTGTGCAGACGTCTGTCATGCTCCTCCTATGATTCAGCATGAATTCGCATGTGCTCTTCTGCTACTTATAGTGGACAAAAGTCGCGGACTCTCGAGAATTAGTAAGCAAGGGAGAGAAACACTGATTAAAGGCAATATTGGTGGAAGAGGAGAGAGAGAGAGATGATGGGCACATTTGGCTGATTTGGTTGTCCGCAAGTTCAGCAATCTCATCCAATTTCAAGACGGTGTGTTCGAGAAGAGGGACAAGGGCTTCCTCATACATGCGGCAATGGGAGAGTGACAGACGCGGTGTACAATTACTGAAGTCGAGATCCACCAAAAGGGAATCGTTCTCCCTTTCCTGAACCACAAGAATTCAAAGATCCAACTCGCAGGTATCATCATATGCCCAAGATTGTTATGCCTAATGAAGTAAATGAACAAGGAAGGGCCTGAAGAACCAGTGCTGCAGAAGCAGTCTTGAATTGGCAAACTGAAGCCCTCATGGCTCAAAATGAAGTACTTAAGACCATTCATACCAATATAGATGGTGTCCATCATGGTCTTAAACATCATCATGATGTCATCCAAAAGATGCTTCAAGATTTTCGAAAAAGGCTATCTAACCTAGAAAAATGAAGGAATTTTTCTTCTTATCTAGAAGATCCGAAATCAGAAATGGAGAAGCTGAAACAACAGATTTCACTTTTACAAGCAGAGCGAACTTCTCCAAGTCCAGATTTCCCCTTTAGCCTTACTTCCACGAAAGCACCTAAGGCTTTTGAAGGTTCATCTCTATCTCCATTCTCTGTTTCTTCTGAGCCTGATCGTTCTAATCATATCAGACACATAAATATTATTCGAAATATGGAAAAAAGAACCAAAGAAAAGGGGAAAGCAAAAATAGAAGAATCATCTTCTGATCCATTTAAACAAATGATGATCTCAAACCCTCTAGAATCCTTCTTAAGGGACTTGACCGATCAATCTCCAGTCGTTCCCACTACTCCAATAATAGCACCCTTTGATTCTCCAAACAGTCCTGAACTAGTAGAAGGAAACACTCCTGATGAATTTTCATCCTCGTCCTCTTCCGGCAGTTTTGATGCCGCCCCTCTTTTAATGGCCGATTCGCCAAACACGGAGCCAACGAATGAAGACAACCCTTCAGAACCTGAAGTTATGGATATGCCAAATCATAATCCGGCCCAACCAACATCATCCAGTTCTTGATCAAGGTTCTTTACCCTTGATGATATTCCATATCCTAAATGGCCAGAAATACTTCAAGAGTTTCATTCATGGCTCATAACTCAAAAGCTTACTCGAGACAGCAATTATGACATTCTTTTAGAATTTGTTTCCAAATTCACTGGTTCTCTAAAAAGCTGGTGGCAGAATGTCGTTGAAGCAGATCAAGTCAGATTCCTAGCGTCAACAAATTTTAAGGAAAATATCCAAATTATGCACTCATTCTTCTGTGGAAATCCTGATGACATCTCAGAACTTCAGCGACAAGAGTTCTTTGAAAAAAAATGTTGTTCTCTTCGGCGGAAGGATTTGAATCGTCATTTCCAGGAAATGATTAAGCTTTTCCATGCTTTGGGGGCAGACTCAAATTTGAAGCAAGTCTTTCTCAATTCCATCCCCAAAGAAATATCTCAAGTGGTTGAGAAATCTCTTCTCACCAAAAAGTTGAAAATCAAAGATATTACCATTGGCCAACTCCAGTAGGAAATTCATATGGGCCTTGAAGAACTATGTTTCAAGAAAAATGCTTTCCAGGAATTTCTTAAAAACAGCCGACACTTGGACAAAATGTGCTCTAAAAGTTATTTGAAGATCAAGTGTCCTGGTTGTAAGAATTGTGACTGTGATGACTGTACATACAAAAAGAAGAAACACTTCAGGAAATATCGTCTTCATGAGGACCGTAATGAAAGGTTCCAGTATAAATGCTTTCGGAGAAGGAGATTTCTTCGAAGAAAACAAGGGAAAAATTCCTTTGATTCCTCTGAGAAGAAAAAATCCAAGCGTTGCTTCATTTGCAACAAGAATGGACATTTTGCAAAAAACTATCCACAAGCAAAGCGGAACAACATCAACATTATTCAACAAGTGGAACAACAAACTGGTGTCTCCCTTGAAGAAGATGATCTTGAATCACTATTCTATGTCGAAGAAGATCCCTCTGACAAGATTCTTTGTCTCATTCCATATTTTCCTTCATCAAAAGACAGTGACCGTGAGCAAGACCTCTTTCATTTTGCTCCTCAAGTTTTTTCACACGATTCATGCTATCTTCCACCATACTTCTAGTCAAAATCCTCTTGTCAAAATACTCCAAACCAATTTCTGTCATAGCCATGATTGACACTGGAGCACATGCATCTCTTCTTGATCCTAAGATTCTTTTCGATGAATATTGGACACCTCATGTCCGATATTTCACTTCAATTATGGAAATAAACATGTATGTCAAAAGGAATTCCCGAGTTGAGACATACAGAGTCCAGGATATGTAGCAAAACAGGCCACGGCTTGAATATCCTCCTGAAATTCAAGCTGCTATCTAGGAAAATCAATTAGTTGAAAGACTTCTCGACTTTCTTCAATCAAGCGAATATAGCATATTCGCTAATTATGGATGTCTACTTTTAAAGCCAAATGGGCTCAATCCAGAATTTCCATTTATCCACCCTCTCACTTGGAACCCAGAACAGGATTTTCTCGAAGAATTGAAATGGATGCTTTGATATCTGTTCAACCTATACATCATAGCTATCCAATTTCCTACTAAGAAGATTTGGCGAGCTCTTGCAGAAACTCTTCGAGCACAGGACCATCGACACCACAGGTTTAAACACCTATTCTCATTGTTCAATTGGATTATGCCTCTTAGTGCATGGCGTGCACTTTTTGGTACAGAAAACCAACATGGTTGCCCAGAACCTGAAAGACACACAGTCATCTTTTTCTATCGACCATGGAAATTTATCCATCCATCAGGAGACCATTCAAACCGACCGGCATTCGTCGGAACAAGTTCATATAAGCCTCAGTATCATTTGCAAAAACACAATGTATATAGAACATTTTCACGATGCATCTCATCAGATCCTCAATCTTACAGAGAACTCAGCGGATCCTCTATCAGGAAAATCGTACGATTCCCCCTGAAGCCTGGCCATTAGATTCAGATAATGTTTCATGGGATTCTATTAACCCAAAAGAATCCATTCATGAAGCCATGCAATTTTATCGCTTGAAACATCCAGAAGAATTTGCATCACCCTTATCGGATACTCAAGCATATTCATCCAGTTATTTTCAAGATTCTCAAGACCCATGGGCTGCCTATGGACCTTTTTCTGATCCATTTTACGCTAGCTCTCGAAGAGAACCTTATCTGGTTGAAGAGGAGATTGAAGCATTGACTCGAGATTTTAAAAGACATAAGGATGGTCCAGCCTTCTATTTTGGAGAATCTTCTGCACAAGTAGAAGAGGTTGATCTTTCTTTAAGCCAGATCAGCACAGATCTGCATGAGTCTCATGACCTGACAGGTCGTGATACTCCACCACTAGACTCCCCAGCACATCATTCCTATTGGGAACATATCCTCAGCACTAGTACTCCTACTCATGGTACTATAAAAATGATAGGTCATGAAGACTCAAAAGACTCAATTCCTGAAGACTCAGTCAATGATTTGAAGAGAACACTGAAGAACTGATCCATCGCTATAATAGGGACTAGTGCCACACGTGCCACATGTCAAGTGTATTCAGGACTCGAAGTTCCGTGTGCTTTGCAATGTGTTTGTACTTTATTTGTGTCTGTACTTTAATCCGTATGCTTTATTTGGGTCTTGTGCCAGTGCGCTTTATAATTATAGTGTTTACAAAAGCTCGTACTACGAGCATCTAGTGTGAAGTGTGTCTGTGTTGTGTCAGTGTGACTTTACCTATAAAAGGCATGTAAGATGGCTTGTAGGAATAAGAGCCTCCGAAGAGAATTTTCTCCCACAAAACCATCTCTCTCTAGCAATGTCCTTCTAAACTCCTTCTATTCTTCTTCTTAGCCTGGTAAAAGCCTCTAAGAACTGCAATTTCTTCTTATTCTGAGCACTAGGTTAAAGGTTCCGGTTAGGAATTTTGTTCGTCCCTTAACAGGCAGGCCCTTAAGGCTTGAGCATAGAAGCTCGCCGTGTAGGTAGCATACTTGGGAGGACAGTTGCTCTGGTTTAACAAGTAAGCAATTGGAGTTTGTGGAGGAGGGTGTTCAGTTGTAAACTGAGATGCTGAGTCAAATTTGAACAGCGGCGGCGAACAACTGCCACGTTTAATAGTCAATGAAGATATTGTCACACCCCAAGTCTTAAAGGATGAGGAAATGACACAGCCGTCCTTCCCAAGGAAGAACGCAACCTCAAAAACAAACCACAACCTGATATCAACATATAATTCTTCCCAAAAATATATATGAGATAAACAAAAATGTTGGTTTCCATATCAGAGTTTATTTAATCCACCAAAAAGAACATGTACCACTTATGTTCAGCCAACCCAACAACCAACAACAATCTCATATAAACAACTAACTAAAAATATACCCCAAAATATATACTCCCAAAAAAATAATCCTAGAAAGCACTCTCTCTTACTATCGGCCGCTGGCCAAGGGACCTGAAAAGATTGAAGATGAATGGAATGAGCAACCATAGCCTAGTGAGTAGCACATATCTTTTAAGCAAAACCGGGACTTATAGTTTAACTTCAATATATAATATACATAGATAACCAAATATGAGTTCTTTCATATAAACAAGCCTTTAAACAATTAAGAAAAACACTCACAATAAGGTATCCACCAATGGTCAAGTCCATTGACTAATCTCCATCAAAACCCATTCCATTGATCAATCTATTGCTCAACACATTACCATGGTCACGACCCAACCCCTAGTGACAAGGCGACCAAGATTCCCCCTTGGTAAAATCTCCACCTTTAAAGCCGGTAGCTCAGCCCAGAAGGATATCCTAACTCGTATGCATACTTACATGCCCTTTGATGGGCTCACAGCTATGTTGAGCATCAACAAAGTACATAATAGCACCTTTCACAATCCACAATATCAATTCAGAATCATTATCACAAAATGATTTCATAAAACCAAATATATTTTTCGCAAAGCCAACACATAACATTTCAGCTCATTCGCTAAATAAAAATTCATTTCGTAAAGCATTTTTCATATCTTTCACAATCCCTTCCACAAACTAGCTCACAAATGATTGCACATGAAGTACATTCATAATCCACTTTCAAAACATTTGTAAACAATCAAAGGGTAGTAAGTGCTCGATCCGGCTTTTATGTAATAATCAATGCCACTTTGTAACTCAAACCGTTCATATTTCATATTATGTTTGAAATATGAATTTGTAAACTCAAAGAAGATATAGAACCACTCACTTGAGATCGCCTACGACCAAATAACACTTTTGACTCACACTTTTGAGTTTGCGATCCTATCAAATAAGTAGAAAATAACGTCAAAATCGGACTAAACCTCTAAGTCTACTATGAATAGCTCAATCACTAGCTAATCCCACGCTTTAACTAAACCCTTTATCGAATCGAATATCCAAGATTATCCGCAACGTGAAACTTGATTTCGCCATAACTCCATCTAGCAAACTCCATTTCAAGCATACTTATAGTCCAATTAAAGGTTATTCAACGCACTTGAAGACCCACAAGTTGGCCAACCAAAAATCAACTCAAAAACGACGAGATGTTGCTTGAAGGTATTGTGCACGTACTGTTCGCAAGGCATGTCCAACTTCAAAAATTCATTTCGAGCAAACCACAAGATCAAATCGAGTTTCATGAAATCATACGGCTTCACAACACCCTAAATCATCAAAGCCCCCAAAAAATCAGCTTTATAACTCAAAATTGGACTTCGCCGTTAATTTACATAAAACTTCGAATTTGTGCCCTAACTCAGTTACTACTCCAATCGGACGAACGAATGGTGCAAACACTTACCGGATGTTACAATACGTGTTGTGTTCGGCTTGGTGAGCTCTTCACGGCGTGTGCGGAAAACCTCTCTTTCCTTTTCTCCTTCCTTTCTCTCTTCCTTTCTCTTCTTCTTCTTCTCCTTTCTTTTCTTTCTCGTGCGTCTCTGCTTGAGCGTCCCCTCCTTCTCCTTTTTATTATTTGACTTTGACTTTCTTTTTCTTTTCCTTTATTTCATTGTGGGGCCCACTTCTTCTTTTTGGCCTAGTCAAAAAGAATGAGGTATTATAATCTACCATCCTTAAAAGAAATTTCGTCCTCGAAATTTTGAGTAAATATAAATTTACCTCAATTTTCAAACAAATGAGGATATTTGCTCCTTGCCTCTTCCTCAAGTTCCCAAGTGGCCTCTCTCTCCGAATGGTTTTGCCATTGAATTTTCACATAAGAAATAATTAAAGGTCGCAATACTTGATCCTTCTTATCAACAATGCGAATGTGTAGTTCCTCATAAGTCAAGTTCTCCCTTAACCTCAATGGTGTAAAATCCAACACATGTTCAGGATTTGGCACATATTTCTGTAACAAAGAGACATGGAACACATTGTGTACGCCAGCTAAAGCCAGTGGCAAGGCCAGTTTATAAGCGACTTCACCAATCTTCTCTAAGATCAAGAATGGTCCCACGTATCTTGGACTCAACTTGCCACTTGTGCCAAATCTCATAACATTTTTTGTGGGAGAGACTTTCAAAAACACATGATCTCCTACAGTAAATTCCACATTGCGCCTTTTAAGGCCGCATAACATTTTTGACGACTTTGTGTTGTCTTGATACGTTCCCGAATTAATTTGACTTTTTCTTCCGACTATTAAATGAATTCGGGTCCAGTCAGTCTTTTCTCACCAACATCATCCCAACATATTGGAGTCCTGCATTTCCAACCATATAGAGCTTCAAAAGGTGCCATCTTAATGCTGGAATGATAGCTATTGTTATAAGAAAATTCTGCTAAGTGTAAATGTTCATCCCAAGAACCACCAAAGTCAAGGACACGAGATCTTAACATGTCTTCTAATGTCCGGATAGTTCTCTTTGACTATCCATCTGTCTATGGGTGGAAAGCTGTGCTAAGGCTGAGTTTAGTACCCAACGCTCCTTATAGACTCCTCCATAAGTTAGACACAAATCTGGGATCCTTGTCGGAAACAATGTTCACCAGAACTCCATGGAGTTTCACTATCTCATTAACATATTACTTTGCCATGTCTTCTGATGAAAGGCTGAATCTATAAGACAAAAAGTGAGCGGACTTAGTCAATCAATCAACAATCACCCATATAGCATTCTTACCTCTTGGCGTTCTCAGTAGACCAACTATGAAGTCCATAGTGATATGCTCCTACTTCCATTTAGGTACCTCTAGAGGCTGCAATTGTCCACCTGTCTTTGGTGTTCAATTTTCACTTGTTGACAAATGAGGCATTGGTCAACGAATTTTCCAACATTCTTCTTCATATTGATCCACCAGAAATTTTCTCTCAAATCTCTGTACATTTTTATGCTTCTCGGATGAATGGAAAATCTTGTGCTATGAGCCTCTTGTAATATTTCCTTCTTCAACATTGAGTCATCAGGAACACATAAACGACCATGAAACCTCAAAGATCCATTTACATGCACACTGAAATCCGCTTGTCCTCCAGCTTCCATTCCTTCTCTAATTTTCTGCAATTGAGGATCCTCAGCTTGTGCAGACTTAATTCTATCAATCAAAGTTGGTTGTACTCAAAGATTAGCTAACCGAGCACCAAGCTGATGCACCAATACCTCCAGGCTTCTGAGAAGTGAGCAAGGTTGCCATGTTTCCAATGGACTTACAACTCACATCCGCCACCACATTCGCCTTACCAGGATGATAGCTAATGGAAAGGTCGTAATCTTTTAAAAGTTCCAGCCATCTTCTCTATCGCATGTTCAGCTCTTTTTTAGTAAAAATATACTTTAGACTTTTATGATCAGTGAAGACTTCACATTTTTCACCATACAAATAATGCCGCCATAGTTTCAAAGCAAATACAACTGCTGCCAACTCCAAATCATGAGTGGGATAGTTCTTTTCATATAGTTTTAACTGTCTAGAGGCATACGCAATAGCTTTATTATCCTACATAAGAACACAACCTAAACCTTCTTTAAATGCATCACAATAAACTATGAAGCTGCCAGTTCCTGAAGGCAAGGTTAATATTGGAGTTGATACCAATCGCTTCTTCAACTCCTGAAAATTGCGCTCACATTGATCTATCCATATGAATTTAACTCATTTCTGAGTTGAGCGAGTAAGTGGACTAGCAATCTTGGAGAATCCTTCTACAAATCGTCTACAATAACCTGCTAATCCAATAAAACTTCTCACCTCCGTAACATTAGTGGGTTGATTCCATTGAACAACTGCTTCAACCTTCTTTGGATCAACTGAAATGCCATCTTTTGATATCACCTGACCCAAGAATTCTATATGGTCAAGCCAAAAATCTCACTTACCGAATTTGGCGAACAACTTCTTTTCTTGCAAAGTCTGCAAGACAACTCTCAAATGTTGCTTGTGTTCCTCCAAACTCTTGGAATACACTAAAATGTCATCGATAAACACCACAATGAATTTATCTATACATTCCTTGAACACCCTGTTCATCAAATCCATGAAAGCAGCAGCCGCATTTGTTAAACCAAAAGGCATGACGAGAAATTCATAATGTCCATACCTTGTTCTGAAGGTAGTCTTAGGCACATCATCTCCTTTTATCTTCAACCGATGATACCCAAAACGAAGATCAATCTTAGAGAATACTTGAGCTCCCTAAAACTAGTCAAATAAATCATCAATTCGAGGCAAAAGATATTTGTTTTTTATCGTTACCATATTAAGTTCTCGATAGTCTATGCAAAGTCTCATACTACCATCTTTCTTTTTCACAAATAGGACTGGAGCTCCCCAAGGTGAAATACTAGGTTTGATGAACCCCTTATCCATAAGCTCTTGCAACTGCATTTTCAACTCTTTCAATTCAGCAGATGCCATCCTATACGGCGCCTTAGAGATAGGTGTTGTACCAGGCATCAACTCAATGTGGAATTCAATTTCTCTGTCAGGAGGCAAGCTTGGTAATTCATTGGGAAATACGTTTGGAAATTCTCTAACAACAGGAACATTTTCCAACTTTATTGCAACTTTATTCGTGTCTTTCACACAAGCCAGATATCCATAACAACCTTTTCTCAACAATTTTCTCGCTTGCAAAGCTAATATCAAATTTGGAAAAACGTCCTTACAACTTCTAGAAAAAGAGAATTCAAGTTGATTTAGAAGTCTAAATATCACTTTCTTCGAGAAACAGTCAACAGTAGCACGATGTGTAGATAACCAATCCATCCCTATTATAACATCAAAATCTCGAATTTTTAACTCCACTAAGTCCACAAGCATTTTAACTTTATCGATTTGGAGTACACATCCCTTGAACACATGATCAGCAATCAAGAAATCGCTAGTAGGAGTATCAACATGCAATTGACATTCAAGAGCTTCAGGAAACACATCAAGCTTCTTAGCAAATTCAGTAGAAATAAAGGAATATGTAGCACTAGGATCAAATAATGCATAAGCACATTGCGAGGCAATAGAGACATTACCTCCAACAACCGCATTAGATGCCGTAGCATCTTCCTCTATCATCGCAAAAACTCTCCCAACCATCTTTTGTCTTTGTTGGTCCTCTTGACGTTTGGCAATTGAAGAAGCATTCCTCCTCATAGAACAACTGTGTGCCATGTGTCCCAGTTGCCCACATAGGTAACATGATCTACGATCAACAATGGAATTCTTTTGTGTTGGACAATCCCGCCGCATATGTCCTACTTTCCCACATGAGAAACATGCTCCTGTCTTTCAACGACACTCACCCCTATGAGGCTTTCCACATGTATTACAAGGGCTCTAAGAACTTTCAGTTCTAAACTTCCCTGACATGTTACCACTTCTTCGATTACCGCTGCCACCTACACGGCTTCTTTGAAACTCGGTGAACTTAGGCTTCTTTGGCTCATGAGTACTCTGCATGTCACGCTCCAGATTATGTTGTTCCACCCTAATTGCTCTTTCAAAGACATCCTTATAGGTGGTCAATACAAGAGGTGCGAGCTTATCACGTATACTAGGTTGAAGCCCTCTTTGGAAATGTTCAGCTTTAAGTTCCTCATTGGCTACAAAATGCTCCGCAAACCTACTTAGTTGGTTGAAGCGGCATGCATAGTCTATCACTGTGGAATCACCTTGCGATATATGTATGAAGTCGTTTCTCATTTTTGCTTGAAATGACTTTGAGAAACAACTTCGGGAATAATTGAATGTTGAAAGCTTCTGCAAAGTCTTCCCAAGAAATAGTCGCCTCGCTACCTCCAAGGGCCGATCTAGTCCCTTCCCACCAATATGCAGCCTCGCCCTCTAAGTATTGGGTGGCAAAGTCAACCTTTTGATCATTGGAAACTCTTTCAACTCTAAAGATCCCTTCAATTTTCTTAATCCAACGCTCGGCCAAAAGAGGATCCGCTTTCCTATCAAACAAAGGTGGATTCGCCTTCTTGAATTGGGCAAAAGTACATGAATCCGTTGTTGCACCCTTGCTTAGTTCCTTTGCTTGGCGATACCAATGAGCCATTGCCTGTGCAAACTCAGTTGAAGGAATAGGCTCTTGGGGCTCTTCCCTCTCTTCCGGTGAATCGAGATTCCCATCATAGTGGTCATCTAGTCTCATCCTTAGAGCTGTGCCTCGAGAATGTGAAAGCCTATCTCTAGTGTCGGGAGTAGCGACTCGCTTGCCCTTACCCTTACAAAGCGAGGCAAGTGTCTCCGAGTCGGAGCGCATAATTACCTGAATTCAAGACAGACATAAACTTAGAACCTAAAAAGGTTGATGCACTAGCACTATCACACAATCTCACACGTCCTACAACAATCTACTACCCAAACAAGTCATATTTTAAGCTCTGATACCAATAAATGTCACACCCCAAGTCTTAAAGGATGGGGAAATGACACGACCGTCCTTCCCAAGGAAGAACACAGCCTCAAAAACAAACCACAACCTGATATTAACATATAATTTTTCCCAAAAATATATATGCAATAAACAAAAATGTTGGTTTCCACATCAGAGTTTATCTAATCAACCAAAAAGAACATGTACAACTTATATTCAGCCAACCCAACAACCAACAACAATCTCATATAAACAACTAACTAAAAATATACCCCAAAATATATACTCCCAAAAAAATCCTCCTCATAAGTGCTCTCTCCTACTATCGGCGGCTGGCTGAGGGACTTGAAAAGATTGAAGATGAATGGATTGAGCAACGATAGCCTAGTGAGTAGCACATATCTTCTAAGCAGATCGAGCAACTATGCATACATATCTTATAGTTTAACTTCAACATATAGTATACATAGATAACCAATATGAGTCCTTTCATATAAACAAGTCTTTAAACAATTCAGAAAAACACCCACAATAAGGTATGCATCAATGGTCAAGTCCATTGACTAATCTCCATCAAAACTATATTAATGATCCATTCCATTGATCAATCTATTGCTCAACACATTACCATGGTCATGACACAACGCCTAGTGACGAGGCGACCAAGATCCCCCCCCCCTGTTAAGGTCTCCACCTACAAAGCCAGTGGCTCGGCGCAGAAGGATATCCTAACTTGTATGCATACTTACATGCCCTTCGATGGGCTCACAGCTATGTTGAGCATCAACAAAGTACATAATAGCACCTTTCACAATCCACAATATTAATTCAGAATCATTAACACAAAATGACTTCGTAAAACCAAATATATATTTCGCAAAGCTAACACATAACATTCCAGCTCATTCGCTAAACAAAAATACATTACGTAAAGCATTTTTCATATCTTTCACAATCCATTCCACAAACTAGTTCACAAATGATTGCACATGAAGCACATTCATAATCCACTTCCAAAACATTTGTAAACAATCAAGGGGTAGTAAGTGCTCGATCCGGCTTTTATGCAATAATCAATGCCACTTTGTAACTCAAACCGTACATATTTCATATTGTGTTTGAAATATGAATTTGTAAACTCAAAAAAGATATAAAACCTCTCACTTGAGATTGCCTACGATCAAATAACACTTTTGACTCACGCTTTTGAGTTTGCGATCCTATCAAATAAGTATCCCATCAAATAAGTAGGAAATAACGTCAAAATCGGACTAAACCTCTAAGTCTACTATGAATAGCTCAATCACTAGCTAAATGACTCCCACACTTCAACTAAACCCTTTATCGAATCGAATATCCAAGATTATCCGCAACGCGAAGCTTGATTTCGCCATAACTCCATCTAGCAAACTCCGTTTCAAGCAAACTTATAGTCCAATAAAGGTTATTCAGCGCACGTGAAGACCCGCAAGTTGGCCAACCAAAAATCAACTCAAAAACGACGAGATGTTGATTGAAGGTACTGTGCACGTACTGTTCGCAAGGCATGTCCAACTTCAAAAATTCATTTCGAGCAAATCACAAGACCAAATCGAGTTCCGTGCAATCATACGGTTTCGCAACGCCCTAAATCATCAAAGCCCCCAAAAATATCAGCTTTATAACTCAAAAATTAGACTTCGCCGTTCATTTTTAATAAAACTTCGAATTTGTGCCCTAACTCACTCAGTTACTATTCCAATCGGACGAACGAATGGTGCAAATACTTACCGGATGTTACAATACGTGTTGTGCTCGGCTTGATGAGCTCCCCACGGCGTGTGTGCAAAACCCCTCTTTCCTTTTCTCCTTCCTTTCTCTCTTCCTTTCTCTTCTTCTTCTTCTCCTTTCTTTTCTTTCTCACACGTCTCTGCCCAAGCGTCCCCGCCTTCTCCTTTTTTTATTATTTGACTTTGACTTTCTTTTTCTTTTCCTCTATTTCATTGTGGGACCCACTTTTTCTTTTTGACCTAGTCAAAAAGAATGAGATATTACAGATATGATCTTCCGAAGACCGTTGTGTTTCAGCCCCCCTGATAACCGAGGCCTCTTGACTCACAGGAAATCTTGTTCATCTATTCTTGATCTGCAGAGAGTGGAGAATCAACCGACTCACCGAACTCGCTAGGTTAGTTCAGTCATTCTTATTATGGGTCTTACGATTGCTTGGTGCTCTGGCTTGGTCATCTTCTTTCTACTTCAGACGAGGCATATGGCCAGTGGCGTGGTTTACAATATCACCACATGGGAGCCGCTCTTTCGAAACCAAACCCTCATCTCATCTGGACAAATCTTTGAGCTTGGGTTCTTCACTCCGAATGGGTCAGAAAATCAGTATGTCGGCATATGGTACAAGAACTTAACGCGTTCTAAGATCTTGTGGGTGGCCAATAGGGAACGGCCGCTTGTGTCCATGGATCAGTCTGCGAAATTAACAATAGGCAGTGATGGAAATTTGAGGCTCATGGATGGACAACAGAATATAGTTTGGTCTACAAATGTCTCTGGTCGGTCCAATTATACGTCAGCAGGGCTATTAGATAGTGGGAATTTTGTTCTGCAAGATGGAAATATCAGTGAAATATGGCGAAGCTTTGAGGATCCGGCAGACACTCTTCTTCTGAACATGAAGATGGGAGTAAATGTCAGGACTGGAGCGAAACAGTTTTTAATTTCCTGGAGAAGCGACAGTGATCCTTCCCCTGGAAGTTTCTCGGCTGGAATGACATCAGAGACGCCACCTCAAATTTTCATTTGGAATGGTTCGACCCCTTACTGGAGAGGTGGGCAATGGGACAAATCGAAGTTTATTGGTATACCCATCATGGACCAATCGTACTCGAGTGGATTCAATGTCCAGCAGGATATTCAGCAGGGAACCACTTACTTTTCGATCAATAGATACGATTTCTTTATATACATGTTTGTTTCCCCTGGAGGAACTCTTACATTTATGCATTGGGGTGATGGAGCTGAGACATGGTTGACGGATTGGGTGGCACCAAACAATACTTGCGAGATTTATGGAACTTGTGGTCTTTTTGGAGTATGTAACTCATTGAATTCGCCTATTTGCAGATGCATAGATGGGTTTGTGCCAAAGTCAAATGAAGAAAGGAACAGTGGAAATTGGACCGGAGGATGTGTAAGAGAGACAGAATTGAATTGCCAGACAAACACAAGCACATCAGCTTCAACAAACATAAAGAAAGATGCGTTTTGGCAAATGAGCCGGATGAAACTACCCGACTCTGGGGACTATTTGTCAAATCCTGGAGATCAAGAAGGATGTGAAAGCTGGTGCCTAAGCAATTGTTCTTGCTTGGCTTATTCTTATGTCACCACCATTGGGTGTATGCTTTGGAGTAGTGACCTCATTGATCTTCAGGAATTTTCCACAGCTGGGGAAGATCTATTTGTTCGAGTCGCATATGTAAAAGCAGGTTAGAAATTTTTCATTGAGATGAGTTTGAATCAACAGCAGTCATCCCTTACATAATTCTCTTTCCCATTTCAGGAGGATCACGACGCAAGGCAGTTATCATCAGCCTGAACATTATCGCTGGGATCATGTCGTTTGCAGTATTTGTTTTTGGTCTTTGCAAATGGAGAGCTAAGAAAAGAGGTAATATTGAAGTGCCATATCAGTGTTTTGAGAGGATTGTAAACGCTATGACGAAAGTGAGCTAATTCTTCACGAATGATAAATGCAGGAAACTTGAGCAAAATTCTAAGGCTCCTTGACTCAGTAGATACACCTGAAAATTCACCCCAACTGATACAAGGAAATGCATGGAAAGAGAAGTTGAAGAAAGATGATTTGCTGGAATTGACCGTTTATAGTTTTGATAGCATACTACTTGCTACAAACAAGTTCAGCACAACAAGTAAACTTGGGCAAGGAGGTTTTGGCTCTGTTTATAAGGTAAAACCATTCTGCAGGACATTTTTTAGGAAAATTTTCAAGTTCTAAAAGCTTAGTCAATTGCAAAACAGGGGAAGCTGAATGATGGGAAAGAGGTAGCTGTGAAAAGACTTTCCAGCACCTCGGCCCAAGGTGTTGAAGAGTTCAAGAATGAGATCATCCTTATATCAAAACTCCAACATCGAAACCTTGTTAAACTCATGGGTTACTGCATTGAAGCGGAAGAAAAGATTTTGGTATATGAGTACTTGTCGAACAAGAGCTTGGACACCTTTCTTTTTGGTTGGTTTCTTTGTCTCTGAGTAATTATTTTTCCGTAATGTATTTCTCGCCATGGCACTAAAACTTGAAAACTGTTTTTGTTTGTCTTCTTTGTTAGATTCAACTAAGAAGGCAGAACTCGACTGGGGCAAACGATTTCAAATAATTCAGGGGATTGCAAGGGGGCTTCTCTACCTCCATCGAGATTCTTCCCTTAGGGTAATCCATCGTGACTTAAAAGTGAGCAATATTCTCTTGGATGAAAAGATGAACCCGAAAATTTCGGATTTTGGGCTGGCACGAATGTTCGAGGGAACTCAAGTTTTGGTCAACACTCACAAAATTGTTGGAACGCTGTAAGCTCTCTAGGCCGAGTAGAATTTTCAAGCAGACTGAAAATGATTGATTTACTGCAACGAACCTTTCTTCTTATGCATGTTTTATCCCCATTGTCTATCACTATAATAAAAGAGTGTAACGTGCTTAACTTGACCGTAGTGGTTATATGTCTCCTGAGTACGTCATGGGTGGGATATTTTCCGAGAGGTCCGATGTCTATAGCTTTGGAGTGTTGCTACTGGAGATTGTCAGTGGCAAAAAAAACACAGCCCTGTATGACCACGGACAATATCTGAATCTCCTTTCCTACGTAAGTCCCAAATTCCAACCTAAATCAATATTGCAAGTACCCAGCAATATTTTGAACGGTGTTTTCTCTTATAGGCATGGCAATTATGGTGTGATGGCAAAGCATTGGACCTAATGGATGAAGCAATTGCTGTTAGCTCTCCATTGGAGGTAACAAGATGCATTCAAGTTGGGCTTCTCTGTGTCCAGGACCACGCCACAGACAGACCAAACATGTCCAATACGGTTCTTATGTTAAGTGGTGAATCAGATCTTCCTCAGCCAAGACGGCCTATGTTCACTTTCCAAGCCAAAATACCGGAGCATTCTATTCCATCACAGCAAGAAAGAGTCTGGTCTGCTAACACCGTCACTAATACAGCAGTGGAAGGAAGATGACATTTATCTCTCTTCATTTTTATGTTCCTTTCTTGGCAGATGATTTTGTATTTTTTAAAAATGTTTTTAAAGTATATTACTGTTCATTCAATTCGAGGATGGCTTTAGTCCGCTCTCAACAAAAGGTTGAATGAACTGCTCTACTTTTACATGGATTTTAGGCTGCAAAATAGGGGCTTGGAATTTATACTTTTTTGACAGAACATAATCAAGGAAGGAATTGGTTCTGATTTACGATAGCCAGAACTGTTGGTATCATTAATGAGAACTTCCAAGTGATCACCATCACCCTCATCACCAGTTGCATTCTGAAGATTTAATTTTCTGGTTTTTTGGACGAAAGAAATCATTACCAATGATAGACTAAAGTTCCCACATAAGAAGCATGAGCATTGGCATGGCAAAATGTGTCTCCAGATTCAGTATGAATCATATATATGAATTAACTTATTTAGATTTGGTACGAAGAAGCTTGAATGACTGAGCAATTATTTTTTTAATAAGCTTTGCATGGAAAAGGAAGGCTAATGCCGACTAGTGATTGATATCAGAGCCATGTGATCCTTAAACTGAAGTGCTCAAGAATTGCCCTTTTGCTTGGACACCATGTCACGTCTAGCTTAATTGAACATGAAACTTGTCTGGTGTATTAACAGAATCATATGGCCAACAATTTGTACGCTGGAAGATTAAGTCAACTTTGAACAACAGCCAAGAGAAGAATGCCGATGTGTTCAGGCTTGTCATCCAAAAATAGTTCTCTCTTTAAAAGCCATCTTGTGACTCACAATGAACCTGCTGTGGCATAATTGGAACTGAGTTGTCAAGCACCAATGTCATCATGATCTCTTGGCATTTAGGGAATGCACTTGAACTTGGACAGGCATCATTAGCTCTTATATAGAACTAATATATTCAATAACATAACCTTTGAAAGCCATCTCCAAAAGGACTTATGACCTCACACCTTTGGCAACACACTTTGGTTTGCGGAAATCTTCTTCTCCTTTCAGATCTGCAGGGAAAAAGGAAAAGCAAAGAATTGGGAACCTTTTAACATTGTGAAGTAACGAACACCTGAACACACTAAAATTACTATGCTGGTTATGATTGGTCTCTACTCTTCCATGGTCATCTTTGTCCTTCTTCAGGCACATCAGAGCACTGCAGTTTTTAACATTACTGCAACCGAACCACTCTTTCAGAACCAAACTCGTCTCCTCCAGTCAAATCTCTGAGCTCGGCTTCTTCACCCCCAATGGATCAGCAAATCAATATGTGGGCATATGGTACAAGAACAGGACTATCCAAGTTCGTCTGGGTCGCCAATAGAAATACACCGCTTGCCCATTCGGATCAATCTGCAAAATTAATTATAGGCAGTGACAGAAATCTGCAGCTCATGGATGAGGGACAGAACATAGTATGTCCAACCAGTGTTTCTGCCACTTAAAGCATACTGCAGCAATGCTTTCAGATGGTGGAAACTTTGTTCTACAGAACGTAAATTCTATTGAAATATGGGCAAGCTTTGATGATCTGTCTACCAAACATGAAGATAGGACTAAACAACAGAACTGGAGGGACAGTGCTTCGTTTCCCGGAAATACGACAAAAATCCATCTTCTGGAAAGATAGGCCTTGGAGCCATTTCATTATCAACAATAGACTTTGACTGCCAGGTGCTGTTTGACCGGACTGTAACCTGCTCTTTGACTAATCAGTAATGATGAATGCAGAATGCTAAGACAAACACTGTTTCTGGGCAGCTGGATCTTATAAAACTTTTCTGCTTGAAGAATTTCATCGAAGAGGTTACAACTCTCTACAGGGCTTCATAGTGGGTTCTTTCCTTGAGAGTCATACATAGAGCTTCCAAGGTGCACGACGTCAATACCAAAATTAAGTTATACATGTTGAACCGGCCTGGATGATTATGTTATAAGCCACATATGCAATGTGGCATGGCGATATCAGCTCCATGTAGCTCACAACTATATACTTTCGTAGTATTTAAGTGATGGCTCACACGGATATCAGAGGCGACTTCTTCGCAACACCCTGTAGTGCGACATTGGAGTTTTTTCCGACTGATGTAATGCTCTAACATACAATATGAATGACCCGGCTTCCAGCTGGAGTAGTACTCTAATATCCTTGAGGACTCCCTCAATCCACAACAAACTCTCAAATGGAATAGTTGAGTGGAGCTTTACGATGTTCTAAATCACGTTCTGTTAAGTGCTCACAGACTGATTGACACACTATAAAAGCTGTCTGGCTTTCAGTCTAAACTGTGGATTCGTAAGGAAATTTTTCAAGTAGATCGGGTATAATTGATGTACTTTTGATAACCTTTGACTGCTCACATGTTTGAAACTTCGATCTCTCAGTACAATAAGAAAATGTTTCCTTGTGTTCCATCCTACAATCGTTTTTTAAGGTCAATTGCATGTTTGGCAAAATGGAATGAAGAGTAGATGAATCTCAAATAAAAAAAACAAGAAATTAGTTTAATGCAGAACTGTTCGGTTCAAGGCCAGTTCTTGAGGAACCAAGTAGGTTTACGAGTTCAAAACCTAGGAACCAACCCTGTTCAGTTCAATCTCTGGGTCGAGCCGTGAATCCATTTGTTCTATCCAAGAACCAAGTAGACCAAGCCAGTTAAAAAAATGGAACTGATTTTGAATCGGCTTTGATGAGGTGAGCATGTATATATTCTAAAAATTGTCTTGAAAAAATTCCACTTTACTTCTAAACTTTGTAATTTTGCAATTTAGTTCTTCTCCTTCGGAAGTAAGAAAATGCATCCAAATCGGCCTTCTGTTTGTCCAAGATCATGCTGTGGATAGACCAACTATGTTGACTGTAGTTCTAATGCTAAACAGTGAATCAAAGCTTCCACAACCGAAGGTTATCTTCCAAAATTCATTTGCTCATGAAACTTCTTCGCCCCACCAAAGTAGTTGGTCCGAAAACATTGTCACTAATTCTGCGCTTCAAGGAAGATAGGCGCACTATGAAGTACTGATTGGCACTCTTCTTTGAGGGAAATATAGGGTTTAAGGATAAGTTTGCACTAGCTACACATGCGGATGAACTCCGATAATTGAATACTTTAATTTTGTACAGTTAGAAAAAGCACACTACTTTCACTGACACTTATTATGTCACACCCCACTCCCCGAACACGCCGCAGACCCCGATTCTCTTTCTCCTTCTTTCTTTGGGCATGAAATAATAATGCAACGTCCCAAGTAGGTCGCTGGCCTTCTTGAATAATCAGAGTTGAACGCAAACAAAGAGGATAGTTTGTACTTAGTAAGTAGCGAAAGAATTTCATGGGCTTACACAATCATATTCAAATTCCTTTTCCAGTTATGCATATTGTCTTTGCATATTGACTAATATAATTCGGACTTCATTGTGTACAAGCCTGTACACATTCAACGGTTGATTCCATGCACATGTTATCGACAAGGGCCCGGTCGCCTTTCAGTAGGCCGAGCTGCTCTCGCCCAAGGCTGCATACTTAGGCTGTCATCCACATGATCAACATTTTACTGGACATGACAGGAGCATAATCGAATTCCATACAGTCAAGCACTATCAACCTTATTTGGTATGTCGAGAACAATGTCATCCGCATTTGGCTGTGCAAACGTCTATCACTCTCTTCCTGTGATTCAGCATGAATTCGCATGTGCTCTTCTGCTAGTTATAGTGGACAAAAGTCGCGGGCTCTCGAGAATTAGTAAGCAGGGGAGAGAAACACTGATTAAAGGCAATATCAGTGGAAGAGGAGAGAGAGAGAAATGATAGACAGATTTGGCTGATTTGGTTGTCCGCAAGTTCAGCAATCTCATCCAATGGGCGGTGTGTTCGAGAAGAGGGCCAAGGGCTTCCTCATACATGCGGCAATGGGAGAGTGACACGACGCGGTCGACAATTACCGAAGTCATGATCTTGAAAGACTGACCCAGCATCTGTGCTTATCGTGGAGCAGCAGGCTCAATGGACGCTTCAAGAAGGCCGAAGTCTCCGGTCAATTCTCTCCAGTGAGGTCTCATCGAGCCAATGGCCAGTCAAAGTACGACGCCCACCATCGTCCGGGACAGGACCACGGACTAAGCAACAACAGGTCAATCCACGTGAATCAGATCGAGACATACCCAAGGGCCCAGACAGACTTGCCTCCTCACACCTCTCATCAGTGTGCACCCTCTGCTTTCATAACTACAAATTCTGCACCTCAATTACGTGGGAGAGTAGACAAATTAGAATTGTGTATTATTAGTCGATGTTCAATTGGGTCATTGATCTTTTAATTTGTTCAATTACTTCTTAACACTCTTTCAATGGAACCAATTTAAGTATCTCACTCACAATTTAATCAATTTGGTTCCATTCAAAGAGCATGAGGATCATATTTAACATTGGCCAAGCATATGCTGATTACTTTCAACACTGCGGCCTTATTCTAACAATAATAGCCCTATCGTTTTTTCTCCGATGCTGATGAACCCCTAGCTTAGTCACCACCGGACCTACATCGACACCGTTGCCAACTCCAGCCGTCAAGGTCTCCTAGCCACCTGCCGCTTCCGCCATCGTCATTGCAACAGAACTCACCATAGCACCTCCTCTTTCTCTCTCTCATGAAAAAAAAAAAAAAAACATGCCAAAAAGCAAAACGTTCAGCGAAAGAGAAACATCAACAATGCCATAGTCTTCATGGATTTCAGAGTGGTTGGACGGACCCCAATTGTCAAAATCGAACTCGACTCTTTCCCTACGCATGCCGGCACCGAGGGGAAAAAAGCAAATTCCTGTCTCCTCCTTCATCGTCCCTCGAACTACCCTTTCTCATTCGGGAATCCACGAATTGAAATTGCAAAATTTAGAATGCCCAGGGTCCAAAACCAAACACTCCCAATGATAGAGTCAATACACCCGACATGCGGGGTTCAGATAAATAGGTCGTGTTATTAGTCAAAAGCAATTTGGCCCGGTTTGCCATATCCAAGTTAGTGTTTCGCATTATCACATTCAGTCGATATTATGCGATATACTCTCCCAAGCTCCCCTTGATTATACTTTCATCTCGGATCTTAAGCATACAATGCCCGAACTAATAGATTTCATTAGAAGTCCTGTGACTTTATGCACGGAGTTTGATTGATCGAACTATAGTATGTCTAGAGGAAAACAGCGAAAGAACCTCAAAACATTCAGTAGAAAGATCTCATTCCGCTACTTGAGTCCGAAACCCCCAAGGTAATGTCCCAATCTCGCTTGATGGAAGATGACCACATGGTCTCTTTTTTAATCCGATCATTCGCCGTACGCGCTACTTTTCAAATCAATTTCATAAAATCGCGGGCATCAACTTTTAGTATTCTTTCCACAAATGTCGGGTCACGGCCTGCGTCTTCTATACCCATATGTCTCTGGAGGTCAAGTTCGGCTTAATTCAAATTGATCTGCCCCTGTCTATGCATTTAGCCAATCATACATTTCCTAGCAAAGGCATACATCTATACAATCTTAGGATAAGTACCGGCGTCCATTTCATGCAACCATTTTCCCCATGTTGGCCTCCGAAGATGAGCCCGTCCGCCACGTGTCAACCTCTTACAGGGCCACTTTTCATCAATTATACGATTAGGGTGGGCTGCTTTGAAGCCCAATCTCCACGTTAGGATAAAGATAGTCGTTAAAATGCGACAAACAGGTCACGCTTTAGTTAGCTTGCACTAAACGTTTAGGGTTCCACAAATTTCTACCGCAAGAATGATTCTTTATCAAAAGCCGAAACATAGAAAATGATGGGAAAATCCTCAAGAGAGTGTTGGGTCAAAATCCCTTTTGACTCGTGCCAATGACTTTCGCACAAAGTGACGACGGTGCTCAATCTACCGCTCACATGGTTTGCAGAGGTCGTTGACTACGTTTTTCACGAGTTTGGCGCAAGTTATCTAGAAGCACGGGGAAATTGGTCATATCTCTAAGTATAATCTAACTTCGTAGGCCGTATTTTACTTTCCACTGTACTAACTTGTTTGCGCTTATAATTTACATAAATTGTCGTAATTGACGAGTTTATAACAGTTTTCGCATATTGTAATTTACTTGTAAATCTGTAGGGTTGAATAGGTAAACATTGGTAACTTCTTTAATGCAGTCATTTCTAGACGTTCATATAGCTGACCATCTTTTCAAAATCATTCGACGATCAAAATTCGTTCTCTCTCAATTCAGTGACTTGTATCGAACAGGATCAGTCCGATCCAAACCTCATAATTTCCGGTGGCGTTAGGTGGATTTTTTTATTGGAAAGGCCAATCTTTGATCCTCCATGTGTGCCCAAGGACTAGTATCTTGCAATTATGGAAGTTTTGGTTAACATTAGAGAGGTGGGTTTAGAGGTCAAATGTCCTATTGGATGGACTCCCTTCATTCCGTTTTCTGTATTTACTAAACGGGTTTGCTTCTTTTTTTTGTCTTTTCAGCGAGGAATTAGTAAAGTTCTACATAGTGATGAGTGCAAGTTTTGTAGTACCGAGCCTTAATGCCTTATACAGTTTGCATATTTCAACATCAATATAATTACTTACTTTACCAAAAAAAAAATGAGGAAAGTTCTACGACCTATGCACAGCTAGCCTCATGAATCAGACGCGGATGAGAATCAAAACCAACCTGAGTAATCCGAACACAATATCGTGATGCGCCCGAACCGCACAGATTGGTCCGTTCTTTACCGACTAAGCCAATTTTCGAAGCTAATCAAGATCTGTACTCGTCTCTGGGATTGATCCAACAAAATTTCCGCTTGGTTTTCGCCCAGATGGGCGGCGTAATGTCCACATACGACTTTGGTCAGACCAATGAATAGTTGTTTCTGCCACCGTCAAGCTTGTTGAATAACGATTACTGCCACAAATTTTGTGCTTCCAGTCTGTTTCTTGCAACCTTCTTTCTAGAAAAAATGCCCTCCTCTGTAGCCGCCAACCAGGTTTGAAAAAACACCACTCCGAGGAATCTCCACGCCTGAGCCACACTATTACATATAATTCGCAATCTGGGTTCTGCTTCTTCAATGGAGATTCTTCACTTCTTCATCTTCGTCACCTTGCTCTCAACAGCAGCAGAGCTCAGCAGATCTGCTGACACGATAACTCTGTCTCAGCCAGTGAGAGATAATGAGACTCTAGTTTCAGCGGGAGCAAAGTTCGAGCTCGGATTCTTCAGCCCTGGAAATTCGTCTAACAGGTATGTCGGGATATGGTTCTGTAACATCCCGGTGAAAACCATCGTCTGGGTCGCGAATAGAGACCATCCAATCAACGGTTCATCAGGAGTCCTGCAGATTGGGCCTGCAGGGAATCTAGTCGTCGTTGACGGAACAGGAAAAGCTGTTTGGTCCACGAACACAGTGAATGTCACCTCTGGGATCGTGGCTGGCCAGCTCCTTGACTCTGGGAATCTAGTCCTGATAGAAGAAAACAACAATGGCTCGGGGAATTTCCTGTGGCAAAGTTTCGATCATCCTTTGGATACATTACTCGCAGGGATGAAGCTAGGATGGGACCTGAGGATTGGTTTGAATCGGTACCTTACATCCTGGAGGGATTCGGACGATCCTTCGACAGGGGATATCACATACGCAGTTGAACTCCAGGGACTGCCCCAGAAGTTCCTCCGCAAGAATTCTTCAGTAATTGAACGAAGCGGACCTTGGGATGGTATCCAGTTTAGCGGAGTGCCGATGAACCCGAATGCAATCATCAATCCCCAGTTCGTGACGACCGCTCAAGAAGTATACTATACCTATCAACTCAACAACGATTCCACCATAACAAGGTCGGTGCTCAGCCACACTGGCACGCTTCAACGGTGGGTCTGGAACAATAACACGCAGTGGACAGTCGTATATGAGCTGCCGAATGATTCCTGCGACGAGTATGCAAAATGTGGGCCTAATGCTGTGTGCACTATTGGTGACGCCCAGATGTGCAGCTGCCTGACTGGGTACACCCCAAAATTGCCCCAGGAATGGGCGATGTTCGTTTGGACCAGTGGGTGCATTAAGAAGAAGCCCTTGAATTGTCCTAAAGGAGAAGGGTTCAAGAAGCTGAAGGGCGTGAAGGTTCCTGATATGTTGAGCTACTGGGTGAACACAAGTATGACCCTTGACGAATGTAGAGCCAAGTGCCTGAAAAATTGTACTTGCACCGCATATACTAATACAGACATTGTCGAGAAGGGAAGCGGATGTCTGCTTTGGTATGGAGATCTTCTCGACATCAGAAAGCTCATCCAAGCAAGCCGCAATCAAAATGTTTTCATCAGGGTCATGTCGTCAGACCTAGGTATGTATTCAAAATTGAATGAAGTTATAAATTTGTCTCCATCTCGTCTCCCAACCTGCTCCTGAAATTTTCTCACATTGTGTGTGGTAGGCAATCGTAAGTGGAAAATGCAGTTGGTGGTGGCAGTTGTTGCCGCATCACTCTCTCTAGCAATTCTTTTGCTCCTTTGTTGCTGGAGGAGGAGAATGAAAAAACGTCTAGGTAAAATGTCTTTCTTCTACTGCAAACATTGACCTTGGTTAATAATCTCTAGGGCAACCGTTTCAGTTTCCTCGAGGCACTTTCAAATTGTTTAAGCTATTAAGCATCTTTCCTGCTGAACTTTGTAAGAATGCTAGAATCAGGGCTTTATCGGTATTGTTGCAGCAATAAATGGGAGATCTATATCGATGAGCACTTAAACTGGCCAATGGATTAACTTAAGTTCATTGCTATTCAAACTTTCCGAAGATCTTTTCCTAAAAAGACAAAGTATATCAAAGAAATTCGAGCTGAAACACTGCAAAAGTCTCTACTTTACACAAGTGTTCGAATACTTTTGGCAGGGAAAATATCGGTGGTGCAGGCTAGTAGGGTAGACAACTTAGAGCTGCCCATACTAGACTTGGAAGACATTGCTCAAGCGACCAATAGCTTTTCGTCACTCAATAAAATCGGAGAGGGCGGTTTTGGTCCCGTCTATAAGGTAAGGACCTTTTCTGCGTTGCCATCTATGAATATGAATATCGGTTCAACGAATATTGGTTGGATCCATAATAATACACCTATCCCAAGAAAGGCAGAAGAGCTGCTTCTCACAAAGGGGGCTAGTCCATCAGAATAAAAGTTAAAGATAGTGTCCGGGCTCGTCATCTCTCATACAAGCTCCGGGGGTTCATTCTATCTTTCAGTCTTTCTTGTCAGAGCAGTTAAAGAATACTATGATGGCCCCCACACAAATAGAGAAGACTTGGATTTGTACTTGTCGAATTAGACTTGGATATGTGATTTTAGCTTCGTCATTTTGAATGGTTGTCTTAAACGATTAACATATATATCGCAGGGCCTGATGTCTGATGGAGTTCAAATAGCTGTCAAGAGACTGTCGCAGAACTCGAGACAGGGCTGTGATGAGTTCAAGAATGAAGTCTTGTTGATTGCGAGACTTCAACACCGAAATCTCGTCAAGCTATTGGGATGCTGTATTGACGGAGAGGAAAGGATGTTAGTATATGAATATATGCCGAATGGAAGCCTCGACTCCTTAATATTTGGTCTGTTCCTAGCACCTCAACTCAGTGTCAAACTGTACTTCAAACTTCTCTTTTTAGATAGGATTGATCCTATTTAAAATTAGTTTGTGGTTTTGATTGTGAATCCCTATGGTTGATTTGGGTCCCCCAAAAAACACTTGTAGGTAATAGAGCAGATAATTCTCTCGTGTGGAGGCGGCGGTTCGATATCATTGTGGGTGTTGCAAGGGGACTTTTATATTTACATCGCGACTCAAGATTGAGAATAATTCATCGGGATCTGAAAGCTAGTAATGTGTTGCTGGATAGTGAGATGAACCCAAAGATATCAGATTTTGGCATGGCTAGGGCTTTTGGAGGAGATCAATTCCTGGAAAGGACGAGACGTGTAGTCGGGACTTAGTAAGTGTGCCTTTCGAAGTTCTCATCATACTATATATTTCTCGTATTCTCATGCGTCATTCAGTGACTACTTCTTTGAACTTCGTATTTCTGCCTCATGATGTAATGCAGTGGATACATGTCACCAGAGTATGCAATAGACGGAATTTTCTCAACTAAATCGGATGTTTTTAGCTTTGGAGTCCTAGTCCTGGAAATAATTAGCGGCAGGAGGAACAGAGAATTCCATCATCATGATCACGATTTTAACCTTCTTGGACATGTAAGCCTCCACTCCCAGTTTCCACTTTCGAGTTCTGATGCCACTCGAATAAAATTGCCTTAAGCTCTGCAACTTTCAGGCCTGGAAATTATGGCTTCAAGGGGAGGCCATTGAACTCATAGACAAACAAATGGAGGATTCCTTTCCAATATCGGAAGTCATGAGATGTATCCAGATAGGCCTCTTGTGCGTTCAGCAGAGTCCGGAACAAAGGCCGACTATGTCGTCTGTGCTTCTGATGTTGGACAGCGAGAGCGCCTCATTGCCGCAGCCCAAGCAACCGGGATTTTACACGGAGAGGTTTAAAGGTCAAATAGATAGCGAAACCAACGAGTTAACAATTACTATAGTCGAGGGTCGGTGAAGATCCACGAGACTTTATGTAACAGCCGTGTGTTTACGCATTTGGATTGTCAAAATTTCAATTAGATCTTGTATGTGAATTTTGAACCAATAGGGAATTTTATTAAATTCGGGAAATTTTGAATTAAAGGATAAAATTTTGAGAAATTAAGTTTGAGGTTTCCGAAAATTCAATTTTTGAGAAATTTTGATTTAAAAGGGTGATTATGGGTTTTAATAAGCAATTTCGAGTTTTCAGAAATTTTCGGGGTTTTATTTTATTTTTGTATGTATTTAAAATGATTATTTTTAAATAAAATTGACGTAAAATAAAATAAGAAAACTGGAAATTGGTGGACCGGCTTTGGGATCACGGCCCAAGCCGAGCCAGGCCGCGCACGGGCCATGGCCAGCCCGTGCATGGGCCACGCCCAGCCCGCGCCGGCCCAGTTCCCGGATCGTGGCCCAGCCGCAACCCACGCTCCCTCTCTCCTCTGTTGCTCTCTGTTCAGGCCACCGACCGGAGTGCGAGCTGTGCGGGTCCCACGCCGGCGTGCTGCTCGGGACCTGCCGCGGTGCAGCCTTGGGGGAACGCCGGACGTGACCCCGGCCGCGACCTAGGCCACTGAGGAGGAGCCACGGATCATGGACCGGCGCGAAGATGCAGCCACGCACGCATATGCTCTGTTTTTTTTACCGTCCATGGAGCCGACTTTGAAGGAGGATAACTTTCACTTGGGGACTCCGTTGGGAGCGTGGTTGGTGTCGTTGGAACCAGGGAGGAGCCCTCTTCAAGCAGCCGTCGAGAACCACCGACGACTAGCCTCCCTCCGCCGCCGGCAGCCCCCGAGACGTCCCCCTCTCCGCGGCGAGCTCCTCTGTTTTGCGGTAGGCTTTCCCGAGCTGCAAATCGTGATTTACCTTCTCTCCCTTGCCCAAATGCTGAAATGGTTGATTCCAATGGGTTTGTTGACATCCTTAAACCCCTGTTTTGCCTCCAATTTCAATTGATTTGGTTTAGAATCGGTTGATTTGAGGATTGAACACGGTTTGCCCAACTTTTGACAAAACCGAACCCTAGCCTTGCAATTTGTCGATTGGGAGCTACCCACTCTCAATTGAAGCTTCCTTTAGACTCTTAGGGTGTTTTTAAAGGTAGATTAGGAAGCTGTTTGAGTCGATTTAGTCTTGGAATGAGGAATTGGAGCCATTTCCGTCGACCCTCTTTCCTCACGCCGAACCGCCGTCCCTTCCTCCTTTGAAACCCGATTTCTCCTTCCTCCGACCACCTCTACCTACGTTCTTGGTGTCGATAGAATCGTATGGATGTCTACTACAAAATCCCCAAGGTCCCTAGCTTCGATTTTTGTTGAGTGTGAAGGAATCAAGCGAAAATCGAGCGAAGGTTGCTCGGTTCATGTCTAACTGGAGGAAACCCGAACCTGCAGGAGGAAGCCGCGCGTGTGGGCCTATCACGCGTGTGTTGGGCCGTGTTGTGGGCTTCGTACAGCCCAATCCAAGGAGAATCCAGCATGTTGGCCCGCGAGAAGAAAACAGAAATGAAGGAATAAAAAGAAAAGAAGAAAGGAAAAGAAGAAAAACAAAAAGAAAATAAAAGAAGATAATTCACGTGTCGCTGAGGTGATTTTGGAAATTTGGCCAAGGTGAGGAAATTTCCTAAATCGCTCTTAGGCATGCCTGTGCGCTAGTTAATTATGTCATTTAATTTATAGTTGTTAATGCAATAATCTTCATTAGTATGGTTAATCAGGCAATAACCGGATAATTAATTTAGTAATTGTTAGTGTAGTTGTTAAATCAGCCCCTGTGACTGATCATTGAATTAGTTTGTTTAGGATTATTAAATTGGTTAAGTTAGGATTATTTAGCCAATTAATATTTGTGCAATAAATATTAGTAGTATTGTTAATAATTTAATAGCCAATGCATTAATATTGCAGTATTAATGTGGTTATTGAATTATTTCCTGTTAATAATCATTGGTTCAGTTCGATTAGTATTATTAATTGGTTAAACTAGGATCATTTAGCCAATTAATAATTGAGCAATAATTATTATTAGTATTGTTAGTGATTTAATAGCCGGTTCATTAATATCGTAATTATTAATGCGGTTATTAAATTATTTACTGTTATAATTATTATTGGATTAGCTTGATTAATATTGTTAATTGGTTAAACTAGGATTGTTTAACCAATTAGCATTGTATGAGAGATGACTTGCAATTCGATTTAAATAAATCGGTTAAGAAAATAGGCATAGCCAGACTTAATTAGCCTTTGGTTGTGCGAGTTACTTAATTATTTATTCGCTGAAAGGCTATTTATTTATTTATTTATTATTCGTTGGAAATTGAGTGTTTAATTACGACATTTATTTCTTTAATGCTCAATGTTATTTATTTATGGCAACTGATTGTGCAATTAGACTACTGCTTAGTCTAGATCGATGGGGCTTGGGTCTAGCTTGGACTTGAGTGACGGACTAGAGATCCTTGGGATTGGTGTGAGCGGGACAGATCGTTTAGTGACAAATTAGGGACCCTAGGGCCGAGGTGAACCTAATTGCGGGATAGGGAATTAACTTGCTGAGATAATTAGTATCTCATCCCACAACCCCAACCTTTCCCCCAGGTGTCAGAAATGGACCCCGAGAACAACGTAGAGTTCGAGGAAGAAGGGTTAGGAGGCGACACGGACGAAGATAACCTGCCAGTGGAGGAACTCGAGGAAGAGGATCTAGAGAATGCAGAACCCGAAGAAGAAGAACCTGAAGAAGAAGAACCTGAGGGAGAAGAGCTCGAAGAGGAAGAGCCGGAGGAAGCGGAAATTGAAGAAGAAGAACCAGTGGAGGAAGAGCCAGAGGAGGAGGCGGTGCATGACGAACCCATGGCGGACTTTGGTAACAGGGTCATGGATTGGATCCAACAGTTCGATCAACAACTTCAATTACGGGAACCCACGCCCAAACCCGTGGATCAGGGATGGATCATTGATAGGGTCGAGACCCCCTCCGGGAGAGTAGCAGAAAAACACGAGACTACAATATGGGAATGGAATCCCCTGCTCAGGAGATGGGTCAGTCACCAGTATTGGGAGCGCTATGATGGCGAGGTTGGAGGTCCACTAGTCTTCCACCAGGGATATCACGAGGCTCCGAGAGAGGTGTATGACTTTTGGAATCCTGATCTAGGATACGGAGACCAGCCCGGAGGCACAGTTATAGATCCCTAGGATAGACGATCTAAGTTGGTTTATGGTACCCAATTTTGGAATTGTACAGTGTCAGGGTGTACCAAGCTGGTGTGTGCTCGGATATGTAAACGCCCAGTAGGACGTTAATTTTGGAAATGTTTAATATTACGCTTTCGTGCGTCTACTCTGATCTTTAATGAGGGATTGCGATCGATCCTGGATTAATGAATTTCGTTAACAATTGGGTTGTGCACGCGCGCGCCGGCTCGGGGCGTGACAGCCCAGTTTAAGGAAATTTCCTAAATCACCTCAGCGACACGTGAATTATCTTCTTTTATTTTCTTTTTGTTTTTCTTCTTTTCCTTTCTTCTTTTCTTTTTATTCCTTCATTTCTGTTTTCTTCTCGCGGGCCAACATGCTGGATTCTCCTTGGATTGGGCTGTACGAAGCCCACAACACGGCCCAACACACGCGTGACAGGCCCACACGCGCGGCTTCCTCCTGCAGGTTCGGGTTTCCTCCAGTTAGACATGAACCGAGCAACCTTCGCTCGATTTTCGCTTGATTCCTTCACACTCAACAAAAATCGGAGCTAGGGACCTTGGGGATTTTGTAGTAGACATCCATACGATTCTATCGACACCAAGAACGTAGGTAGAGGTGGTCGGAGAAAGGAGAAATCGGGTTTCAAAGGAGGAAGGGACGGCGGTTCGGCGTGAGGAAAGAGGGTCGACGGAAATGGCTCCAATTCCTCATTCCAAGACTAAATCGACTCAAACAGCTTCCTAATCTACCTTTACAAACACCCTAAGAGTCTAAAGGAAGCTTCAATTGAGAGTGGGTAGCTCCCAATCGACAAATTGCAAGGCTAGGGTTCGGTTTTGTCAAAAGTTGGGCAAACCGTGTTCAATCCTCAAATCAACCGATTCTAAACCAAATCAATTGAAATTGGAGGCAAAACAGGGGTTTAAGGATGTCAACAAACCCATTGGAATCAACCATTTCAGCATTTGGGCAAAGGAGAGAAGGTAAATCACGATTTGCAGCTCGGGAAAGCCTACCGCAAAACAGAGGAGCTCGCCGCGGAGAGGGGGACGTCTCGGGGGCTGCCGGCGGCGGAGGGAGGCTAGTCGTCGGTGGTTCTCGACGGCTGCTTGAAGAGGGCTCCTCCCTGGTTCCAACGACACCAACCACGCTCCCAACGGAGTCCCCAAGTGAAAGTTATCCTCCTTCAAAGTCGGCTCCATGGACGGTAAAAAAAACAGAGCATATGCGTGCGTGGCTGCATCTTCGCGCCGGTCCATGATCCGTGGCTCCTCCTCAGTGGCCTAGGTCGCGGCCGGGGTCACGTCTGGCGTTCCCCCAAGGCTGCACCGCGGCAGGTCCCGAGCAGCACGCCGGCGTGGGACCCGCACAGCTCGCACTCCGGTCGGTGGCCTGAACAGAGAGCAACAGAGGAGAGAGGGAGCGTGGGTTGCGGCTGGGCCACGATCCGGGAACTGGGCCGACGCGGGCTGGGCGTGGCCCATGCACGGGCTGGCCATGGCCCGTGCGCGGCCTGGCTCGGCTTGGGCCGTGATCCCAAAGCCGGTCCACCAATTTCCAGTTTTCTTATTTTATTTTAAGTCAATTTTATTTAAAAATAATCATTTTAAATACATACAAAAATAAAATAAAACCCCGAAAATTTCTGAAAACTCGAAATTGCTTATTAAAACCCATAATCACCCTTTTAAATCAAAATTTCTCAAAAATTGAATTTTCGGAAACCTCAAACTTAATTTCTCAAAATTTTATCCTTTAATTCAAAATTTCCCGAATTTAATAAAATTCCCTATTGGTTCAAAATTCACATACAAGATCTAATTGAAATTTTGACAATCCAAATGCGTAAACACACGGCTGTTACACTTTATGCACACAAAAGTTAAAAAACACGTAGTCAGTATTGTCTGCATAAAAATATGAAAAAACTCTTTGCCTTCTTTGACAAATTACTTGCTCTTGAGAAATTGCACCTGGTGTATTCTTCCCTTTACCTATATGTAGGCAACTCCATTCGTGTGGGCAAAGACAAAGTGTCTCCTATGGATCTCTTTGAAAGTTAATGAATAGGATATTTGGAAACAGCTTGGTTGTTAGGAATTCTAACTAAAAGCATAAGTTGATAGCTTAGGGGGATGAGGTAATTCTCTCACTTTCCAAGATGCCTTTGAAAGAGCGATATTAAGACTGAAGTTTTTCATTACCCTTGGTCTCAAATCATGAGTATTACTCTTTTTTCTCCTTCATTATGTGGAAAGCAAGCACAAGCATGCCGCAACGAATCATTGTTCGTTCTTCTCACGAGAAAATAACTATTGTTTGATATTGTTTCCTTCTTCTTGCTTTGAGTTCCAGTCTGATCAGCAAGGTCAAAAAGGACATAAAGCAAAATTTGCTGAATATAAAGAATGGAAGTATACAATCATCTAGCTATGTCAGTGCATGAAATTCCTCAGTCAGGAAATGGAAAATCTCTCTGCTGTCGGATTTATGGAGTGTTTTCTTATATTGAAGGAAACACTTCCGCTGGACTCATTGTACACAACTCGTTGGAAAATCTTGCTTGTTCAACACAACGAGTAGATGTCAAAGAGGAAACAGGTAAGGTGCAAAGAGTAATCAGAATCAACAGAGGACAAAAACAGAAAACATTGAAAATGCTTATTGGGGAACTCAGAAATTTTGAGAAAGTTGACAAAGAATGGATTCGAAGTTGATGGACTGGCGCTATCCAAATCACTCGACATTCTCGTCTGATTATACCATGCACCCATGGGCGGGTCGATCTGGCTGTCCAAAGTTTAAAGTCCTGAATTATGCAGCTGTCAACGTGGGTGGAAAAATATGGCAAGTGGGTCGATTTCGGTACCAAACCGAAGGAGCAATGTGACTCCTTGGCACATTGTGGTGCCAAGGGAAATCATGATCCTTACAACCTCTGGAAATTTAAAGGTAGCTGAAGTCAAATTACTGGATACTTTGGCTGCATATACACATCGATATGACTTCGAGTGAGTGCAAAACCAAGTGCTCGCGGAAGTGGCCATGCACAGCCTTCGCCAATGCAGACCCGATAAGAGGAGGAAATGGGTGCTTGAGGTGTGTTATGGAGACTTGATCGAAAGCCATAGATGGCACAACAGCTTTACTAATTCGATTCCATCAGAGGGTAAATGGAGGAGCTTTCAGATGTCCACTTTTCACCCGTGGAGGGTTGATTGTGAAGACGGCAGATCAATCAATCACTTGAATTTAACGGAGATTTAACCGTAGAAGAATTCTTAGGGATGCATTCTTCTTATAACTGCAAATGACATGGGCCAATTCTACGAGGGAAATGATGCGGATGTCCTCCCATCTGAAGGCGCGGCCTCAAACACATAATAGCATTAACTTGTTATATATATACACATCTAATTAAGCAATAAATTGGTAATAATATTAGAGTTTTAAAGTCAACCAAAAAGAATATATACATAACTAACAAACTTAGCCCAACAAATACTATTTCAAACATTTACATTCAACTAGCTGAACTTATACCAAAATCCAACTCCTATAAATTCAAAATATATATAAATATTTATTAACAAATTCATGTTAGTGTCGGCAATACTATGTGAGAAACTTTTGATCGAAATTGGCCAAATGGACTCAATTAGCAAAACTTGAAAATATCTAGAATTCAATTGGCATAATTATGACAAGAATATAGAACCCGCACCTTGTCGAGAATTAATAATACGTGGCCTTGTTATAAGTCTCTTTGCATAATCCCTCGGAAGCTTACTATTGAAAAATAAAGGTGAGCCTAAACCTAATAAATTGTTTTGAGTGAAGCCTAAACTTGACTACATTAATCATTCATTAAAAGAAGTCATTCCAAGTCTAGATGGATTTTATTAGACAAAACATATGATGATTGACTCGAATATGTTTAAATTAGCATAATTCTAATAAACTTAGGCTAAACCTTTACAAAATTATGACCGGGATGGACATCGATCCAATAGGATCAACTCCATGTGTGCCACCTCCTCAGTCACCATCACCATGCGATACCTTAACATGCACCAATTTTGGCATTCAATCAAAGTAAAAGTATCACCGATGCTCATATTAAATCAATCAAATGGCCTTGGGGTTGGCACATAATTTACTCATACAATTCGGCTACCCCAAATCATTCCAAAACTATCCATCAAATCTTGCATCAAGTCTAATCGTGCGTCTAAGCATCCATATTTAAAGCTAAATAAGACATGCAATCAGACAAAAAAGTATAGGGGAACAAAAAGTACTTAGTTGTCCATCAAGGACAACTTCTTCAATTTTTTCAAAAACTAGTGTTAATTGATTAAACTAGACATTTTCTAAAACTAGAATTTGATTTTTGAAGTAAGGCTAAGAAAAACTTTAATTTTTTTTCTAATTTTTCATAGTATTAAAATATTATATATTTATAAATATTTAAAGAAGGACTTGGGATCAAGCTCTAACTTGGTCGAAGTCCTCGGCTGGGTCCTCCACTGAACCGGGCTCAAGAACCCATTCTTGTTTCCTTTCTTTCTTTACCACCCAGCCCAAACCAGCCCAAAATTGGCTCGGGCCTCAACGTCGACCTGACTTCAGCTCACCAATTTCCAATTTCAGTCGACCCAACTCCTTGCCCAAGCACAAACATGGTCGGATTGCCGAAGCCCAACTCCATGTGGGTCGGCTTGCTCCCACGATTAGGCCCCTCACTCTTTTGCCTCATCCACACGAAGGTAGCCGGATACGGGGGCAGCAAGTTGCCTTGAGGCAACTCGGCTTAAACACTTGCTGACCGGAGCGACTGACCTAGACGAGTCGAACATCTCAGGTTAGCCTGGATGCCGGACACCGACAATACTTAGTTTAGGTATTTTAACAAAAATGTAGAAGGCACCAAGTGAGGGGAGATTTTCGACTTGTTTGGGAATGGAAATGTCACACCCTGAATCCTACAGGAATAGGGACAATGACACAACGATCCTTCTCTTCACTTGAATGATGCAACCTCAACCATACCTAAAAGAAAACCAACTTCCAAAATTTCTCGTTGATATCACTCTCGCTTTATTGACCGCTAACTAAAAAACCTAAAAAGATTTGGGAAAGAGATGAGTGAGCAATCATAACTTAGTGAATAGTGCATATATCTTCTAAGCAGATCGAGCACCCACTATGCATATTTACCATAACTATAACCAAACTCAATCTATTCAAATCCAACTAATATATGTTGAACTTCAAATATAAATAAATTTTTTAGTAAAATTTTGTAGGCATACACTCTAAGTAAAAAATGACATACATGGCCAGATGAATAACAGAATATTGAAATACTCATTACTTTCAAATATCACACTTCTTATATGTACAAAACCAAATGCAAATTATCTCTCTATAAAAATTTATACATATTAGAAATAATTTGTATAATATATGTATGGGGTCAAAAACAAGTAATCTTTTCAACAAGGTCACATATGCATGCACAAAATACTAATTCCTTAGTAATATCAAATCAAAAAATCAATGGTCTACTCCATTGATCAATCTCAACAATTCATATATCAATGGCCTATTCTATTGATTAATCTCACTAATTCATATGCTGATGGCGCATCCCATCAACTAATCTCAACTCACATATCAATGGTTCAATCGATCGACCAATCTTACATCATATATCAATGGTCCAATACATCGACTAAATTAATGCTCAATATCTAACTATGGTTACAACATTACGCCTTGTGACAAGGCGACCAAGATCCACCTTTTGGCAAGGTCTCCACCTAAAAAGTTGGTGGCTCGGCTTAGAAGGATACCTAACATCGGTATGCTTACCCCCAAACCCTTCATTGGGTTCATAAACGATATTGGGCATAAATCTCATTATCCAGTAATCACACAATTAATACTATAATTAATTGCATAATCCCATTTCATAATCTGAATCAAATCAAATTTTACAATCCATTTTATGAAACATTTCACAAATCCATAACTATAACTTTCGGCAATTCCTTCGCAAAGCATTTAATCGCATTTATAAATAATCATTTCAAACTATTTCAAATAATACCTATTTCAATTCCCCATGAACCAAAATATATAACCTTTAATAAGATAATTCATTCCACAAAAATCTCAAGTTATTTCATAATCATTGATGCGTAAGTCATTTTCAGAAATGCTTTACCATTCAAATAAATAATAGGGTAGTAAATGCTTGATCCAAATTTATGTAGCAAATATGCTTAATATGTTGCTTCTTTCATCTTATAAAATAACGTAATGCCATGTATTTTATGCTCAGACAATACTCAAATTTAATAATTTGGAGACGTGAGTTTATGAATTCATAAAAGAGATAGCATCACTCACCTTGAAATGCCTATGACCACACAATAAACATTACTTGAACCGTCGAACTCGTGATCTTATCAAATAAGCGAGAACAATGTTAAAATTGAGTGAATTACTTCCTCAACAACAAATTGACTAACCTATGCCTTTTTCTTAACCCAACAACTTATATATGCTAACAAAACTCTTGTCCGAAGAGGATTTTCAAGTTATCCGCAATACGGAGTTTTAGCGCGAAACTTGGTTACGCCATACTTTTTTCCACTAAACTTCGCTTCAACCGAATTTGTACTCCAAATAAAGATCTTTCAATCACTAGAAGACACATAAATTGGCTAACCAAAAATCGACTTGAAAACGAATAAATTTGGCGTGAAATCTTTTGTGTGCGTACTGCTCACTACGCATTGGAAAACTTCTACAATCCATTTTGGGCAAACTATAAGCTCAAATTCAATTTTGTAAAATTGTACGAATTCACAACACCCTCAAGTATCATCCCCAAAATTTCTCGGTTTAATAACTCAAAAATTAGATTTTACCACTCATATTTCATAAAATTCCGAATATATGCCATAACTTCAGACACTATTCTAATCGGACAAACGAAGGGTGTGGACACTTAAAATACGTAGTGCATTCGGCTTGGTGAGCTCCTTACAATATGTGCACGAAATCTCTCTCTTTCTTTCTTCTTTCTTGCTCTTTTTATTTATCTCCTTCTTCTTCCTCTTTTTTTCTTTGTCGCGGTTCCTTCTGCCCGACCGTCTCCTCTTTTCTCCATTCTACTCTTTGACTTTTGACTTTTTTTGTTGTTGTGGGCCCTACCAATTTTTTTTTTTTGACATAGTCAAAAAGGTAGTATTACACGAAAGATGGCCTAAATCTAACATATTCAACAGCCAATCCCCGAAAAATACAAGGAAGCGCACAAGTGAGACTAACTTGGGCATAAACGGGGAACATCGTGTCACACTCCCAAACCCACAAGTAGAAGGGTATGACACGGCCGTCCCCCTTATCGAAGGACGCAGCCTCAAATGACCAGATATAACCTGATATCAATACATGCATACATACATATATATATATATGATAAAAGGTAGTTTGATCTACAATATCAAAGTCCACTATAACCGTCAAACTATACATGTACAACCAACCTAAAGTCCTCAACCTAAAATAGCTTACACCCCAGTAGCGCTATAAAAAGAAATCCCAAAATGCACGCGCTCTCGCCCTACGAACGGGTCCTCAAGTTACCTGAAAGACAAATAGTTCATTGAGTAATACATTCCTCCAAAATAAGTCAAATAAATACTAGGCATATATTTAAAACAGTAAGAAAACTCATTTACATCAAAACCAGGTATAATAACCTTCAGAATCAATCACAAATCATTTCAATTTTATGTATTCACATCAAAATCAAGTCAGTTTACCAAACAATGTCAAACGAGTTCAATGGTCAAATCCATTGTCAATCTCATCAATCAGACACCAACGGTCAGTTCTATCGACTAATCTCATGCTCAATATCAACAGTGGTCACGAATAACGCTTCGTGACTAAGCGACCAAGATTCCCCCCTTAGCTAGGTCTTCACCTACAATACTGGTGGCTCGGCTCACAAGGATATCCTAGAGTAATATGCGCATATCCCCTGAGCTCAAACCATTAATCAATAATCCACTTCCACAAACTCAAACCAGAAATCATTATATATATATATATATATATATATCAAATCGATCCACAAACTCAAACTAGAAATCATATATATCGAATCGTTTCCTCAAAACATTTTGTAAACTATTTCGCAGTTCAGACGTATAAACTTTCACAACATATTTTATAAGCATTTCACAAGTCAAAACACAATATTTTGCAGCAAAATGTCTTCCCAAATTCAGAGTCAAACCACAAAAAGAAATAGTAATCATTCGATCCAGAATTTATGCAACAATATGTATTTACCAGCTTATAACACATCAATTCTTAATAAATTCCAAGACATGAGTTTTCAAAATTCTTAGAAGGAATAGTATTACTCACCTCGAGTATGTCAAACTTCAATATATACACCACCGCTCTAGGTATTAAACCGAGTAAAATAATATTCAAATGACTAACTTGACTAGATACGCCGATCATCGACAAAAGCGATGCCTATGAATCACTAAAATAGCTTGTCGATAACAAAGATCAATATTTATATTTGCGTGACTCGCACACGTAATCTATTTTTGTCATAACTTTCTCCACTGAACTCCGTTTTTAACAATCTTGCAGTCAACGGAAAGCCCCCTTGACGTACTAAAACTTTCATGAATTGACCCCACCCAAAATCTGACAAAAACCTGATGAAAATATCCCCCGAAGTTACTGTTCGCTAATGTTCCTGCGCGCGACGAAATTCAAAATTTCATTCCAGACAAACCATAAGCCCGAATCAAATTCCGCGAAATGCTATGGCCTCACAACACCCTAAAGTACCATAATCTCATGATTTCTCAGCCAAATAACTCCAAAATCGGACTTCGCCGCTCAAAACTCGTATAATTCTGAATTTACAACGAAAACTCAAAATCTAATCCGATTAAGTAGACGAAGGGCGTGAGTACTTACTAGGCATTGCGACTCGAAGCTATATCAACTTGGTGACGTCTCGGAATCACAGCGTCCTTCCCATTTTTTTTTTCCTTCTCCCTCTCCTTTCTTTTTATTTGTTCTTCTCTTCTTCCTTCGTGTTATTAACGTGCCCTTTATTTAATCGCACACGCAGAAGTTGAAGCGGTGGAAGAGGTGCTGGCCAGTCAACCGTGGGCTTGGGCTTTGGACTTTGAGAGAGGCTTGGGCTTTACACATCGACCCTTCGATTTGGCAAGTATGAAGAGTCCCTACTCGAGCCAGCGAGTAATAAGGCAAAAATATTTGCAAACCCGTATGAAGAGTCCCTACGCGAGCCAGCGACGACAACTGGAAGGCCAACCCGAAGTGGCCGCGATCAGCAGAGGCTGTCAGTCGCGTGTTGCAGGGCGACTTCGATGAATACGCGATCCTTTCTTCAAGTCCCTTTCATTCTTTTACCTTCTTCCTTTTTGCGTGTGTCAGCTTCTTTCAATTCCTTTTTCTTTTTCTCCCTTTCTTTTTATTTTTTTTCTCTCTCCCTCCCTCTGCCCCAATGCCTGTCCAATTTTTCTCTGCCCTTTTTCCTTTCCCCGAAGCCCTCTCTCTCCTTTATGTCCTCTGCATCATTTCTCTCTTTCCTCTCTTCTCTTTTGACTTTCTTCTTCGTTTCTTTCTTCTCTTTCTCCATTACCGTGCTATAAATTCTGACTCTGGAGTTCTTAAGATGCTGTTTTTACAACTTACATTGTTCTCGTCTTTGATCGAGCCATATAACTAGAGTGCCAAAACACAGCTAAAAATTCCTATTCATATTCAGTTGAACCTACGTTTATTGAAAAACTAAAGTCGTTTAGCTATTTATAATATTTTTTTCACTCCAAACATCGGTGTGATTTTGTCCTTTGTTTCACTCTTCTCCAATGAACTTGACAATTCCCTCCCTGGGGTGGCGGGTCAGGGAAGCTATGTCAGTGCCACCTTACGATAGTTACCCACTTTATGGTTTTGACAGGTTGTCTATGGTTCAAAGTATTAGGAACCAAGAAGCGACGCCAGAATTGACCCGAGTGAACAGATATTTCAGGATGTCTACACCTTTCTGCATCAAGGTTTCTCTTCTTATCAAATTGCTTCTCTCTCAAAAGTGAACAATCGTTAGAAGAAAGGGCAAGAGAAATCCCCATCCAGTATTGCATTTTGTTTCATGCTGTTTTCTACAATTCATGATCATGAATTAGCCTACCATTCTTCTCAACTTAATTATGTCATCAGTTCTTTACAGAGTGTGCATTTCCACTGACCGAATTACTAGAAAGAGCTCTATCGGAGATGGTGATGTGCTGATCTCCAGTGGTGGAGATTTTGCTCTGGGCTTCTTTAGCCCTGGCAGTTCTAGCAATAGATACTTAGGATTATGGTACAACAAAATTTCCGAGAAAACGGTCGTGTGGGTCGCCAACCGGGACAACCCCATCGAAGATACTTCAGGGCATCTCGGTATCGACAATCTGGGGAATCTCCTACTTTACGATACGAAGAGAAACATCTCTGTTTGGGGCAGCAATCTTTCAATATCTTCGGTGGCGACTGACTGTGTAGCTCAAGTTTTGGATTCAGGTAATCTCGTCCTGTTTCAGGATGGCAATAAAAGTAGAGTCCTTTGGCAGAGTTTCGACCATCCGACTGATACTCTTCTTCCCTCCATGAAACTCGTGCTCAACCGCACCAGTGGCTTAAATAGATTCCTTAAATCTTGGAAGTCTTGGGATGACCCCGGAACGGGCACCACTTATTTAATGATTGAACCCAGAGGTTTCCCGCACTTAACCTTGTACGAAAATCAGGTTCCCTTGTGGCAACCGAACCCCTTTAACGGAATCGGATTGAATGGGATTCCCGCTGTAAATAATTCTTTATTCAACTTTAGCTTCATAATTGATACCGACGAGGCCGTCCTGGTGACAAATGGTTTCAACTCATCGATCTTTGTGAGGGGAGTGATTAAGGAGTCTGGGATCGTGCAAATGTTCACTTGGGTCGAAAATAAGGGCAGATGGGTCAATTTTTACACCAAACCGGAGGACCAATGTGACTTCTATGGGCACTGTGGTGCCAATGGAAACTGTCATTTTGATAGCATAGACCAAATTGGTTGCGACTGCCTACCGGGGTATTCCCCCAAGTCCCCAAACAATTGGAGTATGAGAGACGGTTCAGGTGGGTGCGTGAGGAACAACCAAAAATCGGTTTGTCGGAACGGTGAGGGGTTCGTCAAAGTAGCTGGTGTAAAATTGCCAGATGCTTCGGTCGCATCTTTTGACTGGAATCTGACTTTGAGGGAGTGCGAAAGTGAATGCCTGAGGAATTGTTCGTGCACAGCGTATGCCGATGCAGATTTTACAAGAGGAGGAAGTGGATGCTTGATGTGGTTCGGAGACTTGATGGACACAAGAGAGAGCTCAAGTGGAGGACGAGACTTACACGTGGGCGTGGATTCACTTGTATTAGGTAATCCTAAAAACAGGACAATCAGTACGATATTCTAATTTGCTCCAATTTTTGTCACTACGATGTTGTGATTGCAGTCGCACTGTCAGACTTAATATGATAGATCGACTAAAAGTTTCTCTTCCCAGCTGAGTTTCCGAAGAAAAGATCTCTTTCTAGGAACAAGACGTTGGCAACCTTGATAGGGTTAGTTTCTGCTGCAGCAACAATATCTTTTGCGGTGGGTATCGTGCTCGTCAAAAAGACTAGAAAAGGGTAGAATTGTCTGCATGTTTCTTGGACCGTCTACACTACAGTCCCTTCTTTTGCTGCTTTGAAACCCAATATATACATGTAGCACACCAAAGTTCTGGCGCTTTTAGCAACTAGAGGATTTGGTTTTTATGAAGCCCCAGATGCTTGTCATGACAAATAACGATTAGTGTTGGCTCACTCTGATTCGTAGTTCTTTTTTGTGATAGGTTCCGAGGTTGGAAAGGAGCTAGATGGAAAAACAAAAGATCAAGAATTGCCTCTCTTAGATATTGCCACAATTAAGGGTGCCACAGATGATTTTGCCTCAACGAACAAGCTTGGACAAGGAGGATTTGGTCCAGTCTTCAAGGTATTATACCGTGTCCTAACACTAAAATCCTTTAATCTCCCTTTCTGCCTTTTAGTTTCAATTGTCCAAGGTGGTTGATGCATAAGTATGAGCTCACCGATTGGGTTTCCTTGACAAAGCCTGAACTGAGAAACAAGGTATCAAAGAAGTTCTCCTGTATATGTCTTAAGGCAAGACGATATTTCAGGGGCGGTTGGCCAGTGGACAGGAGGTAGCTGTAAAGAGGCTATCGAAGAGTTCAGGACAAGGGAGTCAGGAATTCAAGAACGAAGTCATGCTAATAGCCAAACTCCAACACAGGAACCTCGTGAGGCTTGTGGGCTGTTGCATCAGTCAAGACGAGAGGATGTTAATCTACGAATACTTGCCTAACAAAAGTTTGGACAGCTTCATTTTCAGTATGGCCTCACCTTCTTTTCCCTTTTCATGTTAATTTAATTTCTGAAAAGCCTCACCATTGGCATCGATATCATGACATATCGGGCGGTGAATTCTTTTTTCCGGCTTTGGGTCTCAGACGAACCAAAAAGGACAACCCTTGATTGGAACCAACGGTTCCAAATCATTCTTGGAATTGCTCGAGGAGTTTTATATCTTCACCAAGATTCAAGGCTTAAAATCATACACCGAGATCTCAAAGCGAGCAATGTCCTCCTTGACGGTGCAATGAATCCGAAAATTTCAGATTTTGGTATGGCTAAAATATTTGGAGAAGACCAGATCCAAGCAAATACGAACAGGGTGGTCGGAACATAGTAAGTTTTCTATATTGTCTAACCAAATCAACTGATGCACTAAGGGGAGGGATACAAGCTGACTAGATGTCCTTTGATATTAATGTTGTTCAATTCTGTGTAGAGGTTACATGTCTCCAGAATACGCAATGCAAGGATTGTACTCAGTGAAGTCTGATGTTTTCAGCTTCGGCGTTGTATTACTGGAAATAGTCAGTGGCAAGAGGAACACTGATTTCTACAATGACAGTGCATCTTTGAACCTAATAGCACATGTAAGGACATAGAACGAAAGATTTCTTCACCCGATATACCTTCGCCTGCTTCTTGAAACCAGATCTCATTGCTAACCTCTATAAGATGTCGGTGCCTTCAACTTTTGTAGGTTTGGAACTCATGGAAAGAAGCAAAATCCTCAGACATAGTTGATCCATTGATGGCCCAACCCTACAACTCTCATCAGGTTTCGAGAAGCATCCAAATTGGCCTATTGTGCGTTCAAGAACGCGCGGCAGACCGACCAACCATGATGGACATTGTCACAATGTTGGGTAACGAGGCAGCTCTTGGGTCTCCCAACAAGCCTGCATTCATTTTGAATGGAAGCGGCAATATTCTGGACCTTCCACCGATGGCAGAAGCTTCTGCGAACGACGTGACCGTAACTGAGGTCAACGGTCGATGATTGGACTCGATGCGACCACTGCTTTTATCATCCTACGTTTTGAATAAGATAAAGCATGGATTTGGATCGTCTGACTAGGTGGCACCTAGTCAGGGATGACTAGCTTTTAATCTCAGCCGTCGGATCTGATCCGACGATTGGGATCACACCACGTCATTCGAGTGGGATTTATATCTAAAAAAAGTATTTTTTATTTTGAATATTACTTTTTGTCTCCCGCCTGCCATTCACAAAATGAAGAAGAAGAAGACATGTTTTTCAAAAAGAAACTCTCTCGATCTTCCTTGCCTCCACCTCTCTCAGCCAGACGACGGCAACAGCGAAGCAGCCGAGGCCGTCGGCGACGGCGAAGCCCCCCTCTCTCTCTCTCTCTCTCTCTCTCTCTCTCTCTCTCTCTCTCTCTCTCAAAAACTCTCCGAGCACGCTGGTCTCAACCCAGAGCTCTCCCTCTTTGCCGTCGCCTCTGCCCTCATCTCCGTCGTCACCTCGATGAGTCACTCCTTCTCTCTCTCTCTCTCTTGCCCCCAAGAGCCATGCTGTTGGGTCGCAAGCTCTGGCCGACCTTATCCCCGCCATCGCCTCTGTCGGAGCATGCTTTTATGCTATCACTTCGGAGTAAGCTCGAGGAGGCAGTACTTCTCGGCGAGGTTGAGGGACTTGTCGGCGAAGATGATGATGGAGGTAACGAGCTTGCGGAGGAGCAGCGCGATGGCAGTGAGGGAGTTGAGAGCTTCCATGGAGGTCGTGCGGCTGGATTCATTGGCGTCTGCCCGTGCCTGCTTGCGCCAAGACATGTTGAGGAATTTTTTGCTCCAAGACATGGGTTGTTTAAGCCTCCACGATTAGAAAAAATGTGTTGTAGTGATTAAGTTATGCAAATTTTGATTTAAGACGAATCATCTGAGTGGCTCCCAATCCGAAGTGAGTTGTGGTTTGCATCTGTAGCACCGATTTTCAGCTTCTTTGAGCTCGTAAAAGGGTAAGGCTATGTACCTTGTATCTCATGTTTGCTTACCGCTTAATCAAAGCATAGCCTTTTTACTCTCTGTCGAATCGTGGGCTGCACCCGCAGTCGACGCTATAGCTTTCTTCTTTCTTTTGGTTTTCATTTTGTGGGTGAATGAAAGTGAAACCATGTTTCTAGTGATTTTCTTTTATTTCTCTCTATTTTTGTTTTTCCGCTTGGGCTTCCAATATACGAAGTGCAAATTGTTATTTCGGTTGCAAAATCTTGAAGAGAAACGGAGGGCAACGGAGCTCTAAAACAGACAAGAGAATGTTCATCCAGGAAATGAACTCGAAATGTTAAATGCATTATTCCGACCCAAAATGAAAGATAAAAAATGTTTCTTTCCGCCTTGGACTTGAAGAGAAACGAAGGGTAACAGAGCTCTAAAACAGACAAGAGAATGCTCTAAAAAATGTTTCTTTCCGCCTTGAACTCGAACCGTTTCACCATCAATCACCGCCCTCGGGATCCTGTCCTTCTCCTTCAAGTAATCACCTCCATGTCTTGGCGCAAGCTGGCACGGGCAGACGCCAATGAATCACAGCCGCACAACCTCCATGGAAGCTCTCAACTCCCTCACCGCCATCGCGCCGCTCCTCCTCCGCAAGCTCGTTACCTCCATCATCATCTTCGCTGACAAGTCCTTCCTCAACCTCACCGAAAAGTACCGCCTCCTCGAGCTCACTGCGCTGACTCGAAGTGATAGCATAAAAGCATGCTCCGACGAAGGCTATGGTGGGGATGAGGTCGGCCAGAGCTTGCGACCCAACAACATGGCTCTTGGGGGCGAGAGAGAGTGAGAGAGAAGGAGTGACTCGTGGAGGTGACGACGGAGATGAGGGCAGAGGCGACGGCAAAGAGGGAGAGCTCTGGGTTGAGACCAGCGTGCTCGGAGAGTTTTTGAGAGAGAGAGAGAGAGAGAGAGAGAGAGAGGGGCTTCGCCGTCCCGACGGCCTCGGCTACTTCACTGTCGCAGTCGTCTGGCTGAGAGAGGAGGAGGCAAGGAAGACCCAAGAGAGAGTTTCTTTTTGAAAAACACGTCTTCTTCTTCTTCATTTCGGGAATCACAGGCGGGAGACAAAAAGTGATATTCAAAATAAAAAATAAATTTTTTAGATATTTGTCCCGCCCAAATAACGTGGTGTGATCCCAACCGTCGGATCAGATCTGACGGCTGAGATTAAAAGCTAGTCACCCCTGACTAGGTGACACCTAGTCAGGCGATCCAAATCCATAAAGCATTCCCATGTAGCCTATATAATATGTATATGTATCAAATAGCTGGTTAAAGAAACTACTGCACAAACATTTTCTTTTTTGAGTTTATGTATCTATACTCGCTAGGAGTGCTCCTAAGATACTGCGAAGCTAACAGGTCAGTATTGTAACTTCTGCGAAAATGGAGTTCAACTATCTAAGTGCAGAATTCCGGGCAAACAACTTGGATCAAGAGATTAGACATTAGTCATAGGAGACGCAGGATGATTCTGTTGCTCTACGTCCAAAAAAACGAAAAATATGTGCCTAATTAAACTCATTAACAATTACTTAGTTTTCTATCGATTGCACGAAAAATCTCAAATCTAGCTTCTGACTAGAGACGTTCCAAAGCACGTGATATTACATGCATTAACGCTCACCTTCTGTAATAGTAAAACGACAAGCACAGTTCTTCTCCCTCCCACACAAGTTTCAATTTGACTTAGAATTTTCTTTTATTCATCTAATATGGAGTTAATGGAAATCTAGCGTACGACTTTTGAATATCATTATTTGGGGAAAAGGCGTGCTGACTATTTTAGTCCTTTGCCTCGTGCGACTCAAGGTGCTTGAAGATTTCGTCATGCATACTTTGGAACTCTGATTCTGGGCAAAATTGGGACGACTGATAATTGTATGGTGTTGAGTAAGACAACTCAACAGATATAAAGAGGAAACATGAAATTTCTCCAACGAGAGATGACGATGACCGTTCAAAATTTTTACTTAATGTTATCAAGTCATGTGTACATAAGTCCGAATACCAATCAGTTTACTTTAGATCAGTTTGTAGTGATAAACATGTTGCCACACCCCGAATCCTACAGGAGAATAGGATATGACACCGTTGTCATTCTCTTCAACTAAAAGAGGCAGCCGCAAAGTCTAGACAATATATCAGAATTTTTGTAATCTAACAAAACATAGGAATAAATCTCCAACACATACCCAAAGTCAAACTCTTAAAAGTTCCTGCCGATAGCACTCTCGTATTATTGGCCACTAACCGAAAGATCCTTGAAAGATTGGGAAGAAAAGGGGTGAGCAATCACAATTTAGTGACTGGTGCATATCTCTTCTAAGTAGATCGAACACCCATTACTCATATTTACCAAAAAATAAGAACACCCACTTTTGCTTCAAGAATAAGAACCATTTGCCAAAGATTGATGATTTATTTGATCAACTGCAAAGTGTCTCAGTATTTTTCAAGAATGACTCGAGGATTGGCTACCACCAACTAAGAATCTGAAAGAAGCATTTCCGAAGAGCGCGTTCCGCGCGTGATATGGCCACTATGAGTTCATAGTGATGCCGTTTGGATTGACGAATGCTCCTCTGCATTTATGGATATGAGGAATTGCATCTTTAAGGAGTATCTGAACCAATTCGTCATAGTATTCATTAACGACATCTTGGTGTATTCGAGGAGTCTAGAGGAGCATGAACAACACCTGAGGTTAGTGTTGACGACTCTTCGAGAACACACATTGTACGCCAAGTTTAGTAACTGTGAGTTCTAGTTAGGTCGTGTGGCTTTCTTGGGCCATGTGATTTCAGGCGAAGTGGACCCTACTAAGATTGAAGCGGTTGTGGAATGGCCGAGACCCATGACGGTAACTAAGATTCGAAGTTTTTTGGGTTTGGCTCGCTATTACCGTCACTTCGTGGAGAAGTTCTCCAGTATAGCGATGCCACTAACAAGACTGTTGAAGAAAGATGCCAAATTTGAGTAGATCAACAAATGTGAGAAGAGTTTCCAAGAGTTGAAGCAGAGACTAACCACTACTCAAGTATTGACAATCTCATCAGGTCCAGGTGGGTACAAGATCTACATCAGCTTATCCTATCAAGGGTTAGGTTGTCTTCTATGTAGCATGGACAAGTCATAACCTATGCGTCAAGACAGCTGACACCTCATGAACAGAATTATTCGACACATGACTTGGAATTGGCTGTGATTATCTCCGCCCTCAAGATCTAGAGACACTACCTATGCGGGAAAAAGTTCACGATCTATACCGATTATTAGAGTCTCAAATACATGTTCTCTCAGAAAGCGCTGAATATGAGACAACGCCAATGGATTAAGTTATTGAAGGATCACGATTGTGATATTCTGTACTATCTAGGGAAAGCCAATAGGACAGCTTATGCCCTAAGTTGTAAGTCCTCAATGGCGCACTTAATGGTGAAAAAATGGCTTCTACTAGAAAGGGTGAGAGATTATGATTTTAAATTCAAGGTAGGTCACCTCGTGTGTTTAATGGCCACCTTACGAGTGGAGCCGCAGGTCTAGTCAAAGATTAAAGCTTTACAACCAATGGACCTTACCCTTTAGAAGATCATTCAGACAAGCGAGGATTAGAGGAAACTGTACTTTCAGATTTCTGAAGATGGGATACTCAAGTTTCGAGGAAGATTTTGTGTACCAAACGATGCTACAATGCTACACTTAAGGAAGAATTGTTGGCTGAAGCACACGAGAGTAACTATAGTATCCATCCTAGTAGTACCAAGATGTATCATAACTTGAGGCCACACTATTGGTGGAATTGCATGAAAGCCAACATGGCAAAACACGTAGTTAAGTGTTTGACCTGCCAACAAGTTAAGGCGCAACATGCAAGCCAAGAGGCTTGTTGAGACCAATGGAGCTATTGAAGTGGAAGTGAGAACATATCACGATAGACTTCGTGACAAGTTTGCCTAAGAGCTAGTAAGGTCATGACGCAATTTGGGTTATAGTGGACAGATTGACCAAATTTACGCATTTTATCATCGTGCATAATGACTTCGCCTTTGATTGATTGGTTGAGTTGTATGTCCGACAAATAGTAAGACTCCATGGAATGCCAGTGACAGACACCTATGATTGTGACCCAAGGTTCGCAATCGCATTCTAGAAAAGCTTGCAAACCACATTGCGCACGAAGCTACAATATAGTACTGCTTACAATCTACAAACAGATGCACAATTAGAGAGGACCATTTAGACCTTAGAGGACATGCCACAAGCATTTGTTTTGGATTTCAAGGGAAGCTAGGAGAATCATCTACATTTAGTGGAGTTCGCCTACAACAATAGCTTCCATCAAAACACAGGATTGGCTCCTTTCAAGGCACTATATGGTCGTGCCTATAGGACCCTAGTCTGATGAGACGAGGTAGAAGAGCGAAAAATCATAGGCCCTAGTACAGTAGTCGATAGAAGCTGTCAAGATCATTAGTGATAGGATGAAGACATCGCAGAGCCATCAGAAAAGCTACGTAGACCATAGACGCAGGCCTTTGAAATTTCAAGAGGGTGATCACGTTTTCCTGAATGTGTCATCTAAAAGAGAAATGTCCCGTTTTGATAAGAAGGCAAAAATGAGTCCAAGATATGTTGGACCTTTTGAAATCATGCAGAGGATTGGTGTCGCAACCTATCGTCAATTATGCCGCCAAATTTGACTCAAATTCACAATCTCTTCCTTGTGTCGATATTGATGAAGAATGAACCTGACCCATCATACGTGCTAAGTTTTGAAGAAATCGAGGTTGATGACAGGGTGTTGTACATGAAAAGATCGATCAGGATTAAAGATAGGAGAGAGCAACGTTTGAGGAATAAAACCCTAGTCAAAGTAGTATGGCAGTATCACGACACAGAAGGTGCGACGTGGGAAAGTGAAGCCATGAAGCACTAACATCTTTACTTGTTTGAGGAAACTAGTGATGTAAATTTCGAGAATGAAATTTCTTAAGGGGGGAGAATTGTGATAGCCTATTTTCGGGCAATTTAGGGCCTAATATTTGGAATTTTAAACTTTTGTTTGTGGCCCTTGAGCCCCAGGAATCCCACGAATGAAACCATGAAAATTTATTTCAAGATGGTCCCGAAATTTTCGGAAATTTCAAAGAGGTCCTTCAATTTTTCAGAATTTGCAATTTAGTCCTTGGGTCAACGGTCAATCGGTTCTCCCTTTTTCTTGGGCATTGACCAGTCCGACCAACCCGACTCGCCCCTTTCATTGCAGTTTTTTGCCAGTTCACTACTATGTTTTGGCTTTAGCTTTGGTCGGTCCAAGGAAAAGCAGCCACCTCCTGCTTGTCGTGCCACTAACCCTAGCCGTTTCTTTCCTTCAATCTGAGCACACAGCCATCACCTATGGCCGCCCACAGCCACCACTCGCTAGTCAACACATTTTTGCACCTAGCCCACCCCTCGCACCACCCCGTCTTACCCGTAAGTCGTCAAAATACCCCTATCTCTCACTCGGGTCGTCTAAAGCTCGTTTTACAAACAGGAAGGAAAAAACACAATATTGAAAAGACTTGGTCGCACCCAAGAGAAACGAAGGACATTACTATGTTCCTTGAGAACTCTAGAACACCCCCAAGCCCTTGACCACCGTCGTCGACGTCCCGAAGGCCGTCAATATTTGTTGTGAAGCTCTGCCGCTCGCTTTGTGCACCCGGTTGCTATTTGTCGCCACCACTTGCAAATTCGAAGCTTCTAGCTATGGCCACCACCTATGGGAGCTTCCTAGGCTTCCCCTGGGCACAACCCCACCAGTCGTTGCCGTCAAAATTTCGCCATTTGGACGAATTTGGCCTCGAAGTGTTGTTGCCTCCTCTGGAACCCGAAATTCCAACCAGCAGCTTCCATGCGCCACGCACTGTAGTCCTGATCGCCTCAGTCGCTACCACTAATCGGAAAACCTCTATGAGTGTCTCCTACATGTAGCCTAGCCACTTGCTGCCATCGATGTTGTGTCGTTTGCTCAAATTTGGCCTCAACCCGGTTGCTACTTGCTGGAACCAGTTTCCTAGTTCTTCTAGCCATGAACCCAGCTGAGCTTAGATGACCTCCGACCACCTCCTACCACCACCAGCTGCCGCCCACGCCTCCTTGGACCTCCCAGAATCTCTCTCGATGTCCCCGCTGTCTTGGCCACCTTATGGAGCAACCACAACCCCCGGCCAACCACCAACATCAGCGTTCTCAATTGCCTTGGGCTCTGGTCAACACTGTTGACAACCACCGCCATCGTCAACCATCGTCGCCAGCTCTTCTATGACGTTCCATACCTTTTGGGACACCGTGCCACGAGGTTGCACAACTTTTCGTGGGCCCAAAGTCAATTGATGTCGCTAATCGTGAATAAAGCTTGGAATGGAAGTGGGTTTACCTCTTAATACTCAATGTGAGCAATTATTCGCTTTAGCAATTGATTATGAGTTGTTTGGGCAGATTTGATGATTATTTGAATAGCATCGGCAATTTGGTAATTGGCCAATAGAATGGTTGGGTGATTACCTCTTTCGTATCCAACTATGGGTACATTATGAAAAAGCACGAGACCATGAAATGAGAGTTTGATTTTGAGACATGGAATTAGGTCCCACATCAGTACTGGATTAGATACTCAGGCAAGGTAGGAGGCCCCTTGGTGCGAGACTTTAACTACCACAAAGTGCTTTGGGGAGGACACAACTACAATGCGTGGCACCGAGACTAGCACGATATGGACCCTCGAGATGGTTGTATGATAGACCCTTAGGGTCTGTCATCGTTTTTGTCTGAACTTAGCTAGGTGTAGAAGATTAGTTAGGTGACTCCCTACCCATAATTTTTAATTTTACATATTGATGGGTTAAACCTTTTTGTAGGTCCAAGTCTTGTGTTGAATCGACTAGTTTTCTTATACCAGGGTTGTCAGGGATTTATTTAAGGCTTCCGTTGTGTTTATTTAATTATTGTTGATTGGGTTGGCGACAATTCCTAGGAATGTCGTGAATTCATTGACCGGTATGAAACATCTTCAGGAACTGTTGCATGCTTGGGTCCGAGGCAGGATAGTAAGTACTTACCAGGCACTGTCATACATAATTGATTCTGCTTGGCGAGGACCACTTGCTGACATGAACATCTCTTCCTTTTCTTTCTCTTCTTCTTCTTTCTTTCCCTTTCTGGTCATTTTTTTTCTTTTTCATCTCCCTCCTTACCAGAGCATGCCTCTTTCTTCCCTTTTTATCTCTCGATGGTCTTCCCTTTCATTTTTTTTTAATTTTTTTAATTTTATTAGATCCACCCTTTAAAAAGTCAAAATATTACACGCAGCTTATGTATATGCAAATTTTACAAGAGGAGGAAGTGGGTGTTCAATGTGGTATGGAGACTTGATAAATAAGATACAAGAGAAATCTCAAGTGGAGGATGAGACTTATATGTGGGCGTGGATGCACTTGTATTAGATTTTGCCAACAAAAGGAAAATCAATACGAGATTCTAATTTGCCCTTCATTTTGTCACTACTCTATTGTGATTGTGGTTGATAGGTCGACTAAAAGTTTCTCCTCCCTGCTGAGTTTCAGAAGAAAAGATTTCCTTAGCAGAAAAAAGTATTGGCAACCTTGATAGGGTTAGTTTTTGCTGTAATAATAACGTCTCTTGTGGTGTGCAATGTGCTCGTGAAAAAGACAAGAAAATGTAAGAATTATCTGCATGTTTCTTCGACTATCTACACTACAGTCCCTTCCTTTGGTGCTTTAGAACCAGATACATAGATGTTGCACACTGAAGTCTGGCACTTTTAGCAAAGAGGACTTGGGTCTAATGAAGCCACATATGCTTCTCGCGACAAATGACAATTAGTATTGATGCGTACTGATTTGGAGTTCTTTTGTGTAATAGGCTCTGAGGTTGGAAAGGGGCACAAAAAAAGATCAAGGATTGCCTCTCTTAGACATTTCCATAATTAGAGGTGCCACAAACGATGTCGCCTCAATGAGCAAGCTTGGACAAGGAGGATTCTATCCAGTCTGCAAGGTACAATACCGTGTCCTAACACTAAGATGCTTTGATATTTCTTTCTACTTTAGTCTCAGTCGTCCAAGATGGTTGATGTCTAGATATGAGCTCAACAATTTGGTTTCCAACAAAGCTTAAACTGAGAAACAAGGTAACAAAGTAGTTTCTAGGGATATGTCATAAGGCAAGACAATATTTCAAGAAAGCTTGGCCAGTGGATAGGAAGTAGCTGTGAAAAGGTTATCGACAAGTTCAGGACAAGGGAGTGAAGATTTTAAGAACAAATTTATGCTTATTGCCATACTCCAACATAGTAACCTCGTGGGACTATTGGGCTGTTGCGTTAGAGAATACGAGAGGATGTTAATCTACGAGTGCTTGCCTAACAAAAGTCCAGATTACTTCATTTTTAGTATGACCTCCCCTTCTTTTCACTCTTCATGTTAACCTAATTGCTGAAACTCCTCACTATTGCCATTGATTCCATGACATAACGGGTAGCGAACTCTTTTTCCTGCTTTGGGTCACAGATGAAGCAAAAAGGACAACTTTTGATTGGAACCAACATTTCAAAGTCATTCCTCGAATTGTGCAAGGAGTTGTATATTTTCACCAAGGTTTGAGACTTAAAATCATACATTGAGATCTCAAAGCGAGCAATGTCCTCCTCAATGCTGCCACAATGAATTCGAAAATTTCAGCTTTTGGGATGGCCAAAATGTTTGGAGAAGACCAGATCTCAGCAAATATGAACATGGTGGTTGGAACATAGTGAGTTATCTATACTGTCTAATCAAGTCAACCAAGCACTCAATACAAGGAGATTGTTGGAGTTGTCTTAGTGCTCCTTTAGTATCATTTTATTTATGTGAAGCTATCTTTGTCTTTGTATTAAGTCACGTAAGTTGTATTAGGCAATTATTGTATTAGCTATTTTCTAGGAAGTGGAGATGGTCAGTTTATGATGGTCAGTTTGTACATGTTGTGTGTAGTTACAAAAGTCTTTAAGCTACTTGTTTGACAATTTTTTTGTATGAATGAAGTTGATGTGTGTGTTCCTTTATTCATCTTTTATTGCAACTCTCTGCCTCTGGATTCTTTAGTCCTATGACTTGTTTCAACAATTGGTATCAAAGCCTTTTAAGGATCTTAAGGGAATGTAAAGTGAAGATAAATGAAGTTTGTGAAGTGATGGAGGCAGGTTCGAGTGGTTTCTCTTTTATGGCTACTCCGATCTTTATTGGGGAAAATTATCAAGCTTGGACTGTTAAGATGACAACAATTTTAGAGGGTCATGATCTATGGGAGGCTGTGGAGAATTATTATGAAGTTACTCCACTCCTAAACAATTCGACCTTGAATCAAATAAAATCCCATAAAGAGAGAATCACAAAGAAGGCCAAGGCAAAGTCTTGCCTATATGCTCATGTTTCACCTTCTATCTTTACAAGAATCATGAGATGTGATTATGCAAAGGCAATATAAGACATTCTAAAGAAGGAATATGAGGGAGATGAGAAGATAAGGAACTTGAATGTGCTGAATCTCTTAAGGGAATTCGAGAGACAACAAATGAAGGATTTAAAGTTAGTGAAGGAGTATTCTAATAGGCTGATTAATATAGCCGAGAAAATCAAAGTATTAGGAATTGATTTGAATGATGAAAGGCTGGTTCAAAAGATCCTAGTGTCTCTTCTAGAAAAGTTTGAAGCCACCATAGCTTCTCTAGAAAATACAAAAGATCTAGGTGATATAAAGCTTGTAGAATTGTTAAGTTCTCTACAGGCTTAGGAGCAAAGAAGATTAATGATAAAAGAAGTAAATGTAAAGGGTGCTTTGCAAGCTAAAGTGAAGCACAATGATAGAAGCAAAGGAAAGAAATGGAATCAGTTCAAAGGAAGTGCAAGTGACTTCAAGTATGCTGCAAAAGAAGGAAGTTCTAATGGATCGGGCAAATGGAAGAAATACAAGAAGCCTTGTCAACGCTGTGGAGGTAGATGTTGGAGAAGGCTTGATGCTAAGTGTAGAAAATGCAACAAGCTTGGTCACATGGAAGCTATTTGCAAAGAGAACAACCGTTAGCAAATAAGAGAAACATAGATAACGGTGAATGAGATTGAGGAAGCACACTTATTTTTGGCTTCTAATTCTGGCTCTTCTATTGAGGATGATGCATGGCTGGTGGATAGCGGCTGTAGAAATTACATGACTGGCAATCTGAAGCTGTTTGAGAGTCTAGACAAGTCAGTCAAGTCCAAAGTCAGAATTGGCAATGGACAATTTATCGATGTATAAGATAAAGGTACAATACCAATTGAAGGAAATCAGGAATTGAAGCTGATCAGTGATATTTGTTTTTGTGCCAGAGATTGACCAGAATATGTTGAGTGTTAGTTAACTAATTGAGAAGGGCTATAAAGTAAAGTTTGAAGGAAAAGAATGTCTTATTGATGATGCTGATTGCAAAGAAGTTTTGAGAGTGCCAATGAAAGATAAAAGCTTTATGTTCAAGCCACAAGAGATGCAACAAATGGCTTTACAATGCAAAGAAGAAAATGCAGAGCTATGGCATAAAAAGCTTGGGCACGTCCACAGAAAGAATATGATGTCAAATGACTTGCCAAGTTTGGAGGATGAGTTTCCACAGTGCAAAACTTATCTTCTTGGCAAACAAGCTAGATTTATTTTTAAAGGAAAAAGCTAGAGAGCACATGAGAAGTTGCAATTAGTTCACACAGACTTATGTGGACTTATGTCATAGTCTTCTATTAATGGCAGCAGATATTTCATTACTTTTATTGATGACATGTCTAGTATGAGTTGGATTCATTTTTTTCAAGTCAAGTCAGAAGTTGCTGATATGTTTGTAAAGTTTAAATCTTTAGTTGAGAATCAATGTGTGAAGAAAATTAAAATGCTCAGGTCTGATAATGGTTCTGAGTATATGGCTAAAAAGTTTAAGATCAATATGTGAGCAAGCAGACATTATGCAACAATTCACTACTCCCTATTCTCCTCAACAGAATGGGGTTAATGAGAGGAAAAATTGAAGTATTATGGAGATGGCTAGATGTTTGATGCAAGAAAAGAGTTTACCCAAGAAGTTTTGGGCTTAGGTAGCTAGTACTGCAGTGTTCATGTTAAATAGATTACTCACATAAGCCTTAGAGTGGTCAGCACCTTATGAAGCATGGTATGGTATTAGACTATCTATTAAGAGTCTGAAGGTTTTTGAATGTTTGTGTTAAACATATGTTCCTCGGGTCAAGAGGGACAAGCTGGATTAAAGAGCTGAGTTTGGAATCTTTATTGGGTACAGCCTTCATTTGAAGGCTTACAAAATTTTTCAGCCTATGATAGGGAAAGCTGTTATGAACAGAGATATTGTTTTCTTAGAGGAAGATGAGTGAAATTGGATGGAATGAAAGATAGTAGGACAAAAGCAATCTAAAACACAACAGCAAGAGATTGATGAAGCCGTTGATGGACTGGAAGATAGTATATATGATTTTCCAGTAAAACACACAAAGTCACTTGTTGAAATTTATGAAAGAAGCAATGTGGCGATGCTCGAACCAGTTAATTATATTGAAGCTAAAGAGGATCAAAAGTGGATTGTAGCAATGCAGGAGGAGCTCGCAATGATTCAGAAAAACCACACGTGGGAGCTTGTTGATAGGCTTTGTGATAAGAATGTTATTGGGGTTAAGTGGGTGTTTAGAACAAAACTTAATCCCGATGGTTCAATAAATAAACACAAAGCCAAATTGGTTGTGAAAGGCTATGCTCAAATTTGGGTATTAGATTATTCAGAGACATTTGCTCCTGTTGTGAGGCTTGATACAATTAGGTTGCTTCTAGCTGTGGCAGCAGAGTAGGGATGGCCTGTATTCCAACTAGATGTCAAGTCTACTTTTTCTAAATGGAGAGCTCGAGGAGGAAATTTTTGTTGAACAATCTGAAGGCTTTAGCTTCAAAGGGCAAGAAGAGAAAGTATACAGATTGAAAAAAGTTATATATGGACTAAAGCATGTTCCAAGAGCTTGGTATGAAAAGAAAGATCGATATTTGCTGGACTTTAACTTTGTTAGAAGCTTGAATGAGTTTACTCTTTATGTCAAGAAGGTTAATCATAATATTGTTATTTTGTCATTCTATGTAGATGACTTATTAGTGATAGGGAATGATGTTGAATTGATTGAGATGTCAGACTTGGGAAAGATGGCTTATTTTCTGGGTCTAGAAGTAAGGCAAGCTTCACATGAGATCTTCATCTACCAAAATAAGTACACGAAGGAAATTTTGAAGAAGTCTCAGATGGAAGATTGTAGAAGTGTAAGCACTCTTATGTCTATTAAGGAGAAGCTGAAAAAGGATGATAGAACAGAAGCAGTGGATGCTTCTATGTATAAAAGTTTAATCGAATGCCTCATGTATCTTACAGCAACTAGGCCAGATATTCTATTTATTGTGAGTACTCTTTCCAGGTTCATGAGTATTCCTAGTCAACTACATTTGGTTGTAGTAAAGAGGGTCTTAAGATACCTCAAAGGAACATTGCATTTAGTATGAAGTTAAAAAAAAAGTTAGAAGTTTATAATGCAAGGTTTATCGGATAGTGATTGGGTTGGCTCAATGGATGACATGAAAAGTACATCTGGATATTGTTTCACTCTTGGTTCTACTTGTTTTTCATGGTGTTCTAAAAAGCAAGAGATTCTAGCTCAATCCACTGCAAAGACTAAGTTCCTAGCAGCTACAGCAGCTGCAAATCAAGTCTTATGGCTGAAGAAAATAATGAAGGATTTGTGGTTGTACTTTGATGATTGTTTTGAAGTAAATGTAGACAATCAAACTGCATTGGCAATATCACATAATCCAGTTTTTCATGGCAAAACTAAGCATTTCAAAGTTAAGTTATTCTTTCTATGTGAAGTGCAACAAAGAGGTGAAGTTAAGTTGGTCTATTGCAAGTCTGAAGATCAGCTTGCATACATGTTCACAAAGCTACTTCAAGCCGAAAGATTTGAGATGTTAAGAGAAAGAGTAGGAGTATGCAGCAGCAACTAATCCAAGGAGGAGTTTGTTGGAGTTGTCTTAGTGTTGCTTCAGTGTTGTTTTATTTATGTTAAGCTGTCCTTGTCTTTGTATTAAGTCACATAGGTTGTATTAGGCAGTTGTTGTATTAGCTATTTTCCAAGAAGTGGAAATGGTCAGTTTATTTTCTAGGAAGTGGAGATGGTCGGTTTGTACATGTGTACAGTTACAAAAGTCTTTAAGCTACTTGTTTGACAGTTTTTTTGTATGAATGAAGTTGATGTGCGTGTTCCTTTATTCATCTTCTATTGCAACTCTCTGCCTCTGGATTCTTTAGTCCTACGATTTGTTTCAATAGAGAGATACAAACTAATTAGATGCCCTGAGATATACATGTTGTCCAATTCTGTGTAGTGGTTACATGTCTGCAGAATACACAATGCAAGGACTGTATTCGATCAACTCCGATGTTTTTCAGCTTTGGTGTCGTATTACTGGAATTAGTCGGTGGCAAGAGGAACACTGATTTCTACAATGACAGTGCATCTCTGAACCTACTAGTACATGTAAGGACCTAGAACGAAAAATTCCATGACCGGATTTACCTTCGCCAGCTTTTTGAAATCAGATCTCATTGCTTAATCTCCCAAAGATGTTAATTTTAAATTTTGTTGGTTTGGAACTTATTGAAATAAGGGAAATCCTCAGACATTGTTGACTCATTGATGGCCTAACCCTACAACTATCGTCAGGTTTCGAGAATCATTTAAACTGGCCAATTGTGCATACAAGAACGTGCGGCTGACCGGCCAACCATGATGGACATTGTCTTAATGTTGGGTAACGAGGCAGCTCTTGCCTCTCCTAATAAGCCTGCATTCATTTTGAATGAAATCGGCAACATTCTCGACCTTCCACTTCTTGCAGGGGCTACTGCAAACGGGGTTACCATAACGGAGTTGTTTTTTATACTTACCAAAACGGAGTTTGATGGTCGATGATTGGACTTGATGTAACCATCATTTCATCATCCTATCTTTTGAATCAGATCAAGTACTCCCATGTAGCCAAAATAAATAAATTATTAGGAGTGCTCCTCAGATGCTAAGAAGCCGCCAGGTCAGTATCGTAACTTCTGCTAAAATGGAGTTAGACTATTCTAGGCAACAAGAGGAATCAGCAACTTGTATCAATAGATCAAAAATTAGTGATAGGAGATGCAGCTGAGGAAAGTTTCAAATGAGTGTTATGATCTGTTATGATTAAGTGCTTGTTTGAACAATTAATCATGCTGGTACGAGCTCAGTCAATCCCAGGAACGATTCTATGGCTCCATGCCCAGAAAAACGGAACTGTGCGTGCCTGGTAAAACTCGACGCTGATAACCTATTTTGATCTCCATTGCACCAAAAATCCCAATTGTAGCATCTGACTAGACAGATTCTGAAGCACGTGAACATGACATGAATTAACGCTCACCTTCAGTAATACTAGAATAGCTAGCACAGTTATTCATCTATTTGGAGACAGTAAAGAAATAGCATACGACTTTTTGAATACCATCAATTAGGGAAACGGCATAATGACTGATTCACTCCTTTGCCCAATGGGACTCAACGTGCTTAGAGATTTTGCCATGCAAACATTGGAACTAAGATTCTGGGTGAAATTGCGATGAACAAAAATCGTATGGGACTGACTGAGATAACGCTACAAATGTAATGGGGTCAAATGCCATATTCCCTAACGAGACATCATGGTGTGCGTTCGGAAAATTTAGTTTTTAGCAGTTGGTGTCAAATCGTGTGAACATAGGTCTGAAGATTGATTAGTTAATTTCAGTTAAAATTTTCAGTAGTGTACATGTAAGTTTGTCAATAATAGGAAACAATGTTTAGTGAATCCCGTGGAACTTGGTTAAATGGTCTAAGTAATGGCCCTGCTATGTGGTTCAGGTGTGTGATACAGATTCAACTTCACAAGATATTAACAAATGCAAATGAAACAGAAGATTTTTTTTTTTAATGAAACTTTTCTAAGGGCCAAGGACATCATGGGCCAACGTCCTTGTCCTCTATTTTTTACACTGTAATCCGAAAGTTTTAAATCCAAGGATGTAGATGAACGCATCTGAATACTGAACCAAAGGCATAGAGTAATTTATGCATCGCGTTAGAGAGCTATTTAGTGATGTATTATATTTAATAAGTTGAGTCTGAACCGTTAGATTTGATGGATCCACGGGGTACCCATATGATTGAACAATCAAGATTTTAGTTTAGCATATATACTCTATTCATCATATACTGGCTCATCATGCACAAGACCCCAGTGTGACATAACGAACCAAATGGTAGCTACAATATTTGCATATGACAAAGAGGCCAAATTCACACTCCATATATGAAAATTAATGGTATGAGATTTTTTTTTCATTTTCACATTTGAAAATTTAATTTACGCGAGCAAGTTGAGACTGTTATATATGCAGCAGTGGAATTTTCAGCAAATTAATATATTTAAACTACCATATTATATTATTAAATTCATAAGATAATTTCTCCCCATTTGGAGTCATGGAGATCCTCATTGAGCATAGTTATTTAAAAACAAAAACAAAAAAGGAAGCGTGTGTTTGGAAGAAGACCTAATGGATCAGATTCAAAGGTACAAAGAAAAAGAGAAAAGCCTTTCTTTTCAAGAAAACGAGCTTGTCGTAGAAGCTACGAACTCAGCGTTGTTATGCCACTGATTAGCCAAGACAAAGTAAAGGCAAAGTCTCTCCCATCAAAGCATATATAATTGCAGCTGCTTGGACAGCGACTTTGAGTCTTACTTTACTTAACACGACAAATGATACCAATATGCTGCTTTTAACCCCCCCCCCTTTTCATTATTCTTTTAACAAATCATCTTTTGATTTAATTAGGCTAGAAGAAGAAAAAGTCATAATTCTCTTGAAATGCATCGAAATTTAGGTTGAATTCCAATTTTTGGCTCAAACTCTTTTTGCCTCACATAAAAGCATCAACTTTAGGCCGAATTCCTATAGTGATAAAAAAAATTCATCGCGTAAAAAATACCAACTTTAGATTGAATCTCAATTTTGTCCCAACCTTTTTTGTTGTAAAAAGGCACAAATTTTCAATTGGTACCAAAATCCGACCCCGTGAAGTGGAATCACACTTAGAGGAGAGATTGTGTTTGTGTCTATTGAATTTTTAGTGGCATCAATGGCCAGAAACTTGACAGGAGCCAAAATTTGGATTTCAACTGAAATTTTGTGTTTTTTTGTGAGAAAAAAAGCTTGACGGGTCAGAATTGAAATTTAATCAAAAGTTTATGTGGGGGGATTAGGGAAAAAAAGAAAAAACAAAAAGAAAGAATTCAATTCCGTGAATTGCACTACTCGAGGGAGAAAAGAAATACTGATCCCGATGCTTTAGAGAATAATCAATAGTATAAAAACGATAGGTCGATTAACTCCAAAAGTCGCCCCAAAAAGGGGAGAATTGATAAAGTTGGCGCCGGAAGAAGATTCCAATCAACAAGATATCTTAATAATTATTTGATGTTAATTGCCTATGATTAGTCACTTGTCAGTCGTCTCACGTTAAGTCTTCCATGTTAAGCTTCTCTTCTTGGACTTCATGTGTCTCCTCATATGTCCATATCTTTTGGTATTATATGCATCAATATAGATTTGTTTATTAGACGGTCCATGGAAATCGAATAATAAAACAACCAGAAGCATCGTTAATTGCACTAATATGTGAAAAGTAGTCAGCTACAATGAGACAAGACCTATGTTGACAAATAACCTTCAAGGAATATAAATGCATTTATTACTTAAATCACCCTTTTCTTCATTAAGTTGATGCTTTCGTTGCAACTTGAGATTTTTTTTTTGTTTTGGCTCAATCAAAATGACCAAAGATGCGCATAAATCAAAATGGCTCCCGAAATAATTTCAGACTCTCTTGATGCCTCGAAGCTTCAAGTAGACTCGTCCTTCCCCCTACCTCATGTCAAGCCCGCGGCTGCCACGTCGCGACCATGTCGTCATTGCATACGTCATGCGTCGGATCTAAGGGAGCATAGCAATAGCCGTACTATGATGGTAGAGGCAAGTGACCCAAGCGTGAATTTCGCAATGGTGACGGCATGTGAAAGTTGAGGATGTTGGTGGCATGAGTGGTGGGTCGGCATGGGGTATGGGCGAGAACAAGTCTATTTGAGAATTCAAGACACCAAGAGTCCCAAAGATCGCTTTAGGAAACGTTTTATTTTATGCTTTTCTTTACTCATCTTGATCGAGCAAAAAGAGATACTTCGATGTTCACTTGGATACTAAGTTTGGTTTAGTCGTGCTGTAATCGTGTTAATTTGTAGTGGTATCCTGAAGTGCTATAAATCTGACCATGAAGGTAAGAAATACAGTTTTTAAAATTACAGGACCTCAGACTTCAGTGAGGCAACTTCAAAAGAAGTTGCTATAACTTTGGAGATGTTGTAGTTGCTTAGGTGCACGTTTACCAAACAACTTAAGCTGCAGAAGGCACAGCATCCAATTTCACAACTTAAGCTGCAGAAAGAAATCTGTGCCAAATGGCCTCTAAGTAATTTTAATAATTTTTTTTGGTAACTGAAAACTCCACCACGGGCCCTTGTACCCAGACGACACCAAAGGGTCAGGCCCCTATACATCGAAAGAGACAAGGACATGACCCCAACACCATGGCACTCCACTTAAAACGCTAACAACTATGGGTTTCGAACCCTTAGCATCGACGATGAAGGATAAGCTCTTACCAATACAGCCATCCACGATTGGATTAATTTTAATAAAATTTATCCCCGAGTATTCCAAGTACCTCCATTTCGTAGCTGAGGCATATCATCACATCATTGCTCTAAAGTAATTAGTCCAATAGGGGGAAAAACCATATCTAATATAGGTGTGCTTGATTGAATGAAAAAAAAAAACCCTCGATAAATTAGTTTTCCGCTCTTTCATATGTTTAATTTACTAAAGATAATGAGTAAACAGAAAAATATTTTCTGTTGAAGAAAATATACAAGCTTAAAATGAGGAAAGTAAATTCCCTAATCTTAAAAAGAGAATAAATGTTTCGTTAAAATGATTTCCACAGAAGATACTTTCATTTATAATGAGTTTTCTTAGGAAAAAGCACACCCTTGTAAAGTAGCTGTAGTCTCGAAGGCAGGTCAATTTCGGGTTTACTCAAAAATCCTTTTTTTAATTAAATTTTTGGTCCTACATTATTTATGATTTCGCATATTTGCTCTTGAGTTCAGGTAGGATCATGCTTGGAGATTTTCGTCCTAAGATGCTAGCCCCAAAGAGTAATTGGGACAGATGAGTTCATCTCTCTCTCCGGGGATGTTTAGGATATAACTATTTTTTGTAATCTCAAAGCGAAGCTCGTTCAATGCGACTTAGTTTTGCCCTTTATCTTTTGTAGCAAGTCTCCATGTCCACACCAGTGTCCTTATTATGACATGTAACAATATATCATCCGTCAATCTAATATTTATTAGATGGTCACGTTGTAAAATATTTTGAAATGCAAGGTGACCGATGAAAACGGTACATACAAAATGGTGATTGAGTAAAATTTAAGACATCGAAATCTCACGCGTTTATAATAATTTCCCGATTGCTTTAACTCAATTAGACGTGGACGTAACGTTTTATTGAGATGTTATCTTATTGAGATAGCTTTTCTTTGCTCATTGAAACCACATTCCACATGCTTATCATGTTATAATGTGCAAAAAAAAAATTGTAGAAGCGCGTGCTTGTCATTGTTATTTCTGATGTCATCATGAAACCCTAAAAAGTAAGGCAATGAGGGCCGTCCTATGACTCTCCCTAAGACATTCCAGACAATTATAAGGTTAATTTAATCTCCGCATTTCACTCTCCTAACTATCTTGAACTGAACATTTGAATATACAATCATCCATCTTCTTCTTTAATTTTTCAAATGAAACGGATTAATTAAAGGCGGTACCAAGACCATTGTATAAAAGATGTGAGTAGGAACAAGATAGAGGCACAGCAATAGACCCCATCTTCTGCTCAAATTCAGCTTCCCACTATGAACATTTGATTAATGCCAATAATGTAATAACTGCAATATTCTAATTTCTTTTGAAATAAAGGTCAGCTTTTCTGGTTGAAATCTAACACCTGTTCCTGTTCCTAACCACAACTTTTTTGAACAATATTCTCCTTCTCCTCCTCCTTTTGCTTCTTCTCGCTCTCCAGCGGTTGCTAATCATTTCATGCTCTCCATCATTCTCCTCTTTTTTGTGGACCATCGCTGTCTCTTCATTATCTCTATGGCCAATTCCTTCCTCTCTCTCCATTCATGTATCTTCCTTTTTGCACATTTGTTTTTGCTTGCTTAGCTTTATCTTTTTATATATTTTTGTGGTGCTTCCAGGATTGGTAGAGCCAAACAAAAGCAATGCAGCTTCCCTGTCTTTACTAAAACTGAAGTTCATATATACACATCTTTTTTGAACCCTTCTTTTTGTGTTGGGGTTGGAGTCAGATTCTTCCTTGCTGGTCTGTTGAGTCAGCTACCCATGTACCGAGTCAACTCAGTGCTTGGCTTCTATCTCTATCTGAAACTTCCTCCAAATGTGGGAGTCCAGAAATCAACAGGGGTCTCATGAGCCACTGGAAATGTGCTTGAGATTGGCACTAAGCATAGCCCTCGGCTCCTTAGGTCTTGTTTTGGCCCTTCTTTTGCATGATCTTTCAGTTTATCACAACCCTGCAAAAACCATATAAGATGCATCTGTTACTATATAGAAATATTCATTTACTCTGTGGTCTGATAAATATTTCGAAGAACTGATTAATAGGACTAGAACAGAGAGTTTTCACCCAACAACAGGAGTAGGAAAGGACCCTATCGAAATATTTTAAATTCCTCCGTGGTCATCCAAATTAATCAACTATTCGGAACGACAGGAGGGAGAAAACGTGGCAGAAGATAAGTTTTTCTGCATCTGCAGAACACCTATTAAATATTGTGTAACTTATTTGGGCATAGGTAGTGTACACCAGACTAAATAATAAGCTTATAAAGAAATTAATGTGAAATTTAATAAATATATGTTAGTTTACCTGTGGATGCTGGACGGGAGCTCCATTTCTCATGTATGGAGTACTCAAAGCCTGAAAGTAAAGATACACAGGACCAACCATCAACATTACTTGGCTTCGAATGTATTCTTGTCAAGGCTCCATGTCCAGTTTAAGATTAACTTCTAAAGTACATCAAAGGAAAAGGCGCGACTGTACTTACATGGACTTGATCATGTAAGAACTTGATGTACTCGATAGCTTCATGGAGAACAGATGCTGTATCAGTCTGCGCGTTTAACGAAACATCAACTTCAATGGACTTCACAAAGAATACAACTTCAGCAAAAACAATTAAAAACAGAAAAGTGGACGAAAAATCCAATAATTTACCTTTCCAAAAGGTGAAACCAACTGCTGCAACGCAGTGATTCGGTCCCCTAGCTTCTCTTTCCGAACCTGATAACAAAATGCAACAGTAACTCGTTATCTTCTCTTCACTTTCTTGTGCCAACAAATTGCAGAAGCCTTCAATATAAATGAAAAGGACGTCGCTTGCAAGCTTGGTTGCTCCTCCAAGAATAAGAATTTCAGAAATCAAGAAATTATCATCTCACCTTAAAAGTCGGCAATGGGGACGGGGTTTCGATTCTAGGCCTTTTGAACCCGGGTTCTGCAGAACTGTTTTTCTTAGGAGCAGAATCCACTTCCCGTGCATCATCGCACTTTCGCTACAACAATGGAAAATCTCTCTAGTCGTAAATACAAACCCTAGTGAAGGTATATCCATTAAATTTAAAAAACTTTAGGATCAAATGGGTAAAGATCTTCACCTTGGTGTTTAGTGTTGGACAGCTTGGTTTTTTATCATACATCGTAGGAGGTGACGTGGCAGTCCAATCCAAGCTACTCATTGGTGTCGAACCCATGGTTATGTTAGACGACGGCAACCTATTGGGTTGGCGATTCGCCAACGACGGTTTCAAGAGGGACGACAGTTTGGCAAAAGAAGGCGGTGATTGATCATCGGAGTTCATGGTCTGAGAGAAGTTGTTCACCGACCGCACTTGGGCGCTGAGGATGGATTGATGTTGGGGTTGAAAATCCGCAGGTTCATCGAGTAAGCTTTGGATCAAAGGGAATCCATACAACCCTCCACCGGGCAGTCCTGATCCCTCCGGAAACCCAGCTGAGAAACCCTCGCAGGTGGCCGCGGTGGTCGCGCTTGTATTGATGGAAGTCAGTTCAGATTGGTCCGAAGAGAATTCTTGATTCATTTGCTTGAACCCATTCATGGAGGTATCTTCCACCGCACAACTTGAATAGCTTTTGGGACTCCAATCCTTTTGGATTCTTGAACTCATGTCTTCGTTCGATATCGAACCATAATTGCTCTGAGCAAATTTTCCGCCGCCACCGCTGTGAAATGGTCACAGTTTATGTCATAAGTTCTCCGTTATTTTAGTTAATTTCAAGTTGACCAAAGCTTGAATGGTTATGAGCTGAATCAATGGGAAAGAACATGCTTGTGTTGAACTATATGTCAATCCAATAATTGTATTATTGAAATTAAACGACCCCATTAGATGACTTTCCTTACAGATTAGACTCTACTCAGGGAAAATCTAAAAAATCATCATGACAACTATATATACTTACAGTAAAGCTTGGCTCCAATCCTGTGTCATCGGTGACGAAATCCCGAATCCCGTGATCTGCAAGTCAGGGACGACCAGTTGGCTTCTGCCACAGCCACGCATGGCGCTCTGGGGCTGAGCCTTGTAGTGGTTGTTCTCGAAGACTGTGGAGCTATCGGAGAGTGAGTAATCATTGTGCTCGAAAGACCTCGCTTTGACGCTGCTCATTGCCATGTCGGCCGCCACCCAACCGAAGCCTCTCCCGTCGTGGGCTGCCGCCGAGCACGGCGATGCGCCGCCCGCAAAGGACACGCCCCTGAGAGAGCTCCACCAGCTCTCGCCGCATATCCCAGCCTGGAAATTCTCTGCCATCGCCGAGACGACGCGACGGATATAGGATTTAATATTGACTAACCCTTGTGGCTATCTATATTGCTGTTCCTTCCGTCTTTCTTTCTCTCTCTTTCAAGTGTGTATGAGAATGAATTATGAGGAAGTGTGAGTGGCTATTTATATATGAAGGGCACGGTGAGGAGATATGGTGGGAGTGCGGACATTGGAAGAGACCGGAACCTGGTTGACATTTCAGGGGTCGGGAATAGTGAGAGAGATGGAATTTTTGAATCGGAATAACTCTCTCTCTCTCTCTCTCTCTCTCTCTCTCTCTCTCTCTCTCTCTCTCTCCTCCTTTAATTGTGCTGGCTTTCCATATTTTACTCTCTCTCTCTCTCTCTCTCTCTCTCTCTCTCTTACTTTTTTTTTTGTACCTATCTCATTCTCCTGCTCAATTGTTTATTGAGACTTCTTGACTCTGTTATTAGGGTGGCTCATCCCGTGTGTTAAGTGCGTATGGTCGATCCTATGCTCGTGCGATTTTTATAGACATTCATTATGCAAATTCGTCCCCATTTGACTATAGCGAAAGAAGTACTTACAATTCCATAGAACTTAATTTCAAATTTATAAACAAAATAACCCGTAACAAATATTATCGACATCAAACCTCGTAGATTCCCAATTTCTCTTTAGATTCTTCTCTTCAAAACAAAACTCAATTGTTTCAATGTTATCAGATTACTTTACTAAGATAGTCACTCACCACTTGCACATATTGAGAGGCTGCTACTAATCAATGATCAACTTAGATACCGTTGTCCCAGAGGTTGCTTCAGTCTAGCTATACAAAGATTGTTTAGGGAGGCATAACTTATCTTCCATGCCTAAGTGACTAATCTATCTAGACGATGAATGCAGTAAAGTTACTCCTCTAACTCACCGTGGAAAAAAGCTGACTTAACACCCAGCTACTCCAACTCCAAGTTTTTTCTAGCGCAACCAATACGGAAAAGCACCTTGGTCAAGCTATACTCGCACACAAATTATCATTATAATGAAATCTTCTCCAGTCTTGGTAAAACATAGTCACTTCCCCTACCATCTAATTCAAGAGTCACATTCAAGATTCTTCATTGAGATAGTCAAGAAGGGCCAACGCAAATTGGGAGGCTGCCGCAACCATCTGTTAGTTGTGAAACCAGTGCAAGGGTGCACCATGGAAGCCCAACAACTTGTCTAGGGAAGCTTACTAAAAGAGAGTTCAAGTCTGAGTTTATTAACATATCCAATTTGACATACTTTGACTTAATAATTTAATTTTATTAGTGAGGAGCTAATTATAATATATTAACTATTTTACACTACACAATCTCTTATGTAGGACTTTACTAATAGCCCTCACATGTGAACCTTAGCAAATCTTATCTTGTGACATTTTCATTTCTTAAAATATTGAGAAACAGTATACACATGCAATTTGCTAATGACATGACTTGAGTTACTTTGTCTTTATTTCAGATCTGACTTTTGCAAGGCACCACTTGACTTGGATAATGAAAACATTTTACTTGTTTTCCTAATCCATCCATATGCTAAAAAATGATTTCATTTTAAAAAAGTTAGATTTTCCGATATTTTGATCATTTAGGAAAATAAAGTCAATGGAAAATATTTTCACAATCAACAAAACACTTATGCTTAAACTTAGACCTCCCAATGCCCGAGCCGAGGCCCTCACACTCGGGTCGGGTCATTTGAGGCCGGGTCCAAGATCTCACACCCATGTCTAGGTCTTCCGCAGTCATGCCCAAGCCCCCTGAACCTAGACGGCCATGATTGAGTCGCCAGTGGCTAGGTCTAGAGCTCCTGCTTTGTGGTCAAGTACCCCAAGGCTAAGCTCAAACCAAAGAAATTGAGTCTAGGTTCCATAAGAGAAAAAAACAAACTATTTACAATATACAATGGTACTTATGTTATGAAAGTTAATTTGATTAATCATTATTCCAAATTGATGATATAGTATGCGTAGTCTTTATATCACGCGAATGATACTCTCTTCAGAAAAATAAAAGCAATTTTTCTTTTCCAATCAACGAAGAATAACTGCCATTCCATTTTCAAATTTCAATCAGATTTCAAAAAGTATTGTGGTTGAAAAATGTCTTAAAAAACATTTTCCAAAATAACAAAATTTCCAAAAAATAACAAACAAAGGCTTAACCCTTTATCTTTTTAACTTGTGCAAACCTAGAGTTCTATAACTTATATGTTCATTTATATGTCATTCACCTTTTATAACTCATTCAGGCCATGCTTATCAAGACTCAACTTTTTCTAAGTTCAAATTTTTTTACTTAGTGTCGACTCCTACCCAATTCTTCAATTCGTACTTTGCTTATTGCTTGTTCTTTTCAGTTCATATTTTGCTTTCTGTTTTGTCACTTTCTAAGTCCAAATTGACTCTAAAAAAAAAATCCTGATTATACCGCAAACCAGACATATGGAACAGAAGCCTACCATTTTGAGCAAAAGGGTAGCAGTAGGTTGATGAATGAGGAGTCATTTACTTCAGATTACCGCACGAACTTCAACCACGGTCGACGACATAGTCAATACTCATCATTAGGACTAAGTAGGAAAGCAACATGTTAGGCTCAGCAAGTATTAGGCTAGGCCAACGTTTTTCTGTAATTAGCATCAATAAATGACTTTGTTAGGCATGAATAGTCAACTGACAGTGGTGTTCGATTAGGATTAGAGTCAACGTAAATAAACCAAATCAAACTCTTGTTGACTACTTATTCAAACTGCTGAGACCCAACAGATGAGTTAATCAAACTCTCGCTGATCTGTGCAGATTTATGTATTCCAATAAGTCAGTCGACGGTGAAGACTGTATCAATTGATTTACTCACACATGTAAATAAGTTACAAGGTATAATGATCAAACGAAGTAAATATTGGTTAGATCAACAGTATTTGTGTGAAGAAATATTTTTTCAGAAAATCGTCATATATATTATAGTCATCCGCAGATAAAATTTAATTCAGAATGAGACGTGGGCTAGTCACAGCATGCCTGAAGAAAATGTTAGGAGACATAATTTGATTGGTGGAATTTTTGAGAATTGAGATAGTTGACCTAGAGGCATTAGAAACAGATAACCAAGTTAGGTGAAGCGCAAATAGGCACTGCTTTTTCTTGGAAAATGCAAGGAACAAGACACACCACAGAATAAGTTTAACACTACAAACTTTGACATACACACACTCATTTTTCAATTCAAAAGGGAATTTGTCAACAGTTCACGTGTTGAACCATACAAAACTAGAGTCATTGCTTGAAATTCTAACGAATCAAGTATAAGATATCATAGGATTTTAAGGGGGAAGAAGGTCAATCTGCACCCAAGAAAAAGTTAACGTAGAGCAACCAACTTGGTTGTGTCCATTCACTTTTGGCTATCATCTTTCTATTTCTGTTTCGGTTCCGTGCCTACCAATAATAAAGGCAACATCACAAGCAAGTTTCGAATGGACATAATCAATGGTTGGGCTTGGATCAGTCGGAAAAACTCGAGCCTGGAAGTTCTTGTCCAAACCTACCCATAATTTACAAAACACCTAGCTTTATTGATAGAATGATTAAACCTGGTCGACTCGAGGAAATCTGTGCAAACCCAACGACGAGGTTTGTTTAGAACACCACACTTATTTTCAGACCATCCATGTGAGGAAACTGCGCAAACTAATACGGAATACGATTTCTTAGGTTCTTTAAGCCGTAAAATTCCGATCACTTTATCGACTCCCGACTAATCCCAGGAAATTTGTTAGCTCTCGAACTCTAATGACACGTACATCAATGGACGCACACCTATTGCTACACATTATTGAAATATTTTGTGTTGTCTTCTCTTGATTTAGCTCATCATATCGTGGACCACCTAATATACATATATCTATATAATGGTACGGCCGCGGGGAGATTGGTTGAATGATGCAATAGAGGAAGTGAAGAAAATCTCATGTCTTGAGGGTCAACTTTCTCTACGTCTTCCGTTGAAGACATCAGCCATCGAGAAGACGGATTGGGTAAGACCCGAAAAAAAGTCGGTATTGACTTTTTTGGGTCAACGCGTAAACGTCCAATCTCGTAAGCCTAACATTCTAATTATCTGATCTTGAGAGGTCAGCACATGATAAATCTGAATTAACCTTTCTTTAAGGTGCGTGTTTATTTCTATTTTTTTCCATTTTCCTCCTTAAAATGTATTTTCGTTCTCGTCGTATTAGGAGCTTTATTCAATTATAATTTGACCACCTAGAAGCTCAACTAGAACAAAAGCAAGAAGGGTTTCGTCATTCCTCAAACAACTACACCAGTTCTTATTGTCATCTACTTGCTATAAACATGAATTCATGTTCCTATATTCCAGTATACCTTTTTTTTTGCGGAAATTTGCATGAATCTTTCAATGAAAACTCTATGCATCAAGTCACGGCGTGCATATATAGAGTGGTTTCCCGATTTTGTGTTAAAGTTGAGTAAATTCTTTCAAATTGAAGAAAATAATATGGCATTTGTCGAGATAGGTTGTGTATATCCTATCTTGAATAGGGTTAGAAGATTGGAACAAATAGTTAGAGACATTATGTCTAATATAGTATCAAAGCACAAGTCAAGAGCTTGAATCCCAACACTTCCTCTCATCTTTTATGTTCTTGTAATCCTATCATTCCGTGTTGTTTTCCTATCTCTGATCATCTGTCTGATGTGTCCACATCCTGTTCGCGCACGATAAGTTGGTCTACACGCATGGGGAGCTTCAACAATAGGATACATGCGCACTGTTGGCCCGTCTTTTACCAATTGATAAGTCTTGGAGATTTTGTTCTGTCTAACTAATGGTCAGAGTTTAGACTTGGCTAGACGTTGGGAACAGAGGATGCAGAAAGCCCTTTTCTATCGAAGTCATGCTCCCACGTGGGATTCGAGTATACCAAGTACAAATCGAGTTAGGGTTATAAGATATATTACGAACTGCATAAACTTCTATATGAGTTGCCAGAAAGATTCCTTTAGCTCTCTCGATTTCCCAACCTAGACATACATCTCGGGAGTCAAGCCACACTCGTACCCTTTGTTGATGAATTGCCAGCCATTCTTTCAAGATCACATTCTATGATCGTTGTTCAACCGATAACTCTTGATGAAAACATCTTCTCACCATCTATGGAGATACGTAAAGCCTGACGGACAAAGGAGAGAACAAGCAAGCAACTGGGCGTGACACAAAAGGAATGGAGCCGCCACGAACATTAAGTTCGCCAACCTTGGAAAATCATTAAGATAATGGAGATGTGGGTCGAGTGAAAAAACCCTTCATCAAACGCAACAAGAACGGCATGCCCGTCGGGCACTCCCTCTCTTTTCGATTAGGAAAGGTCCACGAGTCAACGTGGGGCCCCCCCGGGTGGTGGCGTGCGCGCGTGCTGCGGCAAAAGAGTCAAACGGCGACCGACCGTCCGTGGGGTAGACAAGTCGGGAAGGGAGGTTTTTCGGCCAAGTTTTTGACGTACGGCCCCTCGGGTCCCCACTTTCATCCTCGACCACAAGTTCATTTGGTCGGGATTTTGTTTATATTCCCACCCGTCAAAAGTGAAAAGCAAATTTTTTTTATTTCATTTTGCTTTTCCTTTCGTGAAAAAATATAATAGTATTTGAATTTTTAAGAACAGGGAGTGGAAAAAAAAATTATACGTGAATTCACGTGTCGGCAGTATTTGTCAACGGCAAAGGTTTCCAAATTGCTCGGAATTAAGAAAATTGAGGTATGTGGGCTGCATGATTTGAATGGGGAAAAAAATCACGAAGAGATAAAAGTAAATATCACATGAAATAAGCTTTTAAGTTTAGGATCACCGATTCTTATTTCATATGAAAATAAAAGTAGGATTGAATGATTAGCGTACTCAAAAATATTTTCGAACTTTGTATATCCAACATCTGTATAGAATTTCGATTGGCAAAAGTCAATTAGGAGACTTCAATCCCTTCGATTCATTCGTAATCCAATGATTTGAGACGGACAAGCCTGAAGTCGAAGTTTTGCCAAGATGCTGAAAGACTAAGAGTCTCTGGGCACGAGCAAGAATTCACCGGCTAAACTAGCGAGAGGTTCATCCATAACATGTCTCGATAATGTAATCTTGCGGTAGATGCGAGTGTCTTTTTCACCGTTCGACTACAACATTCTCACGATGATTGTTTATCTACTTAGAACATTAACTATACAAAAATGTGTTTTTATCTTATGTATGGTTTCAGTGTGTCAACCACATCTAAAATTCTATTAGATGAGGGAAAGCTTGAAATATGTGACTGACATGTGTGACAGATGGAGGCACTTGTGAATTAGTGAAAGAGATGTATGGCCAATCAAATTCATGACTATAACACCACCCAGATGTTTGATTTTTAAAACTTCAAACTATTAGATCACGAATAATAATCCAAAAACACCAAACACTCCTATCTGAATCTTGTCGTTAGTGCGAGACATAAGCTCTAAAGTTACTAAACATGGCAATTTCTATAGAGACCATATCATGAAGCTTTCAATCGAGATTCAATCCACTACACTAATGACATTTGACTCAAGATTTCACGTGTTTAAGAGAGGGTGAATCGTCGACTAGATGTCTAATTTTCATGAAATAATATCCCCTACAGGTAAAATGAAATTGCGTGATTCAGTTGCATTTTACTTCATAACAAAAGGTCATTGTATTGTCTCCTCTAGGGACTAAAGCTCGAGGAAAATGAAGTGAAATAATTATTTATATGGTATAATGTACATATTTGCTTTATCGTGATAACTTATATGTTTAATAGTTACCATTATCAAGTACTCTAGTTGATGTTCTAGGTGATAATACCCTACATAAGTGTAACTAAACAAATCCTAACCACTCATTCATGGAACCTACCATATATCCGTCCAGCACACGGAGTTTGAATAAATTATAATACAACCTTAGTTTAAAGTGAAAGTATTCAAAATTTGTGCTACACGTGTCATTTCACTAGCAAGAAAAAGTGGAAGCACAAAATGTACTTCTTAATGTTTCTTTCTTTTTTTTAAACTTATGCCACTAAGTTGTGTCGTGCCCACTTAATATTTTCCTTTCTCATTTGATTATGCTGAGCTTGCCCGTTTTAGTTTATGGAGGCGTGCGCATAAAATTCATGTAGGACTTCTATGTGAATTAATTACACTATCAAATATTATGTTTTCCTGTCTTTATCTTATCTAACCAAGAAGAGGATATATTGTATACCACATTTACGTAAAAAACTTAATAAGGATGTAATGAGCAAAATGTTTAGAGAATATCTTATTCTTCAAAAACATGGAATTGGGAACTTTAGCTTTTGAGAAAAATAATCTTTAGTCGATTTTGAATAATTTCATCTTGCTAATATATAAATATATATATGTTCATTTATACATTTATATTTTCAATGCAAATTGATGATAATTAGCTGGCACCGTCCCCTACTTGGATCTTCTACTTGTCTTGTTGCGCCTAATGGAATGTTGCCTCTTCACAAAAATTGACCATTTTGTCCCTTCCTTGGTTGCTAATGTCATGTATCATGACTCCTCATACCATCTACCAAGAAAGAGTTGTTCAACAATGCAATTATGTGGTGGAAAGACTGATTAAAAGAACAAATTTAACCTTTTTTTAAGGACAGCCCCCCACCAATTCATGCTTTCATATGTATATACATACCAGTCCTTTCACTTCAATAATAACAAAATGGTTGGAAATTATGTTAATGTTAGATTTTATTTTTTTTGTCAAAAATAAATGATTTGAAAAATATCTTTGAAAAATGATTATTTATATCGCTTGAGATAGTTAGACAATTCATTATCGACAACAAATTACTTATTATAATATTTTCCTGAACGATAAACATATTTTCCCTTATAAGTGATTTTAAGAAAGTATTTTTCAAATTATTTATTTTCTCGTAGACGAACGGAATATTACTAAAATCACATTGATCCTACAATTGAAATTATTTTGCATATGGGCCACATAAGGGGTTTTCTTAAAATGTGTCAATTATCATAATATTAAGAGGGGAAAATGGTTTGAGATACTAGATCTAGCGCTCAACATGATTGATAGTTATGATCATTATCATGTGAATTGTGAATTGCAAGTATTACGTTCGTATGGTATCATAGATTCATACCTTAATTAATTTGTGAAAACATGATTTTTATAAAATAAAAATACCTTGTTAAAGTTAAGAAATTTATCTCAAAAATTTGAAATTTAACATCCATTTCAAGAAGAAAACATTTAATGTATCCAATATATAACGTGTCACAATCAAAATAGGAGCTTTATGACTTAACGAAGCAGTTTTCCTGTACTATAATATCTCAGTGCACAAATTAATTTCATTAAGGAGTGATTAATTGTTGCAAATGCATCCTTACCAAAAAAAAAATTGTTGCAAATGCATTACCTCAATAACAGAAGTTCGGACGATGAATTATGGGGCAATTAGAGGTGAACCTTTAAAATGCTCATTAATGAAGTCACGCTGGTGTCATCATGAGGTGTGGAAGGTGACAAAAACAGTAGACACGTGTAGACCAACTCTGACTCGAGGAGTGAACGCACTCACGTGCCAAGGGAAAGCCACCAAAAGACACGTGCGGGGGCCCACGTGGCAAATAGAAAAAGGGTAAAAGAAACAAAGAATAGGCGAGCACACGAGTGTTATTACATGTGGCTACGGGTTGACCATTCGAAAATGTGAATTGCCAAACTCAAGTTGTTTTAAGGTAAGGAGCCACACAAGCATTATGATCCACATGTTTGTGACAAACACAAAAAAGTTTTCGCAAGAGGAATGATTGCAAATAAAAAAAAATACGCACTAGGAATAAAAAATAACAAAAGAAAAGAAAGAAAAGTTGCTGCCCTTTTGTTTACTTAATCATGAAAAGAAAAAATGAGGTCGCATTCGAGATAAGCGGACCGATTGTCGTACATTTCGTGGAGTTACTTCCCATAGAATTGTGTTTTAGATGATTTTATCTTCCACTTATGAAGTTCTAGATGGCCCTCAATCAGGTTATTTCGAGCCTGTCTTGATTAATTATGGGTAAAGTTCGGTTGTATTGTAGCCTAATCATGTTGGAGATTTTGTGATCATAAAGTTTTTGCGCTTCACCTTATAAAATTTATGTCATTCTTTTTACGGTCGAAATTCATATAGGAACAGTTGCAGCAAACTCTATCACCCTTTAAAAAAAATTGATAACGACTTGGCATGTCCAAATCCATATATACAAGTAAAGTGTCACGTTTGTGTCCACACGCTTGTACCCATTAACTATCATGTCCTATTTTATATGCTTTTTTGGTGCAACGTGTGATCTGATTGAATATATAAAACTACTACTTTAGCAAAGTGAGTACAGGTTTCCTTATTGATTTAGTTAGACATAAAAGTGAGATAAAAATGCACGTCCAAATTAGATTGATTATCCAAATTTGAGATTTCATTGCGTTAGGTCAACTATGTTTGAGTCTATTCCCTGAAAGTATGTACATGAATGTATCTCAAAGATGGTGAAAATGACAATAACCTCCTAACTTCCCGAATTAGGTAGCACGCTAGCTGAAATGCAAGTGAACGGCTCCAATGTGAAATTATTTGTACTGGAAGACTTTTGGGCAGATCGAAATGGATAAGCGATAAGCTTGGGACATTTGCTTTAAATGTCCTTGAGGTTGCTCCGTGCATAAGTGTCATTTTTAATTGAATGCTTGGTTGGGTGTTTTTTGTTTTTTGTTTTAATAGAGAACACGCACCAGACGGCTCCGTGATATGACTAGCTTTATATTCTTAAGCTAGCCAGCATGACAAGCTAGGATATAATTAAAGATGAAATTAGGGTTAGCAAACTTGCCTTTTTCGCATCCTTATCTCCCTATCCCATTTGTTTTAGGAGTTATTATTGGTGTCTAACTCTTCATCATTGGTCACCTGTTGAAATCCTTGTCAAGCTCACCTACTCCCTCTCTCTCTCTCTCTCTCTCTCTCTCTCTCACACACACACACAAATTTGACTTCTTAAACATAGAAGTTTCATTTTCCACCGAAGAGAGAGAGAGAGAGAGAGAGAGAGAGAGAGAGAGAGTCCATCTTCCAAAGAATGACAAGCCATGGTAATCATTAGCTATGTGGAACTCATGAAACGTGTCACCACAAAGCAAGTCTCCTCGTTGGTAGGGTTGACAAAGGATATGATTTGAGTACTAGCATTGATCACATCTTGCAATTTCTTAATTCCTCCTAAAATGGTCCCACATGTCATGATGTCCCCACCAAGAGAATTTCATTCTTGCTAGGTTTGAGTCTTTAGGCATTGAGTGTAAGCATGGATCATCATATGCCTTCTTTGCATAATCTTAATCATGTTGCTACTTCTTTCGTGAGTAACCAGGGAGAGACCCACCTGTCTCAAATTTGGTCATGTCACTTGATTTCGGCTATTCTCATTGATGAAGCTTTTTGGAAAGGTGGGCCTTTTATCATTCTATTCTAGTAAGATGCCATAAATAGGCATCTTAAGGTCCAAAATCGATCAATTTTAATGGAATTAAGTGGATTTAACCCAAAAGAAAAAAAAACATTCACATACTTGAGTACAGTAATTTTTTTTATTTTCCAAACAGTGACTACTTAATCATGAAAGAATGAGGGAGGCCATTGTTTTATCACATAAAAAACTGATAGATTTGCATTACATGACAAGTTAATACCATACTCAAATCTCTCTCTCTCTCTCTCTCTCTCTCTCTCTCTCTCTCTCTCACGACAGACCCTCGTGGCAATGTCACTCGCTTTCAAAAAAGCCATAGCTAGCCTCCAAGCGCGACGATCGCCATTGTCGCTACTTGTCCTCCCGCCTCCTTCCCTTTGTTAAAATATATCTCAACCCAAATCAAGATAAATTATTGTTATTTGTGGATGCCCAAACATATGCCATGGAATCCTCTTTTTTTTTTTTTTTTCTAGTGTTAGAGCCCAAGCAAGACAAGGATTTCAAGCCAAACAGGAAATGAAACTTGCGGAAATTTACTTTCCTAACGTGCGTTGGAGTTGCACTCAAGAATTAAAATTGGTTTGTCTTCGATACGGCAAGTTCCTATTTTGCAGATTGGAGTCATACTCTTCTGGCGGTGTTATACATTATATATTTGTTTAAGGGCTTGTTTTGGAATGTTGAGCTTGCATGTGTTTTGCAAGTGACACAGTGCATATTGCGAAGTGGGGTTTTCGAGAAGTTGGTGCATAAAGAGTTTTATATGAAGCATTCAAGAGTTTATTATAAGATTATGTAATTTCTTCATGAGATTAAAGTATTGTTTCATGAGGATTTGCAGGGCTAAATATTGTATAAGTTAATGGGTATAGTTGGAACTTGAGAAACACTGAAAATATTTTGAATAATTTGAGTGTGGTTGTAATCTCTATTATGTCGTAGTAAAATTATTTACTTCTCTCTCCTTGGATGTAGATCACGTTAATCAAACTATGCAAATATCATGTCTAATCCATTCCCTTGTTTTGTTTATTTTAATGTTCGATAACTTTTTTAAGTAACAATTGGTATCAAAGCTATACTTGACAGGGTTAAAGCAATTTGATGGCAATAAAAGAAGAAAAAGTGAATGTTGCTCATAGTAGAATTTTTTTTTGTTCTATAGTATAATTTTTTCTTGCTCGTCGTGTGGATGTTACTTATCTTGAGTGAATAACGTAAATCAAGAGTAATTTCTTGTCTTGTCTATTTTATCATTTGATCACTTATTTCACAACACCCTCCTCAAAGTGCTCTCTCTATATATGTGTGTGTGAGAGAGAGATTTTCATCACCACCTTCACACACACTCTCTCTCTATGTGCTTTTCATCACCTTCACACTCAATCGTAGAGCATTTATAATCTCGAGTTGAGGCCATTCCAACGTCATGAGAGTGTAACCACAAAGTTCGAAGTGACATTACGGTAGCGATCAACAATGGTGAGGCTATCGGGGAGGAAGCGAGGAGTTTTTGAATTTAGGTTCAATTTGTTTTATGAAAACAACTTCTAAAATAATATTTTTTAGATTTTCTGCCATTTGTTTCTTAGAAAATACATTAATGAAGGATAACATTTTTCGTCAATGAAAATAACACCTTCAAAAATAAGGAAAATATTCTCCATTTTGTAACATGTGGAAAACCTTTCCATACTCTTTTTTTCCACCAGATCAAGCAATTCTCTCTTGTAAACTCATTTTTATTATATCATTTTTTTTCTTTTTATTTTTATTTTCATTTCCTTTTTCCTCTTCTTCTTTTTTCTTTTATTTTCTTTTTGATTTTCCTTCTTTCTTGGTTGGTGGCTGGTCGCAATGATCGACCACAAATGAGGAACGAGCTTGCTGATTGGGGCCCTATTGATTTGGTAAGACTCGAGCTCGCTGCCATCATGCGAGCTTGAGCTCACCTATGGCCAATTGCTGGCCATCGCTATGGCCGACAATCGGTTGAAAAAAAAAAGAAAAAATTTAAGTTTAATTTTTTTAAAAAAATAAATTTAAATTTCGAATTTTTAAAAAACAATTGGTTAGAACAATTAAAGAATCTTATTTTTCCATATCAAATGGTGGAAATATTTTTTTAATTCATTTTCAGATTTTAATAGAATATTGAAAAATCTTGTCATTTTCTGGGAAAATGGCCTTTTGTAAAATAATTTTCAAAACTATTACATGTCTTCTAAATGAACAGAGCCTTAATATTTGAAGGATACAAGAAATCAATGAGATTGTTGAATGAGTGAATGAAGTAAATGGGTACAATAATGGTGACCAAACCACATTCCCACAATGTATGATCTAAACATTATATTCAAATGGGTGAAATGTTACATTTGGTTCTTATTACAAAAAGGTCCAGCTACCATGGCCACGCACTAAAAAATTGAGCACCCATGGGTCTAAGTTTGAAAAGGCCCCAAGCGCTATAATTGAGCTCGACAAAGCTTGAGCAGCCATGGCCACGATAGAAAAGGTTCCTGTTGCCATGGTTGCGACCTCAATCGAGCTCTAAGAAGCTCTATAGATTATGACAACAAGCTCAACAAAGCTTGAATGGCCATGATAAAGCTGGACAAAGCTCGAGCAGCCATGGCCGAGCTAAAAGAAGCTCTAATAGCCATGGTCTTGAGCTCAACAAAACTCGAAGTGTTTTGAATTAAAAATTAGACTGGCGATATTGAATTAAATAAAATAAAAAGACCATTTTGATTTTCAGGTAAATATAGATGGACTAACCGTGACATTTCGCCAATATGAAAGTGCCTTATGCTATGTCCACAATTATCAGAGCTGGTCATCTTCACATCTATAGTTACACACCTCCACCTTCTAATTGGTCCCGTGTCAATTTGCTATAAGATGACTTCATATCTCTGGAAATACTCTTTTGTAAACATTTTCAATGTGCAAAAGGGTGGAAAGAAGTGAACCCCTTTGATATCTACCTGGCTTTACCATAGAAGGTTGATTGAGTAGTTGACGCTGTTTCTATGGTATATCCCTCTAATGTCCATTTTGTTTAACTGAGTCCTTTAACTCCTCATTCATGGAAGTTAATGATCATTTTATAATCAAGGGATGAGGTCACCGGACAAGTTGTAAAATTGCTAATTAGTCCCAATTAATGAATCTTTCCAATGCTTGGGTTTCGAGAATTTGGTGAGGTTGGGATGATTAAGTGAACTTGCTCTATTCAACAATAGAGACGTACAGAAACAAACACAGAGCAGGGATACCTCTAACAACTTTTTGTACTCATGTGACTCAGAAATATCTCATGAGGTGATAAAGAGCAGATATTACTGTCCCCCCAAGTCAACATTACCTGACATAACTTCTAATCCAGTTATTAGAGTCGAGTTGCTTCCCTCCAACAGCAACACTCCAATAGACCCACAGCAGAAGAAAAGAAAAGGTTAAAACTGATCTTATGGATCCAAAACATTGATGAAACAGTTCAAATTAGGGTTAATGGTATGAAATGTTTTGGTTAGAACACGTTTACCAAGTGGGACAACTTTATAGTGGTTGGATTACTTATATGTAAAAAAGTTTATCCTGAGATTATAAGCGCGAAACCTATGAACTAGTGATTAGAAAATGTGATGAATCACATACATACGAGACCTTTAGTTTCGGATATCATCTTGAAAAGACTACGACATGACAACAGTCAGATTATTTCATGAAATAATTGACGACAACAAGGAAAGCGCTCTTCCAATTAGTTTTCTCCCTTTGATGCTGCGTGGGTTCTTTTCATGGCTCCGAACATATCGTTGACGTATCCGTATTTTGGTTACTGCATTATATCTCTCGATCTGCTTAAACTATCATTTCGTACCCATCATGTGATGCAACGTTCACCTAATCTTGTACGTACTCAGCCATGCATGCAGAAGAGGTTCGGCTGAACACATATTAAACTCCTTTCCCTAACATTATTCGTTCAGACATGAATTTTCCAAGGGAAGAATCTAGGGTTTCCAGATATCAATGCAGGAGATCGTGGAGAGAAGAAACAGAGGGGCGTTAGGTGGTGACTCCAGTTGACTTACGCAGAGAGCAGCTTAGGGTCATCTTTGCTCAGCAACGACGTAAGAGGAAATTCACAAGGATCTGTAATAACATATAGAAATGGTACCGATTTCTTGTCTGAAGCAGTTAAGACTAATCCAACACAATCGTTTGGACGGTTATTTATGTATATATATATATGTTTTATGGATGTTAACAGCACGTCATACGTTGAGATGTCATGACAACAATATTTTTGGCATATATATGCAGGTACAGATGTACATAATATGTGGATTATCATGCCCGTAATCGGGCCGGTTCAACATGGGAAGCAAACTAAACCTGCCTCACTTGGTGAGTTTCAAATCAGAATCGATTCCCTTCGAAGATAAAAAATTTGAGAACCAGCGTTGACAAGCCCGGTTCCCAATTCTTAGCCTATCGAGTCTACCTGGGAAAAGGTTTTCAAATCCAAACTCTCAAGTTTCTTGATTAACAAATTTTGCCAGAAGTAATGAGGTTGAGTATTTCAACATTAACAACCCACTATGTTGTCGTAGTTGAGAAACTTCGCGAGAATAATACACATGATAGAGCAATTGAGTAAAAAATACTCAAATGAAAAAAGAATTAGATGAGCTCTTAAGCCGGTTTGAAAGTCGACCGGTTCGAAACCCAATTTTAAAAATTGGGACCCGACTCTTTCAGGAAACTATCCACACTAGAGCCAATTGCCCCTAATTGTGTTAATGTACAATTTAATAGGTGATTTAGCCAATAGTAATTGTTGCATGCACAGGACAAAATTAATTCGAATAGCCATTGGAAAGCTCAGACATGGAAAAAAAAAGTTGGTCCAAAATAAAGGAGAAATTTGGCCCAGCCGAGAAATTTGGAAGGCCTCACAAACTTGTCCTTGTCCTTCCAAGAATTGGGCTTCCGGGCTCGTTTGCCATCCTTGCTACTTCAAGGCCCGTTACTTAACTCCCAAAAATGCATAAATTTTCCAGCACCAATGAAATTATCGAAAAATATTTTCCTTACTTTTTCGATATTTGGCATAACAAGAAAAGAGAAATATTATGTTTACCATATGTCGGTTACAAAATTTGGGAAACTAAGTAATGTGACAATATGTTATTAGATGCTGAAGGTAGCCCACTTACTTAACTGCTCTTTTGCAATTTGCCGCGTCATTTATCATGCCGATTTCATGTAAAGGTCTGAGTATGCCTCGCATTGCTAGAATAAAAAAAGCTCAACTTTGGTGAAAGACATTATTTTCACTTGATCACAAAGTTCATGAATCGGAGCCCTTCAATAAGAGTTTGCTTATTTCACGAAAGGCACTTCTCAAAGAAGTCATTTCTAGAGAACGTTACTTGAATTTCCTGTGTTTGGTCGGGATTTTCAAAAGACTCCAGCGACTGTCTTTCTATATTTATCACCGAAAGACTTAGAGCCCATCTCCGTGAAACGGGCTCGGGTATGGTGCACAACCCAAAGACCCCTTGACATCCAGACCCCCAGTCGAACTCGACGGGCAACCTAGCTCGGGGGAACTCCTCCCCTTGACCCGGGTCCGTGAGTATCTCTGCCTTGCTTGGACCCGGGAACTTGTCACGAGGACCGGGAACCCGACCCGTCATGGCCTTTTACTTCAATTCTACCAAAGCCCGGCCCATGAAAATATAAGAGAAGTAAGTAGTTCACCTAAAATATCTCAATAATGTCATTCGCGACTTCCCCTAAACCCAACACAGCCTTATCTCTCACTCTTTCTCTTCCCTCTCGACGGCAATGGCGACGTTCACCGGCCTATCCCTCCCTCCTAAAACCCTAACCCCTTCCTCCTTTCCGCGCCCGTCCCTTGCGGCGGCGCTCGCTCCCTCGCCTGTCCTCCGCTTCGGCCCCGCCGAGCCCGGGCCCTGGGGGCACCGCCGGGAGCTGCGGAGCGAGCCCCGTGGCCGGAGGTCGCTCGCCCTCGCGGCCGTTGATGGGGAGTACTCGTCGAGGAGGAGCAGCAGCAGCGAGCCGAGGGAGACCATCATGCTCCCCGGGTGCGATTACAATCACTGGCTCATCGTCATGGAGTTCCCCAAGGACCCTGCCCCTACCCGGGAGCAGATGATCGACACTTACCTCAATACTCTCGCGACTGTGCTCGGAAGGTGACTCTTCTCTGTCTCTCTATGAATAGATGTGCTTGTGGCGGTGGATTTGGGGCTTGTTCCTGCGGTTTTCTTGCGCCTGCAAATTGATGATAGGCATTGTTGTGCGCATTTGGGGGAGTTTGGAATGTTGTTGATTGGAATTTGCTGAATGCTGAGGTTTGTTTGATTAGTACTGCAAGTCGAGTCTAGACGATACACATACAGTTGAATTTGGAGGAATTACTACAAAGAAGGAAACATTGGTGAATCATTGTGGAAATCTGGGGAGGTGCCAATTCGTGAGTAACCCTTTTGCTTATAGAAAACTTCAGTCACGGATGACCAGAAGGTCCGTATGTTTGATTGGATGAGTAATTGATGAGGGAAACATAAGAAATGAGATTTATTGGATTGCCATCTTCAAGCGTATAAATGTCAATCTATAGAACGGTTTTGTTCAGCTCCTACGCTTTCTTTACGGTGGCTACCACTTCGATATAACAGCAAACAAGATGTTGTGATTACTTTGCTGCTTATCGTTCTGTTATTGCTCTTAGAGTGTGATTATGGGATGTGGTTTCGCTTCCTCTTGCATTTAGTTTCAAGTTCATGGTTGAATTTCGATAGATTGCCCTTTTGACTCTTGAGAAATACATTGTCATTTTTCTCAGCATGGAGGAGGCAAAGAAGAATATGTATGCATTTAGTACCACAACCTATACTGGGTTTCAGTGTACTGTGGATGAAGCTACGTCTGAGAAATTCAAAGGTGGTGAACTAGATTTGAAACTGTGCGAATTACAACCTTAGCATTTTTTTGGGCTTTCATATGAAGTGATTAACAATTTGTGATTCCCGTCCTTTATAGGTTTGCCTGGGGTTCTGTGGGTACTTCCTGATTCATACATTGATGTGAAGAACAAGGATTATGGAGGTTCACCACTTTTACACAATTTTTTAATCTCAAGATTTTCCTTTTTCCTTTTGAGAACAATGTTTAGCTTAACATTTTCCTCTATATTTGCTGTACTAATCTCAGGGGATAAATACATCAATGGAGAGATCATTCCTTGCCAATATCCCACTTACCAACCAAAGCCTCGAAATAACTCTAGAAATGAGAGTAGGAGGTATGAAAGGAAGAGAGATGGGCCACCACGCCAAAGGCCAAGACCTAAACAGGAGGCAACGAGCACTGAGTCATCATCTGCGTGAGGTAACGGAGCTTATTAGATGTGTTGTTGCCGCATTCATTAAATGACTTGGTGCACATCAATAATTTCCCTGTTGTTTCAAGCAGTCGATCATGAAATTTACTGCATATTAGATTATCTTGGCAAATCCTTTTAATTTATCTTCTTTTTTATTCATCTTTGCCTGCAGGTGCATGAAGTTTTTGACTCCCAGTGGACGGCCTGGTTATAATTTGCTGTGCATCTTTTGTAGTCTTGAGCTGATAAAAGATGATGCTCGGTCTGTGTAGCCTTATACTAGAAGATCGTTTTAGTGGAGCAAGTATTGACAGATGCTTGCTTTGTACACTTAGCAGAATGATTCCATCTAAGGAACATGGCATTTTGTTCATGTGTTCCTCCTGCTGAGTGTGGACTGAGATAAAGCTTCTTGTTATTTCCAAAAGTACTTCTTGCATGTCTCCTTGGAGTGTCAACATCAGTATGGTTTTCAAATTGCTTGCATCTCCGTTGCAGTTGTTATTGTTGCCTGGGTATCTTTAGTTTCAAATATCCTCTAGGCTGGCAGTTGGCTCCTCTATTGTACACTTCACGGTGACGGAATAGATTGGTTATAAGTGGTTCCATAACGAAACCCAATCGGTTGATGGAGCGGCAGTGTTGGAGGTGGTTATCGGTGGAGAAAGTTGGAGGGTGTGGGTTATTTGTTGTAGTTGTAGCTTCTGTGTGGATTAATAGATGTTGTGGAAGTGATGGCGATAAAGACTTGACGGTAGATGAAAGTTGTATATGGCCAAGGCTGACTCATGGTGGAGGTGGTGGGGGTTCGAGGGGTGATGACGACAAACAATGGCTGCTGGTGGTGGCATTGGCCAAAATTTTTAAACTCTGGGGTTGTAGTGAGAAATTTGGTAAAATCTTAGGGTGGTATCAATAAATCCCAAGTGGAATCTTGAAAAACAACTTATATGGTAGTTGAGGGGCGGGTCCTTGGATCTGGTGTGATTGGTGGTGGTCTGAGCAATTTTGATGGGGAGATGCCGCTTGAGTTTCTGAAATGACTTCCGTCTTAAAGAAGGGAAATTGGTTTTTGAATTTTTTTTGTTGGCCGAAGTTTCCGCAATGGAATATACATGATTGAAGTCGTATTTCCTTCGAACAAGTTCTGGTATTATCGGCCGGTTTATGTTTTTATAAGCATGAAACTTCATGTGTAGATACTACTAGAGATCAACAGCACAATCATTCATTGTGATGTGAAGATCTTGCCCTAGTTTTGGATAAGCAGATCACTAGGAAAATGCAAGTGCACCTTACAGAACCCGAGCTCATGCTAAGCCGGTAGCCCCTAGCCCGAGGGCCCATCTACACAAGATTTTAGAGGCTAGTTGGTGTTCTTTTATCTTTTGGCGAATTTGGCAGGCCTCATACGCAAAGCAACGAGGTTGGAACAATTAATGAGCAATTGTCTTTTTGCGCCTAGGAAGTCTGTTGGCACCCTTTTTAAAGTCACTCTTATCTCATGCCCTTTCATTGTTGAGTGTGCTCCTGAAAAGTAAGCTTCACCAATCAAGGTGATGTTGAAACTCCTCGGTCTTGTCATAACACACTTGAACATCTCCCTCACCCTCGCTATGATTCCCTACTTTATCAAATGACATGTCACGTGGAGACGACATCCACTTGCAAAGATTTGTCGAGATTGGCAAGAGATTTGTCTCACTGTATGTCTTGTGAGTCTCTCTCTCTCTCTCTCTCTCTCTCTCTCTCTCTCTCTCCGTGAAAATGAATTTGCAAGGTCGCTCTAATTTGGTCGTGTTTACTTTGGAAATTATTAGATAGGGAGCTTTAATCCAAATCATGAATGTATCCAATTAGATCCAAATTTAGCTACAAACTCAAGCCACACAGAGGCCAATAAATGCACAAGAAATCTCCCCCATATATGTGACCCTTCTATGTTAGCCACGCTCTTTCTTAGTTTGTGTACCATTGAGTTCTAACAATTTATCAATTCGAATCTTCAACATTTGTTCTTCGAACTCTGCCTCAATGGCATTGCCACGGTCACGTTTACCATGAAGCTAGAGAACACCATTTGCCACCTTAATTGGGAAGCCACATCCACAATTCTTTGTTTGAGATACTCATTAAATACAGATGCACACATGTTGAGCTTAACTCATTTAAACCACTGACTATCATGCCACTTATCAAGTCAATGCAATCGAAATTCAATCATTTGTCTAAAGAAATTGTTAACGAAAGTTCTAATATAAGTTTATCAATATATTCAGTTTGATTTATATAAATCTAAAAATTTAAGTGAATGAGTCATGAATAAATTACCTTTATACAATAATTTTGATGAGAGATCTTTTTCACTTAACATTCTCAAACGTGCTCTTAAAGAAATTCAAATGATGCCATCTAGTGACAATGGATAAGTATTGGGTGGTGGGTGGGTGGAAGCACAGAATCCCACCCGCTTTCTTGAATAGCGTGACATTTAGCAAAGCAACCATTCACTTTTTTCTCTCGAAGGAAAGTCTCATCATCTCTTCTTCAAGAACTTGCTCTCAACGTCAGAGGTTAGGAAATCAAGCTTATTCCTGTTGAGAACTGCAGAAGTTGAGCAATTCACGATGAATTCCTACTGCAATTACTATGACTCAGACCATGGAGGTGGTGGGTATCATTCATATTCTTATGATTCCTCTAGCAATTTTGCTTCTTACAATGACTCCAGGTACGATGGCAAGACCGAGTTCTTCGATCAAGTCCCGGCTCGATACTACACATCTTATGACTATGTTCCTCCTCATCCTACAATTTCCTACTCTGCCTCCACTTTCAGCCATTCTGACTTGATCACCACCGACCCAAATGCCTATTATAGCAGTAGTTACGATCCAAAGTCGACCGGTTTTGTAATTAGTTACTCGACGGCGGAGTCCAACGAGCCTGATTTCGAAGAGTATGATCCAACACCTTACGGCGGTGGTTATGACCCTTCTCTCGCATTTGGGAAACCCCTCCCACCATCTGCAGAAATCTGTTATCCTCATTCCACAAGGATTCAAGATGCGCCAAAGGTAGGCGGTATTCGAGATGGAATTCCCGAAGCGCCTATTGCTATAGCAGAAGATGAGCAAGCACGAACACCTGAAACAGGAAGTGAAATCGAACTGGCCAATATTGAGGAGGAAGTGCAAAACTCTTCCCATCAAGCAGAAGAAGACTCAGGCAAAGATCTGGACCACCGCCACGAGGATCATGAAGAGAGCGAGCGAAGTTACAATGAGAATTCGGGCTACTCTCCTTGGGGTGGTTACAGAGGCGGGTTCCAAGGGATGGCACGCCCGGCTCCGCCGGGCTGTGGGTTGGATGCTTGGGATATATGCGATGGTATAGCCGGGTATTGGCCTTGCTTGTCCAAAGACAACGGGAGAAAATATGGAGTTGAACAAATTGATGAAAGAGAATACTGCAGAAGGAATGAAGATCAGTGGCAGGGCACTGCTGATTTTTTGTTTGGAAGCACCAACCCTTATGCTGAACGAAGGTATGATACACAAGTGAGCTATGGGCAATATTACGTGCATGGACATGAAAACCAAAGTGAAAGTGAATTGTGGCATAAACAGGTTGAGCATGAGTACATCAGGGATTCAGATTCTTGGTAGATCAAATATCAGGATTGTCTCTGCAGATCGAAATGAATTTGAAGTGTTAATTTTGTTGGTTCTGTGATTTGGTCCGTCCAGATGGACGTCACAAGGTCTTACGATTACGCCTTCTCCACTTTTTTCTTATATCTTAAGCGCGACACAATTGCAGCAATAGTACAAAATTGAGATGTTCTGATTGAATGAGGTGGAAACTCACTGACCTTTGGACTAGAAATATGATATCTTCAAAACTTTTTCTTGCATTTTTTATTGCAATCTTTAGGAGAGAATCGATGGTGCAATGAATCAGATGGAGGAACTTCCTGCCGTCAACACTTTCATCCCTGTTCAGATTGACCGTTTTTCATTTACAACTCTTCTTGAAGATGCTCTCAAAAATCGAATATGACCTCAATGTCTGGTTTTCTGTTGACTGCAAAGATTGATTTGAGCTGTTCCATTACCCCTCGAGATTGCTATGCCGTACTAAACAAATCTGGAATTTAGCAAATAATCTTGTAATGTGACCAAATAATTTGTCAAGAGTAATTTCTCTCCACATTTATTTTCGTGTTCCCCATGTCTTGGCACATAACAAGGATCTAATTTGGGTACCTAGATTACACCCAAAAATGAGTGGTCTCTGTTAATCATATCGAAACAAGTTGAAATAAACTCAACTTTTTTTGGCCAAATCAAACTTACTAACTTCATGTCGCTTGTAATCGTTTCTGCATCACTAAAGTTATACCGCCAACCTCAACTCATATGTGAGTCATGATACGTTAGATTCGAGACTTTCGGAGAGTCAAAAGAGGATTCACACTTGGGAATTATGCATGCATATCCCATCTTTTGCTCTCCAAACCTGATCTTTACTACTGATATCTTCTCATCACTTATGAGGCTTTGTCCTTATTTCCTCTTGCCACTTAGAAATAAAGAGATGGCTTTGGCCAAATCATGAATCAATCATCTTTGCAACATATAGGGGCCCAAAAGTTGCAATTATTTTGTTTATTCGTTATTGACCTCCATGATCATTTGGTTCTAGAATGTTTTACTCGTGTGAATTATGATAGACCATAATAATGTGGAAGCATAATTTTCTCCCAAAGGTCTAGTTGTGAGGAGTATACTTCAATGAAATGCCTACAAGCTTGTAATTCAGCTTAACAATGCTTTTTATGCTTTGTGAAGATGACTTAACTTATTTGAGGGTACCCACTCATAGGTAGCCCGGCTGGTTAGGGCGAACTTGAATTTCGTTGAGATCTTGGATTCGATTCCCCAGAGAAGCGCCTGTGATTTAAGTGGAGGGCTATGGTGATGAGTTTCTGTGTTAGTCTTCCCCGAGGAATAGTTGAAGTGTGCGCAAGCCGACTTGAACCCTTGGTTACTAAAAAAAAAAAATAATAACTTATTTGAGGCTGGTGACCGAGTCGCTAGCTTGCAGGGAGGTGGAAAATGCGCGCTTGTGGAGCCATTCTGTGTCTAAGCTTGGAAATCTGCACTTGAAATTGAAGGGGACCTTCGTGCTGCGAAATTGCGTGGGGTTTGTGGCGGATTTAATCTTGAGGGCTTGGGCTTGGAGAATCAACATAGGATTGGTTCACTGGATCCTTACTTGGGCTATGCGCTACTCATCTCAGACAGATTTGGTGATCAAGGACATGATCAATGACCCGTTGAAAATCGTTGGGCCTAAAAGTCCTTGTCTAGGGAATTTGGCCCCTGACTTAAAGTCAGGGGCCGAATCCCTGACATACATCCCCAGCTGTCCGATTGAGATCGGACGGCTAGGATTATATTAAAAGAAAAATCAAATCAAATTTATTTTTTTATTTTATTTTCAGCCATTTGATTCAAATCGAACGGTTGTGAGGGAAACAAAGTCATCCCTGCCATTGTCCGTACGATGACAGGGGATCCGTTTCCTTGCCTAGGTCCGTCCATAATTTGGAAATATTAAATTACAATCTATAGAATGATGGGTGCTAGACACGCCTAATCTAGCGAGCCCGAGGCCGAGGAGGGAACTGCTTGCCTAAGTCTGCCCAATTAGCACTTCGAGCCTAGTTGGTTGTCACCATTAAGGAAGACGAGGTCTATAGATTTTTCAATTGTTTAAGGCATTAGCACATTTCTCTAGCTTATTTTTGCCATAATTTATTGGCTTAAAGTGTCAATATTGACGCACCTAATGACTCATCATAACTCGCGCATAAATAAAGGTTAGCGGCATGACTTTTGTAACATTGGAATCGATTTACACGTGCCACTAAGTTAGCAAGCTTAAAAGTTTATTTCAACTCGTTTTATATGATTAAAATACCAAGTGTGTTCGGGTGTAAATCTAGGTACCTAGAATAGATCTGTGTCGTGTGCCAAGACATAGTGCGCAAGAAAAGAAATGTGAAGAAAAATCACTCTAACAAATTATTTGATCAAACTCAAATATTGTTTTTTTTTAAAATTAGAGATCATATCTCTCAGGATTGTGCATCATCTCCCTTAATTGTGTACTTAATTGATTATGATTGATTGTAACTAATATTATGATATTTTATAAGCAAAAGCATACTATTCTATAAAAATATTCAAAGTTTACACAATTATACTCTCATGAGATTAAAAAAAAATGTGCTAAAGATGCTTCATTGCCAAGATGTTACCGTACCCTTCTATCTCTAATACCTAAATTTATTTCCATGTTAGGCTAGAACAACAAAGCAATCTCAAGGCATAATTCATGATAGGATAGCTAAAATCAACATTTGCAGTCAACAGAAAACTTGCTAAATCGAGCCAAATTGGATTTTTGAGAGCATCGTCAAGACAAATGGAATATGAAAAAGGGTCAATTACTAATGGGACAAAAGAGTTAATGACAGAAAGTTCCTCGGACTGATTCATTGCGCCATTGATTCTTCTTTTAAATATTGCAATCAGAGAAACAAGAAAAAGTTTTGAAGATGTCAATTCTCTAAAACATAGGTTGGTGAATTTTCACATCCTCGTTCAATGAGAGAATTCAAAAATCCATACTATATAACTCTAATTGCATCGAGCTTTAAGTTGTTAAAAAAAGTGAAGAAGCCTAATGACGGTCATCTCAGATGAATCAAATCATAGAATCAACAAAACAAAAATTTTAGATTCAATTTGATTTGAAAAGATGACCCTGATGCTAACAACCTAGCAAGAATTTGAATCCTCCTAGTATTCATAGCCAACATGTTTATAGCACAAGTGACCTTGATTTTTCCTTTCACGTGCATGCACGTAATGATGCTTAGAACTCACTTTGGAATCATACATACATTCAACATAAGTGTTGGTGTTTTTAAATAAATAATTAGCGGTGCCCTACCACTGATCTTCATTCCTTCTGCAATGTTCTCTATCAACAATTTTTTTTTTTTTGACTTCATAGTCTCTCATGTTGTTGCCAGACAAGCAAGGTTAATACTTAGCATGAGCATCCTCTGTATCAATACCTGGGAGATCTACTGATAATTGTAAGGTTTTTTTTGAAGGAGAACAACTATCTCATGTTGTTTGTTGTTTTAATAATCCTCGTCAGTCCGCTTCCATAATTTCTTTTCAATAGCATCATAAAACTTTTGCAATATTAAACCAAGATTTTGTTTTCAATTAAGGAGTTGCTTGTGATTTGGAACAAAGTGGACTACACACTTATTCATCATAAATTTTATAGAAATCGCGTCTCAATGTAAACTATAAAAACAGCTCTCTAATTTCACGTGATTGCCAACTCCCACCTCTTTTTCTCTATCTTTTAAGTCCGCTAAGTCATTGCCGAGCAACCATCATGCTTCTATTTCTGGATATAATGTAAAATTAAATTATGTGTACCTGCGTGAATATTGCTCGGTAAAACCGTAATAGCAACCAAGGACACAAACTTTTCTATGACGGACTAAGAAACAAAATTCTCACAATATAATAAAGAAAGAAGGCATGATTCAAGTAACCTAAAAAAAAAAATCAACACCATGATGCATAAATATTTACCTAGGAAGAAGGCCAATGCTCACGTAATAAAAGCTCCAACAGAGGGAGACGACAGATACATAAAGGATCCGAGAGATATAAATCATCATCTAATCTAGTTCCTGAAGTGGAAGAAACTTAAACACAACCAATGCAATGAGTATAATATAAAAACTCACACTATGCTTCACGATATAACAATCCCTGGAGTAACAAGTTCTTGACTAAGTCTTTAGTCATAAGGAAGATCTAAAGCTTGACATGCATGCTTCCGATTGGACTAGCAGGAATGTCAAAACCCAATCCCCAACTAATCTGTTATATACTATCATTAATCGGATTCTTCGAAAACCATGAAAACCTATAGGCTGAAGCTAACTTAGAAACCCAATCCTAAACACCGTTGGAACTCTTTGATGTAAACCTAACACCCAAAGCATCATAAATCCTTATTACATCTGATAAGTGGAAGAGCATTATGTGTGACATTGTTTAAGATTATGTATTTTCATCCAATAATGTATCATTCGTGAGAACTTCCAATGGTAACTCACAATGATAACCATATAGAAGGAAAGTGATGAAAAGTTACATTGGATTAGCATTGTGAGTAATAATTATTGCATTACTCAGAATGAGATTTCTAAGCCGACAGATTGAGTAAGGAGACACCGAACAAAAATGGAAGCACCAAATAGTTACTTTGATAATAGCCACGTACAGCTTTGATTTGTTTACACGAGGATTAGAAGTGCAAGATACGTATGAATGATAGCCATAGTAAGATAAGATGAAAAGTTAAACAAACATTTGAAGAAAAAGGAAATTAAAGACTTCTAACTTTGCTTAAAGGGGAGAGGTGAAGATTTCTCCGAAGTGGACAATAACACTAAGTTGTCTTAGCATTTGTCCAGGATTTGATCTATGGAAAAAGAGATGGAATCCAATTTCCAATTCATTGGTAAAACTTTCTTGGGGAAAGTCATGCATACATCCGTTGACATTACAACGTCAAACAAGACTTAACAAACAGGCAAATGAATGTTAACAAGTTTATTGTAGTAAAAAATAGAAAAAAAGAATGCGAGGACAATAATTTACTTATCAACAACAAAACGTGTATCTTTCAATGGATTACAGAATCTAAATGATCATATAGACCAAAGGAACGCAATTTGCCAATGAAAAAAAAAATCAAGAAACCGTAGTGAAGCTATCTCATAGAGATTGAAAAATGAAGGCCCTTGTCCTATGTAGAAGCTATCTCCTTGGAAAATGATGATTACTCGATAATGGCTCTACAAACCTGAAGAGAAGGAGAAAAAGGGAGGTGGGAGTTGGCAATCAAATGACATTAGATAGCTTTTTTATGGTTTTCATGGATATGAAATTCTTGTAGAATTTGTGCTGCATTATTGTGTGGTAAACTTCGTTCCAATTCACAAGCACCTCCGTACGTAATCGAAAACAAAATCCAGTTTCACATTGCAAAAGATTTTTGATACTGTTGAAAAAAGTTACGGAAGTTGACTGACAAAGATTATGAAGACCAAACAACGTGAGATAAATCTTCTCTTACATAGAAACCTTACATTTCGTGGGAGATCCACAGATATCAATACAGATGATGCTCTAGAAAGATCAATGGCAGGGCACTGTTGATTATTTGTTTGGAAGCATTAACCCTCATGCTGAATGAAGGTATGATTGCCAAGTGAATTCCAGGCATGATAATCCACATGTGCATGATAGACAAAGTGAAGGTCAGTTGTATTGTAAACAGGTTGAATATGAGTACAACAGGATTCAAAATTTGGTCAGTCAAACATTAGAATTGTCCTTTCAGATTGAAATGAATCCAAAAATTTTATTTGTTGGTTCTGTAATTCCATTCATAAAGATGACCGTCACAAGGTCCTCTTCACTTCTTCATTCCAACTTAGAGCTCCATGCAACTGTACTTATATACTACAGATTTGCGAATTCTCTAACTAAATGAGGATGTGAAAATTCATTGACTTCTAGAGATATGATATCTCCAAACTTTTTCTTGCTTCTCTTCATATAAATTTTAAGAGAATTAATGGTGCACTGGATTATCAGAAGGAACTTCCATTCATCTACTTTTCTATTCTATTTATAATTGATCCTTTGTCATTTTCCACTCTTCTTAAAAAAATCAAATTTGACCAGACTTATCGAGTTTTCTATCGATTGCAGACGTTGATTCGAGCTGTCCTACCATGAATTATCCCTTGAGATTACTTTCTATTGGGGTTAATATTGCAACCCTAGATGAATAGGTTGAATGAGAAACTATAAACAACATTTGCGAAATAACAATTAATCAGGAGTGCTACTAATAAATAGATAATGTAATCCTGAGATGATGATAAAGAAATAGAATATAGCATATTGTGATTTAAACTAATTCGAATTTATCCCCAAGTCTACGTCCACTCTCAAGACAAACAACCATAACAAGCCAGGAATGCACTAATAATTGACAAAGCAAGTTACAATCAGCTGTGTTGGTCCTATCAATCTTTAGACTATACTATTAGAACACAATCACTACTTTTATATTTTGTACACCTGACTATTTATTGTGATTATAACGCAGTTGCATTATAGAGAGACAAAATCAGCATCACAGCTACTAATAATAACAAATACTGAATGAAGAAGAAGACTAAAGAGTTATAGACTTCATTTGTTTATTTCCAATCAATCTCACTACTTTTCTCGGATTAAATATATATGGCCATCCACCTTACAAATGATCGTTACCCACTCGTCTCTATGAAATAATCGTTGGTCTACTATTGCCACCAACAAAACGGCTTCCTTTTACTTACCAGCATTAGAATGGCTATTAACTGTGGCAGTTTTCCCAAAACAATTGAACTGCTCCTATTAGAGTGTGTCTTCCGTCAGAGTTGGCATAATTGCTCTAATTCACCTCCAATGCTCCTAATATGAACTTCAAGTCTTTGCAATGGCTAGTTTCATCTTGATCAATGTTCCTATCATCAAATAAGCAAATGGCTTGCACTTTTCAGGACTTGATATTTACACTGTTTATTATCAATGTATTCAAGAGTGCAGATCACTAGTATTCTGTTGATGTTGTCCTCCTCTAATGAACTAGAGTGGAATGACTTCTGATCAATCTTCCAACAATGCTCTTAGCTTTATTAACTTTCAAAGACTTCCAATGACATTAGCATCCCCATTGATTCCTTGTCTTCATTGAATGACCGAGTCAGCATCCAAAGACCTTCAGGGACACCAGCATCACTGTTGATTTCTCATTTTCACTGAACTCAGTAGATCAGTTCATTGTTACTATCTTCCAACTTATCTAAGGAGAACTACTCTATCCAACAATTTGGTGTCTCGATGACGATGCACTACACTTCCGTCCTTCTAAGCATATTGCCGATTCTGACTGTTCATCTTATCTTGATTCAAAGCCATAAAAAAATCCTCATTTTTTTTGGCTTGTTCTTCCTCGATCAAGGTCTTTCCAACTCATTCACCTTTGTAGAGATCGTTTTGACTTGTAGACGTCTCCATTCCTAATTACTAGTTCACCTTGGTATTGGTGGTGATCCTTCCATATCGGCAGAGTATTCTCGATAGTAGCAAAGCACTCCACATCACACCTAATATTGATTCCACACTATATACGTTGTGGCTTGTAAAAATATATTTTAGTAACCTCTGACTGTCATTGTCACCATCAAAACAACATAGAGGATATTCCTAACACTATCCTATATTGCGACCTCCCTCGAGGGGAGAATTTCCTTTCGGGGTCTCACGGAAATTTTAGGAGTACTTGCTCAAAAGTCAATCCAAGTAGTCTGCGACAAGGTGAAAGTACCACATTTTTTCAAAATGTGTTTTCGAATAAGAGTACGAGCTCTCCCAAACTCATAACTTGTATGCCTTTGAAATTTCATTTTAAAGCTCTTTTTTTAGCCTAATGGTTTTCTAAGAATTGCCATTGGACACGGGAACTTCGTCTCGATTTCTACAAAACCATAAACTCAAAGTACTAGACTTGATTATGCTACTGTTTAATATTAGTGCCATTCAGAATCTAATTAGCTGGTCTTAATCTAAGTGGTCACACACTCTTCATTATGCCGATTATGATCCAAAAGGTCCTTCAACACCACTAAGTGTTTATGCAATTATTTTAGTGGAGTTATTTTCATTAAAGTCTAAACTAGAACTAGCCTGATATGTAAAGAAATCAACATATAATTTACTGTAAAGCAATGCAAAAAAGTAAACAATTAAGCCATCAAAATGCAGTATGATAAATGAACACTCAACTATTGAAAAAACACCTAAGTACAAGTAAGGAAATGAAAGCTCGATACATGTCTGGTAGAAATATACATGGCTTTGTTTTAAGCCTTGAAACAATAACCTATGAGTGAAATTCAAATTGAGTCTGGTTTATTTTCTAAAGGACCAGCTTACTGAAACCCTAAACTAAAGGTCATATTAAATAAATAAAACTAGGCTATATCAAACGCTAAAAAAAAATTAAAATAATATATAATAAACATCTACTTCTCAACATTTCTTGATTTTTCCAAAAAATTTGATTTTTTTCGATAAAATTATTTTTTATTTCGAAAATGGGGACCGTGGGCTGGGCCAGTGATCCCCAGTCCCAATATGGGCTGCCACCGGTCTTCAAGTTAGGCCACGGGCACAAAATTGAGCTCTCATGTCAAACCCAATCGAACCCATTGGAACTTAAACCCAGCCCAAACAAGCCCAAGCCCAAGCCCAACTTTACAAGCAAATTAAGCCCGGTCAAGCCTAACCTTATTTCAAACCAAAGTAAGCTTAAGTCCCTAAACGCTTACTCAAGTCCAAAAATCATTGAACTGATTAAGCCCAAAGTCCTTCACAATCTTCCAGCCGCTCTTCCCTATTTCACAATCAAACGGAAATAATGCACAATCTGAGAGATACAATCTCAAACACTTAAAAACGACTTTTAAGTTTTTTCAAACAATTTGTTAGGGTGAATTCTCTTTGCAATTCTTTTCTTGTACATTTCGTCTCGGCACGTGAGATGACATGAATCCATTTAGAGTGCCTAGATTCACATCCAAGTATGACCGGTCTTTTGATTATAACAAAGAGGTCGAATTAGATTTTGAGGTCGCTAACTTCGCGTCACGTGTAGATCGTTCCCCACATCACAAAAGTTATATCTCCAACCTGAATTTGTGTGCGGGCTATGGTAAGTTATTATGGTGCATCAGATTGGACTATTTCGGCAGATAAATCAGGCCCAACATCCGATTTTCACCGGGCCATTAATCATGTCCATGATCAGCAAATCCGGCCCAAGAAAGGATCCACTGGACCAATAGTATATTGATTCTTCAAGCCCAAGCCCACAACGTTAACCCCTCAACAAAACCCTCGCAACTTTGCAGTTCCAAGGTCACACGCCCAGTCCCAGCTGCAGAGAGTCACAAGCTCCGACGCAGAATGACTACGCACTCCTCGTTTCGCCTCCTCAAGCGCGCATTTTCCACCTCCCTGCAAGCCAGCGACTCGGTCACCACCCTCAAGTCGGCCCATAGCTTCCTCTACAGGGAGCGCAGCCTGAAGCGCCTCGTCGCCCAGTTCAAGAAGTCCTCGGCCTTCGACCACTTCCGCAGCAAGATCGGCACGTACCAGTACGCCGTCCGCCGCCTCGCCTCCGCCAGGCGCTTCGACATGATCGAGGAGATCCTCGAGGAGCAGAAGAAGTATAGGGACATGTCCAAGGAAGGGTTCGTGGTCCGGATCATCAGCTTGTACGGTAAGTCGGGCATGTTCGACAATGCCCAGAAGCTGTTCGACGAAATGCCTGAGTTGAGCTGCGAACGCACGGTGTTGTCTTTGAATGCTCTCTTGGGTGCTTGTGTTAATTCCAAGAAGTTTGATAAGATGGCGGAGCTGTTCCGCGAGTTGCCGGGAAAGTTGTCGATCGACTCGGACTCTGTTTCTTATAATATTGTTATAAAGGGGTACTGTGCGAAGGGTTCTTTGGATTCTGCGATTTCGATGCTTGATGAGATGGAGAAGAAGGGCTTGGAGCCAGATTTGGTCACCTTCAATACGCTTCTCTCTGGGCTTTATCTGGGCAACAGAACTGCTGATGGGGACAGAATTTGGGCTAGGATGGAGGAGAAGAGTATTGTTCCTGATGTCAGGAGCTACAATGCAAAGTTATTTGGATTGGCTTCACAGAAGAAAATGAAGGAAGCTGTTGAGACGGTTGAAGAAATGAGGATGAAGGGAACCGACCTGGACATTTTTAGCTTCAATGCTTTGATCAAGGGTTTTGCCGAGTGTGGTAATTTGAATGATGCTAAACTGTGGTATGGTGAAATAGGAAAGAGTAATTTTGACCCAGATAAGACGACATTTGGAACGCTAATACCACTTGCTTGCCAGAAGGGAGATATTGACTTTGCGTATGAGCTGTGCGAAGAGATTTTCAAGATTCGTTGCCTTGCCGATGGGGCACTATTGCAGCTTGTTGTTGATGGCTTGGCGAAGGAGTCAAGGATTGAGGAAGCGGAGAAGCTTGTGCAGCTTGGTAAGGTAAATAAGTACTGCCGATATAGCTTGCAACTTCCAGCCAGCAAGTAAACATAGTTGTAGCTGAAGGGCTCTCTGTTTTTGCTCACTTTATTCGAAATTAATAATCTCAGAGCAAATTTTAAGGCTGGAAAGGAATTTCTCGGTGCTGGCATCTCGATGGTTTAGCTTCGAAATGAAGTTTGCCAATCCATCGCTGTACTCTTACTTAACATGAAGTATTCAATATTCTGATGTTTTTGTATCTATGCGGTGTAATCTCTTTTTGTATTTTGATAGTGCTAGCAGCAGGTTTTTTGTTTCTGTGTTATCAAGATTACACGCAGTTGGCCAAGATAGTGTTTCCTTGCTGCTTAGTTGGCAACGGTTGTTCCTAATGGTTGCTATTTAGTTCCAATGGAGTCCTTGAAGTATTTTTCCTGTTACTTTACAATTTTGAATTGCGTCTCCCCTAAATGAGGTTGATTCTACCTATGTACAGACGTAAGTATTTTCTATGTCATAACTTGTAAGATCTAATCTGATGTTTTAGTTTGTGGGCTCAACTTATACTGTATAGGATCAAAGAATGCCAAGAACAGGATTGGTTTTAGTGCCGAAAGATTGCAGACCATAGTTACTGTAAATGTTTCTCTTAGTCTTGAGCTGATAAAAGGTGATGCTTGGTCAGCATAGCATCATGTTAGAAGATCTTTATTGTTGAGCAGATAGTGACAGATGCATGGTTTTTACTCTTAGAAGACAGTAGACTGCTCCCATTCAAGGAACATAGCGTTTTGTTCTAATGTTCTCTCTTTTGAGCGTGGACAACATAAATTCTCTTGTTATTCGGAAAATACTTCTCACACGTCTCAATGGAGTTTCTAAATCAGCATGATTGTCAAAGTGCTTGTATCTGTGTTGCCTTTGTTTGTCATGCTTGTATGGGTATGTTTAATTTCAAATCCTTTCTAGAAAGGCATTCGGCTCCTCTATTGTCATACCTTCGAAAGTGACTTAGCAGTGTTGATTATTAATTGTGCTTTGACAAAAACGAATCAATCAGTGCGGCGGTAGTGTTGGAGGTGGTAACCGGTGGAGGAAGTTGGAGGCATGGACCGACGGTGTAGAAGTAGCAGCTGTGGGAATCAATAAATGGTGAAAGCAATGGCAGTGACATTATATGGATATGGCATGGCCAAGGCAGACTAATAGCGGAGGTGGTGGGGATTTTAGGGGTTGATGGTGGCATTCTATGACAATCGTATCCTATGTGTCAAATTTTGTAAGGAGATCCCTAGTAAGGGTGAGCATCCAAGGTCGGTTTGACCGATTCAAGATAAGTTCACACCGCAATCAGTTCACAGTTTTACCTTGGTAAAAATCTCCGGTTCAAAAGTAGAACCAAGACCTCTTTCAAGGGGGGAAAAAGCAGGCCAATCCGCAGCTTGGAACCAGGTTCGGTTCTATGATCGACTTATTCATTTCCCGGTTTAAAAAAAAATATTAAGAACGAACACAAAATAGAAACTTACTCACCCTTGAACTGATCAGCTCTAATCCTAGGCATCTCTTCTATGGACTGACATTGGAACGTCATACTCCTTGAAGTCCCACTTACATCCCTCTATCTTCTGCCCTATTGGACGTACTACAAGCTGCCTTGTTTGACTCCGCCCCGAAGAGACTCACCTCCTCTCCCTATAGCACCATTGCGGTGCTAAGACTCTATGCCTCACCTCGCGATGTGAGAACAATGCCTCCTTCTCATTTGTAACAGACATACATAAGCAACGCTATCAAAAGTCATGCAATTGCCATGACCATACATCTCTCTAGTCTCTTTGCGTCCTTTGCTTGTAGCTATGGAATACGAGATCTTTATGAGCTTCACCTCATTACTTCTAGTATCCTCCTCGGCTGGGCTGACTCGTGTGCTCGTTAGCATTTGGCTCGGGGCTTTTAAACCTGCTACACCTGTGCTTTACACACTGAGTAGTGAGTGTTCACCTACAGCTCTACTTGTCTCTCGACACCATGATAAGTCTATACTGCCCGAGTCTCCTTGCTATCTGTAGCATCACATGCAATATCATTTCTTATTTGATTTTATTTTCATCAATGGAAACTATAGACTATCCTAATTCTATGTGCTAACCTAAATTAACCTAGAAAATAATTTAATTCGGATCCTAATCTAAATTAGACAATTTCCTATACGTGAGTTCTAAGTTGGGGCGCAATCTAATCTCAAAATGCTTAAGAATGTTCCTAATCTAATGACATAATATCTAAACCCTACATGATTGGCGATATATAAAGTATTCACCACAAACAAATAAGGAAACAAAGTAAATCGAGGATCAACTCTTTAGTCCCAAGTGTCAAATCGACAATATATGCAAAGAGTCGAATAAGGAAATTGACTATTTGGTAAATTCTTAATACTCGAATCAAATTGGGTCATAATTACATATCTTAATTCAATCAATTAGATATTTAATCAAACATAATTTAGGAAATAACCTAAATTGGCTTATCAATTTGAACGATGATTGATGGTAAGGTTTCACAACAATCCGCGAGGAATGAGTGTAACTAATGAGGAAGCGGCGATGGTGAGATTGCATCATCAAACTTGGTGAATGGCCAGCCAAGGATTGATGCCAACAGAGACAAGACGGCATCAAATGAAGGTGAAGCTTGCTGGATTGCTGCTGTGAGACTTTTCCCTGCGTTAAGTTTAGTGGAGTTAATTGAATGATTTTATTGTGTTATTTCAATAGTTTAGTGATTTGACTGTAATTTTTGAAACTTTTAGGATTGCATTATACTTTCGTAATAAGTTGAGAATTTTCAATACACTTATTCCTTTTTTTTAACGCTTTCTCAGTATTTTCTTTTTCAAGTGGTAAAACTTGTTAACATTTTTCATTTGTTAAGTTTGATGGAGTAAATGAGAGGACTTAATTGCACAACTCAAATAATATAAATATATGATTGTAATTTTTGAAAGTTTTGGGATTCCATCGTACTTTCATAATAAATTTAGAATTTTCAATGCACTTAGTCCTTTTTTTAATGCTTTCTCCATTTTTCTTTTTATCGTGTATTGCTTGTGTCGGTGGAAGGAGTGGAACCGTGAAATCCTTTTTATAAGCCAATATGTCAAAATATTGATTTCCTTCTTTCACTGGGGCTGGCTCTCTTTTCTTTCCAAATCTTTGATTTCACAAGTGCAAAAGTTGATTCATCCCGGCAACCGGTGATGAGGCTTTGCAACGGCCTAACCAACTTTCTCCCCCAAGACCTACTCCTAGAGTGAACTCGGTAAGGAAGGGCTGGCAAGCCAAACATCGGTAACCTCCTTTCTATCTTATATATGTTGTACATATGAATATAGAGGTTTGGAATATTAGAGGGATAGGTACATCACTTAAGCAGGCCGAGGTACAACACTTAGTTAGAAGTAACAGCCTTTGTTGTATTGGCGTTCTGGAGACTAGGGCATCTAAAGCTTCTTTTGCGAAGCTTTCTACAAATCTCATCCAGTGATGGGATTGGTGTGCTAATTATGATTTTTCCCAACAAGAGAGGGTTTTGGTAGGTTGGGACCCGAGGATAGTGACCTATCAAGTTTTTGTCAAATCTAAACAAGCCATTCATGGTCAAATTAGCAAGGTTGCATCAAATACGTCTTTTGCACTATCTATTGTGTATGCAACGCACTCTTTTGTTTCGAGGCGGCCATTATGGACATAACTTAGTCAGAGGGGTAGATTGAACATTGATATGCCATGGTTGGTTGCTGAGGATTTCAATGCCATTAGACATACATCGGACAGGTGGGGAGGTTCTGAGTCTTGGATCCCAGCTTTTGATGATTTGCATAATTGTTTGGTAGAGGCTGTATTGGACGACTTGAGGTATACCGATTGTAGATATACATGGGCTATATCACAAGGAGCAAACCAGAAGCAGAAGAAGATTGGCAGAGTCCTAGTAAATACCTGCTGGAGCACCTCATTCTCATTTTCAAAGGCGAGCTTCCTTACACCGGATATCTCTGATCATTCTCCGATGACTGTGCCACCTATCCAGGTTAGGCGACCTCTTAAGTTCGTTAACTTTTGGATGTCGCACCCGGACTTTATGACGATTGTTGCCCACGTTTGGAATTGCTATGTTGATGGGATGCCTATGTTTCAACTCTGTTCTAAGCTACGCATGCTCAAGGAAAGATTGAAACATTTTAATCGGGACACATTCTCGGATATCTTTGATCGCACAAGACTGGCCAGACAGAGATTATCGGTGATCCAAGACTCCTTATTGCAAGACCTAACTAATGTTCGTCTAGCAAAGGAGGAGACATATGCTATGGAGGCTTTTTCTAGTCTTCGCTTGCAAGATGAGGCTTTCTACAGGCAGAAATTGAGGATACAATGGCTGAAGGAGGGTGATATGAATAGAAATTTTTTTCATCTATCAGTGAAAAATAGATAGCTTCATAATAGAATCATCTCGGTAGTTGATAATGCAGGATATATGGCTTCTTCCCCAGTAGAAGTCAAGAGAGCCTTTGTCTCATACTATGAGGATCTATTCTCTTCTCCGATCGGGCGAGTGTCTCCTCCGTTCCAAGATATTTGTGTGATCCTCAAGCACACATTGGATGAGGACCAGGTACGATGCCTATCTGAACCTTTTACTGACTTAGAGATTCGTAATACCATGTTTTCATTAGCCTCGGGGAAAGCCTCGGGCCCAGATGGATTTACTGCGGAGTTCTTTAAGAGGTCTTGGGAATTAATAAGCCCTTCAGTAGTTTTAGCGATCAGGGATTTCCTAGCATTTGGAAATATGTTTCGTCAACTGAATACCACTATTATAGCATTGATTCCTAAAATTCCTAATGCATGGTCTGTAAATGACTACCGTCCTATTGCGTGTTGCAACATGGTCTATAAATGCATCACTAAGTTAATAGCTAATTGGGTGGCTTCAGTCTTTCCTTCGATCATTGGTACCTCACAAAATGCCTTTGTTAAGGGGAGACGTATTAATGATAATATCATGCTACCACAGGAGCTCTTCTGTGATTTTTATCATGTTCCATATCTACCTAAGTGTGCAATGAAGGTAGATTTCAGGAAGGCGTATGACATCGTCGATTGGGACTTTCTGGAATCTATGTTATATGCCTTTGATTTTCCAACTCACATTATTATGTTGATAATGGTCTGTGTGCACACACCCAAGTTCTCCATCTCTATCAATGGGAAACTACACGACTTCTTTGCTAGTATCAGGGGTTTGAAGCAAGGGGATCCGATCTCGCCGTATCTTTTCACTCTGATCATGGAGGTCTTCTCAGGCATCATCGATAGCCAGACATCTCAGCCTGGTTTCAAGTATTATTGGAGATGCAGATCTACGAAGTTGACCCATTTGTTCTTCGCTGATAATGTACTATTATTCAGTGAAGCGAATGAGGTTTCTATTACACTTATGAAGACGACGTTATCCAGATTTGCTGAGTGGTCAAGCTTAGAGCCAAATTATGAAAAGAGTGAGGTCTTCCTTTCGGGCGGAGAAGAGGAGTTGAGGGCATCTATCATTGAGTTGCTTGGCTTCAGGATTTGCTATTTACCTTTTGGGTACTTGGGAGTCCTGGTTGTGGCCAAACGACTAGGGAAGGCAAATTGTGTATCCCTAGTCAACAGAATCACGAAGAAAGCCTAAGGCTGGACCCAGCGATTCCTATCCTTTGTCGGACGCCTGCAGCTAGTCAGGTCAGTTCTCTATGCCATTCAGGTCTACTGGTCTAGTCTATTTGTCTGGCTTAGCTATGTCATAAACAAGATTGAGCGGATATGTCAGCAATTTCAATGGAAGGGCCCGAGATTAGGATTAGGTGGTGCCAAGATATCCTAGATGGATGTATGCCTCCCTAAAGAGGAAGGAGGTCTTGGTAGTCAAAGACTTAGAGAGAGCAACAAAGCGGCCATGCTGAAGCACATTTGGCACTTGTTCACGGATAAGGAATCCTTATGGTGTAAATGGATACACTCTACTTTTCTGCATGGGCAGAATTTTTAGGTGGCCAAGTGCCTAACCTTTTGCTCATGGGCATGGAGGAAGATCCTGCATCTTGGAAAGGAGTACCAACACCTATTCTGGTGGCGTGTTGGTGAGGTAAATCCATTTCGCTATGGTTTGATAACTAGCATACTAGGGGCCCCCTGGACTTGTCTTTTTCCAATAGAGATATCTACAGTTCGGGATTCTCTAGGGATGCCAAGGTGGAGGATTTCATCATAAACCAGGGTCATCCTTCTATCCTTCTTCAGAGATTAGGTGATTGGGGGGATATCCTTTCCATACTAAACAGCGAGCCGGACTCATTTCTTTGGATGGGCGATCCTTTTAGCACGTTCACCGTGGCATCGGCATGGAGAATTTTACGGCCTTCTAGTCAAGTAGTCCCATGGTTTTCTTTTGTCTAGAACAAGATGATTCTTCCTCGGCATCAATTCCACCTATGGATTATGATGAAAAATTGACTACCCACCCAAGCACTTCTACTATCCCATGGTAGAATTGAGTATTCTAACTGTGTATTCTGCAATACTAGACTGGATTCTTTGGATAACCTATATTTTGGATATTCTGTCACATCACGACTTGTTTCTTTTTTAGCAGGGAATTGTACTCTATCCTGGAGGAGTTTTTCATGGGCTAAGATGGTTGTATGGGCAACTCATAATATTTTTGGTAATAGCTTTAATTAGTGCAAAGCCAGATTTGCTTCGGGAGCATTATGCCATATTATTTGGAAATCGTGGATTGGCCCATTGTTCCGCAATATTGCTATCTTTATTTCTGCCATAAAGCTGAAGCTGATCAGGATGTTCAAGGATAAAGCCAGGACATTCCAGCACATGTTGGACTCTCCCAGGAATAGAAGGATGCAACAGAATTAGGGTATTGATGCCGCCATCTTCTCTTGAGTTTTTACCTTTTAAGTAGGACTTATTTCGGCCATTTTTTGGCCTTGTTTGGCCATTGTTTAGGCCAGGCACTTAGGCCTCTCCTGTGTCTATAGTTACATCTCGGTTCCCTTACACTCACGTTATTTAATATTAAGTGTAAGTTTCGTGGTACCGAGAACTGATGCATTGTACATATTACACGGTTGAAAGATCAATACAAGTACTTACCTTATCAAAAAAAAGAAAAAAGAGTTGATTCATCCCTCTATGACCTCTCTGGCCAAGAACACTTTCTTTAATGGGAATTGGTTGAACTTTCTTATCTTATTAGATCCCATGTAATATTCCAAGATTAGAGTTCTCATTGGGCTTGGCCAATTGTAGCCCATGTAATTAAGCTCATAGCTTCCCTGCCTAAATTCATTTAACACTAGTTCAGTTATAATACAATTCAAGTGAGCCTAATGCTATTAAATTAAAATGTTGCTAATATCTAAATAAAATTTAATTAATATTTTTATTTAGAGGTTGGGGTCACTTACTAATTTTCTTATGTAATGTCGAATCACTAAATACGTCATCAAAATTTTTAGGGCGTCAACAATAGAGCTTGGATAAAAAGGTCTCATTTGGAAGGTGGGATATTGTGGATAGAATTTCTCATGCACATAGCATAAAATATATTTTTCAGAAAAACCTACATTCTCCTTCTCATCCGTAATTTGTGGTTTACTACCAAACTTAAGGAAAGCGGCAAAGTAGTCACACTATGCTCTTTGGGTTCGTAAAGGTCAATGATCATTCTTTCTCTCATCATATATCGAATACACCTCTCATTTTATGCATCATTAATAAGCTTATGTGCATCCATGTTTGATTCATGATTTCTCTCTTTTACTATATCTGACATTCTCTAGCTCATCTATCTCGTCGATGCCATTGTAGCCATTTTTTTTTTGTAGTCGATTATGTGGTTTTAAAATGTTGCGATGAGTTTCTTTGTTGTTTAAGGCTTAGTCATGTATGCCTTTTCCTGGATTTGATACACCTAACAATTTCTGATTATAAAAATGAGGTGATCCAAATTGCTACGTTGGGCGAAAGTTCGAATCACCCCAATAAAAAGGAAAAACAGCACTCTGAGACTAAGAGAAAATTGATGAAACTATCAAGAAATTGATGGTTTCCACGTGATTTTAATGAATTGAATATATTCCTTGCTAACATGAAACTAAAAGGAAACTGTTGATTCCCATTAATGTTGTGGTATGTCAAAAAAGGAGTTGAGTGTTTTAATGCCCGAGTAAAATTCTTGTAATGTGAATGTGATGATAACAATTGAAGATAGGAAAACCATGTATTTCTTGTTGAGATAATGTTGGTGCCAAATGATACTAAAGTTAAGAGAGAGCATAGTTAATATCGAGCTCACACGTAAGGAGGGGATTATTGAACCATACGGGTGAGTTAATTGTTTTAAGAAAAAAAAATCCCATATGAAAGAAAAGGTGTTGTATGGAACAATTAATGTATCTTAGTTAGTCCATAACTTTGATCACCTCTTGATAATATCTCTAGATGAAGATATTGGGTCTCTACTATGTGTTCCGAACATTTTTGTGCGGCCGCAGGTGCAATATTGATGGACTTTCTCTACAGTTTAGTTATTCCAATGGTGGTTGTCATATCTAGGAGAATGAGAAATGCTGGGACTACTGCATACTTTAAAACTTCTATTAAAAACCTAGATTGCAATGATCATGGTCTTTAACTATCTGGTGTGCTTTTGATATGGCCCAACAAGTGCCATGACTCCAAGTAGTTCATTCTCTACCCGTTTTTAGATTAAATGCGTTGTTACCTTATTCTTGCTTTCTTGTTGCCAAAACTAGCTGCTGGCAATTTTCTAGCACACACTCTTCTTCTCTTGTTTATGAATGCTTTGGTTTCATAATACGGTTGCCCTTGCTCAATCTGCTAATGTTATGAAAAAATTTAAAGAAAAAAGAGCATTAAGTTTCCTGTCTATTTTTCTTTAATTGAAAGCCTTCTTAGTATCTTGGTCAATGTTTTTCTTCATAAATAATTACACAAATTTTCTGAAGTAGTCGAATTTGGGATTTTCTTTTCCTTTCTCTTAATTGAATTTGGGAGGTTATGATCATAAGATTGGTATTTTTTTTTTTCATGGACAGCATATAAGGCATATTCTCATTTGCATTGAGTTGAAGATATTTAGCTTTATTGTGGTAACTCATCAAACAGTAGATATGATATAGAAAGGTCCCTGGATTCATATCGCATGCTATCCAGTCCGATCTTGATTAGCAATTTTAGATGACTTAAGATAGTCATGCAGTGTCTAAGTTAACGATAAAGACGCAAAGCCCTTAAAAGGAAGGATCTCCAAAGAGCAACGACTTCATGTGGTGCTCAAGGAGAGGGAGTGAATGGCTGTCATCATATTCGTACATCAGCGGGACCATCCTGGCCGTGTTGAGGGAGGCCTTGGTGAAGGCCTTGGTGAATGGGTGAGGATAGAGGCATGCCTTGTTGAGCCTCTGCCATGCCTCCGAGATCATCTTCTTCACACGGTCTCTCGCCGCTTCATCTGAAGAGCCCTGGAATTCTTGCTTGTAGCATTCCACAAACGACCCATCTCGGCCATCTTGGAACTCGTCCTGTCAACGTTGTCATAGGTCATGTACTTGTGAAATAATACTCCTAGTGATTTACTCGCTACACAACTGAAGCGCGTCAATTACAAAAACACGAGAGTTCAGCGATATTTGGCGACATGACAATTGCACTTCACTAGCCCAGCTACAAAAGCTATTGTCTATAATGCAGTTACAATTAATGGACTCACCCCAAAAGAGAGAAACTTGTAAAACAAAACGACAATTACATGATATTTTTAGCTAGACATCTTATATTTATGCATAGGACATGTGTTTTGAGCATCTTTTTGTGAGTTCACAGGGTATAATCTGATAAAAAAGAAGAAGGAAGAACATGTGCTCCCAACACACAAACGAGATATGAAAAACTTTCTCCAAAATAATTGATGTGTACAGTTACACGACATAATCTTATCTGATATTTAATCGACCAATTTTCATTTAGTATTAACTACCCCTATATTATTTTCAGTTACGAATTAGTGCGCTCGTCGTAGATCTAAAGGGTCAAAGGGGGATTAGCCCTCGTGCCACTGACACACCAAGGCTAGGATATTATGAACTTTGCTTGAAATATCTACCATAAGATAGAATGACATTTCCTTCCCCACTCGACCAACCGACAAGATCTTCCTAAAGATGCGATGAAATTATCACTCACCTTGGCACTTCCCAAGTCGTCCCAAAGACGAAGAATAGTAGCCACGGAAGACACAATGTCTGGTGTATTCTCTAAATGATTGACGCTTTGGGGGTTGATTCTCTCACCCAAGAGGAAAAACACGTGCCCCATTAAGACGTGCACTCCTGAGCTGACCATTGCGTTGTTCAAGTAGTCTTGTGTGGTTGGGTAGTGACCAGTCGCCAGCCATCTTGCCTCCACCAAGAAAGCATTGGACAGGCTCGCCCACTGACCATGAATTGGACACAGCAAAAACAGGGGAAAAGAATGAGGACACACCAATTGACGACACGCGAATCCACGTGCCGATATTTGCATAATTTGAAAGTTTAACATATCATCCAAATTTTAGAAATCATCAAAAGATTAGAAGTGAATTACATGCTTATTATGAGATTTTTTCATACCACTGTCGATAATTACAAAAATTTAGATTATTAAATGAAGGCATGATTTATTATTTAAAATTTACAACACTCCTTTTTACGTATGTGGTGGACTTTGGCGTTAGCAACATGAAAATATGAAATTGGAGAGGTAAATAAGGACTTGAAAGATCTGAATTTAGGACCCCATGCTCATATGTCATGTGAGATTTTTGTAGGACGCCTTCTAAGTATATAATTGACTTTGGCTTTAGCAACATGAAAATATGAAATTGGGGAGGTAAATAGGGACTTGAAAGATTTGAATTTAGGACCCAATAACCATATTTCATGTGAGATTTTGTGAGACTATTATCAATTATTCTAAAAACTTAAGTTATTAAACGAAGGGGTGGTTTATTTTTTATTAAGGATATTCTAATACATGTCTTTGCATGTTGTAAAAGTTCCAGGCTTCTTGGGTCAACAATAGCAAAATTTGCATGTCGTCAAATTTAAGTAAAATAATAATAAATACAAGTTAATTCAGATAGTCGGTGCTTCAAAAAAGAAAACCGAAAAAAGGAAAAGAAAATGAGAAATTTGAGGGGGAGAGAGAGAGAGAGAGAGAGAGAGGTTGGACCATCTTCCTTAAAGAGTATAATGGGTTCCACCCGTGATTTGTGTACACCACCGAGCTGACTTCATTGGTAATATCATCTAGAGCATGAAAACACATCCTCATATACTCTGGTATGTTATCCTTTTCCGTACATTCCCATCTGACCGATCAAGAGCATCAACTCAGCAACAAACCAATAGAGTAAGAGCTGTTCAATGCATTATACCATGGTCTAATCCAGTAAACAAAAGGTCAATTATTTTGGTCTTTGTACATGCGGGGTCTTTGTACATGTGGGGTTTTGAATAGTTCATGCTTGTGTCTACAGGACTCGGGACCGCTTGTCTAAGAAAAAATTTAGCCCAAGTTTACTGCATCTAAAATCATACGGATTTCAATGAGAAAAACCTAATCAGTGAAATGTACTCTTTTCAATAAAGGTTTGAGATCATGGCGTGAGTACTTCCGAGTAGTTATCTACTGCAAAAATACATTGGCGTGCTTGGATCAATCTCATGTATGTGCAAAAAGGGACTTTTCACGGATTGTTCATGCCGTAAAAGTCCAAAATGATGCACCTGTTGATGACATCCACGAACGAGGTGAGCTCATCGATGGTGCCGTAGACGTCAAAGATGTCGTCGATGATGTAGATGAACGAGACGGCTTTGGTGACGAGCACTCTCTCCTGGGACAAGCTTGGATTGGTAAGAATAGCCATTGGCCACATGTACCACTTGATTGGCTGGTCCCTTGCGTACTTCAACATCTTTGACATGACCAGTTCTTTCCACCAACTGATTAATGAGAATATTAGCCAGGCAAGTAACTCCATCAGAAATATCACTGAGGAACCTAAGGGAGATGCCATGGGGGGCCACATGATATTTCTAACGAGTTATAGCCACAACTCTAGACAAAAATTTTGGATCATGTGTACTTACTTAGATACTTGGAGGATTTCACGTTGATGCACGGATCTTAAAATGTTCATGTCCAAATGAGCAAGTTCCCCTAAATTCTTGGTCCAGCTATAAGAAGGTCCCGCAGAATTCCTGAAAAAGTCATTAGCCGTGAACCTGGCCAGGCTCTTATGGAACGGACTGCAAAGTGAAGATAATTCGGCCAGAGATGCTTGAAGGCGTTGACCAATATACTCTCCTACTGCATCAACAACATCTTCTCCTTCAGTGCCAAGGTGGGAAGCTTCAAACAAGCTTGTCAACCCTAAAATGTCATCGTCCTGTGGCTTTCTGTTCTCAGTCCCGTCATTCATTTTGTGTTGAAAACGTTGAAACACATCTGTTGATCATATGTGGAAAAGCTAAAGAAGATTAGTCCATTGGTTGTGGACGGCAAGTAGAAATTTTGTCCCCCACCCGCTTATCATCTGGGTCCAATTGTAAGAAAAAGTAAAAGCGAAGAAGAGATAGATCCACTTTGATACGCCTTGTCTGAATTTCTTTTGAATCTCCCCAACAACCATTACAACAATTGGGAACTGTTTTTCATATCAAGTGATGGAGATTTCATTAACCTGAAGGAACAGGATAGCCTCCTTGCCTCAAGAGCCGAAAACGAAGTGCTGCTCCATGCAGATTATTGGCATTGATGTGATGAGAATGATGTAGAGAGGTGGAGATCAAAAAATGCCTTTGCAAAAGTGCCTCAATCTCATCCTCAAAACGGTAGTCAATGGCAAGACGTTGGAGAGCATCCACCATCACCAAACTTTCAAGCGAATCTTCTCTTATTTGCTTGAATAGTTGCTTCACTTCTTCTGTCCTCATCTCATGCAGCCATAGAATATCATCCTGAAACACAAAAATAAGGCTTCCAAGTGTTTTTTTTCCCTTTCAAGATTTGAATATAAGATGAACCTTATTAAAGTGTTTTTCATTGATGCCGATGATTAAATGATAACAGATGAGTGCAACTTTTTAAATTTTCTGTGCGAAACTGAAAGGATAACACGAGAAGAAGGGACAAGCAAACCTGAGAGGCGGAGTTTCTCTTTTCCTCCGGAGTAGAAAACAAGGTCTGATGTGAGGAAATACTCCATTTGTTGTACGTTGAGGAGGGAGGATTTGCATTTTGCAGATGCTTAGTCTTGTCTGTCTGAGAATTTCCTTTTGAAGCGAATGGACCTCGTAACAAAACAAAAGTTGCTCTTGACAAGGCCATTTTGGATGAGTTTAGAAAGAGTCTTATGTGAGGGGTCACTCGTTAGTCCATAAAGAACCCGTTTATTCGACATGTCCGATTTATAGGCAAGAGGAACGTTCGGCTTATTCCGAAGGGATGCATTTGTGTTTCGTGCCATAGATGGAGACATGTGTGCGCACCAGGACATGGTTATGATACGTGCAACACGTGATCTAAAAAATTATAATATGGCCTTGCACATGGAAATAATTACTCATCCGCCACTTGTTTTTACGTCTGTTTGGGTGGATTGGCAGGATTTGTAATGATACCGAGTACTATAATATGTCTCGAGTTTGAATCCATTCATAAAACTTGATTCAAGAAGTCCATAAGCTTTTTTGGGAGTCCAAAATCGAGCAAACCCAAATGCAGCAACTCTTTTTTGAGAATTTGATTCGACAAACAAAATTAGAGAAGTCACACTTCCACTTTTTTCCTGTCTCAACTCTATTGCTCTTCGTTGATCAAGTTTAAACTTTTAACTTCTTCCTCTGGCGCCGGTACTTACGGAAGTATTCTCAAGGTCTTTTTCACGTGACTCGTATGTTCAAAAGTCAGGGGGCTCAAATCGTAGCCAGTTTGATGTGGGCCGTGGGTGTGCAAAGTGACGTGACATCTAGACATCCACTTTAATGATTGCGACATTTTGGCGTTTTTGAATTACATTTAAGAGATGATTGTTTAAATAAATAAATCTTGTGGTGAAATTTATGAATTTAAGTGTGATTTTTATTTTGTGAGAAGTTGTGAGGGCTAAACAATATGTGAGGTATCTGATATAGTTGTGAATTATTAAATGATTAGACTTTTAAGTAACTCAAGTGTAATTGTGATATTCAGTTTGTCAATTAAATCTTCAAAGGAATCCTCCATTGCTCTCTTTATGTAGTAAGTGTCATTGAACCACATATATATAATGGTCAATTTAGCTCCTTACTCTATTTACTTTATTGTTCAACTGCTAGTTGAAGCGAAATAATGACGAGAAAAGGAGGAAAAATGAAAATTGATAGTTTTGACCGGAAAGATTTTGGTTTATAGAATATGCAAATTGAGGATCATCTTTACTAAAGAAATCTACACTTACTCCTATTTGAAAATAAGCAAAATTCGATGAAGCAAGTTGATTGTGATTTGCTAAATAGATAGGTGTCGACCGTTATTCAAATGAAGTTGGCTCATTGTGAAAAAGGGGACGTCACTTTTAACATCATGAAAGAAAACACATTGTGGAAGTGATGAGTCCATGTTAGACACGTGCAAGAAATCATTTGTGATCAATAAAGTTTACTTGATACGACATTTGTTGAAATATTATTTGATGATATATCACATAATTTCTGTTGTGCAATCATTGAAGACCCTACCATTGAAAGTTTTGTGAAGAGTTCAGAAAAGCAGAAACCCAAAGATGTGGCCGACAATTAGAGAATCTAAAACGCTTTATGACCAATTCATAACCTTTTATCTTGGAAGGATTGCATTGCATGATCTAACACCAATTTGACAAGCCTGTTCAAAGTTGGCTACATTGGGGAATCCATTTGAGGTCATTCTTAGCTCAAACTCAATTATTTCAGAATAAAAGTCTTTTTTCCAGTATTTATTCCATTTCCTGCGTAGGGTGAACAAGAGTTTTTACGCTATGAATTTTCTTTCTGTCGTCTTATGAGTCCTTGTCCCCACAAAATGGTCAGGCACCACTTGAGCCCACGTCGAAGGCCAAACCACGTTGCTTATGGTCGAGCGCGGGTCATTTTTCTCGTGCTATGAATGTGAGGTGGCAGCAACGCCCCTTCAGTACTTCCTTCTTCTTGTTTCCCTTTTCCTTCTTCATTTATCTTTAATCATATTTGGGATGTGGATTACCAACTCGAACCCTTATGATGGTAACAGCCCCTAAAATTATCAAAGAAAGAAAAGGTCACCCATAATTTTTCCAATTGTTAAACTAAACGGAGTTAACTGATAGTACTTCTTTGTACTTTTTAACTAAATTTTAGGGCTTGATTTTTTTTTATTTAAGAGAATTAGGGCTTGACTGCAGTTTCCTTACTTTTATCCCAAAAGATATGATACTTGTATGAATGTTTCAATGTGGTTGGCGCTCTCTATGTGGTCTAGGAAATGAAATGGGTCTATACCACAAGGGTTATGCTTTTCCCGATCCGTGATGGGAGGATGCTTTTCTTCACCCTAACTTTTGATTGGTCATTTTGCATCCTAATATCTCCAACATGTGATTTGTCCTAAGCTAAGACACATACCAAGAATCCATACCAATACCACCGCCCACCATTCATCCGCTTGACGCACGTACCTGCTCCACGCAGCTAGAATGGATGCGATCCTGCCCATTGCTTCCATATCTTTAGCAAATTTCTCCGGTCACAGAGGAAAAATGATTCTGAAAAAATCACCAAAAAAATTCTAAACTTATTATATTTATGCCAATTCAGTCTCAAGCTTTTCTACTTTGTTTAATTTAGTTCTATACCTTTTGATCATTGCTAATGAAGTCCATCCAATCATTTTGGATGAACACCGGCCATTCTACATGGCACCGCTAGTGCTTACATGGGCATCGGATGAACACCGGCCATTCTATATGGCACTGCTAGTGCTCACATGGACATCGGCTACCTAATGCGGAATTGCTGAAGCCGACTTGGATATTTTTTAAAATTTTTATGAATTTTCCATTTTTTCTCTTTTTTTTTCTTACATTAGTGCTGGTCGTGCCATGTAAGTTACATTGCATAATTGGCCAGATGGACAATAGTGACAATTTATCAAAAACTTTATGACTAAATTGATCAAATAAAAAAAGTTTAAGAATGAATTAGCAGTTTATGATTTTTTATTCCATAATTTCTCAACATTTGTCTTCAAAATTTAGAGAAGCAAACAGGGAGATTGGGAGAAAAAAGGGTGAATTTCTTCTTCTTTTTATATTTGGTCATCACAATAAAAAAAAGTCTAGAAAAAAAACACATTTAACTATTGTAAATTTACGGCTAGGAAAATGTTCATGTCCGCTTAGCACAGTTTAAGATTGAATTAATAAAATAAAAAATTTAGGATTAGAATTTATATAGTATAGAACTAATTGGATATGTTTTTTTTTTTTTTTTAAGGATTGAGGAGACGATTCGTGGGAACGCATGATCTCATGATTGTGCAGTAAAACTAAATCATTAACCTATACTGATGTGACAGCCCCCAAGGGCTCAAGTCGTCACGAGAGCCAAATAAGCTGGACCACACTTTCCGCCGGAGTTTCTTTGAAGCTTTTAAACGGCAAACATAGTCATGCGATTGAATGTCGACGTCCACTTAGAACAGCAACGTAGGACCATCCTGTGAATCCCACACCACTATGAAAATAGTCATGGATTGTGGGGATCATAATAACCATCCTAAACTAGTGGCGCGAGCTAGACATTATTCTCGAGCTGAACTTTAACCACGACAATCACGTGAATGTTCCACAGGCCGTGTTTTCTATCAACCCGTGTGTGCCGATTGACATGTTGAAAAGGATATTCACGTTGGGGAAAAAGTACAAATTTTCAGGGGGCGTGATTGGAAGGAATTTTCACCGGCCAAAGTTGTGGGACGATCAATGGTGACTTGTCGAAATTAGCAACGGAAAGCAGTGGTGCATCGCCAAAAGGCAGTGGATTTTGGTAGAGTCACTTGACATTGACTTGGTAGACATTGCTGCCACTACTGTGGAAGAAAAGACTTCCTATTGATATCGAGACGAAATATGTTGAGATATTCAATAATGGAGAATACAAGAGATATTTGTAGATTGTACAGGTTGTTGATGATAATGAATTGTTCAAGCGATATTTGAAGATTGTACAAGTGGTTATCGAAGGTAAGAATACCTTACTTAGATCCTATCCTTATTTACAGTACCAATCACTAGTACCATTGAGATAGGTGTCTAAATTGGATAAGACTCACTCCCATCTAACTTAAAGGTGCCCGGGTCACAAGTTTATATCCCTTAATCACTCATCAATTTAAGGAAATTCCAGTTCGTCTATGGCATAAGTTTAGTACGTGCGCTGGGCATATAGTATAATATCAGTCGCATTCCAATTTGCATCATGTCATGCAGTACTGTCGCTCAGAATTAAACAATAGTTGTTTTTCAAATAGAACATTTTAATCGCAAAAGTGAAATTCTCATGTTAACGCCCAAACCAAAAAATTAGAAATACTGGTCGCTCCTTCCCGCCTCTTTTAGTTATAACAAATAGTATGAATTACAATCAATCCACTATAAATGTTATCAATGAAAGATTTGATGGATCTCCAAATGTCTAAGAAGTCATGATTTGAAAATGAGAACATTTTAATCTCCGTCGTGAAAAGCTTTTAATAATTTTGACGAGTCTAACCAAGAGGAGGCTCTTCCATGCTCACAGGATTCCAAGCTGCACCCACTTTTTGGCGTCCCCAAAATATCTGGTACTATTTGTACTATTTGTATGTGGACATGATCTAGAAAGGTCCATGCTAGGACAAAACCCGTTTATTCGCCATGTCATATTTATATGCAAGAGGAAACGTTCGGCTTATTCCGAAGGGATGCATTTGTGCTCCGTGCCATAGATGGATGGGACCCTTAGAGTTTGCTTTTCAGGAAGGAAGACATCTGTACGCACCAGGACATGGTTATGACATGTGCAACACGTGATCTAAAAAATTAAAATATCGCCTCGCACATAGAAAAGAGTACTCAATTCGCCGCTTGTTTTTACGTCTGTTTGGGCGGATTTGCAGGGTTTGTAATGATACCGAGTACTATAATATGTCTTGAGTTTGAATCCATTCATAAAACTTGATTCAAGAAGTCCATAAGCTCAATGCTTTTTTGGGAGTCCAAAATCAAGCAAAACCAAATACAGCAACTCTTTTTTGAGAATTGGATTCGGCAAACAAAATTAGAAAAGTCCCACGTCCACTTCTTTCCTGTCTCAACTCTATTGCTCTTCGTTGATCAAGTTTAAACTTTTAACTTCTTCCTCTGGCGCCGGTACTTATGTAAGTACTCTCAAGGATTTTTTGACATGACTCGTATGTTCAGAAGTCCGGGGGCTTAAATCGTAGCCAGGTTGATGGGGGCCGTGAGTATTCAAGGTCACGTGACATCTAGACATCCACTTTCGTGATTGCGAATTGGGTGGCGTTTGTGAATTGCATTTAAGAGATGATTGTTCAAATGAATAAATCTTGTGGTGAAATTTATGAATTTAAGTGTGAATTTATTTTGTGATAAATTGTGAGGGCTAAACAACATGTGAGGCATTTGATGTAGTTGGGGCATTATCAAACATAAGACTTTTAAGGTAACTCAAGTGTGATTGTGGTATTCGGTTTCTCACTTAATCTTTAAAGGAGACCTCCGTTACTTTCTCTATGTAGTTTTGATCGGAAGGATTTTAGTTTGTAGAATATGCAAATTGAGGGATCTTTTCGAAAGAAATCTACACTTACTCCTATTTGAAAACAAGCAAAATTCGATGAAGCAAGTTGATTGTGATTTGCTAGATAGATATGTCATGCCCCGCCCCTGAGTGCGCAGTAGCTCCCGATTTTCTTCTCATTTGGCCAAAGTATAGCGATGTCTCGGGTAGGTCACTAGCCTTTAGTACAAAGGGAAGCGTGAATCTCCACCCTGACAACTTCGAGAGGTAAGGGAAATTGCTCAGATCAAACCTCCGGTCCTTCTTCACCCCATACCTCCTTGTACCTAAAAAAGGGGTTAAAAACAACGGGTTGAGAAATTAATCACAGTGAGTCTACCCCCTATACCCAGATTAGGAATGCTATCGCCATAGGGTTCCTAATTCGTCGTTCAACCTCTCATAGGCAACACTCGACTCACGCGTGCCTACCGCCGATACCTCACTAGGTCATCCACCTCAGCCCAGACAGTGGTCACCCCCATGGGTACAACGCCCCTCGCCATATCTGGCCCTCATGCCCAACTGGCATGATCCTTAGTCCACGGGGCTCTTTGTGTGACGGCCCATTCTTGGGAGTTTTTGGTTTTAAGGAATTAAATGTGGACATTTCAAAATTCTTCCTCATTTTCCTATCACTCTCCCTATTTTCCTTTAATTTTCCCTTATTTCCCTCCTTTTCCCTATTTCTTTCTTTTCTTCTTATCTCTTCTTTCTTCCGCGCGTGGGCCAGCCCAACCTTTTTTCCTTTCTCTTCTCCCTAGCTCGGCCCAGTTTCTCCTCTTCTTCCTCAGCCCATTCTCTCTCTCACGCATGCCCGGCCCATCTTTCCTTCTATACACGCGTCCAGTCAACCCTCTCCTCTCGTGTTGACTGCCATCTCACCCTTCCTGGCCACGTGGCACATGTGGATGCGAGATCGTGGCCACGCGGCAGCTCGTGACGTGCCAGCTGGCCTCCCCCTCGCCTCGTCAGCCTGTCTTCTCCCTCTTCTCTTTCGCGAGAACCTCTTGCAACCGAGGAAAACCCTAGCCGCCATGGATGAATGGGGGGAGGGACGATTAGACCAGAAAAATTGGGGAAAACGCTCTAGATGAGTCGTCGCGGCCGCCGAAGTCCACCATCGCCGTCTTGCAGCCCGCCGAGCCCTCTTCGTCCCTAAATCAGAAACCCTAGCTCCCTGGTTGCTGCCGCCGGAACGTCCTCCATTGGAGGCGATTCGAAGCTTGCCGTCGCTCGTCGTCCCTTGCCGTCACCTCGTGGAGCTTCCAAACGTTTCCAGCAACCCCGTCGTCGTCTCCATCGCGCCATTCCTCCCCAAATCGACCTTAACCTGAGCTCACCGAAATCCCCTGTTCTTGTTCGTCGAGAAACCACAGCGAGAGATAGAAAAACCGCAGCAAAAGGCGAAAAACCGCAGCCACAGCTCAGCCCCTGCGTACGCCGGAACTCCGGTTCAATCTCCGGTCACGAGCAACCCTTGCTCGCCCCTGCTAGCCCCTGTCCGTCTCGGGTTCAACCCGAGCAGCAACCCAGCTACCGTGCCGGAGCTAGGACACACCTCGCCGGAACCCCAGTCATCTTCCTAAGCCTTCGTCGGAGCTCCCTCGCCATTTCCGGCCAACCACAGCGCTGTCCAGCCATCACCAAGCTCGCAGCCACCTCGTCCAGCACCTAGGCTGAGCCGCCGAGCCAAATCAGCAAGCCAGCTAGCTCGCCGGAGCCAAGAACCAGCTCGCCGGACCTCCCACCGTAGACCTCGCCGGCGACCAGCTAAGGACTCACCGGAAAATCTGTCTTTGCCGCCGTTGTCACCGTCGCGTCGCGTCGTGCCGAGTCGTACTGTGGGGTTTTAGAATTGTGCAACATAATCGAGAAACGGAAGATTAATTAGGCTTGCCGTGAACCATCGTCGCGAAATTGAATTGAAAAGCTTGGATTGGAGGTAAGTCTCCTCCTAATCCCCAATTAGGGCGGTTACACGCTCTAGTAGTTAATTATTGGCTTAATTAAGGGAAATTGTTAGTCAATTGAGTGATTATGGGGTCAATTAACTGATTATAAATTAATTTAGTGATTTTGGAGGATTGAGTGGTGATTTAGTAATTTTAGCCAATTAGGGATGATTTAGTAGATTGCATAGCTAGAGGACAAATTGGTGATTTGTTAGCTCTAGTTATTTGGTTTATTAGTTATTGGAGTTGATTTAGTAATTTTTAGAATTACTGTTGATTTTCCTAATTTTGGCTATTTATAGCCTAATTAGGATTTTTATGGGGTATTTTGCTGAATTATAGAAGTGACAGACAATTTGATGATTTAATGGCTTGGGTTAAGTTTGATAATTAGCTGGGTGTGATTAGATTGGTAATTTACGCAATGAGAATTTATTTACTGTAATTTTGCCTAATTAGGGATGAATTACCTAAATTGAGATTTATTCTGGAAATTTAATTATTCTATTATACTGGTTATTTGATACCATTGATTGCGCAATTGAAGGTGATTGGTTATTGATTGTGATTGATCATTGACTGTGGTTGGCATTTGATTGTGGTTGATAATTGGTTGTGGTTGCTAATTGATTGTGACTTATATTTATTTAAGTCAATTTCAATTGATTAATTCATTGGTTGTTTGTTAATTATTTACCTTTATTTGATAAATTGATCCATCGACTGTTGGGACTAGCATGGGGAGAGACGATAGGACCTAGAAGTCCTTGACGCGAGTGGAGTGAGGACCAGTGAGTTAATTATATATATGAACCAAGCAACTATGACACGAGAGTTAGGTTACCTAATTGGATAGGGACCCTAGAGTGAGGGCCCCCCCCAATCGAGGATTAGGTTGTAGACTCATTGAGATTTATCTCATTGTTATTGTTTAACTTTTTTTTTACAGGTCTAGATCTTGGAGTCTCTCCCCGAGGGCCAGGTGAGGTTAGAGGAGCTTAGTGATGCCTGTAATCGGTTAAGGGTAGTTGAGAAACAGCTGATTAACCCTTTGCCCATGATTTTTTTATTGTATTTTAATGGGTTTAACCTCCATACGGTTAGTTTAAATTAAGAAGTTTTCAGACACTCCAGGATTTGTTCGGGATTAATTTATTTATTTACGCTGTGTAATTATTTATCAATTATTTAATTAATGAATTTTTAATTGGTCGACGATTATTCCTGGGAACAACGCAAATTTATTAACCGGTGAGGACCATCTTCGGGGACTGTCGCGAGCTCAGGACTGGGGCGTGACACTTTGGCTTAGGGCTCTCTAGCCCAGCTAGCGAATCGCTTAGCCCTCGAGGCTCTCCGGCTCGACAATCACGTCTTGCTTTGCTCTCACACATCCATTAGCCCTTCCCTGAAAGACGATTGGTCTACAGCCGAGTGGCCAACACCTCACGAGGCATTCAGCCCTACTTGTCTCTACTGGCCAACCTTTCATGTCGTTGGGCTCTTACGTGGGACCACTTGTCACCCTTCACGTGGCATGACTACCAAGCGTGTCTGACCTAAAAGTACAGGTACACGGGCACAGCTCAACTATCTCAGTAAGCTATTGCCTATCAGTCCATCAATCCACGACCGAGACTAGGTCTTAGGCCACACGGCCTGTCACATCAACCTAACTACCAGTGCGGCTGACCTCATGGTGCATTGCGCGCATGCAACTCAGCATCTCCTCGAGCTAACTTCTTAGTCAATAAGTCCACAATCGAGACTTGGCATTAGATCAAACGATCTATTAGGCCAATCATAGCCCAATGCTATCCCAATTGATACAAATGGCACTCAATGCACATTTGGCAATCAGGGCCTATATTGATTGATTAAGGCTGTCCACAACCAACCAGAGACCCTAATTACTTTCCAGGTGCCTCGTCATCTTAAAGGGCGGCCCAGTACCGATGATCACACTAGTCATCCAAGCAATCACTTAGTGATCCCCACTATCCAGCCTACGCCCCATTTGGCTCTATCGACCTTCACAACTGATTAGGCCCCATTGTCCACTTGATCGGTCCCATTAATCACACACCGACACCCCCAATGGGCTTAGTCGACCTTCCAAATCAATTGGGGCCCATTGGCCACCTAATTAATCTAACATGTACACGATCTTAGCTGACCTTATCCACCTAATCATGCAATTAAGTCACCCAACTAGTCCTATTATTCCTACTAAGGCGATAAAATAGCCCTAATCTAGGAATAAGAGGCCCGCTCACCTCGATTTCTCCTGAAACGACGACTGACAGGGGTGGCATGGGGCGGCTCGCGATGACGTGATTCCTCGCATTCTGATTTATGATCGGGCTTGATGTGGCTTGAGAAATTATGGCTCGACACCACAGATGGACGGCCCAGCTCCAGGACAGCTTACCAACTAGGGGTGTGTAACCGGATCGGATAAACCTGTTCCCTGTTTGGCCTACCCAGAAAACAGGGTCAAAACAGGGTTCAATGCAAACATGGTTGATTACATGGTCAAAAAAAGAAGAACCGGTGATAATAGGGTTGGGTACAGGGTCTAGTACTGGAATCTACTCGAACCCTGAACTAGATCATTGAAAAATAAACTTCATTTAGTTTCCGATTTTGTAAGTAAATAGACTTTATTAAATCATAATTTTTGCATATGTCTCTAGAACATTGTTTCTTGTTAGAGATTTTGTTCCACGTGGATTAACTTGCCTGATTTCACTTTTGGATGATGAATTATGTTGATTTCACTTTTGGATGAGTTATGCTTGCGTGAGAGATTTGTTAACCATTTCAGACAAATGAAAAGTTTCACGTAGTATTGTGGGAATGAGAATACTATTAGATCCATGTTTATTGCTAATGTATATGTAATGTTAGGATTTTTGTTTTACCTTATGATTTTTTTATGATAATTTGCCTTTTGGATCCTTAGTTTTTTGTTTGATCAAAAAGTTTATTTACTTATTAATTGCAAGTGCCTAATGTTTTAATATAAATTAGACGAATCATGTTGTTTTCTAGCGTATTAATATAAAACTCAAAGTTGTATAAGATGGGTGGTTGCAAAACAGATTCCAATAGAAACAGGGTTAATCTTGGAACCGGATCGGAAAAATAGGGTGGGTTAGGTACAGGGTCCAATGCAAACCGGGTCGGATACATGATCCAAAAAAAAGGAAATGATTATAATAGGGTCAGGTACAAAGTCCAGATCTAGACCCTATCCGATCACTCCTATTGGCGACGAGTGCGGCGAGGCTCCGACGAACTTCTTGTGAAACTCTGGCGAGCCTCCCAAGGGACCGTGGGAGGGTGGCCAAGCCCGAGGGTGAAGCGGCGGGGGTTGGTGGCGAGCAAAATAGCTCCGGTGAGGGGTCCACAGACCCGGTTCCTTGGCTAGCAAGGCTGATCAAAGCGGTCTGGGCTCCTGGACAGTTGTCGGTGACTCCATGGCAATCGTGGTGGCTCCTGGTTGCTGCTGGGTAGTCGAAGGGTGGCCGTGGGTAGCGGCGGAGGGCTCTAATCAGGCTGATCGATGTTGTAGGACTCTCGAGTCTCGTTGGACCCGATTGAACAAATTGGGTTCTTCACCGATTTCTCGCTCCTTGGACCAAATCGGCGACGACGAGGGGCTAAGCTTTATATAGGGGACTCCCATGAATCAATTGATGGTGGAGGCATTGCCTGAGGTGGCCGAAGGGATGAGCAATCCCTTGTCGATAGCGATGAGCTCTCTGTTAATGTTTCTAGAAGAGGGACTCCAACTTCAAGGCCAAAATCCGACGAACAGTGGGACGATAAGGACTGAGACCGGTGGCTCTGTGCTCGTGGGACTCCCAGCTCGCGATTGATGGCCACGATGATGGCTAGGTGTTGCCAGAGGAGGCTTGATGGCAAGGCGAGGGCTTTGGCAGCGAGAACTAGGGCAAACATGAAGTTCGGGGCAAAATAAACGATTTCTAGACCAAGTCAATTGCAGCCAACTCCTATACTAAGGTAAAGGAATACCTAGGAATCCATTGGGAGCAGCGTCGTGAGCTATTGAAGGATTGGAAGAACAATGGTAAGGAAGCTCGGCGAGTTTTTTGGAAAACAAGGGTTTCCTGAGTCGTGGAGGCCTCTTTCGAGGCTCTTGGCAGCGATCAAGGCGGAGACAGTGGTGGCAGTTGGTCATAGTAGAAAGGGAGCATTGCAAGGAAGCCAACAGCACCAATGGCTTGCCAAATGGAGGTTGGAGCCGGAAGATGCGACGACCACCCACTCGGTTACAAAAACAGGGGGTTGTCCACGCCAAGGGGGAAAACAGCTTAGTGACGGCAAGTGAGGCCGGCCATTGGCCATGACACATGCCGTTGGGACATGAGAGACGGCTGGTAGCCTTTGGTGACGGATGGCCGACCGTTTGGCCGGCGGTGGGGCCCGTTTCACGCGTGCACGCCACATGCTCGGTGAAACGCCCAAACAAAGAAGGAAAGGCTAAGGGAGGAGACCGATTCGCGCTGGTTGGACCGGCTTGACTCGCAGTCAGATCGGTCTGACTAGTGGTTGGACCACTCCAAGCATTGACTAAATCAAAAACAAAATAAATATATTAATTTAATGATAAAATAATAAATAAATAATAAAATAATTCACAATAAATTCAATAAAATCAGAGAAAATTCCCAAAAATTCAGTAAAGCCTCCCAAAAATAAAAATAATTTTTTTGGTGAAAACTCAAATTACTAAATTTCAGGGACCCAAAACTAATTTTTAGAAATTCCAACGTCTAAACAAAAATTACGATATTTATCGGGAAAATTCTAGGGGCTCTAAGGCCACAATCTAAACTCGTAGTTTTGCGCAATAAAGCCTCTAAAAGGGGCTAGAAGTGGGCTGTTACAAGATAGGTGTCGGGCATTATTCAAATGAAGTTGGCTCATCGTGAAAAAGAAGACGTCACTTTTAACATCATGAAAGAGAACACCGTTGCGGAATTGATGAGTCCATACTGGACATGTATAAAAAGTCATTTGTGATCAATAAATTTTACTTGATACAACGTTTGTTGAACTAGTATTTGATGATATCTCACATAATTTCCGTTGTACAATTATTGAAGACCCTACCGTTGAAAGTTTTCTGAAGAGTTCACAAAAGCAAAAATCCAAAGATGGGGCTGACAATAAGAGAATCTAAAACGCTTGACAAACAATTCATAACTCTTTACTAGGAGGGATTGCATTGCATGATCTAACACCAATTTGAAAAGCTTGTTTTAAGTTGGCTACATTGGGGAATCAATTCATTCTTACCTCAAAGTCAATTATTTCAAAATGAAAGTCTTTTTTTCAGTTTTCATTCCATTTCCTGTCTAGGGTGAACTAGAGTTTTTACGCTATGAATTTTCTTTCTATCTTCTTATGAGTCCTTCTCCCCACAAAATGGTCCGACACCACTTGAGCCCACGTCAAACGCCAAACCACGTTGCTTATGGTCGAGCGAGGGTCACCTTTCTCGGGCTATGAATGTGAGGTAGCAGCAATGCCCCTTCAAAACTTCCTTCTTCATTTATCTTTAATCCTTTTTGGGATGTGGATTACCAACTTGAACCCCTATAGTGGTAACAGCCCATAAAATTATATAAAAAAGTGCCCGTAAAATTATATAAAAAAAGTGTTCGCCCATAATTTTTACGATTGTTAAACTAAACGGAGTTAACGGATAGTACTTGTTTACTTTTTAAATAAATTTTAGAGCTTGATTTATTTAAGAGAATTAGGGCTTGACTGTAGTTTCCTTACTTTTATCCCAAAAGACATGATACTTGTATGAATTTTTCAATGTGGTTGGTGCTCTCTATGTGGTCTAGGAGATGAAATGGGTCTATACCACAAGGGTTATGCTTTTCCCCATCCGTAATAGGAGGATGCTTTCTTCATCCTGACTTTTGATTGGTCATTTTGCATCCTAATATCTCCAACCTGTGATTTTATCCTAAGATAAGACACATACCAAGAATCCATACCAATACCACCACCTACTATTCACCCGCTTGACGCACTCACCTGCTTCACGCGTCTAGAATGGATGCGATCTTGCCCATTGCTTCCATATCTTTAACAAATTTCTCTGGTCACAGATGGAGAATGCTTCTGAAAAAATCACCAAAGAAATTCTAAACTTATTATATTTATGTCACTTCAGTTTCAAACATTTTTCCTTATCCAATTTAGTTCTATACCTTTTGATCATTGCTAATGAAGTCCAGCTAGTGCTCACATGGACATCGGCTATCTAATGTGGAATTGTCGAAGCCAACTTGGATAATTTTGCAAAGTTATATGAAATTCCCCTTTTTCTCATTTTTTTTCTAACATTAGTGCTGGTCGTGCCATGTAAGTTACTTGGCATAATTGGCCATATGGACATTAGTGGCAATTTATCAAAAGATTTATGACAAAATTGATCAAATTAAAAAGTTTAAGACTGAATTAGAGGTTTATGATTTTTTTAATATATAATTATCCCATAACTTCTCAACATTTGTCTTCAAATTTTAGAGAAGCAAACAGGGAGATTGGGAGAAAAAGGGTGAATTTATTTTTCTTTTTATATTTGGTCATCATAACAAAAAAGGTCGAGAAAAAAAATCACATTTAACTATTGTAAATTTACGGCTAGGAAAATGTTTATGTCGGCTTAGCACGGTTTAAGATTAAATTAATAAAATTAAAAAATTTAGAAGTAGAATTTATATCTGTATAATAAGTATAGAATTAATTGGATATATTTTTAAAGGATTGAGGAGACGATCGTGGGAACGCATGATCTCACGATTGTGCAGTAAAACTAAGTTCTTAATCTATACTGATGTGGTAGCCCCCAAGGGCCGAAGTCATCATGAGAGCCAAATAAGCTGGACCACACTTGCCGCTGGAGTTTCTTCGAAGCTTCCAAACGGCAAACATAGTCATGCATTGAATGTCGACGTACTCTTAGAACAGCGACGTGGGACCATCCTGTGAATCACACACCACTATGAAAATATCATGGATTGTGTGGATCATAACAATCTTACTAAATGGCGCGAGCTAGACATTATTCTCGAGCTGAACTTTAACCATGACAATCACGTGAATGTTCCGCAGGCCGTGTTTTCCATCAACCCGTGTGTGCCAATTGACTGGTTTAAAATATAGACATCGGTCTACATTGTTATACATTTGACATTGCTTGCGAATGAAATTTTCACGTCCCATCACAACTTTAGGACAAAAAAAAAGGATATTAACGTTCGGGAAAAAGTACAAATTTTATGGGGGCGTAATTGGAAGGAATTTTCGCTGGCCAAAGTTGTAGGACAATCGACGGTGACTTGTCGAAATTAGCAAATGAAAGCAGTGGTGCATCGCCAAAAGGCGGTGGATTTTGATAGAGTCACTTGAGATATTTTGCAGATTGTACATGTGGTTGATGATAATGAAGTGTACATGTGACAGCCTGCTTCCGACCCCTTCTAGAGGTTTATTGCACGAAGTTACGAGTTAGGTTGAGGTCGAAGAGCCCCGAGAATTTCCTAGCAAGTACCGTAATTTTTCGAGTATTTATCGTAATTTCTGAGAAAATGTGAAAATTTTCAAAATTATTTTTGGTGTCCTAAATATATATTTTATGGAAATTTGGCCCAAAAATAATTATTTATATTTTTAAGAAGCTTTTCTGAATTTTTGGGAAATTTCTCGATTTATTTCGGATTAATTTATTATTAGAATATTTTTTTATTAATATTTTAATATATTTACTGTAAATGTATACGATATAATATTTAAGAAATTTTTACAATGCTTCCGATAAATAATCATAAACCAATGGAAATGTCATAAATACTTAAAGAATTACTATAGTGTAAAATTTTTTTACCCACGCAGGCTCATGCACCGTTCAAATCAAGAGTGGAGAGGACGCTCGTGGAAAATTTTTTACTCCAACAATATATACTCTATTATTTCATATTGATGCCTAACAACATTTTGACACAAAAGTAGTTTGGAAACTTCATAAATAATTTAGTATTCTAGCTTCTTAAAATTTATAGATGCAATAAGAAAGTGTTAAGCCGATTTTTAGTGTTCAGCAAAAGAAATTAAATTTTGGTGTTGTGTTCACAAGGCATCGTAAACACTTTTATATTCTTATTTTAACTTAATTACAAAGGTTTGTTGGGAAAATCCCTTATTACCTTTTGAAGATGATAAAATAGTTAAAGACTACTAATGTGTTTACTGGTTAAGTAATTAGGTAAAAGATGCATAAATTATTATGCAAAGAATGTTCTAATAGGATCATCTAAAGACGAGGAGTCCACCAGTCTATCAATGGTGAACAAGACGTTGAGAGTAAAGGTGCCCACGAGCTGGAGGTATAAGCTTGGAAGTGCCATGAATAGGTGAACATTGAAGTAGAGCCACCATTGTCAATTTACTTGGAAGGACCAAAAGATAGAAGATTGAGATAAGCGGAAGCTTGCGAGCGCTGGATAAATCAGCGTATGGAGTAGATTTCATTAGCTTACTACATGGATACCAACACTTACAGCATGGATATCAGTAGTGCAATCTATGGTTTGATACACCGCAATGGCTAATTATTCTTTCAACGAATTGTCCAATGGCTAGATTGAAGATTGATCCTCTTGAAGATTGTCCAACGAGAAGATTGGATGTGAATAAGTATAAAAGGAGATCAAGGCATCAAAATGAATAGATGAATCAAGAGTGCAAAGTCTATTATTCAGAGAGAGCTTTACAGTGTCTTTTTGAAAGCTTTAAATTGTAATCTTTCATGTTGGCAATGTTACAGTTTGTGCTTAGGTGTGAGATTGTGAGTCCTCTCGACTTAAATAAGTAGCACCGGCTTTGAGGAAAAGTGTTTGAATGTAATTAGCACATTCTACTATTACTTCAATAAGATTGCTAATGAAATCCAGTCAGTAAGCTATTAGTGTAAGAAAATGGACAGAGACTTATATTAAGCTGAATCACTATAAATGTCTATGTGCAAAGTCTTCTATCTCTTTGATCATATTCATTTATTGTCTGATAGAAACACTGCACTAGATGACTTCAATATTATTAGAATCTGAACATATTTATACTTTGTTTTACTTGCCCCTAACCATATACATCTTCACACATCTAATTCTGCAATATTTTGTCAAGATCTTGTGAAATGACCTATTCACCCCTAGATGATTTTGTTAGCCACCCTCATCATGAAGGCATGCTATACTTCATTCTAAATTTTAATATCGTCTTATATTTATGATGTCCTGCATGTGTAAAAACAAAACCATTTGCCGATGTAATATGTCTGAAACAGTATTAAACTTTACTACACATAATCATAAGAAAACACTCGCATAAGTATATATATTTTTAATAAGGAAAGACAACTTACAAAATAGAGGCAACTCTATTGTAGGTGAAGTTCACCTTGGATGCAGTACATATGCTTTAAAAAAGAACACATGAAAAACGATGCTAAAGTGCCGCCTGATCAAAGGTCAACGACTTCATATGGTCTAGAAGGAGTGCAAGACCATGTTTGTCTTCATAGTTGTACATCAATGAAACCATTTTAGCAGCATTTAGGCAAGCTTCCCTGAAAGGCGCAGAGAACGGACATGGAGAGAGGCATTCTTTGTTGAGCAGCTTCCACACTTTCGATATCAACTCCATCACATGCTCTCTCGCTCTTTGATACGAAGAGCCTGGGTTTTCCCTCAAATAGCACTCCAAGTATGACCCGTCATGGCCATTTTGATTCTCATCCTTCAAGGAAATCGAAACCCCCGAATAAAATAATGACAAAATACCAACGGAAAAAAGAATAAAACCTGAATGTTGCCCGACACGAAACCATTAAATATTTTACCTCGGCAGATCCAAGGTCATCCCAAAGGCGAAGAATTAAAGCGACTAAGAAGATTATATTTGGAAGCGGCACCTCTTCTTTCTTTGTTTCCGCACTTTGGTTAACAATGTTTTGGCCCATTAGAAAGAACAAGTGACCCAGCACCAAGGGCACACCTGAAGTGATAATCCCATTCTTCAAGTAATCATCTGCCTTTGGCAATTTCCCAGAATCGTTCCACTGAAATTCCACCAGGAATGCATTGCACAAATTCGCCCACTGCAACATCAAATGTCATGGGACTGATCAAGGATATCTCTAAAATGTAATCATAAATCAAAACTATGCGCTTTTTGAGCTTTTCTAGTAGTCACGAATGACGAATCACTGGGAAATCTCTCTCTCTCTCTCTCTCTCTCTCTGCGCGCGCGCCAGTGAGGGAGCCTAATGCTGCACTGAGCTCCATTTTATTGCTAAGAAGTCAGCCCCCTATAACAGGATACTTACAGAAACACCTAGATCTCACCAAATGTTTTTGTGTGCACGCGCGTGCGCGGGGGTTGCGGCTTAACCCTATCAGTGGTAAAATATCCGTCCATGGCATTATAAGGAATTCTAGGAAGAAAAAAAGAATGAAACTCGAGGACCATAGAGAAGGCAATTGGTTTTTGTGGCTTTAATTTGGAGAAGTGGAGGGTGGTGAGACGGAAGATAAAAGGATGAGGATATGACCAAGGTTGAGTTGTGGTTAAGGGTTGTGATTCTAAATTAAAGTGACGCTCATTAATAGTTGAGACACGAGTTGGCAACAATAATAATTTTATATTAATACCATCTGTTTCAAGAATATCGTAGGATTCCATCCATGCTTCTTGAAGATGATGTTGCCAAATTCATATGTAATATCGCTGAGATCCTTGAAGCATATTTTCATGTACTCTGGAAGCTGCTCAGCACAAGCATTATCCCATCTGAAGAAAAAAAATTACAGGTGAGATTTGAATTGGCAGCTTAATATAAAAGTCTAATGCAGAATTTATTATCTATGTAATAGTTGCAGCATAATAGGTAAAATCTGACGTCTACATTTGTATACCTTCTAATGACTTCTGTGAAGAGAATTAGCTCATCGGCTGTGCCACATACATCAAATATATCATCGATGATGTACACGAGAGAGATGGGCTTAATGAGCTCAATCCTAAGTTCGGACAAGCTTGGATCTGCAAGAATAGCCATGGACCACATGTACCATTTTAGTGGCTGGTCTCTAGCAAACCTCATCTCCTCTCCCAATCCCAACTCTTTCCACCACCTGAAATATGGGAAATACGTGAGGAAATACTAGATCTGGAGTACATAATAATATACTTATACATATGAAACAGTAATTTATTTAAAGATTCTATCAATCTCAAAGACATGGAGATCAAAGAAAATGTACATAAAGAGTCCATTTTCCAAATAATTTGTGGTGAATCCATAAGTCATGCCTCAGACAATGATTTGTGAGTTTGATCTTAGTCTGAAACTTAATTCATACTTTTTTCATTGATTCACTTGAATTAGGGCCAACAGATAAAAGCCCGTCTTTTTGTTATATGTCGGTAGTCTCTTGTCCTGCAATTGAGCTTTAATTTGGGTAAGTAAATAATTAGTTACTCACGAATTAACTTGGTGAATCTCCTTCCGGTGCACCGATTGAACAATTCTTCGCTCTCTGTTTGCCACTTCTAGCAAGTCTTCCATCCATGAGTTCATGCCAAGCATATCTTTTACAAGACTTGGAGGAGCTAGCGATCTTGCGAAGCTCTTGCGATATGGATATCGCAGTGTACTTTCAATCATTCTCACTTGTTTGTGACCAAGATTACCCGTCAACAAAGCGTTGAGACAATTGTTACCAAAGTATTTGGCTTCGTCAAGTATATCCTCTCCTTCTATGCTCATTTGTGAAGCTTCGTATAGTTCCATCATACCCCTGATGTTTCCCTTGAGTTTCATAGCAAAACCTTCTTTCTTGTCATTGAAGCGTTCGAAAACATCTGCGTAGAAAGCACAAGAAGTCTAATATATCGAGAAGTATAGTCTGCTATCTAATTTATCAGTCACTTCACTAATTCAAAATTATGATGTGCATACTTCAGTTTTTGAAAAAAAAAATCCAAATTGCTCTATCTCGTTTTGTGAAAATTTTAATTTAGATACATCGAAACCAAAGATGAGTAAAAATGGAGGAAATGGGCAAAGCAAGTGAAAAATCTAGGTTTATTCAAATTGGTTTTCGTAATTGATTTTTGAAGATAACTCCATAACATTAATGGATTGCTTAATATCTGGCTTAAGTCCACGCATGTGACATGCATTGATGAATACCCATTGGAAAGGTCATCTCAATTAAACATTTCCAATTCTCAAGTCAACAGAAAATTCAAACAAAATTAGCTTATATTCTTTTCCATTTTCACCCTTAACAAAAAAAAAGGGGAAATTTAGGGTATCCCCTTAACTAGTAAAAAAAAATTACGTTGTCATGTATCAACATAAACATTTTATTTTGCTATTGCATTGACGTGAAACTCATGGGAAACAGACCTGCAGGTACATAGTAACCTTCTTGTCGAAGAAGTCGAAACCGGAGAGCAATCTCATAGACATCATGTTTGCCAAGATTCAAAGAGCTAAAATGTGTGTATTGCCATCGTAGAATGGCTTTGATCTGTTCTTGAAATAGGGATTTGATTCCTAATTGCTGAATCGTGTCAACAATGATCAAACTTTCCAGAGGCTCATCCACCCTTTTATTCAAAAAATCTATAAGGCTCTTTACTTTTTCTTCATGTTTGATCTTGTAATCATCCTGCATCTTGGAAATCCAGTTTTACAAGTGAGTTCGTGTTGTAATACACCAATATATATACACACAAACACACACTTAAGCAAGAATGAACTAAATCATCATACTTAAATTTAGAAAAAGGGTTAATACCACAAAAAACATCAAATTGGTACACTTGTGTTAAATATATCCAAATTAATTTTCTGACCAACAAAAATCATAAACTAATACTTCTGTGATTAATATCCCTTCGTTAATTTTTTTAACATTTTTATTGTCAAATTAATGAGTTGTATAAACTTGGCAGTTTACTAGTATATCGCTTTCCGGTTTTACCCTCCATTTGACAACAGTGTCTAAGTTCATGGCTTTTCTAGCTACTAATCCAATTTGATAGAAACTAAAGGAGGTTTTGGAATAAATTATCACAAGTCTACAAGTTCAGGGTTCTTCGTGGTAAAAAAATATAGTTTAGTGTAAATTGGTCAATGGTGTATTAGTTTGGGATATTACATGCTATTCACCCATTAAAAAAAATAATGTTAATGAAGAAAAAACAAAATCAGAAAAAGTTCAAAAGAGCAAAGAAAAAATCACCATTAATGAAACAATCAACTGATAATTTTTCATGCGGTCATATATGGCAATTTAATATAAGATGATTAATGTTTTATGCTAATAGTGATTTTATACTAGGAAACCTTAATATGCTCATTTGTACTAGGTACATATCATATGACCTAACAAGCCAGTCCAGGTTGAAAATATTTCAGATGGTCAAATCTAACAGGAATTTAATAAGTTGGTTTTTTATTGCAGATTCATTAAAGATGAGCCTTGAGAGAAGTCATTCTTGTTTCCCTGCATATAGTCGGTAATTAATCTTCCTTGTTATCCTACGTTTAAGCCATCTGCATACGGATTGACATGATAAAATTTACGTCTTAATGGGTCATTTTTGGAACTACACGATTGGAGATGTTTCATACTAATACCTAACAAATTTTGTTTACTTTAAAGAATATTTGATATAATCCACGTGTCAAAAACGATAAAAGGTAAAACAAAACAAAAATATATATTTAAAGAGACAAAAGAAGTATGGTATTAACAGATAGATTAAATAGTACGCTTTAGCTATAATGTAAAGTGAAACAGGTATGTCAACACGCGTTGTCATGTATATATATGTGTTACGCATTTCTTGTTGTAAACAGGTATAGTGTTGTGCTTCGTCAATTCAAGAACACGGTAACCACTTGATAATCCTGTTAGCCATGTCAGTTGGGTCGTGTGACCAGTTTTATTTAGTGTAGCGTACATGCATCAAGACAATTTGACACATGTAAGAAACATGTCCTTACAAATTCATATTTCTTCTCTATAATATAAGGTTTTATGTCTGCCGACCCCGGAGACGTCCCAATTTTCATTAGAGGTGTCGTACATGCCCTACGAAATAAAGCTTGGAGGTAAACAAAGTTCTATGAACATTTTTTTCCTAATAAGCTAAGGAAGGAAACGATAAACTGAAAATTAAAGGCTAAGATACATGGACTTACCAGATGAGTTTGCTCTTTGTCAATGCTCGATGATTGCATTGTGAAGCTGGAATGGTGGTCGAACCTTTCGGAGTAATGGTCACAGGGAGATAAGAGATGGGTGGAGCTTGTGAAGAACCGGAATAATTAGCCAAAGCACAAGAGAGGAACAAGTAGTGTCTTAATGGGAGGTAGATGTGCCTTAGAAGGGCTATTTATAGAAACAAATAATGTGCTTCCAATAATTTGATGGGAGGTTGGCGCGCGCATCTTTCGTAAGTTTATGCATTTGGTTGTCAAGAGAAAATTTGTTTGCCTGACTTCGGGTCAACTTTTGGTCCGTGGGGTTGTCGTTTTCGAATCCAGGTAGGACAAAAAATCGTCGTAGAAAGCACACGGCAATGCATATACATCAAGAAGGTTTCACGTGTAATGGTCTTCAACAAATTGGAAACGCAAAGATAAGATAGTCTTAATGAAAAGGACATGAAGGACATTTTCTGCATACGAGGAAGTGATCTAAGCCAAAACATTTCATTTCAGAACTTGGATTTTATTATTACACCATTTCATATTCACTTCACATCTTCCATGGTGGACAAGATTAAAACACATGGGATTATCAAAGGTTTGTCATGTGGGAAACGAGTATTTTTCCTAAAATTGGTGGTCTTGTCCTCCAAAGAAAGTTCAGCTCTTTGTGAAATGCGCGTATGTGCCTGCAACAAAGCAGAACAGAGTGTGGGCCAATGCCGGTGAGAAACCATGTTTAGTCATTTAAGTGGACCCGTCTCTTGTCCTACAAAGAAGTATGTGAAAGTAGTTTTCACACATAAAGGTTATTCTTTCGGAGGAAAAATGACAAAAATAATCTATAATTCTGACCAAATGTACGATATAGTCCTTAAATTTTCAATTTGACACAAATGATCTCTAAACTTTAGCCTAGTATGTAATTTGATCCATGAACTTTTAATTTATCTAACGCAACCCCTAAAATTTTGCTAAATGTTCAAACTAGTCGTTGGATTATTTGAAAATATTCAATGTAGTCCTTCCATCAAATTTAAAATCAAGGGTCACATTGAAAATTTTCAAATAATTTAGGGATTAATTTGAATGTGTACCAAAAGTTCATATGCCACATTAAACAAATTAAAAGTTTAGGAACCATATTGCACATTAAGTTAAAGTTTATGAATCACTTATATCAAACTAAAAATTCAGGATCGGATTGTATATTTGGCTAAAGGTCAAGAACCATTTATGTCATTATCCTTTCTTTTGGATGTTAATGTATTGAGGAATTATCAGTCTGCTTCATATATTTACCAAATTGTATTTGGACCATTAAAAGTAGTGAATCTCATCAAGTTCGATTGTTCGAATTCGATTCAGCACATGCATTGAATAATTCCTCGTATGTATGTGAGAGTGTGGTGAGAAAGAGAAGATAGGAAAAGTGTAGTATCAATTTTGTCTTTAAGAGTTAAGGGACAAATGTTTTGCCTTATCGTTCTAATATGTGCTAGTGTCAATTATTGTGCTCTAATATAGGTAAAGTTGGCAAAATGGATTAGGACCCATTTTTTTAACTCAAGTTCCATGAGCTACGGATCAAAGCAGGTTCATAACATCAAACGCAAAGTTCAACTAGACATAGGCCTCAGTGTGTTTAAAGACAAACTAAACCATTTAAGCAGGTTATGTTTTCGATGTGAGAGGAATGGCATTGGTTTTTCTTCCGCATTCAATCAACATTGTACTTTTGATATCATTTTAAGCATTAGCATTAGGCTGGAAAAATGGTACAAACAGTGCTCAACCTATTGCAAGTTTGCCAATTCAGTCATAAATCTTTAACTTTTGTCAATTCAGTCATAAACTTTTTAAAATCTTATCAGTTCAGTCTTTCAGACAAATTTATATTGAAAAATACTTACGTGTCTAAGATAAATTTTCCAGGATGACTAAATTGGGAATGTTTTAAAAGGTTTATGACTGAGCAAAATTTAAAGGTTTAAAACTAAATTGACAAAAGTGTAATAGGTTTGAGACTTTTTGGACAATATTCCCACATTAAGCTTGAGACTCTCCCTCTCTCTTCTCTCTCCATTGTCTTCTTCAACCTTCAGTCATTCCTATATCGTCTAATGTCTCTAATAGAAAAATTATGAGGGTAGACATCACTCACCGCCGAGGTTTGCTAGCTTCCATTCAGGAAGCTATTGCTGAGAAATAGCTTAAAAAGGAAAGTCTTATTCCACTTGCTTTCTCTCTCTGTATCAGATTTTCAGCTTTCAAGCGTTACGCAGTGGGTGTATGGGGTAGCCCCCTCCTGCGCAACAGTGTGGGGCATTAGAGGCTGTTATCTGGTGGCCAAGTCGAAGAGGATTTAAGTTTGACGCAAGTCTTTTTTGTTGTTAAGTTATAGCAATATTGAACAGTACTTAACAGTTCTAGTCCTTCTAGTTTGCACTAAATAAAATGACTTAAGTAGCCGGTAGTGCAAAATGGGATATTGTCTTGGAGGGGCCAGCCTAACCAATGAGAGCTGCAAAGGAAAGAGTAGAAAAATCTACTTAAATAGGATCGGATCGAATTCACTTTCTTCTCTCAATCATGCCTTGCATTTCGAGTTCTTAAACAAGCTCAATTTCAGATTAGAGATTCAAGTTTTCCCTTGCAGTTTTGGGATGTCTATAACCGATAATTCACCAATTAGAAACATAATCATAAAAAAAGTTAAGCCCCATAATATTTTTATACTTTAACGTGCAACATCAATCATGCCCGGGACTTTTAATCGACCAGTCAAAATATGACTGGAGAGAAGTACGATCCCCATAGTAACAAATGTTAACTAAAGTCAACTAACCGATGGCGAAAAGATCTGGAAGAGGAACCCGTTCCTCTAGAACACATGATCATCATCAAATCTCAAGAGAGGGAGATGCAGAGAATGTGCCAAGGACATACGTGAAAATCCTTTATACTAGTCGGTATCTATGACGTGTCATCAAATATTATTTGCTAACACATCCAGTCATAAATTTTTTAATATTCTCATTCAGATAAATTAGTAGTTTAACTAAATGAAGTCACAAAATGAAGACATCAACGGGTAGGGACAATTGTCCAAAAAGTGCTTAACCTTTTGAAACTTTACCGATTTAATCTTAATTTTTTTTTGTCAATTTAATCATAAACCTGTGCGAATGTTGTCATTTTAGTTCTTTCGGCATAAAGTCGCTTGAAGAACTAAAATGGCAACGTTTCAAAAAGTTTAGGATTAAATTGGTAAAAAAAGAAGAAATTTAGAATAGAATCGGCAAAGTTCCAAAATGTTTAGGACATTTTGGACAATTACTCCTCGACAGGTAAGATGTCTCCTTTTGATCAACATGAAATTCTCCCGTAAAGCGTAGAATATGTCCTGCTCAGACTTTCAGCTAAATATCAAACCTGACTTGCAAATTTACCTAAGATAAGAGTTAAAGTGAAAGAAGACAAAGTTTGAATTTCGTCTCTAGCGTGTATGCTCATTCAATTTTTTTCTTCCCATGTAGTAGTGTCGTGATTCATGTTCTGTCGTGGTTTATGCTCCGAGGATGAAAATGGCTGATGAATAATGGCCATTTGTTATGATGTGTTCTTCCCTTGAAAGAGGGATGCAGGGGTCCTACCCAAGCCGACTAAATCATTTTGTCTACTGCTTTGAATCGAGACCCTCAAACAACGTTGACATTGAAAAGACTCAATCGTCTTTTCAAATTCCAAATACATGGGCGGAAAGTCAAGAAAGCGCTGGATTTGTTGAGACAGCACGTTTTCTTCGCGATGCACGGAAACCCAATCTGATCAAATCATGATTGGATTCCAATTCCACTTTGAGTGATGCTGGTTGCTGATTCTCACCTTTTATTATAACTAAAATAAATAGTATCAATTACAATCAATCAAGTACAAACGTAATTAATGAAATATTTGATGGGTCTCTAGATGTGTCTAAATAAATATAATTTAATGAGTCTCGAGTTGAAATTCTTGATCGCTGAGTGAAAAGCTATGACTACTTTCAAGGAGCTCGAGGAAGAGGAGGCTCATTCATGTTCACATAAGTCCAAGCTGGACCCACCTTTAAGCGTCCCCAAATTCCTGGAAGTCAATGAACATTTGTACATTTTCCAAATGTGAATCATGTTTTGTTTGTCCTCAAGTTCTTACGTTGTGCGGACGTCGCTCAAGTTCTGTCGCACGGGATGTGAGGGTCAGCTAAATCACGTGGAGAGCAGACTCCACGAAAATGGGTAAGCACGAAAGACAGAAAGCGACCCCGTTTGACCTTTCACGTGTTGGTGCTGAGACCCGTTACTCCCTGGTGGACGCTTCACGAGCTGTGTATAGGGGATTTTGCTGCGCCAAAGTCTTTCTTCCGATAAAGACTCAGGCGGCATAATTTGTTCCGTCACGGTGTTTCAGTGGACTTCAGAGATTCAAGGACCTGAAAATGAGTATCTCGTCGGGGAACATAAGTTTCCACGTGAAACTGAAAGCCGGCATGGTCCCATTGCACTTATCACGTTGAGGTTAGTCAACAAAAACAGCAGAGTACGTCTTGGCGCTGTCGCAAGGGCAGAGTACGTCTAGGTTAGGGAATCCATTTCCGAAGTACCAAGGCATTTTGCCTTCTCCGTCGTTCCAGCTGTGCATAATTCTGCCATGACCAGCACGCCTGGGGGGGGGCGGGGGGCTCCCGAGAGGCCACAATTACCGCGAGCAAACATATTAATGGCGAGAAACGCATTTTTGCTATGCTACTAATATTTTGACTTGCTATGCTATTTTGACCAAGCCTAGCTGAGGAAGAGTTACGGGGCATAAAACAAAAACAAAAAAGAGAACAGGGCATACTATATTTTATTTTTCAGCCCTTAACGAGAAATAATAAATAAAAAAGAAGGCCATTTAATTTCGACAAAAGACTCACACCCGAATTTCATCGGTTCCAGGCTCAAGTGCTTGCTCATCTATTTTCATTCCAAAGGCGAACTAAGTGACTGCTATGGTTTACAGTCAATATTTCTTAACCAACCCTTTTTCGTCGAGCTTTAGAAAGCTTTAAGAGAGAATAGGGAGTAGGGGGAACCTTCACTTCATTAGAAATGGGACCCGGACCTCAAATTAAAGCCATCAAACAAGTAGCTGGAAAATTAAAATTGGAATTAGCACAATTTGCAGAATTAGAAGCCTTTGCACAATTCGCTTCTGATCTCGATAAACCATCCTGGTCATCTGGACCCAACACTACTAAGAATCCCTTACGGGAAGCTTTAGGTTTCTAATAACTAGTTGTCCCGAGACTTGGTTTTCCGGGCCAATGCATAAATGTTATTTTTAGACCGGGGCTGCTAAGGCCTGGCAGGCTGCTACCGCACAACGTTCCGCCTACCCCACTCACCGCCCAGAGTTGGACGAGAATCACGGTTAGCAGTTGAGCCTTTTTCTTTGGTTATTTCCTCTGATTAGATCTACGAAACCATTTCAAGAAGTGGATAACTATAGAGCATTTGCAAACCCCTAGCCTTCCAAGCTAACGATGTGATATCAAGAAGTTATCGAAATTTTTTCTTTAAAAGTTTGTTTGATTCAAGAAACAAATTCAATTTCTTCATCATATGATTCGATAAAATATTTTGAATCTATGTCGAATTGGTAGATAATTTCACTCAAATGAATTTCATTTTAATGGGAGTCAATTTCTTAATTAGGGCCAGCCTTGAAACAATTCATTGCATTGATATTTATCAAATCGAATTTTGACCTTATACTACCTAGGTAAGGTAGGTCCAATTTTTCGTTACTGAATGAACCACACTAGCAATTTATTATGTATACCATTCAACATGTCAACTATTAAACAACTTATTAGAAACACAAGACAACCAATCAGAAATGTCACGAAATCTCCCGCCCTGGGGGGATGTCATCAGCGTCGAGGAACATGTACTAGGGTGTATGTGCGACTCGTTCAAATCACCAAAGCATTTTTTCAGTCCTCCCGCATCTTGACCCACTCGCTCACTATCTACCTTCCCCACCGCCCTTGTCTTAGATTGAGACCTCTTGGCAAAGCAAAGTTTATTATGAAGTTATTTTTCTTTATTTCCAATTCTTTGAATCTATGTTCCTAGATCACAACTCGATTCAATTCCATCTATATGTATCTTATTTGAATTTAATTTGTGAAAAAAAAAATAAGATTTAAAGAAGAATAAGAGGGGGTTGGTTTGAGAATGTTTCGACCTATATTATTTATTTTCATGCAATGTAAATTTAATAATATATGCCCGACCTGGTCCGAACTAACTCAACCCGACCCACACTATCAAGACATATTAATATTTAATTCGATCTAGAAAATCACTACCGACCCAATTAACCAATCTAAGCTTGTCATATGTATATGCTACTTAGATAAAAAAAAATCATATCAAAAAAATAAAAGTAAAGTAACATAATAAAAAATCAGTAAATAAAGCAAAAATCTATAGATCGAAATACTTATAAAGAACTCTTCATAAAAGAAACTTCGGTCAGCTAACCATAAATCTTGAATGGGTTTGGGTTTTAGTTCTTAGTTAAATATAGACAGATTTTGGGCCGTTAGGAAACGGCACCAGGAGCAAAGGGAAAAATACACAACACCGAACCCACCAGGCCTTGGTATTACTACCAAGTTAGCAAACTCAACAAGTCTCTATAGCAAAGTCTTGATTAAAATGCACCAAAGTCAAAGTTATTTCTTTAGCGAAGAAGTTAAGAAAATATCAATTTACATTACTATATAGCAATGCTAACAACACATTGTTGACACTTCAAATTTGATGACACATTTAGGTGCATATTGCATAAAAAATTAGGAGTCAATTATTTAGTTCCTAAAAGAAATCTTTTTAGCAACATTGTATAACATATAGTAGTTGAGTACTCAGGATAGCATTTAGCATTTGACTGGTAATGGCATGAATTAGAATCAATCACATGGACTTGACCCACAAGATCTCAACCAGCACTTAGAAAGAGTGGATTGAATTTTTCAACCTCGAATTTTAGGCAGTTTGCGCCTTAATTGAAATAAATTTAGCCCATTAATTTATCAGGCCTTGAAATTAATTAGAAGAAATCCTAGAAAAAGGTCAAAGCCCGTAAATCTAAAGCTCGCAAAGCCAAATTTTTGCCATCCCATTAAGCGAGATGGCTTGGCCGAAATTCATTGTCAAATTGGAGAGAATTTGTGCAATTTGGCCTTGCGATGACTTATTTGAAAGAATTTTCGAAGTCTAGAATCGATTGTGCAAATTCTAGAAATTTGATGTCCTTAATTGCAAAAGATCAATTTACATATATATGCAATTATATCTCATGGTTTCTAATTGACAATTACAACCTCATAACACTCTGGAAAAAAAAAAGAGAGAAAACACATGTGAGAGAGAAAGCCCACCACCCTCCTCTCCGGTGGCTAAATTCCCCTGGAACCATCGGCTGTGCCAACCTCCCTCACAGCCAGACCTGTGGTCGTGAGTCCTAAGAATCCTCCTTGCCGCCATGAAAAACCCCTTAACCCCATTGTCCACAGAGCCCCAAAACTCAGCGCATCGCTTCATGCCCGATTGGATTGACACTGGCCGTGCATGATGCAGCGCCTCTTGCCACTAGCCATGGCTAGACCAGTGGCCATGAATTCCGAGTGAGCTAGCCCATGTCCCCATCACCCAACTTTAATGGCGATGTACTACTTTTCCTAATCGTGGCCAAGTTGTTCAACGATGATCCTTCAAGTCGCGGCTTCTGTCAAGACACCATTTTATCAACATCACCATGACACTGTTGCCCAATTGTTGCCAGCCACCTGCCCCAACACTATCCCCATTAGGTTGCTAGCTGTGACCTTCACAAAGCTAAGCCAGCACCCCCATCGTCGTGTTTGCTGGTCAACGCCACTCAAGCGCTACTGTCCCCAATTGCTACTGTAATGTCTTCCACCCCACCACTACAATATTGTTTGCTTTGAGCCCTCACGGCTTTGTTTTTCCTCAGGTCCACCATCCTCACGACTCTCGATGGCAACTCACAAGCATGCAACCCAAGAAAATACGTTGTCGATGATTTGAGGGCGAAATGCCACATATAAACTAGTCTAAGACTCCTTCCTTAAATGATGTGGGATGGAGACCTCACACATTCCCTCTCCCCTAGTGGCAAAGCGTCCTCGCTGTGATTACAACATGCGGTCAAGAGCCAGCTCTTATACCATTGTATAATGTCCTTTGTCCCACCATTGACACTATTGTCCACTTTGGGCCCTCAATGGCCCTTTTGGCTTTGTTTTTCCTCAGGTCCATCATCCTCAAGGTCCTCGGCAACAACTCAGGAAAACCCATTGTCGGTAGTTCAGGGCGAGTCACAACATATAAATTGGCCCAACATTCCCCTCCTAAGCAATGTGAGGATGTCACACATTCCATCCCTCAACGGCACAACGTCCTCATTGTGCCCTCAACGGCACACGCAAGCGCCCATTGTGGTCATTGCACGTTGTTGGAAGTCAGCTCTGATACCACTTTGTAATGTCATCCGCACCATCATCGACGATAATATCCGTTTTGGGCTCTCATTGGCCCTCACGGCTTTTTAATTCTTTGGGCCCATCATCCGCAACTCACGCAACTCAAAAAAATATGTTGTCGATGATGTGAGGGCAGAACACCACATAATAACTAGTCCAAAACTTCCTCCCTAGGAAATGTGAGATAGAGATCTCACATATCCCCACCCCCCCCCCCCCCCGGCCTATGGCACAATGTCCCTGTTGTCGATGATGTGAGGCCGGAACACCACATAATAGCTAGTCCAAAACTCCCTCTCTAGGTGATGTGGGACAGAAATCTCACACATTCCCCCCCCCCCCGTGGCACAACGTCATCACATGCCGTCGGGTGTCAACTCCAATACCTCCTTGTAACGTCCTTCACCACACTCCCGATAATATTGTCCGTTTTGGGCCCTCATTGGGCCTCACGGCTTTGTTTTTCCTCAAGTCCACCATTCTCATGACGCTCGCATGGCAACTATCACGCCTTATACTCAAGCATATGACAATCTCGAAAATAGTCCTCACCGGTTGATAAAATTTTCAATAATCCCAGATGTTGTCGATGACCAATTATATTAACCAAAAATACAAAATTAGTACCTAAAGAAATGCTTCGAAATTTATTAAATAAAACCCCGACCAAATATTAAGGTATTATAAAAGTTCCAACAACTCCAATAAACTAAATCAACAACTAAAAAGGATCCACAAAAGGTCAACCTTGTTTATTTATTCAACTAAAAGGATAATGCGAATAATAATTTCCTCTCAATTAAAAATCTCCTGATCAAATATAAATTAAACTAACTATTATCATCTGGGTGCTCTTCCTGCTTCACCTAATCCTCGAGGAGGAGCTACAAGGTTAGGACCTAGATGAGATAACTCATTGAGTTTGCCCCCTACTTCTCAATTAGGTGAGTATTCACACTAGGATCCCTATCCACATAATTAATTTAGTCCTCGCGTCTCACCACCCGTGATCTTGTCAAGTCTCTAACCTCTCATATTAAATTAATCATCTAATAATTCAATTTAATTGACACAATATCAATTGCTAAAAAAATTCAACATAAAGTCAATTAAAATCAACACCAAGAATTAAATAAATAAATTCCATTATGAAACAATCAATATCTACTCACAATTAATAAAACATTCTCTATCACCCGAACATTCTATAATATTAAATAGACATCCACAAATAAAACATAAGCAATTTTGAGATAATTTCTCAAAACATCCAAAATCGACTGCCTAAACTTACTAATTAAGGATTTGCCCGAGTCCCTATATCAAATCTAAAGCGTTCGATTCAACCAACTACGGGTGTCATCACCTTAATTAGAAGTCACTTAGCCAATCACGCAATTTCTAGAATTTATTCCAAAATATTGCAAATTATTCAAAATAACATATTTGCCCCTAATTAAATAAAATCAAGTAATTACCTCCACTTACCAAATTTAACAATCCATCTCTTATCACTAGTTGATAAATAAAAACCTCATCGAATAACTCTAAATTTTGCCGTTATCTTGCCAATTACACTTTTGCCCCTAAATAACTTTAATTAGGCTAAAATTGGACAAAATCAATAAATCATCCACAAATATCTCGAATTTCCAAATTAACTATTATTAGCAAGTTTAATAGTCACCGGAACCAACTAAAATTTCAATTCCTCTCTTAGCCATATTTATCAATTTACCCCTAAATCCCTAATTTAGGCCTAATTGGACCAAAATTTGTAAATTATCTCTAATTCCTCAAAATTACAACTTGCACCTCAATAACCAATGATCCACATATTTAAATTTATTAATTTGCCAATTGATCCTTCAACTATCGAATTTCACAACTCTACCTTAAATAACCAAATTTACGAAATCACCCTTATTTGAATAAAATTCTCTAAATATGCCCTAATCTCCAAATTAACCAACAAAGAAGTTCAATCATCCAAAAATTATTACTACTAGGGCAATTAACCGCCCTAATTAGGAGTTAGGAGCAAACTCACCTAAATCCAAGCTTTTGAGTCTAATTTAATGGCAACGGCAACTTTTCCGGCGACAATTCTGGCGAAACGATTCCAGCTCCGGTGAGACGGCTGGTTGCTGAGCTGAGGCGGCTTGATTGGGCGACTTAACGACGAGATTTAGGGCCGAATAGTGCTGGGATGGCCCAAAAATTCGAACAGGGGACTCCGGCGAGGCTGGGCTGCAGCTGATCCTAGATGTGGCCGCGGTTTTCCGGGCTGTCGCTGCGGTTTTCCCAAGCTGTAGCTACGGTTCCTCGGTTATAACTGCGGTTTTCCGACGAGATAAGAAAATAGAGGAATTTCAGGTTGCAGAAAACAGGGGAGTCCGCGACTGGTTCGCAGCCAGATCAAGCTGGAACTCCATCCATTCAACGTCCATGACGAAGCTGGTTGCTCCAAGGCGATGGCGTGGCGAGATTAGACGACGACGAGGACAGGGGAGCTCGGGTTCGCGTTGTTGTTTGGTCAAAACGCGTAGGATGCGAGGAAGACGGTCGAGTCGGTTGGGGAAAGGGGAACGTGAGGTTGACACGTGGGTGGCCGTTGGTGTCAACGCGGTCTTCTCGCGTTGACCGGCGTGGGTGGCGGCTAAGGTTTCCCCCGCAAGCTCCTGAGGAAGAAGACGATGAACAGGGAAGAGGGAAGAGAGAGATGGGCTAGGACGGGCCCACACGCGTAAGAAAGAAGAAGAATAAGGGAATAGGGGGAAAATATAGAAAGAGGAAATATTTAACTATTTTTCTCAAAAACACCAAAAAATGAGATTTTACAGAAACTCATGAATGCGGAATCCGATAAGACGTATTATCAATGATTCAAGAGCGGAATACCACATATAAGCTAATTCAAGACTCTCTCTCTCTAGGTGACATGGAACATGAATCCCACATACATCTTCTTTCAAAACTGGATGATTCTTTTTTTTACTTGCCTCTCGTTTTCTTATTGATGTCCAGGAAAATGGCTCCCATGAAGCATGAATCGAGAGTTTTGAGCACTGTTTTTGGCTCTTCAGTATGGATATCACACCCAAGCAATAATGAGATTTGCCCCAAATTTTTTTTTTTTTTTGCAAAATCATTTTGCTTCAAAGGTGGATTCTTAACTTTGTTGAATCTCAATCAAACCAATGAATCCATTCCAACGGAATTTGAAAATGTCAGATACTTCCTTGCCACATCAAGTCATAGAATTCCACTCTAAAATAAGGAGTAAAGGAGTAAAAGAAACAAATAGAATCAATCTAATGCATACTTTGAAAATCCTTTTTGGTTTCAAAAAGCTTTTGGAGGGAACATGTAAAAACCCAGCCTTCAAAATCTTCCGTCGCCTTGTAGTAACTTCTGAATGGTAGGATTTCATCACAAGGACAATTTGGTAGACTTGAATGTGTCCTCAAAAAAAAGAAAAAGTTAACCATTTTCTTCACTTTGTTGCAAGTGAAGGTCACCTGGAGTACAGTTCATGGAAGTGATTCAGCATGCATTAAAAAAGAAAACGTGAAAAGTGATGCTACCAAGTTGAATGATCACAGGTTAACGACTTCATCTGGTCGTCTAGGAGTCCAAGACCATGTTTGTCTTCGTAGTTGTACATCAATGAGACCATTTTAGCAGCATTCTCGCAAGCTTCGCGGAAAGGTGCAGAGCGCAGACATGGAGCAAGGCTTTCTTTGTTGAGCAGCTTCCACACTTTGGATATCAATTCCATCACATGCTCTCTCGCGCTTTGATATGAACAGCCTTGATTTTCCCTCAAATAACACTCCAAGTATGACCCGTCATAGCCATTTTGATTCTCATCCTTCAAGGAAATCAATTCCCCGAAATTAAATATTGACAAAACATGAACTAAAAAAGAATAAAACCTGAATATTGCCTGGCAGGAAATCGTTATTGAGATTACCTGGGCACATCCAAGGTCATCCCAAAGGCGAAGAATTTTAGCGACTAAGAAGATTGTATTTGGCAGCGGCACCTCTTCTTTCTTTGAATTCGTACTTTGGTTGGCAATGTTCTGGCCCATTAAAAAGAATAAGTGACCTAGCACCAAGGGCACACCTGAAGTAATAATCCCATTCTTCAAGTATGGATCTGCCTTTGGCAATTTCCCAGAAGCGTTCCACTGAAATTCCACCAGGAATGCATTGCACAAATTCGCCCACTATAACATCAAAAGTATGGGATTTGTTAAGGATAATTGTAGGACACGATCATGTGTTTTTTCAGCTTTTTGGTTCAGTTAGTTTTGCTGTTGCACCTTTCTATCACATGAGAAAATATAACCTCATAAAACAATAATGTCATATAAGCCTGAAAATGGATACGAGGGTTCACTGACACATGAGCTCTAACCAACTGGACTCGAAGTCTGAGAAACTTAGTTAAAGGATAGAGTTCGAGGACTTGAATGGACTATGTACGCAATGTTAAGAGACCAAAAGCGGATTTATAACATGTCTCAATGTACGTCCTTCTATATATTTAGTTATCTCGTCAAGACTTTGCATGTGTTTATGTGAGATTGACTGAGACTCGACAATGATGACCAAGGGAAATAGCATTTAGGAAGTTTCCATATGAAGAAGTGAACACAAGCTTCAAAATGATGACAGCGGCATTGGAGGGTGGCGGGACAAAGAGTCGACACAGTTATGAGGTTATAATCAAGGTTGAGTTTTGATCGAGTATTGCGAATCTCGAACAAAGCGACACTCAATTAGTGTTGATTAGGAGTTAGCGACATGGTTGATGCCAGAGGATCCTATCGTCATTCATACAATAAGAATACAATTCCATCTTTCTCAAGAATCTCGTGGGGTTCCATCTATGCTTCTTCAAGATGATGTTGCCAAAATCGTTGGTAATATCGCTGAGAACGCTGAAGCATTTTTTCATGTACTCTGGGAGCTGCTCAGCACACGCGTTGTCCCATCTGAAGACAACAATTACAATCGACAGAGTTCAATTGACAGCGTCACATAAATGTCTAGAGTGGATCTTTTTTATCTATGTATTAGTCGCAACATGATAGGTAAACTAGGGTGTCTATAACTGCATACCTTTCAATAACTTTGGTGAAGAGAATTAGCTCATTGATTGTGCCATGGACATCAAAAACATCATCGATAATGAAAACGAGAGAGATGGGCTTAACAATCTCAATCCTAAGTTCAGACAAGCTTGGATCTGCAAGAATAGTCATGGACCACATGTACCATTTTAGTGGCTGGTCTCTAATTAAATTGATTGGCAACCGTTCTCCATTTAAATTGCCAACTAGATTTGCTTCACGAACTCTTATTTGAGTTAGCTAACAATATGTATCTGATTTGTGAACTACAAACTTCTCTTATTTATAACTAGAAAACCACACCTACCATTTACCTTACTAAGTCTTACTTGTTTTTCACTTACTAACTTCTCTTATACCTTAAGTTTACTAAACTACTACGTAAAATTACCAACATTTATTTCAATGACTGAAAACTTTTTTCTAGATTAAGGAAGCTAATAGGAAATTTGGTAAATCTAGAAAACTAAAAACCATTGGTAACTAACTTATATGAAAGTTGGTAATCTTAACTAATTAATAACTTAATTGAGGAAAATTTAATAAATTATTAGAATTAAAATTAGCAATTTCATATAAGAATTGGTAAGCTTAAGATGTAATTAAGATAAATAAATAAAGGTGCCAAAATATAAAAAAATTAATTAAAAGAAAATTAAACTTGGCGAGTTACTTTGGTAACACAAAGTAGCTGGTAAATTAATTGGAGAAAATTTGGTAAGTCAATATAATTAAGGTTCGTAATTCTAAAAAGAATTGGTAAGCTATTCTGTTGCTAAAATCCAAACAAAAGTACGTAAATGATAAGAAAAGTTGGCAAAATAATGAAAAAAAAAACATATAAGCATTGGTAGGTAGCTCAAATAAATATAGGTAACTTGGTAAAAAGTGGTAACTTAATTGTTGAAGATTTGGCGAGTCAAACTTGTTTAGATTGATAATCTCCCGGAAAAGTAAGTAAATGCAGGGTTACTAAACGAGGCAAACAAGTTGGTCACTAGATAGAAAACTTGTTTAAATTTGGAAAAAAAAATAATTGGTAAGAAACTTAAATGAGAATTGTTAACAGAAAACCTAGTAGGTAACTAAATCTGATAAAAATTGGAAATAACTCTAACTTACGTTAGTAATATAATGTAAAAGTTAGTGAAGCTGAATTTTTTAAAAGTATGCAATAAAAGTTAATAATTCCGTATAAAAGTTGCTAATTTGCAGACAACAAAAAGAAGATGTCTTTGTATTAAAAAGTTGCCAGTCACTTTTTTTTTTTACCAGCACCATTTATCACAGAAAAAGATCTTATTAAAATTTGCCAGCATGAAATAAGAAAATGCACTTTGGGGCATGCAACAGTAGAATTCCGCTTCTGAGATATAACTATCTTATACTCTTGTGTATCAACAGCAATATTTTTACTTCAATATTAGAGTGGAACTAGAACTCATGGATTGGAAGCCCAGAAGATAGAGATAAAATACAAACCAGCAGGCACATAGTAACCTCTTGTCGAAGAAGTCGAAACCTCAGAGCGATCACAAAAATATCATCTTCGCCATGATTCAAACAGCTAAAATGTGTGTATTGCCATTGTAAAATGGCTTGGATCTGTTCTCTAAAGAGGTAGACGATTCTTAGCCGTTGGATCGTGTCGACAATTATCAAACTTTGTATGGGTTCATTCACCACTCTATTCAGTAAATCTATAGCGCCCATTAGTTTATCTTGATGTTTGATCGGGAAATTATCCTGCATATATTCAAGCGAACGGTTGGATTGATCTTCAGTTCAGCAATTGATTTGTGAGCCAGGTAAAGTGAAAATACTTTATCAATTGAGAAAATGCACTAGCGCTCACAGCTATGTAGATACTGAGAGATGAAATAACTACGGAAGCAAAATCTCCTGACGATTTGCACAAGGTCCAAAGAATGAGTTTTTTTATCTACATACATGTAGGCACAAGAACTAGACAATATTGAAAAAATAAAAGCTGAGGCCGCATGTGGATTTACCAGAGTTTTTTCTATGTGAATGCTCCAGTGTGATTGCACTTTGCTTGGCTGAGGCATCATGAAGCTAGCAGCATCAGTAGTCGAAGCTTTGGTAGTACAAGCACAGCTGGGAGAGGAGTTGAGTGAAGATTGTGAAGAAAAGGACATGTCGAATCAGCTAGGTCTCTAGAAAGAAAGTGTCCATATTTGAAGGGAGGTTGATATGCTATTTAGATGGTCTATCATATAAAAAATTTGCAAGTAACTACTTTGAAAGGAGGTTGATATGCTATTTAGATGGTCTATTTTAGAAAGTGTCCATATTTGAAGGGAGGTTGATAAGCTATTTAGATAGTCTATCTTAGAACAAATTTCCAAGTAACTATTTTTAATAAAGGCTTCGGTTATCCTTCATATCCAATACGAGGATATCATATTTAGCCTAACTCTAAACATCATTTTTTCCCTACGATGATCGACACCTAAGTGATCCGCCCTTGAACAAAGATTAAGCATAGACAAAAACCTCCCTCCTCCAATTTTTTTCTCTGCTTTGTCCTACCTTGCCTTGAGTCTCGTCATCTAATGCCATTGTCGCCGCGGCTGCATGTTTAGAACCTGTAGGCGTAATGACAGCTGCTTTTGGCTCGGAAAGCAGCTGCCGCTAGGACAATAATTCCACTACAACGAACCGCACCTCCTCCTAAGAGTCTTTTAACTGTTGTGGGAGCAGTTAACCTATGGTGCACTCAAGAAAACATAGATTCACTGTCAAAACAATATCTGACCTCGAGCAAAAAGAAATCGAGAGGCCCATCCTCACCGACCTCCAGACAACCCTTGCCATTTTGATAAGTTCATCTCCAATGCCGAAAAGACCTGGCCCGATCAAATCACAAGAGATCTTAGACGACGAAGGCCGCATCTTGCCGATGTCTCGACAGTGCTTTGAAGCCTCATCAGTGCCTGTCGTGAGCAAAATGAAAAGAGAAATAGAGGTTAAACACATGCATGAGCAATTCGAGTTGCTGCAGCAGAGGATTCACGTCTATCATATTTGGACATGTGGCTACAAGCCGAGAATGTCCCAAGAATATAGATGAAAATCTCACCAAATTTTTTTTCGATGACGCGTTATAAATTTCTCAACATACTTATTCAAACATATTAACGTTTTAGATGGATAGGACACTAATAAAGCACCAACTGCACGAAACACCTGAACCAAATGCATCCAATATGCCGTTCAAATGCCTAAATATCCAAGGTTTGACTTGCAATGCCTTAAAATCTTTAACAATCAATTATCGACATATATTGACATCTAAATTTTGGCTAATCATATAGATTTAACTACATAAAAAATTAGGGATAAATATTTAACCCCTAAACAAAAATAACATAATTATATTGCATAGCATGTAGATGTTAGGAGCATTCACATTAACAGTGATAGGGTTTTCTTTATTAAAAAAAAAGATTGAAATCGAATCCGGGCTGGTTCGACTTAGCCCGCCCGAGTCCGATCCGACCCGTCCCGTTTCCTTTTCTCTTCTTTTTCTCCCCTGCCTGGGCCAGCCTCTTTCTTTCTTTTTCATCCCCAGCGCTCTTCGACCTTTCTCTCTTCCACGTCTTCCTTCACGTGTCTGAACAGGAAGCAGCGGGCACGAGGCAAAGTAGAGCAGGAACGGTCGAGCGCGATTTTTGGGTCGGGGAGCTGGCCGGCAGGGTAGCTGGCAGTGGCAGAGGCCATGCTCGGCTGCCGGTCGCCATTAAAAGAGTACTTCAGAGAGAGAGAGAGAGAGAGAGAGAGAGAGAGAGAGAGAGAGAGGAGCCGAGAGTGGGCGGGTGGCGTTGCTCCTTTTTCCCCGCGCCAAACCTGCAGTAGGTCAATGTCTTCGGTTGGATTGTTTTCTCAAGAATCTCGACTTGGAGGCATGTCTGATCTATTGAGCTAGCTCGCCCTCGTTTCGCCGTCGCCGAGCCAGCCCTCTGTTTTTTTCCTTTTTCTTTTTGGTTCTGTTTTGCCCTGTTCCGGGCTGGTTAGATCGGAGCTCGCCGTTCTTCGATGCGAGCGAGTTCTGATCCTCACCCAGCCTTGCCAAGGCGCTACCAACTGCAGCCTCTCCCACAACTACCGCAACCATGCCTTGCGATATGGGCACGAGGCTTAGAGACTGTGGGTGAGGCCAGCCTCGTTAAGGCATCGCCGGCGAGCGAGGCCAGGCCACCTTTGTCGTAGCTGACGAGGCCCTAGAGAGCCTAGCCTCACCCAATGGCCAACAAACGCCACTATTCTGTCGAATAGCGTCGGACCGATTTTGGGAATGGAAACACGAAATGGGTGGACAAACGCCAGGCCCCATGAGCAGCACTACTTGGAGGACATGAATGGATATTGAACTCTGGCCATTTGGCGTGTCGGCCTTCTTCCCTTGAAAAAAAAACGCAAAACAAATTCGATTAAGGATGGTTCGAGCTTGCATTCTTATTCGACTTTGAGGAATGATCATACAAAAGGAAGGCAACCGACACTTTGTTACGTTAATCATAATGTGATGCGACAGTCAATTATTCACGAAATCTTTCGTACAAACTATTAGCTCTTTGTATCACCTAGTCACTTGACATACACCTAGCCATGCTCATTCCATAGTGATATGAGGGGTAAGAGTATCTCTTCCTCAAGTCATAATGACAGCTGAATAAGCTGGACAACACTTAATGCCGTTGTTTCTTACGAGCTTTCAAACTGCGAATATATTCATGCCACTACACGGCCACTAGGGCGTCAAATGGGTGAGTTGGGTCGGGTATGGGCCGGACCATATTTAACTCATTTAACCCGTTTTGACACATGAAAATATAATGACTCGTCCCCGACTCGACCTTGACCTGACCCATACCTGACCCGATCCGTGTATTAAAATACTTCCATATTTAACCAAGTTCAGGAAAATTTACTTGGTGATTTTTTTAATGTATTGTTAAAATAAATTTATGTAATACGATTTTTTGATACTTTTTCTAATTTTTTTTGAAATTTTAATTTTTTTATTTTTAATAAAATATTTTTTTCATATTTTTGCTTTTCCTCTTCCAGTGACCGGAGTCTAGTGAGCTCATCTCTTGCCTTTTGACCAGCGACCAACTTGTTAATAAGGGAAAATAATCAAATTTTTATTTTGAAAAAATAAAATAATTAGAATATCATAATTTCCATAGTCTAAAAATGACTTGCTAATAATATTTGAAATGATTTGTTAATAATACTTAAAATTAATTAAGTAACTCATTTATGACCCGTTTAAAACCCATTTAAGACCCAAGAAATTGTTAGGTGACCCATTTTAGACCCAACTAACTTTTTAACTAACTCATTTATGACCCATATTATGAACTATGGGTTAAAATATGGGTCTTTGACCCATTTTGCCACCTCTAACGGCCAGGAAGGAGCGTCCCGCGAAACCCGCATCAATTAGAAAATATCATAGATTATCTGGATAATAATATCTTCCTAAACTAGTGGCGTATCCTTGAGCTAAACTACAAGCACAACAACCGCGCAAATGTTAGGCCCGCCGTGTTTTCCATCAATCATGTGCTGATGGACAAGTTAAAGATATAGACATATCACATTAGTATATAGTTAAGCTTACAGAGGTATGTGTATGTCGACATCGTACTAGTTCTGCTGCAATTTTCTTGGGCCGATCCTCTCCCACAGTCATCACGTCATGCGGATGCTAACTAAGTGACATGAAAAGCAGACCTCGCCAGTCCTTTGACATGTCAGTTCTTTCAACAAAAAGAGACCCCACCAGTCCTTTGACATGTCCGTTTCATTCGTGCTATTTAGTCTTGTCGAATAACGTACAATTGCTTCCCTGGCGGACGCTTATCTAGCTGTGTATATTGAATCTGTTGTGCCAAAGTCTCTTCCGTTAAAAGAGTCGGAACGCTATTTTTTACTGTTATAGAGTTCTAGTGCGCTTCAGACATCCATTTAGGACATGAAAACGAATGATTTCGTTTAGGCAACTATGGTATGGTCCCATTGCAAGTACAAAGCCTGAGGTTATTCGACAAAAAACTTCTGTGTGATGCTTGGGATAGTTGCAAGGGCCAACGTACCAAATATTCACGTGTTTGCTTTAATCTCCTATCAATCCATCAGCTAAATTCCAATTCATGATTGCAACTGCCTTCTGCGTATGAACTTTATCGCTACTGTGGCCATGATGTTCATGAAACACAAGATACATGCGCACTGATAAATTCTGTTTCAGGGCTTAATCATGATAGATGTAGTTCTCAGGGCTTTAACCATAGCCAATGTGATTTTCGCATCTGTTGACCCAGAGTGGTGTGATCATAGTGCATTAAACATGAGCGATTAAGTTCGATAAATGGCTAGCTGTAGTACACAATTTATGTGATGATACAAATTTACGACTCATGGATTTGAAAATATGTTGGAGTCACTTTCATGGTCCATACTATTTCATACATGCTTTATTAGTTTGGTTGTTCATCGCTTGATCCCATAAGAGCAATGATTGTTACTTGCTGAGCTGCGGTTTTGTTCACCCCTTTACATACCATTTTATCAAACACAAGGAAGCTTAGTCGAATGGACATGAAGAGAGATTTGAGAGTGATATGGGATTATAGTTTAGACTAATTGAATAAAGTACGCTAAACAGGGTTTATGAATGTATAGGTTTGGTTTATTCAACAACACTAGATTTTCTTAAGATTTTTTAACCAATGGAAAAAAAATCCACTCAATATATTTTTGTAAAATGATTTTTTTATTACAGCTTTCGTCCTTTATTAGATGGTCCATCATTTCTTAAATTCGGGGTAAGATTGAAATATTTGTTCATATTATTAGAAGAGAAGTATAATTCGACACCTTATTGTGCATCCGAACCACACTTGAGTTTTGTTTTATTGAAAGCAACCCAAAATTATTGAAATACTGGCTTTTTTGGAAATTATGCTATGGACTTCTATCCCATAGCATCCATTAAGTTCATGCAAAATATGTTGAATATCTATTTCATGCAATGCCAGAGCATTGCCAAATTTAGAAAAGAATTTTAAAAAAGGACAGAAAATCTGCATTATCATTGGACAAATATCTTTGAATTGACTTAACCTCTCAAAAAATTAATTTGAAAATTATGTGGGTTGCAAATTTGTAACATTGGATGATAATAGTGTGAAAAATTGACCAACTATCCAAATTGATGGTGATAGATGTAAATTGTGTATAAAAGAATAGGCAAGCTACGTACTTCAAATTTTTCTACATACATATACCTGGAAAATTTATTTTCTTCTTCTGCTTTTATTGTTTGTATAATAAGCTTTGGCCTTTTTGATGGCCGGGTTTACTTCTAGGGCTTCAACATTTAATTTAACCAAACCTTTAGATATTTTACACATGCTACGCTTTTCTTAACATTTTAGTATCTTCTTGCATTTGTAGTGTTTTGCACGCATTAAACAAACCATTTGCCGATGTAGTTTGTCCGAAGCAGTAATTAACTTTTCTAAATATGATAAATTCACAAAAAAGAAAAATCATTTTGCAAACAGATCATTTTGCCACTTATCATGGAAAAACACTTAAAACGATATATATGTAGGAATCAAGACTGCTTAGAAAAAGAATGCAACTGTGCTGCCAGTTAAGGTGACCTGTAGTACATTAAACCGAAGTAATCCAATAAACATGAAAGAAGGAAAAACATGGAAAACGATGCTAAAATGTCGCCTGATCACAGGTCAACGACTTCATATGGTCTTGAAGGAGTGCAAGACCATGTTTGTCTTCATAGTTGTACATCAATGAAACCATTCTAGCAGCATTCAGGCAAGCTTCGCTGAAAGGCGCAGAGGACGGACATGGAGAGAGGCATTCTTTGTTGAGCAGCTTCCACAATTTCGATAATAACTCCATCACATGCTCTCTCGCTCTTTGACACGAAGAGCCTGGGTTTTCCCTCAAATAGCACTCCAAGTATGACCCATCATGGCCATTTTGATTCTCATCCTTCAAAGAAACCGAATCCCCCAAATTGAATAATGACAAAACACGAACGAAAAAAAAGAACAAAACCTTATTATCGCCCGGCACGAAACCGTTAAATAGTTTACCTGGGCAGATCCAAGGTCATCCCAAAGGCGAAGAATTTCAGCTACTAAGAAGATTATATTTGGAAGCGGCACCTCTTCTTTCTTTGTTTCCGCACTTTGGTTAACAATGTTTTGGCCCATTAGAAAGAACAAGTGACCCAGCACCAAGGGCGCACCTGAAGTGATAATCCCATTCTTCAAGTAATCATTTGCCTTTGGCAATTTCCCAGATGCGTTCCACTGAAATTCCACCAGGAATGCATTGCACAAATTCGCCCACTGCAACATCAAATGTCATGCGACTGATCAAGGATATCTCTAAAATGTAATCATAAATCAAAACTATGCGCTTTTTGAGCTTTTCTAGTAGTCACGAATGACGAATCACTGGGAAATCTCTCTCTCTCTCTCTCTCTCTCTCTCTCTCTCTCTCTCTGTGCGCGTGCGCGCGCGCCAGTGAGGGAGCTTAATGCTGCACTGAGCTCCATTTTATTGCTAAGAAGTCAGTCCCCTGTAACAGGATACTTACAGAAACACCTAGATCTCGCCAATGTTTTTGTGCGCACGCACCATACGAGGGTGTTGCGGCTTAACCCTATCAGTGGTAACATATCCGTTAATCGCATTATAAGGAATTCTCGAAAGAAAAAAAAAAAGACTGAAACTCGAGGACCATAGAGAAGGCAATTAGTTTTTGTGGCTTTAATTTGGAGAAGTGGAGGGTGGTGAGACGGAAGATAAAAGGATGAGGATATGACCAAGGTTGAGTTTTGGTTAAGTGTTGTAATTCTAAAATAAAGTGACGCTCATTTATAGTTGAGAGACGAGTTGGCAACATGGTTGCGGACCGTGGTTCTTATCAACAATAATTTTATATTAATACCATCTGTTTCAGGAATATCGTAGGGTTCCATCCATGCTTCTTGAAGATGATGTTGCCAAATTCATATGTAATATCGCTGAGATCCTTGAAGCATATTTTCATGTACTCTGGAAGCTGCTCAGCACAATCGTTGTCCCATCTGAAGAAAAAAAATTACAGGTGAGATTTGAATTGGCAGGTTGATATAAAAGTCTAATGCAGATTTTATTATCTATGTAATAGTTGCAACTTAATAAGTGAAATCTGATGTCTACATTTGTATACCTTCTAATGACTTCTGTGAAGAGAGTTAGCTCATCGGCTGTGCCACGTACATCAAATATGTCATCAATGATGTACACGAGAGAGATGGGCTTAATGAGCTCAATCCTAAGTTCGGACAAGCTTGGATCTGCGAGAATAGCCATGGACCACATGTACCATTTTAGTGGCTGGTCTCTAGCAAACTTCATCTCCTCTCCCAATCCCAACTCTTTCCACCACCTGAATTATAGGAAATGTATGAGGAAATACTACATCTGGGGTACATAATATATACTTATATATATATATATATATATATATATATGTAACAATTATTTATTTAAAGATTCTATCGATCTCACAAACATGGAGATTAGAGAAAATGTATATTAGAGTCCATTTTCCAAATAATTTTTGGTGAAACCATAAGACATGCCTCAGAGTGATTTGTGAGTTTGATCTTAGTCTGAAACTAAATGCATATTCGTTCATTGATTCACTTGAATTAGGGCCAACAGATAAAAGCCCGTCTTTTGTTATATGTTGGTACTCTATTGTCCTTCAATGGAGCGTCAATTTGGATAAGTAAATAATTAGTTACTCACGAATTAACTTGGTGAAACTCCTTCTGGTGCACCGATTGAACAATTCTTCGCTCTCTGTTTGCCACTTCTAGCAAGTCTTCCATCCATGACTTCATGCCAGGCATATTGTTTACAAAACTTTGAGGAGCCAGCAATCTTGCGAAGCTATTGCGATATGGATATCGCAATGTACTTTCAATCATTCTCACTTGTTTGTGATCAAGATTACCCGTCAACAAAGCGTTGAGACAATTGTTACTAAAGTATTTGGCTTCGTCAAGTATATCCTCTCCTTCTATGCTCATTTGTGAAGCTTCGTATAGTTCCATCATACCCCTGATGTTTCCCTTCAGTTTCATAGCAAAACCTTCTCTCTTATCATTGAAGCGTTCGAAAACATCTGCGTAAAAAGCATAAGGAGTCTAATACATCGAGAAGTATAGTCTGCTATCTAGTTCATCAATCACTTCACTAGTTCAAAATTTATGATGTGCATCCTTCAATCTTTTTGTTAATGAAATCCCAAATTACTCTATCTCATCTTGCGAAAAGTTTTAATTTAGATACAACGTATCTAAAGATGAGTAAAAATGGAGGAAATGGGCAAAGAAAGTGAAGAATCTAGGTTTTTTCAAATTGGTTTTTGTAATTGGTTTCTTTTAAATAACTCCAGAACATTGATGCATTGCTTAATATCTGGCTTAAGTTCAGGCATGTGACATGCGTTGATAGATACCCATTGGAAAGGACATCTCAATTAAGCATTTCCAATTCTCAAGTCAACGAAAAATTCAAGAAAACAGCTTAAATTTTTTTTTCCATTTTCACCCTAAAGAAAAAAAATGGGGAAATTTTGTGGTCTCCGCTTAACTGGTAAAAAAAACCAAATTTTCTGTTGTCATGTATCAACAGAAACATTTTATTTCGCTATTGCAATTGACGTTAAACTGGAAACAGACCTGCAGACACAAAGTAACCTTCTTGCCGAAGAAGTCGAAACCGGAGAGCAATCTCATAGACATCATCTTTGCCATGATTCAAAGAGCTAAAATGTGTGTATTGCCATTGTAGAATGGCTTTCATCTGTTCTTGAAATAGGAATTTGATTCCTAATTGTTGAATCGTGTCGACAATGATCAAACTTTCCAGAGGCTCATCCACCCTTTTATTAAAAAAATCTATAAGGCACTTTACTTTTTCTTCATGTTTGATCCTGGAATCATCCTGCATCTTGGAAATCCAGTTTAACAAGTGAGTTCGTGTTGTAATGCACCCATAAAAAAGAAAATACTTATGCAAGAATGAACTAAATCATCATACTTAAATTTCCAGAAATGGTTAATACCACAAATAGCACCAACTTGGTAAACCTGTTTAAATTTACCCAAACTAATTTTCTGACCAACAAATATCATAAACTGGTACATCTTTGATAAATTACTCTCCATTAGTTTTTGTTATACTTTTACTGTCAAATTACTAAGTTGAATGACACGACAGGTATATCGCTTTCTAGTTGTACTCTCCATTTGTCACAATTGTATCAATTCATGGCTTTTCTAGCTACTAATCCAATTTGACAGAAACTAAAGGAGGTTTTGGAATAAATTTATCACAAATCTAGAAGTTCGGTGTTCCTCGGGGTAAAAAAAAAATTAGTTTAGTGTAAATTGGTCAAAGGTGTATCGGTTTGGGATAATCCATGCTAAACCCATTAAAAAAAACAATGGTAAGGAAGAAAAAACAAAATCAGCAAAAGTTCAAAAGAGCAAGGAAAAAATTACCATTAATGAAACAATCAACTGATAATTTTTCATGAGACTGTATATGGCAATTTAACATAAGATGATTAATGTTTTCTGTTGATAGTGATTTTATACTAGGAAACCTTAATATGCTCATTTGTACTAGGTACATATCATATGACCTGACAAGCCAGTCCAGGTTGAAAATTTTTCAAATGATCAAAGCTAATGGGGAGTTAATTTTCCCCCAAAACACTGCAGCTCTGGTTAAGGATTTGCTAATTTCATGAGTTTCGGTGGTTGGAATAGGGTGATTTTTGGAGGAAAGTTTTCTCACTAGCCGAGTTTCATCCCTACCAAACTATTTCTCAGGGTAATATTTCTAGAAAAAGTTATGGCCGTTTTTTTTTAGGTTTTTCTGCAGATTTTCTGGAGATTTTCTGCAGAAAAACCTAGAAAGAAAAGGCCATAACTTTTTCTAGAGAGATTACCCAGAGAAATAATTTGGTGGGGATGAAACTTGGCTAGTGAGGAAGCTCTCCTCCAAAAATCACCTCATTCCGACCACCAAAGCTCATGGAATCAGCAAATCTTCAACTGGAGCTTCTGGGAATTTTCTGCAGAAAAACCTAACAAAACAAACGGCCATAACTTTTTCTAGAGAGATTACCCAGAGAAATCGTTTGGTGAGGATGAAATTTGGTTAGTGAGGAAGCTCTTCTCCAAAAATCACCCCATTCCGACTACCGAAACTCATGGAATGAGCAAATATTCAACTAGAGCTGCAGTATTTTGGGGGAAGCTACAGTGTTTTTGGGGAAAAAAACGAATTTGGGGGCAAGATTGCCACGTCATCGCCGGCGAGATCCAATCTCGCCACATCGTCGCCACATAGGCATTTTCTGACTAAAATCCATCAAAATGACTTAATCGGCAAAGTTGCAAAAGGTTTATGACTTATTTGTAAAAAAAAAAAAAGTTTAGGACTGAATCGGTAAAGTTACAAAAGGTTTAGAATTTATTTGGCAATTGTCCCAATCAAAAAGTTATCATTTTTTAATTGAAAAAATTGGTACTTAAGTAATTTGGATGAAATTTTCGACACTAAAGTTAGCATGGTACATAAGTTTTTGCACTTTCGATGTACTTCTCCCACATGTCCTTACAAATTCATACTTCTCTATAATCTAAGGTTTTGTGTCTGCCGACCCAAGAGACATCCCAATTTTCATTAGAGGTGTCATACATGCCCTATGAAATAAAGCTTGGAGGTAAACGAAGGTCTATGAATTTTTTTTTTTTCAACAAGCTAAGGAAGGAAACGACAAACTGAAAATAAAAGGCTACGATACATGGACTTGCCAGATGAGCATGGTCTTTGTCAATGCTCGACGATTGCATTTGGTTAGGGCGACGCATTGTGAAGCTGGAATGGTGGTCGAACCTTTCGGAGTAATGGTCACAGGGAGACAAGAGATGGGTGAAGCTTGTGAAGAATCGGACGATTTAGCCAAGGTACAAGAGGGAAACAACAAATGTCTTGATGGGAGGTTGATGTACCTTAGATGGCCTATTTATAGAAACAAAAATGTCCCTCAAATATATTGATGTGTCTTAGGTGGCGCACGCATCTTTCGTAAGTTTCTGCATTTTATTGTCCACAGGAAATTTGTTTGCATGACTTCAGGCCATCTTTTGGTAAGTGCGGTTGTCGTTTTCGAATCCTAGTAGGACGAAAAACATCCTCGTAGAAAGCATACATCGATGCATATACATGAAAAAGGTTTCGCGTGTGAATGGTCTTCGACAAATTAGAAGTGCCAAGATCAGATAGTCTTAATGACAAGGACATGAAGGGCTTTTTTCTGCATACAAGGAAGTGATCTAAGTTGAAACATGTCATTTCAGAACTTGGATTTTATTATTACACCATTTTAGATTTAATTAACATCTTCCACGATGGACAAGGTTAAAAAACATACCTGAACTCGAATTCTCAAAGGTATCATGTGGGAAACAAGTATTTTTCCTAAAATTGGTGCTCTTGTCCTCCAAATTAAGTTGAGCTCTTTGTGAAATGCGCGTATGTGCTTGCAACAAAGCAGAACAGAGTGTGGGCCAGTGCCGGTGAGAAACCATGGTTAGTCATCTGAGTGGACCCATCTCTCGTCCTACAAAGAAGTGAGTATGTGGAAGTAGTTTCCACACGTAAAGGTTATTCTTTCCAAAGGAAAAATGACAAAAACAATCTATAAATTTTGGCCAAATGTGTAATATAGCCTTTAAATTTTCAATTTCACACAAATGGTCTCTAAACTTTAGCCTCGAATGTAATCTGATCCATGAACTTTCAATTTATTTAATGTGATTCCTAAAATTTTGCTAAATGTTCAAAATAGTCATTGAATTTTTGAAAATATATGATGTGGTCCGTCCGTTAAATTTAAGTTTAAGGGTCACATTGAAAATTTTCAAGTAGTGTAGAGATTAGTTTGAACGTATACCAAAAATCCAGATGTCACATTAAATAAATTGAAAGTCTAGGAACTATATTACACATTGAGTTAAAGTTTATGAACCATTTATGTCAAATTGAAATTCATGAATTGGATTGTATATATGGCCAAAGTTCAAGAATTATTTATGTCATCATCCCTTCTTTTGGATGTTAATGTTTGAAGGAATTATTAGTGTGCTTCATCTATTTACTAAATTGTATTTGGACCATCAAAAGTAGTGAATCTCGTCAAGTTTGATTGTTCGAATTCGATTCAGCACATGCATTGAGTAATTCATCATATGTATGTGAGAGTGTGGTGAGAAAGAGAATAAAGGAAAAGTGTAGTCTTTAAGAGTTAAGGGGCATATATTTGGCCTTATCGTTCTAATATTTGCTAGTGTCATATATTGTTCTTGAATATATGTAAAGCTGGCAAACTGGACTAGGACCCATTTTTTTAACTCAAGTTCTATGTGCTACGGATCAAAGCAGGCTCATAACATCAAACGCAAAGTTCAACTAGACATAGGTCTCTCAGTGAGTTTAAAGACAAACTGATTGTAACGCAACGAGAAAATGAACGATCTGAGCTTTCAGTAATCCTGCATCGACATGAAGATCCCCTGCTACTTTAATTCGACACTTCTCTGCCTCCTTCATGAGATTGAGACATGCGTCTATATTTAAGAGCCACGTTTTACTCCATTCCCAGTTCGAAGAAGTCCCCTCAACCGAGTCTCTTATTGATAGGTTAGAAATTAAATAAAATTAAATTTGTACACGGTGATGCCCGGGACTTTTAATCCACCAATCAAAAAGCCGATGGCAAAAAGATCCAGAAGAGGGACCTGTTCTTCTAGAACATATGATCATCATCAAATCACAAGAGAGGGAGATGCAGAGAGGGAGAGAGACAATCAATACCTCTTTGGTATTATCCGTATCGTCCTTAATTTGCCGACGAGCTAAGAATGGGCCAAGGACATATGTGAAAATCCCTTATACTGCTCGGTATCTCTGACGCGTCAACAAATATTATTTGCTAACGTATTCAGTCATAAGTTTTTTAATATTCTCATTAAGATAAATTAGTGGTTTAGCTAAATAAAGTCACAAAATGGAGACATCAACGAGTAAGGGGTCTCCATATTGAATGGGAATCCTCCCGTAAAGCGTAGAAGATGTCCTGCTCAGACTTTCAGCTAAATATCAAACCTTTGACTTGCAAATTTAGCTAAGTCAAGAGTTTAAGTGAAAGAACATAGAGAGAATTTCGTCTCTACGTGTACGCCCATTCAATTTTTTTTCTTCCCATGTAGTAGTGTCGTGATTCATGTTCTGTCGTGGATTATGCTCCGAGGATGCAAATGGCTGTTGAATAATGACCGTTTGGTATGTGGTCTTCTTACCTTGAAAGAGGGATGCAGGGGTCGTACCCAAGCCGACTAAATCACTAAATCGAGACAGCACATGGAAAAGACTCAATCGTCTTTCAAAGTTCCAATTATTATGGGCGGTAAGTCAAGAAAGCGCTGCACTTTTTGAGACAGCACGTTTTCTTCGTAATGCACCGAAACTAAATATGATGAATCGTGATATGAGGATTCTTATTTCACTTTGAGTGATGCTGATTGCTGATTCTCACCTTTTGTCATAACAGAAGAAAAAAATAGTATCAATTACAATCAATCAAGTGTAAACACAATTAATGAAAAACTTGATGGGTCTCCAAATGTCTCTAAATAAATATAATTTACGAAGTCTCGAGTTGAAATTTTTGATGGCCGAGTGAAAAGCTATGACTACTTTTAAAGAGCTCAAGGAAGAGGGGCTCTTTCATGTCCACATGATTCCAAGCTGGACCCACCTTTAAGCGTCCCTAAATTCCTAGAACCAATCAATATCTGTACATTCTCCAAATGTGAATCATGTTTTGTTTGTCCTCAAGTTATCTTACGTTGTGTGGACATCGCTCAAGTTCTGCCGCACGAAATGCGAGTGTCGACGAAAATCGGGAAGTTCTAAAAGGCAGAAAGCAGCCCCGCTTAACCCTTCACGTGTTGGTTCGAGACACGTTACTCCGTCCTGTTGCATGTAGCAGTAAGTGGCGCCCCTGATGGATGCTTCACGAGCTGTGTGTAGGGGATTTCGTTGTGCCAATGTCCTTCTTCCGATAAAGACTCAGGCGTCATAATGTTTTTGCCGTCTTGGTGGGCTTCAGAGATTCAAGGACCCGCCTCGGGGAACATGATAAGTTTGCACGTGAAACAGCAAGCTAGCTTGGTCCCATTGCACTTACCACATTGAGGTTAGTCAACAAAAACGGCTGATTACGTCTTGGCGCTATTTGCAAAGGTCGAAGTACCAAGGCTTTTTGCCTTCTCTGTCATTCCGGCTGTGCATAATTTCTGCCATGACGAGTTGGGGGCTGAGATTTGGGTGGAGTAGAGAATAGTTCGACCTAAATTTTTTTTTTATGCAATGTAAATGTAATCATATATATCCGAACCGATCCACACCGACCCCTCTCGACCCATATTAGCAAGACATATTATTATTTAACTTAATCTACAAAAGACCAACCCAATTAACCAATTTAAGCTTTTCATATGTATATATTACTTAAATAAAAATTTCACATCAGAACATAAAAGTAAAGTAACGTAATTAAAAAATTTGTAAATAAAGAGAAAACCTATAGATTGAAATACTTATAAAGAACTCTTGATAAAAGAAACTTCGGTCAGCTAACCATAAATCATGAAACGGGTTTTGGTTTTAGTTCTTAGTTAACTATAGACGGATTTTGGGCTGAGCATAGGAAAAAAATACGCAACATTGAACCCACCAGGCCTTGGAATTACTGCCAAGTTAGCAAACTCAGCATGTCTCAATATAAATACTAACAATACGTTGTTGACACCTAAATTTTTATGACCCATTTAGGCGTATGTTGCATAAAAAATTATGAATTAATTATTTAGGTCCTAAACAAAATATTTTTAGCAACATTGTATAACATATAGTGTTTAAGTACTCAAGATAGCATTTGGCATTTCACTAGTGATGCCATGAATTAGGATCAGTCGCACAGACCTAACCCGCACACTAAAATCTATCAACCAGTACTTAGAGAAAGTGGACTGAATTTTTCAACCCCTGACTTTAGACAGTTTGAGCCTTAATTGAAATAAATTTAACCCATTAATTTATCAGACCTTGAAATTAATAAGAATAAATTCTAGAAGTAGGTCAAAGCCTGTAAATCTAAAGCCTGCAAAGCGAAAATTTTCGGTCGAAAATCTCTTCTCAAATTGGAGAGAATTTGTGCAATTTGGCCTTCCAAGGACTTATTTGAAAGAATTTTTAAAGTCTATGATCAATTGTGTAAATACTAGAAATTTGATGTTCTTAATTGCAAAAGATCAATTTATAAATTTCTGTGATTATACCTCAAAAAATTTCGATCGACAATACAATCTCATAACATTCTAAAAAAAAAATGAGAGAACCGTGCCACCCTCATGTCCGGGCTAAATTCCCACAGAAGTCGTGCCAACTCCCTCACAGCCAGACCTATGGCAGTGAGTCGAGCCCCAAAGCTCGTCACTTCGCTTCATGCCCGATTCAATCGACGCTCGCCATGCACAATGCCGCGCCTCTTGCCACCAACCATGGCCAAACCAATGGCCGTGGAATCCGAGTGAGCTTATCCCATGTCCCCATCGCCCGACATCAGTGACAATCTGCGGCTTTTCCTGATCATGGCCGGGCTACTTCACGTTGATCCTTCGAGTCGCCACTCCTATCTAGCCACTGCGCCACATGCTTGTCCTCCTGAGCCACCAACCCCATCGCTTACTGCTCATGAAGCCACCCCTCTCATGTGAGCCCATCCGTCGTCGCCCCGCCTCGCTTATCAAGTTCAAATTTGAAAACATTATCCACAAGAGATCGCGAACTGGGTAAAATAAACTTCATTCAACTTGAATTTTAGATAATTACTTAGTTTGTTGCCTGATTAAATTATTGTAAATTTAGAATCGTAATCCAAAAGGGTATTATTTGTAAAAAAAATCTAAATAAACTTTCCTAGTTTAACAATATGCCTTGGATCGTCGAACCGATCTCTACTTTTAGATCTGACTTGTATTGGCATGGTTAAAATCCTCTGCACATCCCACCACATTATGGGACAATCAATTGATTTTCCACCATCCAAATTCATGCTTTTATCTTTTGTGGATGATATTCTATTGCAAAATATTTGCGTGCGAATAATATATGATATTGATTGCAAATGGTGATTGCTATATTTTCTTAACTTCTTTGGGATAGTCTATATTTTCTTGAATAATTCTAGATTACATTTATGTAATACCGACACGGACACGTGACACGACAAGACACGACACACCGACACATCATTTCTAAAAAAGTAGAGAATTTCGACACGTTTCGACACGTTATATAATAAATAAATATTTATATATATGCATAAATAACTAAATAATAATAATAATAATAATAATAATAATAAGAGTCTAGAATTAATTTATACTAAAAACATTAATCATACATTTGTTAATATCATTCATTATTTTAATTTGACAGATTCAACTACATTTCATTGTAACAATCCATAAAACTTGGAAGAAAAAACAAGTAATCCACATTCTACTATTAACCCACCAAGCCTTAAGCCATAGAATATCTATTTTGAATGGAATCAAAATCTCTAAAATCCTCATTTTTACTCACAAAATCTAAATACTCCAAATTCACCTTGTTGCGATCATCCAAGGTGCTTCTTAAAGTGCTTCTTAAAGCATTTTAATCTTTCTTGGTTGATCTCCTTATTCTTGTATGGAGAAATTCAAGTAAAATCTTCATCAAGCCATTGATCACTATAGTACCTGTATTTAATAAAATAAAATAAAATAAAATTAGAAAACAATAATAAATACGATGAGTATTATATTATCATGTTAAAGAAAGAATAACTACTAAAATGTCGGAGTGTCGGACACGATACGAAGGGTGCCGGAGAGTATCGGTACTTCTTAGGATTACATACTAGGGTAGGATTGATTAGATTTCAAATTTCATCTAGATTGCGTATAAATTAGGACAGATTTTTATTCTGATTTCCTAAACAAAATAATAATAAACATCATCCTAGGAATAGATATGTGTCCTCATTTATTCAGATTGCAGCCTAAGATATATTTACCTTTTCATAATTGTCAATGGTGTTTGGTGAAAAACTTTATATATAAAGCCTCATGACCGTTGCGAAAATCCTGACGAGACCGTACAGCTGACCGTTGATCCCAGACACAGCGGAAAGCTCAAGCAATTGGTTATGAAATTGAGACCGACCTTGAGGACTAATTGCAGACGCCTTCGCTTCCTTCCTCTGTTCAATCTTCTGCCATTGTTCTTCGTAGGTTGTCAAACCCCAGCAACAGCGAACCCTCCTGGCTTGGAGCTCAATGGAGTTCACCATCGGTGTTGTCACTCTCCCCCCGCTAGCCGCTCAAGAACGGAGAAGGTGGCGGGACATTCCACGCCGCAGCGATCAAGAAGGGCTCCATGCAGCATGTGAGCGTTGGCAACTACGCTTTGGCCCTTTATGCGAAGAGTCGGAACCCGGGCGATGCCCAGAAGCTGTTCGGTGTACTGCCCGAACGAGACGTTCGGACTTGGACCATTTTTCTGTCCGGTTTGGCGCGCGACGGGTCTTGTGGGATGGTCTTGGATCTCTTCAGGGCTATGGCGATTGAGGGTGTTTGTCCGAATCACTTTACTTTGTCGAGCGTCTTGAAATGTTGTTCCAGCTTGAATAAGCTGAAACTGGGTAAAGGGGCTCATGGTTGGATCATTAGAAACCAAGTTCATGTCGATGCCGTGTTGGCAAACTCTGTTCTTGATGTTTATGCGAAATGCGGGGATGTTATTTCTGCGGAGAGGTTTTTTTACTTGATGAGAGAGAAGAATACCATTTCTTGGAATGTGATGATTGGTGCATACCTACGAGGTGGAGATACAGAGAAATCATTTGATCTATTTCAGAGGATGCCTTACAAAGATGTTGCTAGTTGGAACACGATTATAGATGGGCTTATGCATAATGGATTAGAAAGAAGGGCTCTGGAACTGCTATATGAGATGAAGGGAAAAGGACCAGTGTTTAACGAGGTGACCTTTTCCATAGCTCTGGTTTTGGCTGCTTCTTTGTCTCTTTTAGGGGTTGGAAGGCAAGTTCATGGTATAGCTATTAGAATGGGAATTAATAGTAATGAATTTATCAGAAATTCTCTCATAGATATGTATTGCGCATGTGGAGAGACTGAAAAGGCTTCAATAGTATTTAATTGTTGGCCTTTAATGTTTATGAGCATGAACAATTGCGAAATAGCTTATAAGGATGCATATGCATGCAGTTCCTTGGTTTCTGGGTATGTGAAGAATGGTAACTACAAATATGCCTTTGAAGTATTTAGCACAATGGTCCGAAAATGTATGAAGGTGGACAAATTTACCATTACAAGCATTATTTCAGCATGTGCGAATGTTGGTATATTAGAACTTGGTCAAAAGATCCATGCCTACATCCTGAAAGTTGGGTATTACCTGGATGTTCACCTATCTTCCTCATTGATTGATATGTATTCCAAATGTGGGAACCTCGATGATGCCTTGTCAGTATTCGAGCAGAGTAAAGACTCGAATGTTGTGTTGTGGACTTCGATGATATTCAGCTTTGCTTTGCATGGACGAGGTAGGGAGGCTGTTCAGCTTGTCAAGTGTATGATAAATGAGGGAACTATACCAAATGAGATCACTTTTGTTGGCATTTTAACTGCTTGCAGCCATGCAGGACTGCTTGAAGAGGGTCGTGAACAATTCAGGCTCATGAAAGATGTCTATGGAATCAAACCTAGAATAGAACACTATGCTTGCATGGTGGATCTTTATGGGCGAAGCAGTTTATTGAATGAGGCTAAGGAGTTTATTTATAGCAGTGGCATATCTGACCAAATTGCAATTTTGAAGTCATTTCTATCTTCCTGTCAACTCCACAGAATAGTCGATATGGGGAAGTGGGTTTCTGAGAAACTAATCCAATTCAATTCAGGTGATCAGGAACCTTATGTTTTGTTGTCCAACACGTATGCCACTGATCAAAAATGGGAGCAAGCTGCTCTAGTTAGAAATCAAATGCAAATGGGAGGGCTTAGAAAACACCCTGGGCAGTCATGGATCCAAGTGAATGGTCAGGTGCATGCGTTTATAATGGGAGACTATTCGCACCCCCAAGCTGCTGAAGTACATCCATACTTGGGAAAACTAATTGGATGACTAAAGGAAATTGGAGATTCTCCAAATGTGAAGTCAGCCTTGCAGGATGTAGAAGAAGATGAGAGAGAATAGTCTTGTTTCCACAGGGAGCAGAAAAGAATCTTCCTTTGATGTTTGGAATTTATGTTGACTGTCAAAACTTCACCAAGCTTGCTTCCCAACTCTTAGATAGGGAAGCAGTCATCAGAGATATACATGAGTTCCATTATTTTAAGAGTGGCCAGTGGTCCTGTGGTGAATTTTGGTGGAAGCAACTTCGGAAAAAAGATGTCATGTATATTGTTTCAGTGTGGTTTGGAACTTTCAGTTAGTGGGAGACAAGCAATTACCCATGAAAAGTAGCTTCGCAAAGAAAGCATGTAGTTGGTATCTGGGCTTCTTAAGGCAGAAAAAAGACTAGTTCCTCAAGCTTCAGCATCCAGCTATCATCAGCACCCAACTTGTATAGTCCAGACAAGAGGGCAGGTATATTTCTTTATTTGACTTTCTTTCTTCTTCTTTTTTTTTCATATCTATGATGCTTCAGTTAGTATATTAATATGACGAGTTCACAACAGAATAAGCCAGAGCAATGCTATGTCTTGCCTTCCTTGCTATACCCTGTACCTACCAATTAAATGAAGAAAGTTCATCCTATGCTTGGGCTGTTTACTTTTTAATAAGCAAGAAGAGAAAATCAATGATATCTGTGGCCAAGTCTCGCAATGAATCAACAATGAGCTCTTAGAAGATGTTGAAACATGTAGTGAAGAGTTGCCGCAGCATAGGCTTTGAGTGTGTCACATACTTCTACTTCTTTCCAGTGAAGTAATACACAGTTATTCAAACCTTTTTCATTTGCTAGTTCTTCGTATGTCATAGATCTTGAATGTGTGTTTTCCTGAGAAACTTGATGTCTTAGTTAAATTAATGCTTGCAATACCAATCATATATTTTAAATGTGCTTATTTAACGAGAAGATTTATTTAACAGGTAACCCTTGCTTACTAAGGTAAAAAAGATGACAAAGGGGATAGAGAAGATCTGTTCGTGGATGCATATTTAAGCCTGTACTTTCTGCTACAACTGGAGCGGTGGGGGAAAGCATGAGGAGAATCCCCAAATACTGAGAAGCAAAGAATGAGAGGAACAAATAGGCCAGCAAAATTCCAGGAGCAATATAACCTATTGAAGACAGATGAAGCACTGACGTCCTAGTATCATGGTGACTCTCCATCTGCATCTAGGGCCAGTCTTGGTCAGACTCAGGTCCACTAGACCAGGTCGATCTCCACCACCGATCACTCGGGTCTCACACGTGGGCCTTACATGATCAATGGTATACTTAGACTAGTCTAATAGACCCGGATCCATACAAGAAACTTCCCCAAATCTTGCCAGGCTCCCAAGACTTATTATAGCGACCCAAGAGGAAAAAGGACAGTCCAGTCACTTACTTTATTTTACAAATGTTTATTACCTCTTACTCTTCAACGTTATGTTTTGAGTCTATGATATGAATTGTTAAAGCGATTGATACTACAAAAATGCACTGCAGGTGCTTCTTACTAGCTTAGTTACCGTCCGCCAAATTTACCTGTATTAATTATCCGATCATTTCCTATCAATCCATCAATTCGATTTTCTTGAGTAAATCTAGATATTAATAGCGTCACAATGGCTGGTCGAAAAGGCAAAAAGGACTCTGGTGGATTGTTAATCGAGGTCCCACCCGCAGGCATTTCGCACCAGGAAAAATTTACACATCCGAATTAAGGGAAATACCAGGTGTTGGCGCAAAATTTAATCTTTGATTAGAACTAATCATAATTCACAGATAATGTAGGATCCCCATCATTCGAAACAAAACAAAACAAAACAAGAAGATTCGCATGAGTTCACAGCGACTTGTTCATTATGTCTCATTAGTGAAAAATTCTGTGAAGACCACAGATTTCCCTCCATTAGGCGTCAGCTAGTCCTAGAATAATCAAAAAGCTCACATCGCCAGGATAAGGGCAGGCTTCCCCCATCATTCAACAAGCTGATCTTTCGCCAGGTTTTCGCTCTGCCTGCATATGTCAAATGAACCAGATTATCCTCAAGATCCATCTTTCATGCATCCAAACAGTGATTAACCAAATTTTTTTTCGATGACGCGTTATAAATTTCTCAACATACTTATTAAAACAGATTAATGTTTTAGATGGATAGGACACTAATAAGGCATCAACCGTATGGAACACCTGAACCAAATGCATCCAATATGCCATTCAAACGCCTAAATACTTAAACCTTATGGATAACATGTAGTCCTAAACCTTCAAATACTTCAACCACTTGTTAAACCTTTAACAAAGAGTGCAATCAATTCATAGATATTTCAATCAATTTAATTATAACCTGAATCTTTACTAAAAATACAATTAAATCCTATAAGTTATGTTGAATGGGCAAGTTTTAAGTAACACATAAGTAATTTTAGGTATTGCTCATCAAAAGAACTTGATTGTACTCTTTGAAAAAGTTTTATGTATTTATTGAATCAATGAAAAGTTTTGTGGCTTGATTGCATTCTATATAGAAGACTAACCACTTTAAATGGACTTTAACCCCGATTTGGTTCACCAACTCTCATTTGAGTAATTTACCAACGCTTATTTTTTTTTTTAATTTACCAATTTTCTGTTGAGTCAGGAGCCTTTGTTTGCATTGCTTACCAATCCATTAAACTTACAACGCCTTTAGAAATTTTAAATAGCGAACTATTATCCGATTAAGTGACCAACTAGTTTTATGTTACCAATTGGAGTTAGTCATATATATATATATATATATATATATATATATATATATATATTTGTTATTTTCAAACTATCAACTTTTTTTATCTCAACCAAAAAAAGAGCAGCTTATCTCACCTTGTACAACCTTTTACGTTAATTATTTGGCCAATGCCTTTAATTTACCAACTTTTGTATAATATTGCCAACATATATTTGAGTGATCTACTAACTTTTTTCCGATTAAGTTATTAACTCTCACTTAATTTGCTTACCAAAATTATCTTTTCTTTGCCAACTTTTCTATTGAATTAAAACTTCTATTTGTCTTGTCTACCGTTATTTTAAGTGCATCAACTCTTATATAGAAAAAATACCAATTTCAATTAAAGTGATTGGCAACCGTTCTCCAATTAAATTGCCAACTAGATTTGCTTCACGAACTCTTATTTTAGTTAGCTAACAATATGTATCTGATTTGTGAACTACAAACTTCTCTTATTTATAACTAGAAAACCACACCTACCATTTACCTTATTAAGTCTTACCTGTTTTTCACTTACTAACTTCTCTTATACCTTAAGTTTACTAAACTACTACGTAAAATTACCAACATTTATTTCAATGACTGAACAACTTTTTTCTCGATTAAGGAAGCTAATAGGAAATTTGGTAAATCTAGAAAACTAAAAACCATTGGTAACTAACTTATATGAAAGTTGGTAATCTGAACTAATTAATAACTTAATCGAGGAAAATTTAATAAATTATTAGAATTAAAATTAGTAATTTCATATAAGAATTGGTAAGCTTAAGATGTAATTATGAAAGATAAATAAAGGTGCCAAAATATCAAAAAAATTAATTAAAAGAAAATTAAACTTGGTGATCTACTTTGGTAACACAAAGTAGCTGGTAAATTAATTGGAGAAAATTTGGTAAGTCAATATAATTAAGGTTCGTAATTCTAAAAAGAATTGGTAAGCTATTATGTTGCAAAAATCCAAACAAAAGTACGTAAATGATAAGAAAAGTTGGCAAAATAATGAAAAAAAAACATATAAGCATTGGTAGGTAGCTCAAATAAATATAGGTAACTTGGTAAAAAGTGGTAACTTAATTGTTGAAGATTTGGCGAGTCAAACTTGTTTAGATTGATAATCTCCCGAAAAAGTAAGTAAATGCAGGGTTACTAAACGAGGCAAACAAGTTGGTCACTAGATAGAAAACTTGTTTAAATTTGGAAAAAATAATTGGTAAGAAACTTAAATGAGAATTGTTAACAGAAAACCTAGTAGGTAATTAAATCTGATAAAAATTGGAAATAACTCTAGCTTACGTTAGTAATATAATGTAAAAGTTAGTGAAGCTGAATTTTTTAAAAGTATGCAATAAAAGTTAATAAATCCGTATAAAAGTTGCTAATTTGCAGACAACAAAAAGAAGATGTCTTTGTTAAAAAGTTGCCAGTCACTTTTTTTTTACCAGCACCATTTATCACAGAAAAAGATCTTATTAAAATTTGCCAGCATGAAGTAAGAAAATGCACTTTGGGGCATGCAACAGTAGAATTCCGCTTCTGAGATATAAATGTCTTATACTCTTGTGTATCAACAGCAATATTTTTACTTCAATATTAGAGTTGAACTAGAACTCATGGATTGGAAGCCCAGAAGGTAGAGATAAAATACAAACCAGCAGGCACATAGTAACCTTCTTGTCGAAGAAGTCGATACCTCAGAGCAATCACGAAAATATCATCTTTGCCGTGATTCAAAGAGCTAAAATGTGTGTATTGCCATTGTAAAATGGCTTGGATCTGTTCTCTGAAGAGGTAGACGATTCTTAGCCGCTGGATCGTGTCAACAATTATCAAACTTTGTACGGGTTCATTCACCACTCTGTTCAGTAAATCTATAGCGCCCATTAGTTTATCTTGATGTCTGATCTGGAAATTATCCTGCATATATTCAAGCGAACGGTTGGATTGATCTTCAGTTCAGCAATTGATTTGTGAGCCAGGGAAAGTGAAAACACTTTATCAATTGAGAAAATGCACTAGCGCTCACAACTATGTAGATACTAAGAGATGAAATAACTACGGAAGCAAAATCTCCTGACGATTTGCACAAGGTCCAAAGAATGAGATTTTTCATCTACATGCATGTAGGCACAAGAACTAGACAATATTGAAAAAATAAAAGCTGAGGCCTTATGTGGATTTACCAGAGTTTTTCCTATGTGAATGCTCCAGTGTGATTGTACTTTGCTTGACTTAGGCATCATGAAGCTAGCAGCATCAGTAGTCGAAGCTTTGGTAGTACAAGCACAGCTGGGAGAGGAGTTGAGTGGAGATTGTGAAGAAAAGGACATGTCGAATCAGCTAGGTTTCTAGAAAGAAAGTGTCCATATTTGAAGGGAGGTTGATATGTTATTTAGATAGTCTATCTTAGAAAAAAATTCCAAGTAACTACTTTGAAGGGAGGTTGATATGCTATTAAGATGGTCTATCTTAGAAAGTGTCCATATTTGAAGGGAGGTTGATATGCTATTTAGATGGTCTATCTTAGAAAGTGTCCATATTTGAAAGAAAGTGTCCAAGGTTGATATGCTATTTAGATGGTCTATCTTAGAAAAAAATTTCAAGTAACTACTTTGAAAGGACGTTGATATGCTATTAAGATGGTCTATCTTAGAAAGTGTCCATATTTAGAAGAAAGTGTCCATATTTGAAGGGAGGTTGATATGCTATTTAGATGGTCTATCTTAGAAAAAAATTTCCAACTACTTTTAACAAAGGCTTCGGTTATCCTTTATTCCCAGTACGAGGATATCATATTTAGCCTAACTCTAAGCGGTTGTTTTTTTCCTACGATTATCGACACCTAAGTGATCCGCCCTTGAACAAAGATTAAAGCGTAGACAAAAACCTCCCTCCTCCAATTTTTTTCTCTGCTCCGTCCTACCTTGCCTTGAGTCTCATCATCTAATGCCATTGACGCCGCGGCTGCATGTTTAGAACCTGTAGGCGTAATGACAGCTGCTTTTGGCTCGGAAAGCAGCTGCCGCTAGGACAATAATTCCACTACAACGAACCGCACCTCCTCCTAAGAGTCTTTTAACTGTTGTGGGAGCAGTTAACCTATGGTGCACTCTAGAAAACATAGATTCACTGTCAAAACAATATCTGACCTCGAGCAAAAAGAAATCGAGAGGCCCACCCTCACCGACCTCCAGACAACCCTTGCCATTTTGATAAGTTCATCTCCAATGCCGAAAAGACCTGGCCCGATCAAATCTCAAGATATCTTAGACGACGACGGCCGCATCTTGCCGATGTCTCGACAGTGCTTTGAAGCCTCATCAATGCCTGTCGGGAGCAAAATGAAAAGAGAAATAGAGGTTAAACACATGCATGAGCAATTCGAGCTGCTGCAGCAGAGGATTCACGTCTATCAGATTTGGACATGTGGCTACAAGCCGAGAATGTCCCAAGAATATAGATGAAAATCTCACCAAATTTTTTTTCATTGACGCGTTATAAATTTCTCAACAATACTTATTCAAATAGATTAAAGTTTTAGATGGTTAGGACACTAATAAAGCACCAACCGTACGGAACACCTGAACCAAATGAATCCGATATGCCATTCAAATGCCTAAATATCCAAGGTTTGACTTGCAATGCCTTAAAATCTTTTATTATCGATATATATTGACATCTAAATTTTGGCTAATCATGTAGATTTAACTACATAAAAAATTAGGGATAAATATTTAACCCCTAAGCAAAAATAACATAATTATATTGCATAGCATGTAGATGTTAGGAGCATTCACATTAACAGTGATAGGGTTTTCTTTATTAAAAAAATAAAGATTGAAATCGAATCCGGGCTGGTTCGACTTAGCCCACCCGAGTCCGATCCGACCCGTCCCGTTTCCTTTTCTCTTCTTTTTCCCCCCTGCCTGGGCCAGCCTCTTTCTTTCTTTTTCATCCCCAGCGCTCTTCGACCTTTCTCTCTTCCACGTCTTCCTTCACGTGTCTGAACAGGAAGCAGCGGGCACAAGGCAAAGTAGAGCAGGAACGGTCGAGCGCGATTTTTGGGTCGGGGAGCAAGCCGGTGGGGTAGCTGGCAGTGGCAGTGGCCATGCTCGGCTGCCGGTGGCCATTAAAAGAGTACTTCAGAGAGAGAGAGCGAGAAAGAGGAGCCGAGAGTGGGCGGTTGCCTTCCTATTGGCGTTGCTCCTTTTTCCCCGCGCCAAACCTGCAGTAGGTCAATGTCTTCGGTTGGATTGTTTTCTCAAGAATCTCGACTTGGAGGCATGTCTGATCTATTGAGCTAGCTCGCCCTCGTTTCGCCGTCGCCGAGCCAGCCCTCTGTTTTTTTCTTTTTTCCTTTTGGTTCTGTTTTGCCCTGTTCCGGGCTGGTTAGATCGGAGCTCGCCGTTCTTCGATGCGAGCGAGTTCTGATCCTCACCCAGCCTTGCCAAGGCGCTACCAGCTGCAGCCTCTCCCACAACTACCGCAACCATGCCTTGCGATATGGGCACGAGGCTTAGAAACTGTGGGTGAGGCCAGCCTCGTTAAGGCATCGCCGGCGAGCGAGGCCAAGGCCACCTTTGTCGTAGCTGACGAGGCCCTAGAGAGCCTAGCCTCACCCAATGGCCAACAAACGCCACTATTCTGTCGAATAGCGTCGGACCGATTTTGGGAATGGAAACACGAAATGGGTGGACAAACGCCAGGCCCCATGAGCAGCACTACTTGGAGGACATGAATGGATATTGAACTCTGGCCATTTGGCGTGTCGGCCTTCTTCCCTTGAAAAAGAAACGCAAAACAAATTCGATTAAGGATGGTTCGAGCTTGCATTCTTATTCGACTTTGAGGAATGATCGTACAAAAGGAAGGCAACCGACACTTCGTTACGTTAATCATAATGTGATGCGACAGTCGATTATTCACGAAATCTTTCGTACAAACTATTAGCTCTTCGTATCACCTAGTCACTTGACATACACCTAGCCATGCTCATTCCATAGTGATATGAGGGGTAAGAGTGTCTCTTCCTCAAGTCATAATGACAGCTGAATAAGCTAGACAACACTTAATGCCGTTGTTTCTTACGAGCTTTCAAACTGCGAATATATTCATGCCACTGCACGGCCACGAGGGCGTCAAACGGGTGGGTTGGCTCGAGTATGGGCCGGACCATATTTAACTCATTTAACCCGTTTTGACACATGAAAATATAATGACTCGTCCCCGACTCGACCCTGACCTGACCCATACCTGACTCGACCCGTATTATTAAAATCCTTTCATATTTAACCAAGTTCAGGAAAATTTGCTTGGTGATTTTTTTAATGTATTGTTAAAATAAATTTATGTAATACGATTTTTTGATACTTTTTCTATTTTTTTTTATTTTTAATAAAATGTTTTTTTTTCATATTTTTGCTTTTCCTCTTCCAGTGACCGGAGTCTAGTGAGCTCATCTCTTGCCTTTTGACCAGCGACCAACTTGTTAATAAGGGAAAATAATCAAATTTTTATTTTGAAAAAATAAAATAATTAGATTATTAGAATTTCCATAGTCTAAAAATGACTTGCTAATAATATTTGAAATGATTTGTTAATAATACTTAAAATTAATTAAGTAATCCATTTATGACCTGTTTAGAATCCATTTAAGACCCATGAGATTGTTAGGTGACTCATTTTAGACCCAACTAACTTTTTAACTAACTCATTTATGACCCATATTATGAAATATGGGTTAAAATATGGGTCTTTGACCCATTTGCCACCTCTAACGGCCAGGAAGGAGCGTCCCGCGAAACTCGCATCAATTAGAAAATATCATGGATTGTCTGGATAATAATATCTTCCTAAACTAGTGGCGTGTCCTTGGGCTAAACTACAAGCACGACAACCACGCAAATGTTAGACCCGCTGTGTTTTCCATCAATCATGTGCTGATTGAAAAGTTAAAGATATATACATATCACATTAGTATATAGTTAAGCTTACAGAGGTGTGTGTATGTCGACATCGTACTAGTTCTGCTGCAATTTTCTTGGGCCAATCCTCACCCACAGTCATCACGTCATGCGGATGCTAACTAAGTGACTTGAAAAGCTTACCTCGCCAGTCCTTTGACATGTCAGTTCTTTCAACAAAAAGCGACCCCACCAGTCCTTTGACATGTCCGTTTCATTCGTGCTATTTAGTCTTGTCGAATAACGTACAATTGCTTCCCTGGCGGACGCTTATCTAGCTGTGTATATTGAATCTGTTGTGCCAAAGTCTCTTCCGTTAAAAGAGTCGGAACGCTATTTTTTACTGTTATAGAGTTCTAGTGCGCTTCAGACATCCCTTTAGGACATGAAAACGAATGATTCCGTTTAGGCAACTATGGTATGGTCACATTGCAGGTACAAAGCCTGAGGTTATTCGACAAAAAACTTCTGTGTGATGCTTGGGATAGTTGCAAGGGCCAACGTACCAAATATTCACGTGTTTGCTTTAATCTCCTATCAATCCATCAGCTAAATTCCAATTCATGATTGCAACTGCCTTCTGCGTATGAACTTTATCGCTACTGTGGCCATGATGTTCATGAAACACAAGATACATGCGCACTGATAAATTCTGTTTCAGGGCTTAATCATGATAGATGTAGTTCTCAGGGCTTTAACCATAGCCAATGTGATTTTCGCATCTGTTGACCCAGAGTGGTGTGATCATAGTGCATTAAACATGAGCGATTAAGTTCGATAAATGGCTAGCTGTAGTACACAATTTATGTGATGATACAAATTTACGACTCATGGATTTGAAAATATGTTGGAGTCACTTTCATGGTCCATACTATTTCATACATGCTTTATTAGTTTGGTTGTTCATCGCTTGATCCCATAAGAGCAATGATTGTTACTTGCTGAGCTGCGGTTTTGTTCACCCCTTTACATACCATTTTATCAAACACAAGGAAGCTTAGTCGAATGGACATGAAGAGAGATTTGAGAGTGATATGGGATTATAGTTTAGACTAATTGAATAAAGTACGCTAAACAGGGTTTATGAATGTATAGGTTTGGTTTATTCAACAACACTAGATTTTCTTAAGATTTTTTAACCAATGGAAAAAAAATCCACTCAATATATTTTTGTAAAATGATTTTTTTATTACAGGTTTCGTCCTTTATTAGATGGTCCATCATTTCTTAAATTCGGGGTAAGATTGAAATATTTGTTCATATTATTAGAAGAGAAGTATAATTCGACACCTTATTGTGCATCCGAACCACACTTGAGTTTTGTTTTATTGAAAGCAACCCAAAATTATTGAAATACTGGCTTTTTTGGAAATTATGCTATGGAATTCTATCCCATAGCATCCATTAAGTTCATGCAAAATATGTTGAATATCTATTTCATGCAAAGCCAGAGCATTGCCAAATTTAGAAAAGAATTTTAAGAAAGGACAGAAAATCTGCGTTATCATTGGACAAATATCTTTGAATTGACTTAACCTCTCAAAAAATTAATTTGAAAATTATGTGGGTTGCAAATTTGTAACATTGGATGATAATAGTGTGAAAAATTGACCAACTATCCAAATTGATGGTGATAGATGTAAATTGTGTATAAAAGAATAGGCAAGCTACGTACTTCAAATTTTTCTTCATACATGTACCTGGAAATTTTATTTTCTTCTTCTGCTTTTATTGTTTGTATAATAAGCTTTGGCCTTTTTGATGGCCGGGTTTACTTCTAGGGCTTCAACATTTAATTTAACCAAACCTTTAGATATTTTACACATGCTACGCTTTTCTTAACATTTTAGTATCTTCTTGCATTTGTAGTGTTTTGCACGCATTAAACAAACCATTTGCCGATGTAGTTTGTCCGAAGCAGTAATTAACTTTTCTAAATATGATAAATTCACAAAAAAGAAAAATCATTTTGCAAACAGATCATTTTGCCACTTATCATGGAAAAACACTTAAAACGATATATATGTAGGAATCAAGACTGTTTAGAAAAAGAATGCAACTGTGCTGCCAGTTAAGGTGACCTGTAGTACATTAAACCGAAGTAATCCAACAAACATGAAAGAAGGAAAAACATGGAAAACGATGCTAAAATGTCGCCTGATCACAGGTCAACGACTTCATATGGTCTTGAAGGAGTGCAAGACCATGTTTGTCTTCATAGTTGTACATCAATGAAACCATTCTAGCAGCATTCAGGCAAGCTTCGCTGAAAGGCGCAGAGGACGGACATGGAGAGAGGCATTCTTTGTTGAGCAGCTTCCACAATTTCGATATCAACTCCATCACATGCTCTCTCGCTATTTGACACGAAGAGCCTGGGTTTTCCCTCAAATAGCACTCCAAGTATGATCCATCATGGCCATTTTGATTCTCATCCTTCAAAGAAATCGAATCCCCCAAATTGAATAATGACAAAACAAGAACGAAATAAAGAACAAAACCTTATTATCGCCCGGCACAAAACCATTAAATAGTTTACCTGGGCAGATCCAAGGTCATCCCAAAGGCGAAGAATTTCAGCTACTAAGAAGATTATGGAAGAGGCACCTCTTCTTTCTTTGTTTCCGCACTTTGGTTAACAATGTTTTGGCCCATTAGAAAGAACAAGTGACCCAGCACCAAGGGCACTCCTGAAGTGATAATCCCATTCTTCAAGTAATATTCTGCTTTTGGCAGTTTCCCAGAATCATTCCACTGAAATTCCACCAGGAATGCATTGCACAAATTCGCCCACTGCAACATCAAATGTCTTGCGACTAATCAAGAGTATCTCTAAAATGTAATCATAAATCAAAACTGTGTGCTTATTGAGCTTTTCTAGTAGTTACGAATGACGAATCACTGGGAAATCTCTCTCTCTCTCTCTCTCTCTCTGCCAGTGAGGGAGCTTAATGCTGCACTGAGCTCCATTTTATTGCTAAGAAGTCAGTCCCCTGCTACAGGATACTTAGATAAACACCTAGGTCTCGCCAATGTTTTTGTGCGCACGCACCATACGAGGGTGTTGTGGCTTAACCCTATCAGTGGTAACATATCCGTTAATCGCATTATAAGGAATTCTCGAAAGAAAAAAAAAAGACTGAAACTCGAGGATCATGAAGAAGGCAATTGGTTTTTGTGGCTTTCATTTGGAGAAGTGGAGGGTGGTGAGACAGAGAAGATAAAAGGATGAGGATATGACCAAGGTTGAGTTTTGTTTAAGTGTTGTAATTCTAAAATAAAGTGACGCTCATTTATAGTTGAGACAGGAGTTGGCACCATGGTTGTGGACCGTGGTTCTTATAAATAATAACTTTTATATTAATACCATCTGTTTCAAGAATATCGCAGGGTTCCATCCATGCTTCTTGAGACAATTGGTACTAAAGTATTTGGCTTCGTCAAGTATATCCTCTCCTTCTATGCTCATTTGTGAAGCTTCGTATAGTTCCATCATACCCCTAATGTTTCCCTTCAGTTTCATAGCAAAACCTTCTCTCTTATCATTGAAGCGTTCGAAAACATCTGCGTAAAAAGCATAAGGAGTCTAATACATCGAGAAGTATAGTCTACTATCTAGTTCATCAATCACTTCACTAATTTAAAATTTATGATGTGCATACTTCAATCTTTTTATTAATAAAATCCCAAATTACTCTATCTCATCTTGCGAAAAGTTTTAATTTAGATACAACGTATCTAAAGATGAGTAAAAATGGAGGAAATGGGCAAAGAAAGTGAAGAATCTAGGTTTTTTCAAATTGGTTTTTGTAATTGGTTTCTTTTTAAATAACTCCAGAACATTGATGCATTGCTTAATATCTGGCTTAAGTTCAGGCATGTGACATGCATTGATAGATACCCATTGGAAAGGACATCTCAATTAAGCATTTTCAATTCTCAAGTCAACGAAAAATTCAAGAAAAACAGCTTAAATTTTTTTCCATTTTCACCCTAAAGAAAAAAAAATGGGGAAATTTTGTGGTCTCTGCTTAACTGGTAAAAAAAACCAAATTTTATGTTGTCATGTATCAACAGAAACATTTTATTTCGCTATTGCAATTGACGTTAAACTGGAAACAGACCTGCAGACACAAAGTAACCTTCTTGCCGAAGAAGTCGAAACCGGAGAGCAATCTCATAGACATCATCTTTGCCATGATTCAAAGAGCTAAAATGTGTGTATTGCCATTGTAGAATGGCTTTCATCTGTTCTTGAAATAGGAATTTGATTCCTAATTGTTGAATCGTGTCGACAATGATCAAACTTTCCAGAGGCTCATCCACCCTTTTATTAAAAAAATCTATAAGGCACTTTACTTTTTCTTCATGTTTGATCCTGGAATCATCCTGCATCTTGGAAATCCAATTTAACAAGTGAGTTCGTGTTGTAATGCACCCAAAAAAAGAAAATACTTATGCAAGAATGAACTAAATCATCATACTTAAATTTCGAGAAATGGTTAATACCACAAATAGCACTAACTTGGTAAACCTGTTTAAATTTACCCAAACTAATTTTCTGACCAACAAAAATCATAAACTGGTACATCTTTGATAAATTACTCTCCATTAGTTTTTATTATACTTTTACTGTCAAATTACTAAGTTGAATGACATGACGGGTATATCGCTTTCTAGTTGTACTCTCCATTTGTCACAATTGTATCAATTCATGGCTTTTCTAGCTACTAATCCAATTTGACAGAAACTAAAGGAGGTTTTGGAATAAATTTATCACAAATCTAGAAGTTCGGGGTTCCTCGGGGTAAAAAAAAAATTAGTTTAGTGTAAATTGGTCAAAGGTGTATCGGTTTGGGATAATCCATGCTATTAACCCATTAAAAAAACAATGGTAAGGAAGAAAAAACAAAATCAGAAAAAGTTCAAAAGAGCAAGGAAAAAATTACCATTAATGAAACAATCAACTGATAATTTTTCATGAGACTGTATATGACAATTTAACATAAGATGATTAATGTTTTTTGTTGATAGTGATTTTATACTAGGAAACCTTAATATGCTCATTTGTACTAGGTACATATCATATGACCTGACAAGCCAGTCCAGGTTGAAAATTTTTCAAATGATCAAAGCTAATGGGGAGTTAATTTTCCCCCAAAACACTGCAGCTCTGGTTAAGGATTTGCTAATTTCATGAGTTTCGGTAGTTGGAATGGGGTGATTTTTGGAGGAGAGCTTCCTCACTAGCCGAGTTTCATCCCTACCAAACTATTTCTCAGGGTAATATTTCTAGAAAAAGTTATGGCCGTTTTTTTTTAGGTTTTTCTGGAGATTTTTCTGGGGATTTTCTGCAGAAAAACCTAGAAAGAAAAGGCCATAACTTTTTCTAGAGAGATTACCCAGAGAAATCATTTGGTGGGGATGAAACTTGGCTAGTGAGGAAGCTCTCCTCCAAAAATCACCTCATTCCGACCACCAAAGCTCATGGAATCAGCAAATCTTCAACTGGAGCTTCTGGGAATTTTCTGCAGAAAAACCTAACAAAACAAACGGCCATAACTTTTTCTAGAGAGATTACCCAGAGAAATCGTTTGGTGGGGATGAAATTTGGCTAGTGAGGAAGCTCTTCTCCAAAAATCACCCCATTCCGACTACCGAAACTCATGGAATGAGCAAATATTCAACTAGAGCTGCAGTATTTTGGGGGAAGCTACAGTGTTTTTGGGGAAAAAAAACGAATTTGGGGGCAAGATTGCCACGTCATCGCCGGCGAGATCCAATCTCGCCACATCGTCGCCACATAGGCATTTTCTGACTAAAATCCATCAAAAGGACTTAATCGACAAAGTTGCAAAAGGTTTATGACTTATTTGTGGAAAAAAAAAAGTTTAGGACTGAATCGGTAAAATTACAAAAGGTTTAGAATTTATTTGGCAATTGTCCCAATTAAAAAAGTTATCATTTTTTAATTGAAAAAATTGGTACTTAAGTAATTTGGATGAAATTTTCGACACTAAAGTTAGCACGGTACATAAGTTTTTGCACTTTCGATGTACTTCTCCCACATGTCCTTACAAATTCATACTTCTCTATAATCTAAGGTTTTGTGTCTGCCGACCCAAGAGACATACCAATTTTCATTAGAGGTGTCATACATGCCCTATAAAATAAAGCTTGGAGGTAAACGAAGGTCTATGAACTTTTCTTTTTTTTCAACAAGCTAAGGAAGGAAACGACAAACTGAAAATAAAAGGCTAAGATACATGGACTTACCAGATGAGCATGGTCTTTGTCAATGCTCGACGATTGCATTTGGTTAGGGCGACGCATTGTGAAGCTGGAATGGTGGTCGAACCTTTCGGAGTAATGGTCACAGGGAGACAAGAGATGGGTGAAGCTTGTGAAGAATCGGACGATTTAGCCAAGGTACAAGAGGGAAACAACAAATGTCTTGATGGGAGGTTGATGTACCTTAGATGGCCTATTTATAGAAACAAAAATGTCCCTCAAATATATTGATGTGTCTTAGGTGGCGCACACATCTTTCGTAAGTTTCTGCATTTTATTGTCCACAGAAAATTTGTTTGCGTGACTTCAGGCCATCTTTTGGTAAGTTCGGTTGTCGTTTTCGAATCCTAGTAGGACCAAAAAAATCCTCGTAGAAAGCATACATCAATGCATATACATCAAAAAGGTTTCGCGTGTGAATGGTCTTCGACAAATTAGAAGTGCCAAGATCAGATAGTCTTAATGAAAAGGACATGAAGGGCATTTTTCTGCATACAAGGAAGTGATCTAAGTTGAAACATGTCATTTCAGAACTTGGATTTTATTATTACTCCATTTTAGATTTAATTCACATCTTCCACGATGGACAAGTTTAAAAAACATACCTGAACTCGAATTCTCAAAGGTTTATCATGTGGGAAACAAGTATTTTTCCTAAAATTGGTGGTCTTGTCCTCCAAATTAAGTTGAGCTCTTTGTGAAATGCGGGTATGTGCTTGCAACAAAGCAGAACAGAGTGTGGGCCAGTGCCGGTGAGAAACCATGGTTAGTCATCTGAGTGGACCCATCTCTCGTCCTACAAAGAAGTGAGTATGTGGAAGTAGTTTCCACACGTAAAGGCTATTCTTTCCAAAGGAAAAATGACAAAAACAATCTATAAATTTTGGCCAAATGTGCAATATAGCCTTTAAATTTTCAATTTCACACAAATGGTCTCTAAACTTTAGCCTCGAATGTAATCTGATCCATGAACTTTCAATTTATTTAATGTGATTCCTAAAATTTTGCTAAATGTTCAAACTAGTCATTGAATTTTTGAAAATATATGATGTGGTCCGTCCGTTAAATTTAAGTTTAAGGGTCACATTAAAAATTTTCAAATAATGTAGAGATTAGTTTGAACGTATACCAAAAATCCAGATGTCACATTAAATAAATTGAAAGTCTATGAACTATATTACACATTGAGTTAAAGTTTATGAACCATTTATGTCAAATTGAAATTCATGAATTAGATTGTATATATGGCCAAAGTTCAAGAATTATTTATGTCATCATCCCTTCTTTTGGATGTTAATGTTTGAAGGAATTATTAGTGTGCTTCATCTATTTACTAAATTGTATTTGGACCATCAAAAGTAGTGAATCTCATCAAGTTTGATTGTTCGAATTCGATTCAGCACATGCATTGAGTAATTCATCATATGTATGTGAGAGTGTGGTGAGAAAGAGAATAAAGGAAAAGTGTAGTCTTTAAGAGTTAAGGGGCATATATTTGGCCTTATCGTTCTAATATTTGCTAGTGTCATATATTGTTCTTGAATATATGTAAAGCTGGCAAACTGGACTAGGACCCATTTTTTTAACTCAAGTTCTATGTGCTACGGATCAAAGCAGGCTCATAACATCAAACGCAAAGTTCAACTAGACATAGGTCTCTCAGTGAGTTTAAAGACAAACTGATTGTAACGCAACGAGAAAATGAACGATCTGAGCTTTCAGTAATCCTGCATCGACATGAAGATCCCCTGCTACTTTAATTCGACACTTCTCTGCCTCCTTCATGAGATTGAGACATGCGTCTATATTGAAGAGCCACGTTTTACTCCATTCCCAGTTCGAAGAAGTCCCCTCAACCGAGTCTCTTATTGATAGGTTAGAAATTAAACAAAATTAAATTTGTACACGGTGATGCCCGGGACTTTTAATCCACCAATCAAAAAGCCGATGGCAAAAAGATCCAGAAGAGGGACCTGTTCTTCTAGAACATATGATCATCATCAAATCACAAGAGAGGGAGATGCAGAGAGGGAGAGAGACAATCAATACCTCTTTGGTATTATCCATATCGTCCTTAATTTGCCGACGAGCTAAGAATGGGCCAAGGACATATGTGAAAATCCCTTATACTGCTTGGTATCTCTGACGCGTCAACAAATATTATTTGCTAACGTATTCAGTCATAAGTTTTTTAATATTCTCATTAAGATAAATTAGTGGTTTAGCTAAATAAAGTCACAAAATGGAGACATCAACGAGTAAGGGGTCTCCATATTGAATGGGAATCCTCCCGTAAAGCGTAGAAGTTGTCCTGCTCAGACTTTCAGCTAAATATCAAACCTTTGACTTGCAAATTTAGCTAAGTCAAAAGTTTAAGTGAAAGAACATAGAGAGAATTTCGTCTCTACGTGTATGCCCATTCAATTTTTTTTCTTCCCATATAGTAGTGTCGTGATTCATGTTCTGTCGTGGATTATGCTCCGAGGATGCAAATGGCTGTTGAATAATGACCGTTTGGTATGTGGTGTTCTTACCTTGAAAGAGGGATGCAGGGGTCGTACCCAAGCCGACTAAATCACTTTAACTACTGCTTTGAATTGAGACCCTTCAGCGACGTCGACATGGAAAAGACTCAATCGTCTTTCAAAGTTCCAATTATTATGGGCGGTAAGTAAGTCAAGAAAGCGCTGCACTTTTTGAGACAGCACGTTTTCTTCGCGATGCACCAAAATCAAATACGATGAATCGTGATTTGATGATTCTTATTCCACTTCGAGTGATGCTGGTTGTTCATTCTCACCTTTTGTTATAACAGAAAAAAAAAATAGTATCAATTACAATCAATCAAGTGAAACACAATTAATGAAAAACTTGATGGGTCTCCAAATGTCTCTAAATAAATATAACTTATGAAGTCTCGAGTTGAAATTCTTGATGGCTGAGTGAAAAGCTACGACTACTTTTAAAGAGCTCAAGGAAGAGGGGGCTCTTTCATGTTCACATGATTCCAAGCTGGACCCACGTACCTTTAAGCGTCCCTAAATTCCTAGAACCAATCAACATCTGGACATTCTCCAAATGTGAATCATGTTTTGTTTGTCCTCAAGTTCTCTTACGTTGTGTGGACATCGCTCAAGTTGGGCCGCACGAAATGCGAGTGTCGACGAAAATCGGGAAGTTCTAAAAGGCAGAAAGCAGCCCCGCTTGACCCTTCACGTGTTGGTTCGAGACACGTTACTCCGTCCTGTTGCATGTAGCAGTAAGTGGCGCCCCTGATGGATGCTTCACGAGCTGTGTGTAGGGGATTTCGCCGTGCCAAAGTCCTTCTTCCGATAAAGACTCAGGCGTCATAATGTTTTTGCCGTCACGGTGTTTCAGTGGGCTTCAGAGATTCAAGGACCCGCCTCGGGGAACATGATAAGTTTGCACGTGAAACAGCAAGCTAGCTTGGTCCCATTGCACTTACCACATTGAGATTAGTCAGCAAAAACGGCTGATTACGTCTTGGCGCTGTTTGCAAAGGTCGAAGTACCAAGGCTTTTTGCCTTCTCTGTCATTCCGGCTGTGCATAATTTCTGCCATGACGAGTTGGGGGCTGAGATTTGGGTGGAGTAGAGAATAGTTCGACCTAAATTTTTTTTTTATGCAATGTAAATGTAATCATATATATCCGAACCGATCCACACCGACCCGCCTCGACCCATATTAGCAAGACATATTATTATTTAACTTAATCTACAAAAGACCAACCCAATTAACCAATTTAAGCTTTTCATATGTATATATTACTTAGATAAAAATTTCACATCAGAACATAAAAGTAAAGTAACGTAATTAAAAAATTAGTAAATAAAGAAAAAATCTATAGATTGAAATACTTATAAAGAACTCTTGATAAAAGAAACTTCGATCAGCTAACCATAAATCATGAAACGGGTTTTGGTTTTAGTTCTTAGTTAAATATAGACAGATTTTGGGCTGAGCAAAGGAAAAAAATACACAACATTGAACTCACCAGGCCTTGGTATTACTACCAAGTTAGCAAACTCAGCATGTCTCAATAGCAATACTAACAATACGTTGTTGACACCTAAATTTTGATGACCCATCTAGGCGTATGTTGCATAAATAATTAGGAATTAATTATTTAGGTCCTAAACAAAATATTTTTAGCAACATTGTATAACATATAGTGTTTGAGTACTCAAGATAGCATTTAGCATTTCACTAGTGATGGCATGAATTAGAATCAGTCGCACAGACCTAACCCGCACACTAAAGACTTTCAAACAGCACTTAGAGAAAGTGGACTGAATTTTTCAACCCCTGACTTTGGACAGTTTGAGCATTAATTGAAATAAATCTAGCCCATTAACTTATCGGATCTTGAAATTAATAAGAACAAATTCTAGAAATATGTCAAAGCCTGTAGACCTAAAGCCCGCAAAGCCAAAATTCTGGCCAGCCCATTAAAGGAGAGGGCTTGGTCGAAAATTTCTTCTCAAATTGGAGAGAATTCGTACAATTTAGCCTTCCAAGGACTTATTTGAAAGAATTTTTAAAGTCTATGATCAATTGTGTAAATACTAGAAATTTGATGTTCTTAATTGCAAAAGATCAATTTATAAATTTCTGTGATTATACCTCAAAAAATTTCGATCGACAATACAATCTCATAACATTCTGAAAAAAAAAATGAGACAACCGTGCCACCCTCCTGTCCGGTGGCTAAATTCCCTCGGAAGTTGTGCCAACTCCCTCACAGCCAGACCTATGGTAGTGAGTCAAGCCCCAAAGCACGTCACTTCGCTTCATGTCCGATTCAATCGATGCTCGTCGTGCATGATGTCGCGCCTCTTGCCACCAACCATGGCCAAACCAATGGTCATGGAATCCGAGTGAGCTTATCCCATGTCCCCATCGCCCGACATCAGTGACAATCTGCGGCTTTTCCTGATCATGGCCGAGCTACTTCACGTTGATCCTTCGAGTCGCCACTCCTATCCAGCCACTGCGCCACATGCTTGTCCTCCTGAGCCACCAACCCTATCGCTTACTGCTCATGAAGCCACCCCACTCATGTGAGCCCATCGGTCGTCGCCCCGCCTCGCTTATCAAGTTCAAATTTGAAAACATTATCCACAAGAGATCGCGAACTGGGTAAAAAAAAACTTTATTCAACTTGATTTTTAGATAATTACTTAGTTTGTTACCAAATTTAATTATTGTAAATTTCGAATCGTAATCCAAAAGGTTATTATTCGTAAAAAAAAATCTAAATAAACTTTCCTAGTTTGACAATATGCCTTCGATCGTCGGACCGATCTCTACTTTTAGATCTGACTTGTATTGGCATGGTTAAAATCTTATGCACATCCCACCACATTATGGGACAAGCAATTGATTTTCCACTGTCCAAATTCATGCTTTTATCTTTTGTGGATGATATTCTATCGCAAAATATTTGCGTGCGGATAATATTTGATATCGATTGCAGATAGTGACTGCTATATTTTCTTGACTTCTTCGGGATAGTCTATATTTTCTTGAATAATTTTAGATTACATCTATGTAGCACTGACGGACACGCAACATAACACGACACGACATGACACACCGACACGTCATTTCTCAAAAAGTAGAGAATTTCGACACGTTATATATTAAATATATATATGCATAAATAACTAAATAATAATAATAAAAAGAGTCTAGAATTAATTTATACTAAAAACATTAATTATACATTTGTTAATATCATTCATTGTTTTAATTTGACAAATTCAACTACATTTCATTGTAACAATCCATAAAACTTGGAGGAAAAAATAAGTAATCCACATTCTACTATTAACCCACCAAGCCTTAGGATCCATAGAATATCAATTTTGAATGGAATAAAAATCTCTAAAATCCCCATTTTTACTCGCAAAATCTACATACTCCAAATTCACCTTGTTGCGATCATCCAAGTTAAGAAAGTATTTCTTAAAGCATTTCAGCCTTTCTTGGTTGATCTCTTTATTCTTGTATAGAGAAATTCAAGTAGAATCTTCATCAAGCCATTGATCACTATAGTACCTTTATTTAATAAAATAAAATAAAAATAATAAATAATAAATAAATAAGATGAGTATTATATTATCATGTTAAACAAAGAATAACTATTAAAGTGTCGGACACGACGAACACAACACGAAGAGTGTCGGACACGACACAAAGGGTCCCGGAGAGTATCGGTGCTTCTTAGAATTACATACTAGGATAGGATCAATTAGATATCAAATTTCATCTAGATTGCGTGTAAATTAGGATAGATTTTTATTCTGATTTCCTAAACAAAATAATAATAAATATCATTCTTAGGAATAGATATGTGTCTTCATTTATTTAGATTGCAGCCTAAGATATATTTTTCTTTTCATAATTGTCAATGTTGTTTGGTGAATTACTTTATATAAAGCCTCATGACCGTTGCGAAACTCCTGACGGGACCGTACAGCTGACCGTTGATCCCAGACACAGCGAAAAGCTCAAGCAATTGGTTATGAAATTGAGACCGACCTTGAGGACTAGTTGCAGACGCCTTCGCTTCCTTCCTCTGTTCAATCATCTGCCATTGTTCTTCGTAGGTTGTCAAACCCCAGCAACAGCGAACCCTCCTGGCTTGGAGCTCAATGGAGTTCACCATCGGTGTTGTCACTCTCCCCCCGCTAGCCGCTCAAGAACGGAGAAGGTGGCGGAGACATTCCACGCCGCAGCGATCAAGAAGGGCTCCATGCAGCATGTGAGCGTTGGCAACTACGCTTTGGCCCTTTATGCGAAGAGTCGGAACCCGGGCGATGCCCAGAAGCTGTTCGGTGTACTGCCCGAACGAGACGTTCGGACTTGGACCATTTTTCTGTCCGGTTTGGCGCGCGACGGGTCTTGTGGGATGGTCTTGGATCTCTTCAGGGCTATGGCGATTGAGGGTGTTTGTCCGAATCACTTTACTTTGTCGAGCGTCTTGAAATGTTGTTCCAGCTTGAATGAGCTGAAACTGGGTAAAGGGGCTCATGGTTGGATCATCAGAAACCAAGTTCATGTTGATGCCGTGTTGGCAAACTCTGTTCTTGATGTTTATGCGAAATGCGGGAATGTTATTTCTGCGGAGAGGTTTTTTGACTTGATGAGAGAGAAGAATACCATTTCTTGGAATGTGATGATTGGTGCATACCTACGAGGTGGAGATACAGAGAAATCATTTGATCTATTTCAAAGGATGCCTTACAAAGATGTTGCTAGTTGGAACACGATTATAGATGGACTTATGCATAATGGATTAGAAAGAAGGGCTCTGGAACTGCTATATGAGATGAAGGGAAAAGGACCAGTGTTTAACGAGGTGACCTTTTCCATAGCTCTGGTTTTGGCTGCTTCTTTGTCTCTTTTAGGGGTTGGAAGGCAAGTTCATGGTATAGCTATTAGAATGGGAATTAATAGTAATGAATTTATCAGAACTTCTCTCATAGATATGTATTGCGCATGTGGAGAGACTGAAAAGGCTTCAATAGTATTTAATTGTTGGCCTTTAATGTTTATGAGCATGAACAATTGCGAAATAGCTTATAAGGATGCATATGCATGCAGTTCCTTGGTTTCTGGGTATGTGAAGAATGGTAACTACAAATATGCCTTTGAAGTATTTAGCACAATGGTCCGAAAATGTATGAAGGTGGACAAATTTACCATTACAAGCATTATTTCAGCATGTGCGAATGTTGGTATATTAGAACTTGGTCAAAAGATCCATGCCTACATCCTGAAAGTTGGGTATTACCTGGATGTTCACCTATCTTCCTCATTGATTGATATGTATTCCAAATGTGGGAACCTCGATGATGCCTTGTCAGTATTCGAGCAGAGTAAAGACTCGAATGTTGTGTTGTGGACTTCGATGATATTCAGCTTTGCTTTGCATGGACGAGGTAGGGAGGCTGTTCAGCTTGTCAAGTGTATGATAAATGAGGGAACTATACCAAATGAGATCACTTTTGTTGGCATTTTAACTGCTTGCAGCCATGCAGGACTGCTTGAAGAGGGTCGTGAACAATTCAGGCTCATGAAAGATGTCTATGGAATCAAACCTAGAATAGAACACTATGCTTGCATGGTGGATCTTTATGGGCGAAGCGGTTTATTGAATGAGGCTAAGGAGTTTATTTATAGCAATGGCATATCTGACCAAATTGCAATTTGGAAGTCATTTCTATCTTCCTGTCGACTCCACAGAAGAGTCGATATGGGGAAGTGGGTTTCTGAGAAACTAATCCAATTCAATTCAGGTGATCAGGAACCTTATGTTTTGTTGTCAAACATGTATGCCACTGATCAAAATTGGGAGCAAGCTGCTCTAGTTAGAAATCAAATGCAAATGGGAGGGCTTAAAAAACACCCTGGGCAGTCATGGATCCAAGTGAATGGTCAGGTGCATGCGTTTATAATGGGAGACTATTATAAGCAAGCTGAAGTACATCCATACTTGGGCAAACTAATTGGATGACTAAAGGAAATTGGAGATTCTCCAAATATGAAGTCAGCCTTGCAGGATGTAGAAGAAGATGAGAGAGAATAGTCTTGTTTCCACAAGGAAGAAGAGAAAAGAATCTTCCTTTGATGTTTGGAATTTGTGTTGACTGTCAAAACTTCACCAAGCTTGCTTCCCAACTCTTAGATAGGGAAGCAGTCATCAGAGATATACATGAGTTCCATTATTTTAAGAGTGGCCAGTGGTCCTGTGGTGAATTTTGGTGGAAGCAACTTCGGAAAAAAGATGTCATGTATATTGTTTCAGTGTGGTTTGGAACTTTCAGTTAGTGGGAGACAAGCAATTACCCATGAAAAGTAGCTTCGCAAAGAAAGCATGTAGTTGGTATCTGGGCTTCTTAAGGCAGAAAAAAGACTAGTTCCTCAAGCTTCAGCATCCAGCTATCATCAGCACCCAACTTGTATAGTCCAGACAAGAGGGCAGGTATATTTCTTTATTTGACTTTCTTTCTTCTTCTTTTTTTTTCATATCTATGATGCTTCAGTTAGTATATTAATATGACGAGTTCACAACAGAATAAGCCAGAGCAATGCTATGTCTTGCCTTCCTTGCTATACCCTGTACCTACCAATTAAATGAAGAAAGTTCATCCTATGCTTGGGCTGTTTACTTTTTAATAAGCAAGAAGAGAAAATCAATGATATCTGTGGCCAAGTCTCGCAATGAATCAACAATGAGCTCTTAGAAGATGTTGAAACATGTAGTGAAGAGTTGCCGCAGCATAGGCTTTGAGTGTGTCACATACTTCTACTTCTTTCCAGTGAAGTAATACACAGTTATTCAAACCTTTTTCATTTGCTAGTTCTTCGTATGTCATAGATCTTGAATGTGTGTTTTCCTGAGAAACTTGATGTCTTAGTTAAATTAATGCTTGCAATACCAATCATATATTTTAAATGTGCTTATTTAACGAGAAGATTTATTTAACAGGTAACCCTTGCTTACTGAGGTAAAAAAGATGACAAAGGGGATAGAGAAGATCTGTTCGTGGATGCATATTTAAGCCTGTACTTTCTGCTACAGCTGGAGCGGTGGGGGAAAGCATGAGGAGAATCCCCAAATACTGAGAAGCAAAGAATGAGAGGAACAAATAGGCCAGCAAAATTCCAGGAGCAATATAACCTATTGAAGACAGATGAAGCACTGACGTCCTAGTATCATGGTGACTCTCCATCTGCATCTAGGGCCAGTCTTGGTCAGACTCAGGTCCACTAGACCAGGTCGATCTCCACCACCGATCACTCGGGTCTCACACGTGGGCCTTACATGATCAATGGTATACTTAGACTAGTCTAATAGACCCGGATCCATACAAGAAACTTCCCCAAATCTTGCCAGGCTCCCAAGACTTATTATAGCGACCCAAGAGGAAAAAGGACAGTCCAGTCACTTACTTTATTTTACAAATGTTTATTACCTCTTACTCTTCAACGTTATGTTTTGAGTCTATGATATGAATTGTTAAAGCGATTGATACTACAAAAATGCACTGCAGGTGCTTCTTACTAGCTTAGTTACCGTCCGCCAAATTTACCTGTATTAATTATCCGATCATTTCCTATCAATCCATCAATTCGATTTTCTTGAGTAAATCTAGATATTAATAGCGTCACAATGGCTGGTCGAAAAGGCAAAAAGGACTCTGGTGGATTGTTAATTAAGGGAAAATACCAGGTTTCCAAATACCAGGTGTTGGCGCCCACCCGCAGGCATTTCGCACCAGGAAAAATTTACACATCCGAATTAAGGGAAATACCAGGTGTTGGCGCAAAATTTAATCTTTGATTAGAACTAATCATAATTCACAGATAATGTAGGATCCCCATCATTCGAAACAAAACAAAACAAAACAAGAAGATTCGCATGAGTTCACAGCGACTTGTTCATTATGTCTCATTAGTGAAAAATTCTGTGAAGACCACAGATTTCCCTCCATTAGGCGTCAGCTAGTCCTAGAACAATCAAAAAGCTCACATCCCCAGGATAAGGGGCAGGCTTCCCCCATCATTCAACAAGCTGATCTTTCGCCAGGTTTTCGCTCTGCCTGCATATATCAAATGAACCAGATTATCCTCAAGATCCATCTTCCATGCATCCAAACAGTGATCTCAACTCAAGCAATGATCCCGTTCCCATAGGACTTGGGTTAACCGGAATCCTGTCTGCAATTCAATGAACTGCGAGGGATTTAATTTTCTTAGGTGGACTGATAAGGAGATGACTGATATTGTAAAACAGATCTTCGAGGACTTCAATGCAAGAATCCGGTCGTCTTACAGCAAGTTCTCCATCATAAACCAAAAGAGAGGACAAATAGAAAATGGAGAAAAAATAAGTAGCAGTGGATCATGTGCTTAACTGCACATGCTCAATTGAAATGCTTCCGGGCACCCTATCACTGCTATAAGCTGTGTGTGCACACACCAATTCGTAGAGATTTCAGTAACCATTGATCTGTGGGCGAGGAGCGGGACCCGTAAGCCTCGAGAAGGGCATCTGCGGCTGTGCAGGGATGCCCTTTTGACCAGGAAACTTTGGAGTTGATGGCTGAGCTGACAATGAACCTGAAAATGCTTGTGCAAGCTCAACAGCTGAAGCTGCTTTGCCAAATCGCACACCTGCTTCCGGAGAAGCTGGGTTTGGTGGCTCCTCCACTGGCTTGCGCCATGTTTCGGGAGAAAGCCGCCTCTCTGGCTGCTGTTGTTGATGGTGAGGAGGCTGCTGCCTGTCTGCTTCTCTACCATTCCAACGATTTTCGTTGCGCCAGTTCCTCCTTTGTACGTCATCTTTTTCAACTATCCTTTGATCCTTCCTCTCGAATTTCTTCCCATTTCTCTGGTCAATGACAAGGTTTTCAGATTGTTCACTGTAATGGGTAGGTCCAGAAGCTCTCTCCATCTTTGGAACATCATTTTTTAACCTTCAAAGAAAAGTTTACCAATATTAATCAACATCCAGAGATATGCCCCACGAAGTAGGCACAAATTATTTAAGGTGCATACCTGTCAGAAGTTGGTCCCAAATCACGACTGTTGACAGGTACATCATCAATCCCTCTCTCTCTAAGAACCTGAAAAAATAAAATAAAATGTGATAAGAGTCAGGACATAAACCAGGACAATAAGTTTTCTCGTATTACCATCCCATAGGAAAACTAGACAACTGAGGCAAAGCACCTCCCTCCCCCTCTTTTTCACCAATAAGAACACAGAGAGAAACTCTCCCTAGTCAAAAAAGAAAGACCAATGAAAGAGTAAAAAAGGACATTAAGAAGGGTATACTGCAGATTTGGCCATTGAAGTTGCACTTCTTTTTGGATTCATCAATCATTCTGATCATGTCACTCAGCTAACAACACCGTTAATGTAGCATCCCACCTCTCTCCATTAGCTTTCTAATGGCTACTAGAGCAAAGTGTATGAAAAGTACAGTTTATGAACCATGGCAGTAATTAAGTGATTGACATCGCATCAATCTGACTACAAATTTGTCATGGGGGGATATTCAATGGGAATAACCACACCTAAACAAATTCATGAATTAGAAAGACATATCAAAACTTGACCCTGCGCCACATGGGTGACTATAAGCTAACCAGAGAAATAAAGTTGCTAGTAATCATTAGAATGACAAACCTATTTTATATCCCTGACAAAAACAGATACAAGCACTCACCAATTCTCGTGGACGAGCACCACCAAACACTGAAATCCTGCATCATTCATATCAGATAGCAAGTAAGAATTTCTGAAAACTGTTTCAATGCAAATATTGAAGAGATCCATGCTCTTTTAGGTACCAATACACACACACACACACACACACACACACACACAGAGCTTCAATGAGCCATCTGGATGACAGCATAATTACCCATGACTCATGTATCTATGAGACAATTCCACAAATAGTGTACTAACTGTATTAAAAAGATATTATCTGCTACGACACAATAGGAAATCTTTCAAGACAAATGTCCCATCTATCTTCATGATAACTACTTCAGTCTAATCATCAAAGCTCTTGGCATATTCAGCCACCCCAATGCCAAAGCAAAAATCGCCATTGCAGCAACACATTAGGCCGTTTAGGTTTATGAATATTCAGTGAGGGTCATATACAGGCAAGACTATACAAGAAGTGAAAATTCAACTGTCCTGCTTCAATAGAATAAAGTGAACCTCTTAAATTGCCATGAAGTCAATAAGCTCAACAGTATATCAACACATAACTGGGCAGGTCACATCTTCAAGTACTTGATGTCCAATAGTATGTCTAAATCATGTCTCTCCGGCCTCAAATTGAAACAAGTTCAAGTCTGGTAGAAGATTCTCAACCAACTTAAAACATCACAGGCACCCACCGCATGCAACTACTGATTAGACAAACAACATCAAAACAACGCGCAAAGCTGACATGAGAAGCAGCAATGCTGACGTGAGCAAAACAAAAGCAAGAATTAACAATGGAGCATTACCTTAAATAGAAACCACTAGTGGAAAAAAAAAACATTATTTTTCCGTTTTTCACTAAAAATATGGAAAGAATAGAACCTCGCCAGACTGTATTCCATTAGCTCATCATAGACAATTTTCATGGGAACTCTTGTTGAATGCAGATAACTTATGTATGAGGATTTCACTTGCAACTAAAAACTCTGTCCCTACCAGTCCATCTGGAAGAATGCGTCTGTTTCTTAGAAACAAAAGCAGCACAAGATTGCATGGCAATGACTGTTCTGAGGACACTGCTTTGAACGTGTTTTCAGAAATTAGACTTTATTCTGAATGTACTAAATTGATACATTGATTTACCCAGGTGTTATCAGTATTTTATTAGGGGACAAACATCAAATTCCATGTCACTAATCCTCAAAACAATTTTTGAGCAATAATCTCAATTTCCAAGAAAGTGTTTTTAGAAATTAGACTGTATTCTGAATGTACTAAAGTGATACATCAATTTACCCAGACGTTGTCAGTTTTTTATTCGGGCACAACAAAGATTAGATTCCATGTCACTAATCCTCAAAATGCTTTTGAGCAATAATCTCAATTTCCAGGCATCGGCTGCGCATTCATCCATAAAAAACATACATTCTTCACTCACCTATCACGTTCATTATTTCCTTCCAATTGCTCAATGGGCTGTGATCTTGGTTTCAAGTTCAATTTTGGACGCTCCATTGCCTGATTCCCACTTTCCATTCCATGTAAAGCATGCTTCGCAGGATCTACCATGCCCTGCAATTCATCAGCTGTTCCTGAATGTACTGAATCAATTGGTCTCTGATGCACCTACATAGATAAAAAAAAAAACAACAGGAACAAAAATTAAAGCATAGACAACCACAATAACAACTGTAGGAGTACTTAGAATGTATACCAGTTTAGGTTCGCCAAAAGGTGGTTCAGAACTCTCCAATGGCTTTGACCTTGAAAATAACTTCAACTTAGGCCTATCTAATGCTTCTGAAGGCACTGGTTGCTGCAATCTAGATTGACCAAGTTTACCCTCTGCATGCATCAGTTTAACAGACTCAGAATAAATAAGTGGGTTCTTTTCTTTTCCATCTGAAGACACTAGATCCTCAAACATCATATGATCTGGTGATCCTTTCCTATCTCCATGACCCCCTTCAGCAATATTCAAATTCCTCTCCATATGCCTTGCCAGTGCTGCATCATGATGCTCCCTTGCAGCCACCACATTGCTCCTTCTATACTTCCCATCATCAAGCCCCATGGTGATCAACTCACTTTCGTCCTCCACAAACTTACTGACTTCCACATCAACCTGATAGGGAACTGATGGTTTCAACTGCCACCTACCAGATGACACCTTTTCAATAGCACTGGCATGAACCAGTTTGGAAGCAGCATTTGAAGCAGACCAGGCAGACTGCAATGACTCGCCAACACTTGCAGCCTCCTTCCTCGCAGCCCAGACGTTTGGTGAAGACCCAGGAACTCCAGGCCTGTTATTTCCACCTGCATTTGGCGAACTAACACCCAATTGTGTACCCTCTCCAGATACTCCAACATAGGGACTCTGAGGATGGCTCGGCAATTGCAAAACCTGAGATTGGCCCTGCTGGCTCACAGCCCTGCCCACTGTGACAGATTGTGGCTTCAGCTCCAAACGGGAAGAAACCCGAATGCTATCATCACTAATCATTCGGCGTGGAGCTGAAATTCCATCAAGGGGCTTGCGCTCGTCTTCATCGAAATTACGGCCAATAGGCATAGTTTGACTGAGGAATGGTGACTTGTCATCAAAATGCCTGGTCGCTGGGGACGAGTTAGGCCGAGAACGGTGATCAGGACGGCCCACAGGGTTCCCCCATGGCACCTGCCTCTCAAATCCCGGACGGTCTAACGGTCTTGGAGTGCTGCGGCAGTCAAAAATAAGGCATTCATCATTACCCATCTAGTCGCAGATCCAGTTTATCCATCAATCGGTAAATACCATAAATCAACCAACACAAATAAAATCGGACAAATCACACTATAGCCATAGAACACTAAGAGAAGACTCAAAGTTCAGATCCAATATCAGCGCAACACGAGTCGGCCAGAGAGAGCGCTATACACGAAAGAGGGTAACCTCCGAAATGCTTCAAGACGCAGAAAAAACTCATAAACGAATCGCAAAACATCAAGCTCGAGACTTTGGAGCTTACACGCCAGGAGCAGAAGGAAGAGGGAGATCGGAGGGGATGGACCCGCCATGGAAGTCCTTGAGCGTCATCGTGCTCCCGCTGAACGCCTTCTTCTTAGACATCACACCTCCCTCCCTCTCTCTCTTTCTCTCCTGTCTCTTTCTCTCGCTCTCCCCCCACTCCGAGCGCGATGCACCCGCCCTGCTCTCTGCCTCGAATTCTCCAGAGGAAACCGCCTCGCGAAGCTCGGTCAATCGCTCGCCGAACCCGAATCCGGCGCTGCAATCGGCAACCTCTACCAAATACCTGGAGAAGGAGGTGAAAATCCCCGAGATGGAAGCGAGGAGCTCCGAATCTGCAGAGAGAAGGAGAGATGGCGATGATGGCGGTGCGAGAAGAAAGTGCCCATTGCAGGGAGGTTGCTTCAATCTTCTCCTTCGGCGAAGTGATAAGAGTGGGCCGAACTGATTGGAGGTCAAGGCCCAATTGAGTGGGCTCTCTCTTTGGGCTTGGTGTGGCCCAAATTGTGCTTCGAGGTCGGTTTTGTTGTAGTTTGAGTTGAAATTATGACCTTTAGAGAAAGGAAGAACGAAGTGCAGATGAATAAAAAAGAAAGCTTGAAGCTACAAAACAGTAAAAAAGAGAGATGATGCAGAGAAAGAAATAGAGATTTTCAATTGAGGCTTCTTATTGATTTCTCTTATTGATAATCTACAATAAGATTATGGTATCTCACCCAAAAAAAAGTAGTTCAGTTTAAATTTGAATAAAATTGGATGTGTTACAGATAATGAGTTATGTATTTGAAGAGAATTCAAAAGCTTCTCGTTGAACTGATTCTAGTGGGGATAACTTTGATTTGTTCAACATCCCCGCAAGCTAATGAGTTGGCACGAATCGTCAGCTTAGATTGCAGAAGTGAAAAACATGTAGAGAAGAGTCCTTTAGTGAACATGTTAGCAAGTTGATCTACAAATGAAATGTAGTGAAGACAGAGTTGTCTATGTACTAGTCGTTCGTGAATGAAATGATAGTCAATCTCCACGTGCTTTGCGCGAGCATGAAAGATGGGGTTTGTTGTTAGGCATGGTGCTGATAAATCGTCACATGAAAGAGTAGGTGGTTGTGGTGGAAGAGCATTCAGATCTTCCAAGAGATATTGGATCCACGTAAGTTTTACATTTGTATTAGCTAAAGACTTGTATTCAGCCAGTGTAGTGGAGTGTGCCAGCTTTTCGTTGCCTGCGAGAGCTTCAAGAAATAAGATGATGACCAAGGAACATGCAGTAACCTCCAACAGAGCATCGATCATCACAATTATAAGCCCAACTTGTATTTGGAAAAGTGTCGAGAGTTGTATATGAATCAAGAGTAAGCTAGATACCAAGTCAAGAAGTGTCTGCAAGATAGTGTAGGATGCACTTCACCAATTGTCAATGGGTTATGGTACGGGCATGGAGGAATTAACATGCAATATTGGCAAAGTAGGCAATATGCGGTCGTGTAAGTGTTAGACATTATAGACCACCAACAATACTTCGATAAAATAGAGGATCCGAGAGAGAGTCTCCATGGTGGATAGACAGGGGCTCATCGGTAGTGCATGATGCAGACAAAATTCAAGCATCGGTCATTTTGGAGCCAGCTATAATGTCATGTGTGATCTTGGCTTGACGGTGGATGATGCCAATCAAAAGTGGACTGTACTTCAACCCCAAGGAAGTAATGAATGGAACCCAAATCTCTGGTGGAAAATTCTACTTGGAGAGCAAGAAGGAGGTTTGCAAAAAGAGCCTGAGGAGAACTCGTGAGTATGATGTCACCCAGCTATACGAGGAGTATCATTCTGTAGTAACGTGTATGTAGAACAAATAATGAAGAGTCCGTACTCGAGATTCGAAATCCAAGAGCAATTTAGCTAATCCGTTGGTACCGGACGTGAGGGGTTTGTTTGAGGCCATAAAGACAATACTAGATAAGACAAACATGATGTGGCCTTGTGGTATCAACAAATCCTTGGGGTTGCACCATATATACTTCATCATTGAGATATTCATGGAGAAAAGCATTCGATACATCAAGTTGACAGATGTTCCAACCCTAGAAACACGCAAGGACAATGACAATACAAATTATTACAGTACAACGAGGCTGAAAGTTCTATTGTAGTCCAATGCCGCATGTTGATGATATCCCTTAGGTACAAGACGGGCTTTATGTTGCTCAAGAGAACCATCGGCTCAAAGCTTGAATTTAAAGAACTATTTACATCAAATGAGACGAGCATGAGCTGGAGCAGGAACAAGTTGTCGAGTTCCGTTTTGAATTAAAGCAGTATATTCGACTTCCATGACCGCAGGCCATTATAGATCACAAGACACCAGATTGAAGCATGTAGGGTTGGTGTAAGGATAAGCTGTGACTATCATTGCATATGTGCGCTTGTCAAAGTCCTTCTATAGAACAAGCTTTAGTTGTACCATCCATCGCTAAAAACTTATTATCAGTCTCTCAATTTGCCATTGAGAATGATTGTGTTTTTTTTTTTTGGTATTATGGCACATATTTTCTTGCAATATGATGGTTCACTTGAATTTTCCAACTTCAATGTAGAATACAAAAATATAAGGTGATGGTGCACTTAAATTCCTCTCATCAGCATTTGAGCTCACCTTATTCAACATGGCTTTCCCCAATATGTCTCTTGTTCTTCGTTTCGAAATGGTACTACTGAGAAGAAGCATCGTCACCTTGTTGAAATAGGCCTTGCTCCCTCGACACAAGATGGTATTTCATCTGAGTTTTAAAAGTTTGCATTCAAGACTACCAGCTTTCTCATTAACAAATTCCCTTCGTGGGTCATTGGTAACATCAGCCCCCTTGCAGGCTTTATTTCGGATATCTCCTGACATTTCAATTTTGTTATACATATTCTTTGCAAGTGTATATGAACCCATCATCTCTCTATAGATTATCAATGGGAGAAATCAATATGAAGTATCAATTTAAAATCTATATTTCTTTCTTGACATGTTTCAACTTGCAAAAATACAAGTTGATGTTTTGTCATTGTCGTCCACTTTAGTCCTACTTTAGCTCTGTAACATTTTAGTATATGAAAAGCCTAAGAGGCAATTTTTTTTATATCACTGGCGTCTTGGAATTAGAGGGGAAAAATAGTATTGATATATTAAAAGTCTCAAACTTATGCATTCATGACAAGTTTTATCCCTAACTATGGGTGTGTATATTTTGCAGAAAAAATTTGCTGCATTTTTCAATATTTGGATTGTTTATGAAAATGAGTCAGAGGCAAATATTTTCCTAGTCAACAAAAAAGGTTTTCCCATCAAAGCTTAATTTTAGGAAAATATTTTCCGCTTTGAAACAGCTGAAAAACGTTTTCTAATATTAATATTTGGACCAGAAACTCTTCGCTTGAGCACGAAAACCCTAATGTTAATTATTGGGTCCCAACATTCAGGATCGCTTTAAAAATATCTCCAAAAGATTCGAATTTGTTAATGTTTGATTATTTCTTTCTTTTTCTTTTTCTTTCCTTTTATTTATTTTTTCTTTTTTTTCATTGTTATTTCCTCTTCTCCTTTAGCGAGTGGCCAAAGTGACAGTCGATGGTCGGCCACAGGCCAAGGAAGTAGGAATAGAAGGGGGGGGAATAAAGAAATATAAGCAAAGAAATAAAATATCAATAGAATATAAAAATAAAAATTTACTTTTAAATATTGAAAAACAAAAAGACATGCTAATTTTTGATAATTTTTTTCTACCAAACGTCAGAAAATACTTTCCTAGTAATTTTCAGGATTTGGCCACATATCAAAAAATTAAGTCGTTTTCCTAGAAAATGATTTTCCCAAGAACGTTCTTCATATTTCCATAAAATAAATGTATCCTAATTTTCATCTCATAAAAAAATCCCCATGAGCATTCCATCGGATATCCCATTTAAATATATACGTGTCCAAATCCCATGGATTTTTCACATCAAATTCGTTTTGCCATCATCTGCCACGTCGTGAACGCACATTCATTTTAAGAAAATGCTAACGAGGGGTAGATTTTAGTCAAAAGTATCGATTTATAATTTTCTGTGAGATGAAAATTGATTCGAAATAAAGGTGTCATAGGGACTTTATTGGGAATTCTTTTAACGGCATTAATCCAATATAATAATCGAAAACCAAGTGATGGGTACGCACAACTTGTGCCAGCCCGCCTAAATGTGTAAGAATATTTTAAAGCTTGGCAAACAAAGATAATCATGTATTAAAATGGTTCATATGCCGACTTGTCGATCCAAGCCCATCAAGGTATAATTAGAGTTGGTAAAATGGGTTGAGAATCTAATGCATATTAATTAGTATGGATCGTAAATGTGTTGCTTTAAAATCTTAAGTGTATCATAAATGTATTTTCTAATAACTTCATAAGTCTTAAATGAGTTTTAAATGGGTCATAAGTTGGTTACCCAATTTTTAAGAAAAAATAATATTAAAATTTTAGAATTTTCTTTTTTTCTCTTTTCTTTCTCATTTTTTTTCTTTTCTCTCTTTTTTTTTATCTTTTTCCTTATTCCTCGGTGGTTGTCAGCCATGGCAACAATAGGCAAGGCAAGGGATGAGTTTGCCGCCTCGAGCAAGCTTGAGAGGCCGAGTCACAAGGCGCAAGCTGAAAGTGATCTCCAGTCAAGGCAAGGTTTGGGCATGAAACCAAATTGAGCTTTGGTCAATACAAGAGGTCGAGGCAAGCTTAAATTCACCAAATCTGGCGAGGTTGAACTCATCCATTTCTTGTGGCCAATCATCGACTATCACCATGGCTTGCAACCAGCCAAGGAAAAAGCAAAAAAAAATTAATTAGTAAGTTAATTCAATTTTTTAAAAAATGTAAAAAAAATGTAGAAATTATCGACTAGATTGCATTGCATATAAGCATTAAAAATAAAATTTTTAAAAATCATTAGAAAATTATATAGATTTGATTAAATATAGAAAATGTTTTAACAATATAAGTCAAGCCGGGTAAAGATCGGGTATTTGTTAGGGTCACCTTTGGATCAAGAAATTTGCATTACAGTAAATGGGGCATAAACGAATTAATTGCATCAATCATGGTCGGACCATTGACGACCCGATTCCGATCCACCCGTTTAACATGCCTAGACAGCAGACACGTGTCATCTAATATTGCAATTGGCTAATTGTACACATCAATTGTGTCATTATTTGGGCAAGTACGTTCAGATTCTCGTGCTCTTGGTTCATGTGCCATGATTCTCAAGAAATGAGAAAGTGGACATTTGTTGGAATTGCAACGTTTTCCACTCACGACGAGCATCTTCCATTACCATTAGAGGAATATAAAACCTTTTCTGCAGCATCAATTTACTATTACTCTCAAAGTTTGAAAGACAATAACCTGCATGTGACAATGACATAAACTCCGGCATCACCCCTGAACTCTCCTTCCTCTTCTTCTCCTTTGTTCGATCTATAAGCAAGTTTCGACCTCAATCGCATTAAATTATCAAACCCTAAGTCCTCCTCAGTCCGGTCGAGGTCAAGGCGGTTCACATCAACACTAGGGGATTCTCGAAAAATTACTTAATTATCCATGGACTAGAAAAATTTGCTTTGAAAATGTCATGATCACCCTAAATCTAATTGACTAATAACCTTACGGAAGATACAAATGCTTTCTTTCTCAACATTTTTTCTAAAATATTATGAATCTACTCCTGTTGTGATGGAGTAGAAAACGAACATGCCCTAAAAAAAAAACCATGTCAATCATTTTTGCTGTTTGAAGTTGATGGTCAGAATGGAGCTCGATCGACTTTGCTTTGTGCTTGCTTTTTCTTCTCCTCCATGCAAGGAATCCGAATTTCAATTGACAACGAAAGGTGGAGCAAGGCAAGAATAAAGAAGAAAGGGAAGAAACAAAGGGAACCTTCTTCACGATCAGAGAGATATCAGCTATGTCAACCCTCCATCACCCTCCATGACCTGTCCCTGCTTTATTCGCATTCCATAGCTCGGGTGTTCTGTATAGAAGACTCGGGGTGTCGTCGCCCTCACTTCGCCGTCGTCCGCAATTGATATCCACGTCGCACCATCCATTCGCCGACCGAGATGGCGAGAAACATGGGTTTCTTGATCTGCTTGCTGATCATGGCCATGGATTTGGTCGCCGGGATCCTCGGCATTGAGGCTGAGATAACTCAGAACAAGGTAAAAGAGCATCAGACGTCCGTTTCTTCTTATCAGGGAACAAAAGAGATGAGCAAACAAAGACGACGTGTGTGAATTTGTTCTCGACAGGCGAAACATCTGAAGGTGTGGGTGTTCGAGTGTAGAGACCCGAGCCACCAAGCGTTCAAGCTAGGGCTGGCTGCGTCCGTGCTTTTGGCACTGGCTCATGCAGTAGGCAACTTGATGGGGGGATGCGTTTGCATTTGGTCTAGGGACGACTTGAACAGAGTGACTGCTAACAAGCAACTAGCCGTGGCCTCTCTCATTTTCTCTTGGTACTTCTTCTTTTATTAATCAAGCATCACATTACTACACTGTCCTCCTTATCTTTACACATGACATTGTCGAGTAGATGTAGACAACTTAATTGGCTTATCATGTTTAGAGAGTAGGAAGATATGTGTCCGTCTAGTTTCGAGAGTTCCATTTGATGGTGTTATTAAATATCCAATTCTTGATATCAATTAAACGGAGAACCACCTCGCCATAGATTCCCGTATTATGTCGTAAAGGGTCCCGGTTCTCGTGTTACCCCACATCAATTATACAGAAAGACCAACTTAATGGATGTTGATGTTCTCGAGAGTGTGAAGAAATTATTTTGATTTGGTTTTCGAGTATGACAATGTTTTTTTAATGAGCCTAAAATATATTTCTCGATAAAAGGAAAGCCTTTACATTAACAGCCCCTAAAAAAAACGGAGATATACAAATGATCAATTGATCAACTCAAGCCTCAAGACATAGTGAAGCCTTAGCTAGGCCAACGAAGCCGCCTAAAATCTTATTCCAAGAATCATGTGACGAAATCGAGTTAAACACGAACTAATTGAGAAACCACATTGTGCTGCGATTGCAGGATCATTTTGGCAGTCGCATTCTCGATGCTGATGGTGGGGACGCTATCCAATTCGAAGTCGCGGAGGTCTTGCGAGCTCGCCCGCCACCATCTTCTCTCGATCGGGGGAGTGCTGTGCTTCATCCACGGCCTCTTCATGGTCGCGTATCTGGTGTCGGCCGAGGCCACGAGGAGAGAGGACCGGCAGGATCATCCACACAGACACAGAGCACAACAACAGGGACAGCCTTAGTTACAATTCGTTCTTTCAAAGTTCTAAAGTTCGCTGCTTTACGCTTATTTTTTGGCTAAATGTTTGAAATCAGATCGAAGAACATTTGACAGCGAATCGATTCTTTTCTCACGGGATTTGCTTGAAGAAGCATCTGCTGTTCTTGATTTCTGCTTTCATTAGGACAAGAATGAACAAGTTCGATTCGATCACAGATCAGGAAATCTTCCATTTGGCATTCGATTTCAATTTACATGTCAAATCGATTGACAACCTCAAAACCCACCTTCGCATTTCTATTGTTCCTACCAACAATCCCTACACTTCTCCAGTGAAAATGAAGGGTAATAAACAAAAAGAGGAGCTCGAGGGTCACTCAGGCGTCATCGGCGGCAACGGAGCTCCGGGAACCGCCGGCTGCCTTCTTCGGCAGCAACGTGTTGTGGATGTTCGGCAGGACGCCGCCGTTGGCGATGGTGACAGCGCCGAGCAGCCTCCCGAGCTCCTCGTCGTTCCGCACCGCCAGCTGAATGTGCCTCGGCACGACTCGCGTCTTCTTGTTGTCCCTCGCCGCGTTCCCAGCCAGCTCCAGAACCTAAAAACACGAACGGCGAAACAGCAAAATCAGAATCCAAACCCAACTCAGCTTCGCAACCCAACCGATGGGAAACGACCGGCTCCCGGCTTACCTCGGCTGCAAGGTACTCGAGCACGGCGGCGAGGTAGACCGGCGCACCGGCCCCGAGGCGGTCGGCGTACTTGCCAGTCTTAAGGAAGCGGGCGACGCGGCCGACGGGGAACTGTAGGCCGGCCTTGGAGCTGCGGGAGGAGCTCGGCTTCTTCGCCGAGGCGGTGCCACTCAGTGCCTTTCCTCTTCCGGCCATTGTCTGACGGAGATCTTCTCTGATTTTGCAGGCGCTAGTCGTCGAGTTTGAGCGGGAAGGGGAGCGATGAGAGTCCGAGGTAGAAGTTGCGGAGTTTATGTAGTTTTTTGGGAGATGAGGCGAGGGAGGGTTGGCCAATGAGGAGCGAGGACGCGGATAGAGACCTGTGGCCGTTGGTTTCGGGAGGTGAATGAACGGTAAGATGTGCTTACTGGCGTCGGATCGTCAAAGGGTAGGAATTAGCGGGAAATCCAAAAACGGGCCAAAAGGGAAAAGCACCTTCTTTTCAAATCGAAAGTCCCCATTTTCTATTTTTCTTTATAAACTCTATATTTGAGAGAATAAGTAATTATAAATAATTTATCCATGGCTATTTTTTTTGTTATTTTCCATTCGCAAGGAAAACATAGAATAATATCATATGTTTCCACTCAGATTGTATTTTAGTACAATAAGAATGATTACGATACTAATTAACAGATATGTTTAAAATCGTTTTTATTTTTTCATCTCCCAAACAAGTTATGATAATATTATTTCCTTTTCTTTTCGCAATTTACTCAACGATGGCATTGAAACCTCCATGACATTCCTCCATTCTTTCTCACTTCATTTCTTCATTCTATTCAATTCCATCGGATCAAACATATTATAAGACTTCTAAGAAAAAATTAGAGAGCTACGCACTCGTTGCAAGTGTCCATTATGAAAATGAGTTTTTATAATTCTCAAAGAGACCATTTTTCATGGGTTTGGTCATTGTTGGCTTTTAAATACGAAATACTAGACATTCATTGGAGATCTTTCTTAATATTTGTATGTCACAACACTTTTTATAAGAATTACATAAACAATAGTAAGGCATGGTGAGTCGGGATGGTGGATTAGTCATGGGTAATGTTCATTGGTGTTTTGGGATAATTGTGAAGTGTGTATATACATAATACTATTCACTCAATATCTTATCATGACAGACCAACACTATTCGCCATCCAATCACTATTTTCCACCACTCACATATACGAATGAGTAAGACAAATCAACTGAATTGAAGACGGCCCGTACTAATAGTTCCTAAAAGTGAAACTATTCTCAATTCCATGGATGATTCATTTATTTATCAGTAAATGTTTCGTGCATGTCTCATCTCCTTTTTTCGGAACTCGAGCGTAGACATTGGATTTCATCTCTTATCTTGCAAGCGTTACGAGAGTACTCACTTGAAAAGAAAAGAAGATCAAGGTGAAAAAAAAAAACATGAGAAATGGAGGTCCCTAGCTTCCTCTTCATGGATGCCATTAATCAGTGCCGAATCTTGAGAGAGCAAAAAATAAATGGTGAAGCTATTTAAACATGAAAGGCTTGGACATCCGTGGGCTTTGATTAATTGGGTGTTCATTTGATGATCTACTTCTAATATCTGATTGAATCATCCTTCACTCTTTTCTGGGTTGTTCTTTGATATGGAAAACATCAACTTCTATATATTTCCTATGAACTTGATTTTACTGAACCACTTGAAAACCAGACCTCGTCACTTCAATTCGGTTTTCATTGTTAAAATTGAGAATCAATCCCTTTGTATCAATTCCCTTTTTGAGATGGGACCAAACTGGACCTGAACCCGATCACCCCTATTATCATGTGATCGATAAATAGAGGTTGACTTTCATAAAGAAGGGACAACCTTTTCTTTATCCAATAGTATATACGAAACAAATAGATTTTCAATGTGTTAATTGTAGGCTGGCAGTATCCCCACGAACTGATTACTTTAGACACAACCTTCATGTACATAGACAAAAATATCTTGAAACTTGGATTATCATAAGCAGCAAATCTCACAGTCATCCTGCTATATAATCTTGTTTTCCATTTATGTCTTTTTTCCTATTTCCTTCTTCGATTTCTATTTTATGATAAATATTCATTAAACTTTCGAGGAGTTTCGGTCAATTGTCATCTTGGATGAAATTGTTTTGTTAATGAATACCGAAGTCTTTGCATATGGATTTGAGTCTTCGAAAGCATTCTATTTGTCAAGGTTCTAAGACTCGTAGATGATAGATGATGATGCTGTGATGATAGAAATTCTGAACCACAATGCAATGGGCAAGGGCATTTTGGTCTCTTCATTGGGAAACGATGTTAATGACATTTTTATTTGGTGTGGAAACATACTTGCATTTATATAAATAAGTCAAGAAAAATTCGCGCTTTGAAAATTCATAAATCGCTCAAGAAGAATCGAAGCATTGAAAATTATAAAAGATTCTTTAATTTCTTACTTACCAATTACCGAGCATGATTTCACAATATCATAGTAGTTTATCACCAACTTATAGTTATATACACTACCTACTTACTTTTAGCCACTGACCCACATTTGATAAATGAATTGTCAACACCCATTCCAATTTTAACTTGGGTTACTTAGATTTACCCCTATCTAAAGATATTGTGAATATAAAATTCGAGATGGTTACTACCTCGTTAGATATTGTCAATGTCTACCTTCATGCCAATTTTACACACTTATGATTAATAATAATAAAAATAGTCTTGAATCATTTAATTAAACTTAGCATTTAATTGAATTAGTGACCTAATGAATTGAAAATAAAATTATGTGGGAAAGAAGAAACCTTTATGTGATTAGTTTCTATGTTTTCTTTGTGAATAACAATGGATCATGATTTTGAATTGAAAAAGATCGCCTTAACAACACTAGCAGCGGCTTCCTTAATCCCAGAAGAAAATCTCACAGCAACAGTGTCTTCCCAAGTATAAGCGGCGAGCCTAAACATCATTTATGTTAAGTGAAATCTCCTTTGATCTTTGAAGGGACGATATGCAGAGTGAAAATTATTCTTTTGGTCTTCAAACTGTGAAACAGGGACACAAACACAGTGTCATCCCTGATCTAGCTTTCAAACCAAACTCACTCAGTTCACAAGGTTGCTCACCCATAGTCGGTGAGTAGGCCTTATGCTGAAAACCATTGATTGGACATTACACATATAAGAGAGATGAGGAAGAGAACATAGTAGAGTCGAAGCCAAGTAAGAATTTTCAGGGCCTAAAAACTGCCGATGATAAAATCATCAACCATTAGCATTATTTCAAAATCTGTCTCCTAATTGTACGAAAGAAAATCAATGCAATCACCAAAAATCTAGACCTCAAAAAGTTTACTTGACTGCTTCCACAAGAACATTAACCCAGTGATCCTAGCCTATTTTTCTGATGGCAGAAGACCCAGCATGCTTACCTGACACAACATGAATTATTTACGGTGACTACTACTAGTCAAAACCATTTTAAGCTTTTGTTTCAGCCTGCTTCCATGGATTACAAAACACTTCACTATGAAAACTCAAATTTGTTTTGTTGATTAACTAAATGGCAAAGTATCGAGACTTGGAAGGCAGAACCAAACCATTAAAGCTTTTACTTAAAGTCACTCCACTCAAAAGTCCGCAATACAGAGCAGCCTGTGATCCTATCTATGAATCCAATATGCAATATTAGCCATTCGTACTTCAAATTTCAAAAGGTTTTTCATGTTAACCCTCTCACGTGACTGAGAGAATCAACCAATCAGCTAATATAGTCATCAAAATTGGGAGTTACATCGAGACCCCAAATCTGGTTTGTGATAGCATGTGGATAAAACCCAAGCAGACTGATATTTTCAATTCAATTCTCTCTTAAACAGAAAAACAAATAATTTAATTCAAAAAAAAAAAAAAAACCAAAGTGAACTTAGCAACCTCTCTGTTTAGTTTCCTGGCATAGGACCTGGAGCAGCTATTTGCTTAACTATGTGTCAACTATAAAGAATGAAGGAAGTTGCATTCCAGGAAGTGAAACAGTAAGTTCCCAAAACCAGGAGAATTGGAGTGAAACTTCAAGATTATCGTGCATTACACCACCATGACACAAACAAATTGGGCTAAGAAGGAACATGAAAATGGAGCCATGGAACAACTAAGAACTTGAGGTTTGAACTTATGGGAAGTTAATGCAGCTTCAAATAATACTAGCTTGCCAAGCTGTCAGTGTCAGCTACAGGAAATGATGAAGACTGCAAATAACATTCGGTGATTAGCAAACACATGCTTCACATGAACATTAGCAGATTAAATGATACTATAGCCATCAAGCCGCACTCTTACATCATGCCACGTCGAACAAAACAGCATCTGTCATATCTGATAGACGTGGATACCAATTGATCATCGCAAAGATGTTGAGAACCAAATTCTTGCAACATTGGGTACTGACAAAAGCAGGCAAAGAACCAGCATAAGTTTCAAAAGCATGTAGGCCTCATTTTTCATGCCATATGAACTCGACATCCAGGGCTTTGATCTAAAGACACCAAAGAAGTCCCAACCGATGAGCTTTTACTAGTGAAGTTTGCAACTTATACACACTTAAATGAAGCAACAGCAACTGCAAGCTTCACCCAAAAAACTGACGCATCTCTTTGTACCCTACCCTTCTCCATTCTAAGTCATCATCATAGGCCAAAAAGAGGAAGTTGCAACTGAGCATGAAAATCAGCGCTTTCTTGATTCGTAAGCCTCCAAAATCGCCTCTGCCGCAAGATGGATCAATTCAGCCCGCTCCGCAAGAGCTGCCAGTTCAGCCATTTGCAACTTCCTCCATTTATCCTCTAGCTCTGCCCTTTTCTTCCTCTCGATCAAGCTCAAACCAGCCCTCAGAAATTCCTCATCAACTCCAAGAGCACTAAACCTCTTCATCTCGCTCAAGAACCCAGATTCCATTCCTTTAGGCATTCTGTCGAACACGAGCAGTTCAGCCTTTAGTGCAGCCAAAGCCGTCTTATCACCCCTCTCAGCCTTACCGTCCCCATGATTCCTCGCGCTCGACTCGCCCTTCACCTCATCACGCCACAACTTCCTTGACAACCGATACACGGCCAGTTCGTCTGGGGACATGGCCCGTTTCTTCTTGCCCAGCTTAACCCGGTCCATGTACTTTTTCCTCAAGTAATGTACTTTTTGTATCACCTGCTTCTTCGTATAGAAGGTCTCGAGGTCGCTGGTTATGAATTTGTACATGTCGTCCCAATCGTAGACTGGGTTCTCCTTCTTTCGCGCGGAGAACTCGAGCAATCGTCTTAGGACCCGCAATTCGTCGGCTTTGCTCCAAGTTTTCCTCATCGGATCAGGACCCTTCTTGGCCCTCGTCCCTTTTCGGGATTTGGCCGTCTCTTTACCATCACAATCTCCTTCTTCTTCTTCTTCTTCCGCGGGGTCTCCTACTCTGTCTTTGTCATGGGCTTGCGTCACCTCAGATGCTTCGTCTTCCGACGATGGTAACGCCGGTGGAGGCTCCATTGGGGAGAGAGGGGCGATCTGGCAGTGCGGAGGGGGAGCAATGAGCATTTGATTCCACCTGCATTATAATAGTGAACAAAATGCTTACCCAAAATTACCACTTCTGCGATATTAAAGAAAGTATCTCTCTCGATAGTAAAGTAATTCGAAAAACTACTCTCAAAAGATCGATACCAACCAATTAATTATTGTGTTCTTGGCAAGCATATCAAGAACTTCCTATGTTGATAAACTCATTTTATCTTTCCATATGTAGAAAACATAGCTCTATAAAGACAAGAAAGTCATTCATTACATTAGCCCTAACACGAGCATACCGAGATCGCCATGTGATCCTGGCGGTCTAGACTGTCGGATTCTCAGAGGACTGGCGACGGAGTCCGAGGAGGTCGAACGCCGTGGCAGATCTTGTCTGGACCAGGTGAGAGCGTGTCAGGGAAGGTGAGATCTTGTCGTGGGGGGTTCCAGGCATTTTCACCGGCCGTGATTCACGGCCGTAACATGCTTGGCTCGAGATTCCAATCCGTTCGCCCCGCGATTTCTCGATTGGGGCAACAAAAAAGGTGTGAACTTTTTGGTGGTTCTCGTTTGAGTCACCATTCCACTCGGGACTCCCTCGTCTTTGCCCCTTTCTTCGCTTCCTTTCTCTTTTCCTTTTCTTTTCAAAACTTGACCAAAGCGGGTCACAGCTTTGATATTGGCACATAATGGACTATTCTCGATCAAGAACCATCGATCGAGAAGGAATGGTGACTCGAACGAGAACCACCGAAAAGTTCACACCTTTTTTGTTGCCCTGGTCAAGAAACCGCGAGGCAAACGGATTGGAATCTTGAGCCACACACGTTACGGTCGTGAATCATGGCCGGTGAAAATGCCTGGAACCCCCCACGACAAGATCTCACCTTCCCCGACACGGCTCTCACCTGGTCCAGACAAGATTCGCCACGGCGTTTGACCTCCTCGGACTCCGTCGCCAGTCCTTTGAGAATCCAACAGTCCAGATCGCCAGGATCACATGGCTAATGTCTTTCTTGAAACCATTCGTCACTTTGTACTTTCAAAACATGTAAGATGTAACAGTAAATGGCATCCTGTCCAATTCTTCATGGTATTAGATGTTAGATATGTTTGTTTGTAAAACAAACATTAAAGGCACTTTCCTTTTCTCACATTGGAAAAAAAGGAAAGTTTTGGTCACTTTATATATGGGTGGGCTCTACTATTTCAAATAATGAGAAATGAGCTAGTGGGCTAGATCTCACCATACCCACGTGCGGGTGCGCGAATGTACGCGTTTTTGACCCATTTAATTGACGCATGGTGAGTCGAGATGGTGAATTAGTCGTGGGTAATGTTCATTGGTGTTTTGGGATAATTGTGAAGTATATGTATATATAATACTATTCATTCAATATCTTAAAATGGCAAATTAATCACTATTCGCCATCCAATCACTATGTACCACCACTCACATATACGAATGAGTAAGACGAATCAATTGAACTGAAGATAGCTCGTACCAATAGTTTAAAAGTGGAACTATTCTCAATTCCATGGGTGATTTATTTATTTATCAGTAAATGTCTCGCACATGTCTCGTCTCCTTTTTAGGAACTCGAGCATAGACATTGGATTTCATCTCTTATCTTGCAAGCGTTATGAGAGTACTCACTTGATAAGAAAAGAAGATCAAGGTATAAAAAAAAAAAACAGGAGAAATGGAGGTCCGTAGCTTCCTCTTGATGGATGCCATTAATCAGCGCCGAATCTTTAGAGAGCAAGAAATAAACGGCGAAGCTATTTCAACATGAAAGGCTTGGACATCCATGGGCTTTGATTAATTGGGAGTTCATTTGACGATCAACTTCTAATATCTGATTGAATCATCCTTCACTCTTTTCTGGATTGTTCTTTGATATGGAGAACATCGACTTCTATATATTTCATATGAACTTGATTTTACTGAACCACTTGGAAATCAGACCTCATCGGTTCAATTCGGTTTTCATTATTAAAATTGAGAACCCATCCCTTTGTATCAATTCCCTTTTTGAGATGAGACCAAACTGGACCTAAACCCGATCACCCCTATTATCATGTGGTCGATAAATAGAGGTTGGCTTTCATAAAGAAGGGACGACCTTTTCCTTACCCAATAATATATATGAAACAAATAGATTTTGAATGTGTTAATTGTAAACTAGTAGTATCTCCACAACTTGATTACTTTAGACGCAATCTTCAATGTACAAAGACAAACATATCTTGAAACTTGGATTATCATAAGCAGCAAATCCCGCAGTCGTCCTAGTATATAATCTTGTTTTCCATTTATGTCTTTTTCCCTATTTCCTTCTTTGATTTCTATTTTATGGTAAACATTCATTCAACTTTCGAGGAGTTTCGGTCAATTGTCATCTTGGATGAAATTGTTTTGTTAATGAATACCGAAGTTCTTCCTTATGGATCTGAGTCTTCAAAAGCATTCTATTTTCCAAGTTCTAAGACTCGCAGATGATAGATGATGATGCTGTGATGATAGAAATGCTAAACCACAATGCAATTGGCAAGGGCATTTTGGTCTCTTCACTCGGAAAGGATGGTAATGACATTTTTATTTGATGTGGAAACATATCTAAACAAATAAGTCAAGAAAAATCCGCGCATTGAAAATTCATAGATAGCGCAAGAAGAATCAAAGCATTGAAAATTATAAAAGGTTCTTTAATTTCTTACTTACCAGTTACCGAGCATGATTTCATAGTATCATAGTAGTTTGTAACCAACTTATTGTTTGATACCCTACCTACTTACTTTTAGCCATTGACCCACATTTGGTAAATAAATTATCAACACCTATTCCAATATTAACTGGGTGTACTTAGATTTACCCCTATCTAAAGATATCGTGAATATAAAATTCAAGATGGTTACTACCTTGTTAGATATTTTTAATGTCTACTTTCATGCCAATTTTACACACTTATGAATAATAATAACAAAACTAGTCTTGAGTCATTTAATTAAGCTTAGTATTTAATTGAATTAGTGACCTAATGAATTGAAAAAAAATGATGCGGGAAAGAAGAAACCTTTATGTGTTTAGTTTTTATGTTTTCTTTGTGAATAACAATGGAACATAATTTTGAATTGGAAAAAGCACGTGACTTTCACGTGCCTTCAAGACCCGAGGGGGCTGGGAAATTTCGAGTTTGCTTCGGCGAAGGGTTTCAGTAAGATCATCTTAACAACACTGGGAATGGCTCCCTAAATCCCAGAAGAAAATCTCACAGCAACAGCTTCTTCCCAAGTATAAGCGACGAGCCGAAATATTGTTTATGTTTAAGTGAAATTTCCTTTGATCTTTGAAGGGACGTCAAGCCTCAAGTGGGCACTGTATATATGATCATCCATCCTATCTTGGCCCTTCGGCATTGCTATAATAAGCTGAATATGCAGAGTGAAAATTGTTCTTTTGGTCTTCAAACTGTGAAACAGGGACACAAGCACAGTCTCATCCCTGACCTAGCTTTTGGACCAAAGCCACTCAGTTCACAAGGTTGCTCACCCATAGTCGGTGAGTAGGCCTTGTGCTGAAATCCATTGATTGTATAGTACACATATAAGAGAAATGAGGAAGAAAACATAGTAGAGTCGAAGCCAAATAAGAAATATCAGGGCCTGAAAACAGCAGATGCTAAAGTCATTAACCATAAGCATTGTTTCAAAATCTGTCTCCCAATTCCATGAGAGAAAATCAATGCCATCACCAAAAATCTAGACCGCAAAAAGTTCACTTGACTGCTTCCACAAAAACACTGATCGATCGATTCTAGCCTATTTTTCTGATGTCAGAAGATCCAGCATGCTTTACTTGACACAACATAAATTATTCACAGTGACTACTAGTCCAAACCATTTTAAGCTTTTGTTTCAGCCTGCTTCCATGGATTACCAAACACTTCACTATGAAAACTCAAATTTGTTTTGTTGATTAACTACACGGCAAATTATTGAGACTTGGAAGGCAGTACCAAACCATTAAAGCTTTTACTTAAAGTCACTCCACTCAAAAGTCCGCAATACAGAGCAGCCTGTGATCCTATCTATGAATCCAATATGCAATATTAGCCATTCGTACTTCAAATTTCAAAAGGTTTTTCATGTTAACCCTCTCACGTGACTGAGAGAATCAACCAATCAGCTAATATAGTCATCAAAATTGGGAGTTATATCGAGACAACCCAAATCTGATTTGTGACAGCATGTGGATAAAACCCAAGCAGGTTGACATTTTCAAGTCAATTCTCTCTTAAACAGAACAAATCATTTTATTAAAAAAAAAAGTGAATTTAGCAACCTCACTGCTTAGTTTCTCGGCATAGGACCCGGAGCAGCTATTTACTTAACAACATCTCAACCTACAAATATAGGAGGAAGTTGCATTGCAGGAAGTGAAACAGTAAGTTCCCAAAACGAGGAGTATTGGAGTGAAACTTCAAGATAATCAAGCATTACACTACCATGGCAACAAACTGATTGGGCTAACAAGGAACATGAAAATGGAACCACGGAACAACTAAGAACTTGAGGTTTGAACTTATGGGAAGTTAATGCAGCTTTAAATAACACTAGCTTGCCAAGCTGTCAGTGTCAGCTACAGGAAATGAGGAAGACTGCAAATAACATTCGGTGATTAGCAAACACATGCTTCACATGAACATTAGCAGATTAAATGATACTATAGCCATCAAGCCGCACTCTTACATCATGCCACGTCGAACAAAACAGCATCTGTCATATCTGATAGACGTGGATACCAATTGATCATCGCAAAGATGTTGAGAACCAAATTCTTGCAACATTGGGTACTGACAAAAGCAGGCAAAGAACCAGCATAAGTTTCAAAAGCATGTAGGCCTCATTTTTCATGCCATATGAACTCGACATCCAGGGCTTTGATCTAAAGACACCAAAGAAGTCCCAACCGATGAGCTTTTACTAGTGAAGTTTGCAACTTATATACACTTAATGAAGCAACAACAACTGCAAGCTTCACCCAAAAAACTGACGCGTCTCTTTGTACCCTACCCTTCTCCATTCTAGGACATCATCATAGGCAAAAAAATCAGGAAGTTGCAACTGAGCATGAAACTCAGCGCTTTCTTGATTCATAAGCCTCCAAAATCGCCTCTGCCGCAAGATGGATCAATTCAGCTCGCTCCGCCCGAGCTGCCAGTTCAGCCATTTGCAACTTCCTCCATTTATCGTCTAGCTCTGCCCTTTTCTTCCTCTCGATCAAGCCCAAACCAGCCCTCAGAAATTCCTCATCAACTCCAAGAGCACTAAACCTCTTCATCTCGCTCAAGAACCCAGATTCCATTCCTTTAGGCATTCTGTCGAACACGAGCAGTTCAGCCTTTAGTGCAGCCAAGGCCGTCTTATCACCCCTCTCAGCCTTACCATCCCCATGATTCCTCGCGCTCGACTGGCCCTTCACCTCATCACGCCACAACTTCCTCGACAATCGATACACGGCCAGTTCGTCCGGGGACATGGCCCGTTTCTTCTTGCCCAGCTTAACCCGGTCCATGTACTTTTTCTTCAAGTAATGTACTTTTTGTATCACCTGCTTCTTCGTATAGAAGGTCTCGAGGTCTCTGGTTATGAATTTGTACATGTCGTCCCAATCGTAAACTGGGTTCTCCTTCTTTCGCGCAGAGAACTCGAGCAATCGTCTTAGGACCCGCAATTCGTCGGCTTTGCTCCAAATTTTCCTCATCGTATCAGGAACCTTCTTGGCCCCCGTCCCTTTTCGGGATTTGGCCGTCTCTTTACCATCGCAATCTTCTTCTACTGCCGCGGGGTCCCCTACTCTGTCTTTGTCATGGGCTTGCGTCACCTCAGATGCTTCGTCTTCCGACGATGGTAACGCCGGTGGAGGCTCCATTGGGGAGAGAGGGGCGATCTCGCAGTGCGGAGGGGGAGCAATGAGCATTCGATTTAATGAATCGCCTTTGTACAGTTTTATTTCCTCAAACAAGATAATACCTGAGTCAATACCTGAGTCAATACTTTATTTTCATCCAAGGGCCACCAAGGGTCGGGAATCCATACTCCCAAGATAATACCTGAGTCATATTTAGTTTCTATTGCAGGCACTGTTGAGTTTATGACCACTATTACTGCCTCAATCATGATGGTCACCATCGCCTCGTTCATCGTCTTCCAAACGCTCCCAAAGTCAGGCAAGGGAGGTGAAACTAAGCAGATGGCACTTCGACTCTCCCGCAAACAAGAAACTTTCAAAGAAGCTTCCCTAGCGGTGATCAATCACTTCTTGATTAATTCTCTTAAGACCAGGTCAACATCGGCCTCTAGTATCTGGGCACTGATCTTGACTTCCCTTGGTGGTTTTAAAATCAGAACATCACGAGGGGGTAAAGAAAGATAACCAGGCTTACACATGAAAGTTCCAGCAAAAACAAGAACCGAAAAAATAAACAAAACAAAAAAGAGAGAGAGAGGGAAATTGGGAAGATCCTCAAAAACATCTATCTTTCCCTTCAGCTACTGCATTCTGCACACTCTATTCTCTTTCTCGGCCTTCTCTTCATATTCCACATAGGCCCGCGATGTAATCATCAACTTCTATGATATAATACACGCGGCTTAAGCTTAAGTAGAGGCTAAAAGGGTATCATGTATATAAAAGCGAGGGGGGACGATCTAACCACGTTCATCGGCACGCGAAGGTTATCCACGTTTGATCGAAGTGTTTCATAAAGTTTGAACGAAAGTCGTATAAAATACATATATACATGATACCCTTTTAGCCTCTACTTAAGCTTAAGCCGCGTGTATTATATCAAAGAAGTTGATGATTACATCGCGGGCCTATGTGGAATACGAAGAGAAGGCCGAGAAAGAGAATAGAGTGTGCAGAATGCAGTAGTTGAAGGGGAAGATAGCCGTTTTTTAGGATCTTCCCAGTTTCCCTCTCTCTCTCTCTCTCTTTTGTTTTTTTGTTCAGTTCTTGTTTTTGCTGGAACTTTCATGTGTAAGCCTGGTTATCTTTCTTTACCCCCTCATGATGTTCTGATAGCAAAACCACCAAGGGAAGTCAAGATTAGTGCCCAGATACGAGAGGCCTATGTTGACCTGGTCTTAAGAGAATTAATCAAGAAGTGATTGATCACCGCCAGGGAAGCTTCTTTGAAAGTTCCTTGTTTGCTTTCCTTTCGCCGCGAGGGGAGAGTCGAAGTGCCATGTGCCTGCTTAGTTTCACCTCCCCTGCACGATTTTCGTAGTGTTTGGAAGACGATGAACGAGGTGATGGTGACCATCATGACTGAGGCAGTAGTGGTGGTCACAAACTCAATAGTGCCTGCAATAGAAACTAAATATGACTCAGATATTATCAATCGCTTCTCTCGGACATCTCTCCTCTGTCCACGAGCTCGCTCTATGCGCTTCGTGGTCTCTCCTCTTGTGGCCGGCCTTCCTCGCTTCATCGCCGCCTCAGCCCATCGCCGCCTCAGCCCATCGCGTCGCCACCGCTCAGCGCCGCCATCGCTCGCCTTCGTTCTCATAGGGGCAAGCAACATATTTGCCAAAGTTTCTGAACTTTTTCCAGCATGAACAAAAAAATCTCTCAAGAGCTTGAAGCATCAACACAAAGGCGTGTATCCCACACTCACGATAAAGGAACCGTTAGATTCGAAAGATTAGAAACAAGAAGGCATTCAAAGAAGAGGTCAAGAAAGATCAAGGCAAGTAAAGGCCTTCGGCAAAAAGGCGGATGGTCTATTCAGCCACAATGCACGCCAAAAATGCACAAATTAGAGAATAGAGAAGCTCCAAAACACAAACACGCACATGCACGTCGATGCACCGTTAGCTTCAGCAGGTGGAGTGCCGCAAAGAAAGAGGGTTACGGCTAGAGAGAGAGAGAGAGAGATGCGACGCACCTTTGAGAACGAAGGTGAGTGGCGGCAGCGACGCGAGGGGCTGAGGCGGCGATGAAGCGAGGAAGGCCGGCCACACGAGGAGAGACCACAAAGCGCACAGAGCGAGCTCGTGGATAGAGGAGAGATGTCCGAGAGAAGCGATTGATAATACCTGAGTCATATTTAGTTTCTATTGCAGGCATTGTTGATCCTGTGACCACCATTACTACCTCAGTCATGATGGTCACCATCGCCTCGTTCATCGTCTTCCAAACACTACCAAAGTCGTTCAGGGGAGGTGAAACAAAGCAGGCACATGGCACTTCAACTCTCCCCTCGCGGCGAGGGGAAAGCAAACAAGGAACTTTCAAAGAAGCTTCCCTTGCAGTGATCAATCACTTCTTGATTAATTCTCTTAAGACCAGGTCAACATTGGCCTCTAGTATCTGGGCACTGATCTTGACTTCCCTTGGTGGTTTTGCTATCAGAACATCATGAGGGGGTAAAGAAAGATAACCACGCTCACTCATTGGTTATATTTGAGGCTTACACATGAAAGTTTCATAAAAAACAAGAACCGAAAAAAAAACAAAAAAGAGAGAGAGAGAGAGAGGGAAACTGGGAAGATCCTCAAAAAACAGCTATCTTCCCCTTTAGCTACTGCATTTTGTACACTATATTCTCTTTCTCGGCCTTCTCTTCGTATTCCACAGAGGCCCGCGATGTAATCAACAACTTCTTTGATATAATACACGCGGCTTAAGCTTAAGTAGAGGCTAAAATGGTATCATGTATATATGATTTGTATAAGACTTTCGTTCAAACTTTATCAAACACTTCGATCAAACGTGGATAACCTTCGCGTGCCGATGAACGTGGTTAGATCGTCGCCCCTCACTTCACCGATGAACCTTTGCATCACCATCGGCGAAGCGAGGGGTGACGATCTAACCACGTTCATCGACACGCGAAGGTTATCCACGTTTAATCGAAGTGTTTGATAAAGTTTGAACGAAAGTCGTATAAAATACATATATACATGATACCCTTTTAGCCTCTACTTAAGCTTAAGCCGCGTGTATTATATCAAAGAAGTTGATGATTACATCGCGGGCCTCTGTGGAATATGAAGAGAAGGCCGAGAAAGAGAATAGAGTGTGCAGAATGCAGTAGCTGAAGGGGAAGATAGCTGTTTTTTAGGATCTTCCCAGTTTCCCTCTCTCTCTCTCTTTTGTTTTTTTTTTTTTTTGGGTTCTTGTTTTTGCTGGAACTTTCATGTGTAAGCCTGGTTATCTTTCTTTACCCCCTCATGATGTTCTGATAGCAAAACCACCAAGGGAAGTCAAGATCAGTGCCCAGATACGAGAGGCCGATGTTGACCTAGTCTTAAGAGAATTAATCAAGAAGTGATTGATCACCGCCAGGGAAGCTTCTTTGAAAGTTCCTTGTTTGCTTTCCCCTCGCTGCGAGGGGAGAATCGAAGTGCCATGTTTCTGCTTAGTTTCACCTCCCCTGCACGATTTTCGTAGTGTTTGGAAGACGATGAACGAGGCGATGGTGACCATCATGACTGAGGTAGTAATGGTGGTCACAAACTCAACAGTGCCTGCATTAGAAACTAAATATGGGTTAGGTATTATCAATTGCTTCTCTCGGACATCTCTCCTCTATCCACGAGCTCGCTCTATGCGCTTCGTGGTCTATTCAGTCACTATGCACGCCACAACTGCACAAATTAAAGAATAGAGAAGCTCCAAAACACAAACACGCATACGCACGTAGACGTACCGTCAGCTTCAGTAGGTGGAGTGCCGCAAAGAAAGAGGGTTACGGCTAGAGAGAGAGAGAGAGAGAGAGAGAGAGATGCGACGCAGCTATGAGAACGAAGGTGAGCGGCGGCAGCGGCGCGAGGGGCTAAGGCAGCGATGAAGCGAGGTAGGCCAGCCACACGAGGAGAGACCACGAAGCGCACAGAGCGAGCTCGTGGACAGAGGAGAGATGTCCGAGAGAAGCGATTGATAATACCTGAGTCATATTTAGTTTCTATTGCAGGCACTGTTGAGTCTGTGACCACCATTACTGCCTCAGTCATGATGGTCACCATCGCCACTTTCATCGTCTTCCAAACACTACCAAAGTCGTGCAGGGGAGGTGAAACTAAGCAGGCACATGGCACTTCGACTCTCCCCTCGCAGCGAGGGGAAAGCAAACAAGGAACTTTCAAAGAAGCTTCCCTTGTAGTGATCAATCACTTCTTGATTAATTCTCTTAAGACCAGGTCAACATCGGCCTCTAGTATTTGGGCACTGATCTTGACTTCCCTTGGTGGTTTTGCTATCAGAACATCATGAGGGGGTAAAGAAAGATACCCAGGCTCACTCGTTGGTTATATCTGAGGCTTACACATGAAAGTTCCAGCAAAAACAAGAACCGAAAAAAAAACAAGAGAGAGAGAGAGAGAGAGGGGGGGGGGGAATTGGGAAGATCCTCAAAAATAGCTATCTTCCCCTTTAGCTACTGCATTCTGTACACTCTATTCTCTTTCTCGGCCTTCTCTTCGTATTCCACAGAGGCCCGCGATGTAATCATCAACTTCTTTGATATAATACACGCGGCTTAAGCTTAAGTAGAGACTAAAATGGTATCATGTATATATGTATTTTATACGACTTTCGTTCAAACTTTATCAAACACGTTCATCGGAACGCGAAGGTTATCCACGTTTGATCGAAGTGTTTGATAAAGTTTGAACGAAAGTCGTATAAAATACATATATACATGATACCCTTTTAGCCTCTACTTAAGCTTAAGCCGCATGTATTATATCAAAGAAGTTGATGATTACATCGCGGGCCTCTGTGGAATACGAAGAGAAGGCCGAGAAAGAGAATAGAGTGTGCAGAATGCAGTAGCTGAAGGGGAAGATAGCTGTTTTTTAGGATCTTCCCAGTTTCCCTCTCTCTCTCTCTTTTGTTTTTTTTTTTTTTTGGGTTCTTGTTTTTGCTGGAACTTTCATGTGTAAGCCTGGTTATCTTTCTTTACCCCCTCATGATGTTCTGATAGCAAAACCACCAAGGGAAGTCAAGATTAGTGCCCAGATACGAGAGGCCTATGTTGACCTGGTCTTAAGAGAATTAATCAAGAAGTGATTGATCACCGCCAGGGAAGCTTCTTTGAAAGTTCCTTGTTTGCTTTCCTTTCGCCGCGAGGGGAGAGTCGAAGTGCCATGTGCCTGCTTAGTTTCACCTCCCCTGCACGATTTTCGTAGTGTTTGGAAGACGATGAACGAGGTGATGGTGACCATCATGACTGAGGCAGTAGTGGTGGTCACAAACTCAATAGTGCCTGCAATAGAAACTAAATATGACTCAGATATTATCAATCGCTTCTCTCGGACATCTCTCCTCTGTCCACGAGCTCGCTCTATGCGCTTCGTGGTCTCTCCTCTTGTGGCCGACCTTCCTCGCTTCATCGCCGCCTCAGGCCATCGCGTCGCCACCGCTCGGCGCCGCCGCCGCTCTCCTTCGTTCTAATAGGGGCAAGCATTGCCAAAGTTTCTGAACTTTTTCCAGCATGAACAAAAAAATCTCTCAAGAGCTTGAAGCATCAACACAAAAGCGTGTATCCCACACTCACGATAAAGGCACCGTTAGATTCGAAAGATTAGAAACAAGAAGGCATTCAAAGAAGAGGTCAAAAAAGTTCAAGGCAAGTAAAGGCCTTCGGCAAAAAGGCATATGGTCTATTCAGCCACTATGCACGCCAAAAATGCACAAATTAGAGAATAGAGAAGCTCCAAAACACAAACACGCACACGCACGTAGATGCACCGTCAGCTTCAGCAGGTGGAGTGCCGCAAAGAAAGAGGGTTACGGCTAGAGAGAGAGAGAGAGAGAGAGAGAGAGAGAGAGATGCGATGCACCTATGAGAACGAAGGTGAGCGGCGGCAACAACGCGAGGGGCTAAGGCGGCGATGAAGCGAGGAAGGCCGGTCACACGAGGAGAGGCCATGAAGGGCACAGAGCGAGCTCGTGGACAGAGGAGAGATGTCCGAGAGAAGCGATTGATAATACCTGAGTCATATTTAGTTTCTATTGCAGGCATTGTTGATCCTGTGACCACCATTACTGCCTCAGTCATAATGGCCACCATCGCCTCGTTCATCGTCTTCCAAACACTACCAAAGTCGTGCAGGGGAGGTGAAACAAAGCAGGCACATGGCACTTCAACTCTCCCCTCGCGGCGAGGGGAAAGCAAACAAGGAACTTTCAAAGGAGGTTTCCTTGCAGTGATCAAACACTTCTTGATTAATTCTCTTAAGACCAGGTCAACATCGGCCTCTAGTATTTGGGCACTGATCTTGACTTCCCTTGGTGGTTTTGCTATCAGAACATCATGAGGGGGTAAAGAAAGATAACCGGGCTCACTCATTGGTTATATTTGAGGCTTACACATGAAAGTTCCAGCAAAAACAAGAACCGAAAAAAGAGAGAGAGAGAGAGAGAGGGAAAATGGGAAGATCCTCAAAAACAGCTATCTTCCCCTTTAGCTACTGCATTCTGTACACTCTATTCTCTTTCTCGGCCTTCTCTTCGTATTCCACATAGGCCCGCGATGTAATCATCAACTTCTTTGATATAATACACGCGGCTTAAGCTTAAGTAGAGGCTAAAAGGGTATCATGTATATATGTATTTTATACGACTTTCGTTCAAACTTTATCAAACACTTCGATCAAACGTGGATAACCTTCGCGTGCCGATGAACGTGGTTAGATCGTCGCCCCTCGCTTCGTCGATGGTGATGCGAAGGTTTATCGGTGAAGCGAGGGGCGATGATCTAACCACGTTCATCGGCACGCGAAGGTTATCCACGTTTGATCGAAGTGTTAAAGTTTGAACGAAAGTCGTATAAAATACATATATACATGATACCATTTTAGCCTCTACTTAAGCTTAAGCCGCGTGTATTATATCAAAGAAGTTGATGATTACATCGCGGGCCTCTGTGGAATACGAAGAGAAGGCCAAGAAAGAGAATAGAGTGTGCAGAATGCAGTAGCTGAAGGGGAAGATAGCTGTTTTTGAGGATCTTCCCAGTTTCCCTCTCTCTCTCTCTCTTTTGTTTTTTTTTTTCGATTCTTGTTTTTGCTGGAACTTTCATGTGTAAGCCTGGTTATCTTTCTTTACCCCCTCATGATGTTCTGATAGCAAAACGACCAAGGGAAGTCAAGATCGGTGCCCAGATACGAGAGGCCGATGTTGACCTGGTCTTAAGAGAATTAATCAAGAAGTGATTGATCACCGCCAGGGAAGCTTCTTTGAAAGTTCCTTGTTTACTTTCCCCTCGCCTCGAGGGGAGAGTCGAAGTGCCATGTGCCTGCTTAGTTTCACCTCCCCTGCACGATTTTCGTAGTGTTTGGAAGACGATGAATGAGGCGATGGTGACCATCATGACTGAGGTAGTAATGGTGGTCACAAACTCAACAGTGCCTGCATTAGAAACTAAATATGAGTCGGGTATTATCAATCGCTTCTCTTGGACATCTCTCCTCTGTCCACGAGCTCGCTCTATGCACTTCATGGTCTCTCCTCTTGTGGCTGGCCTTCCTTGCTTCATCGCCGCCTCAGCCCATCGCGTCGCCACCGCTGCCGTTCGCCTTCGTTCTCATAGGGGCAAGCAACATATTTGCCAAAGTTTCTGAACTTTTTCCAGCATGAACAAAAAAATCTCTCAAGAGCTTGAAGCATCAACACAAAAGCGTGTATCCCACACTCACGATAAAGGAACCGTTAGATTCGAAAGATTAGAAACAAGAAGGCATTCAAAGAAGAGGTCAAGAAAGTTCAAGGCAAGTAAAGGCCTTCGGCAAAAAGGCGGATGCTCTATTCAGCCACTATGCACGCCACAACTGCACAAATTAGAGAATAGAGAAGCTCCAAAACACAAACACGCACACGCACGTAAACGCACCGTCAGCTTCAGCAGGTGGAGTGCCGAAAAGAAAGAGGGTTAAGACTAGAGAGAGAGAGAGAGAGAGAGAGAGAGAGAGATGCGACGCACCTATGAGAACGAAGGTGAGTGGCGGCAGCGACGCGAGGGGCTGAGGCAGCGATGAAGCAAGGAAGGGCGGCCACACGAGGAGAGTACACGAAGCGCACAGAGCGAGCTCGTGGAGGAGAGATGTCCGAGAGAAGCAGAATGGCAGAATGAGATATCTGACAGAACCAAAACGGCAGAAGTGAAGCGCTCTATCCAGCAAACTAGGGTTTTTATATTGAAATTGGTAAGTTTGGGTTTCTATCAAGATATTGAGGGCAAAAAAGGAAACTAATTAAAATTCATTAACTAACCTCTCAGCATTCCGAAAATGCTCAAGTGAAAGCTTTGGAAAAATTATCATTCACAAAACAAACTTTCATCTCAAAGCCCTTTGGAAGTGCTTGCCAAACACCCTAAAATTTGTCTAAGGGGCTTTGGAACCCTAAAGGGCTTTCCCAAAGCCCAACCAAACGCACCCTATAATCAATTCTTCATGTGAGACGCAATTTGAATACGGGAGCTAGTGCATCAAAGATCAAACAGCTTAAGTACCTGGTCAACGCAATTTGAATATGGGATTATATCTTTTCCTGGTGCTCGAGTTATAATTCAAAGAAATTTTATCGTAAATTATAAAATATTGTGTTTTACAAGAGTTTTTTTCCCTTTTGTTTAGAAGATGTACAAAATTTGAAATATATTAAAAATGACATACGTACGTGTACTATACGAAAAGATGGAATACTTTGGCGACAGACTCGAGCTGACATCCAGAAACCGATTTAGAAATTTCATAAGCGGGTGGAGAAGATCTTGTGACATATGTCGAATTACCCAAAAAGTTAAAAAAAAAAGAATCTATCTCCATTCATGTGCAAAATCTCGATCTTCTTGGGCCACTTGACTAGTAATTTGTTCATTAGTTAAAGAAGTTCACGAACTAAATGGTAATGATATTTCGGATTGGTGAAAGATTTGAATTTCACATTAAAATGGGATCCTTAAGAAAAAATACAGGATCAGATCACCTAATTGTAGTTAGTATTGGGATTCCACTTCACCAACTTCATCAGCATGAAATTATCAAAAACCTGACTCCATTTGCCTCCAGTCCTGAATTCCATTATAAGTTAATTTCAGCTATATTTCGTTCAGTTTCGGAAAATGAGTTTTTGGGGAATACTCAAAGTCAGTGGAACTTGCCTTCAACTTTCAACATTCTCAAAGCTGATATTTCACCGTGAAACCCTTAGAGGATAATTGTTAAACACCTCATATTTTCTCTGAAAGACTTTAGAGGCTCAAAGCTCAATGGGAAAGCTGAACTAAATAGACCATTCGTTCATTGTTCTAAACGATATTAGCTACCGATAAAATTTGCTAAGAATAATCCGTGTCAAATGAAAGTGGATCATTTAGATACAACACTACCTTTTTGCTCTATATGAGATTGTATAACCACATTACTTACTCGAGGCATCCAATTTCATTTTGTTCAGCAAGTTAGGGATGCACAATATACATAGTTTTAGATTCATTCCATTGTTTACATTCCAAATCAAACGAATGGTATACACATTTTATTACACATTGTAGATATTCTTTTTCTAGCCCAATTTCAATTCCATGTATTGAACACGTTGAAAGGGATTGGCCGCCTCATATTCCACTTTAAAGTTGTAGCCTATCGAACAATTAATCTGGTTTATAAGTTAGAAACAATGAAATTGATGAGATAAATTTAGAGCGTTTCGGTTTCAAAATCATTATTTCCATGATCTCGTCCGTTAATAGATGCAATTTTTCTTGAGCGGACACATTCGAGCATACCCGATTCGAATTGATCCCTTGCCGGTTTGGTTTTGGCGCCTCTAAATTTGACCCGATTCCAAAATAACCCGGGACCGGAAAAACGTGGACCCGAACCATCCGGACCACATGTCTGGGCCGATGGGGAATCTGGCAAAATTGGAGGCCCAGTTAGGCCCAAAATAAAGCCCAACCCTCATCCGTTCTTATGAGCGAGCCCAGTCCTCTCCAACGTTAACCCCGCTCGACCTCCATTTCAAAAAATTTCGAATTCATCTCTTGCGCTCCCCTTGTCTTCTCATTTCTCCCTTCTCTCTGCTCAACACTCCGTTCTCCGCACTCGCCTTCGATTTTGGTCTCCGGAATCTCGCCGGAGAAGGCGCCGGCCCTCGCCATCTGCCGCCGCACAGACTCCGGTTTCGCCATCTGGGTCGGCGAAATCTGACTCCCGATCGACGGCCCGGCGCATCGAATCCGACGTCCGTCCGCGAGTCCTCCATTTTCCCCCGTGGATCGATGATGTCGTCGCGCAACCAGAACAGGCCACCTCGCAGCCCGAACGCCGTAAGAATCAGTCCCCCTCGCCGACTTTTTGGGCTGTTTTTGTTTTGGCCTTTTTTTGGTTCTGTTTTCATCGCGGTTTTTTGCATCGAAAGACTCTGGATGGTGGCGCATCGAAGTTGCATGCATTGCTGATGCGAGAAACGCTTGCTAGGGTTATATATAAGGCACATGAATTCCAGCTATTTGCACTTTGTTGGGCCAACCGGCACCTTCATTCTGTGGCTACTGTTTACTTTCTTCCTGATCTGAACGAGGTGCTCTCAGAATGGTGGGTTGTCTTTCAAATATCTCGTCGAATACCTCGGAATTAATGAAAAGAAGGCCTTAGATTATGTCTCTAACCGTTGTCTGTCCTCCATTTTGTTGTCCATTCATAAGGAGCTTAATTCGCATCTTCATGCAAAGCAATTGGGAGAATATTGACGTGTCTGGTTTTGTGTGTTTTATATGTATGGAAACCTCGTTTGCCTGGCCACAATTATTGTCCAGCTTGATATGTGATCCCCTGAAGAAAATTAACAATTGAAACATAAACAAGGGATTGCTGTTATTTAAAGAGTGGGGAAATGAAATCGGAAATAGGCTTTGAGGTGCGTGGAACACATTGTTAAATGCGTTATTATCCATGCTATTCGGGATGCTAACAGGAAGCAACATACACTCGAAAAATACAATAAAGCTTCTAAAAAATCTCTCTTGACAGATTTATATTGAACAAGATGAATGCTTGGTTTTGATTGTGCCAGTTATTGATGCATATTAATTTAACTGTCTTTTGGGCTTCTAGAAGAAGGGTGCTTTGGTAGAAGTCCCCTTGGACAAACGCAGGCGAATCGGTGCGGCGAGAGCGACTGGTCCAACAAGCTCTAGCCGTGCACGGCAGGCTTTCTCTGAGGTGAATAATAGGCAAGATGCAACCTCCAACGGAGAAATGGCAAGTACAGAAGGTTCAGAGAATACCCCTGTTGAGTTCACGAAAGAAGAAGTAGAAACACTGTTGAATGAGAAGCCTAAGACCAAGAAGTTTGACCTCAAGGTTGTTTTCCCCTTTAAAAAATTTTCTTACGGAAGTAAATAGATATTTATTATCTCTCTCTTGACAGGGTAAATTGGAATATTTGACTGAGCACAATAAGAGACTAAAGCTTTGTGTTAAGTGGTTCCAACAAGTTGACCAAGGCCACCTCCTCGAGCAGGAGAGATTGCGAAATTCATTGGAATCTGCAGAGAAGAAATGCACGGATACTGGTAAAATTCTTCTCTCCTATTCTAATTTATTTTTCTCCTTCCATGGAACTAATTTTCTTGAAGCTGAATATGTTTTTTCCAAATCGCGGAAGTGGACTGGTGGATACAGACATTTGCAATAGTCACACATCGTGATGTTAATGTTATTATTGACAAAAAGAAACTAGTATAAACCTGTCTGGTCTACTGTGTATGCAAGACAAACATTCCATCTTAAGTATGCACATTCATGACATGATGATTCCCGAGCTTATCAAAAGTACCAGCAATTTTTACGATTTTAACATAGAATATAAGAAGATATTAGCAGTTTGTCAACTGTGACGTGTTTGATCTGTGTGATGTGCAACAACCACTGATTCATGCTAAACTGATTAACTTAGGGAACCACTATCTTAAGTTTGCATTTGAATGTACACCCCACATTGCTCTTTGGTGGCTTGCTTTTGAAATAATTTTTGACGTAGAAATTGTTTTAAAATATAGCAAAAATACACATTCATAACTATACCCACATGCTTAGATGATTTTGAAGTGTTTATGAGGTTATAGTTAGTTAATGGCTACCCAATCTAACAATGCAAGAAGGAAACAATTCAAAAGGCTACATATCTATCTGGTTTGTATCTTCTTCTAGTCAATTTTTCTTCATTGCTTTTGTATAATGTTAATTTAGAGTAGCTAACATGCAGGGTCTTTGTCTTGTGTGATACGTAGCTTCGTCATCACATACCAATAAACTTCATTGAATGGTGCAATAGTGTCATTTCGATCGCGAAATAAAAGTGTTAGTTGCAAGTTCTGTCGCATTTGATATTGGATCACTTATTGTGTGGATCATTAGTGGCTAGAGTATGCTTGTTGACATAGATAAATTTGTATGCATGTAGAGTTTGAGATGCAAAAGAAGCTGGGTGAGCTCAATGAAATTCTCGCTCAATTAAGAAATGATAACTCTTCTTTACAAGAGAAACTTGCAAAAGAGTCAGCAGAGAAAATGGTAAGACTACTATTTGTCTTTGACTTAAATCATGCATCAATAGTTTTCCACAACTTTTTTCCCCTAATTCTTCATGGTTATGGCTACTAGGATGCAATCGATTGCCATATGAAAGAAAAGGAAGCAAGGATTGCTTCTGAAAAGGTACAGGGCTTGCTTTCAGAAGATCTTAAGAAAGCTGAACAAGAGAAAGTGGTGGCTGATCACCAGGTAAGATCAAATTCTTCCAAGGAATGTCATTCGTTTACACTTTTCGATCGATTGTATTCTATCAGCCACTAATTTCGTTCTCTTTTTTTGTTGCAAATGATATAGATTGCTTCTCAGAAAGATATGTACAAGAGATTGCAAGAGTACAACACAAGTTTACAGCAGTACAACAGTAAACTTCAAACAGATTTGTCAACATCCAATGAGTCACTCAAAAAAGTGGAAAAGGAGAAACTGGCAATTGTGGAAAACCTTAGTACCTTGAGGGGTCATTACAATACACTCCAAGAGCAACTCGTTTCATCTAGAGTACTCTCTTTCTACTTTTCGTATCATATGATGCTATTCATTTGATCTTTGATGCATAGAATTTCCCCTTTTTTCGTCATTGTTTTTTTTTTTTTTGGAACTCAGATGTCAACTTGCTAGATGGCATCAACGTGGTGTAAATGCAATCCATGTGAATCTACTTTACTTAATTTCTAATGTCCTCCTCTTGATGCTCAAACCAGAGTTTAATATATTGACGCTATTATCCTGTTTGGATGCATGCTTCTCCAATTCATTTTGTTGGGACTAGGCAATGTAGACTAGCTTCATTTTCTTTTCCAAGCATGTATAGTATCTGTAGAATTTATAAATATATCTGCGCCTTTGCTGCTTCTAGTCAAGACTTTCACTGTGCCAATATGCTAGAGATTGTTAAAGAATTTTTCTAATCTTTTTCCTTTTACTGACTGTACCAACTAATTCTTATAAGTTGGAATAATTGTTACTATTCTGCTCTTTGGCTTTGTTAGTGACTCTATTTTTTTTTTTTTAATGTTTTTACAGGCTTCAGTAGATGAGGCTGTTAGGCTAAAGGAATCACTTGTCAATGAAGTCCAATGCCTTCGAGAAGAATTGTATAGGGTGAGAGAAGATCGTGATGGCCGGGTTTCAGAAGTTCAGGCCTTAACAAATGACTTGTTGAAATTTAAAGAAAAAACAGGCAAATCGTTCATGGAGCTGGATAACTTGACGATAAAGTCCAATGCGTTGCAGGTTTTTGGAAAACCATGTTTCCTTTTTGGATACATACCTTTCTTTGAAAAGAAACTGACATGAGCGTTGCTTCATTTATAGGAAACATGTTCCTCTCAGCTGGATCAAATACGAATTTTGCAGCACCAGCTTGCTGCTGCAAATGAAAAATTAAAGGTAATATTTTCCAGTATATTACCTTAGTTTTGTTTCTCTGTCACATATCTTAGAATGGTACTTGTTTTCATTTCTAGATGGCAGATCTATCCGCTGTAGAAACAAAGACGCATTTTGATGAGCAGAAGAGGACAATATTTGAGTTGCAAGAACGCTTGGCAAATGCAGAGCTCCAACTTAGTGAAGGAGAACAGCTAAGGAAAAGATTACATAACACCATCTTGGTAAGCATCTTGTCTAATAGCGCATAGACAACACATATATGAAAGTTTCATACTAAAGATGACGGTTGCTTCAGGAACTAAAAGGGAATATTAGAGTATTTTGCCGAGTCCGTCCATTGTTGTCAGATGATGGTCTTGGAACAGAAAGAGTCATCTCGTATCCAACATCGACTGAAACTCTTGGTCGCGGCATCGAATTACTTCAAAATGGTAAAATTACTTTCTATAAGCTATAGAAAATTTTGTTGACATCCTATTTGCTTGAAGAACCAAATATAGCTGCATGTCACATAATTTCCTGGCTATAGATTTCTTTTCAAGCTTCTATAGCCTGACCAGAAGCAGAGCATAAATATATCATGGCCATTCATCTTGTAACAGGTGGAAGTTTCCGTTTACTTTTGACAAAGTCTTTTCTCATGAGGCTTTAAATATATCATGGCCATTCATCTTGTAACAGGTGGACAAAAGTTTCCGTTTACTTTTGACAAAGTCTTCTCTCATGAGGCTTCCCAGCAGGACGTTTTTGTTGAAATATCACAGTTGGTCCAAAGTGCGCTCGATGGTTATAAGGTGATATTTGCGTGTAGTTTCTTTAATCATGCTGAGAAGAATTTTCCTGAAGTTTTTGTTAAAATGATGCAGACTTTATTCTAACCGGACATCATGTATCATAGTCGCTTTATATATTTATTTATTTATGATTTGTTGCAAATGATAGCTGTGCTTTGTTGTAGTAGCTATTATGCTTCTTTAGTTTAATTACTAAGAAGAATTTGAAGCTGGAAAATATATGAAACTTCTCTATCTTAGTAGTATTGCATTTAAAGAATTTCACTTATCAGATACGTTGCAGGTTTGTATATTCGCCTATGGTCAAACAGGTTCGGGGAAAACCTATACCATGTTGGGTAAACCTGATGCCCCGGAGCAGAAAGGGTTGATACCGCGTTCTCTCGAACAAATATTTCAGACTAGCCAAGCTCTTTCAGCCCAGGGTTGGAAGTACAGATTACAAGTAGTTATCTGATCATTATATATTCTTTTTCATTCTAATCTTTGTTGCAAATTGGCTAATATGAAGTTGCAATTAGGCTTCGATGTTGGAGATATACAATGAAACCATTCGTGATTTGCTGTTACCGAGTCGAAGTAATTCCTTGGACATGACGCGTGGTGAAAGCGGTGTTGGTGCAAAACAGTATACAATTAAACATGATGCAAATGGAAATGCCTATGTGCCCGACCTCACCATAGTTGACGTATGCAGCATCAAAGAAATTACCTTGCTTTTGGAGCAAGCTGCACAAACCAGGTGTGTGCTAGTTGATTTAGACGTGAATAGTGGTCTTAGGTGCCTAGCAAGAGATTTCTACATTCTATGGCATTAGAATTTGTCATTTTTAAGCTTAATGTGGTTCAATGAGTCTGACAGCTCATTTAAGTTGCCATATTTATTGTTGTTTCCCACTCTTATACACTTCTTTATTATTTTATTTTATTTTTATCTTCCAATTCCAAGTAAAATTGTTCTTTTTTTTTCTCTTTAGGTCTGTGGGGAAGACACTAATGAATGAACAGTCATCAAGAAGTCACTCTGTTTTTACATTGCGGATATCTGGAGTGAATGAGGTAGAAATAATTTTTGCTAATATGTTGTTCTCTTTCACCTGTTGTGCTACACTATTATTGATATGATGTTTCGGCTGGACAATCAAATTATTTATTTACACACTTTGTTGTCTCCAGAACACTGAACAGCAAGTGCAAGGTGTGCTGAACCTTATTGATCTTGCTGGAAGTGAGCGACTCTCAAGAAGTGGGGCAACCGGAGAGAGGTTGAAAGAAACTCAGGTGCAGTTGCATAATAGTAGCTTTTACTATGTTGCTTATTGATTTATCGTTGTCTTAAGCACCTTTTTTATGTTTTTGTATGTTAATTAGGCAATCAATAAAAGTTTATCATGCCTGAGCGATGTTATATTCGCCTTAGCAAAGAGAGAGGACCACGTTCCTTTTAGAAACTCAAAGCTCACAACTCTTCTTCAGGTATAATTCCTCAGTTCTTCTCTTCATCCACTTGGATCATGATCTCTACCTAAATAAAAAAAAAAAAAAACGAGTTGCCAAGGAGTAGCTTGCAACCAAGTAGTGCAACAGCCTGTCATGACTTGGCTGTGTTGATATTTCAGCTATCACAATGCATATATACTTCTTGTAATTTGATATATCATTAAATTCTAATCTAATGTCTGCTTCAGCCATGTTTGGGCGGGGACTCCAAAACGTTGATGTTTGTGAACATCTCTCCTGAACCTTCTTCCGTTGGTGAGTCCCTTTGTTCTCTTCGGTTTGCGGCAAGAGTAAATGCATGCGAAATTGGCGTCCCTCGCCGCCAAACAGCCATACGTTCTGCAGATTCTCGATTGAGTTATGGCTGAATGTCATTAAACTTCTAGATGTGCCACACTGAAGAACTTGTAATAGAACAATTTGTATTTCGAGGACTTTCATCTTTAATTCTCCCCAGGATGGGGGAGCATGCTGTGTTGTAATGTGTATGAAAAGAATGACGTTGGGGCACTGGATGATGTTCTGAGATAGACTGATTTATTTCTGATAAATCCTGATTAGGATATTTTGGTTGCCGCTGGCAACGGGAAATTTGTGATGTATGAACTTTCATTTTGAGATTAAATATTCTTGATTGATTAGGCGGCATATTCGACTTGGGTTGGGTATGAGTTACATCTGAGATCAGTTGGGTTGGATTTGGGACAAAGATGATATCCATATTGATGATGTACCTCGCTCTCACCTGTAATGAGACATCGCGTTGTTATGAATACTACTAGCACCAACAGTTTCTGCATATGGATGAATATAAAAGGAAACTACGGTCATGAGTTCATGCCTCCTCTTTCCTCCCAAAACAGTAACGGAACAACAATATTGTGTATAGTAACATTAGTTTTTAGAAGTCCTAAATGATGTGGCAAACTTTCATCGGTATTCAAATATGATCCCTTGTCTACTTATCGACGTATCGTTTGCTCGAACTTAATATTTGGATTTTATAAATTGATGCTAGTATAGCTTCCGGTAAATATAAAGTTGCAAGTCAGTTGGGTTGACTTTTGATCAAGTGCACATGCACTTACTTGTCAAAGCAGGGAGCTTCATGGCTTAAAGCTGAAAACCCACTAGCTTACTCATGCCCAGAATAGAGTTGACTTTGGACATGGCGTAAGAAACCATTCCGGGACCCCTCTTCCTTGACCTGAAACCATTTCAAGACCAACTCCCCATGAGGGTCATATGCGAGATCAGAAACTCCCCAAACTAAATATGAGAACTTGCAACGTCCAATCAATAGTCACCATATCAGCTCTGCTATTATCGGGTTTATGTAGTCTTTCCTATGCAGATTCAGATGATACTGCAGGTCTGTCTTGCTCGCAGTTCAACAAAACCACCAGTGAGAAGACATTTTCGCCTGTTCTTAATGATCTGTTAACTTCTCTGGTGGCAAATGCGCCTCTTCACGGTGGCTTTTACAAGAGTGCTGCTGGACAAGGCTCAGGCAAAGTTTACGGCATTGTTCAATGTAGAGGCGATCTCTCATTGAATGATTGCACCAACTGCAGCAACAAGGCCATTGCAGAGGCCCGGCATGAGTGCCCAAATAGCAAAAAGGTCACCATCTGGCGTAGGTGAGATTGATTTTCAACTTCGTCAGCGTACTTTATGAAAACTAAATGAAAGAAAAGGTAAACATCATATTTACTGATAAAAGTAATGTGAGATCCACCCTGAATCCTCATACTCATTTCATTGTAAATCCATATATTCACTCTCTTGCTTGAAGTTACCTCTTCCTCTTGAAGCCCTGGCAATTTGAGTTGCTTATTTTCCCTGGAGAAATTTTGGCACTGCGATTTTACATGTTTTAATCACTTTTCAATTTAGATTGGTCTGCAATATTTCTGACTGGGATACTGACATATTCCTCAGTCCACGCTCCTTTATTTTTCTTGAGTACTAATACATCAATCAAAACATTCAACTACCACTGAATCAGAAAAGGTTTTTCTGAGATGCAGGTGGTGTTTCCTGAGCTACTCAGATGAGAATTTCTTTGGAAAAGTCGATGGAGGTTCAATGGGGTTGTTCAATGAAACTGACTACGAAATCCCATCTGTTGCTCCAAAAGGAATCATGTTCATGAACGAACTCACGATTACAGCTCCAGAGCAACCGACAATGTTCCAAGTTGCTGTTCTGGATGTCGGAGAGTACGGGAAAAGATATGGAATGGCTCAATGCAGGAGAGACATAAGCAAGTCCGATTGTGCAAAGTGTTTGGACGATCAAATGGTGGCATTTCCCACGATGGTCGGGAACAAAAGAGGGTGGGAGATCCTCGGGTCTGGTTGCAACATGGAGTACCATGATTATCAGTTCTATTCAAACATCTCCAATCTCGCAAATACAAGTAGCAATGGTGAGCTAAGTAACTGCTTACACATTAATCTTGAATTCGCTTAAAATATCATAACTTGCATCACATAATTGTGGAGTATGAATAGCAACACGCATCATAAAACAAATATCTGATAACTGAAAGTACAAAATTCTGAGCAGGTGATTGGAGACCCATGACTACCAGGGACACAACCACCGTGACTGTTGTAGTATTAGCCCTTCTGATATTCTTGTAGTCGCTTATTTGCTACTTCTCTTCTTGGTTCATTTGTTAGCACTTACATTCTGTATCACAGTAAAGAATGTTGCTCAGTGAGACAGGTAATCATGTCCACCATTTCTTTGCAGATGCGATGAGCATAATTCATACTCAAGCAAAAACATTAATGAGTGATAGCCGGTACTAGAACCACAACTGATTTCACATTATTCCAATGAGCAGTGAGATTTTTAATTCGTATATGTCATAAGAACGCTAAAATGAAAGGATTGAAGCTATAAGGAAGAAAAGTAAAGTTTTAGCTTCACCCAGAAGCATTTTAGAGTCAAAAAAAGAAAAAAAATGGCAGACCATTTATAAAATAGAGGTAATGTTCCTCCGATATTGGGGAAGAATGCAAACCTATCTTACTTATTTTCTTTCTAGTGTACTTTGGTCTTGAGAAATTGAAACATAATGCAATTTGCCAAGGTGAAAAAAAGGAGGCATGAGCAATCACCAGTATACGATTGTAGTAAAAAAAGTCATTCTTTGCCAAGAAGTCAACAGAAGGTGCTCAGCAAAGAAAGGAGTAGTTATCATATAATCATTTTTCTTGGGTAGATTCTAGTGAATGCAAAAGAGTGTTTTCGATCAATGAGCAACAAACTTCGAACCAGTATGAATAATGTATATTGGAGACAAAATGTTGAGGTGGGGCTGCGAAGACCGTGTTTCAAACCCTGACAAATGGCAAAAATACCAACAAGTTTGGAGAGATGGAACAATTCTTATAAAGACTGATGTAATGGCAGATCTCTGGAAAATCAGCGAAGTGTTCATACAGTTACTTCTGTTGCTCCATACAAGAGCAAACCGATTCTACTTTGTATCTACAGAAGAATTTTAAACAACAAAATAAGCTCTTAAAAAGCATAAGGTACAGTCAGTTTTGTTGGTAATGAGGATAAATTCAAACAAGCACAAGATTGAAATGCGTAAGCATTCCAAAACCGTTTGGAATAGACAGATCTGCTAGTAAATTGATCAATACTTGTCATTTTGTATTGAATGATGTTTCAGTAATATTCTTGAAAAAGATATCAACAGGTCACTGGAAGCCTCAAACACGAAGAAAGCACACCGGAAGAAAAAAACATAGAGCAGGTGTAATAAATATACCATATGAAGCTTTACCAAAAAACCTCGATCACGTCAGTACTACACTATACCACAAGTTCTTATCAACCATTAATCCAGATGCAATTGGAAATAATAAACGGATAGGCCTTCTTTCCTGTGCCTTTTGCTCCTTAGTTTCTTGCGCAACCACCATGAGCTTCAGTCCATTCTGATCCACATCCATAGCAAAACTGAAACTGACATCTGCAATTGCAAGCCATCATGGAACAATCGTTCATTGACCATAAAAATATGACGAACTGCATTCTGGTAACTGGCCATTGTATATATATTTCCATTCTTGAAACTATATAACCCACAAATAGTAGAACAGGATGAACAATTGAACATTCAGACAATTAGGTGTTTCATGATAAAACACCAACCAGCGGGATTTCGGCACCGGTGATCGAGAGATTTAAGCAAAGTGGCCACAATCATTCTAACAGAAAGCAGCTAGTGTACCTTTGCATATCATATCAAACATTTTATGATTAGTTATGAAACTACACACAGAACAGCCTAGTCATGAAGCTTTAACACTGTGCATTTAGCCTTTAAGATGTGATGGAAATACACTAAGACTTTGTACTTGACTTGCATAGTCATGTGTCCCGTTGCCTTTTATGTGATTGAAAGCCACAATCAATAACAGTTCCTCTGAAAATTGGAGGATCCCCTGTTATCCCCATTTCATCAATTAGGCATGCGCAACAAATCGATGACATGTATAGGTTTTCAAAAAATCTCAACAGAGAAGCTATACTGTGTCAAGCTTCTTGATATTGAAGGCTATATAATTCGCTACCAAGTGATTTTTTTTTTCCAGTGGATGTATCACAAACCTGCAAGTGATGTGAGGACAACCCTGAGTCCTCTCCACATAAAATTTGCATTTGGGGCATCTCATCCATTTTTTCTCCTTTGCAAGCTTCCTCACAATGAGATCCTCACTCCCTTTCTCATCCTCATTCAGCGACTGAAACTCCACGCACGACACGTCAGCATGCCATGGCACGGAACACTCGGCGCAGAACAACCTATGGCAATATGGGCACTCACACTCCCTAATCACCTTCTCATCATCACAGTCCTTGATCAAGAGGGCCGAGCAGTTCTTGAAAGGGCAATAGAACTTCTGCGACTCGAGAAACATAGCCTCGCACAACGATTTCTCCCACATGTAGAGAACATTCTCAGGGAGGATTTGTCTGCAGGAATCAATCTGCAGGACACCCTTACACTCCAATTCCGGGCATTTGATGGTGGTGACATTGTCCCGGAGTTTGGTCTCCACATGCCTGCTTATGCAGAGAGAGCAAAAGGTGTGAGAGCACACGGTCCTGATCCTGAACATCTCTTCGGCTCCTTTACTTTCTGCACAAATCTCACAGAAGCTCTCTGATGACTCACCACCATCTTCTTGGACACCTATCTCAAACGGATCTTTGATTTTCATCTGACCTGTACTTGGGTTTGCCTCAGGCACAACCACTAAAGACGAGGAAGCCCCAGTATTTCTTTTTGTAGAATTCATATTCATCACCCAGGACACTTCTAAAACCTCCTGGAACTGCAACTCCTGAGCATATTCAGAATCTGACGCTTGAGGAGCTACTGCCTTCTGATTCCGATGATCTTCACTTTCCTCAAACATTGACGACAAGAAGAGATCATCTAGGGAGAGGAGATCAAGAGCCGCTTCATTTTCCATCCTATACTCCTCTATGGATCATTTATGGTAACGCTCGTTTCAAGTTACACCCTTTGGACGTGCTGGTCGTGTGCCTTGGGAAGGTCGTTTCGTTTGTTTTTATATTTGAAGATGCAGGGTCGGTGTGCATCAAATTTCATCGGTGAGCACTGTACCGTGCGTCAAAACCTTCTCGGAGAAGTTGCTCTCTATGATCGAGGACTTCAATGCCTTGTCCAGGAAGTGGTTCTTCTTTGTTTTTGCCTTTTAATTTTATTTTCTGGATAGTGCCATCATTTTCTGACAAATATTCTTTATTACTGCGCTTGCTTTACTTGGGTCAAGTCAAGAGATTATGCACCAGCGGGACTGAAAACACGGTTAAAGAAAATGATCCAAAAGATAAATGTGCTGACAAAAGAAAACCAAAATTCGCTTTAGTATCGTGTCAACCTTACGAGAAAGGAAATTCAATCTTGCCGACAGATCTCGAGTAGGAAAATCTCCCAGTTGAATCTCCATGACCATGATGATCTAAGATATGATTTAATTGGAAATTGGATTAATTTGATCTGAATATCATCCTTTTTTTTCTTTCTTTCATAATTGCCTAAATTCGTATGTTGAATGCCCGCCCCTTAGTTCTATTGTTAAGAGTATCGTACATATACTTGCATTTTACTTTTGGGGACCACTTTGCACTTTTGCATCAATTAATCCTGTGACATTATGTCCTCTCAAATTATAAATTTTCACACACACCCAAGACACTCCAAACTAATTGAAAAGAAAATCACCAAAACCTTAAGTAAAATGCTAAAATGACTATACAAGGACACAAATTTGGCTATATCAATGTGGGATTTCCTTAGAGCTATGCGGATAAAGTTATATAAGTAGTTATTGAATCAAAAGTGAGAGATATTTAAATGAATTTGCGTTTGCAAACCTTTATCTGCTCTTACACTCATTTAAACTTTTTTTTCCCATTTACTTACTACACACGTGTATGCTCTCTTTTCTAAGAAAAAAAAAGTTAAGAAAAAAAAGAAGCTTGGTCATGTGTTGGGGTCATGTGCTAGTCTTTCCCAAGATATAGGGACCTAGCTCTTTGATGCTGTCTAGGCACAAGGGCACGTAGTAGAGTTATCGGTTACAAAAACAAAACACAATTGCTCAAACATTTAATTAAAGATGCATATGTCTCAACAAAGCACTATAGAATCATAACACGGAGACAACTTTATTGAACATATTCAATATTATTTAAAATATAAAGATTTTATGCTTTTGAAATTGACATCCTCGCCCGATTTTTTTTCCTATGGATATGGCATCATATACCTATCGAGTTTTCCTCAGTAAAACATTATGCTCACGTTCTTATTTATTTGATTTAATCGGTGAATTCATACGCTTGTCTCGCTCAAAGTGGTGATGATTATATAGAGTCATTCTCAAGTCTCATGAACAATCAATGTCTGAGCAATTGCTAGGCCTAGGAGAACCTTAAACTGCTGAAATAATTGGGAAGTTGTGTCTCGAGAAACTCGTCATCTTAGGTTCGAAAAAAACACTCTAGCTCAAATATAGCCCAACACGAATTTTGTAAGAGCAAGCTGCTCTAGCCGTTCTTGTCTTCAACCAAGTAATGTGAGGCATGACTCTTTGTAAGTATCCTTCCCTTATATATTCTAAGTCTGCGACCGAGCCATATTCATGGTACCCTTGAAAAATGGGAGATCTTATGTGCCTTGCGCATTAATTTTTGTGTTTGTCATGGTTTTAAGATAATATAAATTACATTCTCATTATTTAAATCTATAGAGGGATGAATGACGTTTGATATTGTTCATTCCCTCCAATTCTTCCAAACCTGTAAACATTTAGAAGAGTCACTAATAAAAAAATAATATTATATTCGGACCCGATCCGAGTCGGTCGGACGGCGCGCACGTGGTGGTCACCGGCAAGAAAGCTTAGGTCCTCTTCCTTCCATAAAAGTGGGGTACCCCTTGGGGTCCAATCTCCTTTGAAATACTCATACTAATATACCCTCACTCTCCCCCACATTTGCTCTATGTGAGACTCCATTGCTCACTTCTCATTCACCTTTACACTTGGGCCCATGTCCCAACAAGAGGACAAAAAAGGGACCAAGTCCCAACACTATACAGCCTCGCCGTACTGAAATCTAATGATCTCAGGATTCATGTCTTGAGTCTGACAAAAAGTTTCTAGCTTTGAGGTTTGAGGTCCTTATGGTTCATTAAAATTTAAGAGTCTTCCACAGCATAGCATTTCGTCTCGCGTGGCACATGGTTCTAGTTGTGCATAGATACAGGTCAATGTTTATTGATGATTGCCCGCACAAAAAGTGAACACAAATTAACGCACCCCATTCGGTTACATATTAGAAATATAAACTACATTTACACAAAACTTAGACCGGAGTGAATGGCTTATGATAACGATTTCTATATAATGGTCTAGATCCTTCAAATGTTATTGTTTTCCCAACCATGGCCTAAAATTTGCGAATTAGTTTCTGATTATAAGCTCCACTGGAGGATGATCTTTTGCCGTTGTAATGCTTCTATATAACTCTTGCAGGACGGACAGTGTTTGTCTTATCTGCTCGTAATTCTGTTCTCCTACAAAGATATATGTACGAATTCTTACTTCAATGTTGCCGGGGGGAATAAAACAAAAGAAGTGGCAATCGCCTAGATGAATTGTTCAAGAGCAAAGAAGCCTAGCGGGCAGTGCCAGTGCGAGTGCGAGTAGGAGAAAATCGTATGGTAAACCATGAACGAACCCTATCTGCTTGCGCAGGAGATTGAAGACTCGCGGCCACGAGAGACGCAGCAAGCATGACTGTTGTAGTACCAACTCTTCTGATATTCTCTAGTCTCTCATATGCTACTTTTATAGTCTATTGATTTTTCGCCACTTATTGGTTGTATCTGCCTTGCGGATTTGATCAACGTCATTCATATTTCAGTACAAACGATAAGAGCGAAAGGAGGTATTAGAACTGCATCTTTCTTCCAGCCAGATAGACAAGCACTGTGATTTTTAACTCGTGTAGGTCATACGAGTGCTCACTGAAAGTGTGACATCTCTATTCCACATCACTTAGGGAGGGAGTCCTGGGAGAACTTATATGGGATAAGCTGCCCTTAACTCACTGACAACGCGTTTTCCTAGGCTGAGGAAAAATAAAGCCGTGAGGGCCCAAAGCGAACAATATTGTCGGTGACGAGGCAGAGGACGTTACAAAGTGATATCGGAGCCGACTCCCGACCACATGTGGTGACCACAGTGGGCGCTCGCTGGTGCCGTTGAGGGCACAGCGAGGATGCTGTGCCATTAAGGGGGGAAGTGTCGCTTAGGGAGGGAGTCCTGGGAGAGCTTATATGGGATAAACTGCTCTTGACTCACTGATAACGCATTTTCCTGGGCTGAGGAAAAACAAAGCCGTGAGGGCCAGTGGAGGCCCAAAGCGGACAATATTGTCGGTGACGAGACAAAGGACGTTACAGAAAGAGACTGGAGCCGTAAGGAGGAAAAGAAGAGTCTTGGCTTCACCGAGAAGCGTTCTAGTGCCGCAAAAAGAGAGAGTGATCTCAACAAGATAATTACAAAGGAAAAGATTCCTAATCCTTTGTAGCTCAAGAATCTTGGTAAGAAAAGATAGATGCACTTACTTACCATGCTGAAACAAGACAAAACATTAATTAAGCAGTATCGTGAGCAGAGCTTTTGCTTTTTATCACCTCCCTCAACTTTATGAAGAGCAATGGTTTTTAGATTTTGTTATCAGAACGTGAAGATAACATACACGTCCCCTCTCAAAGGCCAGGCTACACCATTTGTTTCTAACACATTTGTATCTTTATTTATCGTATATCATAAGCATTTTAGCATTGAACCTGCAATACTAGAGCCAAATTTCAACTTCTTTCGTACTGCCTTCAAGTGTTAAAGTATGTTTAGCTTGGATTCTTGATATTCTAGACTGATGATGAACATGTATCTGAGTTTGTAAGCACTTGTTTGCGAAATCATTGCAACAAAATCCTGGTGAAGTAGTCCTTCTGAGATCGGGGAAGAATGTGAATCTATTTAACTAGTGCTCTTTCTGGTCTACTTTGGTCTTGAGATATAGGAATATGATGCAATTTGACTAGGTAAAAAGATGAGGCATAAGCAGTTTCCGGTGTAAAATGGTAATTTAGAAGCCAAGGATGTTTCTTTTCTTGCCATGCAGTCAAGAAAATGCATTAGCTCGGCAACTTCTGCTGAAATGTAGTAGCTCACTTAAAACCAGTACGAACAATGTACGTTGGAGACGAGATGTTGAGGCAAGGTTGAAGACAGTGGTTCAACCCCCCACTAGGAAAAATTGATCAACAAGTTTTGGAGAGAGAGCACAATTCTTACATATGTACACGCAGTGGCAGAACTTAAGAACGCTGGCAAAGTTTTCGCACTCTCAGTCAGTTCTGCTACTTCATGGAAGAGGAAATACTTATCCTTCGTGCTTACAGAACCATTCTAGGCGACAAAATAATTTCTTAAAAAGCACAAGGCACAGTCAAATATATATATATTTTTTTATCATGGAGAAATTCAAACAAGCCACAAGATCGAAGTGGGAAAGCATTTTAGAACCAAATGGAATTGACACATCCGCCGAGAAATTGGTCTTTGTTTGCCAATGTGACTCGTATTGAATGATCTTTCAGTGAAATTCGCAAAAAGAGATCAACATGCGATTAGGATGTCAGACAAGAACAAAGCACACTGGCAAGTAAGGTAGAGCACGTTTAATCCATAGACTATATGTTGATTCACCAAAAAACCTCGATGACATCGTTGCTACACTGTACCACAAGCTCTTATCGATGGTAAATTTAGATGCGACTGATCATATACATGATTAGGCCTTCTTTCCTGTACCTTTTCCTCTTCAGTTTCTTTCGCAACCTCCATGATTTTGGGTCCATTCTGATCCACATCCATAGCAAAACTGACACTGGCACCTGCAATCGCAAGCCCGAGGAACAACCATTCATTTACCATAAAAAAACAACTCATATTGTGATGATTGGATCTCATAAATTTATCTCTGTTCTGAAAACCATCTAGCACAGAAAAAGTAGAAAAGTATGAAGAACTGATTGTTCAAAAAATTAGGTAGCACTAACTTTGCAGCAGGATTCAATATACAGCACTGACCAACGCAATTTCCAGTACTAGTGATCGACAGAATTAAGCCAAGGGGCCACAGTGCTACCAAGAGAGAGACAGTTAAGTACTTTTGTATATCACTGATATGGCTATATCAAACATTTCGGGGTCAATAAGAAGACTAGATACGAAATTGTCTAGTCTTGAAGCTTTGATACTGTGTATTTAGCCACTGCGTTGTGAGGAAATATGCTGAGACCTCGTATTTGAATTCCATCTTCACATGTTCAGTTACCTTTTATGTGATTGAGAGCCACAATCCATAACAATAACTCAGAAAAGTGGAGGATCCCTTGTTATCTCTATTTCATCAACTACGCACTCGCAACAACTCTGCGACATCTATAGGTTTTCAGAAAAATCTCAATGAAGGAGCAATACTGTGTCAGGCTTCTTGATTCATCTTGTTGAATAATTCGCTACCAAGTTAATTTTTTCAGTGAATGTATCGCATACCTGCACGTGATGTGAGCACAACCCTGAGTCCTCTCCACAAAAAATTTGCATTTGGGGCATCTCCCCCATTTCTTCTCCTTTGCAAGCTCCCTCACCATGAGATCCTCGCTCCCTGTCTCACTCTCGTTCAGTGAACAAAACTCCTCGCATGACATGCCGGCGTGCCATGGCACGGAACACTGAGAGCAGAACAACCTATGGCAATATGGGCACTCACACTCCCTAATCACCTGCCCATCATCATGGTCCTTGATCAAAAGGGCCGAGCAGTTCTTGAAAGGGCAATAGAACTTCTGCGACTCGAGAAACATCGCCTCACACAGCGATTTCTCCCACATGTAGAGAACATTCTCAGGGAGGATTGTCCTGCAGGAATCAATCTGTAGGACCCCCTCACACTCCAATCCCGGGCATTTAATGGTGGTGACATTGTCCAGGAGTTTGGTCTCCACATGCCTGCTTATGCAGAGAGAGCAAATGGTGTGAGAACACAGGGTCCTGATGCTAAACATCTCTGTGGCCTTTTTTCCCTCTGCACAGATCTCACATAAGCTCTCTGATGACTCGCCATCGTCTTTTCGATCACCCATCTCAACCGGGTCTATGATTTGCATCTGACTTGGGTTTGGATTTGCCTCTGTCACGTCCATTGTAAAAGAAGAAGAAGCCCCATTATTCGTTTCTGAAGGATTCATGTTCATCGCCCAGGAGACTTCCGAAAAATCCTGAAACTGCAGTTCTTGAGCAAATTCACCATCTATAACTTCAGGAGCGGCCTTCTTCTTACTCCAATCATATTCACTGTCGCTAAACAGTGATGGCTAGAGGAAATCATCTTGCGAGAGAAGATTAATGTGCCCTTTCATCTTTTAAGTTTCGAGTGTGCTTGTTTTGTGGATCCTTCGTCTTTTGAAGGTCACTATGTTGCAAGAAATCTTAGCATAGAAGTTGCTTCCTATGATTGGGACTTTACTTCCTTCTTCCGGAGGGACTCTCTACTCTCTCTCTCTCTCTCTCTCTCTTTTAATAAAGTATTTTGGATGGTGCTATCAATTTTCGTAAAGCAAAGTTCTGCTACGCTAGCTTTACTTGGGTCAACATTAGCAACGTTAAAGAAACTGATCCAGGATAAATATGAGGGCAAAAGTAAAGAAAAGAAATATTTTAATTGAAAATGTTCTATAATAATCACATTTATAGGGTGTCAACCTATAAGAAAGGAAAATCGATTTTGAATTATATCTTGAGAAGGAGATTCTCCTGATTAAATCCGATTATTGTTATAATCTCATATTGACTTGATCTAGTTTAGACTTATATACACTCTCTCAATCAAATTATTTTAATTCCAATCAAATCCAATCGGTTATGTTTAATCTTTTACAATAAGTGTAAATCTTACAACTGTGTATTGATACGGCATAAATGTCCTCATTTTGTTTGCTTATTATTTACACTCTACTTTTGTAAATGCCAAATGCAGACCCAAATTTTACTTTTGGAGACTAGTTTGCCCATCCACATTGATTATTCCAACATCCCTCTTAAAGAAAACGTTGTTCTTTTCTAATAATGCCCCATCCTCAAATCCTAAAAGTTATTATTAGGTAAAAAAGAATATATGTTTGAACAACTATCCAGTTTTAATTTTTTTTTATCTGTTTGTACACTCATTCAGACTTTTTTTTTTCCTGAACTTCGTACACACAAAGGAGTATGCTCTTCTGCTATGGCCACTGGAGACAAAAAGAAGAAGAAGGAATTAAAAACATAACCGTTTGATAATTAACATATGTGTCGCCAAATTCATGTTGTTTTGACACAGCACAACATAATATGACATAGTGATTAATGTACCAAATAGACTGTAAATCTTGAGAAAAAATTGAGATTGCATCATGCTTTTGGAATTAACATCCCAGTCTTATTTTTTTCCTAAGCGTATGACACCATGGACTAGGCCGGTTAAAAAAAAAAACACCCTATTGTGAGGTTCAGTTGGGTTTATGGACTTAAATCAAATTGAAGCACGTTAAACGATACCCATATTCTGAATGCTCTAGATTTTCAGTGTCTCCATCCAATTTCCACCATAGCCATCTTTGTCTCCTACCTCCACCCTCCTCGTTCTGGCAGAGCTAAAAGAGCAAAACGTTACCCATATCGTAATGCAAGATAATTGTCAATTTTTTTCCGTAAATCTATTGTGAATCATTCAATTTAGTTTTAAACTTTTTCAGCTATGCCAATTTAGTCATACACTTTTTAACCATTTATCAATTTATTTCTAAAAATTATGATCGCACCAATTTAGTCCTAAAGATTTGGATGATTTGGGCAATATTGTGATAAACTAGTTATTTATATAATTGGTCGGAAGGATTACTTTAGCAAATTGTTAAAAGGTTTATAACTAAATTGATAAATTATCAATAGGTTTAGGATGAATTGACACAACTGAAAGGTATATGACTATATTGACAAAAACCATCAAAGGGTTTAGCACTAAATTAGCGTAATTAAAATATTTAGGACCGAATTGGTCTTTATACAATATGTTTAAGATTTTTTGAATTTAATTCAAATTGCAAAGAGAAATTAAGTTGCATGCCAAGATAGCACCACACCATAGAGACAACACAAAAGAAAAGCAAATCCTATAAACCATGGTCATAACTGTGCTCCTTTTATTTGTCGCCAAAACTCAAGTTCACAATTAATTTTTTTATAAATAGCACTCCTCTATAAATAATGAATATAATATTGAGCATTTTAAGATAGTTCAAAAACTAGTTTGGATATGAATGAAAAATTTAGAGATCATATTGTACATTAAGGTAAAGTTCAAGGATTATATTGCAAATTGTGCCAAAATTCAGTGACTATTTAGAGAGTATAATTAGTTTCTGAGCATGATTGAAATGAAGTGACAAACAAGAGTGCTGATTCAAGAGCAAAACAACTCACCTACCCAAAAGAATCCTAATTCACACCAGCAAGAATTAGAAGACTCGGTCCCTTTTAGGTGTAAACAACTCATGTTCATTTTTGTTTGATTTAATGGGCGAGTTCATGTAGTTGTGTCGTTGAAAGAAGTGATAGAGTCCCTCTCAAGTCTTTTGAGCAATCATTTTCTAAGCAATTACTCTAGCCTTAAGAGAACCTTAAATTGGTAAAATAAGTGGAAATTTGTGTCTTGAGAAACTCGATATTTTAGGATAGTCTTACCCAATTTCACTGCTTTGAGCTATATCTTGGAAAAGCAATGCCTCACGGATCTCTAGCATGGACATACAAGTAGATGGCAAGCCTTTGACTAAATTAGAAAATGCACTTAGTTTGATGCACAGAATCTGGCTCAATGTATCACTTTGGCACTACACAAAAACAGCAATTGCTAGGAAGATTTTAATCACAAGAATGTAATTTTGACGACCCGAGAACCATTACAAAGACAAAAATTAACACTTAGGGTACGCTGTCTTCCGTTCAAGGTTACCGGGGATATGGCTCGGTCATAGAGGTCTCGTTCTTCGAGAAATGTTTCGATTTGCTTCTTGACTGGTCGACTTCAGACGCCCTCGAATTGTGATCCTGCGTTGATGACATATCGGACTCAATGCCACTGTGCATGGAGAACGCTGGTTGGGACGGCACTTGGAGCGTGACCGAGTGGTTGTTAAGCATGAGAAGCACAGAGGCCATTGTTGGCCGCATAGCAACGTTTTCTTGGACGCATAGGAGACCAATGTAGACGCACCTCGCAATTTCGGCACTAAAACCAGAAGTTATACATGGATCGATAATGTTCGATACTGCTCCTCCCCTCCAATTCCTCCAAACCTGCAAGCATTTGACAAACATTGAGGAGATTGATCTCCGAAACATTTTGCCAAATGAGAAGTTATGTTCTTATACTCACATAGCCTATGAGGACTTCTGTGTCATCGCCCACTTGGAAAAGATTGTTCCTTTGACCACACACAATCTCCAATACAAGCACTCCGAAACTGAAGACATTGGACTTGACTGAGAAGTTTCCATGCATTGCATACTCTGGAGCCATATATCCGCTGAGCATCACAAAAAATCCATCATACAAGCTTTATTGTTTGCCTATTGTATTTTGATAAGCATTAGCCATGGGGCGTTGTGAGCACACTTACTAGGTCCCCACAATTCGGTTTGTCTCTGCATGAGTTTGGTCCAACTCGAAGAGCCTTGCCATACCGAAATCTGATATCTTCGGATTCATGTCCAAGTCCAACAAAATGTTGCTGGCTTTAAGGTCCCGATGGATAATACGAAGTCGAGAGTCTTCGTGTAGGTAAAGCAGCCCGCGAGCAACACCGGTTATTATCTTGTAACGCTTATCCCAGTCGAGATTCGCACGCTTTAGGGAATCTACAGAATTTGATGAAAGCCACATTAAATAAGAAGTTGCTTAATCATTTCATGAAGATTTGGTTTCAAGAATGACAATTCAAGGAACATACCGAATATGAACTGATCAAGGCTTGAATTGGGTACAAACTCGTAAATGAGAAGTCGCTCAACTCCTTCCAAACAAAAACCTAGGAGCCTTACCAAGTTCCTATGTTGTAGCCTAGCTAGTAACATGACCTCATTCTTAAATTCCAATTCTCCTTGGCCGGAATTTGGCGACAGCCGTTTCACTGCGATTTCTTTTCCGTTGGAGAGACGACCCTAAAATTTGATCAAAGCAGGTCCTTGTGAGTATCAAAATGTGATTGAAGCATTTCGAAGAGCATCTATTTTGTTGCTTTAATTTTAATGCAAGAGACCAGAGGATGCTTTATTAATTAATACCATGTAAACAGCACCAAAACCACCCACTCCCAGCTTCTTGGAATTAGAGAAGTCATCAGTTGCCGCTCTGATGGTGCTGAAATAAAATTGTAGTGACTCCGCCGTGCTTATTTCATCCACAACTTCACCTGTGCAGAGATATACGTGGTCATTCAGAGCATGAATCACTTTATTATAACTCTTATAATGAAAGCTTCTTAAACTTTTAGTATATAGAGTTGCACCTGGAGGCATTATTAACTTGCTATTTTGGCCTGCTCAATTAGTTCATGTTAACCGTAGACAATGAGAAATGTGTAATTGGACATGTGCGAGTGGTGCGCAAGAATGCAAAGATCGATACTTTGATTCTGTGTTCTGGAATTCTCAATCCAACTTGTTAAAATTTCTTTGGCCTAATTGTCACTACTGTGCTGGTGCAAAAGTAGAGTAATTAGTCAACTTCGTTATTTTGATGATCTTGTTAACCTCATGAACAGTTGCTGTTCCAATGAAAGATGAAAGACTGACCTTCAACTCTTTGTCTCGGCTGCTGCTTCTTCCTTTTCGCTATCAGGAATATGACAATGCCGACAAGAAGTACCGCAGAAGCACTTGCGGCAACTACAATGATCACAGTCTTCGTTGAATTGCTCTTTCCACCTGCAAGAGCAAAGGCACATTACGTTTACGATCATTGCTTACCGATTACAAAGTAATACACTGGAGAAACTACTGACGTGTCATTGCGAAACGAGATGCATCTTGAACATACATTGCACCATTCTTTGATAACTCAAGGGAAGAAAGTCATACGGATTTCTGCTCGTCTTACCAAGCCTCGTCTAATAGAGAGTAGTAACCTCTGAAAATATATCACAGTATTCTACAGAATCACCTCTCCAGAATCACCTTTTTTAACTCCAAGTCCACTGCTTTCATGAATTTCTTACGGAAATCAGAGCAATGACAGCGCAATGGCTTGCAGAAACAGAGTGGAGCAAGGAACGACCGATGCTGCTGGTATTGCAAATGCTCTGGTCAAAGATTTCTGCAGAGTCATTGGCTGCATCCCACGTGGAAATATGGGACCCCTATACACACGTGGACCACCAGCGAAAAGGATGAAAGTGGCAACGACAATCACGCCCGTCGTCGCCTTCTCGGCAGGCGTGCTCGAATCCACCGTGCTTTGCTCATGGTTTTCTTATATTAGAATGTATATTTCTTTTATAGTTTTTAGGCCGTCCTATCTGATCTTTATAGAAAACTGGAAAAGTCAAAATATATATACTTTACCCTACCAAATAATAAGGACATAGTTAATGTACAGGAATTTTTTTTATCTAACTCATCAATCTCGAGAAATGCTTTATATAACAAGAGATCTACCTAAACCCTGTAATTAAGTGACACGCCGATTTCTAGTTAGTTGCCGATTATTTAATCAATTGATCTAAGTTATTTCAGCACCTAATAAAAATTCATCACGTCATTTGAATAAGAGACTTCCAGTAAAGTTTCTTAGAAGCTCTAGCATTGCTAATCGATTCAGTTCTTGTTAACTTCATTTGCAGACGATCAAGCACAATTAAGGTTAGTTCTGCCCTCTCTTTCCCTTTGACGCCTGATGCTACAAAGTTCCAGTAATTATCCAAGATCTCATGCCGGAGCGTGTAACCAATGTTTCACTTATGGCCTCGAAATTTTCTTTCACATCTCTTTTACAGTATATTTTTTTTTGTGCTTTTATGTTAATTAACCCAATGGTGGGTAGTTGTGTTAATTGAGAGTTTATCTTTTATTGCTGAGAGTTTATCTTTCATTGATGAGGTCGAGGGTTCGAAACCCGCAGTTGCTAACATATTAAATAGAGGGATATAGTATTGGGGCCATGTGCTAATCTTTCTTGATATGTAGGAGCCTAATCCTTAGGTGCCGTTCGGGCACGAAGGTCCACCTCGATCATATATTAAAAAAAAAAAAAAGCAAACCGTATTGACTGAATGATGGGAAGTAACGAAGATCTACTAATGATTTATTACCCTAGTGGAGATGCATCAATGATTAGAGCTATTGGTCGAATATATGGACCAACCACCCGTGTTCGGCAAAAAAGTGTTTATCCAACAAAAAGAATTACATGATCTATAGAACATTTGAGCATATTTGAAAGATTCTCAGTTCAAATCTCAAGTGAAATCCGCATGATCAACAATTTAGATGGTTTTAGTCCACCTGAATTATAGAAAAAATAAAACGCCTTGTTCGTGACTTGTGAGCAAGATCCTACATACCTGGAGGTGGAGCTGGTGCTTCTGCCTCCGTTGATGGCTGCGCGGGCGGCGGTGGAAGTGGCTCCCCAGTCTGGTCGAAGAACCGAGTATTCGCCGCGTACCCGAACCGGCAACTTGGTGCTATGATACTCAATCCCACCTTCCCGGCACAGCAGTTCGTGAGCCTTGCGATGATTGTCACCAGGCAGTCGCTGCATTGCTGCTCGGTCAAGTCCGGCGTGCACTGTGTCATCGCGTAGATCGTGTCGAAATCCACCGATGTGTTCCCAGTCGCGTACTTCCTCAGCGAGCCGCCACTGGCTGCCTCGCTCCGCAGACTGTCCAGCAGTGTCTGCAGCGCCGCGTTGAACGTGTTCGGGTTCGGGACGTTGTTCACGTTAAACGGCTGGAAGTCGGGGTCGGTTGTGACTGTGCGGAAGATTGAGGCGTTAGAGTACCGGACGGTGCAATTCTCACGGTAGAGGACCGCGCTCTTCTGGAAGGGGCAGAGCTGGCGGATGTCGAAGGCTGCGCCATTAAGGCAGCTGCGGCAGTTCTCAGCGGTGAGGTCGCCGCGGCAGGAGCCGATGACATAGAGGGTTTGGGAGGTGCCGGAGACGGCGGTGGAGGAGTTGAAGAAGCCGTAGGTGAGGGACAAGGAGTTGGTGGTGGAGATGGAGGAGAGGAGGGCGGTGAGGGTGGTTTGGTAGGTGCTGTTGGAGGTGAAATTGCCGGTGGTGGCGCAGGCCTCATGCGGGTATAAATTTTGGGCGTTAACGGTGGAAGCAAGCAGGAGGAGGAAGAGAGGAAGATTTGGAAGATCCATTCTTTCTTCCTTTTCTTCGTGGGGCTGTTCCGGGTTTTTCTTTGATTAACGTCACAGGCTAATAACGTACGAAAGCATAGCTTGTGTAGCTCCTACACAAGTTACTTTGTCAAAACCCGTTTCGCCCACGGCTTGGTAGGGGCAATTTGAGCTTTGATGCTAATGAAATGACAGGCAGACAGGTGATCTGGATCATGGATGGGGTGCCCCTGCAATAGGGGGCATTTCCCCCCATTCAACGATCGTGACTTGTAGTCAAGTGATATGTTTCCAAAATCATTGGTCTTTTCTGTTGTCTTTGCCAGAAAACCAGTGATTAAACAAATGTCAAACATTTCTTTGTTTTTCAAAGTAAAACATCTCCTATTATCTTTTAAAAATCGTCCGGCTACCACTGGGGACAAGTAGCCATGGTAAATAGAATTGGAAAACATGAAACTCTGCTAGCCGATCTTTTCAGAATGCCCACAATGTCTCGGCCAACTCTATGAATCGAATGGTCGGTTGTCAGATATGTCTTGATCTCCTCCGCAGATGAAGAAAGAGCTAGTGGGGGTAATCTTTCTTTTTACAAAGCAATGAGTTACAGATTCTTTAGGCATTGCTCGATAATGGCACACCATCTCCCCACCTGGGATGGAGTTTGCCGTATCGAATCGATTGGCATGTGCATCATACATATTCTTCAGTATTGCTAATATCTATTCCACTTGGATATCGTCCCCATATGGTTAAACTTTGGTAATATGGAACAAATAGAATTTCGATTCAATTTGAGCCTCAAGGATGGCCTACACATGTACCATTTGAGCATTTTCGCCTTCATGGCCAATCCCGCTCCATATGAGATATGGGATATGCTTCATTATTTCCTGCTCGGTTTTATTCTTTCAGCTGGACATTATTAACACGAGCTTGCCTTTTTTCTTCCCCGTCCTAAAACATCTTTGGTTGTTTAGTAAAGGATTTTTGCAAGAAGTTTTTGTTCATCTAGCGTAATTCTTTCTCCACGAAACTTTAATGCGTCTAGCTAATCTTCCCTCTTATCAACTAACAACAGTTGAAAAAATTGTGTTTCCAAATGTTTTGATTACCCTTTTCTTTTCAATGTTTCCCCCTCACATTCTTGATAATCTCCATTACGTTGAAAAACTTTACTTTTGAATGAGTCAAGACGGTGTTCCGGAAGCGACATAGGTTCCGGTAAATGACGGCATTCAACATCAATATCAAATTTATGTATGGGCCTCATATCATCCCGACCACTTGGAATAACCATGTCATGTACTTGATTCGTCATGGTGGCATTTAAAATGCTATATAGCTGAGAACATACACAGTATAGAGCCTAGCTTACGAACAATTGTATGCGACAATCCATTCCATGTGAATTGTTAATTATATATATTTTTAATGTAAATGATCATGCCAAGTTACTTAAGACTGTTGTCAGACATAATCAATAGTTTCATAATCGTTGATCACGACTAATGGGATCACACGTTCATCTTTGTCCTTAAGACCAGGCCGCTATGGTTCCGTATTTGACTTTAAACAGTTGCGATGAAGGTTCCAGACGATAATGTATAATATCTTATAGCCGGCAATTGAGAATGGCGTAGATAAGGACAATAGCGGAAAGTAAGCAATATAATCTTCGAAGTTGATCTTTTCCAAACGCGCACCCAAATGGCCCCGGTCAAGCTGCCTTCAGGGATTGTATAGCATGCTAGATATTACATTTTGCTTAATCTAAATCTCACCGGACGTCTTTTTTTAACCTACATATACACACATATATGAGATTCTAATAGTGCATGCTCATCGACGCGTAAATTTGATTATATATAATTTTGTTATATCTAAATTTCGATGGGGCAGTTTAAAGGGTGGAAAACTATTTATGGTTTTACGCAGATTGACCGAGAAAAAAGTAGCCTAGTGGGTAGTGCTAATTGGAGTTGGTGAACATATTAACACGGTGAAGCAAGGACAATGCCATAGTCTCTCGAGCAATAATTCGACATAATAAAAAAATTAATTCTAAACTGAAAAGTAAGAACTTGCAATCCGACATATCCACCAGCGAGAAGCCGTCGCGGACTAGCCATAGCAATCCGTTTGCTTCTCTGGCGGTCGCATGCGTCTCTTCGTTGTGGCTTTTACAAGAGCGTCGCCGGAGACGGCTCGGACAAAGTTTATGGGCTTTTCCAATGTGGAGGCGATCTCTCTGGAAAATGACTGCGTCAACTGCAGCAACAATGCCTCTGCAGAGGCACGGCATCTGGCATAGGTGAGTGGTTGATGTTCGACTTTGTTGACGAGGCTTTTGCAAATTAAAGTATGATAAAACCTAAACTTTGTGGTTAATAACAAAAGTAATGGGAGATCAGATATGAATTATCTCACTCAATTTCAATCAACATCCATGTATTCATTCTCTTGCTCGAACTAATTTCTCCCTCTTTAAGTCTTGAGCCCCATTTCAGTCGTATCTTTCCCCCAAAAACATTCCGGCACTATGTTGCATAGTTCAATCGCTTTTGAATTTAGGTTGCAATTATTTGTGTTAAAGGATTTTTCACGAATTAATTTTCTAAATTAAGTTTTTGATTTGCTGAATATAATTTACGAAAAATGCACATGCAGTGGCAGAACTTAAGAACGCTGGCGAAGTGTCCGCACTCTCAGTCACTTATGCTACTTCATGGAAGAGCAAATACTTCTCCTTCGTGCTTACAGAACCATTCTAGGCGACAAAATAATCTCTTCAAAAGCACAAGGCACAGTCAATTTTGTTGTCATCATGGAGAAATTCAAACAAGCCACAAGATCGAAGTGGGAAAGCATTTTAGAACCAAATGGAATTGACACATCTGCCGAGAAATTGATCTTTGTTTGCCACTGTGACTTGTATTGATTGATCTTTCAGTGAAATTCTCGAAAAAGAGATCGACATGCGATTAGGATGTCAGACAAGAACAAAGCACACCGGCAAGTAAGGTAGAGCACTTTTAATCCATAGACTATATGTTGATTCACCAAAAAACCTCGATGACATCGTTGCTACACTGTACCACAAGCTCTTATCAATGGTAAATTTAGATGCGACTGATCATATACATGGTTAGGCCTTCTTTCCTGTATCTTCTCCTCTTCAGTTTCTTTCGCAACCTCCATGAGTTTGGGTCCATTCTGATCCACATCCATAGCAAAACTGACACTGGCACCTGCAATCACAAGCCCGAGGAACAACCATTCATTTACCATAAAAAAAAAAATCGACAACGCATGTTGTGATGATTGGCCATCATAAATTTAACTCTTCTGAAAACCATCTAGTGCAGAAAAAGTAGAAAACTATGAAGAAATGATTGTTCAAAAAATTAGGTACCACTAACTTTGCCGCAGGATTCAATATACAGCACCGACCAACGCAATTTCCAGCACCAGTGATCGACAGAATTAAGCGAAGGGGCCACAGTGCTACCAAGAGAGACAGTTAATGTACTTTTGTATATCACTGATACGGCTATATCGAACATTTCGGGGTCAATAAGGACACTACATACGGAATTGTCTAGTCATGAAGCTTTGATACTGTGTATTTAGCCACTACGATGTGAGGAAATACATTGACCTCGTATTTGAATTACATCGTCACATGTTCAGTTACCTTTTATGTGATTGAGAGCCACAATCAATAACAATAACTCAGAAAAGTGGAGGATCCCCTGTTTATCTCTATGTCATCAACTACGCACTCGCAACAACTCTGCAACATCTATAGGTTTTCAGAAAAATCTCAATGAAGAAGCAATACTGTATCAGGCTTCTTGATTTATCTTGTTGAATAATTCGCTACCAAGTGAATTTTTTCAGTGAATGTATCGCATACCTGCACGTGATGTGAGCACAACCCTGAGTCCTCTCCACAAAAAATTTGCATTTGGGGCATCTTCCCCATTTCTTCTCCTTTGCAAGCTCCCTCATCATGAGATCCTCACTCCCTGTCTCCCTCTCGTTCAGTGAACAAAACTCCTCGCATGACATGCCGGCGTGCCATGGCACGGAACACTGAGCGCAGAACAACCTACGGCAATATGGGCACTCACACTCTCTTATCACCTTCCCATCATCATGGTCCTTGATCAAAAGGGCCGAGCAGTTCTTGAAAGGGCAATAGAACTTCTGCGACTCGAGAAACATTGCCTCACATAGCGATTTCTCCCACATGTAGAGAACATTCTCAGGGAGGATTGTCCTGCAGGAATCAATCTGTAGGACCCCCTCACACTCCAATCCCGGGCATTTAATGGTGGTGACATTGTCCAGGAGTTTGGTCTCCACATGCCTCCTTATGCAGAGAGCAAAAGGTGTGAGAACACAGGGTCCTGATGCTAAACAACTCTGTGGCCTTTTTTCCCTCTGCACAGATCTCACATAAGCTCTCTGATGACTCGCCATCATCTTTTCGATCACCCATCTCAACCGGGTCTATGATGTGCATTTGACTTGGGTTTGGATTTGCCTCTGTCACATCCATTGAAAAAGAAGAAGAAGCCTCATTATTCGTTTCTGAAGGATTCATGTTCATCGCACAGGAGACTTCCAAAACCTCCTGAAACTGCAGTTCTTGAGCGAATTCACCATCTATAACTTCAGGAGCGGCCTTCTTCTTATTCCGATCATCTTCACTGTCGCCAAACAGTGATGGCTAGAGGAGATCATCTTGCGAGAGAAGATCAATGTGCCCTTTCATCTTTTAAGTTTCGTTTCTTTTGAGTATGCTTGTTTTGTGGATCCTTCGTTTTTTGAAGGTCACTATGTTGCGAGAAGTCTTAGCATAGAAGTTGCTTCCTATGATTGAGACTTTACTTCCTTCTTCTGGAGGGTTCTCTCTCTCTTTTTTTTTTTTTATAAGTATTTTGGATGGTGCTGTCAATTTTCGGAAAGCAAAGTTCTGCCACGCTAGCTTTACTTGGGTCAACATTAGCAAGGTTAAAAAAAGCTTATCCAAGATAAATATGCTGGCAAAGGAAAAGAAAAAAATCGTTTAATTAAAAATGTTTTATAATAATCACTTTTATAGGGTGTCAATCTATAGGAAAGGAAAACCAATTTTGAATAATTATATCTTGAGAAGGAGATTCTCCCGATTAAATCCGATTATCGCTGTAATCACTAATTAACTTAATTTAGTGGTGACTTAAATATGCTCTCTCAATCAAATTATTTTAATTCCAATTAAATCCGATTGGTTCTGTTTAATCTTTTACAATTAATGTAAATCTTACAACTCTGTATTGATACGGCAGAATTGTCCTAATTTTGTTTGCTTATTATTTATACATCTACTTTTAAAAATGCCAAATGTAGAGCCAAATTTTGCTTTTGGAGACTATTTTGCACATCCACATAGATTATTCTAACATCCCTCTTAAAGAAAACTTCCTTCTTTTCTAATAATGCCCCATCCTCAAATCCTAAAAGTTATTATTAGTTTAAAAAGAGATATGTTTAACTCATTCAGACTTTATTTTTTTCTAAAACTTCGTACCCACAAAGGATTATGCTCTTCTGCTATGGCCACTAGAGACAAAAAGAAAAAAGAAGGAATTAAAAACATAACCGTTTGATCATATAATTAACATATGTGTCGCCAAATTCATGTGTTTCGACACAACACAACATAACATGACATAGTGATTAATGTACCAAATAGACTATAAATCTCGAGACAAAATTGAGATTGCATCATGCTTTTGGAATTAACATCCTAGGCTTATTTTTTCCTAAGCGTATGACACCATGGACTAGGCCGGTTAAAAGAAAAAACACACCATATTGTGAGGTTCGGTTGGGTTTATGGACTTAAATCGAATTGAAGCACGTTAAACGTTACCCATATCGTGAATTCTCTAGATTTTCGGTTTCTCCATCCAATTTCCACCACAGCCATCTTTGTCTCCTACCTCCACCCTCCTTATCATTTTGGCAGAGCTAAAAGAGCTAAACGTTACCCATATCGTAATGCATGATAATTGTCAAATTTTTTTCGTAAATCTATTGTATTTCATTCAATTTAGTTTTAAACTTTTTCAACTATGCCAATTAAGTCATAAAATTTTTACCTTTTATCAATTTAGTTCTAAAAATTTTGATCGCGTCAATTTAGTCCTAAAGATTTGGATGATTTGGCCAATCTTGTGATAAACTAATTATTTAGATAATTGTTTAGAAGAATTACATTAGCAAATTGTTAAAAGGCTTATAACTAAATTGATAAATTATCAATAGGTTTAGGATGAATTGACACAACTAAAAGGTATATGACTATATTGACAAAAATCATCAAAGGGTTTAGCACTAAATTAACATATTAAAATATTTAGGACCTAATTGGTCTTTATACAATATGTTTAAGATTTTTTGAATTCAATTCAAACTGCAAAGAGAAATTAAGTTGCATGCCAAGATAGCACCACACCATAGAGACAACACAAAAGAAAAGAAAATCCTATCAACCATGGTCATAACTCTGCTCCTTTTATTTGTCGCCAAAACTCAAGTTCACAATTATTTTTTTATAAATGACACTCCTCTATAAATGATGAAATATAATATTGAAAATTTTAAGATAGTTCAAAAACTAGTTTGAATATGTACAAAAAATTTAGAGATAATATTGTACATTAGGGTAAAGTTCAAGGATTATATTGCACATTGTGCCAAAATTCAGCGACTATTTTTTTTTTGTCGAAAGAAAGATTTTATTTATTTCTCAGAATAATACATGGGAGGTACACAGAAATCTTTTAAGTCTAGCAAACCTACATATAACAAAATATAATCTGAAGCGAGTACACTCTTATCCCTCAAGAATAGATCTGCCAATATAAACTTTTGGCGGCCAATCACTATTTTCAGTGATGAGCACACGCAAAGATTTCCACTTCCACTTGCAATGGTTTGCGGTGTGCGTTTAGATTCAACGCTCTAATTAGTTTCTGAACATGATTGAAAAGAAGTGACAAACAACAAGAGTGTTGATTCAAAAGCAAAACAACTCACCTACCCAAAAGATTCCTAATTCTCACCAGCAAGAAAAATCTCATCTCAGTGGCAACACTGTCAACTACTAATGCTAAGTCACAATCTCAGACAAAAGGGCTTTGTTCGCGAGAAGACCCCCACAAACACGCAAGAAAGAGGAGCCATACTTCCTTCAGAAAGTGTTGAGATGTAATGTCATGACATCACCTAGTGCCATAGGATCTCTCCTTTTGATTGTTTGAAGTCTATTCCTCCCGAGGGAAAATTTCACTATTGGCACTCTACACGGAAATGTTGAAAATAAGGGATTAGAGAAAAAAGGATAAACCTGATAGTTCGAGCTGACCCAAGCTTTTCTTTTGTTCGGGGTCTATGCGATTTGAGTGTTGGATTGAACCAAAAGGAACATATATTCATCATGTTTGAGTAGGGAACCGGTTGAGATCAACGTGATTTGAATTGTTGACACCCCTATATACCTATCGATTTTTGCTAAGTAAAAAAATATACTCGTGTTTTGTTAGGAATGACTCTATGAGATAAAATGATTTTCACTTAAAACTGATTTACAATTTTTATTGAATAAAGTTATGTGACAATTTGGACAATAGAAAGAATAACCAAGAACCAAAACTCATTACTCTAAAAGAAAGTCAATGTAGGAATTGGAAAAGATGAATTGATAGCTAAAAGATACATAGTTTGTGGGGTTGTCCACAGCCTCCTCAGGAACGATTTAGCACAGCTTATATAGCGTATTTACAAAATGCAACAATATCCAAGTGGTTAATATTCAAATGAAAGGTTACAACTGCTTCTCTGTGATTTTAGGCTCTATGATCATAATCCATGATTGCATGGCGAATTTATCTATAAGCGGTCATAACTCTTTAGTTGTCACTTGATTCAATTGCATCTCCATATGCTTTGACTCCACGATTGCATATCGACTTTCTCTATTGTCCTTTGGTGTAACTGTTAATCAACATCTTTATTGTCTTCGGTTTTTGCCGTCAACATTTATGAAGATTTATCTAAGTGTCAATTTTGACCAGTCAACATTGTATGTCGATAATTGTACTATGGTCATCGATGATCTTTGTCATCAATAAGCATTTTTTTCCCTACCAACGACTTGTTGATGGTATAATCACTTGATATCGATTTATGTATTATGTCAGTCGAGTTAGAAGACTCGGTCACTTTTAGGTGTAAACAACTCATGTTCATTTTTATTTGATTTAATGGAATCATTGTCTAAGCAATTACTTTAGCCTTAGGAGAACCTTAAATTGGTAAAACAATTGGAAATTTGTGTCTTGAGAAACTTGATATTTTAGGATAAAGTCTTACCCAATTTCACTTCTTTGAGCTATATCTTGGAATAGCAATGCCTCAGGATCTCTAGCATGGACATTCAAGTAGATGGCATGCCTTTGACTAAATTAGAAAATGCACTTAGTTTGATGCACAGAATCTGGCTCAATGTTATCACTTTAGCACTACACAAAAAGCAGCAATTGCTAGGAAGATTTAAATCACGAGAATGTAATTTTGATGACCCGAGAACCACTACAAAGACAAAAATTAACACTTAGGGTACGCTGTCTTCCGTTCAAGGCTACCGGGGATATGGCTCGGTCATAGAGCCATCGTTCTTCGAGAAATGGTTCGATTTGCTTCTTGACTTGTCGACTTCAGACGCCCTCGAATTGTAATCCTGCGTCGATGACATATCGGACTCGATGCCACTGTGCATGGAGAACGCTGGTTGGGACGGCACTTGGAACGTGACCGAATGGCTGCTAAGCATGAGAAGCACCGAATCCATTGTTGGCCGCATAGCCACGTTTTCTTGGACGCGTGGGAGACCAATGTGGACGCACCTTGCAATTTCGGCACTTAAACCAGAAGTTATACAGGGATCAATGATGTTAGATATTGCTCCTTCCCTCAAATTCCCACAAATGCAAGCATTTGACAAACATTGAGGAGATTGATCTCCGAAACATTATGCCAAATGAGAAGTCATGTTCTTATACTCACATAGCTTATGAGGAGCTCCGTGTTAACACCCGCCTGGAAAAGATTGTTCCTCTGACCACACACAATCTCCAATACAAGCACTTCAACACTGGAGACATTGGATTTGACTGAGAAGTTTCCCTGCATCGCATACTCTGGCACCATTTATCCGTTGGGCATCACAATAAATCCATCATACTAGTTTTATAGTTTGCCTATGTTATTTTGATAAGCATTAGCTATGGGGGATTGTAAGCACACTTACCAAGTTCCCACAACTCAATTTGTCTTTGCCTGAGTTTGGTCCAACTCGAAGAGCCTTGCCATACCGAAATATGATATCTTAGGATTCATGTCCGAGTCCAACAAAATGTTGTTGGCTTTAAGGTCCCACTGGATAATACGAAGTCGAGAGTCTTCGTGTAGGTAAAGTAGCCCTCGAGCAACACCCATTATTATCCTATAACGCCTATCCCAGTCTAGATTTGCACGCTTCAGGGGATCTACAGATTTTGTTGAAAGCCACGTTAAATAAGAGGTTACTTAATCATTCCATGAAGATTTGATTTCAAGAATGACAATGCAAGGAACATATCGAATGATAATTGATCAAGGCTCAAATTGAGTACAAACTCGTGAATGAGAAGCCGCTCAACTCCTTCCAGACAAAAACCTCGGAGCTTGATGTAGCCTAGCCAGTAACACGACCTCATTCTTAAATTCTAATTCTCCTTGTTCAGAATCCCGCGACACCCGTTTCACCGCGATGTCTTGTCCGTTGGAGAGCCGACCCTAAAATTTGATCGAAGGAGGTTCTTGTGAGTCTCTATTCGTGATTGAAGCATTTCAAAGAGCATACTTATTGTTGCATTAATTTTAATGCAAGAGACCAGAGGATGCTTTCTTAGTTAATACCATGTAAACATCACCAAAACCACCTCCTCCAAGCTTCTTGGAATTAGAGAAGTTGTCAGTTGCCGCTCTGATGGTGCTGAAACCAAATTGTAGCGACTCCACCATGCTTATTTCATCCACAACTTCACCTAGACAGAGAAATACGCGGTCATTCAGAGCATGAATCACTTTATCTTAGTTCTTATAATGAAAGCTTCTTAAACTTTTAGTATATAGAGTTGTATCTGCAGGCATTACAATCAACTTGCTATTTTTGCCTGCTCAATTAGTTTATGTTAACTATAGACAATGAAAAATGTGTATTTGGACACGTATCGAAGTATTGATTCCATGTTCTGGCTAGGATTCTCAATCCAGCTTGTCAAATTTTTTTTTGGCCTAATTGTCACTACTGTTCTGGTGCAAAAGTATGATAATTAGTCAACTTCGTTTTTTTTCATGATCTCGTTAACCTCATGAACAGTTTCTGTTCCAATGAAAGATAAACGACTGACCTTCAACTATTTGTCTGGGCTGCTTCTTCTTCCTTTTCGCTATCAGGAGTATGAAAATGTCGACAAGAAGTACCGCAGAAGCACTCGTGGCAACTGCAATGATCGCAGTCTTTGTTGAGTTGCTCTTTCCACGGTTCCACCTGCAAGAGGATAGGCACATTATGTTCACGATCATTGCTTACCGACTACAAAGTAATACACTGGAGAAATCGCTGAAGTGTCACTTCGAATGCGGAAACGAGACGCCATATTGAATAAAACAACACCAGCACGTGGGAATATTGTTGTTTATTTGTTATTCTGTTATCGAGTCTTTAGTGCTTGTTTTACTTGTTTCTAGTTTATAGGAATTATGGGTTAGTGGATTTATTAATGGTGGAAGTGGAGAACGTGTGATCCTAGTTTATAGGAGTTATGGATTAGTGAATTTGTTACTTAATGTTAGCGGAAGAAGTTGAGAACGTGTAATCAACCTATATAAATGCAATGATATAAATCGAATAAAATATCTCATACACCATTAAACTATTCTTGCTGCATGTTCTTGTTGTCTTAATAACATAGAAGTATATAGGCGGTGGACAGTATTCGCAAACGAAGGAATTCAGCGTGTACAACTTACAAATCAGAGAAGATGAACAACAAATAAAAGAACCTGACTTCAGAGTTGGAAGGAAGATCGGAAGAGCAAATTCGATTCGAGCCCGACAATTCAATGCCGTGTCCTTAAGACAAATATGCCCGCCTTAATACGTACCTAGGCCGCCGGACAATTGCCTCCCAGGATAGAACGAATCTCTAACTCTCTCTCGCGGTACTTCGAGGAGAGACTCGGCGAACGCAACCTGTATCTAACTTAATCGCACAAAATGTAGTGAATGTTATGAACTCGTGTGTCTCGGGTCGGTTTTTCCCGAACAAATATCATGTAGTGGCTAGTGGCGCCTCTTGGTGAACAAGTATGTCGTGTGTAGTGATGCGAATGAAGTGACGCCTCTTGGTAAATCGTCACCAAGTGAAGAGTCACTATTGCTTTCGGAAATAAAAAAAAATAAGCTAAGAAAGGAATAATATAATAAAATAATTATATTACAAAAAATATAATATTTTATTCGGACTCGGGCCCGGCCCGATCCGATCCGAGCCGAGCCGGCCGGACGGGCGGGCGGCGCGCGCGCGCGTGGTGGTCACCGGCGGCAAGAGTAGGTCCTCTCCCTTCCACAAAAGTGGGGTACCCCTTGGGGCCCAACCTCACTTGGAAGGCTCCCACTAATATACCCTTACTTTCCCCCACATTTGTTCTATGTGGGAGTCCTTTCCACACTTCTCATTCACAAAGGACAAAATAGGGAATCAAGTCCCAACAATCCCCCACATGAATGAGAAGTTCAGCTCAAATGACTCTTCGTAGATGCATGAGTGAATGACATGAAATGCAATGTGCAATTATTCAATAAGAGATTGTTGCATCAAGATAGGTAGTCTGAGACTTTGAACCTTCCTTAGTGTGATCTATCGGACTTGCTCAGTCAGTCAGTAGACTTGATGTCTTTGAACCGCCAACCTTTAGTGCAAGCCTGGACAATAGAAGACACACAACTTTCTCTCCTATACAGTTGGTTCTCATTGTTGTGTCCATTTTAGCCATGAACACCGCCTGGTCTCATGAGTGTTTTAGAGAACCGGCCTTTCGAATTATCATAGAAGCGGCCCTCACTTCACACTCACATAGGTGAATTCTGAATTCATGATATATCTAATATCCAATTCAGATTCATTAAAAGCTTACACTTAACCTCACATTGTTAGTACTGTCTTCCACGGGAATGGGTAATAGTTGACAGTATACTACACTGTCCACATAACTTAGTTGTCCCTTTGAACCTAGTTCTTGGGATATCCAGTCATTTAGGTAGGGTTTCCGCTATGAAGACTTAATTAACAGGCCTTAGACCCATTCTGTCGGATGTTTTGTGAACTAACTCTCCAGTTAGGCCTTTTGTAAGTGGATCAGCAATATTATCTTTAGACTTCACATAGTCTATTGTGATGATTCCACTAGAGAGTAGTTGTCTCACGGTGTCGTGTCTTCGACGAATTTGTCGAGACTTCCCATTGTACATAACATTATTCGCCCTTCCAATTGCCGCTTGACTATCACAGTGAATACATACAGCTGGCATAGGTTTGGGCCAATTAGGGATGTCTTCCAAGAAATTCCGAAGCCATTCAACTTCTTCACCGGCCTTGTCCAAAGCTACAAACTCAACTTCCATTGTCGATCTTGCTATGCAAGTTTGCTTGGATGATTTCCAGGACACTGCACCTCCTCCAAGTGTAAATATATACCCATTTGTCGATTTAGTGTCTTTAATGCCGGTTATCCAATTCGCATCACAATATCCTTCTAGTACTGTAGGATATCTTGTATAGTGCAATGCATAATTTTGAGTATGCTTCAAGTAGCCTAGTACACGTTTCATTGCTGTCCAATGACTTCTATCAGGATTAGCAATAAAACGACTCAGCTTGCTTACAGCACAAGCTATGTCCGGCCTAGTGCAGTTCATGACATACATTAAGCTACCTAGTAAACTGGCATACTCACTCTGAAATTCACTTGCACCAGTATTCTTGGAAAGATGTAAACTCACGTCTATCGGAGTCTTTTAGGTACAATGTTCAAGTTCTTGCCCTTATCAAGAATTTTCTCAATATAATGAGATTGAGATAGGGCTAATCCTTCATCTGTTTTGAGGATTTTTATTCCCAGAATGACATCTGCGACACCCATGTCTTTCATGTCAAACTGTCTTTTGAGCATGCGTTTGGTCGATTTAACAACCTCACTATTGCTGCCCATTATTAGCATGTCGTCCACATACAAGCAAAGGATAGTGGTACCTTCTCGAGTGTTCTTAAAATATACACATTTATCATACTCGTTTATTTTAAAACCATTCGACAACATTACTTGGTCGAATTTAGCATGCCATTGTTTTAGTGCTTGTTTCAAGCCATATAATGACTTGATTAGGCGACATACTTTTCTTTCTTGACCTGGAACAATGAACCCTTCGGGTTGTTCCAAGTAAATTTCTTCCTCGAGGTCCTCATTTAAGAAAGCCGTTTTTACATCCATTTGATGAATTTCAAACTTATACACCGTAGCTAATGCAATTAATATCCTTATAGATGTAATTCTAGTGACAGGTGAATACGTATCAAAATGTTGCTTGTAACCCTTGACCACAAGTCTCGCCTTATATTTTTCAATAGTATTATCAGCTTTCATCTTTCTCTTGAAAATCCACTTACATTGTAGTGGTTTGCTTCCAGGAGGAAGATCAACCAATTCCCAAGTATGATTAGACAGAATCGATTCGACTTCACTATTGATCGCTTCCTTCCAAAACGGGGCCTCTGGTGATGTCACAGTCTCTTGAAAAGTCCGAGGCTCATTTTCTAACATATATGTCAAAAAACCAGGACCGAAAGATGTTGAGGTCCTTTGTCTTTTGCTACGTCTTGGTTCATCTTCAATAGAGTCATTTGTAGATGTGGAACCTCGAGGTCTTTTATTGATTTCAGCTGAATCATGTTCAATGTTGTAAGGGAATACATTTTCAAAGAACGTGGCGTCTTTCGATTCAATGATCGTGCCAACATGTATATCCGAGACCTCAGATTTATGAACCAAAAACCGATATGCACTACTGTTGAGAGAATAACCAATGAATACACAATCAACAATTTTAGGTCCTATCTTAACCTTTTTAGGTTTAGGAATCGCGACCTTAGCTAAACACCCCCACACTTTGAGATATTTCAAATTAGGCAATCTGCCTTTCCATTTCTCATAGGGTGTTAGATGTGTCTTTCTGTGAGGAACTCTATTTAAGATAAAGTTTGCAGTTAAGACCGCTTCCCCCCACAAATTTTGAGGTAAACCGGAGCTGATTAACAAAGCATTCATGGTTTCTTTTAAGGACCGGTTCTTCCTTTTCGCCACTCCATTAGCTTGTGGCGCATAAGGAGGAGTAACTTGGTGAATAATTCCAGATTCAGCACAAATTTCCTCAAAAGGAAATTCATATTCACCTCCTCGATCACTTCTAATTGCTTTAATTTTCTTTTGCAATTGATTTTCGACTTCGACCTTATAGGCTCTAAAGGCATCAATTGCTTGGTCCTTTCTAGTAAGCAAATAGATATAACAATACCTAGAGCTATCATCTATAAAAGTGATAAAATAATTCTTCCCTCCTCTAGACGGTATTGATTTCAAATCACAAATGTCCGTATGAATTAAATCTAGAGGTTCTGTAATTCTTGTATCTATTGAATTAAAAGGCAACCTAGAAAATTTCGATTCAACACATATCTTACATTTCTCATTCGGGCATTCAAGCGTAGGTACAAGTTCCATTTTCATCAATTTCTTCAAAGATTTGTAATTAACGTGTCCTAGTCTTGCATGCCAAATAAAAAGAGAGTCAACAACATAAGCAACAACACTTTTATTAGAAGCCTTTGTGGGCATGACAGTCAATACATTCAACTTAAAGAGGCCATCATTAAGATACCCCTTGCCTACATACCTATCATTCTTCGAAAGCACAAACTTATCAGCTACAAACACAAGCTTAAAGCCATTCTTGATGAGGAGAGACCCGAACACTAAATTCTTGCGGATATCGGGCACATGGAGAACATCATTCAATGTCAAGGTCTTTCCCGAAGTCATCTTCAGAATTATCTTCCCAAAACCTTCAACCTTTGATGTGGAGGAGTTGCACATAGAGTACTTATCAGCTACAAACACAAGCTTAAAGCCATTCTTGATGAGGAGAGACCCGGACACTAAATTCTTGCGGATATCGGGCACATGGAGAACATCATTCAATGTCAAGGTCTTTCCCGAAGTCATCTTCAGAATTATCTTCACAAAACCTTCAACCTTTGATGTGGAGGAGTTGCCCATATAGAGTACTTTATCGCTTGCCATGGGCGTGTAGGTGGAAAACATGTTTCTGCTCGCACAAATGTGGCGAGTAGCTCCGGTGTCCACCCACTACTCCTTGGTGTTCCCAACCAAGTTGCATTGCAATATCACAGCAGCAAGATTGATATCGTCAACGGCGGTTGCAATCTGATCGACCACATGTGCTTGCGATTTCTGCTTCTTCTTGGCTCGGCACTCCTTGGCTCAATGTCCAGCTTTTCCACAATTGTAACATTTGCCAGTAAACTTCCTCTGGCATTGTGCGAAACCCTCCACTTGTCTCTTCCTCTTGTTGTTAGCTTTTGGTCCTTGTGCCTCAATAACATTGGCCTTCGACACCGCAACATTTCTGCTTGTCTTCTTCTCAGCATTGATGTTGTCCTCCTCTATCCTTAGGCGAACAATCAAGTCCTCCAACGGCAACTCCTTTCTCTTATGCTTTAAGTAATTCTTGAACTCTTTCCATAAGGACGGTAATTTCTCTATGAACGCAGCCACTTGGAAAGATTCGCTTATGATCATCCCTTCAGTATGGATGTCATGGACAATAACTTGAAGTTCTTGGACTTGGGTTAGGACTGATCTGTGGTCCACCATCTTGAAGTCTAGGAATTTGCCGACGATGAACTTCTTCAATCCACCGTCTTATACTTCTTCTCAAGATTTTCCCACAACTCTCTAGCCGTCTTCAAGGGGCTGTAGACGTTGTATAGGGAATTATCCAGACCATTCAGAATATAATTCTGGCAAAGAAAATCGGAGTGCTTCCAAGCATCAACCGTAGCAAATTTCTCTTTGCTTGTCTCTCCTTCGTCCATCTTAGGAGCATCTTCCATGAGGAACTTGGCCAAGTTCAACGTCGTGAGGTAGAAAAATATTTTCTGTTGCCACCTCTTAAAATCAGCACCATTGAACTTCTCCGACTTCTCTCCATGAGTCGGAGCCGACGCAACTATGGGCGTCATCGAAGATGTTGCACTTGTAGACTTAATCAATGAACACTGACGACAAACGAGACACAAAAGCAACGAAAATATTTGTCTTAAGATTGTTGTCTTAATAACATAGAAGTATATAGGCGGTGGACAGTGTTCGCAAACGAAGGAATTCAGCGTGTACAACTTACAAATCAAAGAAGATGAACAACAAATAAAAGAACCTGACTTCGGAGTTGGAAGGAAGATCGGAAGAGCAAATTCGATTCGAGCCCGACAATTCAATGCCGTGTCCTTAAGACAAATTTGCCTGCCTTAATACGTACCTAGGCCGCCGGACAATTGCCTCCCAGGATAGAACGAATCTCTGACTCTCTCTCGCGGTACTTCGAGGAGAGACTCGGCGAACGCAACGTGTATCTGACTTAATCGCACAAAATGTAGTGAATGTTATGAACTCGTGTCTCTCGGGTCGGTTTTTCCCGAACAAATATCATGTAGTGGCACCTCTTGGTGAACAAGTATGTCGTGTGTAGTGATGCGAATGAAGTGACGCCTCTTGGTAAATCATCACCAAGTCTGAAGAGTCACTATTGCTTTCGGAAATAAAAAAAAAATAAGCTGAATAAAAAGAAAGGAATAAAATAATAAAATAATTATATTACAAAAAATATAATATTTTATTCGGACCCGGGCCCGACCCGATCCGAGCCGAGTCGAGCCGGCCGGGCGGGCGGCGCGCGCGCGCGTGTGGTGGTCACCGGCGGCAAGAGTAGGTCCTCTCCCTTCCACAAAAGTGGGGTACCCCTTGAGGCCCAACCTCACTTGGAAGGCTCCCACTAATATACCCTTACTTTCCCCCACATTTGTTCTATGTGGGAGTCCTTTCCACACTTCTCATTCACAAAGGACAAAATAGGGAACCAAGTCTCAACAGTTCTTTCATCAGAAAATGTATCACACTATTCTCCAGAATCACCTTGTCAACTCCAAGTCTGTTACTTTCATGAATTTCTTACGGAAATCAGAGCGATGACAGCGCAAAGGTTTGCAGAAACAGAGTGGAGCAAGGGACAACCGATGCTGCGAGAGGTAAAGCAAATGCTCAGGTCAAAGATTTCCGCAGAGTTATTGGATGCATCCCATGTGGACATATGGGAGCCCTATGCACCCGAGGACCGACCACCAGCGAAAAGCATGAAAGGGACGACGACAATGTCGCCCTCTCGGCAGGCATGCTCGAAAAGATCGTGCTTTGGTCTTGGTTTTCTATAATTAGAATAAATATTTCTTTTATAATTTTTAGGCTGTCCTATCTCACCTTTATAGAAAACTTGAAAGGTCAGAATATATATATACTTTGCCCTACCTAATAATAAGAACATAAATAATATATGAGGAATTTCTTATCTAATAGAGAAATGCTTTATATAACAACAAATCTTACAGAAACCCTACAGTTAAATGACATGCTAATTTCTAATTAGTTGCCGATTGTTAAATCGATTGATCCATGTTATTTCAGCACTTAATAAAAATTCATCATGTAATAAGATATTTCCAGTGAAATTTCTTAGAATTTCTAGCATTGCTAATCGATCTAGTTTTTGTTAATTTCATTTTTGGACGATCAAGCACAACTAAGGTTAGTTTTGCTCTCTTTTTTCCTTTGAATGCTACAAAGTTCTAGTAATAATCCAAGATCTCATGCTAGAGCATCTAACCAGTGTTTTGCTTATGGCCTCCAAATTTTCTTTCCCATCTCTTTTACGGTCAAATTTTCTGTGCTTTTATGTTAATTAACAAACCGTGGCGACTGATCGATGGGAAGTAACGAAAATCTGCTAATGATTTATTCCCCTAGTGGAAAAGCATCAATTATTAGAGCTATTCACCCATTTCTTTTTTTGTCGAAAAGATGGACCAACCACCCTTGTTAGGCAAAAAAGTATTTTATCCAACCAAAACAATTACATGATCTATAGAACATTAAAATTAAGTATATTTGAAAGATTTGCAGTTCAAATCTCAAGTGAAATCCGCATAATCAACAATTTAGACGGTTTTAGTCCACCTGAATTATAGAAAAAAATAACACAAATGCCATGTTCGTGACTTGTGAAAAAGATCCTACATACCTGACGGTGGAGCTGGCGCATCTGCCTCCGTTGATGGCGGTGCGGGCGGCGGTGGAAGTGGTTCCCCAATCTGGTCGAAGAACCGATCGTTGGTCTCGTATCGGAACCGGCAACTTGGCGCAATGATCCTCACTCCAATCTTCCCGTGTTGACACCTATTTTCCAATTTCTCTCTCTCTCTTCTCTCTCCTCTCCCTTCCCCATGCGCCGAGCAGCCCCCCTTTTCCCCTTCTCCTTTGACTTTTCCCCCCTTTCTTTTCCTTTTCTCTGCCACACGTTTCCCTTCCCCTGCAGAGATCTTTTCCCCCGTCCCATCTATCTCTCCTAGCTCTCTTTTCTCTGGTTTTTTTTTCTTTTCTTTCTTTTTGGCTGGCCCCAGGCGGACGTTTGGTCTCCTTGATCATCTTCCTCCTCCTGCTCCTACGGGTTTTTCGGCCCTCTCTCTCTCTCTCTCTCTCTCACTCGCTCGGTCTGGAGTCCCCCCCGAGCTCGCAGCCCTCTTTCTCGCCGACGCCCTTGGCTCCCTCACCCGCGTCCCTCAACTCACGGTCTCTCTCTAGCGGTGACCCTCAGCTCGCCATTTCTTCTCAAGCCGTGACCCTATGCTCTTCCCTCTCTCCTTCAGCTCCGCCGCCTGCACGCCCCGTCGCTGCTCTTCCCGGAGCTCGACTGCGTCCCTTAGCTCGTCTCTCCCCTCAGCTCCGTTTCCTTCAGCTCGCGCGCACAGCTCGTCTCCCCGTCGCGCTCTCACAGCTCGGCCGCCTTCCTCCAGCTCGGCCTCCCAGCTCGTCCTCGTTCCTCAGCTTGCAGCCGCGACCCTTAGCTCGCCTGGTCCCTCTCTCTCTCACGGCGCTCTCAGCTCGCGGACGGTCACTCTGCCCAGCTCGCCTCACCCTCATCTCTTGCTTGCCTCAGCTTGTCTCCGCCTCTCGGCTTACCCATCGTCAACCAAGGTATGTTGCATCGTTTTTAGCTTGCCGCCGTTTATGATTTCATTATATTGCCTTGCGCTGTTCAAATTTTGAAATCATAGAATCGTCGATTTGTTCGGTGTTAGATTTTAGGGTGGGTTTGGTTCAACTTTACAAATGGGCTTTGGGAAAATGCAAAGCTATTTAGTGTAGAGGACTTTAGTGAAATGTAAAGACTGTTTGGTAAATTCTACTTTAAAAAGCAACTTTGAGAGAAATGTTGTTTGATAGAAAATATATTTGAAAAGCCCATTTGAGTAATTAATTTTTTTTTAATTTTTATTTGTCAAAACATTAAAAAATAATGTTTGGAACTTTCTTAATTTTAGATTTTGGTAACAATGTTAAAGACATCGTATAAAAAATTTTGTGTAAAAATTTTTATTACAAAATAATTCATTCTAAAAATATTACTTTCATTATAACATAAATGTTGTAATGTATGCTTTGACGAAAAAATTTTATCACCCTTAAAAATTACAAACATCCTTAAACATTTCTTAAATTTATAGCCATTTGATCACGTAAATGTAATGTTGCATCATTATTTGAAACACTATTCTTCTCGTTTTCGACATCCGAATCTATTGTATATAAATTAGGATCCAAATCTACTCTTGCAAAATGTGCATCATTCACGTACATTTGATAGCTCATGGCAAATGTATCATTGTATTCGAACGTATCATTCAACAAATTTTCTTCACAACAAATATTTGATGAAACAAGTTTGTTATTTCAAGGTAGAGTTGGCAAATGAAAGAGGATCAATCTACAAATTTATTTTCGTTACAGAGGAGAGTTCCTTATCCAACTCCAGCAAATACATGAGAAAAGACGAGATTCCTCTTCTTTTTTCAACTTGGGGTCTTACCACTGACCCTCTAAGCAATCCATTCAAGACCATTGTAAAGCCCTTCGCCTGTGAGGGCAGAACAAGCTTGAATATGCCAATCATGATTCTTGATGCTGTGAAGAGAGAGTGCATCGGTTATTTCTGCTAGGGTCATGGCATCTTCAAGGTCTTGTTTGTTGGCAAACACTAGTACCACAGTCTGCTGAAGGTCCTCACTTCCAAGCAACCTGAATTGTTCGTCTTTCATGATGGAATCCATGCTTTGTCAGTGCTATCTATCACTACAATGACAGCATTAGTTCCATGATAGTATGTGGCCCATGATGTCCTTACCTTTCTTGCCCACCAAGATTCCAGACCTTATAACAAGCAGCATCATAAGAACAGCAAGATCAGTTCATTGATGGATAAAAAAACCAGCACTTTTCTATTACTTAAAGAACATTGGCCATCATGTCAGCAGTCCATCTTCCTAGTACATGAGCCGAATTAAAACTTACATGCTTAGAAATCCGACGAATGCATCATGAGACCATATGTTTGAATTGCACTTTGATTTTTGCACTAACAAACTAAGATACATTCCAAAGCTGTTTTGTTTGAACAATCTTAATGACTAATCCATGAATTATTTCCTCATAAAAAACAAGTTTTTATCAGTGAAGACACAATATGACAAAGAAACGAATATATAACAAAATGGCATAATGAACTCTTGTGTGAAATTGTTGGCTTGAACTGGCACTACTAAAGATGCCAAAAATAATATGACCAAAACATATAAAGGAATCTATGAATTTGCCAAGACAATGTGTTGAAGGATGAAAGCAAATTATCACAGTCCAAAGTATCCAGCTCCTGCCATTATCCAAGCACCTTAAAATGACGCATCAAAACAGAAATGCATATGCAACTTGATAAAGGCAGCATGTGTTGCGAGTACCTAAGTGAACAATCATCAGGAGTCTGAGAATTTACCAACACAGAGAACTCAAAACCATCTTATTTAATAGAAAACCGACTTACAAATGAAATGGTATTTTAAAAAATGAAACTATATTACCCAAAGCTTGCATTATTTCGACAATATGGTAGAAAGAATTGTTTTCATCAAGAACCCTTAGCAAAAGAGTTGCGCTGGAAGCAAAACAGGATATGAAACCAAACTCACCACCACCACCACCAACAACAACAACAAAAACCCAAATCCTAAGCTACGTTTTGCCGCAACAGCAAAATTCAGACGAAAACCCAATCCACGAGCAGAACAAGGAGGGCGTAAGGGGTGCGAAATCGAAACCCTAACTCAATTAGTATGATCGAATTTGAACTGAGCTAGATCTCTTCGACCTAGAAGCCAGTAACACCCAAAGGACCACCCAAAAAAAATTGCGAAATTGCTCCGCTTACAGTCGATTGCGAGTGAAAGGAGTGAAAGCAAAGACATGTTGCCAAAAACTCAGATAATCAAGATCGATTTTCTCATTGCAAAGAACAAATTCTGATGAGAGAGAACTTACAGAGAAGCAGTCGAGAGCAAGCCGAGAGCGAGAGAACCTACGAGAAGTAGTCGAGAGCGAGCCGAGGCAGTCGAGAGCAAGCGAGGAGAGAACCTACGAAGCAGTCGCGAGGGAGATGAGCGAGCGACAAGCAGTTCAATCGAGAGCAGCAGAAGGTGTGAAGCGAAGAGAAGAACGTGAAGAAGAGGAACGAGAAGCCAAAGAGTAGAGTTTGTTTTTTCAAAAGGGGTAAAGTTGGACTTCTATTAAATTATCGAGGACAAAAAAGGAAATTGAGTAAAATTCATTAAGTCCACTCTCAGCATTCCGAAAATGCTGAATGTTGAAAGCTATTTCAAGTAGCCTTCTGCAAAATAGCCTTCCCAAGGCTAACTTTCACCTCAAAGCTCTTTGGAAGTGCTTGCCAAACACCCTAAAATTTGCCCAATGGGCTTTAGGACTCCAAAGAGCTTTCCCAAAGCCCAACCAAACGCACCCTTAGTTTCTCTCGGCTTTGAATATAAGCATGAGTGAAGTGAGGAAGATGAAGTGCAGGAGGGAAAGAAATAAAAAAAAAACAAATTTAAGAAGTAAAAATGGGCCGTGCGTGTGTTAGGAAATAAAATGAAGTGGGCCGAAAATAAAAAGGAAAGTGGGCCGGCGAAATAAAATAGGGGAAGAGAAAGGAAAGGAATCCGAGCCCAGGCTGAGCTGGGCCCGTGCTTTCTGGTCAAACCCGGGCCAAAACTCGGATTCGGCCCGATTACCTTTTCGAAAATAAATAAATAAATAAATATAAAAATTGAAATAAATAATAAAATAGGAATAATAAATATTAAAATTTAAAAATATGAAAAAACATAAAAATATCAGAAAATTCGAAAATTTAAAAACAAAATACTATAATTAACAAAAAGTCCGAAAATTAAAAATAGAAATTAAATAATAGAAATCAGAAAAATAGAAAATAAATAAAAAAAATAGAAAATAGAAGATGAATAATAAAAACATTAGAAAATAATAGAAAATTCAAAAAAGTAGAAATTAAATAATAAAAATCCGAAAATGATAAAAAATTCGAAAGGTAATAAAAAATCTAAACATCTAAAAATATTAAAAAATTTAGAAATTGCATAAATAATAAGCAACTAATAAAAATAAAAAAAAATCAGAAAATCATTAGAAAATGAGAAAGTCATTAGAAAAATCTTAAAAAATCAGAAAAAATATAAGAAAATCCCAAAAACAATATTTTTATAAGAAAATCCCAAAAATATTTTTTTTGAAGTTATGTTAAAAAAGTTATCTTTGCTTTAAGATCCTATTCTAGCATTAGATTATGCCTAGCTTAATTAATTAGCATTGGCTTCTAAAAGAATTGATGAAGTTGTTTTCGATGGGCAATTAAGTGTTCTCTAATTCGCTAATTGCTTCATGACATGATTACCTATCTTACTATTTGCTTGGGATATTTAAATGCATGTGACGCATGTTTTTCGATGAATGAATTACTAGAATAATTTAAGTAAGTTGAATCGCATGAGTAAATTTCATGTCAATTGTGAGATCATCTATTTAATTTGATTTGCGCATTGCTGCTGGTTTGCTTGATTAAATGCATTGGATTGCTTATTTGAATGACGAACCAATATCCCTTGATTTATGCACGTGATGGTGTCGAGAAGTAAGTGTACATTATCTTGTTCTCCTGCATCATGCAAGCTAAAACTAGATATTTAAATAGTATAAACTAGTCTTCAGCCAAATTGGTTTGTTGTTGGGAGGATTATTCATATGTTTGTTATATGAGTTTTCATTTGGTTTTTAATCAGAAGTGCCAAGTTTGTTTAAGAAGTCAACTTATAGCTTTAGATTTGGTTTTTGTTAACTAATTAACATCAAACACAAAAAAAAAAAAAATCAAAGAATTGACATCGTTCAAACCATCGTGCGCCTTTGTTCCTTAGCCTAATTGTACGTTTGTTTTAGTTCCGTATGTTGGCTTTAGATACAGGTTTAGGCTCAGCATGACTTGATGTTTACTTTGAATTTAATAGTCTAAATGTTAGATTATCAAAGTCCAGGCTTGTTGAGCTAGCACGGTGACGATAATTGCAATTGTGACATGTATATGTTAGATGGCGGTAGGCTAATATCCCTTCCGGTCTTATCTTTGTATAATTTCATCCTAGGTTCACTAAGAGTTTGCTATCCTCTTTTTTTTAGACACTATCAAAATATCATAAGTTTAGTCTAATGAAGTTAATTTAGCCATAAAGTCACTTTATCGATTGATTAATTAGTGTGATGTGAATTAATCTCGTGGATTTCTTTTACCTTTAAACGATCAACTTCCGAGGGATCATGTCTCGAGGCTTATAACAAAGCCATGTATTTCTAAGTACTCGACGAGTTGTGGGTTTTATTGTTTCAGTCTTTAGGTAATTGTGTTTAAATTACTTTTTTTGTCTATTCATAATCTCGTATCATAATATGTTGAGGTGTTTATTTCTCGTACTGTTTTTCATTAAATTGCGTGTTAATTTCTTTTCTAGATTAAGTTAGCCTTAGTTTAGAATTGCACGAAAATGACTTTATGAAGGATAGTTGCATAAACACTTAGTAGATTTGAATGACCTTTAGGGCTTTAAATGATGAGCAACAACGCTTGACTAATTTAGATTAAATAACCAATAGGTTAGGTACCGAAAGGACGCTAATAGAATTGTTAGTGTAAACAGGTCCCGAGTTTAGAATCTCTGGTTACGTAGGGATCGAGACGTCTAGCATGAGTGGTTGATGTTCAACTTTGTTAACGAGGCTTTTGCAAACTAAAGTATAATAAAAGGCAAACTCTGTGGTTAATAATAAAAGTATTGGGAGATCGGATGTGAATTATCTTATTCAATTTCAATCAACATCCATGTATTCATTCTCTTGCTCGAACTTGCTTCTCCCTCTTAAGTCTTGAGCCTCATTTCAGCCGTATCTTTTCCCCGAAAACATTCCGGCATTGTGTCACATAGTTCAATCACTTTTGGAGTTAGGTCGTGATTGTTTGAGCGAAAGGATTTTTCGTGAATTAGTCAGTCCAAATTAGGAAAAACGATATCGAATTCAAAGTTAAGATGGATGATTACCTAGTCTGCGGGCTTCTTCCCAAATTTGAATCGACGGATGCAAGTCACGCAAGGCAAATAACGATGGCGATTCTCGAACAATTCTCACACGTTTGTGGAATGTTGCGTCGGAGCTTACGGGATTAGGGCTGACTACCGAGGACGTTATTTCACGCGCTTCGGACGCGTTAGTGAGGCAATGGAACTCGTCGCTTGCTGAATACACCGAGAAGACCTACGATGAAAATCAACAAAAGTGGTTACGGACGAGCTGGAGCTTCATCATGGACTCTTTGGTTAGCGTGGTCGTTCGCTTGGTGGTTTGGAAGGCAGCAGCTGACTCGCGGAGGGGCTTGACGTGGTTGATTGCTTTCTTTTTTTTCTCCTGTGTTCTCTTATTCTCTCATCGCCTCGCGCTCTCTCCCTCACGTTCTCTTTCGATTCAAGAAAGAAAGAGAACACAGGGGAAAAAAGAACTTTTAAATCACACGCACGGTGAGAGCAAAGAGGCGTATCCACATTGGAGACTAAGGGAGTGCTTGCTAAGCATCTAGAAAGCTGGATACAATAAGTTAGCAAGAGGTTTTTCCGAAGAACCTTCGTTAGAGATTTTTTTTTTCTTTTTTAACTGGGGCCAGCATTTGGAAAGCTGGAAAATAATTGCAGGCCTAAAGTTACTTGCGAAAAATCAAAGATCGAAGGCAAATTATTAGGACCTACATGATTCAATTTCTAACTAGAAATTGATTTCTAAAATAAAAATAGCTTTTCCTATTTATATTCTAGAAAGAGTTTTTAAGGGAAAAATATATATTTGATGTAGCCTCTCTCGAGATGTAGGAGTCTGGCCCTTCGATGACGTTTGGGTAGGGAGTCATCGGTCATTTTTATTTCAGGTAACAAAAAAAAATCTATTTCTTAAAATAGATTTTTCCTTTTGGATGGTGATGGTGACTGGCCGGTCAGCGGTGGCGGCGTTGGTGATCAGCACAGTGGTGGTGGTGACTAGCCATTGACAACGTTGCGGTAGTGTTGGTGGTGAACAGTCGGCCATCGACCGACGTTGGTGGCGGTGATGATGATTAGCCAGAATCTATGGTGACTGGCGGCGATGCTCGGCTGACAATGGTGACAAGCGACTTCTATCTCCTTTTATATATCGCATAATAAGAGCAATATTAAGCAAAATAATATATCTTTTAACTCTCAAGAGAAAAAAAAAATTCGTTGGGTACTTCTCATGTTTGTTAACATTTACCAGAATAACACCGGGCACATCCAAAAAAATTAACCTAATTGGTTTATTTTAGCGTCCTTTTCTGGCCATGCGTATAAATTATTCTATTTTGTTTGACAAGAAAAGAATTTTCAATTAGCAATCTTAGAATAGCAGCGGCCACATCCAAAAAACTAAAAATGACAAAAAAGAACATTCCCGATGTCACGGGACCAAGATTGGTCTTTGCGTATAGTACGTGCAGCCGGAAAAGGTATTGCGACAGAATGAAGATGTGACAGAAATTGCAGTCAAAAAACCTAAGTGGACCAATGTCTCCTGAATGCATTATTCTATTTGTTTTAGTTAGTGCGTGCAAGATAAGTTAGATATGTTGGCTGGCGTCTCTTATTGTGGTGGCGTTCGCTGCGCTTGTCCAGATCACGACGGTGAAAACATAGAGGTCCTAATTTTGAATCACTAATTGACCCTGATTTGATATTTATGAAGAAACTAGTGACAATTCTTAAACGAGGCAAATTTGAACTAAAGGCGAAGTTAGTAAATTTCTTTTTTGAAAAAAAGGTTTTGCCTTAAAATTGAAACTGGAGCTAAACATTTGGGTGTTTTTGGAAAATTAAATTGGACAAAAAGTCCTAGAATCGATCTAGGACTTCATCGTACGAAAAGTCTAATTCATCAGATAAACCATCTCCATCATCTAAGCGAAACATAGAACACTTTTTCGGTTCCCTCCATGACATAGAGTCGCCTAATATGTATAGGTATTTGCTGTCACAAACCTAAGTGGACCAAATACTAGGCATCAATGTCTCCTGAATGCATTATTCTATTTGGTTTGGTTAGTGTGTTCAAGGTAGTCAGATATGTTGAATGGCATCTCCTTTTGGGGATGCGTTCGCTGAGCTTATCCATATCACGACGTTGAAAACATGGAGGTTCTAATAATATCAAGTCATGACGACGTGATGACGTCCCAATATCCGAATCTCTGCTTTATAGTCCAACTGAACCCTAAGACGGAAGTTCAACGGTTTGAATCCCATGCCCGTAGCAATCAAATGAAGAAAAGTCAAACGATGTGCTACTTGAGCAATCAAATGGGTCACTCAAACCGACCTTTATGTCTACTTATAAATATGCACGAGACGCTCTTATTCTACATAATCCCTGCGCTCCCAAAGTCCCTGCGCTCGGGAGGGCATCATCAACCCAACGAAGATGAATTCTGGCTTCCTCATCCGCCTCCCCTTCTTCTTCTTATTCATCAAAGTTTTCTACACTGTGGCTGCACCCGAATATCTGTCTCATAGCTGCCAAAACAACACTCTCTTCGCTCCCAACTCTCCCTTCGAATCCAACCTCCACACCCTCATCTATTCCCTCTCCTCCACCGCTAACCACAGCAGCAACGGCTTCGCCAACGCCACCGCCGGAAAAAACCCTCCCGACCAGGCCTATGGGCTCTTCCTCTGTCGCGGTGACCTCGACACTGCCACGTGCAACCACTGCGTGGCCACTGCAAAACAGGCTATCCTCAAAAGATGCCCCAACCAACGAGTCTCCACAATTTGGTACGACCAGTGCATGTTGCGTTACTCGAACTGGTCCATCTTCTCGGCCATGGAGCGATCGCCGGATTGGATTTTGTATGACAACAGGAACGTCACTGAGTCAACCCGGTTCATGCAACTTCTCGGAGAAGTCCTGAACGATGTGGCCTTGAGGGCTTCAGTAGGCGGGTCGGGGAAGAAGGTCGCGGTGGTGGAGGCGAACTTCACGAGCTCGCAGAAGCTGTACGCACTCGCGCAGTGTACGCCAGACTTGACGGCATCAGACTGTGTCAAGTGCCTCCAGTTCGGGTTCGCTAATCTGCCTCAGGGGAAGCAAGGTTTGAGGGTGCTGACTCCGAGCTGCAACGCAAGGTACCAGCTTTACCCCTTTTATAATGCCTCCACTCTGCGGGTGCCGGTGCAGCCTCCTCCTGCTCAGGCGCCTCCGCCAACTGGACCTAAAGGTATGTGTGTTCTTGTCTTCCTCCGTTCTAGCTTTTCTTTTCTTATTAGATCGAGAACAAATATGTTTACTCTTCTTTACCCAAAAAAGAGAGAGAAAGAAACAAATATGTTTACTCAGATGTAGAGGGTGAGTGACTTTGCGGTAGGAGTGATAGTCTCCCCCAGAGCGGAATGGTTCCTCCTGGACGGACTGATGTGAGGACCAAATCAAACGATTCAACTATTCCAATACTCATGCTGGCACCATAAGAGAGCCCCAAATCTGAAGTGAAAGAAAATGAAACTATAAACCTTTTGAAGAACGGTTCAAAGAACATTTTGAGTGTAGGGAGGCACCGTAAGAGAGCCCATGTATCTGTATTACTTTTTGCTTCCAATCTTTATGTCATTTGGGTTTCACAAAACTGATGGTTGTCTTGACTTCTTGGGTACAAGCGATCCCTCCTATATGATTGACCATTTTTATGATAAAGAGTTCATTGTATGTCTTGAACGTGAAACTAAGTACTGAATTCACAAAAAAAGGAAACTGGACTCTAGTCTCTACCTATGATGAGCTAGTGGTGGGCTTCTTGTTTGCCGCAAATTTTCGTGTTGCTCCAAAAAAAATGGTCTTACTTTCGTCTTATTACTAGAATGATTCCTCTTCGAGTTGACCTTTGTCTTTTTCCCTGTGTTTTCGCTTTATCTTAAATCGAGATCTTGCTGTCGGACTCGTCAAGGCTACCCATTCATAAATGAGCCACTTATCAGACTTTTCTTTATATTACCCTCTCTTTTCCGTTGCTCCTCTCTAAGCTCGCTTTCTGCAATAACAATGGCGTCTCTCTCGCTTTCCTCTCACTATCGCTCCTCTCTCTTCTTCTCCCTCCGGCCCTCTCCCTCACCTGCAAACACCTCCTCTGCACGTAAAATGCCTCATACTCCTCCCTGTCTATTGTCGCCTCCTTTTATTCCCTCTGATGGCCACGGAGGAGCTGTCCAACTTTGACGCCATGTTCTCCTCCGGTCCCTCTTCCTCGAAAAACCCGTCTTTTCAATTCCTTCCTCTGGCCCTGATCTCCGCACCTGCCCCACCGTTGCCACCGGCGGAGTCGCTGGCGCTGGCCGAGTCGACCAGATCTGGCAGAACGACGCTGACGATGGCCATGGACGGGCGTCGGCTTCGCCTGCGAGCTGCTCGTCCAGATCTGGCCTAGCCCATCTCAGTCAACAAAAGCCGGCCAGACTGGTCGGACGATAATGTAGATGGCCATTGGCGAGCAATGCTCGTAACGTGGCCTGGCGAAACTTCCAGATCTGCAGCCTTGGCCGCAAGCGCTCGTCCGTTGCTGACCTGCGCGGAGCAGCGTCGGCGGGGTCGTCGTGCCAACGATTCCGCCGGTGGCGACACCGGGGGATGCGCAGACCGAGCGAGTTCAGGCATCATCGGCGTCGCTCGTACGTCGCCGGCCCTCTCGGACGACCGCCGCCCATGGCTGACCACCGCCGTTGCCAAAATATCTTGGGTTCCCATTTGTACTCATCGAATGCAGTTCTCATCTGTCTCCTTCTTCTCCTTCCTTTTTTCCCTCTATTATGGTTTGATTTATCTCAAGAATAAGTGATCGTTTTCGTTCATCCAATTCATCAATGAAATTTCAGCTTTTTACATGTACCGATGCTATTATGATATGGTTTTGCCCATATGCAGGCAAAAGCGATGAAGCTATTGGGATAGTCATCATGGTCGCCGTTCCTCTTGGCGAATGCGTGTTGCTCCTCTGCCTAGCTTGTCGTTTCAGTCGACGGAAAGAAACCAAGGGGGACGTCCCAGGAGATCAAATCGGTATGAAATACGTACTCGTGTGTACCTGGATAGAAATATGGCGTTCCCCAAATGGACAGTATGAACTGTTCCATGCTTTTGGTGAAATGACCATCTCCTGTTGTTTCGTCCTGCAGAACTAGTTGGAATTATTATAAACGCCGAGCCCTTGCAGTACGATTTGGCCACCATACGAGCCGTCACGGACAATTTCTCTCTTCAAAACAAGTTGGGTGAGGGCGGATTTGGTGAGGTTTTCAAGGTACTGTTAGTTATTGTACTTAAAAGATCTTTGATTGGGTAATTTTAAAAAATTGTGATCAGAAGCCATTCGTGTGTATTTAAACTTCAAAATACAAACCTTTCAGGGTGTGCTTCCTAATGGACTACTAATAGCCGTGAAGAAACTAAATCAAAGCTCGCAACAATGTGCCGAAGAATTTAAGAATGAAGTCACACTACTAGCGAAGCTTCAACATCGAAACATCGTGCAGCTGCTTGGGTTCTGCTCGAAGGGTGAAGAAAAATTACTTGTCTATGAGTTCGTGCCGAACAAAAGTCTCGACTGCACTCTATTTGGTATGTTGCATTTCAATATATTCCTAATGTATCGCTTTCCATGCTGAGGCGGATATGTGATTAGCCTGAAATTATGTTGAATGTTTCACTTGCTTTTGGAACCTAATGTTAGTTCCTTGCTGAAAATCCATTTAAGAGGATCTATCAACCAAACATACCCGCCTTTCAATTGTGCATACGTGCAGATCCTGAAAGGAGCAAGCAATTAAATTGGTCAACGCGTATTGAAATAGCTCGTGGGATTGCTCGAGGAATCCTCTATCTACATGAGGACTCTCGACATCGGATTATCCATCGTGATTTAAAAGTAAGCAATATCTTGTTGGATAGTGAAATGAACTCGAAGATTGCAGATTTCGGCAATGCAAGGATTTTGGGGGTCAATCAATCATCGGGTAAAACCAATAGAGTTATTGGGACTTGGTAAGTACTGTCATGCCTTGTTCTCAACTTTTCAACGGTATGCATGTTTACATTGTTGACGTGCCATTGGCTGCAGGGGTTACATGGCACATGAGCATGCATTAAAGGGCCAATTCTCAGTGAAATCCGATGTCTATAGTTTTGGTGTTCTACTTCTCGAGCTCATTAGTGGTAGGAAGAATATTTCTTTGTACCGAGACGATGGGGGCGGAGGTATTGCTATCCATGTAAGTTTCACAAATTGACTCTATAACTCAAAATGAAAATTGTTAAGCCAAGAAAATTTGACATACTAAGAAATTATTTTCAATATATTGTTTCTAGGCCTGGGATTATTGGAGAAACGGCAGGCCGTTGGCATTGAAAGATCCCGCCATCGGAGACGCTTTCTCAGAGGACGAATTTATTAGATGCCTCCAAATTGGTTTGCTGTGTGCTCAGGAAGATCCAAATCATAGACCCACAATGCGGAACATAGTCCATGAGTTGGACAGCCACCTTGTTCCTCTCGAAATGCCCGAGCAACTTAAATTCTTTCTCAACGGGACAGAGAGACCAATGGAAGAGCCGGAACCGGACCAATCCACCGGCACGTCCATTGTCGATCAATGAGATGTTCGATCACCAAAGGTTCAGCCGTAGTGAACGGTGACTTGTCGTGATAGTCTCACGGAGACCTTGATTATGAGACCTTCGCAGTCAGCTGAGATCTTTGATGAACAATTAGCAAACGCCTGTGTCCTGTACATCTAAAAGATCCATATTTTCTTCTATTTGGACCTAGTCATGTTTTCATCCACTAGGCCTGGAAGGCTATTTATATTAATTTCTTCATATGTTAATTTTATGAGGATCTCAGAACCACCAATTTGGAAATTGAAGGGAATGACCCATATTTATTTGCTTATTTTTTTCCGTTTTTTATTTCTTTTATTTATTTTCCCCTTCCATCATAATCAAATATACAATTTATAATGAATGGTAAACTATACTAATAGTCTAATTTACCCATCTTCGTCCCCACAGCTTAAGATCAGAACACTACCTCCCCGCACCTCAGCCCCATCTGCGTCCGTTTCTTCTGTCTGTCCTGGATGTCCCCACCGTTCTGTTCGTGCCGTGCCTCACCCCAGACCCCTCCTCCACAAGCATTGTCGCCACCACCGCGGCCATTCCAACCATCATTATCGCCATAACCTGAATCCACTATCAGCAACAGACACAACTCTCTCTCTCTCTCTCTCTCTCTCTCTTCTCGGTGTCAGGTTGATGACTGGATCTAGCTAAGCAAACATAGGCTTGGACACGAGCGTAAGAAGTGACGGATTGAGCAGTTTTTGGTGATTACATATTTCTGAGACACGACCATTTTGCTCTTCTGGCCAACCAGGCCTAGTCGGAATCGACGGGCCTCCGAATCCATGACCTACTATCCAGGGGTGACCAGGGAACCGACATTGACAAGCAAAATCAATGCAGGCCACAGCAGTGTGCCGATGTTCCAAAACTCACCAGTATAAAGCTAGATCGCCGTGCTCTTGCGAACGATTATAGAGTCTGTGACTGTGACCTTGTGTTAGTGGAATAGTTATTGTAATGGCCCGTTTTGGCCTTTTTTGGGATTTCGTGTGTGAAATTTTGGGTTTAGTTAGTGGCATGTCGGCCTTGGTAACCTCTGGACTAAACCGTAAAATTTTATTTTGGACGATTGCCGAACTTTTGATAATTGCAAAAAGGTCCCCCACCCTATATATGGCCTGTGGGAAATTTTAATCGTGAATGTGAGATCTTGTTTTCTTCTCTTGCGATTGTACATGAAAGTACCTGTGTCTATACTCCCCAGCAGAATGAGATTGTTGAAAGGAAGCGATGTATCAGTATCTCATCCCGGGTCCCTGTGGCGATGAACAAGAATTCAGACCTTAGTCGGAAATTAATGTTTGCCTCTGTTGTGACCGATTGAAGAAGTTCGGGCCTCAATTGGGTAATTTCACTGTCTTTCTTTTGTGACCGAAGTAAATGTTCGGGTCTCAGAAGACGGTTTTAAAATTCATTCAATACATACCTCAATCTAATGATCCAACAAGGTAAGTAATTTCACATATGCTTCTCTTTCTCTTCATTTGCATTCATCATGCCACAATTACTTTTGAAAATGAGAGATAATCTCAACAAAAATACCATGCATAATATTTGCATAGACAAAATTTAGGTATCAATCAGTCTTTGAATACAACCTCTACGAGCTCACATTCAAAGAGAGGCAGCTGTTGACATCTAAGTTCTGACTAAATAATAAGGGTTAGATTTGCATTAAAAAAAGTAGGAATCTACCTTGTTCATTTAAAAAAATATTAAAACAGCATATAGATTTTAGGAACATTTGGCAAGTTCATAACATTGCATATTTATCAGATCGACGGCGGATTGGGTTCAAACATAATTGAAGTGGTTAGACTAAAATCGTGGAAGAACAAAAATCCATATGATCGAGAATGGGACAAAATATGTCGAGATTTTAAGCAATAAGGCTTATTATTCTGAATATGTTTGGCTACATAAAATAGGCATGGTTCTTGAATATATGTGAGTAAATCAGCAAAAGTCGATGCACTTGATTGATGACACAGACTGGACCAAGATTGGAGACAGAACACATCCGAATAGAAAGCAGAGATTTCGGGAGAGAGAGAGAAGGGCATGTCGAGATTGCAAGTCAAAGCAAAAATAAAGAAAGAAAAAGAGTGTGGGCAGCTTTGGAGGAAATTCGGTGGGGAAACATTCGGAAAAGTAAAAAAAGAAGGGAAACGTTGTCCAGGGAGAGGAAAAATGTGGACAGCTTGGGGAATTTGTTGAAGCATCACGAGCAGAAGAAAAAACGTGAGGGGAAGATTGGAAAAGTCAAATAAATGAAAACAAAGAGGGACAAACGAAGACTCGGTGGAGGGTCCAGAAAAGCAATTTCGGTGCTTCGGATTATCCAAAGTTGAAGTCCCCAAGCTCGCTACACTGAGCGACCCTGCCACGCGCCTCATGGACCCGCTACCGTGACCATCCCAAGCCGATTTGCTGCACCACCACGAGCCCACGAAGCCTAGATTTCAAACTTGAAAGGTTGATTAGGTAAAATATCTTATCCATATTCATTCAATTTAACTTATAGATTATTTACCTAATCTTGAGTTATTTGCACTAAGTCGTGTTATCCGTAAAGATTTTACGCATCGGATTACATTAGGAAAGCTTTTCCTAATCCGCACACGTATGATCGATAGTCCGATTTCCTGTCCGAAATACGACTTGTGATCATGTGAAAAGATTGGCCAATTCGATTTCATGCTCGAATCTAATTTGATGTGGATAATATCTTATGCGATATAATGCCGCGTTTGACATGTGTTTTTTTCTTTTTGTTATTGCTTGATTTCAATCAATAATATTTCTTAAAAAAGTTTTAAAAAAAATTATATGCATGTCTATGGTCTAAGTCATGTTACATCACCATTTCATGTGCAAAAGATACATAGTTTGTGTGTTTGTCCAATGCCTCCTCCGCAACGATGTCGCACAGCTTATATAGCGTGTTTACAAAATGCAATAACATCCAAATGGACAATACTCAAATGAAAGGTTATAATTGCTTCTCCGTGATTTTAGGCTTTATGATCATAATCTATGATTACATTGACGAATTTGTCTATAAGCGGTTATAACTCTTATGTTGTCACTAGATTCAATTGCATCTCGACTTTCTCTACCCAATTGCATATCGACTTTCTTTACAAGCCGTTATGACTTCTCAATTGTCCCTTGGTCTAACTATTAATCAGCATCTTTACTGTCTTTGGTTTCTCTACCTTCAACATTTATCTAGATTTATCTAAGTGTCAATGGTAGACTGGTCGTCATCATATGTCGATAGTTGTACTATGGTCATCGATTATCTTGGTCATCGACAAAAATCTTTTGACTATCAACGACTTGTTGATGGTATAATCACTTCATACCGATTTTGCATTGTTGTCACGTCGATTTAGAAGACTTGGTCAAATTTAGGTGTAAACAACTCATGTTCATTTTTGTTTGATTTAACGGGTGAGTTCATGTAGTCATGTCGTTCAAAGAAGTGATAAGAGTCCCCCTCAAGTCTCATAAGCAATCAATGTCTTAGCAATTACTCTAGCTTTAGTAGGAGAACCTTAACTTGGTAAAATAATTGGAAATTTGTGTATCGAGAAAGTTGAGATTTTGGGTTGGAGTCTTACCCAATGTCACTGCCCTGAGCTATATCTTGAAATAGCAATGCCTCACGGATCTCTAGCATGGACATACATGTAGATGGCATGCCTTTGACTAATAAGAAAATGCACTTAGTTTGATGCACTAAATCTGGCTCAATGTATCACTTTAGCACTACACAAAACAGAAATTGCCAGGAAGAAGTACATCACGAGAATGTAAATTTGATGACCTGAGAACCTTCACAAACACACAAATTAACACTTAGGGCACGCTGTCATAGAGGTCTCGTTCTTCTAGAAATGGTTCGATTTGCTTCTTGACTTGTTGACTTAATCAACCGCAGCAACAATGCCCCAGCGGAGGCACGGCATCATCTGGCATAGGTGAGTGGTTGATGTTCAACTTTGTTGACGAGACTTTTGCAAACTAAAGTATGGTAAAAGCTAAACTTTGTGGTTAATAACAAAAGTAATGGGATTATCAACATCCATATATTCATTCTCTTGCTCGAACTTACTTCTCCCTCTTTAAGTCTTGACCAAAAACATTCCGACACTGTGTTACATAGTTCAATCTCTTTTGAATTTAGGTTGCATTTCAAGAATTATTTTTCTAAACTTTAAGTTTTTTATTTGCTGAATATAATTAGTTAACGGAACACTATTTACGACAAAAAAATATGTATGATTAATACTGGGAAAATAAATTCCCTAACTTGGAAAGGAGAAATTATTTTTCTTTGCTTGAATAATAGCTCAACGAAATCCCATCCGTTCCTTTCATTCAAACGTACAATTCGGCCCGTGAAGTATACCCGAGAAAATGTACAGTAGTCCATATGCACGGCCATATACACGACCAAATGTATACAATTCGGACAATTTTCATAAAAATGTAAAATTAGAAAAATAGAGAAAAGAAATATAAATGAAGTCCAGTAGTCCAAGCCGGCCCGTGAAATATAGCCTTTTAACATTCCTATTAGCATTTGGGCTCAATAGGCCTACAGTTCGGCCCACAGAAGCTGCGATTCATACATGACTTGCCCATGTCTACCTATTGCAGCCCGACAATCCCATACCCCACTGTGTTCAGCCCACTAACCCGACCCAGTCGATCAAATCAGTGAAGCCTAATAGAACAGGCTATAGGCCTGGCCCAGTATAATTGGGCTGAGCAAGAAAAGGCATGAATTAAATATAGTCCACTCGGGCCCAAAAGGCCGGTCCGGAACCCAAATGCTACACGGACCTTTAAGGTCCGGGTGAGACCCACATTTGGACCAGGTCCCTGACCCGATCCGAGTCCCCATTTTTTTTTCAGAATAAAAAAATAAAAATTCCTAAAATAAAAAATTTCAGGAAATAGCTTAGAAATTGGATTTTGATTAGTTTAGGGTTTAATGAGTGTACTAGTGTAGCTTAGTTTTAGAAGAATTCAAATTGAACAAGCTAACGGGGATGCCCTCCTCCTAGGCTTAACAATGATATGATCTATGTTCTTTGTGAAAAGCACAATTTTATTTCTATCTTTTTTAACAATAATACATTGATTGTTCTCTTTTTTTCAAAATAATTAGGTTGTTTTCTGCAGTGTCATAAAATAAAAAAAAGCATGGACATTTGGCGGCCAAGAACCATAGGAATCATAAATGGTGAAAAGATTTCTTAAGCACTTTAGTTGATAAATAATCAAGTTTACATACCACAAAGACAATAGTCTCTGATTACATTGAAAGTGAGGTATTCTCTGATGCCTTACTTGATTTCTAGTCGTACTTAAGACGTCAGAGATCATGTAACGGTTTGTTTTTGAGTCTTGGTATGTCGCAAATTATCGACCAGTAAAGAACAATCTTGGGGTATTGTTGTGCTCAAGCCAGGGGCGTGACATTTTGAGTCTGCGACCAAGCTATATTCATGGTAGCCTTGAAAAATGGGAGATCTTACATGCCTTGTGCAGTAACTTTTGTGTTTGTCATGATTTTAAGATCACCTAAATTACATTCTCATTATTTAAATCTTCCTCTGGATTATTGAGTGTATGGCTACATTGGTTTGGGATCAAATCTTCCTTGTAGAATGTTTTTAAAAACTGGTTAGATTTAGTTCTTGATCTATCGGCCTTAGACACCCTCAAACCGAAATCCCACGTAGATAACAATATCACATTCGATGCCGCTGTGCATGGGTTATGACGGCACTTGGAGAGTGATCGAGTGGCTTTTAAGCATGAGAAGGACCCATGCCATTGTCAGCCGGTTAGCCATGTTTTCTTGGACGCATGGTAGACCAATGTGGATGCAACTCGCGTTTTCAATACTCAAACTAGAAGCTACAGAGGGATCGATGATGTTTGATACTGTTCCTTCCATCCAATTCTTTTAAACCTAGCAAACATTTGACAACCATCGAGCAGATTGATCTCCAAAACGGTATGCTAAATGACAAGGTATGTTTTTAAATTTATATAAGGACCTCCCTGTGATCACCTACCTAGAAAAAGATTGTTCCTTTGACTGCTCACAATCTCCAAAACCAGCACTTTGAACTGAAGACATTTGATTTGACCAAGAAGTTTCGGCACATTGCATACTCCGACGCCATATATCCACAATGCATCACAAATAGCGCATCATGTGAGCTCTAAAGTTTGCCTTTGTTCTTTTGGTTGGCATTAGCTTTAGGAGGTTGTGGCACTTATTAAATCCCTACGATTCAGTTTGTCGCTACTTCAGTTTGGTCCAACTCACACAACCTCGCATACCGAAATCTGATTATCTCAGGATTCATGTCTGAGTCTAAGAAAATCTTTCCAGCTTTGAGGTTCCAATGGATGACTAGAATTTAAAAGTCTTCCACAACATAGCATTTTGTCTCGCGTGGCACTTGGTTCAAATTGTGCACAGATATAGGTCATTGTTTATTGATGATTGCTAGCCACAAAATGAACACGAATTAACGCACTCCATCCGGTTATATATTCGAAATATAAACTACACTTGCACAAAAATTAGGTCAGAGTGAATGGCTTATGATAACGATCTTTTAGCTAAATCATGGTCTAGATTCTTCAGATGTTATTGTTTTCCCAACCGTGGCCTGAATCGATCTTTCTTCTTCTCATCGATTCTCTCCCTCCTCCGTCGCTCCCTCAAATTCAAGAAGAGCTGATTCCCTCTAATTGCCAAATGAAGCATAAGGCATACGCCTTTTACTCTGAAGTCTCTCAAGACGAGCTTGGTCATATAAAATGCATCTTCTAGCCAATGCTCTAGACAAGACCATTTTGTCTCTTCGACCAAATCCATTTCTTACGCATGTACTGTCACTTCTAAATGATGGTGTTTTAGAACTTCAAATTATAACTCAATTACATGCGGACAAATTGGAGTCCTAGAACAAACCAAATAAAATTAAGATAAGATTTTGTTGTTTACTCGATCGAACTCTTGTCAGATGTGCGCTCTGATATTTTTTTTTTTTGGATTCAATGTTTACAATATTCTAATAATATTTTGAAATTTGAATATTAGTTTCTGATTATAAGCTCCACTTGTGGATGATCTTTTGCCTTTCTAATACTTCTATGTAACTCTTGTAGGACGGACAGTATTTGTCTTATCTGCTTATAAATCTCTTCTTCTAAAAAGATGTATGGAGGATTTGTTACTTCAATGTTGCCAGGGGAAAAAAGCGAAAGAAGTGGCAATCATTTCTGACTTAGATGAATTGTCCAAGAGCAAAGAAGCCTAGTGGGTAGTGCGAGTGCGAGTACGAGAAAATCGTATGGTATTTCATGGACCAACCCTATCTGTTTGTGCACGAGATTGAAGATCCACAGCCAGGAGATACACGACGAGCATGACTGTTGTAGTACCATCTCTTCTAATATTCTCGTAGTCTCTAATATGCTACTTTTCTCACCTATTGATTTTTCGCCACATATCGGTCATATCTGCCTTGCAGATTTGATCAGCGTCATCCACATTTAAGTACAAACAATAAGAGCGAAAGGCGGTATTAGAACCACATCCCTTTTCCAGCTAGACAGATGAGCACTGTGATTTTTAACTCGTGTAGGTCATAAGAGTGCTAACTGAAAGAGACTGGAGCCATAAGGAGGAAAAGAGGAGTCTTGGCATCACCGAGAAGCGTTCTAGTGCCGCAAAAAGAGAGAGCGATCTCAACAAGATAATTAAAAAAGGAAAAGATTCCTAATCCTTTGTAGCTCAAGAATCTTGGTAAGAAAAGATAGACGCACTTACTTCCAATGCTGAAACAAGACAAAACATAAGTAAGCAGTATCGTGAGCAGAGCTTTTGCTTTCTATCACCTCCCTCAACTTTATGAAGAGCAATTGTTTTTAGATTTTGTTATCAGAACGTGAAGATAACATACACGTCCTCTCTCAAAGGCTAGGCTACACCATTTGTTTCTGACACATTTGCATCTTTATCTATCGTATATCATAAGGATTTAGCATTGAACCTGCAATACTAGAGCCAAATTTCAACTTCTTTCGTACTGCCTTCAAGTGTCAAAGTATGTTTAACTTGGATTCTTGATTTTCTTGACTGATGATGGACATGTATCTGAGTTTGTAAGCACTTCTTTGCGAAATCGTTTCAACAAAATATTGGTGAAGTAGTCCTTCTGAGATTGGGAAAGAATGCGAATCTATTTACGTAGTGCTCTTTCTGGTCTACTTTGGTCTTGAGATATAGGAATATGATGCAATTTGACTAGGTGAAAAGAGGAGGCATAAGGAATTTCCGGTGTAAAATGGTAATATAGAAGCCAAGGATGTTTCTTTTCTTGCCATGCAGTCAAGAAAAGGTATTAGCTCGGCAACTTTTGCTGAAATGTAGTAGCTCACTTAAAACCAGTACCAACAATGTACGTTGGAGACGAGATGTTGGGGCAAGGTTGAAGAAACCGTGGTTCAAACCCCCATTAGGAAAAATTGATCAACAAGTTTTGGAGAGAGAGCACAATTCTTACATATGCACACGCAGTGGCAGAACTGAAGAACGCTGACAAAGTGTCCGCACTCTCAGTCACTTCTGCTACTTCATGGAAGAGCAGATACTTCTCCTTCGTGCTTACATAACCATTCTAGGCGACAAAATAATCTCTTATAGAGCACAAGGCACAGTCAATTTTTTTTTGTTATCATGGAGAAATTCAAACAAGCCACAAGATTGAAGTGGGAAAGCACTTTAGAAACAAATGGAATTGACACATCCGCCGAGAAATTGATCTTTGTTTGCCACTGTGACTTGTATTGATTGATCTTTCAGTGAAATTCTCGAAAAAGACATCGACATGCGATTAGGATGTCAGACAAGAACAAAGCACGCTGGCAAGTAAGGTAGAGCACGTTTAATCCATAGACTATATGTTGATTTAACAAAAAACCTCGATGACATCGTTGCTACACTGTACCACAAGCTCTTATCAATGGTAAATTTAGATGCGACTGATCATATACATGGTTAGGCCTTCTTTCCTGTACCTTTTCTTCTTCAGTTTCTTTCGCAACCTCCATGAGTTTGGGTCCATTCTGATCCGCATCCATAGCAAAACTGACACTGGCACCTTCAATCACAAGCCCGAGGAACAGCCATTCATTTACCATAAAAGTTTGACAACGCATATTGTGATGATTGGCCATCATAAATTTTTCTCTGTTCTGAAAACCATCTAGCACAGGAAAAGAAGAAAACGATGAAGAACTGATTGTTCAAAAAATTAGGTACCACTAACTTTGCCGCAGGATTCAATTCACAGCACTGACCAACGCAATTTCCAGTACCAGTGATCGACAGAATTAAGCCAAGGGGCCACAGTGCTTCCAAGAGAGAGACAGGTTATGTACCTTTGTATATCACTGATACGGCTATATCGAACGTTTGGTGGTCAATAAGGAGACTACATACGGAATTGTCTAGTCATGAAGCTTTGATACTGTGTAATTAGCCACTAAGATGTGAGGAAATACACTGAGACCTCGTATTTGGATTACATCGTCACATGTTCAGTTACCTTTTATGTGATTGAGAGCCACAATCGATAACAATAACTCAGAAAAGTGGAGGATCCCCTGTTATCTCTATTTCATCAACTACGTACTCGCAACAACTCTGTGACATCCATAGGTTTTCAGAAAAATCTCAATGAAGAAGCAATACTGTGTCAGGCTTCTTGATTTATTTTGTTGAATAATTCGCTACCAAGTGAATTTTTTCAGTGAACTATCGCATACCTGCACGTGATGTGAGCACAACCCTGAGTTTTTTCCACAAAAAATTTGCATTTGGGGCATCTCCCCCATTTCTTCTCCTTTGCAAGCTCCCTCACCATGAGATCTTCACTCCCTGTCTCACTCTCGTTCAGTGAACAAAACTCCTCGCATGACATGCCGGCGTGCCATGGCACGGAACACTGAGCGCAGAACAACCTATGGCAATATGGGCACTCACACTCCCTTATCACCTGCCCATCATCATGGTCCTTGATCAAAAGGGCAGAGCAGTTCTTCAAAGGGCAATAGAACTTCTGCGACTCGAGAAACATCGCCTCACACAGCGATTTCTCCCACATGTAGAGAACATTCTCAGGGAGGATTGTCCTGCAGGAATCAATCTGTAGGACCCCCCTCACTCCAATCCCGGGCATTTAATGGTGGTGACATTGTCCAGGAGTTTGGTCTCCACATGCCTGCTTATGCAGAGAGAGCAAAAGGTGTGAGAACACAGGGTCCTGATGCTAAACATCTCTGTGGCCTTTTTTCCCTCTGCACAGATCTCACATAAGCTCTCTGATGAGTCGCCATCATCTTTTCGATCACCCATCTCAACCGGGTCTATGATTTGCATTTGACTTGGGTTTGGATTTGCCTCTGTCACGTCCATTGAAAAAGAAGAAGCCCCATTATTCGTTTCTGAAGGATTCATGGTTATCGCCCAGGAGACTTCCGAAACCTCCTGAAACTGCAGTTCTTGAGCAAATTCACCATCTATAACTTCAGGAGCGGCCTTCTTCTTATTCCAATCATATTCACTGACGCTAAACAGTGATGGCTAGAGGAAATCATCTTGCGAGAGAAGATTAATGTGCCCTTTCATCTTTTAACCGTTTCTTTGAGTGTGCTTGTTTTGTGGATCCTTCGTCTTTTGAAGGTCACTATGTTGCAAGAAATCTTAGCATAGAAGTTGCTTCCTATGATTGGGACTTTACTTCCTTCTTCCGGAGGGTTTTCTCTCTCTCTCTCTCTCTCTCTCTCTCTCTCTCTTTTAATAAAGTATTTTGGATGGTGCTATCAATTTTCGTAAAGCAAAGTTCTGCTACGCTAGCTTTACTTGGGTCAACATTTGCAAGGTTAAAGAAACTGATCCAACATAAATATGAGGGCAAAAGTAAAGAAAAGAAATCTTTTAATTGAAAATGTTCTATAATAATCACATTTATAGGGTGTCAACCTATAAGAAAGGAAAATTGATTTTGAATTATATCTTTGCGAAGGAGATTCTCCCGATTAAATTCGATTATCGTTATAATCTCATATTGACTTAATCTAGTTTAGACTTATATACACTCTCTCAATCAAATTATTTTAATTCCAATCAAATCCAATCGGTTCTGTTTAATCTTTTACAATAAGTGTAAATCTTACAACTGTGTATTGATACGGCATAATTGTCCTCATTTTGTTTGCTTATTATTTACACTCTAATTTTGTAAATGCCAAATGCAGACCCAAATTTTACTTTTGGAGACTAGTTTGCCCATCCACATTGATTATTCCAACATCCCTATTAAAGAAAATGTTGTTCTTTTCTAATAATGCCCCATCCTCAAATCCTAAAAGTTATTATTAGGTAAAAAAAGAATATATGTTTAAACAACTATCAAGTTTTAATTTTTTTTATCTGTTTGTACACTCATTCAGACTTTGTTTTTCCTGAAACTTCGTACACACAAAGGAGTATGCTCTTCTGCTATGGCCACTAGAGACAAAAAGAAAAAGAAGGAATTAAAAACATAACCGTTTGATCATATAATTAACATATGTGTCGCCAAATTCATGTGTTTCAACATAGTACAACATAACATGACATAGTGATTAATGTACCAAATAGACTGTAAATCTTGGGAAAAAATTGAGATTGCATCATGCTTTTGGAATTAACATCCCGGTCTTATTTTTTTCCTAAGCGTATGACACCATGGACTAGGCCGGTTAAAAAAAAACACCATTTTGTGAGGTTCGGTTTGGTTTATGGACTTAAATCGAATTGAAGCACGTTAAACGTTACCCATATCGTGAATGCTCTAGATTTTCAGTGTCTCGATCCAATTTCCACCATAGCCATCTTTGTCTCCTACCTCCACCCTCCTCATTCTGGCAGAGCTAAAAGAGCTAAACGTTGCCCATATCGTAATGCAAGATAATTGTCAATTTTTTTTTGCAAATCTATTGTATGTCATTCAATTTAGTTTTAAACCTTTTCAACTATGCCAATTTAGTCATACACTTTTTACCATTTATCAATTTAGTTCCAAAAATTCTGATCGCACCAATTTAGTCTTAAAGATTTGGATGATTTGGGCAATCTTGTGATAAACTAATTATTTAGATAATTGGTTGGAAGGATTACTTTAGCAAATTGTTAAAAGGTTTATAACTAAATTGATAAATTATCAATAGGTTTAGGATGAATTGACACAACTGAAAGGTATATGACTATATTGACAAAAACCATCAAAGGGTTTAGCACTAAATTAGCGTAATTAAAATATTTAGGACCGAATTGGTCTTTATACAATATGTTTAAGATTTTTTGAATTCAATTCAAATTGCAAAGAGAAATTAAGTTGCATGCCAAGATAGCACCACACCATAGAGACAACACAAAAGAAAAGAAAATCCTATAAACCATGGTCATAACGGTGCTCCTTTTATTTGTCGCCAAAACTCAAGTTCACAAATTTTTTTTTTTATAAATGACACTCCTCTATAAATAATGAATATAATATTGAGCATTTTAAGATAGTTCAAAAACTAGTTTGAATATGAACGAAAAATTTAGAGATCATATTATTAAGGTAAAGTTCAAGGATTATATTGCACATTGTGCCAAAATTCAGTGACTATTTAGAGAGTATAATTAGTTTTTGAACATGATTGAAATGAAGTGACAAACAAGAGTGCTGATTCAAAAGCAAAACAACTCACCTACCCAAAAGAATCCTAATTCTCACCAGCAAGAATTAGAAGACTCGGTCACTTTTAGGTGTAAACAACTCATGTGCCTCTTCATCGTGGCTTTTACAAGAGCGTCGCCGGAGAAGGCTCGATGTCCAAATGGAATTGACACATCCGCCAAGAAATTGATCTTTGTTTGCCACTGTGACTTGTATTGATTGATCTTTCAGTGAAATTCTCGAAAAAGAGATCGACATGCGATTAGGAGGTCAGACAAGAACAAAGCACACTGGCAAGTAAGATAGAGCACGTTTAATCCATGGACTGTATATGTTGATTCACCAAAAAAACTCGACGACATCGTTGCTACACTGTATCACAAGCTCTTATGAATGGTAAATTCAGATGCGAATGATCATATACATGTTTAGGCCTTCTTCCTATACCTTTTCCTCTTCAGTTTCTTTCGCAACCTCCATGAGTTTAGGTCCATTCTGATCCGCATCCATAGCAAAACTGACACTGGCACCTGCAATTGCAAGTCGGAGGAACAACCATTCATTTACCATGAAAAATTCGACAATTCATGTTGTGATGATTGGCCATCATAAATTTAACTCTTCTGAAAACCATCTAGCGCAGAAAAAGTAGAAAACTATGAAGAAATGATTGTTCAAAAAATTAGGTACCACTAACTTTGCGGCAGGATTCAATGTACATCACTGATCAACGCAATTTCCAATACCAGTGATCGACAGAATTAAGCAAAGGGGCCACAGTGCTACCAAGAGACCGACAGTTAATGTACTTTTGTAAATCGCTAATACGGCTATATCGAACATCTCGGGGTCAATAAGGAGACTACATACGGAATTGTCTAGTCATGAAGCTTTGATACTGTGTATTTAGCCACTACGATGTGAGGAAATACACTGAGACCTCGTATTTGAATTACATTGTCACATTTTCAGTTACCTTTTATGTGATTTTTTTTTTTGGGTTGAAAAACGAAAATATCATAAACTTGGCACCGATAATGTTTGGTGTAATAGGTTACAACCTTCAGCACAAAGCAAATTTAGGAGAGTTGTAGGAGGATTGCTCAGCCACGTTCTATGAAGGATTTTCAATCTTTGGGCTTTCGCGGCCCAGTCAGCTACCATATTATGGGTTCTGAGGCAATGGATCAGTTGGAGAAGGCCGAATTTTTCCTTTCGGCCCATGGCTTCACGGATAACAGCTTATGCGTCCCAAGCTATCTGATCTGTACGCCTACAGATCACTTCGACCAGTTAAAGGCAGTCAGACTCCATGATATACCGCACTTCTCTTCTCTCCTCTAAAAATTCTAGTGTTTCCACCAAGGCCGCGACTTTTGCTTGAAATGCCGATGCAACTCGGAGAGTCTTCACAAAACCATCGGTGAGCAGACCCTTGTTGTCTCTGCATATACAGGCCATCACAGCTTCGCCTGATTCTGCATCGAAAGATCTATCGATATTTACTTTTATTACTCCAATCGGCAGAGGAATCCAACCTGAGGAAATAGAGGTCGTGGAAGCCCTTCCCCCAGGTATGTTCTTTGACCAGCGTTGATAGTTTACAATTTCAGCTTTCGTCCAGATAATTACTTGTTGTGGGTTTGCTGGTTGTGCATGGAACACCATACCGTTTCAGAATTTCCAGATATGCCACAAGATCATTGCCATAAGTTCAAAGGAAACAGAGGTATGTGAGAAATTTGCTAACCATTTATCCATCCTTGTAACTGCGTCATGAGTGTTTACAACGTTGATTGCTGCCTCTTGCCATATAATCTGAGTCCATGGACACAGGAGAAAGAGGTGTTCGGTGGACTCGAGTACTTGTCTGCATACTGGGCAGACGTTTTCTGGTATTAATCTCATTCGAAATAAATTCTCTTTGGTGGCTAGAGCATTTTGTGTGACTTGCCACATAAAGTTACGAATTTTAGGTGGGATGTTAGAAGCCTAGAATTTTTTTCACAGTGCTTTCGGGGTCTGAAATGAGCTGGATGCTTGGTTTAATGAGGTAGGAAGTTGAAGGGCTCTGAGATGATTGTAAGCATTATTTACTATATAATCCCCTGCCTTCGTGTGTTCCCATTTCAATTTATCTGCTTGCATATAGGAACTAAGGTGTGTAGCCGTAATATCTTTAGCCGTGTCTTCATCAAACATACCATACACAATATCCTCCTTCCATTTAAACTCTTCTTTATCAATCAGCTCCGAGACCATAACTGGATCAGACACATTTGCTGGCCCTCCAATTACACCTTTTCTCACCCATTTATCTTCCCGGATGTTGATTTTTGTACCATCTCCTACCACCCAATAGACATAATTTCTCATTGCATCTCTGCCCACAATTAAGCTCTGCCACCCCCACGAGGGTCTTGATCCTTTAGTAGCAAGTAGGAATTTTTTATTTGGGAAATATAGATCTTTGAGTACTTTTCCCCAAAGAGAATCAAGCTTTTGCATTAGCCTCCACGCCTATTTACCCAGTATAGCTTGATTAAAGACAGTAAGATCTCTAAAACTGAGCCCTCCAGCATCCTTCCTCTTCTTCATAGTTTCCCAATCTTTCCATTAGATCCCTTTTGTAGTTTCACTATTTTTCCACTAGAAAGCAGATATTTTCCTTTCTATTGCTTTACAAATAGAATTAGGGATTTTAAAGATAGACATAGCGTACTGTGGTAACGCCTGAACAACAGTTTTAAGGGGGATTTCCTTGCCTATTTTGGAAAGTAAGTTCTCCTTCCATCCCTCTAATTTCCTGTTCACTCTCTCCATAATCCATGAGAACATATTTCTCTTTGATTCCCTCCAGTCTGAGGGGATTCCAAGGTACCGCCCTGTTCTTACTATTTCTGGGACTCTCAGCACATTTGACATATAACTTCTCAATGTTTCAGGACAATTTTTATTGAAGAAGATTCCTGACTTATTTAGGTTAATAGTTTGGCCCGATGAGTAGCAGTACTAATTCAAAACATCTGCAACATTCTGGCATTCCTCCACCCTTCCATCCAGGAAAATTATCAGGTCATCGGCAAAAAGCAGGTGAGATAGAGTAGGGCAATTTGAATTAAGTTTTATCCCTTTAATACAACCATTCTCCACACTTTGTTTTAATAGGGCAGACAGAGTATTGGCTATAATGAAAAAAAGATAAGGGGAGAGCGGATCACCTTGTCTTAATCCCCAAGATGGCTGAAAGAAAGGTAATCCTTTACCATTCATTTTAAGGCTGTAAGAGATTGTAGAGACACATATCATTATCCATGATACCCATAATTCGCAAAACTCCATTTTTAGCAAGCATGCTTTCAGAAAATCCCACTCCACACGGTCATACGCCTTCTTCATGTCTACTTTGAGCACTGCATTAAATTTTTTCTTTCATTCTTGATTCTGAGTTGGTGAAGTACCTCATGTACAATGAATATATTGTCCTGTATCTTCCTTGCACCAACAAATGCACTTTGTTCTTCAGCTATAAGTTATGGAATCCACTGTTTCAATCAATTCGCTAGAGCTTTGGAAATGATTTTGTAACTGAAGTTACAAAGGCTAATAGGTCTAAACTGATCAAGCTTCTCTAGATTTTGCACCTTAGGTAACAAAGTAATATGAGTTATGTTTAACTTTGGATTTAAATACCCTATGCTAAAGAAAAGTTGCACTTCTTTAAATATTACTTCTTTAATTTCCTCCCAATGCAACTGATAAAATTTCCCACTTAGACCATCCGGGCCAGGTGCTTTTAAGGCACTTAACTGAAAGCAGGCTTGTGAGACTTCTGCCATGGTAACTTTTTCAGTTAGACATCGATTCATTTCATCATTGATAGAGGTTGAGATTTTCTCTATAATAGGATCAATATTTCTATTGCATGCTGTCTTGTATAGCTCATGGAAAAAATTGATGCCCATTTCTTGTAACTAAGATGGTTCTCTGATCCAGTCATCCTTCTCATTTTTTAACAGAGCAATCCTATTTCCAATTCTTCTTTGCATAGTAGTAGCATGGAAAAACTTCGTGTTCTTATCACCCCATTTCAGCTACTTAATCCTTGCCGTCATCCCCCAGTACATCTCTTCTTGTCTCCACAGCTTTTCGATTTCTTTTTTCAGCCATTCTATTATGCTCTTACCAATGAAAGGATTTTGACTGTTGGTAATTTGCTGCATCTCCCTTTTCAGGTACTCAATCTGTTTCTGGCCATTGAAGAATTTCTTCTTACTCCAGGCAGACAGGTTCTCAGCCACTTTATTTAATCTCTCATTCAGTAGGGGTAAATGATTAATGTCTTCAACTGAGTTCCATGACTCTCTGACAATGCTTACATATTCCTCATCTTCAGACCAGAAAGTTTCATATTTAAAAGCTCTATTTCTCTTTTTACTTTCTGTAAACAGGTTTAATACAGGAGGACTATGATCAGACCCTATGGCAGGCATAGCTAGAATTGAAGCGTTAGGAAAGATAATCCTCCATTCTAAGGTACACAACGCTCTATCCAGCCTCTATTTCACCAAATGTTCTCCTTCCCTATTATTCGCCCAAGTGAAGGTACAACCTTTACTCTCCATGTCCATAAAGCCACAAGCATTCAAAAAGTACAACATTTACTCTCCATGTCCATAAAGCCACAAGCATTCAAAAAGTCTTGAAATGCATTAATTCTATAATTCTCCACCCTTTTCCTCCCCATCTTCTTTCAATGATATAGAACTTCGTTACCTTTTATGTGATTGAGAGCCATAATCGATAACAATAACTCAGAAAAGTGGAGGGTCCCCTGTTTATCTCTATTTCATCAACCACGCACTCGCAACAACTCTGCGACATCTATAGGTTTTCAGAAAAATCTCAATGAAGAAGCAATACTGTGTCAGGCTTCTTGATTTATCTTGTTGAATAATTCGCTACCAAGTGAATTTTGTCAGCGAACGTATCACATACCTGCACGTGATGTGAGCACAACCCTGAGTCCTCTCCACAAAAAATTTGCATTTGGGGCATCTCCCCCATTTCTTCTCCTTTGCAAGCTCCCTCACCATGAGATCTTCACTCCCTGTCTCACTCTCGTTCAGTGAACAAAACTCCTCGCATGACATGCCGGCGTGCCATGGCACTGAACACTGAGCGCGGAACAACCTATGGCAATATGGGCACTCACACTCCCTAATGACCTGCCCATCATCATGGTCCTTGATCAAAAGGGCCGAGCAGTTCTTCAAAGGGCAATAGAACTTCTGAGACTCGAGAAACATCGCCTCACACAACGATTTCTCCCACATGTAGAGAACATTCTCAGGGAGGATTGTCCTGCAGGAATCAATTTGTAGGACCCCCTCACACTCCAATCCCGGGCATTTAATGGTGGTGACATTGTCCAGGAGTTTGGTCTCCACATGCCTGCTTATGCAGAGAGAGCAAAAGGTGTGAGAACAGAGGGTCCTGATGCTAAACATCTCTGTGGCCTTTTTTTTCTCTGCACAGATCTCACATAAGCTCTCTGATGACTCGCCATCATCTTTTCGATCATCCATCTCAACCGGGTCTATGATTTGCATTTGACTTGGATTTGGATTTGCCTCTGTCACATCCATTGAAAATGAAGAAGAAGACCCATTATTCGTTTCTGAAGGGTTCATGTTCATAGCACAGGAGACTTCTAAAACCCCATGAAACTTCAGTTCTTGAGCAAATTCACCATCTATAACTTCAGGAGTAGCCTTCTTCTTATTCCGATCATCTTCACTTTCCCCAAACAGTGATGGCTAGAAGAGATCATCTTGCGAGAGAAGATCAATGTGCCCTTTCATCTTTTAAGTTCCGTTTCTTTTCATTATGCTTGTTTTGTGGATCCTTCGTCTTTTGAAGGTCACTATGTTGCAAGAAATCTTAGCATAGAAGTTGCTTCCTATGATTGGGACTTTACTTCCTTCTTCCGGAGGGTTTTCTCTTTTTTATTTTTATAAGTATTTTGGATGGTGTTGTCGATTTTCGTAAAGCAAAGTTCTGCCACGCTAGCTTTACTTGGGTCAACATTAGCAAGGTTAAAAAAACTTATCCAAGATAAATATGCTGGCAAAGGAAAAGGAAAAAAATCCTTAATTAAAAATGTTTTACGATAATCACTTTTATAGGGTGTCAATCTATAAGAAAAGGAAAACCAATTTTGAATTATATCTTGAGAAGGAAATTCTCCTGATTAAATCCGATTATCAATGTAATCTCGAATTGACTTAATTTAGTGGCGACTTAAATGCACTCTCTCAATCGAATTATTTTAATTCCAATTAAATCTGATCGGTTCTGTTTAATCTTTTACAATTAGTGTAAAAGTCTTACAACTCTGTATTAATATGGCAGAATTGTCCTCATTTTGTTTGCTTATTATTCATACATCTACTTTTATAAATGCCAAATGCAGACCCAAATTTCACTTTTGGAGACTAGTTTGCACATCTACATTGATTATTCCAACATCCCTATTAAAGAAAACGTCGTTCTTTTCTAATAATGCCCCAAATCCTAAAATCCTAAGAGTTATTATTAGGTCAAAAAGAAGATATGTTTCAACAACCATCCAGTTTTAAATTTTTTTTTATCTGTTTGTGCACTCATTCAGACATTTTTTTTCTTTCTGAAACTTCGTGCACACAAAGGAGCATGCTCTTCTGCTATGGCCACTAGAGACAAAAAGAAAAAAGAAGGAATTAAAAACATAACTGTTTGATCATATAATTAACATATGTGTCGCCAAATTCATGTGTGTCGACACAACACAACATTACATGATATAGTGATTAATGTATCAAATAGGCTGTAAATCTCGAGAAAAAATTGAGATTGCATCATGCTTTTGGAATTAACATCCCAGGCTTATTTTTTCCTAAGCGTATGACACCATGGACTAGGCCGGTTAAAAGAAAAACACCATTTTGTGAGGTTCGGTTGGGTTTATGGACTTAAATCGAATTGAAGCACGTTAAACGTTACCCATATCGTGAATGCTCTAGATTTTCAGTGTCTCGATCCAATTTCCACCATAGTCATCTTTGTCTCCTACCTCCACCCTCCTCATTCTGGCAGAGCTAAAAGAGCTAAACGTTACCCATATCGGAATGCAAGATAATTGTCAATTTTTTTTAAATCTATTGGATGTCATTCAATTTAATTTTAAACTTTTTCAACTATGCCAATTTAGTCATAAAATTTTTACCATTTATCAATTTTGTTCTCAAAATTCTGATCGCATCAATTTAGTCCTAAAGATTTGGATGATTTGGGTAATCTTGTGATAAACTAATTATTTAGATAATTAGTCGGAAGGATTACATTAGCAAATTGTTAAAAGGCTTATAACTGAATTGATAAATTATCAATAGGTTTAGGATGAATTGACACAACTGAAAGGTATATGACTATATTGACAAAAATCATCAAGGGTTTAGCACTAAATTGGCATAAGTAAAATATTTAGGACCGAATTGGTCTTTATACAATATGTTTAAGACTTTTTGAATTCAATTCATATTGCAAAGAGAAATTAAGTTGCATGCCAAGATAGCACCAAACCATAGAGACAACACAAAAGAAAAGAAAATCCTATAAACCATGGTCATAACTCTGCTCCTTTTATTTGTCGCCAAAACTCAAGTTCACAATTATTTTTTTATAAATGACATTCCTCTATAAATAATGAATATAATATTGAACATTTTAAGATAGTTTAAAAACTAGTTTGAATATGTAGGAAAAATTTAGAGATCATATTGTACATTAGGGTAAAGTTCAAGGATTATATTGCACATTGTGCCAAAATTCAGCGACTATTTAGAGAGTGTAATAAGTTTCTGAACATGATTGAAAAGAAGTGACAAACAACAAGAGTGCTGATTCAAAAGCAAAACAACCCACCTACCCAAAAGAATCCTAATTCTCACCAGCAAGAAAAATCTCATCTCAGTGGCAACACTGTCAACTACTAATGCTAAGTCAATATCTCAGACAAAAGCGCTTTGTTCGCAAGAAGACCCCCACAAACACGCAAGAAAGAGGAGCCATACTTCCTTCAAAAAGTGTTAAGATGTAATGTCATGACATCACCTAGTGCCATAGGATCTCTCCTTTTGATTGTTGGAAGTCTATTCCTCCCGAGGGAAAACTTCACTATTTGCACTCTACACGGAAATGTTGAAAATAAGGGATTAGAGGAAAAAAAAGGATTAACCTGATAGCTCGAGCTGACCTAAGCTTTTCTTTTGTTTGGGGTCTATGCAATTTGAGTGTTGGATTGGCCACAAGGAACATATATTCATCATGTTCGAGTAGGGAACCAGTTGAGATTGACGCGATTTGAATTGTTGACACCCCTGTATACCATCAATTTTTGCTAAGTAAAAAATAAAATACTCCTAATTTGTCAGGAATGACTCTATCAGATAAAATGATTTTCACTGAAAGTTGATTTACAATTTTTATTGAATCAAGTTATGTGGCAATTTGGACAAGAGTAGAAAGCATAACCAAGAACCAAAACTCATTACTCTAAAAAGAAAGTGAATGTAGGAAATGGAAAAGATGAATTGATGGCTAAAAGATACATAGTTTGTGGGGTTGTCCATGGCCTCCTCCGGAACAATTTAGCACAGCTTATATAGCGTATTTACAAAATGCAACAATATCCAAGTGGTTAATATTCAGGTTACAACTGCTTCTCTGTGATTTTAGGCTCTATGATCATAATCCATGATTGCATGACGAATTTATCTATACGTGATCATAACTCTTTAGTTGTCACTTGATTCAATTGCATCTTTATATGTTTCGACTCCACAATTGCAAATTGACTTTCTCTACAAGCCGTTATGACTTCTCAATTGTCCTTTGGTCTCACTGTTAATCAACATCTTTATTATCTTCGGTTTTTGCCTTCAACATTTATCTAGATTTATCTAAGTGTCAATTTTAGACCAGTAGGCATCGTACGTTGATAACTGTATTATGGTCATCGATTATCTTGGTCATCATCAAGCGTTTTTCTTTTGCTACCAACGACTTGTTGATGGTATAATTACTTGATATCGATTTTTGTATTGAGGTCAGTCGAGTTAGAAGACTCGGTCACTTTTAGGTGTAAACAACTCATGTTCATTTTTATTTGATTTAATGGGCGAGTTGACGTAGTTGTGTCGTTGAAAGAAGTGATAGAGTCTCTCTCAAGTCTCTTGAGCAATCATTGTCAAAGCAATTACTCTAGCCTTAGGAGAACCTTAAATTGGTAAAATAATTGGAAATTTGTGTCTTGAGAAACTTGAAATTTTAGGACAGGGTCTTACCCAATTTCAACGCTTTGAACTATATCTTGGAATAGCAATGCCTCATGGACCTCTGGCATGGACATACAAGTAGATGGCATGCCTTTGACTAAATTAGAAAATGCACAGAATCTGGCTCAATGTTATCACTTTAGCACTACACAAAAACAGCAATTGCTAGGAAGAATTAAATCACGAGAATGTAATTTTGATGACCCGAGAACCATTAGACAAAAATTAACACTTAGGGCACGCTGTCTCCCGTTCAAGGCTACCGGGGATATGGCTCGGTCATAGAGGTCTCGTTCTTCGAGAAATGGTTCAATTTGCTTCTTGACTTGTCGACTTCAGACGCCCTCGAATTGTAATCCTGCGTTGATGACATATCGGACTCGATGCCACTGTGCATGGAGAACGCTGGTTGGGACGGCACTTGGAGTGTGACCGAATGGCTGTTAAGCATGAGAAGCACTGAGGCCATTGTTGGCCGCTTAGCCACTTTTTCTTGGACGCATAGGAGACCAATGTGGACGGACCTTGCAATTTCGGCACTTGAACCAGAAGTTATACAGGGATCAATGATGTTCGATATTGCTCCTTCCCTCCAATTCTTCCAAACCTGCAAGCATTTGACAATCATTGAGGAGATTGATCTCCGAAACATTCTGCCAAATGAGAAGTCATGGTCTTATACTCACATAGCTTATAAGGACCTCCATGTTATCGATCGCTTGGAAAAGATTGTTCCTCTTACCACACACAATCTCCAATACAAGCACTCCGAAACTGAAGACATCAGACTTGACTGAGAAGTTTCCATGCATCGCATACTCCGGCGCCATATATCCGCTGGGCATCACAATAAATCCATCATACAAGCTTTATTGTTTGCCTATGTTATTTTGATAAGCATTAGCTATGGGGCGCTATGAGCACACTTACTAGGTCCCCACAATTCGCTTTGTCTCTGCATGAGTTTGGTCCAAGAGCCTCGCCATACCGAAATCCGATATCTTAGGATTCATGTCCAAGTCCAACAAAATGTTACTGGCTTTAAGGTCCCGATGGATAATACGAAGTCGAGAGTCTTCGTGTAGGTAAAGCAACCCTCGAGCAACACCCATTATTATCTTATAACGCCTATCCCAATCGAGACTCGCACGCTTCAGGGGATCTATAGATTTTGTTTAAAGCCACATTAAATAAGAAGTTGCTTAATCATTTTATGAAAATTGACAATGCAAGGAACATACCGAATATGAACTGATCAAGGCTCGAATTGGGTACAAACTCGTAAATGAGAAGCCGCTCAACTCCTTCTAGACAAAAACCTAGAAGCCTTACCAAGTTCCTATGTTGTAGCCTAGCTAGTAACATGACCTCATTCTTAAATTCTGACTCTCCTTGGCCAGAATTTGGCGATAGCCGTTTCACCGCGATTTCTTTTCCGTTGGAGAGCCGACCCTAAAATTTGATCAAAGCATGTCCTTGTGAGTATCAATATGTGATTGAAGCATTTTGAAGAGCATCTATTTTGTTGCTTTAATTTTAATGCAAGAGACCATAGGATGCTTTGTTAATTAATACCATGTAAACAACACCAAAACCACCTTCTCCCAGCTTCTTGGAATTAGAGAAGTCGTCAGTTGCCGCTCTGATGGTGCTGAAATCAAATTGTAGTGACTCCGCTGTCCTTATTTCTTTCAAAACTTCACCTGCACAGAGATATACGCGGTCATTCAGAGCATGAATCACTTTATTATAACTCTTATAATGAAAGCTTCTTAAACTTTTAGTATATAGAGTTGCACCTGGAGGCATTATTAACTTGCTATTTTGGCCTGCTCAATTAGTTCGTGTTAACCATAGACAATGAGAAATGTGTAATTGGACGTGCGAGTGGTGCGCAAGAAATCAAAGATCGATACTTTGATTCTGTGTTCTGGAATTCTCAATCCAACTTGTTAAAATTTCTTTGGCCTAATTGTCACTACTGTGTTGGTGCAAAAGTATAGTAATTAGTCAACTTCGTTATTTTGATGATCTTGTTAACCTTATGAACAGTTGCTGTTCCAATGAAAGATGAAAGACTGACCTTCAACTCTTTGTCTGGGCTGCCGCTTCTTCCTTTTCGCTATCAGGAATATGACAATGCCGACAAGAAGTACCGCAGAAGCACTTGCGGCAACTGCAATGATCAGAGTCTTCGTTGAACTGCTCTTTCCACCTGCAAGAGCAAAGGCACATTACGTTTACGATCATTGCTTACCGGTTACAAAGTAATACACTGGAGAAATTACTGACGTGTCATTGCGGAAACGAGATGCATGTTGAACATACATCGCACCATTCTTTGATAACTCAAGGGAAAATCATACGGATTTCTGTTCGTCTTACCAAGCCTCGTCTAATAGAGAGTAGTAACCTCTGAAAATATATCACAGTATTCTACAGAATTACCTCTCCAGAATCACCTTTTCAACTCCAAGTCCACTGCTTTCATAAATTTCTTACGGAAATCAGCGCAATGACAGCGCAATGGTTTGCAGAAACAGAGTGGAGCAAGGAACAACCAATGCTGCTGGTATTGCAAATGCTCTGGTCAAAGATTTCTGCAGTCATTGGATGCATCCCACGTGGACATATGGGACCCCTATACACACGAGGACCACCAGCGAAAAGGATGAAAGGGGCAACCACAACACGCCCGTCGTCGCCCAGTCGGCAGGCGTGCTCGAATCAATCGTGCTTTGGTCATGGTTTTCTTTTATTAGAATGTATATTTCTTTTATAGTTTTTAGGCCGTCCTATCTCATCTTTATAGAAAACTTGAAAGGTCCGAATGTATATACTTTGCCTTTTCAAATAATAAGAACATGAATAATATAGAGAAATTTCTTATCTAACTCAATCTCAAAATGCTTTATGTAACCCGAGATCTTACCTACACCCTTAATTAAGTGACATGCTGGTTTCTAGTTAGTTACCGATTGTTTAATGGATTTATTTTAGCACCTAATAAAAATTCGCCACACCATTTAAATAGGAGACTTTAAGTAAAATTGCTTAGAATTTCTAGCATTGCTAATCGATCTAGTTCTTGTTAACTTCATTTGTGGATGATCAAGCACAATTAAGGTTAGTTCTGCCCTCTGTTTTTCCTTTGACGTCTGATGCTACAAAGTTCTAGTAATAATCGAAGATCTCATGTCAAAGCCTATAATCAATGTTTCGATCATGGCATCGAAATTTTCTTTCCCATCTCTCTCTACTGTCAAATTTTTTTTTGTTGTTGTTATATTAATTAACAAACCGTGGTGACTGACTGATGGGAAGTAATGAAGATCTGCTAATGATTTATTACCCTAGTGGAGATGCATCAATGATTAGAGCTATTGACCCATTTCCATTTATGTCGAAAACATGGACCAACCACCCGTGTTTGGCAAAAAAGTATTTATCCAACAAAAGAAATTACATGATCTAGAGAACATTCAAATTAAGCATATTTGAAAGATTTGCAGTTTAAATCTCAAGTGAAATCCGCATAATCAACAATTTAGATGGTTTTAGTCCACTGAATTATAGAAAAAAATAACACTAACGCCATGTTCGTGACTTGTGAACAAGATGCAACATACCTGGCGGTGGAGCTGGCGCATCTGCCTCCGTTGATGGCGGCGCGGGCGGCAGTGGAAGTGGCTCCCCAATCTGGTCGAAGAACCGACCATCGGTCTCGTACCGGAACCGGCAACTTGGTGCTATGATCCTCACTCCCATCTTCCCGGCACAGCAGTCCGTGAGCCTTGCGATGACTGTCACCAGGCAGTCGCTGCATTGCTGCTCGGTCAAGTCCGGCGTGCACTGTGTCATCGCGTAGATCGTGTTGAAATCCACCGATGTGTTCCCCGTCGCGTACTTCCTCAGCGAGCCGCCACCTGCTGCCTCGCTCCGCAGTCTGTCCAGTAGTGTCCGCAGCGCCGCGTTGTACGTGTTCGGGCTCGTGACGTTGTCCGAGTTGACCAGCTGGAAGTCAGGGTCGGTTGTGACTGTGCGGAAGATCGAGGCGTTAGAGTACCGGACGGTGCAGTTGCCACTGTAGAGGACCGCGCTTTTCTGGAAGGGGCAGAGCCGGCGGATGGCGGAGGCTGAGCCATTAAGGCAGCTGCGGCAGCTCTCGGCGGTGAGGTCGCCGAGGCAGGAGCCGATGACATAGAGGGTTTGGGAGGTGCCGGAGACGGCGGTCGAGGCATTGAAGAAGCCGTAGGTGAGGGACAAGGAGTTGGTGGTCGAGATGGAGGAGAGGAGGACGGTGAGGGTGGTTTGGTAGGTGCTGTTGGCGGTGAAGTTGCCGGTGGTGGCGCAGGCCTCATGCGGGAAGAGATCTTGGGCGTTAACGGTGGAAGCAAGCAGGAGGAGGAGGAGGAAGAGAGGAAGATTTGGAAGATCCATGCTTCCTTACTGTTTCCGTAGATTGTTCCAGGTCTTTCTTTGATTAACGTCGACAGGCTAATAGCTTAAGAAAGCATAGCTTGTGTAGCTCCTACACAAGTTGCTTCGTCGTAACCCGTTTCGTCCACGGCTTGGTAAGGGCAACTTGAGCTTTGATGCTAATGAAATCATTGGTCTTTTCTTTTGTCTTCGCCAGAAAAATACTGATCAACCAAATGTCAAACATTTCTTTAATTTTCAAAGTCAAACATCTCCTATTGTCTTTTAAAAATCGTCCGGCTACCACTGGGGACAAGTAGCCATGGTAAATAGAATTAAAAAACATGAAACTCTGCTTGCCGATCTTTTCACAATGCCCACAATGTGTCGGCCAACTCTATGAATCGAATGGTCAGTTGTCAGATATGTCTTGATCTCCTCCGCAGATGAAGAAAGAGCTAGCAAGAGCTAGTGGGGGTAATCTTTCTTTTTACAAAGCAATGAGTTACAGATTCTTTAGGCATTGCTCGATAATGGCGCATTATCTCCCCACCTGGAATGGAGTTTGCCGTAACGAATTGATTGGCATGTGCGTCATACATATTCTTCAGTATCGCTAATATCTATTCCACTTGATTATCCTCCCCAAAGCCTCAAACTTTGGTAATATGGAACAAAGAGTTTCGATTCAACTTGAGCCTCAAGGATGGCGGACTCATATACCATTTGAGCAATTTCGCCTTCATGACCAATCCCGCTCCATATGAGACATGGGCTATGCTTCATTATTTCCTGCTCGGTTTTGTTCTTTCAGTAGGACATTATTAACACGAGCTTGCCTTTTTTTTCCCCCTTCCTAAAACATCTTTCGTCGTTTAGTGAAGTATTTTTGCACGAAGTTTTAGTTCATCTGGCATCATTCTTTCTCCACAAAACTTTAATGTGTCTGGCTAACCTTCCCTCTTATCAACTAATAACAGTTGAAAATCGTGTTTCCAGATGTTTTGATAACCCTTTTCTTTTTTATGTTTCCCCTCGCATGCTTGATAATCTCCATTACGTTGAAAAATTTTGCTTTTAAATGAATCAAAACTGTGTTCCGGAAGCGACATAGGTTCCGGTAAATGTCAACATTCAACATCAACGTCAAATTTATGTATGGGTCCCATATTATCCCGACCACTTGGAATAACCATGTCATATACTTGATTCGTCATGGTGGCATTTAAAATGCTATATAGCTGAGAACATACACAGTATAGAGCCTAGCTTACGAACACTTGCACGCGACAATCCATTCCATGTGAATTGTTAATTATATATATTTTTAACATGAATGATCATGCCAACTCACTTAAAGAGTGTTCTCAGACTTAATCAATTGTTTCATAATCGTTGATCATTATTAGTGTGATCACACGTTCATCTTTGTCATTAAGACCAGGCCGCTATGGTTCCATATTTGACTTTAGACAATTGCGATGAAGTTTTCAGACTATATTGTATAATATCTTGTAGCCGGTGACTGAGATTTGAGTTGATAAGGACAACAACGAAAGTAAGCAATAGAATCTTCGAAGTTGATGTTCGCACCCTCTTGGCGTGACGAGCTCGAACCATGCACTGTGTTTTTTTAATAGAATTCTTCTTATAACATTTATGATGACAAGTGACTTTTTTTTTCAGGGATTGTATAGCATGCTAGATATTATGTTTTTCTTAATCTAAATCTCGCCGGACGTCTTTTTTAATTCTATATATATATATATATATATATATATATGAGATTCTAATAATACATGCTCATCGACACGTAAATTTGGTTACATATAATTTTATAATATCTAAATTTCGATGGGACAGTTCAAAGGGTGGAAAACTATTTCTGATTTTACGCGAATTGACCAAGAACAAAGTAGCCCAGTGGGTAGTGCTAATTGGAGTTGGTGAATATAATAACACGGTGAGCAAGGACAATCACATAGTCTCTCGAGCAATAATTCGACATAATAAAAAAATTAATTCTGAACTGAAAAGTAAGAACTTGCAATCCGACATATCCACCGGTGAGAAGCAGTCGCGGACTAGCCATAGCAATCCGTTTGCTTCTCCGGCGGCTGCATGCGTCTCTTCGTCATGGCTTTTACAAAAGCGTCACCGGAGATGGCTCGGACAAAGTATATGGGCTTTTCCAATGTGGAGGCGATCTTTCCGGGAATGACTGCGTCAACTGCAGCAATAATGCCTCTGCACTTTCCAATATTAAGCATACACTATTTACAACCAAAAAAAATATGTATGCTTAATATTGGAAAAATAAACTCCCTAACTTGGAAAGAAGATAATGTATATTTTTTGAAATAATTTCCTGGATAGCACTTTCTTTATCATAATTTTGTTTTTTGGAAACAAACACAACCCTATATCGAATTCTCTAATATTTCTGATTAGGACAACAACATTTGACTTAGTAGTCACTTATTCACCCTTTTTTGTGGTATTTTCTTGAGCATTAATCCATCAACCAAAAATCTTAATTAAGATTAACACTCTTTATGTTTTGTGAAAAATTTTGGTTGGGAAAAATTATCCTCATTTTCCAATATTGGGATCATGCGTCAATTGAAAATTTTCAAATAGTCAATGAAAAGCTTGTAGTTAAATAAATAATAATAATTCTCTTTTACAAATGAAAACCACTTTCCAAAATACGACTATATTTCTGTGCTTGGATTACACTTTCCAAAAGTATTTTTCTGAGATGTGGTTCGTGTTTCTTGAGCCATTCAAAGGAGAATTTATTTGGAAAAGTCGATAGAACCTTCAACGAGATTGATAAGTAAAAATGACGTCGATAGAACCATCGACAAGGTTGATCAGTGAAAATGACAACAAAATCCCATCCATTCCTTTCATTTAAACGTACATTTTCAGAAAAATGTAAAAATAGGAAAATAGCGAAAAAATATAAATGAAGTCCAAGAGTCCATATACACGACTCGGTTTCCAAGTCGGGCCAAAACCCATTTTCTCATTGGCCCGTGAAATATCAACTGTCAACATTTCTATTAGAATTTGGGCTCAATAGTCCCGCAATTGGGCCCACAGAAGTTGTGATTTATACATGACTTGCCCAAGTCTACCGATTGCAACCCGACAATCCCATAGCCTACTATATTCAGCCCATTAATCCCACCTAGTCGATCAAATCAGTGAAGCCCAGCCCCAACATTCATTTCTAAAAGGGACTGAGTCGGAAAAGCCTAACAACATCAGCTATAGGCTTGGCCATGTGTAATTGGGCTAAGCAAGAAAAGGCTTGAATTAAATATTGTCCGATGGGGCCGAAAAGGATGGTCCGGAACCCAAACTGTACCCGGACCTTTAGGGTCAGGGTGAGACCCACATTTGGACTAGGTCTTCTGACCTGATCCGAGTCCCCATTTTTTGAGAACCAAAAAATAAAAAAATCCGAAAATAAAAAATTTCAGGAAATAGGTTATGAACTGGATTTTGATTAGTTTGTTAGATTTCTAGTGTTAATGTTAGTATAGAACGAGCTTTAGATCCCTCTAGTTAGTATATATGTGGTTTAGGGTTTAATGAGTGTCTTAGTGTAGCTTAGTTTAAGAATGTGAAATCTTTAGCTGAGAACTTGAATTCAAATTGAAAAGGATAAGGGGATGCCCTCCTCATAGGATTAACAATAATATGTTCTGTGTGAAAGGCACATTTCTATTTCGATTTTTTTAAATACTTGAGTGTTTACTTCACACACTTTTAACACATTGGTTGTTCTATCTTTTTATAGCATAATTAGGTTATTTTCTTTAGTGTCATAAAAAAAAGCATGGACACCTAGGGTGCGTATGACAACGTTTCTATTCCCGGGAACAATTTTTTTAGAAATATTTCTTTTCTATTTCTATTTTTTGGAACAATTTCTAAGTAAAATAAGGCGTTTGATAACTACTCAAAATTTTTACTCTTGGAATAGAAAAAAAAATAAGAATGTGTTTGGTACGATTCACAATTTTTTTGTTCTTTTTTTTTTCGCCGGCGGCTGCGAGTGACAACCACAAGAGATAAAAATAAAAAAAGAAAAAAGAAAAATAGCTTATTTCTAAAATTGTTCCCAGGAACAAGAAGCAACTTTTTTTAGCTTCTTGTTTCTATTTTCGGGAACAACTTTATATTGCCGGGAACAAAAAGTAAGTTGGCGTTACCAAATGTATTTCTATTCTTTTTTTGTTTTTTTTTGTTTCAGGGAACAAAAGAGCGGAAATTAGGAGAAATTGGAATGTTACCATGCGCACCCCTAACAGCTGAGAACCACAAGAGTAATAAATTGTGAAAAGACTGCTTAAACAGTTTAGTTGATAAATAATCAAGTTTAGGTGCCAAAATGACAATAGTTAGATAACTGGTATAGTCAAGTCTCGAACTCTAAATCTTTGATTACACTGAAAGTGAGTATTCTCTTATGTCTTACTTGATTTCTAGCCAAACGGGTGATTCATTATATAAAATTTTCATTGGGTTAGTCCGAACTAAAAATAATCTAATATCACGTGAGGTATGGATTTGTGAGAGTCTGAGCTCTTAATTGATGAACCATCGGGATTGTCCCTTGAACAAATACTTCTAAATTTATTCTCAATGGGTTGGCTAGTCACCATAGTTACTAGCCATGTAGCACGAAGAGTGGTCAGTGGTTCCATATAAGAGCCAAACAACGTGATTGCTTGGCCAGTGGCAACTTTCAAGGCTAGACCATGTAATGAGTTGGCTAGCTGAGGTCTCTAAGAGATCACATATGAGAGATGGTGTGTACCAGGGGCCTAGGTTGTTATTAGTCTAATGGGCTCACTCTGAGATTTAATCAATGATAACTGAGCTACTTACTAATTAGGCTTGAGAGCTTGTGTAGTCGCTAGTATTGCAAGAGTGCATGGTATCCAGATTAATATCCATCGTATGCACGGTGGTCAATAACCTAGGGAGATGTCAATGGTAGACACGCATGAGTGCTTGCACTGTAGCTGCATTGTAGCTCGAGTGCCGTTGCATGGTTGTTTGGCCTAGAGGCCTGTGCACCCGCTAGTGCGGCAAGATGCTATAGTACCAAGATGGGTGCTCATTACATGCACGGTCATGGGAGACTAGTGCGATATGACTGGTAGGCACATGCGAGTGGTGTAAAGCATATTGAGGAAATGTGATGAGTGGTTACAGACCCTAAGGAGATAGCCTTCCTAGTCTGGGTTTAGGGTATAGAATCATGTAGATTTATATCTCATTTGTTGTTGTTAACCCCTTTTTTAAGTACAGGGTTGAACTCTGGTTAGAGATTTGAAGGTCGGACGAGTCTTGGGACGTCGCATTCTATTGACCAAAGTGAGTATTTTGGGGATTGTTGCGCACTCGGGAGCGGGGCATGACCCTATGATCATAATCCATGATTGAATGACGAATTTATTTATAAGCAGTTATAACTCTTTAGTTGTCACTTGCTTCAGTTGCATCTCCATATGATTTGACGCCATGATTGCATATGGACTTTCTCTACAAGCCATTATGATTTCTCAATTGTCCCTTGGCCTAACTATTAATCAACATCTTTATTGTCTTCGATTTCTGCCTTCAACATTTTGTCTAGATTTATCTAAGTGTCAATGTTAGACCAATTGACATCGTATGTCGATAACTCTTTTGTAATAGCTAGGTTTTGGTCCCTTCTGGACCTTAGTTAAAATTTAGTTTGGCTTGGATCATGATTTTTAGAAATCAAGCTTTTTCGGGAAATTTTTAATGATTTTTCAAAGGAATGTGGAAATTCTAAAAATTAGGTTTAATTTCCGAAAATTCATTTTAAGGATTTTGGGCTGAAAATGTTAAATTATGGTTGTGGGAAAATTTTCAGAATTTTAGGGGATTTTCTCTGATTTTATGGAATTATTTTAGTTTATTTGAATTATTTAAGCTTTATTTTAATGGTTTTATTAATATTTTATTTGCCGTTTGACCGAGTCAACGCAGGACCGGTCCAACCCATGAATCAGACCGGTCCGACCGCCTTTGGACCCGATCCAGCTCATGCGAACCAGACCATCCCATTTCCTCTCTCATTTCTCTCTCACTCATTTCGTCGAGCATGTGTCGTGCTCGTGTGAAATGGACCCACTGTCGGCGTTTTGACTTGCCATTCGCCGAGGGACTGTGGCTAGCCGTCCTAGGACCTGACCGGAAGAGACCACAGCCAATGGCTGGTCGCCATTTGGCCTCGGCGAGCTGTTCTCCTTCCTGAACACGGAATTTACCTTGTTTTCGTCCGAGCCAAGCGTTGCACTTCGAAAGGCAATATCTCTCAACCTTGAGCTTCGTTTGGATCTCTGTTGGTGTTGTTGGAATCGTTGATACACCAGCTTCGAGCAGCCGCCAACCGTCGCCGTCGATTCGAGCTCTTTCGCTAGCGGCAGCCACCGAAAGTCCCCCTGCAGCTCAGTCGCCCCCTGTTTTTCGGGTATGGGTTTCAAGCTTCAAATTGTGATTTCGTTCAAACCTTTTATTTTAGGGCTTGAACCATTGCTTCCAATGGCTTCCTTGGTACACATAAACCCTAGAGTAGCCTATAAATTTGGTTGATTTGGTCTGGATTTGTGTGGGTCTCGTTCGAGCCCTTTTTGCCCCAATATAACGCCGTCCGAGCCCTAGCTTCCTCAGTCGAGTGATCCAACGATACCTACTTCCATTTGTTGCTTTCAATGGGTTCGTATAGATGATGTAAGTGTTGATGAGATGGTTGATTGAATTGATTTGAACTAGGATGAAGAATCGAAGCTAGTTCGATCGCCTCTCTCTCTCTCTCTCTCGAAACTCTCGCCGCCGATCCTCAGCCTTCAACGAGCAAATTCTCCCTCCTCCGACCACCTCAGCTGTTATGGTTGGTATCACTAAACTCGTATGGACGTCCGCTTCAAAGCCCAACCAATTTCAAGTCTCGGTTTGCTCTATGGAGGACGAATCAAAGTAAAGATCAAGCAGAGCTCGCCTAACTCGACCTGCTGACCGAGTTGCTATCTAACTTTGCTTGTGGGTCTCATGCGCGAATTGGGCCCAAACTTGTGGGCTTCGGTCAGCCCAGATCAGGGGGCTTCAGTCAGTCAGCCCGCGAAGGAAAGAAAGAAGAAAATAAAATAAAAGGAAAAAAAAAGAAAAAAGGAAAGAAGAAAGAAGAGTTCGTGGATCGCTGTCACTAAATTGGGTTGCAGATTAAGGTGAGGGAATTTCCTAAGCCTTAATTAGGCATATTTACTGCCCCAGTTAATTTAAGTTTTGTGGGTTAGTCAGTATTACCTTTCGTGAGAATTGGACCGCAATAGCGACGTCGAGTTAATTGAGGAGCAATTAGGGGTTTAAGCCAGTCAAGACGGCTTTATTTAATTACTCAGGTTACGTAACTTATTTATTTAATTTCTGTATTTATTTACTTAATTCCCGCATTTATTTCTTTAAATTTCTCAATTAATTATTTAAGTTCCGCAATTATATAGTTAGACTCTCAGACTGAATATTTAGATCTTGCAATTTAATTCTAGTCGTTGAGACTAGGTATTAGTTTGAATTTAAGTGGCTGATAGGTAGTCTCGAGAGATAGATCATCGTGGATAAAAGGGGAGTGAGGCATTTAGGAACCCTAGGGTCGAGGTAAACCTAGTTTTGGAATATAGAGTTAATTCACCGAGATACCCCAGTATCTTACCCCTCTACTCAAACCCCCTCAAGTTCGAAGTATGGAAGATAATTTGGAGTTTGAGCCACCAGTACTAGATAAGCCCGTTGATAGTAGTTGGGTGATCACCAACCAAGTGACCTGAGGCGGATGGGTGTATGAGGATCATGAGATCACCTTGTGGGACTTTGACGAGATCTTTTGGGTCTAGGTACCCCACCAGTACGAGATTGGATATATGGAAAATGTGTGCGAACCGAAGGTTTATCGGGAGCGCCACAACCGCTCGTGGGGAAGGCTTGCGGATTATACTCATGATGTGTGGAGAGATGAACCCCCAGATGGAAGTGTCATCAATCCTTAGAGTGAACCTTGATGATGGCATCCGGTTGTATTTTCTGACGGGGAATTGGCATGTAAATTATTTATTAGCGTTTTTTTGTGCTTCGAAGGAGACATCGAGTTGCATTATATTAGTTTATCAGCTATTAAGGTTTGTTTAGCTATTTTGCTGCGTTGTGTTTCACTCTGATTGTTAACACTACTGTGTTTTGGAGAATAGAAGAATTAGGACCCGTCGTGCGCTCAAAAAGCGGGACGTGACATGTTGTATGGTCATCGATTATCTTGGTCATCAACAATCATTTTTGTTGTTGTTGCTATTAATGACTTATTGATGGTATAATCACTTGATATCGATTTTTGTATTGATGTCATGTCAATTTAAAAGACTTAGTCATTTTTAGGTATAAACAACTCATGTTCATTTTTCTTTGATTTAATGGGTGAGTTCATTCTTGCATATATATATATATATAAGAAAGAAAATTCTACTCGAGTAGTACTCAAAGAGAAGTCACACACAAAGAATAGCCAATGGACGAAGAGAATAAGGACGAATTCCATTCTTTGTTCATGCCATACGATTTTTTGTTTTGTTTTTGGATTTTGAACACGCGGTGAGAACTATATCTTGAAATAACAATGCCTTACGGATCTCTAGCATGGGCATACATGTAGATGGCATGCCTTTGACTAATAAGAAAATGCACTTAGTTTAATGTACAGAATCTGGCTCAATGTATCACTTTAGCACTACAAAAAACAGCAATTGCTAGGAAGAATTTACACACAAGAATGTAATTTTGATGACCTGAGAACCATCACAAACACAAAATTGACACTTAGGGCACCCTGTCTCCCGTTTGTCAAGACTACCGGGGATATGGTTCAGTCATAGAGGTCTCATTCTTCGAGAAATGGTTTGATTTGCCTCTTGACTTGTCGACTTCAGACGCCCTTGAGCTGTAATCCTGCGTTGATGACATATTGGACTCGATGCCACTGTGCATGAAGAACGCCGGTTGGGACGGCACTTGGAGCGTGACCGAGTGGCTATTAAGCATGAGAAGCACAGAGGCCATTGTTGGCCGCTTAGCCACGTTTTCTTGGACGCATAGGAGACCAATGTAGACGCACCTCGCAATTTCGGCACTCAAACCAGAAGTTATACATGGATCGATAATGTTCGATATTGTTCCTTCCCTCCAATTCCTCCAAACTGCAAGCATTTGACAAACATTGAGGAGATTGATCTCTGAAACATTTTGCCAAATGAGAAGTTATGTTCTTATACTCACATAGCCTATGAAGACCTCTGTGTTATCGCCCGCTTGGAAAAGATTGTTCCTTTGACCACACACAATCTCCAATACAAGTACTCCAAAACTGAAGACATCCGACTTGACTGAGAAGTTTCCATGCATCGCATACTCCGGCGCCATATATCCGCTGGGCATTACAATAAATCCGTCATACTAGCTTTATAGTTTGCCTATGTTATTTTGATAAGCATTAGCTATGAGGGGTTGTGAGCACACTTACTGGGTCCCCACAATTCTTTTTGTCTCTGCCTGAGTTTGGTCCAACTCGAAGAGCCTCGCCATACCGAAATCTGATATCTTAGGATTCATGTCCGAGTCCAACAAAATGTTGCTGGCTTTAAGGTCCCGATGGATAATGCGCAGTCGAGAGTCTTCATGTAGGTAAAGCAACCCTCGAGCAACACCTATTATTATCTTGTAACGCCTATCCCAGTCGAGATTCGCACGCTTCATGGGATCTATAGATTTTGTTGAAAGCCACGTTAAATAAGACGTTGCTTAATCATTTCATGAAGATTTGTTTTCAAGAATGACGACGAAAGGAACATTACCAAATATGAGCTGATCAAGGCTCGAATTGGGTACAAATTCGTAAATGAGAAGCCGCTCAACTCCTTCCAGACAAAAACCTAGGAGCCTAACCAAGTTCTTATGTTGTAGCCTAGCTAGTAACATCACCTCGTTCTTAAATTCTAATTCTCCTTGCCCTGAATTCCGCGATAGCCGTTTCACCGCGATTTCTTGTCCATTGGAGAGCCGACCCTAAAATTTGATCAAAGCAGGTCCTTGTGAGTATCAATACCTGATGGAAGCATTTCGAAGGGCATATATTTTGTTGCTTTAATTTTAATGCAAGAAACCAGAGGATCTTTGTTAGTTAATACCATGTAAACAGCACCAAAACCACCTTGTCCAAGCTTGTTGGAATTAGAGAAGTCGTCTGTTGCTGCTCTGATGGTGCTGAAATCAAATTGTAGCGACTCCGCCGTGCTTATATCATCCACAACTTCACCTGCACAGAGAAATACGCGGTCATTCAGAGCATGGATCACTTTATTATAGTTCTTATGATGAAAGCTTCTCGAACTTTTAGTATATAGAGTTGTACCTGCAGGAATTACCGGGAACTTGCTATTTTGGCCCGCTCAATTAGTTTATGTTAACTATAGATAATGAAAAATGTGTAACTGGACATGTATTGAAGTATCGATTCCATGTTCTGGAATCCAACTTGTTAAATTTTTTTTTTGGCCTAATTGTCACTACTGTGCTGGTGCAAAAGTATAGTAATTACTCAATTGGTTATTTTCATGATCTTGTTAACCTCATGAACAGTTGCTGTGCCAATGAAAGATAAAAGACTGACCTTCAACTCTTTGTCTGGGCTGCTTCCTCTTCCTTTTCGCTATCAGGAGTATGACAATGCCGACGAGAAGTATCGCAGAAGCACTTGTGGCAACTGCAATGATCACAGTCTTCGTTGAATTGCTCTTTCCACCTGCAAGAGCAAAGGCACATGTTGTTTACGATCATCACTTACCGACTACAGAGTAATACACCGGAGAAATCACTGACGTGTCATTTCGAATGCAGAAACGAGATGCATGTTGATCATACATCGCACCATTCTTTGATAACTCAAGGGAAGTTATTCGAATTTCTGCCAGCCTTACCAAGCCTCGTCTAATAGAGAATAGTAACCTCTGAAAACATATCACATTATTGTCCAGAGTCACCTTATCAACTCCAAGTCCATTGCTTTCATGAATTTCTTGCGGAAATCAGAGCAATGACAGCGCAATGGTTTGCAGAAACAGAGTGGAGCAAGGAGCAACCGATGCTGCTGGTATTGCAAATGCTCCAGTCAAAGATTTCTGCAGAGTTATTGGATGCATCCCACGTGGACATATGGGACCCCTGTGCACACGAGAACTTCCAGCGAAAAGCATGAAAGGGACGACGACAATCACGCCCGTCGTCGCCCTCTCGGCAGGCTTGCTCGAATCGATCGTGCTTTGGTCTTGGTTTTCTTTTATTAGAATGTATATTTCTTTTATAGTTTCTAGTCCGTCCTATCTCGCCTTTATAGAAAACTTGAAAGGTCTGAATATATGTACTTTCCCCTACCCAATAATAAGAACATAAATAATATAGAGGAATTTCTTATCTAAATCTTGAGAAATGCTTTATGTAACACGTGATTTTACCAAAACCTTAATTAAATGACATGCTGGTTTCTAGTTAGTTGCCGATTGTTTAATTGATTGATCTAAGTTATTTCAGTACCTAATAAAAATTCATCACGTCATTTAAATAAGAGACTTTTTGTACAATTTCTTAGAATCTCTAGCATTGCTAATCGATCTAGTTCTTGTTAACTTCATTTGCGGACGATCAAGCACAACCAAGGTTATTTTTGCCCTCTTTTTTCCTTTGATGTCTGATGCTACAAAGTTTTAGTAATTATCCAAGATCTCATGCCGGAGCGTGTAACTAATGTTTGGCTTATGGCCTCAAAATTTTCTTTCTCATCTCTCTCTACTGTCAATTTTTTTTTTTGGGTGCTTTTATGTTAATTAACAAACCGTTGTGACTGGTTGATGGGAAGTAACGAAGATCTGCTAATGATTTATTACCCTAGTGGAGATGCATCATTGATTAGAGCTGTTGACCCATTTCTGTTTTTTTGTCGCAAAATATGGACCAACCCACCGGTGTTTAGCAAAAAAGTGTTTATCCCACCAGAGAAATTTCATGATCTGTAGAACATTAAAATTAAGCATATTTGAAAGATTTGCAGTTCAAATCTCAAGTGAAATCTGCATAATTAACAATTTAGATGGTTTTAGTCAACCTGCATTATAGAAAATAACACAAACGCCATGTTCGTGACTTGTGAACAAGATGCTACATACCTGGCGGTGGAGCTGGCGCATCTGCCTCCGTTGATGGCGGGGAAGTGGCTCCCCAATCTGGTCGAAAAATCGATAATTGGTCTCGTACTGGAACCGACAACTTGGTGCCATGATCCTCGCTCCTATCTTCCCGGCACAGCAGTTCGTGAGCCTTGCGATGACTGTCACGAGGCAGTCGCTGCATTGCTGCTCGGTCAAGTCCGGCGTGCACTGTGTCATCGCGTAGATCGTGTCGAAATCCACCGATGTGTTCCCCGTCGCGTACTTCCTCAGCGAGCCGCCGCCTGCTGCCTCGCTCCGCAGACTGTCCAGCAGTGTCCGCAGCGTTGCGTTGTACTTGTCTGAGCTCGTGACGTTTTTCTCGTTGCTCCGCCAGTAATCAGGGTCGGTTGTGACTGTGCGGAAGATCGAGGCGTTAGAGTACCGAACGGTGCAGTTCTCACTGTAGAGGACCGCGCTCTTCTGGAAGGGGCAGAGCCGGCGGATGTCGGAGGCTGCGCCATTAAGGCAGCTGCGGCAGCTCTCTGCGGTGAGGTCACCAAGGCAGGAGCCGATGGCATAGAGGGTTTGGGAGGCGCCGGAGACGGCGGCGGACGCGTTGAAGAAGCCGTAGGTGAGGGACAAGGAGTTGGTGGTGGAGATGGAGGAGAGGAGGGCAGTGAGGGCGGTTTGGTAGGTGCTGTTGGCGGTGAAGTTGCCGGTGGTGGCGCAGAGCTCATGCGGGAAGATATCTTCGGCTTCGACGGTGGAAGCAAGCAGGAGGAGGAGGAGGAGGAAGAGAGGAAGATTTGGAAGATCCATGCTTCCCAAAGTGTTTTTCGTGGGGCTGTTCCGGGTCTGTCTTTGATTAACGTCGATAGGCTAATAATGTACAAAAGCATAGCTTGTGTAGCTCCCACACAAGTTGCTTCGTCGAAACCTGACCTTGCGTGCAATCACAGTTGGATGGGCGTTGGATCACCTGCCCCGATTACAGGTGGGCAGGTGATCCTGACCATCCCTTAAACTTCTTCCCCCTAGTATAGGAGGGAAATCCCCCCTCCACCGTTGATCTCTTCCTGACCAGATTTTTTCTGGTCAGGGGAGCCGGATCCCCCTTCAACGGCCCTGCACGCAAGATCACCTGACCTTCTGTGCAGGGGAAATGGAAAATTTTCCGTTTCGTCCACGGCTTGGTAGGGGCGGCTTGAATTTTGATGCCACTGAAATCATTGGTCTTTTCTTTTGTCCTTGCCGGAAGACCAAATGGAGGTTTTCGAACCAAGAAAACAGAGGGAAAAAATAATTAAGAAACCCAAATGGAGGTCAAATCAATCTAACTTTTTGAACCATTCCTTTTCTCCACCATCGAAATCTTTCTTTTTCGCAGTCAAACATCTCACATTATCTTTTGAAAATCGTCTGGCTAACTCTGCGGACAGGTAGCCCTGGTAAATAGGATTGGAAAACATGAAACTCTGCTTGGCGATCTTTTCAGAATGCCCATGATGTCTTGGCCAACTCTTTGAATGTAGTTAGGATGGTCAGTCGTCAAATATGTCTCGATCTCCACCGCAGATGAAGACAGAGCTAGCAAGAGCCGGTGGGGGTGATCTTTCTTTTTTACAAAGCAATGACTTGCGGATTCTCAGGCATAGCCCGATAATGGCACGCCATCTCCACTTGTGGGATGTAGTTTGCCCTATCGAATGGATTGGCATGTGCATCATACATAGTTTTTGGGCCCTATTCCTCAGTATGACTAATACATATTCCACCTGGATATCGTCCCCATAACCTCAAACTTTGGTAATATGGAACAATTAGAGTTTCGATTCAATTTGTGCCTTGACGATGGCGGACGCGCATACCATTTGAGCAATTTCTCCTTCATGGCCAATATTTTTGCAGGAAGTTTTAATTAGTCTAGCATTATTATTTCTCAATGAAATGTTAATGTGTCTAGATAACCTTCTCTCTTATCAACTAACAACAGTTGAAAATTATGTTTGCAGATGTTTTGATTACCCTTTTCTTTTTGATGTTTCCTCCCGCATGGTGGATAATCGCCATTACGTTGAAAAACTTTGCTTTTAAATGAATCACAACGGTGTTCCGGAAGCAAAGCATAGGTTCTGGTGAACGTCGACATTCAATGTCAACATCAAATTTATGTTTAGGGCTCATATTATCCTGACCACTTGGAATAACCATGTTATACTTGATTTGTCATGGTAGCATTTTAAATGCTATATAGCTGAGAACATGCGAGGTATAGAGCCTAGCTTTCGAACACTTGCCCATAAAGTTACTCAACTACACGTAATGATCCATTCCACGTGAATTGTTAATTATATTTTTTGAACATGAATGATCATGCCAATTTACTTTAGACTGTTCTCAGACATGATTAACAGTTTCATGCTGATTGATCATGACTAATGTGATCACACGTTCATCTTTGTCGTTAAGACCGGGCCGCTAGGGTTCCAAATTCGACTTTAAACAATTGAGATGAAGGTTTCAGACTGTATTGTATAATATTTTGCGCCGGTGATTGAGATTGGAGTAGACAAGGCCAACAGCGAAAGTAAGCAATAGAATCTTCGAAGTTGGTCAAGCTGCCTTCGCGTGACCTGCTTGAACCATGTGCTGCCTTTTTTTTCAGAATTTTTATTATAACATTTATGACAACGAGTGACTTTTTTTTTAGGGATTGAATAGCATGGTAGATTTTACGTTTTGCTTAATCTACATCTCGTCGGACGTCTTATTTAATCCTATGTATATATGAGATTCTAATGATACATGCTTATTGACTTGCTCATATATAATTTTGTAACATTGAAATTTTAATGGGACAGTTTAAAGGGTGGAAAATTATTTCTGGTTTTACGCGGATTGACCAAGAACAAAAGAAGTCTGGTGGGTAGTGCTAATTGGAATTGGAGAATATAATGACACGGTGAACCAAGGACGATCACAAAGTCTCTTCAGTAATAATTCGACATAAAAAAAAATCTGAAATGAAAAGTAAGAACTTGCCATTAGACGTATCCACCGGCGAGTAGCTGTCGCAGACTAGCCTTAGCAATCCGTTTGCTTCTCCAACGTCTGCAGCATGCGCCTCTTCGTCGTGGCTTTTACAAGAATGTCACCGGAGGAGGTTCGAATAAAGTTTATGGGCTTTTCCAATGTGGAGGCGATCTCTCCGGGAATGATAGCGTCAACTGCAGCAACAATGCCTCTGCAGAGGCACGGCATCCGGCATAGGTGAGTGGATGATGTTCCACTTTGTTGACGAGGCTTTTGCAAACTAAAGTATAATGAAAGGTAAACTTTGTGGTTACTAATAAAAGTATTGGGAGATCAAGATATGAATTATCTTACTCAATTTCAATCAACATCCATACATTCATTCTATTGCTTGAACTTACTTCTCCCCCTTAAGTTTTGAGCCCCATTTCAGTCGTATATTTTCTCCGAAAACATTCCGGTATCGCATTACATAGTTCAATCGCTTTTGGACTTATGTTGTGATTGTTTGAGTGAAAAGATTTTTCGCGAATTGGTTTTATAAACTTCCGAGCTTTTGGTTTGATGAAAATAATTAGTCGAGGGGACACTATTTGCGACAAAAAAAAGATGTATGCTTAAAATAAAAAATAATATTTTTTTTTGAAAATAATTTCCTGGGTAGCACTTTCTTTTATCATAAAGTTTTTTTTTTGGAAACAAACACAACCCTATATTAAATTCTCTAATTTCTGATTTGGACACGAACATTTAACTTAGTAGTCAGTTATTCAACCTTTTTTTCTTTTGGTCTTTTCTTGAGCATTAACCCATCAACCAAATTAAACTCTTAATTAAGATTAACACTCTGTATCTTTTGTGAAAAAATTTTGGTGGGAAAAATTATCATCATTTTCCAATGTTGGGATCATGCAGGAAAATGAGTCAATCGAAAATTTTCGAATAGTCAATGAAAAGCCTATACTTAAATTAAAAAAAATTCTCTTTTAAGAATGAAAACCACTTTCCAAAACACAACTAGATTTTTATGCTTGGATTACACTTTCCAAAAGTATTTTTCCGAGATATAGTTGGCGTTTCTCGAGCTATTCAAAGGAGGATTTCCTTGGAAAAGTCGATAGAACCTTCAACAAGATTGATCAATAAAAGTGACATCGATAGAACCTTCCACGAGATTGATTAATGAAAATGATGACAAAATCCCATTTGTTCCTTTCATTCAAATGTACATTCTCATGAAAATATAAAAATAGGAAAATAGCGAAAAAAGATATAACTGAAGTCCAGGAGTCCATATACACGACCCAGTTTCCAAGTCGAGGGCGGCTTCTAAATCTATTCCCGAGGGCAGCCCCTTGAAAGTAGGTTGAGACAATTTGACGGCTCCACTAGAGAAAAGTTACATCATTCAGTTGTAAATAACCATTGATTTTTGTATTGATGCCATGTCGATTTAGAAGACTTGGTCATTTTGATATAATGGGTGAGTTCATGTCGTTTAAAGAAGTGATAAGAGTCCCCCACAAGTCTCATGAGCCATCAATGTCTGAGCAATTACTCTAGCCTTAGTATGAGAACCTTAGATTGGTGAAATAACTGGAAATTTGTGTATGGAGAAACTTGAGATTTTGGGTTAGAGTCTTACCCAATTTCTCTGCTTTGAGCTCTATCTGCAAATAGCAATCCTCACGGATCGCTAGCATGGACATACAAGTAGATGTCATACCTTTGACTAATAAGAAAATGTGCTTAGTTTGATGCACAAAATCTGGCTCAATGTTTCACTTTAGCACTATAAAAAAATAGCAATTGCTAGGAAGAATTAAATCACGAGAATGTAATTTTGATGACCTGAGAACCATCACAAACACAAAAATTAACACTCAGGGCATGCTGTCTCCCGTTTGTCAAGGCTACCGGGGATATGGCTCGGTCATGGAGGTCTCGTTCTTCGAGAAATGGTTCGATTTGCCTCTTGACTTGTCGACTTCAGATGCCCTCGAACTGTAATCCTGCGTTGATGACATATCGGACCCTATGCCACTGTGCATGAAGAACGCTGGTTGGGACGGCACTTGGAGCGTGACTGAGTGGCTGTTAAGCATGAGAAGCACCGACGCCATTGTTGGCCGCATAGCCACGTTTTCTTGGACACATAGGAGACCAATGTGGACGCACCTTGCAATTTCGACACTTAAACCAGAAGTTATACAGGGATCAATGATGTTTGATATTGCTCCTTCCCTCCAATTCTTCCAAACCTACAAGAATTTGACAAACATTGAGGAGATTGATCTCCGAAACATTCTGCCAAATCAGAAGTCATGTTCTTATACTCACATAGCTTATAAGGACCTCCATGTTATCGATTGCCTGGAAAAGATTGTTCCTTTGACCACACACAATCTCTAATACAAGCACTCCGAAACTGAAGACATCGGACTTAACTGAGAAGTTTCCACGCATCGCATACTCTGGCGCCATATATCCGTTGGGCATCACAATAAATCCATCATACTAGCTTTATTGTTTTCCTATGTTATTTTCGTAAGCATTAGCTATGGGGGGGTTGTGAGCACACTTACTAGGTCCCCACAATTCGCTTTGTCTCTACCTGAGTTTGGTCTAACTCGAAGAGCCTTGCATACCAAAATTTGATATCTTCGGATTCATGTCCAAGTCCAACAAAATGTTGCTGGCTTTAAGGTCCCGATGGATAATACGAATTCGAGAGTCTTCGTGTAGGTAAAGCAGCCCTCGAGGAACACCCATTATTATCTTGTAACGCCTATTCCAGTCGAGATTCGCACGCTTCAGGGGATCTACAAATTTTGTTGAAAGCCACATTAAATAAGAGATGCTTAATCATTTCATGAAGATTTGATTTCAAGAATGACAACGCAAGGAACATACCGAATATGAACTTATCAAGGCTCGAATTGCGTACAAACTCGTAAATGAGAAGTCGCTCAACTCCTTCCAGACAAAAACCTAAGAGCCTTACCAAGTTCCTATGTTGTAGCCTAGCTAGTAACATGACCTCATTCTTAAATTCTGATTCTCCTTGGCCGGAATTTCGCGACAGCCGTTTCACCGCGATTTCTTTTCCGTTGGAGAGCCGGCCCTAAAATTTGATCAAAGCAGGTCCTTGTGAGTATCAATATGTGATTGAAGCATTTTGAAGAGCATCTATTTTGTTGCTTTAATTTTAATGCAAGAGACCAGAGGATGCTTTATTAATTAATACCATGTAAACAGCACCAAAACCACCTTGTCCAAGCTTCTTCGAATTAGAGAAGTCGTCAGTTGCCGCTCTGATGGTGCTGAAATCAAATTGTAGCGAATCCGCCGTGCTTATTTCATCCACAACTTCACCTAGACAGAGAAATACGCGGTCATTCAGAGCATGAATACCTTTACCATAGTTCTTATAATGACAGCTTTTTAAACTTTTAGTATATAGAGTTGCACCTGCTGGCATTAGTATGAACTTGCTATTTCGGCCTGCTCAATTAGTTTATGTTAACGATAGCAATGTTAAATTTTTTTTTTTGGCCTATTTGTCACTACTGTGCTGGTGCAAAAGTATAGTAATTAGTCAACTTCGTTATTTTCATGATCTTGTTAACCTTATGAGCAGTTGCTATTCCAATGAAAGATAAGAGACCGACCTTCAACTCTTTGCCTGGGCTCCTTCTTCTTCCTTTTCGCTATCAGGAGGATGACAATGCCGACAAGAAGTACCGCAGAAGCACTTGGGGCAACTGCAATGATCACAGTCTTCGTTGAGTTGCTCTTTCCACCTGCAAGAGCAAAGGCACGTTATGTTTACGATCATTGCCTACCGATTACAAAGTAATACACCGGAGGAATCACTGACGTGTCATTTCGAATACGGAAACGAGATGCATGTTGAACATACTTCGCACCATTCTTTGATAACTCAAGGGAAAGTCATACGGATTTCTGCTCGTCTTACCAAGCCTCGTCTAATTGAGAGTAGTCACCTCTGAAAATATATCACAGTATTCCACAGAATCACCTGTCCAGAAGCACCTTTCAACTCCGAGTCCACTGCTTTCATGAATATCTTACGGAAATCAGAGCAATGAAAGCGGAATGGTTTGCAGAGACAGATTGGAGCAAGGAACAACCGATGCTGCTGGTATTGCAAATGCTCCGGTCAAAGATTTCTGCAGAGTTCTTAGATGCATCCCACGTGGACATATGGGACCCCTATACACACAAGGACCACCAGCGAAAAGGATGAAAGTGACAACGACAATCACGCCCGTCGTCGCCCTCTCGGCAGGCGTGCTCGAACCGATCGAGCTTCTTCTATTTGAATATATAATTCTTTTATAGTTTTTAGGCCGTCCTATCTCATCTTTATAGAAAACTTGAAAGGTCAGAATATATATACTTTGCCCTACCAAATAATAAGAACATAAATAATATAGAGGAATTTCTTATCTAACTCAATCTCGAGAAATGCTTTATATAATTAAGTGAACACCTTGAAGTCAGGGTCGGTTGTGACTGTGCGGAAGATGGAGGCGTTAGAGTACCGGACGATGCAGTTCTCACTGTAGAGGACCGCGCTTTTCTGGAAGGGGCAGAGCTGGCGGATGGCAGAGGCTGAGCCATTAAGGCAGCTGCGGCAGCTCTCGGCGGTGAGGTCGCCGAGGCAGGAGCCGATGACATAGAGAGTTTGGGAGGCGCCGGAGACGGCGGCGGAGGCGTTGAAGAAGCCGTAGGTGAGGGACAAGGAGTTGGTGGTGGAGATGGAGGAGAGAGGGGCAGTGAGAGTGGTTTGGTAGGTGCTGTTGGCGGTGAAGTTGCCGGTGGTGGCGCAAGCCTCATGCGGGAAGAGATCTTGGGCGATAACGGTGGAAGCAAGCAGGAGGAGGAGGAAGAGAGGAAGATTTGGAAGATCCATGCTTCCTTACTGTTTTCCGTAGGTTGTTCCAGGTCTTTCTTTGATTAACGTCGACAGGCTAATAGCTTAAGAAAGCATAGCTTAAGAAAGCATAGCTCGTGTAGCTCCTACACAAGTTGCTTCGTCGTAACCCGTTTCGTCCACGGCTTGGTAGGGGCAACTTGAGCTTTGATGCTAATGAAATCATTGGTCTTTTCTTTTGTCTTCGCCAGAAAAATAGTGATCAACCAAATGTCAAACATTTCTTTATTTTTCAAAGTCAAACATCTCCTATTATCTTTTAAAAATCGTCCGGCTACCACTGGGGACAAGTAGCCATGGTAAATAGAATTGAAAAACATGAAACTCTGCTTGCCGATCTTTTCACAATGCCCACAATGTCTCGGCCAACTCTATGAATCGAATGGTCAGTTGTCAGATATGTCTCGATCTCCTCCGCAGATGAAGAAAGAGCTAGCAATAGCTAGTGGGGGTAATCTTTCTTTTTACAAAGCAATGAGCTACAGATTCTTTAGGCATTGCTCGATAATGACACGCCGTCTCACCACCTGGGATGGAGTTTGCCGTATCGAATCGATTGGCATGTGCATCATATATATTCTTCAGCATTGCTAATATCTATTCCACTTGGATATCCTCTCCGTAGCCTCAAACTTTGGTAATATGGAACAAATAGAGTTTCGATTCAACTTGAGCCTCGAGGATGGTGGACGCATATACCATTTGAGCAATTTCTCCTTCATGGCCAATCCCGCTCCATATATGACATGGGCTATGCTTCATTATTTCCTGCTCGATTTTGTTGTTTCAGTAGGACATTATTAACACGAGCTTGCCTTTTTTTCCTTTTCCTAAAATATCTTTCGTCATTTAGTAAAGTACTTTTGTAGGAAGTTTTAGTTCATCTAGTGTCATTCTTTCTCCATGAAACTTTAATGCATCTAGCTAACCTCCCCTCTTATCAACTAACAACTGTTGAAAATCGTGTTTCCAGATGAATCTCCATTACGTTGAAAAACTTTGCTTTTAAATGAATCAAAACGGTGTTCCGGAAGCGACATAGATTCCGGTAAACGTTGACATTCAACATCAACGTCAAATTTATGTATGGGTCCCATATTATCCCGACCACTTGGAATAACCATGTCATATACTTGATTCGTCATGGTGGCATTTTAAATGCTATATAGCTGAGGACATACACGGTATAGAGCCTAGCTTACGAACACTTGCACGCGACGATCCATTCCACGTGAATTGTTAATTATATATATTTTTAGCATGAATGATCATGCCAACTCACTTAACACTGTTCTCACACATAATCAATTGTTTCGTAATCGTCGATCATCACTAGTGTGATCACACGTTCATCTTTGTCCTTAAGACCAGGCCTCTATGGTTCCATATTTGACTTTAAACAATTGCGATGAAGTTTTCAGACTATATCGTAAAATATCTTATAGCCGGCGTGTCACGCCCCAAACCCGAGTACGCGACAGTCCTCGAAATTATCTTCACCAGTTCTTATATTTTCGATAATCCCAGGTTGTTATCGATTAATCAATTATATTAACTAAGGATACAAAATTAATACGTAAGAAATGCAACGGAATAAATTAAATAAAATCCCGACCAAATCCTGAGGTAATTCATTTATTACAATAACTCCAATAAACTGATCAAATCTCTAAATACCAATCCACAAATTATCAACATTATTTATTTGATCAACTAAAAGGATAAATGCGGAAAATAATTTCCTCACAAATTAAAATCTCTTAATCAATAATTAAATCGACTATGATCATCTCACTACGCCTCTTGCTTCACTTGGTCCTCGAGGGGGAGCTGCAATATTAGGACCTGAACAAATAATTTTAAGATGAGATAAACTTATCGAGTTTGCCTCCTACTTCTTAATTAGGTTGATATTCACTCTAGGGACCCTAACCATAAAATTGATTTAATTCTCACTTCTCACGACCCATGACCTTGTCAAGGCACTAAACCCTCTTGATAGATTATTCTCCAAACAATTCGATATAATTGTCACAATATCAATTTCTAATATAATCTAACACAAAGTTAATTATAATGAGCACCAAGAATTAAATAAATAAATCACATTATGAAACAATCAATATCCAATTGCAATTAATAAATCAATCTCAATCAATCGAACAACCAAAAATATTAAATAGACATTCACACATAAGCAGATTGATATAATTTCTCAAAGTAACCAAAATTGACTGCCTGGACCTACTAATTAGGGATTCACCTAGGTTCCTAAATCGAATCCAAAGTGTTCGATTCGATCAACTACGGGTGACATCACCTTAATTAGTAGCCACTTAGCCAATCATGCAATTTCTGGAATTAATTCCAAAACATTGCAATATACCTAAAATTGCATAATTTAACCCTAACTAGGCACGACAGAATTAAAGCTCGTAATTACCCGAATGTCAATCCAAACCCTCACTGTCAATGATTCAATACCATCGCAGCCAACGTTTCTCACCTCTCCCTCCAAATTGTCAAATTTACACTTTTACCCTCAAAATTTCCAAAATTACATTTTTACCCCTAAAAACCCTAATTAGACTATAATATGACATAATCAACTTATCATCCTCAAAATATTCCGAATTTCATATTTTTCTACCGTCCTCTAATTAACAATTTCCACAACTAATTTAATTAGCAAACATTCTCTCCGCTAATTAAATTTATCAATTTACCCATAAATCCCTAACTTAGGCCTAAATGGACCAAAATTAATAAATTGTCTCTAATTCCTCAAAACTTACAAAATTGCACCTCCTTAACCAATAATCCACGTTTCTAAATATATTAATTCACTAATTAATCCTTCAATTATCTAATTTCACAATTCTACCCCTAAATGACTAAATTTACGAAATCGTCCCTATTTCAACAAAAGTCTCTAAATAAGCTATCATCTCTAATTTAATCATCAATCAAGTCCAATAATCACACAACAAAACTACTAGAGCAATTAACAATCCTAATTAGGAGTTAGGGAGCAAACTCACCTTAAATCCTAATTTAACGGCGATTGCAACTTTTCCGGCGAAACTCCGGCGAGGGTCCGATGCTATTCGGACTGCTGACGAGTGGCCCAAGTTTTCGGATTGGGCTGCACTAGTTGGACCAAGGCCCACTATGGCCTACTCGGCCCACGGAAGCTCGGCCCACAGACATCACCTGCAACTTCAAGCTTCTGTTCGTTGCTTCTGTGAGCTAGGGGAAAGCACAACGAGCTCCAGGTTTCTCCTCCACCTAGCTGAGGCGTGAGCTGAAGGAAGGCACGGCAACGGCGTGGCGGCTGGCGTCGACGTCGTGAGAGGCGACGATGGCACGGTGTGAGAGGCGACGATGGTTCGGCAGTGCGAGGAAGGAGCCTCGGGTTCTACCTGAGCCGAGCTGGAGATTCAGTAGCTGGCTCGGTCGTTCGAACTGAGGGAAGGCTGGACTTCGGCTTGAAGACGACGCGAGCTGAGGGACGGTGTCTGACGAGTTGGAGATGGCGTCGACGGCTTGGGGGACGGCGTGGAGGACGACGAACGGCGTTAAGGAACATTTTTAAGGTGATTACTCGCGTCGATGAGTCGAGATAACACGATTGTTCCTCCAATTTTTCTCCCCCCCTTGCGGCTAGGGTTTCTCTGAAAGTTATAGACGAATTCCACACGAAGAAGACGCTCAATCAGTTAGGGAGAGATGATCGTGGGTTGACGCGTGGCTATCCGTTGGCGTAGTCGCGAGTTTCTCGCGTTGACTTGGTGATGGCGGCGGCTAGGGTTTTTCAGAGGGAGGAAGACACACGAAGAAGATGATGAATAGGAAGAGGAGCTGATGGCGTGGGCTGGCTTGGGCCCACGCGTGGAGAACAAAAGATAAGTAAGGAGAATAAAAAAAAAGAAGAGAAAGGAAATTTATTAAAAAAAATTCAGGCTGTTACACGGCGACTGAGATTGGAGTAGATAAGGACAACAGCGGAAGTAAAAAAATAGAATCTTCGAAGTTAATCTTTTCCAAACGCGCACCCTCATGGCCCTGGTCAGGCTGCCTTCGCGTGACGAGTTCGAACCATACGCTCCGTTTTTTTTTTCAGAATTTTTATTATAACATTTATGATGACGAGTGACTTTTTTTTTTAGGGATTGAATAGCATGCTAGATTTTACGTTTTGCTTATCTAAATCTTGGCGGACGTCTTTTCTAATCCTATGTATATATGAGATTCTAATGATTCATGCTCATTGATGCGTAAATTCGCTTATATATAATTTTGTAATATCTAAATTTCGACGGGACAGTTTAAAGAGTGGAAAACTATTTCTGATTTTACACGGATTGACCAAGAACAAAGAAGCCTAGTGGGTAGTGCTAATTGGAGTTGGAGAATATAATAACACGGTGAAGCAAGGACAATCACATAGTCTTTCGAGCAATAATTCGACATATTAAAAAAATGTAATTCTGAACTGAAAAGTAAGAACTTGCAATCCGACATATCCACCGGCGAGAAGCCATCGCGGACTAGCCTTAGCAATCCGTTTGCTTCTCCGGCGGCCGCATGCGTCTCTTTATCGTGGCTTTTACAAGAGCGTCGCCGGAGACGGCTCGGACAAAGTTTATGGGCTTTTCCAATGTGGAGGCGATCTCTCCGGGAATGACTGCGTCAACTGCAGCAACAATGCCTTTGCAGAGGCACGGCATCTGGCATAGGTGAGTGGTTGATGTTCAACTTTGTTGATGAGGCTTTTGCAAACTAAAGTGTAATAAAAGGTAAACTTTGTGGTTAACAAAAAAAAGTAATGGGAGATCAGATATGCATTATCTCGCTCAATTTCAATCAACATCCATATATTCATTTTCTTGCTTGAACTTACTTCTCCCTCTTTAAGTCTTGAGCCCCATTTTAGCCGTATCTTTTCCCCGAAAACATTCCACTATCGCGTTACATAGTTCAATCGCTTTTGGAATTATGTTATGATTGTTTGAGTGAAAAGATTTTTCACGGATTAGTTTTCTAAACTTCAAAGCTTTTGGTTTGATGAAAATAATGAGTCAACGGGACACTATTTGCGACAAAATAAAAGATGTATGCTTAATTTTTAAAAATTAATTAATTCCCTAACCTAGAAAGGAGATGTAATGTATATTTTTTGAAAATAATTTCCTGGATAGCACTTTCTTTTATCATAAAGTTTTTTTTTTTGGAAACAAACACAACCCTATATTAAATTCTCTATATTTCTGATTTGGACACGAACATTTAACTTAGTAGTCAGTTATTCAACCTTTTTTCTTTTGGTCTTTTCTTGAGCATTAACCCATCAACCAAAACTCTCAATTAAGATTAACACTCTGTATCTTTTGTGAAAAAATTTTGGCGGGAAAAATTATCATCATTTTTCAGTATTGGGATCATGCAGGAAAATGAGTCAATCGAAAATTTTCAAATAGTCAATGAAAAGCCTATACTTAAATTAAAAAAATATTTTCTCTTTTAAGAATGAAAACCACTTTCCAAATTACAACTATATTTTTGTGCTTGGATTACACTTTCCAAAAGTATTTTTCCGAGATATAGTTGGCATTTCTTGAGCTATTCAAAGGAGGATTTCTTTGGAAAAATCGACAGAACCTTCAACGAGATTGATTAGTAAAAGTGACATCGATAGAACCTTCCATGAGGTTGATTAATGAAAATGACGACAAAATCCCGTATGTTCCTTTCATTCAAATGTACGTTCTCATAAAAATGTAAAAATAGGAAAATAGCGAAAAAAGATATAACTGAAGTCCAAAAGTCCATATACATGACCCAGTTTCCAAGTCAAGGGCAGATACTTCTAAATCTATTCTCGAGGGTAGCCCCTTGAAAGTAGGTCGAGACAATTTGACGTGTGACATCCCTAACTCATATCGCTTAGGGAGGGAGTCCTGGGAGAGCTTATATGTGATAAGCTGCCCTTGACTCACCGACAACGCATTTTCTCGAGGAAAAATAAAGTCGTGAGGGCCAGTGGGGCCCAAAGTGAACAATATTGTTGGTGGCGAGGTGGAGGACGTTACAAAGTGGTATCAGAGCCAACTCCCGACTGCATGTGGTGACCACAGTGGGCGCTCGCTAGTGCTGCTGAGGGCACATCCCCGCTGTGCCCTTGAGGGGGGAGTATGTGAGATCTCTGTCCCACATCGCCTAGGGAGGGAATCCTGGGAGAGCTTATATGTGATAAGCTGCCATTGACCCACCGACAACGCATTTTCTCGAGGAAAAACAAAGTCGTGAGGCCGGTGGAGCCCAAAACGGATAATATTGTTAGTGGCAAGGCGGAGGATGTTACATGACCGCTCCACTAGAGAAAAGTTACATCATTCATTTGTAAATAACCATCAATTTTTGTATTGATGCCATGTCGATTTAGAAGACTTGGTCATTTTGATTTAATGGGTGAGTTCATGCAGTCATGTCCTTCAAAGAAGTGATAGAGTCCCCCTCAAGTCTCATGAGCCATCAATGTATAAGCAATTACTCTAGCTTTAGCAAGAGAACCGTAGATTGGCAAAATAACTGGAAATTTGTGTATGGAGAAACTTGAGATTTTGGGTTAGAGTCTTACCCAATTTCACTGCTTTGAGCTCTATCTTCAAATAGCAATGCCTCACGGATCGCTAGCATGGACATACATGTAGATGGAGCTCTATCTTCAAATAGCAATCCTGGATCGCTAGTATGGACATACAAGTAGATGGCATGCCTTTGACTAATAAGAAAACGTGCTTAGTTTGATGCACAAAATCTGGCACAATGTATCACTTTAGCAGTATAAAAAAATAGCAATTGCTAGGACGGAATTAAATCACGAGAATGTAATTTTAATGACCTGAGAACCATCACAAACACAAAAATTAACACTCAGGGCACGCTGTCTCCCGTTTGTCAAGGCTACCTGGGATATGGCTCGGTCATGGAGGTCTCGTTCTTCGAGAAATGGTTCGATTTGCCTCTTGACTTGTCGACTTCAGACGCCCTGGAATTGTAATCCTGCGTTGATGACATATCGGACTCGATGCCACTATGCATGAAGAATGCCGGTTGGGATGGCACTTGGAGCGTGACCGAGTGGCTATTAAGCATGAGAAGCACCGAGGCCATTGTTGGCCGCATAGCCACGTTTTCTTGGACGCATAGAAGACCAATGTGGACACACCTCGCAATTTCGGCACTCAATCCAGAAGTTATACAGGGATCGATGATGTTCGATATTATTCCTTCCCTCCAATTCTTCCAAACCTGCAAGTATTTGACAAACATTGAGGAGATCGATCTTCGAAACATTTTGCCAAATGAGAAGTCATGTTCTTATACTCACATAGCTCATAAGGACCTCCGTGTTATCGCCCACCTGGAAAAGATTGTTCCTTTGACCACACACAATCTCCAATACAAGCACTCCGAAGCTGAAGACATCGGACTTGACTGAGAAGCTTCCATGCATCGCATACTCCGGCGCCATATATCCACTGGGCATCACAATAAATCCATCATACTAGCTTTATAGTTTGCCCATGTTATTTTGATAAGCATTAGCTAAGGAGGGTTGTGAACACACTTACTAGGTCCCCACAATTCGGTTTGTCTCTGCTTGAGTTTGGTCCAACTCGAAGAGCCTCGCCATCCCGAAATATGATATCTTAGGATTCATGTCCGAGTCCAACAAAATGTTGCTGGCTTTAAGGTCCCGATGGATAATGCGAAGTCGAGAGTCTTCATGTAGGTAAAGCAACCCTCGAGCAACACCCATTATTATCTTGTGACGCCTATCCCAGTCGAGATTCGCACGTTTCACGGGATCTACAGATTTTGTTGAAAGCCACGTTAAATAAGACGTTGCTTAATCATTTCATGATCTGATTTCAAAAATGACAACGAAAGGAACATACCAAATATGAACTGATCAAGGCTCGAATTGGGTACAAATTCATAAATGAGAAGCCGCTCAACTCCTTCTAGACAAAAACCTAGGAGCCTTACCAAGTTCCTATGTTGTAGCCTTGCTAGTAACATGACCTCATTCTTAAATTCTAATTCTCCTTGGCCGGAATTCCGCGACAGCCGTTTCACTGCGATTTCTTGTCCATTGGAGAGCCGACCCTAAGATTTGATCAAAGCAGGTCCTCGTGAGTATCAATATGTGATTGAAGCATTTCGAAGAGCATCTATTTTGTTGCTTAAATTTTAATGCAAGAGACCAGAGGATGCTTTGTTAGTTAATACCATGTAGACAGCACCAAAACCACCTTCTCCTAGCTTCTTGGAATTAGAGAACTCGTCAGTTGCTGCTCTGATGGTGCTGAAATCAAATTGTAGGGACTCCGCCGTGCTTATTTCATCCACAACTTCACCTAGACACAGAAATAAGCCGTCGTTCAGAGCATTAATCACTTTACTATTGTTCTTATAATGAAAGCTTCTTAAGCTTTTAACATATAGAGTTGCACTGAGGGCATTACTATGAACTTGCTATATTGGCCTGCTCAATTAGTTTATGTTAAATATAGACATTGAAAAATGAGTAATTGGAAAAGTATCAAAGTGTCGATTCCATGTTCTGGAATTCTCCATCCAACTTTTTAAATTTTGTTTTGGCTTATTTGTTACTTCTGTGCCGGTGCAAAAGTCTAGTAATTAGTCAACTTCGTTTTTTTTTCAATGATCTTGTTAACCTCATGAACAGTTGCTGTTCCAATGAAAAATAAAAGACCGACCTTCAACTTTTTGTCTGGGCTGCTTCTTCTTCCTTTTCGCTATCAGGAGTATGACAATGCCGACAAGAAGTAGCGCAGAAGCACTTGTGGCAATTGCAATGATCACAGTCTTCGTTGAATTGCTCTTTCCACCTGCAAGAGCAAAGGCACATTACTTTAACGATCATTGCTTACCGATTACAGAGTAATACACCGGAGAAATCACTGAAGTGTCATTTCGAATGCGGAAACGAGATGCATGTTGAACATACATCGCACCATTCTTTGATAACTCAAGGGAAAGTCATACGGATTTCTGCTCGTCTTATCAAGCCTCGTCTAATTGAGAGTAGTCACCTCTGAAAATATATCACATTATTCTACAGAATCACCTCTCCAGAATCGCCTTTTCAATTCCAAATCCATTGCTTTTCTGAATTTCTTACGGAAATCAGAGCAATGACAGCGCAATGGTTTGCAGAAACAGAGTGGATCAAGGAACGACCGATGCTGCTGGTATTGCAAATGCTCCGGTCAAAGATTTCTGCAGAGTTATTGGATGCATCCCCCGTGGACATAAGGGATCCATATGCACACGAGGACCACCAGCGAAAAGCATGAAAGTGACGACGACAATCACGCCCGTCGTCGCCCTCTCAGCAGCCGTGCTCGAATCGATCGTGCTTTGGTCTTGGTTTTCTTTTATTAGAATATATATTTCTTTTATAGTTTTTAGGCCGTCCTATCTATATTTATAGAAAACGTACTGGAAAGGTCAGAATATATATACTTTGCCCTACCATATAATAAGAACATAAATAATAAGAGGAATTTCTCATCTAACTCAATCTCGAGAAATGCTTTATCTAACACGAGATCTCACCTAAACCCTTAATTAAGTGACATGCTGGTTTTTAGTTAGTTGCCGATTGTTTAATCAATGGATCTAAATTATTTCGTCACCTACTAAAAATTGATCATGTCATTTAAATAAGAGACCTTAGAATCTCTAGCATTGCTAATAGATCTAGTTTTTGTTAACTTCATTTGCGAAAGATCAAGCACAACTAAGGTTTTTTTTTTGCCCTCTCTTTTCCTTAGACGCCTGATGCTACAAAGTTCTAGTTATAATCCAAGATCTCATGCCAGAGCGTGTAACCAATGTTTCACTTATGGCCTCGAAATTTTCTTTCCCATCTCTCTCTGCTGTCATTTTTTTTTGGGTGCTTCTATGTTAATTAATGAACCGTGGTGACTGATTGATGGGAAGTAACGAAGATCTGCTAATAATTTGTCACCCTAGTGGAGATGCATCAATGATTAGAGCTACTGACCCATTTCCTTTTTTGTCTAAAATACGGACCAACCAGCCGTGTTTGGCAAGAAAAGTGTTTATCCAACCAAAAAAATTACATGGTCTATAGAACATTAAAATTAAGCATACTTGAAACAATTGCAGTTCAAATCTCAAGTGAAATCCGCATAATCAACAACTAAGATGGTTTTAGTCCACCTGAATCATAGAAAAAAGTAACACAAACGCCATGTTCGTGACTTGTGTCAAGATCCTACATACCTGGCGGTGGAGCTGACGCATCTGCCTCCGTTGATGGTGGTGCGGGCGGCGGTGGAAGTGGCTCCCCAATCTGGTCGAAGAACCGATCATTGGTCTCATACCGGAACCGGCAACTTGGTGCCATGATCCTCACTCCCATCTTCCCGGCACAGCAGTTCGGGAGCCTTGCGACGATTGTTACCAGGCAGTCGCTGCATTGCTGCTCGGTCAAGTCTGGCGTGCACTGTGTCATCGCGTAGATTGTGTCGAAATCCACAGCTGTGTTCCCCGTCGCGTACTTCCTTAGCGAGCCGCCGCCTGCTGCCTCGCTCCGCAGACTGTCCAGCAGTGTCCGCAGCGCCGCGTTGTACTTGTCTGGGCTCGTGACGTTGTTCACGTTGAACAGCTGGAAATCAGGATCGGTTGTGACTGTGCGGAAGATCGAGGCGTTAGAGTACCGGACGGTGCAGTTCTCACTGTAGAGGACCGCGCTCTTCTGTAAGGGGCAGAGCCGGCGGATGTCGGAGGCTGAGCCATTAAGGCAGCTGCGGCAGCTCTCAGCGGTGAGGTCGGCGAGGCAGGAGCCGATGACATAGATGGTTTGGGAGGCGCCAGAGACGGTGGCGGAGGCGTTGAAGAAGCCGTAGGTGAGGGACAAGGAGTTGGTGGTGGAGATGGAGGAGAGGAGGCTGGAGAGGGTGGTTTGGTAGGTGCTGTCGGCGGTGAAGTTGCCGGTGGTGGCGCAGGCATCATGTGGGAAGAAATTTTGGGCATTAACGGTGGAAGCAAGCAGGAGGAGGAAGAGAGGAAGATTTGGAAGATCCATTCTTCCTTACTGTTTTTCGTGGGGCTGTTCCGGGTCTTTCTTTGATTAACGTCGACAGGCTAATAATGTATGAACGTGTGGCTTGTATAGCTCCAACCCCTACACAAGTTGGTTCGTCGAAACCTGTTTCGTCCACGGCTTGGCAGGGGCAGCTTCAACTTGGATGCCAATGAAATCATTGGTCTTCTCTTTTGTCCTTGCCAGAAAACCAGGGATTAACCAAATGGAGGTTTTCGACCAGAGAAGAAAACAGGAAAAAAACAAAAAACCAAATGGAGGTCAGATGAATCTAACTTTTTTGAACCATTCTTTCTTCTCAACCATCCATTTCTCTATTTTTCAAAGTCAAACATCCCCCATTATCTTTTAAAAATCTTCTGGCTACCACTGGGGACAGGTAAATAGAATGGGGAAACATGAAACTCTGCTTGGCCAACTCTTTGAATCTAATTGGAATGGTCGGTCGTCAAATATGTCTCCATCTCGTCCGCAGATGAAGACAGAGCTAGCAAGAGTTAGTGGGGGTAATCTTTCTTTTTTACAAAGCAATGACTTGCAGATTCTTTAGGCATAGCTCGATAATGGCACACTATCTCCACTCGTGGGATGGAGTTTGCCCTATCGAATCGATTGGCATGTGCATCGTACCTATTTCTCAGTAGCACTTATACATATTCCACTTGGATTATCCTCACATAGCCTTAAATTTTGGTAGCATGGAACAAATGGAGTTTCAATTCAACTTGAGCCTCGAGGACGACCGACGCGTCTACCATCTGAGCAATTTCGCCTTCATGGCCAATCCCGCTCCATATGAGACATGGGCCATGCTTCATTATTTTCTTCTCGATTTTGTTCTTTCTGTAGGACATAATTAACACGAGCTTGCCTTTTTTTTTCCCCTTCCTAAAATATCTTTCGTCGTTTAGTAAAGTATTTTTGCAGGAAGTTTAAGTTCGTGTAGCGTCATTCTTTCTCCGCGACGCTTTAATGCGTATAAAATAACCTTCCCTCTTATCAACTAGCACTAGTTGAAAATCGTGTTTCCAAACGTTTCGATTACCCTTTTCTTTTTTTACGTTTCCCCTCGCATGCTCGATAATCGCGATTACCTTGAAAAACTTTGCTTTTGAATGAATAAAAATGGGGTTCTGGAAGCAACATAGGTTCCGGTAAACGTTGACATTCAACGTCAACGTAAAATTTATGTGTAGTTCTCATATTATCCTGACACTTGGAATAAACATGTCATATACTTGATTCATCATGGTGGCATTTGAAATGCTATATAGCTTTCGAACATACATGATATACAGCCTAGCTTTCAAACATACGTGGTGTAGAGCCTAGCTTCTGAACACTTGCCCATAAAATTATTCAATCACATGCAACGATCCATTCCACGTGAAAATAATATTTTTTTAAGCATGAATGATCACGCCAACTTACTTAAGACTGTTGTTAGACATAATCAATAGTTTCATAATCGTTGATCATGACTAATGGGATTAGACGTTCATCTTTGTCCTTAAGACCAGGCCGCTATGGTTCCGTATTTGACTTAAACAGTTGCGATGAAGGTTCAAGATTATAATGTATAATATCTTATAGCCAGCGATTGAGATTGGAGTAGATAAGGACAATAGCGGAAAGTAAGCAATAGAATCTTCGAAGTTGATCTTTTCCAAACGCGCACCCTCATGGCCCTGGTCAAGCTGCCTTTGCGTGACGAGCTCGAACCATGCGCTGCGTTTTCTTTTCCTTTTCCAGGATTTTTATCATAACGTATATGATAACGAGTGACATTTTTTAGGGATTGGATAGCATGTGAGATTTTACGTTTTGCTTAATCTAAATATTGTCGGACGTCTTTTTTAATCCCATAAATTTATGTGTATGAATGAGATTCTAATAATACATGTGCATCGACCAGTAAATTTGCTTGTATATAATTTTGTAATATCTAAATTTCAATGGGACAGTTTAGGTGGAAAACTATTTCTGGTCTTACGCGGATTGACCAAGAACGAAGTAGCCTAGTGGGTAGTGCTAATTGGAGTTGGTGAACAGAATAACACGGTGAAGCAAAGACGATCGCATAGTCTCTTGAGCAATAATTCGAAATAATAATAAAAATTTCTGAACTGAAAAGTAAGAACTTGCAATCCGACATATCCACCGGCGCGAGAAGCTGTCGGAGACTAGCATTAACAATCTGTTTGCTTCTCCAGCGGCCGCACGCGCCTCTTCGTCGTGGCTTTTACAAGAGCGTCGCTGGAGAAGGCTCGACCAAAGTTTATGGGCTTTTCCAATGTGGAGGCGATCTCTTCGGGAATGACTGCGTCAACCGTGGCAACAATGCCTCTGCAGAGGCACAGTGTCCAGCATAGGTGAGTGGTTGATGTTCAACTTTGTCGACGCGGCTTTTGCAAACTAAAGTATAATAAAAGGCAAACTTTGTGGTTACTAATAAGAGTAATGGGAGATCAGATATGAATTATCTTACTTAATTTCAATCAACATCCATATATTCATTCTCTTGCTTGAACTTACTTCTCCCTCTTAATTCGTGAGCCCCATTTCGGCCGTATCTTTTCCCCAACAACATTTTGGTATTGTGTCACATAGTTCAATCGCTTTTGAACTTAGGTTGCAATTGTTTGAGCAAAAGGGTTTTTTGCGAATTAGTTTTCTATGCTTTTGAGCTTTGGTTTGTTGAAAATAATTAGTCAACAGGACACTATTTATGACAAAAAAATATGCCTAAAATTAAAAAACAATAATTTCCCTAACGTGGAAAGGAGAACTTGTATATATTTCTAGAATAATTTCCTGGATAGCACTTTTTTTATCACAATTTTTTTTTTGGAAACAAACACAATCCTATATTAAATTATCTAATATTTCTGATTTGGACACCAACATTTATTTTAGAGTCAGTTATTCACCCTTGTTTTGGTCTTTTCTTGAGCATTAATCCATCAACCAGAACTCCTAATTAAGATTAACACTTTGTATGTTTTATGAAAAAATTATACTCATTTTCTATTATTGGGATCATGCATGAAAATGAGTAAATAGACAATTTTTACATAGTCAATGAAAAGCCTATACTTAGATTAAAAAAAAAGATTTTCTCTTTTAAAAATGAAAACCACTTTCCAAAATACTACTAGATTTTTGTGCTTGAATTACGCTTTCCAAAATTATTTTTCTGAGATTCAGTTAGTGTTTCTTGAGCTATTCAAAAGAAAATTTCTTTGGAAAAGTCAATAGAACCTTCAACGAGATTGATCAGTAAAAATAACGTCGATAGAACCTTCGATGAGGTTGATTAATGAAATTGAGAACGAAGTCCCATATGTTCCTTTCATTCAAACGTACATTCTCGTAAAAATGTAAAAATATGAAAATAGCGAAAACATAATATAAATGAAGTTTAGGAGTACATATACACGACCCAGTTTCCAAGTCGGGCCAAAACCCATTTGGTCATTGGCCCGTGAGATATAGCCTTTTAACATTATTGTTAGCATTTGGGCTCAAAAGTCCCACAGTTCGGCCCACAGTAGCTGTGACTTATACATGACTTGCCCATGACTACCGATTGCAGTCCGACAATCCCATTCCCCATTGTATTCAGCCCACTAATCCGACCCATTCGATTAAAATAGTGAAGCCTAGCCCCAGCCTTCATTTCTAGATGGGACTAACTAGAAAAGCCTAACAGCATTGGCTATAGGCCTGGCCCAGTATAGCTGGGCCGAGCAAGAAAAGGCCTGAATTAGATATTGGGGGATGGGGCCCAAAACGCCTGTTCGGAACCCAAACCCTACACGGACCATTAGAGTCCTGCTGAGACCCACATTCAATCCAAGTCCTCTACCCGATTTGAGTCCCCATTTTTCAGAATCAAAAAATAAAAAATATCCGAACATAAAATTTTCAGGGAATAGCTTAGAATTGGATTTTGATAAGTTTGTTAGATTTCTAGTGTTAATGTTAGTATAGAATTAGCTTTAGATCCCTCTGGTTAGTATACATGTGGTTTAGGGTTTGATGGATGTCTTAGTGTAACGTGAAATCTTTGGCTGAGAAATTGAAATCACATTCATCAGGCGAAGGGGCATGCCCTCCTCCTAGGCTTAATAATAATAAGTTCTTTATGAAAAGTAAATCTCTATTTCGATTTTTATTTAAATACTTAAGTGTTTAATTTACACACTTTTAATACATTTGTTGTTCTATTTTTTTAGCATAATAAGGTTATTTTCTTCAGTGTAGTAAAAATAAAAAATAAAAAACAGCGTGGCACTATTTTGCGTCGGCAAAAGATGTCAACTTTCAGCCTAATTGTTGAGAAAAGACGTCGGCTTTGATTTTTTTTTGTCTCGCCTTGTATGAAGTGGAAGAGAAGAACCTCCTCTTTTTGATCTCCTTCACTTTGACGGTTCAAATGCATTCTCGGCTATGAATAGCGACGGATCTAGAATCTTAGGGTCGGGAGACCAAACTTGTGCTTGATGGTTATGTATAAATGGCATGACATTTTGTGAGTATTCTTCACTTCCAACATCCTATGGATCTGGATTTAATCCCAAGCCATTGAAGCCACATAACTCCTCAAAATTAAAAACATCAAGCTTGTTCTTGACGTTTGTAATCTTGATGATCCGAAAACCACAAGGGAAGACAAAAAGCAGTGCACAAGGCACGCCGATCACCCATTTTCTAGGGCTACCATGGGTATGGCTCCGTCATAGAGGCCTCATTTTTGGAGAATTGGTCTGTCATGTTTCTTCATCTCTCGACTTCAAATACCCTTGAATTGTAATCCTACTTTAACAACATATCAAATTTGATGTCGTTCTGCATGAAGAATGCTGGTCTCGACGGCTTTTGGAGAGTAAAGGAGTGGTTATTAAGCATAAGAAGGACCACGTCCATTGTTGGCGGGCCAGCCATGTTTGCTTGGACACATAATAGACTGATGTGGATGCCCCTGGCAATTTCAGTACTTTAATTAGAAGTTGTAGAGGGATCGATGATGTTCAATACTGATCCTTTTCTCCAATTCTTTAACACCTGCAAACATCTGACCAACATTGAGCAGGTTGATCCCTTGAATATTATGCGAATTGAGAACACAGCCTGCAAAGGCCTCCATATCATTGCCCATGCGGTAAAGCTTGTTCTTAGAGTCACTCACAATCTCCAAAACCAGTATGCTGAAACTGAATACATCTAACTTGACTAAGAAGTTGCCTTGTATCATGTCGCGACCTCCCCGAAGGTGCACCACCTAAGGGTTCGGCTAATGGATTGCTAAACCTAATTTAGCTCGAGCTCTCCCAAGCTCATACCAATTCGCAACTTGGGTTTCAATTCTTAAACATGCAAAATTGAATTCAATTGGAGTCGCCACTAATCTATTTGAGGTGGGTCGATTAGAAACCCATGTAAAATACTAGGAGTAGTATTTTACTCCTACGAACCAGAGATTTTGAATTCGGGGACTTGAGTACCTATTTCTTCTATTTCAAAATATAATTTGCAGGCAGCTTGAATTGATTTTAATCCCTAACATGCACGGTGATCACGCGGGTGCGCAAACATCAATAGAAATGCTAAATGAAATAAAACAATGGACCAAGAATGACCTAATGAAACCAATCAACAAAAGGATTTTTTTTTTTTTCTTATATGAATGCAATGCATGTAATGATAAACTTAATTCTATACGCAAACATCCTAATGCAAGCCTAAATTAATGAAACTAATTATCAATAATTAAATAACATCTAATTTAAATTAGGAATTACATTAATCCCTAATTAAAACTAAGATCTTATCTTAACTACGGATAATGTCTTAAAACATGAAAGATAAACTAATATGCAAATGCATGAAAGTCTAATCCTAATGACATGGTTTAGAAAATGTAAATCCTAAATTAATCTAGATTGAATGACATGCTAAGTGAATTAAATGACATGCAAAAAGGAATTTTTTTAGGCATTTTCTTATTTATTAAATGAAATTCAAAATTAAATAAGACTAATTAAAATGTGAAAACCTAATCTAACATGACTCCTAAGTTCCTAAATGTAATGTTCTACCATGCTATGAATTTCTATGCAATTCCTAAGTGACACGAGATTTAATGTGCAAGATCTAAATGTCATGAAATGTCTAATAATGCAACCTAAAATGAAAATAAAGATTCATGCTAAGATAGGCATATGAGTTCTTTTTTTTATTGACTTTGAAATAAACATGAAAACCCTAATTTAAAATGCAACCTAATCATGCTATGCAATATAATCTAAATGCAATTTAATCTAAATATGAAAAATGTAATCCTATCTAACATGCAATTAACATGATATGCATTTTTTTGGTATTTTTCTAATAATAAAGGAAAACATGACAAATTAAACAAATAAACCTGATTCTAGAAGCAAAACCTAAATTAAAAAAATGAAAGATCGCCAACAAAAATCAATAAATTGATCTTAAGCCTTAAAGATCAAAATATCAATTTTGTCGACTCCCGCATAATTAATTACCTCATCTAAAGCCTTATAGACGAAATAAAAAATTATTTTGCGGTTGAGAATTGGAAAATCAATTCCAATTGATAAACCTATTAACTAAATCAAACAAATTAGACAAAAATAGCATGAAAGGAAATAAACAAATCAACATGATGAGAGATATATTTATTGCAGAAATTTTTTCATTTTTTTAATTTTTTATTTAAACGAAATTTTAAAAAAATGACAGAATAATAAAAAGGGCCGAGTCGGGACTCCGAATCGGATTGGTTCGGGCCCGACCCGTGCAGGCCTCTGGAAAGAGCCCGCCCGCGCAGAACAGAGAAGATTGGACTGGGCTCGCGATGGGCCCAGTCCAGCTTTTTTTCTTTTCTTTATTCCTTCGGCCTTTCCTATCTGCACGGGCTCACTTGGCCCATCTCCCCAAAGCTGACTTCTCCTCGCGCGTGGCCTGCAACAAAAAAGAATCCAGCCATATTTCTCCTCACGCACAGCCCAACTCCTGCACGTAAAGACAACCCAACCTTCTGCTCGCGAGTCCTCTTCCTCGCGTGGACGACCCTCAGTCAGAAGCAAGGCAAATTCACCGGCGTCCTCTCCGCAGACGTGATTGGCGGTATGACATGCTCGCCAGTGAACCCCCACCACGAGCAGAACACACAATCGCACAAAGAAAGATAAGCAAACAAGGCTGGTGTATTCAAGCAATTCACCAAAAAATTAATGGGCAAGGAGAAGTTTGGTCATGAGATCAAAATGAAGTGAACTCTAAGCTTAAGATGCGACAAAAACCCATCACAAAAGCAAGACTCAACCTAAAAAATCAAATCAGTCCAACATCCAAAACGATCGGCCTCAAAAGACAATGCAGAAAAAACGAACAAAAAAAAAAGGGTGTCGGGGAGGAAGAGCAAAACAGCAACAACAAAAGAAAAACCTCCCTACGTGGCTCGAGAATTACGATGAGCCCATGTGTTCGAGCAATCTTGAAACAAAGCGGTGCTCAAGCGTTTTTTACTCTCGGTCACGATCCTCGGCAGAAGCTTTAACCGAAACACACGCCGACGACGGCCACTCACCGACGAGAACGAAGAACGAGCGTTGATGTAGGGACCAAGCTCGTCGGCGCTGGAGTTCAAACAGGGGGCTTTCTCTCGCTTTTTTTTCTCTCCTTTTTAGCCGACCCAGTCCTCCTCTGTGTGTATCTACCTTTTATTGCACGTCCTTGGACGCTTTAAAGAGGAAGAAGAAAAATCTCGGTCAAATCTTTTAGAAAGATTTGACCGGATTTCTTTATTTTGGCTTTATCTTCTTTCCTCCCCTTTCTTTTGTTTCTCTGCAGATTCCCCGACTCTCCTTGGTCTCTGTAGCTTTTAGATGACTTTATCAAAGGGGGAAGGATGGGATTTCGGTCAAATCTTTGAAAGATTTGACCGAAATTCCCTTTTATATATATTAAAAAAACACGTCTTCCTCTTTCTGTTTCAATGGGTAAGGAAAAAAAATATTCACTCAAATCCCTCAAAATTTTGACCAAATTTTGTAGATTCCTTTCCACGATTTTCATAAAAACATGTTCCCTCTTTTGCTTTAAAATGTATTTGCTTCCCAAAAATCCACTCTCCGCTAATGACTTTCCTAAATGCAAGATGCTCCTAACTATATGTAATATTATTTTTTTAGGAACATAAGTCCCAATTTTTAGCTTTCGTGCAATTAAATCTATATGCTAAAGTTAAAAATTAGGTGTCAACATATCACATACTCTAGTGCCATATATCCGTAGTACATCACAATAAATCCACAATATTAGCTCTATAGTTTGCTTTGTTCTTTTGGTTCTCATTAGCTGTATGAGGTTGTGGCACTTACTAGGTCCCCACTATTTTTGTCTCTGCTTGAGTTTGGTCCAACTTGAACAGCCACGCCATACCGAAATCTGATATCTTAGGAGGTTGTGGCATTTACTAGGTCACCACAATTTGGTTTGTCTCTTTTTGGGTTTTCCAAAAATCTCTTTGATGGAAGTATTACTCAATAGGCTCGTTACCCCGATAATATGCCTGCGGTGTTTGACAAGGTGCATAATATAATGTGTTGAATCATTTTTTATGGAGGCAGCCGCCATACCTAGCATGTTAGGCCCGGCATATTGTTAATTTGGTTGCGCATCATTTTATAAGACATTTAAAAAGTCCTTAGTACTTTTCCAATTTTCGAAATCTACATTGATATAAGAATATGTTCTAGATCACATAACGTTACATCTTGGAATTGAAGAATGGCAGGCTGGAGCCATCATTTACCTCACTAATTTTGGCCTAAAAGATCCATTATTGGGTTGGGTGAATACAAAATGGGTGGCCAGAAAATCATTTTTAAAGATCATTCTCATACTAAATGACCTAAAGAATTTGAATTTAATAAATATGAATTTCGCACGACATAAACGAAAGGTATAATCTTAACAAATATGCTGAAATATCTCATGAGAATTTATCACAAACCGCGTCAATCCCGAAAACCAAACTTTTGCAGAGTTGTTGCAGAGTTATCGTGTTCCTCAAGGGGCACCCTTCAAGTCTCAAGAAACTGTTGTCTTTGACTGCGTCTCCGTCTTTTGCAAGTTTAATGAGACAGCCAGCGATTTAAAAAGAATGGAATCTAATGTAAAAGCAAAGACTCCTTTCAATGGAGTCTCTTTCTTCCGCGACTATAATAGAAAATGAGTCTCCTGTCTTTTGCAGATATAATAGAAAATCATTGACGCCTTCTGCCGAGTCATCTCCTCGTGATTTTAATTTTAAGTTTTGCCGAGAGCATTTTATGAGTGAAATCTTGAAAGTTTTGATTCGATGTAAGGGGTGCATCCTTAAGATCGCATGAGGTAATGGACCAGTTGAAACGTGTCGTTCACTTGACCCGGTAGATATAAAAAAATGTCAAATAAGGTCGACACTAGTTTTATAGATTAATATGTTCGGTTAGAGTAAACTTCCACTTAAATCTCCTATTTCAAAATTTAAAATAAGAAGCCTAGTGTGTAATGCATAGTGGGAATGGAGAATCTGATGGGGAAAACCAAGGACGACCAAAAAGTCTCTTGAACAATAACTCAAACAATGCAAGATTTCGGAAATGAAAAAGAAAGAACTTGCATATTGAATGATTGCTAACGAATGGATGAGCCATACTTTGCTCTCCTAACAGGAAGATCGACCCCAAATTTTGATTGCCGATAGGCTATTAACCACTAATGATTAAAGTTGAGGGTTAAGTGAAAAAAACTTACTTTCCGTGATCTGATAAACTTACTTACCCTATAATATGTTGAAAGATATATTTTTATGTCACACATAAATTTCGACAGAAAATCTCCAAGTTAAAATTCCATTAAGGTAGTAATCTAAAATAGAATTAGATCTAGTCTAGACGTAAAAATACTCAGTAAATCATTTTTTTTTTAATTCCAGTTAACTTCAAATCGGTTGAGTCGATCTTCTAGGATCAATGTAAAATCTCACAACACCATAATGGGGAGGAACTATCGTTTTTCGGTTTTACAATTATTGGGATTCAATGAGTGAAAGATTGAAAATAATTTTTTTTTGTAACCTATAACCATTTACATACATCTTTGAAAAGCACCAAATACATGCATACATGAATTTTACTCTTGGAAATCACTTTCCACCTTTACATATATTATTCAATTCCATTCTTTCCCAATTATACCCATCCTCAAATCCTAAATTATCACATTAACACTCAAAATCAACTAAAACCCAAATCACAAAATCCTAAGTGAGATGTTAAAATGAGTAGGCCAGGAGGGCAATTGATTTTTTTTCAATATGGGGTTTTGTTTGGAGGTATGTGATTAAAATTTGCAAGATGAAGGTATGTAAGTGGTCATTACGTTAAAAGCAAGTTACATTCAAACGAATTTGCATTCTTAAACATTTATATGTTTTTACACTCATTTAGACTTATTCTTCTTTTACTTCTTATGCACAAACGTGCATGCTCTTTTGCTATAGCTAGTAAGACACTCCCCCACCCCCCCCCTCAAAAAAAAAGAAGAAGAAGAAGGAGGAAATGAAATACGTAATTGCCTATTCATAAAATTACAATATGTATACTTCGACACGGCATCCACAATCACGATCATAATATAACCACAATATAGCTACAACTGTACTAGAGAAACCCTAAGCCATTATAAAAGATTAAGAATTAAGATCACATCATGCTTTTGGAATAACATCCTACCCTGATCTTTTTCTATGGCTATGATATCATATACCTATCAACTTTTGCTAAGTAAATTATTATACTCTAGTTCCCATTTTATTTGATTGACTATTGAGTTGATGTAGTTGTCTTGTCCGGAGTGGTGATGATCATATAGTCATCCTCAAGTCTCATGAGCAGTCGTCTTAGCAATTGCTAGGCATAGGAGAACCTTAATTTGGTAAAATAATTGGGAATTTGTTTCTAAGAAAAGCTCGGTATCTTAGGTTTGATTCTTAGTCAATATGACTATTACATCTTAGAAACTAATTCCTTAAAAATATCCTAGCATCGACGTACATACAGATAATATGTCTTTGACTAAATCGGAAAATAGACTTAGCTTGATGCATAAAAATTGGCTCCATATCTCACTTGAGCACTGCACCGACAATAGCAATCGCTAGGAGTATTTATGGTATAATTTGAACTGATTGGCGACCTATTTTCTACTCAAGCTATAACAATTTCAAATTTCAATTGGAAAAGGTAATATGCTATTCATTTATTTTGTTATTGGTTTGATTGAATAAAAATTAGCTTTGAGCCTACGCAAGAATTATGCAGGAAACATAACATCTATACAGTCTAAAGGTTCATATTCCAATGTCAAACAAGAAAGAACTAGTACTTACATCCACAACAATTGTTTAAACCCAACACAAGCAAATGATATTGTGCCTTATGAGTCATCAGGTCAATAAATTGTCCTATGACAAGCAATATGTGGAAAACGTAGGATGTAATTATTTTTTATACATCAAGACGACAATTCATGCGTAGGATTATGAAATCAGTAGTTACCTTACACAGGACGGCAATTCAACCAATTTGGTTCAGGAAATTTACAGGTATAGCAAAAAGAGTGAAAACTTCACTAGACCCAAATTAATTAAGTGGGGACCAGAATTTCTTATTGCAGGTTGTATAACCTTTTCGTAGGTTGCAAATATTTATACAGAAATTAACAGTTACAAGCAAAGACGTGATTGAGATGGGATACTATTGGAGAATTGACTGCGATGTGGGTTGGTGCGATTATCTTGTAAATGTGGCATGCCTGAGGTTAAGAATAGACATATCCGATGTGCGTTGGCATGAAATGTCATACTTTTAGCCTACTTATTGAGCTAAGATATATTCTTTGATTTGTCTATATGTTGTATGATGTGGAAGAGAAGAACTTGCTCTTGTTAATCTCCTTCATTTCTACCGCCGACCTGCATTTTCATGTATGAATAGCGACGGATCTAGAGTCTTAGGGTCGGGGGACCAAGCTTGTGCTAGATCTTCATGTATGTCAGGCATGACTTCTTGCGAGAATCCTTCGCTTCCAACATCCTATGAATCTGAATTAATTGAAGCCAAATAACTCCTCAATAATCTGGAAGACGTATTGATTCACGAGAATGAAATTTTGATGATCCAAAAACAACGACAAACACAAAAGGCAATGCGCAGGGCACGTTGATTACCTATTTTCTAGGGCTACCGTGGGTATGGCTCGGTCATAGAGGCCTCGTTATTCGAGAACTGGTCTGATTTGTTTCTTGATCTCTCGACCTTAGATACTCTTGAATTGTAAACTTGCATGGATGGCGTATCAAATTCCATGGCGTTGTGCATGAGGAATGCGGGTCTCGACGGTACTTGGAGACTAAGTGAGTGGCTGCTAAGCATGAGATGAACCTCGGCCGTCGTTGGCCGGCTAGCTGCATGTTCTTGGACACATAGTAGACCAATATGGATGCACCTTGCAATTTCAATGCTTGAACCAGAAGTTATAAAGGGATCGATGATGTTCGATATTGATCCCTCCCTCCAATTCTTCCAAACCTACAAACATCTTGCCAACGTTGAACATATTTATAATCGGAATATTTTGTGAAATGAGAAGGTATGTTCTTATACTCACATAGCCTATAAGGGCCTCCATGTCATTGCCCACATGGTAAAGTTGGTTCCTCTGACCACATAGAATCTCCAAGACCAGCACTCCGAAACTAAACACATCTGACTTGATGGAAAAGTTTCCGTTCATCACATACTCCGGCGCCATATATCCGCTGTGCATCACAATAAGTCCACCATGTTAGTTCTATAGTTTGCTTTGTTCTTTGGTAATCATTAGCCTAGGAGGTTGTGGAACTTACTAGGTTCCCACTATTCTGTTTGTCTCTGCTTGAGTTTGGTCCAACTCGAACAGTCTCGCCATACCGAAATCCGATATCTTAGGATTCATGTCTAAGTCTAGCAAGATGTTGCTGGCTTTGAGGTCCCGATGGATGATACGAAGTCGAGAGTCTTCGTGCAGGTAAAGCATCCCTCGAGCGACACCTAGTATTATCTTGTGACGCTTATTCCAGTTGAGATTCGCACCTTTCTGAGGATCTATGCATTTTGATGGAATCATATTTTATAAGACGTCCATTAATCATTTTGTGAGGATATGATTTCACGAATGACGACTTGAGAAACATACGGAATATGAAATGCTCAAGGCTCGAATTTGGTACAAACTCGTAAATGAGAAGCTGTTCGCCCTCTTCCAGACAAAAACCTAGGAGCCTGACCAAGTTCCTGTGTTGTAGCTTGGCTAGTAATAGGACCTCATTCTTGAATTCTCCTTCCCCTTGGCTAGAATTTTGCGACAATCGTTTCACCGCAATTTCTTGTCCATTGGAGAGCAGACCCTAGAATTTCACAAAAAGTAGGTCCTTATGAGTATTGATTGATACATTGAAGCATTACAAAGAGTATCGGATTTTTGTCATCTTTGACTATTTCGTTGCTTGAATTTTGAATATAACAGAGTAGAGAATGTGCTATGTTAATTATTACCTTATAAACAACACCGAAACTGCCTTGCCCAAGCTTCTTGGACTCAGAGAAGTTATCTGTTGCCGCTCTGATAATGTTGAAATTAAATTGCAATGACTCCGCCGTGCTAATTTCATGCACAACTTCATCTATAAAGACAAAAGCATAGTCATTTAGAGCGAGCATCATTATCTTTTCATAGTTTACGTAATGAAAGTTTTACAAACTTCTAGCTCATATTATTGCACCTGCATGCATTACTAATAAAATCTAAACCCTCAACCCTCATAAAGTTTTTGGCCTAATTGTCGAAAGCGATGCAGCTCTTACTACTTATACCGGTGCAAAATCATCGTCGTTAGTCAACTCAATTATTTTTACGATTGTTTTGGACCTTATGAAGAGTTGTTGTTACAATGCAAAAGGATAAAGACTTGCCTTCGACACTTAGTCCGGGCTGCTTCATCTTCCTTTTCACTTTCAGGAGCACGACAGCACCGATGACAAGTAGTGCAGCAACACTTGCGACGACCGCAACGATCACAGCCCTCATAGAATTGCTCCTTCCAACTGCAGTAGCAAAGGCACATTATTTTTATGATCGTTGATCAGTAATGACCAAGCAATACACTGGGAAAATTACCAAAGCGCCAAATATGACTGTGGAAATGAAACAAGAATAGAACGATCTAGATCTCTCTCTCTCTCTCTCTCTCTCTCTCTCTCTCTCTCTCTCTCTCTCATCTCTCTCTCTCTCTCTCTCTCTCACACACACACACACACACACATTTGGGTGACTTGTCAAGATCAGCGAAGTGCAATGAAATCATTCTGATCAAATTGTTCTCCGCAGTTGAATGAGCTTTACAACGCTAAAATTGTTCAGTTAAGCACTGCTGGTGACGTGCCTCCAATGAGCTTTACATCAACTTAGATCTCTCTCTCTCTCTCTCTCTCTCTCTCTCTCTCTCTCTCTCTCTCACACACACACACACACAGATGACCACTGTTGTAGAGAGAACGACAATTACAGTTGTCGTTGCTGGGTTGGCTCAGCCTCCTGGGCGACGTTGATCGAATTAATCGTTTATTAGTCTTTGATTTCTTTTTCTATATTTGTATATTTTAGTTTCTACCCCGTCCTATCCTTTGTTCATAAAAACTTAAAATTTAAGAATATGTCTACTTTTCAGTATTTTGCCAAACCAATATATGATATAAAAAATATGGAGGAATTCTTATCGAATTTATAGTAAGAGATTTTACAGAAACTCCCTTATTAGGTGTTGTTGATTTTCTACGGATTGTATAGGTACTATTTATTTCAACACCTAATAAGAAAATTTGGAAAAAAATTTCTTTGTGTGTCTGACATTGCTATTCAATATTATTCTGATTAGCTTCATTTTCAGAAAATCAAATACAATTAAGGCAAGTTGTAGCGTCTCCTTTCCTTTGAAGACGGATGCTAAAGTTCTAGTCAGAATCGAAGATCTCGTGCGGGTTCGTGCCACCAATGTTTCAATTATGGCCTCGCAATTTTCTGTTACTTTTCTTTTTGACTGAATGATAAGAAGTGACGAACATGTGATATGGATTCACTACCCTAGCCTAGACTCACGATCTCATACGACAGCTTGGGAGCAGTGAATTCCATTAGCTGTGATTCAACGAACTGACTGTGATAGTTGGCTAGGAACCATGTAGATGCATCAAGGATTAAACAAAACTTATTTTGCCGACAATATCGGACCAACTTGATACATTCTTTCTTGCTAAAAAGCATTCATTCAATAAAAATTACCTGATCTATTGAGCACATTTGGATAAAAAAAAATGTTGTGGTTTATAGAGCACATAGGTTGAGCTCCTATGAAGAATTTATCGTGTGAATCTCATGTAAAATCCAAAAAGTTTTATTAAAAAAAAGGAGCCAAACACCATGTACCTGACTTTTGAACAAGTGCCAACATACCTGGTGGTGGTGGGAGCACATCTCCCTCCTGCGATGGCGGCGAGGACGGAGGTGGCTCACTGACTGAGTCGAAGAAACTGTGATTTGTCTCGTATAGGATCAGGCAACTTGGTGCCATGAACCGTCCTCCAGTGTACCTGACGCAGCACTCCTTGATTATCTGGACGCCTATCACTAGGCAGTCACTACACTGCTGCTCCGTCAAGTCTGGTGTGCACTGGCCCTGCTGATTCGCTTCCCGACGCGTACTTTCTCAGCGAGCCGCCACCTGCCGCCTTGGCCCCCAAACCATTTAGGAGCTTACTCATGGCTGCGTCGTACATGTCCGGGCTTGAGACGTCGGCAGAGGTTCTCGCCACGTAGTCAGGTTTTGTTGCGAGTACACCAAAGAACGAGGCATCCGAGTATCGGATGATGCAGTCCCCAGTGTAAAGGAGTGCCTCCTTCTGTATGGGGCAGAGGCGGCGCATGTCGGAGGCCAAGTCATCGAGGCAGGCACGGCATCGCACCGCGGTATAGTCACCACGGCAGAGGCCAAAGACGTAGAGGGTTTGGGAGGCGCCAGAGACTACGGTGGAGGCATTGAAGAAACCATAGGAGAGGGACAGCGAGTTGCTGGTGGAAAGGGAGGAGAGAAGGGAGGTGAGGGTGGTTTCGTAGGTGCTGTTGGCAGTGAAATTGCCGGTTGAACCACAGTGGGTCGCTGGGAATTGGGCGTTTATGGTGGAAGAAAACATGAGCAGAAGCAAGAGAAGGAAACTTGGAGGATCCATTTTTTTGTTTTGGGATAGAAGTATTACTCAACAGGCTCATTCCCAGATTATATTGAGTAACGGGATTGATAAGATACAAAACAAGTTGTGTTAAATCATTTTATATAGGGACAGCCGCCATGCCTGGCACGCTAGGCCCGACAAAATTTTAGTTGGAGTGCATATCATCTTATAAGACTTTTTTAAAAGCTCTTTGTAAGTTTCCGTTTGGACCAACGCCTTATTTAAGCTGTTTAATAGTCTTTAAAACATTGAGTTTTAAATTTGCATTGGTATAAGAATGCATTCAGGATAAGTTACATTTTGTACAATCTTAAAGAATGGAAGGTTAGAGCTGTTATCTACCTCACTAAATTTGACCTATAAGATCCATTGTTGGGTTGGATGGATCTGAAATAGGTAGCAAAAATACTAGTCTTGAAGAGCACCGTTATAGTGAATGACCCCTAAAGAATTTGAAATTCATAAGTATGAAAATCACACGGCAATTAAAGTGTCCACTCTTAAATGAATTTGTTAAAATACCTTAAGAAAATTTATCACTTCATCAATACTTCAGCGAAAAAAAAAAAACACAAACGACATCTAACGGGATCACTAAACTTTTGCAGAGCTGTTGCAGAGTTGTTGCAGAGTTGTCGTGTTTCTCGATGGGCAATGTTGGAGTCTCGAGGAGTGTTGACTTCCTTGACTGCGTCTGTCTTTTTACAAGTATAATAAGACGACCGGCTGACTTCCAACCAATGAGGAGTACGAGTCACTTGAAGAAGCATCGACTCTAATGAGAAAGCAAAGACCCCTTTCTACGGGGTCTCTGTCTTCTGCAATTATAAAAGAAAAGGAGTCTCTTCTCTTTTGCGGGTGTGATAGAAAAGCATTGACTCCTCGTACTGCGCCTGTCTTTTGCTAGCATAATAGATAAGCTAAAACAACGGGCAATTTCCAAGCAATTTGGAATCTTCACTGGTGGAATCTTTTTCTGGTGATGATGTTTTCTTAGTAGATGATTAACTAGATGCAAGGAAATTTGTTCTTAGTATAGGCCTCCATGATGCCGAGTAAACAAATCATGGACTGCGCTTGTAGTCTACCACTTCTTTTCAAGATTTAAAAAAAAAAAACTTTTAATGTTAGATCAAAGCAACTCCCGGAAATATTCTGTCGTTAACATATATAGGTAATCTCATTGATAAATCTCTTGTCAAAATTCACTATAAGAAAATTACTCAAACGTTTTGAGTAATTTTTTTATTTAATTTTTTTCTTTTTTTAATTTATTGTTCAACTTCTTTCTTTCATTCACTCTTCATCTTTCCTGTTTTTTTTTTTGTCACAATGATCAGCATCTCCAATTACGAACAAAACTAAAAATCACCTCAGCGCACGGAGAATCTCACACCGAAGAACAAGCTGTGGAAATGCAAAATCCACCTGCGAAACCCTAACCACGACCCCCAAGTTCACTCTCCAGAGACTCCAAGCGGCACCAGCGTTCGTCGGCCCGCACGATGGGCATCACTGGCAAATACCTTCCAAGATCAATTTACGAACCCTGAAGGACCTGCATCTGTTCGAGGTCGGAAACTTCGAGGACTTTGGCTTCGGATGATGATCTGCTAAGCAACCACATACACTTTGAGAGTTTCGGATCGAGGCTCAATTGGCAGGAACTATCCAAATAGTCTCCTAGTTTGAGGCAGCATGCCATCGACCAAATCGGAAGAGGACTTAGTTTGAGGCATAAAATCTGGCTCAATATATCATATGAGCAGCACAGAAACATAGTGATTGCTAGGACTACCTACAGTATATTTTGTGACCTATTTTACCCCAACTCTAATAGTTCGGAATTTCGATTGGAAAAAACGTTATACACTCTCAGTTTGTTTTGTTATGCGTTTTATTTAATAAATATTACTCTTAATCCTGCCCAGCAGTTAGAAAGAAGCTTAATGTCTATATATATAATCTCAAAGCTTATATTTCCAGTACCAAACAAGATAGAAAAAGCACCTCCCCACATCCATAACAATTATTCATAACCCAACATGAATAGGATATTGCGAGTTCAAGTAACAAATAATTTTAGTATTTTTCATACTCCCAAATCCAAGTTCAAGCTCAAAGTGGAGCTCTTCAGCTCCAGTTCGAGTTAATTGCGATGTACTGAGATTTACTTTTGATAATCAACCTCACAAATGTCAAGCTTTGGCTTCTAAAACGTTTCACCAAGTAAATACTTTAGGCTTAATCAATAGCTCATTCAAACTTGAGGGCGAGCGTCGCAGTCTTAATTTATTTAAGCCGAGTCTTACCATTTCAAGTCCTCTTGAGTCAACACAATCAGAGGAATAATTCAGCAATATGAGGCGGAAAGAAAAGACATGACGTCGCCAAAGCTTAATTAACATCTTGTATCGATAACCTCTAGATAAGTTACAATTGATGCATACTTCCAAATGTCCCAATAGAACAAACTTCATGTAGCAAGTCTAGTACATAGAGTCTCAATCTTCTTGCAGCAAGCTTAATTCAATGAGTTGGTTCATTTGAAAGCACAAAAAGATGGACCTACGCAAATAACATTTATTGAAGAGTCATATACACTGACACTTATGGGAGATATACCAGTCGTTACATCATCCCTTAACTACCTAAGTTATATCAATAAATGAACCATTTAGATCTAAAAATTTGATATGCTTGACCCGTAACCAAGAAATACGGCTCATGCCAAGAAGATTATACTGCGGTCAAAGTATAAATAAAACTTTAAATGGGAAGACAAAAGTTCAAACTGATCGTCTTAACCTAACCCGTAAATTACATCAGTAAACTATAGTATGTTGTGATTATAATCGGATGCACCACGAGAGGAAAAGACTTGCCTGGTTTATGTAATGCACGGGGTGGGAAGTCAACAGATTCGGTTCATGAAACTTACATGTATAAGAAAAAGGGTGGAATCGATTGGTGGAATCAATTTAAGTAAGTAGAGAATTTGACTAAGACGATTTGTTTTGTCTTGGCCTCGGTTTGATCAACCTAGAACAGCCTTGCCATACCAAAATATGATATCTTAGGATTCATGTTTGAGTCCAACAGAATATTGCTAGCATTGAGGTTTTCATGGAATATGTGAAGTCAAGAACCTTTGTGTAGGTAAAAAAACCCTTGAACAACACTCACTAATATTTGGTGACGCCTCTCCCACTTGAGATTCACACACTTTAGGGAATCTACACATTTGGTGGAATCACATTCTATAATATGTCCATTAATCATTTTGTGAGGATCTGATTTCACAAATGACAATCGGAGAAACATACCGAATATCAATTGATCAAGGCTCGAGTTGGGCACAAACTCGTAAATGAGGAGTTGTTCGACTCCTTTTAGACAGAAGCCTAGGAGCCTAACCAAGTTCATATGTTGTAGCCTAGCTAGTAACATGAACTCGTTCTTGAATTCTACTTCCCCAGGTATTTTGAAATATTTTAGTAAAATTATTGAAAATTGAGTGGTTGGCCAAATGACTACAAATTAAGGTGATGGCACCCGTAGTTTATTGAATGGGAGACTCTAGATTCGAAATAAGGACTCGGGCAAATCCCTAATTAGTGGGCATAGGTGGTTTTTTTTTTTTTTGGTCAAAGGGCATAGGTGGTTGACATTTAGGAATTTTTGGGGATTTACTCTAGAAATTTCCTGTGCCCTATAGTATATATTTAGGATTTGATTGTGCCTTATTCTAGGTGTTTGTTTAATACTATTGATTGCGCAATTAGTTTCTGATTGTTCATAATTTGTGACTGATTTGTGATTGATTATTTATTGGGGATATGCTTGTTATGTGGTTGGATTGTGGTTGATAATTGATTGAGATATATTTATTATTTGATGGTGTTGATTATAATTGATTGATTGATTGATTGGGGGCTAATACGGAGTGGGACTAGCGAGTTAATAGATATACAGGCCTGGAAGCCTATGAGATGCCAAAACTCTATTACCTAAATGGATAAGAATCCTAAAGTGAGTGCCCTCCTTGTTGGTAATTAGGACGTGGACTCACTGAGTTTTATCTCATCTATTATTTAACCCATTTTTATAGGTCCAGACCATGGAGCTCCTGTTTGAGGGCCAGGTGAGGTTTAGAGATACCCGCTGATGCTAGGCAATTCATTGATTTTGTCGTATCCGATCAAGAGTAGTACTTCCGATTTATTTATTTGGATTGAATAAATATTTAGGCTTGACTTTTCGTAGGTCATTTGTAAACATTGAATCAATTTATTTGATTTAATGTAATTCTTCAAATACCCCGGGTTTTGTTAGTGATTTATTTAATTCATTCTGCTGCATTTCTTCATCTACTTACTTACTTATTTTTTTTATTTTAATTGGTTGGCAATAACTCCTTGGATTGATGCAAATTCATCAACCAACGAGGACTATCTTAGGGGACTGTCAAGTGTTCAAGTGCGGAGCGTGACAACGTCAATCACAACCTAACAGAGAGTTTTGATCAACAACAGGTTTTTGTGCGACCAGCCAAATTCCGGCTCATTTTGAGTTCGCCAATCTTGAGTACATCAAACTTGCCTTCAACACTTTGTCTGGGCTGCTTCATCTTCCTTTTCGCTTTCAAGAGCACAATAACGCCGATTGCAAGTAGTGCAGAAACACTCGTGACAACCGCAATGATCATGGTCTTGTTGAATTGCTCTTTCCAACTACAAGAGTAAAGCCACATTACGTTTATGATCATTACTCACTGATTTTGGAGAAACTCATACTGCAAAGATATAAGAAGAATGGTTATGCACCACAAATTACAATGTGGAAAATACATGGTACCAATTTGGATTTTCCAACCTACTAATTTTGATCTAATAAAATTCATAATATATCGCATATTTTTCTAAACTTTTAAGTTTTTAGGGATAATTGATTGCCTTTTCAACTTCAAGACTTATTAGCGGAATTGATTTACAGAAACAGAACGGAGCAACAAATATCCAATACAAGTTTGCAAATTTTTGAGAAGTTATTAGACGCTCCTGATGTGCACATATGGGACCAATGCATACATGCAGGCCACCAACAATCTAATTTTTTAATCTTAGAAGAACGCCGCAATAGAGGTGGTCCTAAAGATAGATGCTGTGGATCGTTAGCATCTATTCGTTAAAGATTACACGATTTACTGGGCAAATGTTATTAAAGAAAAGCTTATGATCTATGGAGCACATAAATTTAGCTCATACGAAAAATTGATTGGGTGAATTTCACCTAAAACCTGTGTAATTTTATAGGAAAAAAAAAAGAGACCCTGACACCGTGTACCTAATTCCTGAATGAGAGCCAACATACCTAGTGGTGAAGGCACCACATCTCTATCATGAGATGATGGCGGCGGCGGAAGTGGCTCACTGACCGGGTCGAAAAACTGATGATTGGTCTCATATAGGATCAAGCAACTCGGCGCCATGAACCGTCCTCCTGTGTACCTGACGCAACACTCCCTAATCGTTTGGACGCCTATCACTAAGCAATCGGTGCACTGTTGCTCCGTTAAGTCCGGCGCACACTGCACCAAAGCGTAGATCATGTCAGACCCCGCTGATTTGTTCCCCGATGCATATTTTCTTAGCGAGCCGCCACCCGCTGCCTCCGTCCACAGACTATTTAGGAGCTTCCTCATCGCTGCGTCGTACGTGTCGGGGTTGGAGACGTCGTCATCGGTCCTCGCCACGTAGGAGGGTTCTGTCATGACTACACCGAAGAAAGAGGCATCTGAGTACCGGATGATGTAGTTCCCGGTGTAGACAAGTGCCTCCTTTTGTAGGGGGCAGAGGCGGCGGGTGTCGGAGGCCAAGACATCGAGGCATGCTCGGCAGCTCACCACGGTTAAGTCACCGCGGCAAAGGCCAAAGACGTAGAGGGTTTGGGAGGTGCCAGAGATGGCAGCGGAGGCATTGAAGAAGCCGTAGGAGAGGGACGAGCAGTTGGTGGTGGAGATGGAGGAGAGGAGGGTGGTGAGGGTGGTCTGGTAGGTGCTATTGGCGGAGAAGTTGCCAGTCGAACCACAGTAACTCGCTGGGAATTGGGCTTTTATGGGAGAAGCAGACATGAGAAGAAGCAAGAGAAGGAGATTTGGAGAATTCATTTTTTTGGTGATTGGGGTCTCTTTGATAGAAGTATTACTCAACAAGCTCGTTCCTTAAATAGTATGACTATCAAGAAAAATGTCTCGCTCGATCACTTAGACTAAATAAATAATAAATCTTGAAAAAGGATTATCGAATAGACATATCAGTCTAATTTCATATGAACTCAATAAATGTATCTAAACATTTCTTCAGAATCATCTTGGAGATTTAAAAGAAATTACAATAAGTCTGAAAAGAGAAAAATATATTTCTGGAGACTTAAATGATCCAATGTAATTACCAAAGAAAGAAAAAGAAAAATTCACGTCGAACACTTCTAATTTGCCAAGTCTCGAGTGCCAATCTCCGACTTTAAATAATAAAGCACTTCTCCTTTTTTCCCCCTCGTTTTCTTTTTCCAGCAAATTCAGAAACCCCACGATATCACCGTCCAATAATCTTAACAAAAGAAAATTACTAGAATTCTCAATTCTCATAGGAAGGGCGGCGAGGATGTTTGATTTTCATAGGAACGTAGAATCATCATGATTACCACTTCGCAATTCGGGATCAATTCATAATCATCAACATGGATCGTACAGCATTTATCTCCTAATGAATGTTTTGTTAATAATAAATTGGAGTTTTTTTTTTTTTTGGCGCTAAAGATCAAAGGATAAGCCAACGGCGGACGATTAGGGTGGCCAGCCTTTTGTCTTTCCGAATGTCACGCTCGTCGTCCGAAGCATTAGAATCTGATGGCACTCAATGTTGGGATTGCCGTGGGACCAAAATCAAGTCCAAACACTTTAGGGCCATTTAAATGAAAATCAAACAACCGATCTTTTTGACTCTTGAATCATCTTCTAAGTATAAAACATCTCGACACATGACAGATCGAAAGCCACGGAAAACGCCGTGCATGGATCCAAGCCCTGATTACAGCCCTCGAAGAGACGGAGATCGAATTGAATCCTTCGGAAAAGTACTAATCTCCTAGAAGAATCGGGAAAATTACTAAAAAATTTATAAACTTATTATAGTTATATCAATTTAGCAATAAATCTTTCAACCGGGTTAATTGAGTCCTAAATTTTTTTATGTTTTATCGATTAAATCCACTCGGCTAATTTTAGTGCTAATATAAACAATAGCCAATCTATGTAGCACAGCTGACATCAACATAGATAAATTTTAATTATTTTTCAAATTATTTTTGTTTTTTTTCTTTTCTTCTACTTTTCTTCTTTACTCTTTTTTTTTTAAACTATGGCCAAAAAGGGCTGTAATTCAAATAAATTTTGATGTCAAAGACCAGAAGCTATGCGCAAATTTTCATTGGATCTCAATTGTTTTTAACAACGGTGGCTATTCATTTAAGTAAATTTATAAAATCATCAACATCAACGCTGATTGTGCAACATAAAACAATCGACCTTCACGTTAGCTTCTGCTGCATGTTTATATGTTGTGGCATTTTGGGTCGACATCAAGTCTTGGGACGTAGTGGGATATCAACCAATGAGAACTTTGGGGATTGCTGCATACTCGACAAAGGGCATGACAACCCCTGTTGAATTGGTATCAGAGCCTGATGAATGCTTGGAGTGATAAGGTTGAGTTATGCTTTCCAGGGTAGCAAGTTAAGAACTTGCATTCGTTGCTCGCGTTTGTGTGTGCTATTGATGAATGGAGCTTGAAGGCTTGCTATGCATTGCGTGCCATTTAAAATTTTTTGTGTATCACATGTTGCTGAAGGCTTGCTATGTATCGCATGTTATTTAAGGCTTGTTGTGTATCACTCGCTGCGTAAAGCTTAATGAGTTTCGCTTGCTGCCTACTAATTGTCAATAGCTGTTGTTCCAAACGCCTGACAAGTATCGTTGGGGTTATGGAATCATGCTCATCTAAATCCTAAAGATGAATGAGGATTAGGGACTGCCAAGGAGAAGGGTGACTATAGGTCGCTTTGTCGTAGGAGATGACACTTAAGGAGACCCAAGGATTGATGGCATCCTATAGTCCCTTGAGGACCTCAGAGGTATGGGTGTTCAGTAGGCCCAAAATTAGGAGGCTGCTGTTGCCATTCCTCCAGCAAATGCTGTTGTCACCACAATCTTGAATGTTGCTGTGTTGTCGCCCCTTTTCCCGTAGTGGATGTTGCCGCCCCTACGCTTGTTGCAGATGCCATCGTTGAGGATATTGTCGCAACTGCCCCCAATCATATCTCAACTGCTAAAGGTCGAGCAGTTTTTGAAATTGAAGCCTCCATAATTCTTTGGCATAGGCGACTTGAAGGCTACCACCTTATGGTTCCGGGAGATTGAGAAGGTATTATCAGTGATGAGGTGCACTGATGTCGACAAGGTAGTCTTGGCAATTTATCAACAGGAAAATAATACCAGCTACTGGTGGGATTGCCACTAAAGGTGAGGTCTTTCTCGAGGGGTTCTCTAACACTGCAAGGGAGCAGAAGATGGTTGAATTCATGAGATTCCGCCAGGATCTGCTCTTTGTAGAGGAGTATGAGGCGAAGTTCGCCGAACTATCTGGACATGGCAAGAAGATCGGATCTGGTCGATCGGGCGATCGAGTTTTGAGATGTACTGAAACTCGATATCAAGAGTCAACTAGTGCTTTTGGAGTTGCGCAACTATAATGAGGTACTGACTAGAGCCTTGGTTGTAGAAAGAGACATGGCTGAGAGGGCTACTACTCCTAGATCGCGGTTCGCCGCAAGTTGAAACAACCATCGGTTGGGGAAAAGGCCAATGTCTAGGAGTAAGTACCCTATCCCTCTTAGTAAAAAAAGGTGGTATTGGGAAGTCGGCATCTCGCTCGGACAATAGGTGCCGCCATTGCAGAAGGTATTATGGATCGATGATGTTCGATATTAATCATTCCGTCCAATTCTCCCAAACCTGCAAACATCTAACAAACATTGAGCAGATTGATCCCTATGATATTTTGTGAAATGAGAAAGTATATTCTTATACTCAGGTCACTTAGAAGGACCTCTATGTCATCGCCCACATGGAAAAGATTGTTCCTTTGACCACTTATAATCTCCAAAACCAGCACTCCCAAACTGAACACATCTGACTTGATTGAGAAGTTTTCATGTGTCGCATACTTAGGTGCCATACATCCGCTGTGCTTCATAGTAAGTCTATTGTATTAGGTCTATAGTTTTCCTTGGTTCTATTGCCAAGCATTAGCTTTAGGAGGTTGGGGCACTTACTAGGTTTCCACGATTCATTTTGTCTTGGCTTGAGATTGATCTAGCTCGAACAGCCTTGCCATATCGAAATTCAATATCTTATGATTCATGTCTAAGTCCAATAAAATGTTGCTAGTTTTGAGGTTTCGATGATTGATTTGAAGTTGAGAGTCTTTGCATAGGTAAAGCTTTCCTCGAGCAACACCCATTATTATCTTCTGATGCCTATTCCAAGTGAGATTCGCATGCCTCAAAGGATCTACACATTTTGGTGGAATCCCATTCTATAATGTCCATCGATCATTTTGTGAGGTTCTCATTTCACAAATGATAACTGGAGAAACATACCAAATATCAATTGATCAAGGCTCAAGTTGGGCACAAACTCGCAAATGAGAAACTATTCGACTCCTTCCAAACAGAAACCTAGGAGCCTCACCAAGTTCTTGTGCTGTAGCTTAGCTAGTAACATGACATTGTTCTTGAATTCTTCTTCCCCTTGGCAAAAAATTTTTGATAACTGTTTTATTGCGATTTCTTTTCCGTTGGAGAGCTGACCCTAAAATCTCATCAAATTAGGTCCTTGTGAGTATCGCTTGGTACATTGAAAAATTGTAAAGAGTTTACATTGATTTTATCTTTGATTATTTGGTTGCCCAAATTTTTCACACGAGAGATTAGAGGATGTACTTTCATAATTATTACCATGTAGGCAACACTAAAATCATCTTGTCCAAGCTTCTTGAAATCAGAGAAGTTATCTATCTCCACTTTGATAGTGTTGAAATCAAATTGCAGCAACTCCACTGTGCTAATTTCGTCCACAGCTTCACCTAGAAAGACAAAAAAAAAACAAAAAAAAACGCGGTCATACAGAGGGAGCATCATCATCTTTTCATAGTTTTCATAATGAAAGTTTCACGAACTTTCAGCATATGTTATTGGACTTGCAGACATTACTAGATGTGGCAAAATGGGTCAAAAATCTATATTTTAACTCATTGAATAATGTGTGTCATGAATAGGTCACTTATTAACCTAATAGGTTCTAAATGGGCCATAGATATGTTACCTAATTAATTTTTAATGTTGTTAACAAGTCATTTTTTAAATAGGAAATTAATGATAATATAATTATTTTTTGTTAAAAATAAAAAAATTGATTTTTTCCCTTTTTTACTTTTTTCTTTACTTTTTTCCTCTTTCTAAGTATGTTTCCAGCCAAGAGGCGAGAAATGAGCTCACTAGACTCCGACGACTGGAAGAGGAAAAATTAAAAATTTAAAAAAATTAAAAAAATTAAAATTTTGAAAAAAATAAGAAAAAATTCAAATAAATTATATTGCATTAAATTAATTTAACAATACATTTCAAAAAATCATGAAGCAAAATTTCTTGGACTTGGTTAAATGTGAAAGTGTTTTAGCAATATGAGTTGGGTTGTGTATGGATTGCTAAAATTTTATTGTATGGAAATTGGTTGAAACGGGTTAAATGGGTCAATATGAGTCGGATCATTTTTTACTTAACCCAAACATGATCTGACTCACCCATTTAACGCCTCTAGGCATTAGTTATAAAACCTAAACTATATACCCTTAACTCTTACAAAGTTTTTGGCCTAATTGTCGAAAGTGATGCAGCACTTGCTACTTTGCAGATGCAAAAAGATAGTCACTAGTCAACTTGATTATTATCACGATCTTGCAAATGGATAAAGACTCAGCCTTCAACATTTTGTCTGGGCTGCTTGATCTTCCTTTTCACTTTTAGGACCACAACAACACCGACTGCAAGTAGTGCAGAAACACTCGTGACAACTGCAATGATCACGGTCCTTGTTGGATTGCTCTTTCCCACTATAAGGGCAAAGCCATATTATGCTCACTGATTTTAAAGGAACTCATGAGATATGAGAAGAATGGATACCCACCACAAATTACAATGTGAAAAGTAAATGGCGCCAATCTAATTTGTCAACCTACCGATTTTTGTCTAATAAGATTCGAAATATATGGCATAATTTATTAAGTTTTTAAGTTCTTAGGGATAATTGGTTGCCTTTTCGACTTCAATTGCGTTACTTTCAGGACTTACTTAGGAAACTTGTTTACAGAAATAGAGCAGAGCAAGGAATATCCAAATGCAAGTTTGCAATTTTTTGCGAAGTTATTAGACGCCCTCGATGTGCACATATGGGACCGATGCATAAATGCACACCACTGACAAATAGATTTTCTGTTCTTAGAAGATGATTTTCTGATCTTAGAAGAACACCGCAGTGGAGATGTTCCTGAAGATGGATGTTGTGGATTGTAACTGCAATTCGATTTAGATGTCTGGTGCTCTCTCTCTCTCTCTCTCTCATGCGATAATTTTGGAATACGTGTCAAAATCAGAGAAATGCAATAAAAGCATTCTCTGGAGTTTAACTTAGTAGTCAATTATTCACCTTTTTTTTGTCTTTCCTTGAGCATTAATCCATCAACCAAAACTCTTAATTAAGATTAATACTATGTATATCTTGTGAAAAAATTTCGGTTGGGCAAAATTATCCTCATTTTCCAGTATTGGGATAATGCATGGAAATGAGTCAATGGAAAGTTTTTAAATAGTCAACGAAAAGCATACACTTAAATTAAAAAAAAAATTCTCTTTTAAAAATGAAATCCACTTTCCAAAATACAATTAGATTTTTGTGCTTGGACTACACTTTTCAAAACTATTTTTCTGAGATACAATTTGTGTTTCTTGAGCTATTCAAAGGAGAATTTCTTTGGAAAAGTCGATAGAACCTTCAACAAGATTGATCAGTAAAAGTGACGTCGATAGAACCTTCGACAAGGTTGATTAATGAAAATGACGATGAAATCCCATATGTTCCTTTCATTCAAACTTACATTTTCATAAAAATGTAAAAACAGGAAAATAGCAAAAAAAAAGTTATAAATGAAGTCCAAGAGTCCATATACAAGACCCATTTGCTCATTGGCCCATGAGCATAGGCTATAGGCTTGGCCTAGTGTAATTGGGCTGAGAATGAAAAGGCCTGAATTAGATGTTGTGGGATGGGCCTGAAAAGGCCGGTCAGGAACCCACAACCTACGCGGAACTTTCGGGTCTGGGTGAGACCCACAATTGGACCTTGGACCAGGTCCTCTGACCCGATCCGAGTTCCCATTTTTTCAGAACCAAAAAATAAAAAATTTCTGAACATAATTTTTTTCAGGAAATAGCTTAGAAATTGGATTTTGGTAATTTTTTCAGATTTCTAGTGTTAATGTTAATATAGAATTAGCTTTAGGTCCCTCTAGTTAATATACACGTGATTTAGGGTTTAATAAGTGTCTTAGTGTAGCTTAGTTTTAGAATGTGAAATCTTTAGCCGAGAAATTGAATTCAAATTGAACAAGGTAAGGGGGATGCCCTCCTCTTAGGCTTAATAATAATATGTTCTTTGTGAAAAGCACATTTTTGTTTCGAGTTTTTAAGTACTTGAGTGTTTACTTTATTCACTTTTAGTATATTGATTGTTCTATCTTTTTTCGCATAATTAGGTTATTTTATTTTATTTTCTTTGGTAAAGATTAGGTTATTTTCTTTAGTGTTGTAAAAAATAAAACAGCATGGACACCTAGTGGCCAAGAACCATAGGAATCATAAATTGTGAAAAGACTACTTAAACGCTTTAGTTGATATATAATCAAGTTTAGGCATCAAAATGAAAATAGTTTAATAACTGGTGTAATCAAGTCTCCAACTCTAAATTTCTGATTGTATTGAAAGTGAGGTATTCTCCTAAGCCTTACTTGATTTCTAGCCGACCCTAATAGTTTAAGGATGACTAATTATATAATAATTGGATTGGGTTAATCTGAACTAAAAATGATCTAATATGACGTGATGTATGGATTTGGGAGAGTTTGAGCTCTTGATTGACAAACCATCAGGACAGTCCCTTGAGCAGATACCTCTAAAACTATTCCCAAGAGCAGCCCCTCGGGAAAAGGTTGCGATAATTTGACGGCTCCACTAGAGAAAAGTCACATCATTCATTTGTGAAGAACTAGACCAATATAAAAAACGAATGCTTCCTTTTTACAATAAACTGAATATATATGTTTCGTCATGTCTCATTTGGGGATTTCTTCGCAGCTGGTCCCTTGTCAATACAGATAGTGGTTAGCTAAGTAACTTATTATTCCATCTCGAATGTCCTAAAGGTATTATAGCTTCCATTACTTAATTGCGGTGTGAATAACAGCATACATCATGAAACTCGTATCTGATAACTGCAGCTATGGATTTCTGTGTAGGTGACTGGAGGCCCACGACTAGGAGAGATACAGCAAGCGCGAGCGTTGTAGTGTTAGCCCTTATGATATTCTTGTTTTCGTCTGTCACCACTTGTTCATATCATGGTAAAGAAGGTCGCTTCGTGAAACTGGGATTCATGTCTGCCATTTCTTTGCAGATGCAATGAACTTATAACTCAGATTCAAGTAAACACTTAAACGGTTTAGTGGTACTAGAACCACAACTCATTTTCTGTAATTCGGACAAGCACTGCGATTTTCAATTCGTAAAGGTCATAAGAACGCTAAAACGAAAAGGGTTGAAGCTTTAAGGAAGAAAACAAAAGTCTTAACTTCACCCAGGAGCATTCTAGTGTCGTAAAAGGGAAAAGCCGATCACAAATACGTAATTCAATGTATCAGAAGATTTTTTCCTTTTATCACCTTCCTCCACTGTATGAAGAGCAATTGTTCTTCAGCTTTTATTGAGGACCACTGTACGCGTTACTCTCAAAAGGCCAGCCTACACGATGTGTTTCTAACATAATTGTACTTTTGACGATCGAATATTATAAATGTTCAGCATTGAACTAGAAACACTAGAGCCAAAATTCAATTTTTTTTCGCACTTCCTTCAAGTATTAAAGTATGTTTAGTTTGGATTCTTGATGACTGATGATATACATATATCTTAGTTTCGATGTGCCTTTTGAGCTATATCTCAAAACCTAATTCTTCAGTAATCTCCTAGCATCGATGTGCACTTAGATACGTCCTTGACTAAATCAGAAAATAGATTTGCAACCTATTTTCTACTCAAACTATAACAATTTCTATTCAATTCGAAAAAGTCATGTGCTATGAATTTGTCTTGTTATTGGTTTGATTGGATAAATATTAGCTTTACGACTATCCCACGAATTATGCAGGAAACTGAATATCTATACAATCTCAAAGTACATTGTCACGCACAAAAAAGAAGAAGTACCTCTACATATCCATAAATTTTTCTTAAAACCCAACATAAGCAAAGGATATTATGCTTTTTGATCCATCAAGACAATAAATGCTCCTATGGCAAGCAAATTGAAAATACAGTAGCATGTAGTACCTTTGATAGATTAAGACCACAATTCATTCATAGGAGAAGGAAAGTAGCAAACTCATTACACAGGACCGAAAGTTAACGAATTCGAATCATAAAATTATAGGTATAAAAACAAGCGTAAATACTTGACTGGGGGTGAATTAATAAACTGGTGATTTTATAGGTTTTTGAGGATCTACATGGAATCTTCGAAGATGTGACGGTTATTGGATCAGTGAGATTAAATCTTAGTTCTGGACTGCAAATTATATAACTTTTTCACACGTTGTGACAACACAGAAATTACAAGAAGAGATATATGATCACAATCAGATACGATTGGAAAAATGTCAACTTTCAGCCTAGTTGTTGAGAAAAGACATTAGCTTTGATTTTTCTGTCTCGTCGTGTACGAAATGGAAGAGAAGAACCTCCTCCTCTTGATCTCCTTCACTTTGATGGCTGAAATGCATTCTCGTCTATGAATAGTAACGGATCTAGAATCTTAGGGTGGGGGAACCAAGCTTGTGCTTGATGCTTATGTATAGAAGGCATGACTTTTTGTGAGTATCCTTCACTTCCAACATCCTATGGATCTGGATTTAATCCCAAGCCACTGAAGCCATATAACTCCTCAAAATTAAAAACATCAAGAACAAGCTTGGTGTTATTTGATGATCCGAAACCATGATGAAGACAAAAAGCAATGCACAGGGCACGCTGATCACCCATTTTTTAAAGCTACCGTGGGTATGGCTCCGTCATAGAGGCCTCATTTTTGGAGAATTGGTCTGTCATGTTTCTTGATCTCTCGACTTCAGACACGCTCTAACTGTAATCCTACTTGGACAACATGTCAAATTTGATGGAATTGTGCATGAGGAATGCAGGTCTCGACGGCTCATGCGGAGTAAAGGAGGGGTTGTTAAGCATGAAAAGGACACCATCGTTGGCTGGCTAGCCGTGTTTAGTTGGACCCTTAATATATTAATGTGGATGCCTCTAGCAATTTCAGTACTTGAACCATAATTTATAGAGGGATCGACGGTGTTCAATATTGATCATTTCCTCGACCACATATGCGAGCATCTGACAAACATTGAGCAAATTGATCCCCTGAATATTATGCGACTTGAGAAGGTACAATCTTATATTCACACAGCCGGTGAGAGCCTCCACGTCATTGCCCATGCGTTAAAGCTTGTTCTTTTGACCAGACACAATTTCAAAAAACAACACACTGTAACCGAAATATCTAACTTGACTGAAAAGTTTTGTGCATCACGTACTCCGACGCCACATATCCGCTGTGCATCACAATAAATCCTCAATATTAGCTCTATAGTTTGCTTTGTTCTTTTGGTAATCATTAGCTCTAAGAAGTTGTGGCACTTAATAGGTCCTCACCATTTGATTTGTCTCTGCCTGAGTTTGGTCTAACTTGAACAGCCTTGCCATACCGAAATCCGATATCTTAGGAGGTTGTGGCACTTACTAGGTCCCCAGGATTGGGTTTAATTTTTTTGTGTGTGTGGGTGTTTTGGATCTCTCTTTGACCCAAGTATCACTCAAAAGGCTTGTTACCTAGATAATATGACTGCCGTGTTTGACAAGGTGCGGAACATAATATATTGAATCATTTTATATTGAGGTGGCTGCCATGCCCAACACGTTAGGCCCCCACGCATTGTTAATTTGAATGCATAATATTTTATAATACATTTAACAAATCTTTGGTACCTTTTCGTTTTTTGAAATTTACATTGATATAATAATATGTTCAAGATCACAGAACGTTACATCTTGGAAAACCTTAAAGAATGGTAGGCTGGAGCTGGAGCCATCATCCACCTCACTAATTTTGGCCTAAAAGACCCATTATTGGGTTGGGTGAATTCAAAATGGGTGGCCAGAAAACCATTTTTGAAGAGCATTCTCAGACTAAATGACCTAAAGAATTTGAATTTAACAAATATGAATTTCACACGACATAAACGAAGGGTATAATTTTGAGAAGCTAAATAATGCTGAAATATCTCATGAAAGTTTATCAGAAACCGCATCAACCTGGATTACCAAACTTTTGCAGAGTTGTTGCAGAGTTGTCGTGTTCCTCAAGGGGCAACCTTCAAGTCTCAAGAAACTGTTCACTCCTTTGACTGCGTCTCCGTCTTTTGCAAGTTTAATGAGACAACCAGCGATTAAAAAAACATGGACTCTAATGTAGAAGCAAAGACTCCTTTCAATGGAGTCTCTGTCTTCCGTGATTATAATAGAAAATGAATCTCGTCTTTTGCAGCTATGATAGAAAAGCATTGACACCTTCTGCCGAGTCTCTGTCTTTTGCAATTGACAACCAGCGATTTCCAAGCAATGTGGTTAGCGGTGAAATCTTTGCTAAATTTAATGTTTTCTCAACAGATGATTAACTAGATGTTAAGGATTTTATATTCTATCTGCTTGTGATTTTAGTTTCAAGTTTTGCTGAGAGGATTTAATGAGTAAAATCTTAAAAGCTTTAATTCGATGTGAGGAGTGCATCCTTAAGATCGCATGCGATATTGGATCTGTTGAAACTTGTGAAAGTTGATTTGTTCACTTGACCTGGTATATCTTCAAAAGTTCGATAAGAATGTCGACACTACTCTTTTATATTTATTTGTTCGGTTAGAGGAAACTTCCACTTACATCTCCTATTTCATAATTTAAAATTAGAAGCCTAGTGTGTAATGCATGGTGGGAATGGGAGAATCTGATGTAGAAAACCAAAGACGACCAAAAAGTCTCTTGAACAATAACTCAAATATGAAAGTTTTCGGAAATGAAAAGGAAAGAACTTGCATATTGAATGATTGCTAACGAATGGATGAGCCATACTTTGATCTCCTAACAGGAAGATCGACCCCAAATTTTAATTGCCTATAGGCTATTAACCACTAATGATTAATGTTTACTGTTAAGTGAAAAAAAATTACTTTTCCCACTGTGAGAAACTTACTTTACCTGTGATATATTGAACGATATATTTTTAATAACCCCATAAATTTTTAAGGAAAATCTCCAAGTTAAATGCCATTAAGTTAGTAATTTAAACTAGAACTAGATCTAGTCTAGACTTGAAAATACTCACTAAATAAAATTATTTCAATTCCAGTTAAATTCAAATCGGTTGAGTCAATCTTTTAGGATCAAAATATGAAATCGCACAACACCATAATGGTGCGGAAGAACTATCCTTTTTTCAGTGCAAGAATTATTAGAATTCATATTATTTCTTAACCAATGACCACTTACATACATCTTTTAAACGCACCAAATACATGAATACATGAATTTTACTTTTGGAAATCACTTTCCACCTTCACATAAATATTCTTGTATCCCTGTTTATGAAAAATCCATTCTTTCCCAACAATACCCATCCTCAAATACTAAATTATCACATTAACAATCAAAATCAACTAAAAACCAAGTCACAAAATCCTAAGTGAGATGTTAAAATGAGTAGGCAAGGAGGGCAATTTGATTTTTTCAATATGGGGTTTTTAAAGGTATGACAATAATACTTGCAAGATGAAGGTATATAAGTGGTCATTACGTTAAAGTCAAGTTATATTCAAATGAATTTTCAGTCTTAAACATTTATATGTTTTTACACTCATTTAGACTTATTTTCCTTTCACTTCTTACACACAAACGTGCATGCTCTTTTGCCATAGCTAGCAAGACAAAAAAAAAAAAAGAACAAACAAGGAAATGAAAAACATAATTGCCTATTCATAAAGTTACAATTTTTATACTTCGACATGGCACAATATAGCACAATCATAATATAACTACAATATGGCTACAACCATACCAAACAACCCTAAGCAATTAGAAAAGATTAAGAATTAAGATCACATCATGCTTTTGGAATTGACATCATGCCCTGATCTTTTTCTATGGCTATGATATCATATACCTATTAATTTTTGCTAAGTAAATGATTATACTCTAGTTCCATTTTCTTTGGTTAACTAGTGAGCTGATGTAGTTGTCTTGTCCGGAGCGGTGGTGGTCATATAGTCATCCTTAATTCTCATGAGCAGTCGTCTTAGCAATTGCTAGGCGTAGGAGAACCTTAATTTGGTAAAATAATTGGGAATTGTATCTAAAATAAGTTGGGATCTTAAGTTCGATTCTTACTCAATAAAACTGTTTGGAGCTATATCTTATAAACTAATTCCAGAAATACCCTAGCGTCAACATACACATAGATAACATGTCTTTGACTAAACTGGAAAATAGACTTAGCTTGATGCATAAAAATTGGTTCCATATATCACTTGGGCACTCCACTGAAAATAGTATTTATAGTATAATTTGAACTGATTGGTGGCCTATTTTCTACTCAAACTATAATAATTTCAATTTTCAATTTGAAATGGTAATATGTTAGTAATTTATTTTGGTGTTGGTTTGATTGAATAAATATTAACTTTAAGCCTAGGTAAGAATTATGCAGGAAACTTAATATCTATACAGTCGAAAGGTTCATATTTCCAATGTCAAACAAGAAAGAACAAGTACTGACATCTACAACAATTGTTTAAAGCCCAACATAAGCAAAGGATCTTGTACCTTTTGATTCATGAAGGCAATAAATTGTCGTATGACAAGCTAAATGTGGAAAACGTAGGATGAGTACCTTCGATACATCAACACAACAATTGATGCTTAGTGTTGTAAATTAATGCGGAAACTAGCCAGGATCTTGCAATTTATGTCAATGCGAAATCGCCAGAGAAATAATAAGGACACCAGAAATTTACGTGGTTGGTCCGAGTATCGATACTTACGTCCACGGGGAGCCAGCATCAAATAATCCACTATAATCGGAGAATCAGAGTTTACAATGCTCACACGCTCGAGTGTTTCTCACACCTAGATTTAACCCAAAACCCAAAATTTTTATAAAGAAACAACTTACTTGAAAATCACCACTCGTTCAAGCTGAAAACAAAAACACTTTATGTATCCCAAAATCAAGAACTCCAGTGTTCATCTTTGGTTTACGTACATAAATCTTCACGTTTCTTCTTTAGGCTTTGCGAGGCTTCAAGGACTTCAGTTTTAGAAAAACTCGCGGATTATGGACTTGTGTCAAGAAGCAAAACTTCCGTAGCTTTTTTATTATGTGTGTGCAAAAGCAAAGTCTTGACTTTTGGGCAGCTTCCTAAAATAAAGATATAATCTTTATTTCCTCTGTTGGTTTATTTCTTCTTTTGTGAAAACTAAGTTTTGATGTGCATAATATTATATAAGGAAATTGTGGGCAAGGAAACTTCCTTTATTTGTGTTTTCTCTTTTGTGCAGCTTACCTAATTTAAACTCGAGGCATAATTTAACACCTAGGATAAGGAAAGCAGTAGTTCCCTTACACAGGACAGCAATTCAACCAATTCGGATCAAGAAATCTACAGGTATAGCAAAAAGAGTGAAAACTTCGCTAGACCCAAATTAATTAACTGGGAATTTGATAGGTTTTGGAGGATCTACATCAAATTTTTGAGGATGTAAAGGTTAATGGATTAAGCAATATTAAACCTCAATTTTGGACTGCAGGTTATATGACCTTTTCGTAGGTTGCAAAAATTCATACAGAAATTAGAAGTTACAAGCAAAGACATGTGATTGAGATGGAATAGGATAGGAGAATTGACTGCGATGTGGGTTGGTGTGACCAAAGTTTTCTTGTAAAAGTTCTCCCTTCTTTGAACGAACCAAGCAAATGTGGCATGCCTATACGATGTGCGTTGGCATGAAATGTCATACTTTTACCCTGGTTATTGAGCTGAGACATATGCTTTGATTTGTCTATCTGTTGTATGACGTGGAAGAGAAGAACATGCTCTTTTTGATCTCCTTCATTTCTACGGCTGACCTACATTCTCATGGATGTATAGCGACGGATCTAGAATCTTAGGGTCGGGGACCAAGCTTGTGCTAGATCTTCATGTATGTAAGGCATGACTTCTTGCGAGTATCCTTCGCTTCCAACATCCTATGAATCTGAAATTAATTGAAGCCAAATAACTCCTCAATAATCTGGAGGAAGTATTAACTCATGAGATTGAAATTTTGATGATCCGAAAACCATGACAAACACAAAAGGCAATGTGTAGGGCACGTTGATTACCTATTTTCTAGGGCTATCGTGGGTATGGCTCGGTCATAGAGGCCTCGTTTTTCGAGAATTGGTCCGATTTGCTTCTCGATCTCTTGACCTCAAATACCCTTGAATTGTAATTCTGCGTGGATGGCATATCAAATTCAATGGCGTTGTGCATGAGGAATGCGGGTCTCAATGGTACTTGAAGACTATGTGAGTGGCTGCTAAGCATGAGATGGACCGCGGCCGACGTTGGCCGGCTAGCTGCGTGTTCTTGGACACATAGTAGACCAATTTGGATGCACCTTGCAATTTCAGTGCTTGAAGGAGAAGTTATTAAGGGATCGATGATGTTTGATATTGATCCCGCCCTCCAATTCTTCCAAACCTACAAACATTTTACCAACATTGAGCAAATTTTTCTACAGTGTATTTTGCAAAATAAGAAGGTATGTTCTTATACTCACATAGCCTATAAGGGCCTCCATGTGATCGCCCACGCAGTAAAGTTGGTTCTTCTGACCACACACAGTCTCTAGGACTAGCACTCCGAAACTGAACACATCTGACTTGACTGAAAAGTTTGCGTTCATCACATACTCTGGCGCCATATATCCGCTGTGCATCATGATAAATCCACAATTTTAGCTTTTTTGTTTGCTTTGTTCTTTTAGTAATCATTAGCTCTAGGAGGTTGTGGCACTTACTAGGTCCCGGCGATTCGGCTTGCCTCTGCATGAGTTTGGTCCAACTCGAATAGCTTCGCCATACCGAAATCCGATATCTTTGGATTCATGTCTGAGTCTAGCAAAATGTTGCTGGCTTTGAGATCCCGATGGATGATACGAAGTCGAGAGTCTTCGTGTAGGTAAAGCATCCCTCGAGCGACACCCTTTATTATCTTGTGACGCTTGTCCCAGTTGAGATTCTCGCGTTTCAAGGGATCTACATATTTCAGTGGAATTACTTATTATAAGATGTCCATCAACCATTTTATGAGGATCTAATTTTTCTATTGACGACTCGAGAAACATACCAAATATGAACTTATCAAGGCTTGAATTTGGTACAAACTCGTAAATGAGAAGTTTTTCGCCCTCTTCCAGACAAAAACCTAGGAGCCTGACCAAGTTCTTGTGCTGTAGCCTGGCTAGTAACATGACCTCATTCTTGAATTCTGCTTCCCCTTGGCTTGAGTTTTGTGACAATCGTTTCACCGCGATTTCTTGTCCGTTGGAGAGTAGACCCTAAAATTTCACGAAAGTACATCCTTATGGGTATTGATTGATACATTGAAGCATTTGAAAGGATATTAGGTTGATGTCATCTTTGACTATTTGGTTGCTTAAATTTTGAATATAAAAAAGTAGAGGATGTGCTTTCTTAATTATTACCATGTAAACAGCACCGAAACCACCTTGCCCAAGCTTCTTGGACTCAGAGAAGTTATTTGTTGCCGCTCTGATAATGTCGAGATTAAATTGCAATGACTCTGCCGTGCTAATTTCCTGCACAGCTTCACCTAGAAAGACAAAAACACAGTCATCTAGAGCGTGCATCATTATCTTTTCATAGTTTTCATAATGCAGGTTTCACAAAATTCTAGCATATATCATTGCACCTTCATGCATTACTAATAAAATCTAAACCCTTAACCCTCACAAAGTTTTTGGCCTAATTGTCGAAAGCGACGCAGCTCTTACTACTAATGCTGGTGCAAAATCATCGTCATTAGTCAACTCAATTATTTTTACGATTGTTTTGGACCTTATGAAGAGTTGCTGTTACAATGCAAAAGGATAAAGACTTGCCTTCGACACTTAGTCCGGGCTGCTTCTTCTTCCTTTTCACTTTCAGGAGCACGACAGCACCGATAACAAGTAGTGCAGCAACACTTGTGACAACCGCAACGATCACAGTCCTCATAGAATTGCTCCTTCCAACTGCACTAGCAAAGGCACGTTATTTTTATGACCATTGCTCAGTGATGACCAAGCAATACACTGGGAAAATTACTAAACCGCCAAATATGACTCTGGAAATGAAACTTATGTTGCAAAGATATAACAAGAATAGATCGATCTAGATTCTTTCTCTCTCTCTCTCTCTCTCTCTCTCTCTCTCTCTCTCTCTCTCAGATGACAACTGTTGCTGGGTTGCGTCATCATCTTGGGCGGCGTTGATCGAATTGATGGTTTATTAGTCTTTGGTCTCTCTTTTTTTATTTGTATATTTTATTTTCTACCCCATCCTATCCTTTGTTCATAAAAGCTTAAAATGTCAGAATATGTCTATTTTTCAGTATTTTGTCAAACCAAAATATATGATATAAAAAATATGGAGGAATTCTTATCGAAGTTATAATAAGAGATTTTACAGAAACTCCCTTATTAGGTGTTGTTGATTTTCTATGGATTGTTAATCATTTAATACACGGATGCTATTATTTCAACACCTAATAAGAAAATTTCGACAAATTTTCTTTGTGTGTCTGACATTGCTATTCAACCTTATTCTGATTAGCTTCATTTTCGGAAGATAATATACAATTAAGGCAAGTTGTAGCCTCTCTTTTCCGTAGAAGAAGGATGCTATAAAGTTCTAGTCAAAATCAATGATCTCGTGCAGGTTCATGCCACCAACGTTTCAATTATGGGAAATGGATTCCCTGCCTAGGGTACGGCTTGGGCAGGGATGACGAAGTGTTGTTCTCCACTGTCCGATCTCTGATCGGACGGTGGGGACCAAAGAGTGCTTTTAAAAAAATAATAAAAATAAAAATCCAGCTCCCCTTTAACGGGGGCCGTATGATCTCCATCGGATGGCCCCCATTAATGGTAGGACCTGGTCACTTGCCCATCTCGACAGGTGATCCGGATCCTCAATTATGGCCTCGCAATTTTCTTTCCCTTTTCTTTTTGACTGAATAATGAGAAGTGACGAACATCTGATATGAATTCATTACCCTAGCCTAGAGTCACAATCTCATATGACCGCTTGGAAGCAGTGAATTCCATAAGCTGTGATTCAACAAACTAAATGTGATAGTTGGCTAGGAACCAAGTAGATGCATCAAGGATTAAACAAAAGTTATTTTGCCGACAATATGGACCAACTTGTACCTTCTCTTTGGCCAAAAAGCATTCATCCAATAAAATTACCCGAGCTACTTAACACATATCAATTAAAAAAATTGCTATGGTTTATAGAGGGTTAAGCTCCGATGAAGAATTAATTGTGTGAATCTCACGTGAAATCCGGTAAAATTTTATAAATAGAAGAAGAAGAGCTAGACACCAGGTACCTGACTCCTGAACAAGTGCCAACATACCTGGTGGTGGAGGGAGCACATCTCCCTCCTGCGATGGCGGCGGCGGCAGCGAAGGAAGTGGCGGCGACAATGGAAGTGGCTCACTGACTGAGTCGAAGAAACTGTGATTCGTCTCGTATAAGATCAGGCAATTTGGCACCATGTACCGTCCTCCTGTGTACCTGACGCAGCACTCCCTGATTTTCTGGGCGCCTATCACCAGGCAGTCGCTACACTGCTGCTCCTTCAAGTCTGGTGTGCACTGCACCAACGCGTAGATCATGTCAGGCCCTGCTGATTCGTTTCCCGACGCGTACTTTCTCAGTGAGCCGCCACCCGCCGCCTTGGCCCATAAATTATTCAGGAGCTTCCTCATCGCTGCGTCATATGCGTCCGGGCTTGAGACGTCGTAAGAGGTACTTACCACGTAGGAAGGTTCTGCTGCGACTTCACCAAAGAACGAGGCATCCGAGTACCGGATGATGCAGTTCCCAGCGTAAAGGAGTGCCTCCTTCTGTAGGGGGCAGAGGCGGCGCATGTCGGAGGCCAAGTCACCAAGGCAGGCACGGCAGGCCACGGCGGTTAAGTCACCACGACAGAGGCCAAAGACGTAGAGGGTTTGGGAGGCGTCAGAGACAGCGGCAGAGGCATTGAAGAAACCATAGGAGAGGGACAAGGAGTTGCTAGTGGAGAGGGGGGCGAGAAGGGAAGTGAGGGTGGTTTTGTAGGTGCTGTTGGCAGTGAAGTTGCCGGTCGAACCACAGTAGGTCCTTGGGAATTGGGCGTTTATGGTGGAAGCAAACATGGGTAGAAGCAAGAGAAGGAGAATTGGAGGATCCATTTGTTTTTTTTTTTTTTTTGGGATAGAAGTATTACTCAACAGGCTAGTTCCCAGATTATATTGTTAACCGGGATCGATAGGATACAAAACAAATTGTGTTGAATCATTTCATATAGAGGAGGCCGCCATGCCTATCACGCTTGGCCTGACAATATTTTAGTAAGAGTGCATATTATTTTATAAGACTTCTTTTTAAAAATCTTTTGTAAGTTTCTGTTTGGACCGGCACCTTAAAATCTTAAGTTGAGTTTTAAATTTATATTGATATAAAAATGCGTTCAAGATAAGATTACAGTTTTTACAACCTTAAAGAATGAAAGGTTAGAGCCGTCATCCACCTCATTAAATTTGACCTAAAAAAATTATTATTAGATTGGATGAATCCGAAATGGGTGCCAAAAATACTAGTCTTAATGAGCGCCTTCTTACTAAATGACCTATAAAGAATTTGAAATTCGTAAAGATGAATATCACACGGTAAATAAAGTGTCTAATCTTAAATAAATTTGTTGAAAACTTATCACTTCATCAATACTTCAGCCAAAGAAAAAAAAAGCACAAACGACATCTAAGCGGATCACTAAACTTTGGCGAGGAGGTATTAGGTGGTACGGTGGTCCCGGACCACCTCAAATTTTTCCAACTTTTGCAGAGTTGTTGCAGAGTTGTCGTGTTTCTTGATGGGCAACGTTTCAGTCTCGAGAAAGTGTTGACTTCTTTGACTGCGTCTGTCTTTTTGCAAGCATATTAAGACGACCGGCGGATTTCCAACCAAAGAGGAGTTACGAGCCACTCGAAGAAGCATCGACTCTAATGGAAAAGCAAAGACCCCTCTCTACGGGGTCTCTGTCTTCTCTTTTGCAGGCATGATACAAAAGCACTGACTCCCCCTACCGAGCCTGTCTTTCGCAAGTATAATAGATTAGCAAGGACAGCGGGAGATCTCCAATCAATTTGGAATCTTCATTGGTGGAATCTTTTCTGGTGATGGTGTTTTCTTAGTAGATGATTAACTAGATGCAAGGAAATTTGTCTGTCTTCCTGTGATTTTTGTTTTGATTTTTTATGAGAGCGCTCCACGAGAAAAAATCTTGAATGCATCAATTTGATGTGAGAGAGTGTCCTTAAGATTGCATGAAGAAGTGGACCAGTTGAAAGGCGCAATCGTTGGTCCAGATTTCATTTGACCCATTATATCAATTCAAAAAGTCGCAAAATAATGTGGACACAACATTTTATATTATTTTGCTCGGTCAGAGGGAACTTCCTCTTCAAATTTCCTACTTAATAATTTAAGATCAGAAGTCCAATGGCAAGCCAACGACAACCGAGAAGTCTCATGAGCAGTAATTCAACACAAAAGAAAAAGCTTGCATAGTCTTGAAGACGCGGACTTTAAGCTTGCAATAATTTGTCACACATGGCAATGGCAAAGAAGTTGCTTACAACGATTTATGTGGGAATGGTTACTGACGTGAGAAACTTACTTTTCCCCACTATGTATTAGAACTTATTTTATTATATATAAAAAAACTCATAAATTTAAAAGTGAATGACTTCTTGGCATAAGTGCCACGAGAGTTTCGAGCATAAGTTTCACTTGACTTCCGTTGCACCCTCCTATTCAAGGACTTCAATCTCCTATTCTCCCCAATCTAGATGTATCCCCACATATTCTTAGTAGACAGGCCTCCACAATGCCGAGTAAACTCATCACGGACTGCACATGTATTCCACCACTTCTTCTAGAGATAAAAAAAATGCTTTTAGTATTAGATCAAAGCAACTCCCAGAAGCATTTTGTCAATAACTTACGTTTACTATCGAATGATTTATACCATATAGCTAATTCCATCTATATGTATTATCAAAATTCGTTACAACAAAAATTTGCTCAAAACAACGTTGTTTTGGGTAATTTTTTTATTTATCCAAATTTTTATTTTTTATTATACTGTTTAACTTCTTTATTCACTCTTCATCTTTCTTTTTTTCTCTTTTGTCACAATGATCAGCATCTCCAATTCCAATTACGAACGAAACTAAAAACCACCTCAACGCCCGGAACAGCTCACACCGAAGAACAAGCCGTCGAAATGCAAAATCCACTTCCGAAACCCTAACCACGACCCCCACGTTCACTTTCCTCAGAGACTCCAAGCGGCACCAGCGTTCGCCGCCCCGCACGACGGGCATCACTGGCAAATGCATTCCAAGATCAACTTACGAATCCTGAAGGACCTGCATCTCGGGCGGGGACTGTTCGAGGTCGGAAGCTTCGAAGACATTGGCTTCGGAGGATGATCTGCTTAGCACCCACATAGACATTGAGAGTTTCGGATCAAGGCTCGATTGGCAGGAACTATCCAAATAGTCTCCTCGCATTGATCATACATATATATATATATAAATGACAGCATGCCTTCGACCAAATCGGAAGAGGACTTAGTTTGAGGCAAAAAATCTGGCTCAATATATCACATGAGCAGCACAGAAACTTAGTGATTGCTAGGACTGCCTACAATATGATTTGTACTGATTTGTAACCTATTTTTAACCCCAACGCTAATAGTTTGGAATTTTGATTGGAAAAATGTTATATTATAACAATTTGTTTCTTATGGGTTTGAATTAATAAATGTTACTGTTCATCCTGCCCGCAGTTATGAAAGAAGCTTAATGTCTTTTTAATCTCAAAGTTTATATTTCTAGTACCAAACGAGAAAGAAAAAGCACCTCCACACATCCATAACAATTATTCATAACCCAACATGAATAGGATATTGCGAGTTCAAGTATCAAATAATTTTAGTAATTTTCATACTCCCAAATCCAAGTTCAAGCTCAAAGAGCTCTTCAGCTCCAGCTCGAGTTAATTGCGATGTCGTGAGATTTACTTTTAAGAATCAACCTCCCGAATGTCAAGCTTTGACTTCAAAAAAAATTCTCCAAGTCAATACTTAAGGCTTAATCAATAGTTCATTCAAACTTGAGGGCGAGCGTCGCAATCTCAATTTACTTGAGCTGAGTCTTACAATATCAAGTGCTTTTGAGTCAACACAATAAGAGGAATAATTGGGAAATATGAGGCGGAGTGAATAGTTATGATGCTGCAAAAGCTTAAGCATTATCTTATATCGATAACCTCTTGGATAAGTTACGATCGATGCAGACTTTCCAAATGTCCCAATAGAACAAACTTCCTGCGGCAAGTCTAGTACGTAGAATCTCAATCTTCTTGCAGCAAGCTCAATTTAATGAGTTGGTCCATTGCAATAACAAAAAGATGGACCGACGTAAATGACATTTATTGAAGAGTCATATGCACCAACACTTATGTGAGATATACTAGTCATTACATCATGTTAGAGACAACTTAGTTGTTATTTTGAAGATGACAAAACTCGGAGTCCTTAACTACCTAAGTTATATCACTAAATGAACTATTTAGATCTGGAAATTTGATATGCTTGGCCCATAACCAAGAAACACGCCTCATGCCAGGAAGATCATACTTCGGTCAAACTATAAATAACACTTTATATGGGAAGACGAGTTCAAACTGGTCTTGGCTTACCTAGCCCATAAAATAGTAAAGTCAGTAAACTATAGTATGCTGTTATTATAATCGGATGCACCATGAGAGGAAAAGACATGGCTGGTTTCTGTAATGCACGGGGCGGGAAGTCAAAAGATTCAGTTCATGAAACTTACGTGTATAAGAAAAAGGTTGAGTACATGATAAGATGAAAGTGGTTAACCATCAGAAAAGCATTCAAATGGTGGAATCAATTTGACTAAGTAGAGAATTAGGGACAAATTATCATTATTTCTTGGCAGCTAAAAACATTATGTATCTTATATATCTGGCGTTTAAACCAAACTACCGAGAAGGAGGTTACCTTAAATCACGCCTAAAATAACCTAGTTCCACACGAATTTTCTAAGCGCAAGCTGTTCTAGTTGCTCTTGTCTTTACACAATTAGTGTCAGGTACGAATTTATTACGAATATCCTCTGAATCTGTATGTAGTCTCAAATCCTCAATGATTTAGAGGAAGTATTAAACAATGATAATGTAATTTGATGATCCGAAAACGACCACAAACACAAAATGTAATGCGCAGGGCACAATGATCTCCCATTTTCTAAGGCTACCGTGGGTGTGGCTCGGTTATAGAGGTCTCGTTTCTTGAGAACTGGTTCGATTTGCTTCTTGATCTCTCAACATCAGATACTCTCAAACTGTAATCCTGCGTTGAAGACATGTCATATTCAATGCTGTGCAGCAAGAATGCAGGTCTCGACGGCACTGACGGCACCTGGAGAGTGACCGTTTAGCATGAGGACTGAGGCCATTGTTGGCCGGCGAGCCACGTTTTCTTGGACACATAGTAGACCAATGTGGATGCACCTTGCAATTTCAGTACTCAAAGCATTAGTTATAGACAGATCGATGATGTTCGATATTGATCCTTCCCTCAAATTCTTCCAAACCTGCAAACATCTGACAATCATTGAGCAGATTGATCCCTATGATATTATGTAAAATGATAAAGTACATTCTTATACTCATGTAACTTATAAGGACCTCCATGTCATCGCCCACATGGAAAAGATTATTCCTTCGACCACTTATAATCTCCAGAACCAGCACTCCGAAACTGAGCACATCTGACATGATTGAGAAGTTTCCATGCATCGCATACTCGGATGCCATATATCTGTTGTGCTTCACAATAGGTCCATTGTATTAGCTTTATATTTTGCCTTGGTTCTTTTGCTAAGCATTAGCTTTAGGAGGTTGGGGCACTTACTAGGTCCCCACAATTCTTTTTGTCTTGGTCTGAGATTGATCTAGCTCGAACAGTCTTGCCATACTGAAATATGATATCTTAGGATTCATGTCTAAGTCCAATAAAATGTTGCTAGCTTTAGGCCTCGATGGACGATACGAAGTCGAGTGTCTTCGTGTAGGTAAAGCATTCCTCAAGAAACATCCATTATTATATTGTGATGCTTACCCCGGTGGAGATTTGCACACCTCAAGGGATCTACACATTTTGATGGAATCAAATTTCATAATACGTTGATCGATCATTTTGTGAGGTGCTAATTTCACAAATGATAACCGGAGAAACATACCAAATATCAATTGATCATGGCTCAAATTGGGCACAAACTTGTAAATGAGAAGTTGTTCGACTCCTTCCAGACGGAAACCTAGGAGCCTGACCAAGTTCCTGTGTTGTAGCCTAGCTAGTAACATGACCTCGTTCTTGAATTCTTCTTCCCCTTGGCTGGAACTTTGTGAGAATCGTTGTACTGTGATTTGTTTTTCATTGGAGAGCTGACCCTAAAATCTCATCAAACAGGTCCTTGTGAGTATTGATTGTTACATTGAAAAATTGTAAAGATTTTAGATTGATGTTATTTTTGACTATTTGATTGCTTAAATTTTGCACACGAGAGATTAGAGGATTTACTTTCATAATTATTACCATGTGCACAACACCAAAACCGCCTTGTCCAAGCTTCTTGGAATTAGAGAAGTTATCCGTTGCCGCTTTGACAGTGTTGAAATCAAATTGTAGTGACTCCACCATGCTAATTTCATCCACAACTTCACCTAGAAAGACAAAACAAACGCGGTCATTCAGAGGGAGCATCATCAACTTATTATAGTTTTCATAATGAAAGTTTCACAAACTTTTAGCATATATAATTGCACCTACAGGCATTACTTATAAAACCTAAAATCTATACCCTTAACTCTTACAAAGTTGTTTGCCTAATTGTTGAAAGCGATGCAACACTTGCTACTTTGCAGGTGCAAAAAGATAGTCACTAGTCAACTTGATTATTATCATGATCTTGCAAATGGATAAATACTCGTCTTCAACTATTAACACCTAAATTTTGACCAATCATTAAATAATTGGGGGTTCGTCCAACCCTTGAACCAAAAATATTATTTGCATAGCACATATCTACATCACGCGCGGATCGAACAGCTCGAGCATAATGTTGCCACGTACCATTGCACGTGTGATTGAGAGAGTTTCTAGGAGATATGGTACTTGCATTTGAAATGGAAGTGGAAGATAGACTCGGAGTTTGAATATGAGCAGAATTTTTAATTGATGGGGTTCACACGCTAATCTCTAAGGAGAAATCATCCAAAATCTGTTAAAAAAATGAGGTTTGTTGGTGTCTTTGATTTTGAAGCCGAGCTATAATATATTTCGATTAGTTTTTGAAAATTCATCGGTGGTCTATAAATAAGAAACTCGACCAGCAGAACGAGAAGGAAAAGAGCGTGGGGAGATCATCAGAGAAAAAAGAGTGAAGAAAAGAAGAGAGGGAAACACGAGGGACTTCTGGGGGACTTCTCTTCGTGAAAAAAGAAACAAAAAAAGGAGGTGGGCTAGCAGCTTTGACTTGGACGATCCGAGCGCAAATTTCTTTCTCCGGGGACTCATCCACGGTCTCCTCTGTTCATCTTCACCAGAGAGTTTTGGTCACGATTTCTTCGTCAATGGCATCCCATGGATCGTGGTCGGGAATACATCGCAGTTGAGCGACGATTTACCTCAAGCTGGCTCGAGCACGCTCGTTCTCCACCGTCCCCGAGCCATATAAGTATTTGTGTCGTTTTTCCTGTTTCGTGGTCCTTTTTCTTGTGTCGTTTCTCTCGGGCCGTTTTGGGTAGTAGTCAGTTCGTTTGATTTCCAAGCTTCCGCCGCACTTGTTTCCACTTGTGTCTGTTCTGCCAGTCTTTGATGCATTATAGGTCTAGATTTTGCTTTCCTTTGATCTTGCAAGTGAACGTTTCTCATCGCACTGCACCTGTTCGTTTCCTTCCTTTTTCACTGGCCGAATCAAGATCGCCAGGCGAAAGGTGCAGTCCTCTGCTCCACTTGTTATGGTTCTGGATTATACATTGATTCTATAATGGAGAGCCAAGGAATTATATTCAAAGTTTGCCGCTTAGGTTGTGTTGGAACCGACAATATAAGATGCTCAGAATGTGGCGGACGAGGTCTTCTTGAAGCTAATTGAGTTATTATTATTATTATTATTATTATTATTATTATTGTTTGTTCCTTCAGTGGCTTTTCTGCTTAATTTTGTCCACTATGACTTTCATTATGAAACTGCGAACTTCATGGAAATATTATTTGATGTTATTTTGCTTCATGAATTGGTGCATGGTAATTGACTAAGGGGCGGTGTCAGCAAATCAATTATAGTGATTTTGTTGAGCCGTAATTAAAGAACCTTTTTTGTGATTGTATTGCTGAAACTTTGGTATATGTGGTTGTAAGAACAAAAGAAGTCTTGAAAGGAAAAACTAGAGAAACATCAGTATGATTCATTGTAAAAAAAAATTAAAACAAAAATAAAAAATAAAAATTTTCTTTTCCCAAGTCGATTTAAATTTTGGTGAGTGATATTTCTTGTCTAACTTGCATGTTTTGGGTGATAGGTGTTATCAATTGGAATTTATTTTCCAATTCGCAATCACACATCAATATATTATTCTATTTATAAGGCTTTCGATGGAATAATTAATTACGCGGAAATTTTTAAAATTGATATTTTGGTCTTTAAGGCATAAGGTCAATTTATCAATTTTATTTGTGAAACTTGTTCGTAGATCTTGATGTTATTTCCATGTTAAAGTTATTTGATTGATTTAATACGTTTTCCTTTCTTATTAATAAAATTCCAAAAAAAAAGATTGCGTTGCACATCTAAACTAGGTTGCATATTAGATAATATTGCATTGCACATTTGGATTAGGAGCATAAATCCCATGCCATGTCATCTAGAATCGCATGTCTAGGTCATAAAATTTTCATATCATGTTAGAATAAAACATTTAGAAATATAGGGTCATGTAGATTAGAATTCATATTTTATTGGTTTATTTAATTTCGAATTTTCATCAATAAATAAGGAAATGCCTTAAAAAATACATTTTGCATGTCATTTAATTAATTTAGTTAAATAGCATATCATGTAGTCTAGATTAATTTACGATTTGCATTTTATAGAGTATGTTAGGTTAGATACATTTTCATCATGTACATCACATATTACAGTGGTTTGCATATAAAAGAAAATTCACTTTTTTTATTGTTTTCTTTGAGCATTTAAATATATGTTTGCGCATCTGCGTGATTACCACACATGTTAGGAAGTAAAATAAAATCAATTTAAGCTGTCTGCAAAATTTTTTTGAAATAAAAGTAAAGGTACTCAAGCTCCTGAATTCAAAATCTCTAGTTCATATGGGTAAATTACATCTATCGTTACTTTACATGGGTTTTTAATCGACTCACTTATTGGCGACGCCATTTGAAATTGATCTTACACATTAAGAAGTGAAACCTACGTCTGAATTGGTATGGGCTTGGGAGAGTTCGAGCTAGGCTAGACTTAGCAATCCATTATTCGAATCCTAGGTGGTGCACCTATGGAGAGGTCGCGACATCAACACTTTGTCTGGACCGCTTGATCTTCCTTTTCGCTTTCAGGAGCATAACTACGCCGACTGCAAGTAGTGCAAAAATACTCGTGACAACCGCAATGATCACGGTCTTTGTCGAGTTGCTCTTTCCATCTACAAGAGCAAAGCCACATTATGTTTATGATCATTGCCCACTGATTTTGGAAAACTCATATTGCAAGACATGAGAAGAATGGATACGCACCACAAATTACAATGTGAAAAATACATGGCGCCAATGTGGGTCTAATAAGAGTGGAAATATATTGCATGATTCATTAAGTATTTAAGTTTGTAGGGATAATTGGTTGCCTTTTCGACTTCAATTGAGGTGGCAAAATGGGTCAAAACCATATTTTAATTCATATGGGACAATATGGGTCATAAATGGATTAGCTTAAAAGATTAAATAGGTTTTAAATGGGTTACTTACTAACCTAACGAGTCTTATATGGGTTCCAAATGGTTACTTAATTAGTTTTAAGTATTGTCAATAAGTCATTATTAGATTATGAAAATTTTGATATTCTAATTATTTTTATTTTTTTACAATAAAATTTTGATTGTTTTTATTTTCCCTTTTTTTCCTAATTTTTCCTTCTTTCTCAGCCAGTTGCCGACCAAGAGGCAAAGGACAAGCTTTCTAGACTCTAGGAAGGCTGAGACCTAGCCAAATTTGCGAGCTTGATCCTCGTTGAGGTTAATGAACTCAAGTTTGCCCTTGGTCGGCGATGCTCAATCCTCACCTCTAGCAAGCTCGAGAGGCCGGGTCTTAAGGCACGAGGTGCCAAGTCAACTTTGTTGGATCTGGTGGCCAGTTTGAGCTTGCCGAAAGCCGCCAGCCTTGAGACTCACCATGTTCGACGAGGTCGAGCCTCGCCAAATTTTGATGAGCTCGACCTCATCTTGACAAGTCTCGAGCATCATCTAAGGTTGGCAAGGTTGAGCTCGTCAAAATCTAGCGAGGTTGAGCTCGTTGAAATCTGAGAAGATGGAGTCTTGTCCACGATTGAAGAGGAAAAGCAAAAAAAAAAAAACAATAGATTTTAAAAAAATTAAATTTTGAAAAAAATTAAAAACTTATCAACTAAACTGTATTGTATAAAATTGTTTTAACAATACATCTAAAAAATTATGAAGCAAAATTTTTCTAGACTTTGTCAAATATAAAAGTTTTTTAACAATATGGATCGGACTGGGTATGAGTTAGGTTGGATATGTGTCATTATATTGTATGAAAATGTGTCAAAACTAGCTAAATGGGTCAATATAGGTCAGACTATTTTTGACCCAACCCGACCCACCCATTTGACGCCCTTACTTTCAAGACTTATTTAGGGAATTGGTTTAAAGAAACAAAGCGAAGCAAGAAGTATCCAATGCAAGGTGAAGTTAATAGAAGCTCCCAATGTGCACATATGTGACCAATTCATACATGTAGACCACCAACAATTCATTTTCTGATCTTATAAGAGCATAATGATCCTAAAGATGGGTGCTGTGGATTGTAACTTTTGTTTGATTTAGATTTCTGATGCTCTCTCTCTCTTACTTATAGGGATGTGCATGATCTAGGATGGTCTAGTTCCTCTCCGGAAACGGGAACCGAATTGATGTAACGGGCTTAGGAAATCAAATGGGACTAGTTGAGAATTCGGAAAATTATAAAAATAAATTGAGTTTCTTTATTTTAATTTTTTATTATAAAGTTGGGTAAGTATTAAAACTTTAAAAATTTAAATTGAGTTCATTTTACTTTTTTTCACATCTTTAGTTAGACTAATATATAAAAATATTTATATGTCCGGCTTGGTTCGATCCAGCTCTCTTAAGAATGGGGAACCGGACAGCTCAGACACCGGTTCCATTTTTGAGAATCGAGGACCGGACTGACCAATTTCCAATCCGAACAGTTCAGGTTCATCATCTCTGGTCGCTTAAGCAATAATTTTGAAATACGTGTCAACATCAGGGAAATGCAATAAAATAATTCTTGTCGAATCATTCTCTGGAGCTGAATGCATCACTAGAATCTAGAAAGACGTAGTCCACTTAAGCCCTACGACCACCGCCCTGTAAAGATGGTTGCTTTGGATTGTAACTGTAGATCGATTTAGATCTCTCTCTCTCTCCCTCAGATGACCAGTAGGATTAAACAAATCTTCTTTTGCCAGATTCATGGACCTACAGATACCTTCTTTCTTGACAAAAGGCATGTATTCATTAAAAATTACACGATCTACTGAGCATATATTGATAAAGAAAAGCTTATGATCTATGGAGCATGTAGATTGAGCTTATATGAAGAATTAGTTGTGTGAATCTCAACTAAAACCTGCAAAATTTTATAAGGGTGAAAAAAGACCCAAACACCGGGTACCTAATTCCTGAACGAGAGCCAACATACCTAGTGGTGAAGGCACCACATCTCTCTCATGAGATGGTAGAGGCGGCGGAAGTGGCTCACTGATCGCGTCGAAGAACTGATGATTGGTCTCATATAAGATCAAGCAACTCGGCGCCATGAACCGTCCTCCTGTGTACCTGACGCAACACTCCCTAATGGTCTGGACGCCTATCATTAGGCAATCGGTGCACTGTTGCTCCGTTAAATCCGGCGCGCACTGTGCCAAAGCGTAGATCATGTCAGACCCCGCTGATTCGTTCCCCGATGCGTATTTTCTTAGCGAGCCACCACCTGCTGCCTCGATCCACAGACTATTTAGGAGCTTCCTCATCGATGCGTCGTACGTGTCGGGGTTGGAGACGTCGACTTCGGTTCTCCCCAGGTAAGAGGGTTCTGTCACGACTACACCGAAGAAAGAGGCATATGAGTACCGGATGATGCAGTTCCCGGTGTAGACGAGTGCCTCCTTTTGTAGGGGGCAGAGGCGGCGGGTGTCGGAGGCCAAGACATTGAGGCATGCTTGGCAGCTTACGGCAGTCAAGTCACCGCGGCAAAGGCCAAAGACGTAGAGGGTTTGGGAGGTGGCAGAGATGGCAGCGGAGGCATTGAAGAAGCCGTAGGAGAGGGAAGAGGAGTTGGTGGTGGAGATGGAGGAGAGGAGGGTGGTGAGGGTGGTTTGGTAGGTGCTGTTGGCGGAGAAGTTGCCAGTCGAACCACAGTAGTTCGCTGGGAATTGGGCTCTTATGGGAGAAGCAAACATGAGAAGAAGCAAGAGAAGTAGATTTCCAGAATCCATTCTTTTTTGGGTGGTTCTGGTCTCTCTTTGATAGAAGTATTACCCAACGAGCTCGTTCCCTTAATGATATAAATACCATGATCGACAATATGCAAAACAGAATGGGTCAAATCATTTCATTTACAGCCGCTACCGTGCCCAGCTCGCATTATTAGTTTGAGTCCATATTATTTCATAGGACATGTAAAAAGTCCTTTGACCTTTTCCATTTGGATATACATCTCGTTTCACGTGTGAAAGTGTTAAAAGACCTTGGGTTGAGTTTTAAATTTACATGGACGTAGGAATGCGTTCAGGATCACAGAAATTTTACATCTTGTAAAACCTTGAAGTATGAAAAGCTAGAGACATCATCCACCTCTCTAATTTTGGCCTGAAAGATCCGTCATGTGGTTGGTTGGATTCGAATAGGTACCCAAAATATCATTTTTAGACAGTATCTTCGTACTAAAAATCTCATGATGTAAATGACGGGTTTAGTCTTAAAAAATGTAAATTTACTGAAATATCTCAGGAAAATTTATCAATCATCAATACTTCAGCCGGAAAAACAAAACACAAACCACATCTACCGGGATTACAAAACTTTTGCAGAGCAGTTGCAGAGTTTTAACAAAGGGCAACGTTTAAGTCTCGAGAAGGCACTGCGACTCTGTCTACGGCAAGTATGCCAGAGCAAATGCCGAAGCAATGAGGAATTCGAGCCTCGAAGAAGAAATAGCATCAATGGAAAAGCAAAGAATCCCTTCTAAGGAGTCTCGGTCCCCTACAATTATAATAGAAAAGGAGTCCCGTCTTTTGCAGATATAATAGAAAAGCATTGACTGCCTGAGTCTTTGTCTTTTGCAAGTATGATAAAAAAAATAAAAGAAAACCGGCGATTTCCAAGCAAAAGACTCCCGAGTCCCGTCTTTTGCAGATATAGTAGAAAAGCATTGACTAACTGAGTCTTTGTCTTTTGCAAGTATGATAAAAAAAAAAAAACCGGCGATTTCCAAGCAAAAAACTCTTGAGTCCCGTCTTTTGCAGATATAATAGAAAAGCATTGACTGCCTGAGTCTCTGTCTTTTATATGTATGATAAAAAAATAAAAGAAAACCGGCGATTTCCAAGCAAATGTGGAATCTTTACCGGTGAAATCTTCAATAGAGATGATTTTTTCTCTTCAAATAATTGACTAGATGTTAAGGAAATTTGTTCATCGTCTCATGATTGTAGTTTCAATTTTTCTTTAGAGCACTCCAAATAAAATTTTACATGCATAAGTCTGATATGGGGCAGTGCGTCCTCAAGATCGTATGAGGAAGCGGACCGTGTCCAATATGCCAAATGTGATCCGGACTTCACTTGACCCGCTATATTAAATAAAAGAAATATTTGTATTATTTTGTTTGGTTAAAGGAAACTTCCACTTGAAACCATTATTAAAGTATGAAGGCCGGTATTTAGTGCTAATAGGAATGGGAGAACTTGACATGGTTAACCAAGGACGACCAAAAAGTCTTTCGAGCAATAACTTAAACATAAAAGATTCCGGAAATGAAATGAAACAACTTGCAAATTGAATGATCGCTAATGAATGGATGGACCTCACTTTGATATCCTAATTGGAAGATCGTCTCTAAATTGATTCTGTTCTCCAAATTGAAAGTCTAGGGTTTGTGCGAAAAACTTTTCCCATAATATATCAGAACGTACTTTTCATCTCTCCCTTCTCTTTTATTTGGGGTTCACAATGATCAGCATCTCCAATTATGAACGATCCTGAAAACCATCTCGACTCACAAAGAAGCCGACACCGAAGAACAAGCCATGGAAATGGAAGGTCCACATCCTAAACCCTAAACACAACCCCTCACATTCGCTCTCCTCAGGAACTCCATGTGGCACCAACGTTCACCGCCCCGCACGACGGGCGCCACCGGCGAGAGAACTTCGAAGTCGATATTTGAATCCCGAAGGATCTATGCTGAATCCATTCGAGAGCAGGGCTTCCGGAAGCTTTGAGGACTTCGGCTTCAGAGGACGGTCTGCTCAGCGCTTACAGAGACATTGAGAATTTTAGATCCAAGCTCGACGATGGTTAGGGACCATGAGAACGCGAGTGGAGGCAATTTGGAAGAGAAGAGCCCGAGTTCGAGGTATCGATTTAGTAACTCAGTGGATAGTTCTTAGATTTTGGAGGCAAAGAAGGCCATGCCTCCTGTTGCAATATTAATGCAGAAAGTGATAGAAACTTTCAATCAATAATACGAAATTACCAAAAAAAAAAGAGGAATAGTAAAGATATCAATGATTTATGTAGTTCGATCCGAGTGTTAATTTCAGTATTAAATTATTTATTATAACGTTAAAATAAGAATTACAATCACTTATATATCTAAGTCTTTCCCACACTTAAATTTCACTCAATCCCAAAGTATATATATAAATAAGTAAACAACTACATTTACATTTAAACTCACAGCAGGAATCTGCCCGTGTTCGATGCTCTTCGTACTAATGATTAAAGAAGACTTGGCCAACGTTCTCCAAAGAAAAGCCCGACGAGCCGCTTAACGCGGAGGACCAACATTATCTCACCTTTTTCTCGCGTCCACATTTTATAATTGAGCCTACAAATCACCTTTGACCAATCAAGAATGCCTTACCTTTTTTTAAAACGGATGGAAACATCCCCATCAATTCCTCCTGTGCTTTAGGAAGAAAAAATAGATATGGCTAAGAGGAGGCCACAGTTAAATTCGAACGAGGCGTGTTGTACACGGGCTCAAATTGGAGATTAACGACTCTTGATGAATTGACAGAGGTGTGGGCCGATTGATCCAAAGAGAGCTAAGATGTTCTCTCTTCTAATTACGCATTGTCCGTTTTTGGGAACTTTTATTTGAGGAAAATTATATTTTATGGCCTTGAGAAATTAAATTGGACTTAGGGAAAAGTAATTAATTTTCCTTCCCTAATTTCGGATTTTCCCTATTTTTCCTTATTTTCTCTATTTTTTTCTTTTTCTTTCTTTTCTCCCTATTTTCATATTTTCCTCCTTTTCCCTGCACATGGGCCGGCCAAGCCCTTTTTCCCTTATTTCCTCCCGGCCCAGCTTGACACCTTCCTTTTCCCTCACACGTGGGCCCAGCCCGGCCCGCCTCCCTTTTCCCTTTCCCTTTTTCTTTTTCTTTTCTCTTCTTGCAAACCCTAGCTGCGCCCTTCTCCGGGGAGCAGCCACGTCACCTTGGCTTGTCGACACAGCACGTTCCCACCGATGCCAAGCCACACCAGATTCACTTTCACCGAAGCTTCCCTATTTTCCCCTTGTCGCTAGAGCCCTGCCCCTATTTCTTTGGCCGTGGTCCCTGTCAAATCTAGCTATCGTCGAGCACCGCCCACGGCTCGATCCGGTTCGAGACTTAGTCTACTGGACATCCCCTACTTAGTTGCTCGATCACGAATGCTTTCCCAACTCTGATCTCCTAGCCACGGGCACCCTTCTTGGCCAGTTGTGGTCACGGACCACCCTCCATTTGGTTCCGGCCACGAATAGCTCGAGTGGTCCTTGATTCGGCCTGTCTAACTCATCTAGTTGACTTGGCCACCTCGTCCAATTGTCCGGTCAGCTCACTGAACCTTCGCCACCATTCTCGCCAGACATCGCTGGACCTTCGCTGGAATCTTTACCAGAAAAGCTACCGTCGTCACTGCTGCGTCATGCCAAGTCGTGCCATGGAGCTTTGGGGTCGATTGTACGCACAAAAAGCAGAATTTGTGGACTAATTAAGCTTGCCGCAGACCATCACCACTAAATTGGACCCCAAAAGCTTGAAATTATTGTGAGTTTACCACCTAATCCTTGATTAGGGCAGTTACTCGCCCTAGTAGATAATATCTTGGACTAAATTGATTGTCAATTGGGTGATTAGGTGCCATTTGGGTGACTTTTGAGCAAATTGGGGATGATTTGGTAATTTTGGCCAATTAGGGGATAAATTGGCAAAGTTGCATATTTAGAGGATGAATTGGGAATTTATTGGTATTAGTTAACTCGGTTAGTAGCTAGTGAGAAGTAAGTTGACAATTTTGAGATATGCCTAATTAAGGCTTTAAGGGTAATTGGGTGAAATTGGATGGCTAGAGGGAAATTGGTAATTTAAATAGTCTTAGTAATTGTCAAATTAGGTAGTGGGAGTAAAATTGGAAATTTGGGAATATGGGAAGTAATTTATTATTTTTTGACAAATTAGAGCCTAATCAGGGCTTTTAGGGCCAAAACGATAATTTTGGATTTGGGCGCGAATGGGAAAATGGTTGGCTATAGGTAATTTAATATCTTGCTGAGTGAGGTTGGATTGATAATTTGTGCATTTAGGAGTAATTAACTCAGTTCTTTGCTTATTAGGGGCGTATTATTAATTTTAGGTATTTTTGGATTATTGTAGTAAAAATAGTGGAAATTGAGTGGTTAGCCAAACGGCCGCCAATTAAGGTGATGACGCCCATAGTTTATCGAATGGAAGAATTTGGATTCGAATTAGGGACTCAAGCGAATCCCTAATTGGTTGGTCCAAGTGGTTGTTTTTTTAGGAATTTATTTAGGATTTAGTTGTGCCCTTTTATGGGATGGTTTAATATTTATTGGTTGCGCAGTTGATTGCTAAATTGCTTATAATTTGTGATGGAATTGTGAATGGTAAATTGGTTGAGCTAAGAGGTTGACTGGTTGGATTGGTTGTGATTGAATATGGTTGACAATTGATTGAACTTTGTTTATTATGTATTTTTGTGCCGTTTCTACTTGGTTGATTAGGGCTAGTGTGGAGTGAGGACTAGCGACTTGACGGTAAAAGCAGGCCTAGAAGCCCGTGAGATGCAAGAACTAGATTAATTAGGTGGATAGGGACCCTAGAATGAGTGTCCTCCTAATTAGGACTTAGGGTGTAGACTCACTGACCAAATCGGAAGAGGACTTAAGTTTGAGGTATAAATCTGGCTCAATATATCACATGAGCAGTATAGAATCATAGTGATTGCGAGGACTACCTACAATATGATTTTTACTAATTTTTAACGTATTTTTAACCCCAATGCTAATAGTTTGGAATTTCGATTGGACAACGTTATATACTATCATTTTGTACTATCAATTTGTTTTGTTATGGGTTTGATTTAATAAATGTTACTCTTTTAATCCTGCCGAGCAGTTATGAAAGAAGCTTAATGTTTATATAATCTCAAAGCTTATATTTCCAGTACCAAACAAGAAAGAAAAAGCACCTCCACACATTCATAACAATTATTCAAAACCCAACTTAAGTAGGATATCGCGAGTTCAAAAAAACATATAATTTTAGTATTTTTCATACTTTCAAATCCAAGTTCCAGCTCAAAGTGGAGCTCTTCAGCTCCAGCTCGAGTTAATTGCTATGTAGTGAGATTTACTTTTTGATAATCAACCTCACGAATGTCAAGCTTTGACTTACTAAAAAATTTCTCCAAGTAAATACTTAAGGCTTAATCAATAGCTCATTCAAACTTGAGGGCGAGCGTCGCAATCTCAATTTATTTGAGCTGAGTCTTACAATTTCAAGTGCTCTTGAGTCAACACAATCAGATGAATAATTAAGTAATATGAGGCGGAGTGAAAAGATATGACGTTGCAAAAGCTTAAGCAACATCTTGTATTGATAACCTCTTGGATAAGTTACAATCGATGCATACTTTCCAAATGTCCCAATAGAACAAACTTCCTGTAGCAAGTCTGGCACATAGAATATCAATCTTCTTGTAGCAAGCTTAACTTAATGAGTTGGTCAATTGCAAAAACAAAAAGATGGACCGACGCAAATAACATTTATTGGAGAGTCACATGCACCAACACTAATGGGAGATATACCAGTCGTTGAATCATCCCTTTACTATTTAAGTAATATCAATAAATGGACTATTTAGGTCTGGAAATTTGATATGCTTGACCTATGACCAAGAAATATGCCTCATGCCACGAAGATTATACTGCGGTCAAACAATAAATAACACTTTATATGGGAACACAAGATTTCAAGCTGCTCGTCTTACCTAACCCATAAAATACGCCAGTAAACTATAGTATGTTGTGATTATAATCGGATGCATCACGAGAGGAAAAGACCTGGCTGGTTTCTGTAATTCACGAGGCGGGAAGTGAAAGGATTCAGTTCATGAAACTTATTTGTATAAGAGAAAAGGGTAAGTACATGATAAGATGAAAGTGGTCAACCATCTGAAAAGCATTCAAATGGTGGAATCAATTTGACTAAGTATAGAATTAGAGACAAATTATCATTATTTTTTGGCGGCTAAAATCATTATGTATCTTATATATCTGGGGTTTAAACCAAACTACCCAGGAGGAAATTAACTAAATCACGCTAATAATAGCCTAGTCCCACACGAATTTTTTAAGAGCAAGCTATTCTAGCTGCTCGTCTTTACACAATTAGTGTCAGGTACGAATATTTTTCGAACATCCTCTGAATATGTATGTAGTCACATGGCCATATAAATCCTCAATAATTTAGAGGAAGTGTTAAGCAATGAGGATGTAATTTGATGATCCGAAAACGACCACAAGCACAAAAGGTAATGCGCAACACACAGTGATCTCCCATTTTCTAAGGCTACCGTGGGTATGGCTCGGTCATAGAGGTCTCGTTTCTTGAAAACTGGTTCGATTTGCTTCTTGATCTCTCAACATCAGATACTCTTGAACTGTAATTCCGTGTGGAAGACATGTCATATTCAATGCTGCTGTATAGCAAAAATGCGGGTCTCGACGGAACCTGGAGAGTGACCGAGTGGCTGTTTAGCATGAGAAGGACTGAGGCCATTGTCGGCCGGCTACCCACGTTTTCTTGGACACATAGTAGACCAATGTGGATGCACCTTGCAATTTCAGTACTCAACATACTAGTTATAGACGGATCGATGATGTTTGATATTGATCCTTCCCTCCAATTCTTCCAAACCTGCAAACATCTGACAAACATTGAGCAGATTGATCCCTGTGATATTATGTGAAAGGAGAAAGTAAATTCTTATACTCACGTAGCTTATAAGAACCTCCATGTCATCACCCACATGGAAAAGATTATTCCTTCGACCACTTATAATTTCCAGAACTAGCACTCCGAAACTAAACACATCTGACTTGACCGAGAAGTTTCCGTGCATCACATACTCGGGTGCCATATATCCACTGTGGTTCACAATAAGTCCATTGTATTAGCTGTATAATTTGCCTTGGTTCTTTTGCTAAGTATTAGCTTTAGGAGATTGGGGCACTTACTAGGTCCCCACAATTCGTTTTGTCTTGGCCTGAGATTGATCCAGCTCGAACAGCCTTGCCATACCAAAATCCGATATCTTAGGATTCATGTCTGAGTCCAACAAAATGTTGCTAGCTTTGAGGTCCCGATGGATGATACGAAGTCGAGAGTCTTCATGTAGGTAAAGCATTCCTCGAGCAACACCCATTATTATCTTGTGACGCTTATCCCAGTGGAGATTTGCACGCCTCAAGGGATCTACACATTTTGGTGGAATCACATTCTATAATACGTTGATCGATCATTTTGTGAGGTGCTAATTTCATAAATGATAAGCGGAGAAACATACCGAATATCAATTGATCAAGGCTCAAATTGGGCACAAACTCGTAAATGAGAAGCTGTTCGACTCCTTCCAAACAGAAACCTAGGAGCCTAACCAAGTTCCTGTGTTGTAGCCTAGCTAGTAACATAACCTCGTTCTTGAATTCTTCTTCCCCTTGGCTGGAACTTTGTGACATCCGTTTTACTGCAATTTCTTTTCCATCGGAGAGCTGACCCTAAAATCTCATCAAATTAGGTCCTTGTGAGTATCGATTGGTAAATTGAAAAACTGTAAAGAGTTTGGATTAATGTTATCTTTGACTATTTGGTTGCTTAAATTTTTCACACGAGAGATTAGAGGATGCAATTTCATAATTATTACCATGTAGACAGCACCAAAACCGCCTTGCCCAAGCTTCTTGGAATCAGAGAAGTTATCCGTCGCCGCTTTGATGGTGTTGAAATCAAATTGCAGCGACTCCACCGTGCTGATTTCGTCCACAGCTTCACCTAGAAAGACAAAAAAAAAAACGCGGTCATTCAGAGGGAGCATCATCATCATTTTATACTTTTCATAATGAAAGTTTCACAAACTCTCAGCATATATAATTGCACCCATAGGCATTACTTATAAAACCTTAACCCTGTATAGCCTTGACTCTTACAAAGTTTTTGGCCTAATTGTCAAAAGCGATGCAACACTTGCTACTTTGCAGGTGTTAAAGGATAGTCACGAGTCAACTTGACTGTTATCATGATCATGCAAATGGATAAAGACTCGCCTTCCACACTTTGTCTGGGCTGCTTGATCTTCCTTTTCGCTTTCAGGAGCACAATAACGCCGACTGCAAGTAGTGCAGAAACACTTGTGACGACCGCAATGATCACGTTACGTGTTGAATTGCTCTTTCCAACTGCAAGAGTAAAGCCACATTATGTTTATGATCATTGCTCACTGGTTTTGGAGAAACTCATATTGCAAAGATATAAGAAGAATGGATACACACCACAAATAACAATCTGAAAAATACATGGTGCCAATCTGAATTTGTTAACCTATCAATTTTCGTATAATAAAATTCGAAATGCATCGCACGATTCTTTAAAGTTTTAAGTTTTTACGGATAATCGGTTGCCTTTTGTACTTCAATTGCATTACTTTTAGGACTTACTTACGGAATTGGTTTACAAAAATAGAGCGGAGCAAGGAATAGCCAACGCAAGTTTGCAATTTTTTGTGAAGTTATTAGACGCTCCCAATGTGCAGATATGGGACCAATGCATACATGCAGGCTGCCAACAATCTATTTTCTGATCTTAGAAGAACGCCGCAATGGAGATGGTCCAAGATGGGTGTTGTGGATTGTTACTCTGGTTCAATTTAGATGTCAAGTGCTCTCTCTCTTACACGTTAATTTTGGAGTACGTGTCAACATCAGAGAAGTGCAGTAAATTCATTCTTGTCAAATCGTTCTCTACAGTTGAATGCATCATTAAAATTCTAGAAAGCCGCAGTCCAATTAAGCCCTGCTAATGACTTGCCCCCTGTCTCCATCCCTCCTCCTTCTTTCACGACCACCTCCATCTAACTGATCACCTTCTCTGCTCTAAAGATGGTTGCTTTGGATTGTAACTCTAGATCGATTTAGATCTCTCTTTCTCTCCCTCAAATGACCACTGTGATTAAACACATTCTTTTGCCAAAAAGATGGACCTACAGAAACCTTCTTTCTCGACAAAAAGCATCTATTTATTAAAAATTACACGATTTACTGAGCATATATAAATTAAGTAAAGCTTATGATCTATGGAGCATGTAGATTTAGCTCATACAAAGAATTGATTGGGTGAATCTCACCTAAAACCTGCATAATTTTATAGGAAAAAAACAGAAAAAAGACCCAAATTCCGTGTACCTAATTCCTGAACAAGAGCCAACATACCCAATGGTGAAGGCACCACATCTCTCTCATGAGATGGTGGCGGCGGCGGAAGTGGCTCACTGACCGGGTCGAAGAACTTATGATTGGTCTCATATAGGATCAAGCAAGTCGGCGCCATGAACCGTCCTCCTGTGTACCTGACGCAACACTCCCTAATCGTCTGGATGCTTATCACTAGGCAATCGGTGCATTGCTGGTTCGATAAGTCCGGCGCGCACTGCACCAAAGCATAGATCATGTCAGGCCCCACTGATTCGTTCCCCGATGCGTATTTTCTTAGCGAGCCGCCACCGGCTGCCTCGGTCCACAGACTATTTAGGAGCTTCCTCATCGCTGCGTCGTACGTGTCGGGGGTGGAGACGTTATCTTCGGTTCTCGCCACGTAGGAGGGTTCTGTCGCGACTACACCAAAGAAAGAGGCATCTGAGTACCGGATGATGCAGTTATAGGTGTAGACAAGTGCCTCCTTTTGTAAGGGGCAGAGGCGGCGGGTGTCGGAGGCCAAGACATTGAGGCATGCTCGGCAGCCCACGGCGGTTAAGTCACCGCGGCAGAGGCCAAAGACGTAGAGGATTTGGGAGGTGGCGGAGATGGCAGCGGAGGCATTGAAGAAGCCGAAGGAGAGGGACGAAGAGTTGGTGGTGGAGATGGAGGAGAGGAGGGTGGTGAGGGTGGTTTGGTAAGTGCTGTTGGCAGAGAAGTTGCCAGTCGAACCACAGTGGTTCGCTGGGAATTGGGCTTTTATGGGAGAAGCAAACATGAGAAGAAGCAAGAGAAGGAGATTTGGAGAATCCATTTCTTTTATGGGGGGATTGGGGTCTCTCTTTGATAGAAGTACTACTCAACAAGCTCGTTTCCTAAATGATATGACTACCATGATCAACAGGATGCAAGACACAGCGGGTCAAATCAATTCATATAAAGGTGGCTACCATGCCGGACACGCATTATTAGTTTGAGTGGATATTATTTCATAGGACATTTAAAAAGTCCTTTGTCCTTTTTCGTTTGGATCTACATCTTGTTTCCCGTGTGAAAGTATCACAGACCTTGGGTTGAATTTTTAATTAACATTGTTGTAGGAACGTGTTCAGGATCACAAAAACTTTACTTTTGTAAAACATTTGAGAATGAAAGGCTAGAGCTATCATCCACCTCTCTAATTTTTCCCCGCAAAATGCGAATTGGGTGTATTCGAGATAGGTGCCCAAAATACCATTATTAAAGAGTATTGCCATACTAAATATCTCATGGTGTAAACAAGGATTTAGTCTTAAAATAGATTTATCGAAATATCTTAAGAAAATTTATCAATTCATCGATACTTCAACAGGAAAAAAAAAAAAAAACGCAAACCACATCAACCCGGATTACAAAATTTTTGCAGAGCAGTTGCAGAGTTGTCGGCTTTCTCAATGGGCAACGTTTGAGTCTCGAGAAGGCACTGCGTCTCTGTCTTTGGCAAGTATGCCAGAGCAATGAGGAATTCGAGTCTCGAAGAAGAATCGGCACCAATTAAAAAGGCAAAGATTGTCTTCTACGGTGTCTCTGTCCCCTGCAAGTGCATTATAATAGAAAAGGAGTCTCGTCTTTTTGCAGATATAATAAAAAAGCATTGATGCCTTCTGCTAAGCCTCTGTCTTTTGCAAGTATGATAGATAAGCAAAGAAAAACGGCGATTTCCAAGCAAATGTGGAATCTTTACCGGTGAAATCTTCAATAAAGATGATTTTTTTTTCTATAGATAATTACTAGATGTTGAGGAATCTGTTCATCTTCTTATTATTTTAGTTTCAATTTTTCTTTAGACCACTCCAAAACTAAAATTTTACATGCATAAGTCCAATATGGAACAGTGCGTCCTTAAGATTGCACGACGAAATGGACCGTATCAAATACGTCAAATATATTCCGGATTTCACTCGACCCGTTATATTAAATAAACAAATATTTATATTACTTTTGTTCGGTTAGAGGAAACTTCCACTTGAAATCATTATTACAAAATTTAAAATTAGAAGCCTGGTCTGTAGTGCTAACGGGACTGGGAGAACCTGACATCGTTAACCAAGGACGACCAAAAAGTCTTTCAACAATAACCTAAACATCTAAACGTTAAACATTTCGGAAATGAAAAGAAACAATTTGACAATTGAATGATTGCTAATGAATGGATGGACCGTACATTGATCTCCTAATTGGAAGATTGTCTCCAAATTTTGGTTTTGTTCGGCTATTAACCACTAATGATGAAAGACTAGGGTTTGCACGAAAAACTTTCCCCATAATATATCGGAACGTGCTTTTCATCTCAATGGGCAACGTTTGAGTCTCGAGAAGGCACTGCGTCTCTGTCTTTGGCAAAGTATGCCGGGCAATGAGGAATTCGAGACTCAAAGAAGAATTGGCACTAATGGAAAAGCAAAGGTTCCCTTCTACGGAGTCTCTGTCCCCTGCAATTATAGTAGAAAAGGAGTCTCATCTTTTGCAGATAGAATAGAAAAGCATTGACCGCCGAGTCTGTGTCTTTTGCAAGTATAATAGAAACGCAAAGAAAACCGGCGATTTCCAAGCCAATGTGAAAATCTTTACCGGTGAAATCTTCAATATCTAGATGTTAAAGAAATTTGTTAATCTTCTTATGATTTTAGATTCAATTTTTATTTAGGGCACTCCAAAAATAAAAATTTACATGCATAAGTCTGATATGGGACAATGTGTCCTTAAGATGGCATGAGGAAGTGGATCATATTAAATACGTCAAATGTGATCCGGACTTCACTTGACCCGCTATATTAAATAAAAAGATGTGTATATTATTTTGTTCCGTTAGAGGAAACTTCCACTTGAAACCATTATTGCATAATTTGAAATTTGAAGCCTAGTATGTAGTGGTAATGGGAATGGAACGACCAAAAAGTCTTTTGAGCAATAACTTAAACATAAAAGATTCCGGAAATGAAAAGAAACAACTTGCAAATTGAATTACTACTGATGAAGGAAGTGATCTTAACCGTCCGATTAAGATCAGATGGCTGAAATTTTATAGAAAAAATTTATAAAAAAAGTAAAAAAAAAAAAAATTGCCGCGTTCGTACACGCCTTAGGGAATCCATTTCCGATGGATGGACCCCATGTTGATCTCCTAATTGGAGGAGGATTCTAATCGGCTATCCACCATCAATGATAAAAGTTTAGGGTTTATGCGAAAAACGTTCCCCATAATGTATCGGAAAGTGCTTTTTGATATTAATAGTCAGTAAATCAGCCTACAAGACATGGATTAAACATGTCACCGATTTCTCATGTAATCTGCCACTTCTTCTAGAGATACAAAATAAAATAACTAATAATAGTTGAACAATTATGATCAGCATCTCCAATTACGAACGATCCTGAAAACCATCTCGACTCACAAAGAAGCCGGCACCGAAGAACAAGCCATGGAAATGGAAGGTCCACATCCTAAACCCTAACCACAACCCCTCACATTCGCTCTCCTCAGAAACTCATTGTGGCACCAATGTTCACCGCCCCGCACGACGGGCACCACCAGCGAGCGAATTTCAAGGTCACTTTCTGAATCCCGAAGGATCTACGCTGAATTTATTCGAGAGCAGGCCTTCCGAAAGCTTGGAGGAGTTCGGCTTTGGAGGACGGTCTGCTCAGCGCCTACATAAACATTGAGAATTTTAGATCCAAGCTCGCCGATGGGTAGGGATCATGAGAATGAGAGTGGAGGCATTTTGGAAGAGAAGAGCACGAGGTCGAGGCATCGATTTTGGAGGCAAAGAAGGCCCTGCCTCCTGTTGCAATATTAATGCAAGAAGTGATAGGAACTTGCAATTAATAATACGAAATTACCGAAAAACAATAATTGAGAAATAGTAAAGACATCAGTTATTTATGTAGTTCGATCTTAGTGTTAATTTCAGTGTTCAATTATCTATTATAATTGAAAAATAAGAATTACAGTCACTTATATTTTTAAGTATTTTCCATACTTAAATTTCATTCAATCCCAAAGTATATATAGATAATTAAACAACTACATTTAAAACTCACAGCAGGAATCTGCCCGTGTTCCATGCTCTTCGTACTAATGATTAAAGAAGTCTTGGCCAACGTTCTCCTTACGTTCTCTAAATAAAAGCCCGACGGGCCGCTTAACGCGGAGGACCAGCATTATCTTACCTTTTTCTCGCGTCCACATTTTATAATTGAGCCAACAAATCACCTTTGACCAATCAAGAAAGAATATGATCGCCACTTTTGCCTTAACTTTTTTAAAACGGATGGAAACATCCCCATCGATTCCTCCTGTGCTTTAGGAAGAGGAAGCTTAAATTCGAACAAGGCGTGTTGTACACGGGCTCAAATTGGACATTAACCACTCTTGATGAATTGACAGAGGTGTGGGCCGATTGATCCAAAGAGAGCTAAGAGGTTCTCTCTTCTAATTACGCATTGTCTGGATTTGACATGAAAGATTTAGTTAAAAAACGAATATGTATATTAAAAGAAAAAAGAAGATGACAAAAAATTACCTGAAACCATGTTTTAAGTAAATTTATCAATGTCAGACAGCCAGCATATTACGTAGGATAGCCGGTGACGAGTGGACTGCCACACCAGCAAATTCTCATGAAAATTGACCGGAACGATTATATTTGAGTTTCACACAATGATTTTAGACTCGAGTGATCTTCCCGACACGTTCACTAGCCAATGCTTTAGCGTGCAAATGCTACATGTCCTTTAACATGCGATTTCATGCAAGACTAGACAAAGTCCATTTGACCAAATCCATTTCTTACGTATGTACAACCACTTCTCAATGGAGCTTAAGACCTTCAATTTTCTTAGATATGAAAGGAAATTACACAATTAATTCTCACAAATAAAATATGGGTGGTCATAAGATGTAGAACCTCTATTAATTGTTTTTTTTATATTAAAAGGAACATAGTGAAGAACAATTATTCAATTACGCACAAATAAATTCATCTTAATTTTTTCTAAAGTTACATGCACAAGTGTCCTAATAGATTAAAAACAAATTACAGCCTACAATATGTCTGAAACGTTCGGTGCATTCACCCCTCGCCACGATTCGGATGAGAATCAATTCTTGCAAAAACCAGTCATTAGACAGTGATTTCCACAATTTTGTAGTCAAGCTGCACCGTCTATCATAATTCGTTGACTAGCATTTTTTTACCACGGACTTTAATGGTCTCGAGGACCTCGTGGGGTCAGGAAATTGGATTAAAAGAGAGACCCGAATTCCCGGCGTGTTAAAAAAGAGACCCAACTAAAGAGAGGCCTAAAACTGCAAGACCCTTCCTCTTCTCTCTTTCTTAGAGCAAACTATTCATCTTTAAAAAACTTTTTCTTTCTGGAGTTCTCTTGTAGGCTCTTAGCTTCAGAATCTGAAGCTGAGAGCCTACTCCTCATTTGATTTCTCATTTTTTATTTTGCTTGTCTTTTCTTTTCTCTCCCGATCTGTTTTGAGAGTTTGTTTGTCTGAATAAATTTCTGCAGCGGATCTCGAGTGACTGTGGAGTCCATTTCTGTCCTTATTGAGGAGGATGATCGTGATGTGGTTCCACAATCTCTCCAAGATTCAACCGCTCTTCTATTCTGATTTAGATTTCAATCTAAATTTGGGGGTTTTGCTCTTTCGATCTATATTTGGAGTTCCTTCCAGGTACTTTGATCTGTGTTCCTATCATCTTTTAATGTTGCTATTCCAGCATGTCAATGGTGATGAGAGTGTACATCGCAAAGTGGAAGTGAAGATATTGGCGTGTGCTCATCACTGAGTATATTGATTGGCCGCAAAAAGTTTATACTGGAAGATCTATTCTTAAGGGATAAGAGTACTCACTACAGATTATGCTTTGTTATGTGTAGGTTTGCTAGACTTGAAATATTTCTGTGTACCTCCCATGTATTATTTAGATAAATGAATGAAATCTTTTTTTCGACAAAAAAAGAGACCTGACACAATATTGATGGTAGCGTGGACTTTCCTGTTATCGGGGACTTCATGGGGTCGGGACCTAGTGTTCAAAAACGAAGAAGCGCTCTCAAGGACATAATTATATGTTGCAGCTGACATGAACAAGATTCCTTACTCCAAAACGCCAGCCTTCACCATTCGTTTCTAACCTATTTGTACCCTTTCTTTATGGAATAACGTAAGCGTTAACCATTGAACCCGGGACACTAGAGCCAAATTTCAACTTCTTTCATACCGCCTTAGAGTGTTGAAAGTTGTTTATTAGGGATTCTTGATGGTCCTGGTTGATTTTATACAAATATCTTGGATTATGAGTGAACTTGTGCGAGAGCCTCTAACCCAATATCAGTAAGGTTGTTCTTCCAAGATTGGGGTAGAATGCAAACCTCTCTAGCTGATGCACTTTCCGCTCTAATTTGATCTTGAGATATTGAAATACGATGCAGTATGACTTGGTGAAAAGAGCAGGCATAATCATTAAGCAGTGTGAAATGTTATAGCCTAGTCAAGAAAGTTTTTTTTTTTTTTATATCCTTTTGCCAAGTAGTCAACAAAGTTATAAGCTCACCAATTTCTGCAAAAAGGAGTAGTTATCATATAATCTTCTTTTCCAGTGTACATTTTACTGAATGCAAAGAGAGTATTTTTCAATCAATGAGTTAAAGACTTAAAATAAGTATCGACAATATATAGTGGCGACGACATGTCAAGGAGGGGCCGGAAAGACGATCGTTCAAATTTCGATAAAAGGAAAAAAGTGATCCAATGGTTTTAAAGATAGCGCAATTGATAAACTCAAGATTGGCGAACTCAGAATGACCTGAAATTTAGCAAGTCGTACGGAAACAAGCTGCTGATCAAAATTCACTGCCATGCAATGATCAATGTCATTTTTTCGCTTTTCAGAATCGTCTACATGGGTCTTAGGATTATTTTTGTTATCCTAATGGCATTTTCATAATAATTAAATTTTTGATTATAATATTTCTTATAAGATTTTGTGTTATAATTATGTTTCTTTTTTTAACACCATATGAAAAGGGTGTTTTAATGTTTCGAAGAGGCAGACTTTTCACTATTTTGATTTTGATAATTACACTTGAGAGAACGGTTTATTCATCTATTAATTTTAATTCTTTTTTAGTCAATTTTCTATTACGTTTTGGCATCAGCAATCGTTATCAATATTCAGATGCAATGACAGATCTTGGGAGCATGGGCAAAGTGTTCATAGTATGATCTACTTCTATTGCTTTGAGGAAGATCAAATGTGTAACATCTTCCACCTCGCCACCGATAATATTGTCCATTTTGGGCCCCACTAGTTCTCACGGCTTTGCTTTTCATTAGGTTTACCATCCTCGCGGCCCTCCATGACACACACGATCGCGCAACTCGGGAAAACACATTATTTGTGGGTCAAGGGCGGAGTCCTACTTATAAACTAGCTTAGGACTCTCTCCCTAAGTGATGCTCCCCCCTTATGGCACAGCATCCTCGTTGTCCCCTCAGCTATACCAGCGAGCACCAACTATGGTCACCACATGCCTTCAGGAGTCGGCTTTAATACCACTTTATAATATCCTCCGCCTCCCCATCGGTAATATTGTTCGGTTTGGGCCCCATTGACTCTCACGGCTTTATTTTTTCTCAGGTCTACTATCATCGCTGCTTTCCGTGGCAACTACGAGCATTGTAACAACCCGTTTTTGGGGACTTTTATTGAGGAAAATTGCATTTTATGGCCTTGAGAAATTAAATTGGACTTAGGGAAAAGTATTTAATTTTCCTTCCTTAATTTCGCATTTTCCCTATTTTTCCTTATTTTTCACTATTTTCTTTCTTTTTCTTTCTTTTCTCCCTATTTTAATATTTTCCTCCTTTTCCCTGCGCATGTGCCGGCCCAGCCCTCTTTCCCTTATTGCCTCCCGGCCCTTTGACAACTTCCTTTTCCCTCGCACGTGGGCCCAGACCCGGCCCACCTCCCTTTTCCCTTTTTCTTTTCCTTTTTCTTTTCTCATCCACTGTTCTTCTTCCTCGTCTGCACCCTCTTCCTGCAAACCCTAGCTGCGCCCTCTTCAGTCTCCGGGGAGCATCCGCGTCGCCTTGGCTTGTCGACACAGCATGTTACCACCGACGCCAAGCCACACCAGAGTCACTTGCACCGAAGCTTCCCTATTTTCCCTCGCTGGAGCCCTGCCCCTGTTTCTCCGGCCGGGGTCCCTGTCAAATCTAGCTGTCGTCGAGCACCGCCCACTGCTTGATCCGGCGGGAGACCTAGTCCACTGGACATCCCCTGCTTAGCTGCTGATCATGGACGCGTTCCCAGCTCTGATCTCCTAGCCACGGGCACCCATCCCAGCCAGTTGCGGTCACGGACCACCCTCCATTTGGTTCCGGCCACGAATAGCTCGAGTGGCCCTTGATCCGGCCTGTCTAGCTCGTCTAGTTGACCTAGCCACCTCGTCCAATTGTCCGGTCAGCTCACCGGACCTTCGCCAGCATTCTCGCCGGACATCACCGGACCTTCGCTGGAATTTTCGCCAGAAAAGCTTCCTTCGCTGGGTTACCTACAATATGAATTTTACTGATTTTTAACCTATTTTTAACCCCAACTCTAATAGTTTGGAATTTCGATTGGACAACGTTATATACTATCAGTTTGTACTATCAGTTTGTTTTGTTATGGGTTTGATTTAATAAATGTTACTCTTTTAATCCTGCCCAGCAGTTATGAAAGAAACTTAATGTCTATATAATCACAAAGCTTATATTTCCAGTACCAAACAAGAAAGAAAAAGCACCTCCACACATTCATACTAATTATTCAAAACCCAACTTAAATAGGATATCACGAGTTCAAAAAACATATAATCTTAGTATTTTTCACACTTCCAAATCCAAGTTCAAGCTCAAAGTGGAGCTCTTAAACTCTAGCTCGAGTTAATTGAATCGACCTCACGAATGTCAAGCTTTGACTTCTAAAAAAATTTCTCCAAGTAAATACTTAAGGCTTAATCAATAGCTCATTCAAACTAGAGGGCGAGCATCGCAATCTCAATTTATTTGAGCTGAGTCTTACAATTTCAAGTGCTCTTGAGTCAACACAATCAGAGGGATAATTAAGCAATATAAGGCGGAGTGAAAAGATATGACGTCGCTAAAGCTTAAGCAACATCTTGTATTGATAACCTCTTGGATAAGTTACAATCGATGCATACTTTCCAAATGTCCCAATAGAACAAACTTCCTGAAGCAAGTCTAGTACATAAAATCTCAATCTTCTTGTAGCACGCTCAATTTAATGAGTTGGTCAATTGCAAAAACAAAAGGATGGAGACGCAAATGACATTTATTGAAGAGTCATATGCACCAACACTTATGGGAGATATACCAGTTGTTACATCATCCCTTCACTACCTAAGTTATATCAAAATTGAACAATTGAGATCTGGAAATTTGATATGCTTGACCCATAACCAAGAAACACGACTCATGCCAGGAAGATTATACTGCGGTCAAACTATAAATAACGCTTTATATGTGAAGACGAGTTCAAACTGGTCGTCTTACCAAAACCCGTAAGATACATCCGTAAACTATAGTATGTTGTAATTATAATCGGATGCACCACAAGAGGAAAAGACCGGGCAGGTTTTTGTAATGCACGCGGCGGGAAGTCAAAAGATTCAGTTCATGAAAGTTACATGTATAATAAAAAGGGTAAGTACATGATAAGATGAAATGGTTAACCATCTGCAAAGCTTTTAAATGGTGGAATCATATGACTAAGTAGAGAATTAGAGACAAATTATTATTATTTCTTGGCAGCTAAAAACAATATGTATCTTATATCTGGGTTTAGACCAAACTATCAAGGAGGAGGTTAACTAAAATCACGCCTAAAATAACCTAGTCCCACACGAATTTTGTAAGAGCAAGCTGTTCTAGCTGCCCCTGTCTTTACGCAACTAGTGTCGGGTACGAAATTTTTCGAACATCCTCTGAATCTGTATGTAGTCTCATGGCCATATAAATCTTCAATATTTTAGAGGAAGTACTAAGCAATGAGAATGTAATTTGATGATCCGAAAACGACCACAAACACAAAAAGTAATGCACAGGCGTGATCTCCCATTTTCTAAGACTACCGTGGGTATGGCTCGGTCATAGAGGTCTCGTTTCTTGAGAACTGGTTCAATTTGCTTGTTGAGTCTCGCATGGAAGACATGTCATATTCAATGCTGTGCAGCAAGAATGCGGGTCTCGACGGCACCTGGAGAGTAACCGAGTGGCTGTTTAGCATGAGAAGGACTGAGGCCATTGTAGGCCGGCTAGCCACGTTTTCTTGGACCCATAGTAGACCAATGTGGATGCACCTTGCAATTTCAGTACTCAAAGCATCAGTTATAGACGGATCGATGATGTTCGATATTGATCCTTCCCTCCAATTCTTCCAAACCTGTAAACATTTGATAAACATTGAACATATTGATCTCTGTGATATAATGTGAAATGAAAAAGTACATTCTTATACTCACGTAACCTATAGGACCTCCATGCCGTCGCCCACATGGAACAGATTGTTTTTTTGTCCACTTATAATCTCCAGAAGCAACACTCCAAAACTAAACACATCTGACTTGACTGAGAAGTTTCCATGCATCGCAGACTCGGGTGCCATATATCCGCTGTGCTTCACAGTAAGTTCATTGTATTAGTTCTATAGTTTGCTTTGGTTTTTTTGCCAATCATTAGATTTAGGAGGTTGGGGCACTTACTAGGTCCCCACGATTCGTTTTGTCTTGGCCTGAGATTGATCCAACTTGAATAACCTTGCCATACCGAAATCTGATATCTTAGGATTCATGTCTAAGTCCAATAAAATGTTGCCAGCTTTGAGGTCCCGATGGATGATACGAAGTCGAGAGTCTTCGTGTAGGTAAAGCATTCCTCGAGCAACACCCATTATTATCTTGTGACGCTTATCCCAGTTGAGATTTGCATGCCTCAAGGGATCTACACAATTTGACGGAATCACATTTTATAATATGTCCATCGATCATTTTGTGAGGTTCTAATTTCTCAAATGATAACTGGAGAAACATACCGAATATCAATTGATCAAGGCTCAAATTTGGCACAAACTCATAAATGAGAAGCTGTTCGACTCCTTCCAAACAGAAACCTAGGAGCCTAACCAAGTTCCTGTGTTGTAGCCTAGCTAGTAACTTGACCTCATTCTTGAATTCTTTTTTCCCTTGGTTGGAATTTTGCGATAGCCGTTTTACTGCAATTTCTTTTCCGTTGGAGAGTTGACCCTAAAATTTCATCAAATTAGGTCCTTGTGAGTATCGATTGGAACATCGAAAAATTTGAAAGTGTTTAGATTAATGTTATCTTTGACTATTTGGTTGCTTAAATTTTACACAAGAGATAAGAGGATGTACTTTCATAATTATTACCATGTAAACAACACCAAAAAAGCCTTGTCCAAGCTTCTTGGAATCAGAGAAGTTATTTGTTGCTACTTTGATAGTATTGAAATCAAATTGCAGCGACTCCACCGCGTTAATTTTGTCCACAGCTTCACCTAAAAAGACAATAAAAGGCGGTCATTCATAGGTGGCATCATCATCTTTTTATAGTTTTCATAATGAAAGTTTCACGAACTTTCAGCATATATAATAGCACCTATAGGCATTACTTGTAAAACCTAAACTCTATATCCATAACTCTTACAAAGTTTTTAGCATAATTGTGGAAAGCCATGCAGCACTTGCTACTTTGCAAGTGCAAAAAGATAATTACTAGTCAACTTGATGATTTTCATGATCTTGCAAATGTATAAAGACTTGCCTTCGACACTTTGTCTGGGCTGCTTGATCTTCCTTTTCGCTTTCAGGAGCACAAAAACGCCAACTGCAAGTAGTGCAGAAACACTCGTGACAACCGCAATGATCACGGTCCTTGTCAAATTGCTCTTTCCAACTGCAACGGCAAAGGCACGTTATGTTTATGATGATTGCTCACTGATTTTGAAGGAACTCATATTGCAAAGATATGAGAAGAATGGATATGCACCACAAATTACAATGTGAAAAATATATGGCGGGAATCTGGATCTGTCAACCTACCAATTTTCATCTAATAAGATTCAAAATATATCACATGATTCATTAAGAATTTAACTTTTTAGGGTTAATTGGTTGCCTTTTCGACTTCAATTGCGTTACTTTCAGGATTTACTCAGGGAATTGGTTTAAAGAAACAGAGCGGAGCAAGAAATATTCAATGCAAATATGCAAACTTTTGCGAAGTTATTAGACACTCCTGATGTGCACATCTGGGACCGATGCATACATGCAGACCACCAAAAATCGATTTTCTGATCTTAGAAGAACGCCGCAATGGAGGTGGTCTTAAAGATGGACCCTGTGAATTGTAACTCCGATTCGATTTAGATGTCTGGTGCTCCCTTTCTCTGGCTTACACAATAATTTTGAAATACATGTCAACATCAGAGATATACAATATATCATTCTTGTCAAATCAGTCTCTGGAGTTGAATGCATCACTAGAAATTTAGAAAGCCGTAGTCTAGTTAATCCCATCTAGTGACGTACTATTCCTTCTTCTTCTTTCACGACCACAGCCATCTAACTGACCACCTTCTCTGCTCTAAAGATGGTTGCTTTCGCAATGTAACTCTAGATCGATTTAGATCTGACTTTCTCTCCCTCAGATACCACTATGATTAAACATATCTTCTTTTGCCAAAAACATGGACCTACATATACGTTCTTTCTCGACAAAAAGCATATATTCATTAAAAATTACACAATTTACTGAGCATATAATAATAAAGATAAGCTTATGATATGTGGAGCATGTAGATTTAGCTCATACAAAGAATTGATTGTTGAATCCCACCTAAAACCTGCATAATTTTATAGGGGAAAAAGAAGAAGACCCAAACACCGTCTACCTAATTCCTGAACGAGAGCTAACATACCTAGTGGTGAAGGCAGCATATCTCTCTCATGAGATGGTGCTAGTGGTGAAGGCAGCACATCTCTCTCATCAGATGGTGGCGGTGGCGGAAGTGGCTCACTGACCGCGTTGAAGAACCGATGATTGGTCTCATATAGGATCAAGCAATTTGGCACCATGAACCGTCCTCCTGTGTACCGGACACAGCACTCCCTTATCGTCTGGACGCCTATCACTAGGCAATCACTGCACTGTCGCTCCGTTAAGTCCGGTGTGCACTGCGCCAAAGCGTAGATCATGTCAGACCCCGCTAATTCGTTCCCCAATGCGTATTTTATTAGTGAGCCGCCAGCCGCTGCCTCGGTCCACAGACTATTTAGGAGTTTCCTCATCGCTGCGTCGTACGTGTCGGGGCTGGAGACGCTGTCTTCGGTGCTCTCCACATAGGAGGGTTCTGTCGCGACTACACCGAAGAAAGAGGCATCTGAGTACCGGATGATGCAGTTATAGGTGTAGACAAGTGCCTCCTTTTGTAGGGGGCAGAGGCGGCGGGTGTCGGAGGCCAAGACATTGAGGCATGCTCGGCAGCTCACGGCGGTTAAGTCACCGCGGCAGAGGCCAAAGACGTAGAGGGTCTGGGAGGTGGCGGAGATGGCAGCGGAGGCATTGAAGAAGCCGTAGGAGAGGGACGAGGAATTGGTGGTGGAAATGGAGGAGAGGAGGGTGGTGAGGGTGGTTTGATAGGTGCTGTTGGTGGAGAAGTTGCCAGTCGAACCACAGTGGTTCGCTGGGAATTGGGCTTTTATGGGAGAAGCAAACATAAGAAGAAGCGAGAGAAGTAGATTTCGAGAATCCATTCTTTTTTGAGTGGTTCGGGTCTCTCTTTGATGGAAGTGTTACTCAAGGAGCTCGTTCCCAGAATGATATGACTACCATGATCGACAGGATGCGAACAGAACGGTCAAATCATTTCATATAAAGGCGGTTACCATGCCCAGTACGCATTATTAGTTTGAGTGCATATTATTTCGTAGGACATTTAATAAGTCCTTTGTCCTTTTCCGTTTGGATGAACATCTAGTTTCGCGTGTGAAAGTGTTAAAGAAGTTCGGTTTAGTTTGAAATTTACTTTGATGTAGAAACGTGTTCAGGATCACAGAAATTTTACATATTGTAAAACCTTCAAGAATGAAAGGCTAGAGCCATCATCCACCTCTCTAATTTTGGCTTGAAAGATCCGTTACGGGGTTGGGTGAATTCGAGATAGGTGCCAAAAACACCATTTTTAAAGAGTATTGTCATAATGAAAATCTCATGATGTAAATTAAGGGTTTAGTTTTAAAAATGTAAATTAATCGAAATATCTTATGAACTTTTCTCAACTCATCGATACTTTAGCGGAAAAAGGAAAAAAAAAAACACAAAACACATCAACCCAGATTACAAAACTTTTGCAGAGCAATTGCCGAGTTGTTGTCTTTCTCAATGGGCGACGTTTGAGTCTTGAGAAGGTGCTGAGTCTCTATCTTTGGCAGGTATGCCGGAGGAATGAGAAATTCGAGTCTCGAAGAAGAATTGGCACCAATGGTAAAGCAAAGATTACCTTCTATGGAGTCTCTATCCCCTGCGATTATAATAGAAAAGGACTTGTCTTTTTGCAGATATAATAGAAAAGCATTGACGCCTTCTGCTAGGTCTTTGTCTTTTGCAAGTATGATAGAAAAGCAAACAAAAACGGCTATTTCCAAGCAGATGTGGAATCATATTGACTAGATGTAAAGAAATTTTGATCATCTTCTTATGGTTTTAGTTTCAAGTTTTAGAGCACTCTAAAAATAAATTTTTATGCATAAGTCTGACATGGTACAAAGCGTCCTTAAGATCGCATGAGGAAGTGGACCATGTCAAATGCACCGAATGTGACACGGACCTCACTTGACTCACTATATTAAGGCTCTGCTCGTTTCTAAAAAAATATAACATTTTTAGAAAATATTTTCCATGAAATTATTATCTTGAAAGATAAAAATATTTTCAGGTGTTTGTTTGAAATTTAGGGAAAATTATAAATAAAAATTGACTTTTAATTTTTTAATTTTACATTAGTTGGTTGTTGGCCACAAGCCTCACCAAGTCTCGACGAGCTCCCGACTTGCCACCATAAGCTACAAACTTGCCAATCTAAGGCTAGCCTCAAGCTCGCCTCTAGAGACTGCGAGTTGGAGCTAGCTACTAGAGGCTACCAGCTTGCTAGCCTTGGATGAGGTCGAGACACAATGCAAGAGGCCATGATTTTTTCAGATAAATAAAGAAAACGAAAAATATTTTCCCCTTTTGAAAAAGTGAAAAAAATTTCCCAACTTTTGAAGGTATTTTTCTATTGATTGAAAATAATTTCCTTGACTAATTAGTTTTCAGTGAAACGAACGATAAAATCCGTAAAATATTTTCATGAAATGAATGGAGCCTAAATAAAAAAAATATTTATATATCTTTTTTCGGTTAGAGGAAACTTCCACTTGATTCCATTATTACTTAATTTAAAATTTGAAGACTGGTGTGTAGCGCTAATGGGAATGGGAGAACCTGACATGGTTAACCAAGAACGACAAAAAAGTCCTTTGAGCAATAGCTTAAACATAAAAAAATATTTTGGAAATGAAAAGAAACAACTTGCAAATTGAATGATTGCTAATGAATGGATGGACCGCCCTTTGATCTCCTAATTGGGAGATCGTCCCCAAATTTAAATTCTGATCGGCTATGAACCACAAACGGTAAAAGTTTTAGGGTTTGTGCGAAAAAATTTCCCCGCGTATATTGGAACGTGCTTTTTGATATCAATAGTTGGTAAATCAGCCTACATGACATGGATTAAACACGTCTTTGATTGCGCATGTAATCTGCCACTTCTTCTAGACATAAAAGAGACATAAGCTGATAAGAATAGATCAGCTATTTCCTATTGAATGTTTTAGACCATAAAGGTTATTCACATAAATAAATAAATAAATATATATATAGTTGCACAAGTATAATTCTATATGTAGCTCTCACGCGGTCAAGAGATCGTATAAAAGGATGTGGAGAAGTAAATTTTTGAATTTTTTGGATCATACTTTCTTTTTTCTCTTACTGTTCAACTTATTTATGTTTTTTTTAATCTTTAATTGTTCATCTTTCCCTTTTTTTCTTTTGGTTCGCAATGGTCAGCATCTCCAATTGTGAACGATACTGAAGACCATCTCGACTCACAAAGGAGCTCACACCGAAGAACCAGCCATGGAAATGCAAGATCCGCCTCCAAAACCCTAACTACAACCCCCACAGTCGCTCTCCTCAGGAACTCCATCTAACACCAACGTTCCCCGCCCTGCACGATGGTCACCACCGGCGAGCGCATTTGAAGGTCAATTTTCGAATCCTAGAGGACCTGCGCCGGATCCGTTCGAGAGCAGGCGTTCCGGAAGCTTCGAGGACTTCGTGTTCGGAGGATGATCTTCTCAACGCCTCCATAGATATTGAGAATATTAGATCCAACCTCGTTGATGGGTAGGGACCATGTAAATGAGAGTGGAGGCGATTTGGGAGAGAAGAGCGTGAGGCCGAGGCATCGGTTTCGTAACTCAGTGGATAGTTCTTAGACTTTGGAGAATATGAAGGCAAAGAAGGCCATGGCTCCTGTTGTAATACTAATGCTGATAGGATCTTGTGATTTAAATCAATGTGAAAATTATCAGAGATATAAACGAAAAATTGTAAGAACATAAGAGATTTACGTGGTTTAGTCCAAGTGACGACTGTAATATTTATACCATGGAAAGAG